>CAWUFW010001079.1:752500-2047500 GCA_963921515.1 Calotriton arnoldi | reverse complement strand
CAGTAGATAATGCGGCCTTACTGCTTGCCATCCAGAAGTCCCGGTCAGCCCTGGAGGCTAAAATTGGGGATGTTGGGGTGGATGTCTCGCTCATTCTTCAGGATTTGCGTAACATGACTAGTTGAGTCGCGGAGGGGCGTATTTCGGCTATGGAGGATACGCTGTGGGCGCTGCAGCGGACAGACCATACTCTGCAAGCTGCAAAATCGAGCATGGCGCTGCACAATGACTACGCGGAGGGTTGCGCCCGTTGCAACAATCTCCACTTTGGGGGCTTCCAGAGGGGGCTGAGGGGCCTAATCCGGAGAGATTCCTTGAAAATTGGCCACGAAGCTTCCTACCGGCTGACCAGTTATACTCGTGTTTTGTTGAACACACCCACAGGGCACTGTCGCAACGTCCGGCACCCAGGACTCCGCCAAGGGCTATCATCGTTCGATTTCTAAACTACTGGTACCAGGACTTGGTCCTGTGCTCGGCGTGCCTTGCGGGAGCCATCCCCTTTGAATCTTCAAGAATTTTCATCTCTCCAGATTACACCAAGTTGGTCCAAACCCAAAGGAAGTCCTTCAAACCAGTGAAGAAAAAGCTCCAGAGGAATTAGGAAAGACCATAACCCAGTGAACTTAACAGCACAAACCTATGCTAGTGTTGGCTAACGCCGATTATTTTAGAAAAAGAGGGATAGATGTGTTCCCACATGTGGACTCTTTGGTGGCCTCGCTTGAATCTAACAGGAAAGACCGACGGGAGTTAGGTAGTATGTTTCCCAAAACAAGGGGTGACATCAATCCAAAAGACATTAAAATCTCAGTGGGTAGCGCCTCAGGAAAAAGAGATTAACATCACAGGACTTGAGGTTCTAAGAGCCATCAAACCCATAGGGGATGAAGAGATGTCCCAGTGGAGTTTGGTAGCTGGCTCGCGGAATGGCTTAAAAGAAAACACAAAACTCCCCATGTTTCGGAGGCAGCCCACTGGGAAAAATCTTATCTTGGAACATAGCGGGTGTTGGAAATTCTAATCTTAAATTAAACTCCTTATTAGAACACGATCCTAAAATAATTTGTCTCCAGGAAACATGAAGCTGCGTGGATTTCAATTTTGAGTAATTTTTGGATTTTGTTGTAAAGCAAAACCTTCAACTAAAGGTCATGCAAGTGGTGGCCTAGCTATTTTACTCAGCTGCACTATAAATTGGAATCCTGTGGTTTTTCTCCATCCTTCCATGTTTTGCATGGGTTTGAAACTTAGGGTGGGTAATAGTACACGAGGTCTGCCTGCATCCCTTTTTTTGGTAAATGTATACATTCCGCTAGGGAGAGCAACTGATTCACTGGTTGAATCTATCTTTTCCTTTGTGCATAAGACAAGTATCTCCGAAGAGTGCACTTTGATATTGATGGTGGGTGATTTTAAACGCTAAATCTCGAACAGTTCCTCTATGGCCTTTTCGAACCCTGAATTGGAGGACGTGTGGTCCATTCCTGAATCCTTACTGCCTGGCCATATTAGATCAGATAGACGGGGCTGGTCTTTCCTGCATAATCTGAGAATGTGTGATTTCGTGCTGTTTAATGGCAGATTCCCAGATGATTCTCCTGCCTCTTTCACCTTTCATAGTCCACGCGGGCACTCACTGATTGACTATATGGTGGTATCCTATCAACTCTTTGGTGCATGTACGCATTTCAAGGTACTGCCTACAAACATGAGCGATCATGGAGTTCTGCCAGTGGATGTCAACATGGACCTCGAGTTGCTGGAACCTTGGAATCGAAGGGATGATAGCATTATGTACTACAGTTCTAATGGGCACACTTTTTGGTCCAATAAAAGCCTCCCATGTTTTAGGAGGATTGTCGAAAATGCGTATCCTGGCCCTAGTCAGGAAAATAACTCCAGGTTCGAGAAGATATTGGCCCTAATTAGATTGTGCGGAAGCAAAAAGCAAGTTAGCAGCACTAATCCTTTAGTGGCTAAATCACAGGAGGTAAAAAAGCTAAATTGCGAGAATAACGGCCTAATAAGGGAGCAATTTAAGCAGTCTTCAATGTCCAGACAAAGGGAAATTGATAGACTAAAACAGGCGAGAAAAAGAAAATTGGCATCGGAGCGCAGGGGGGTGGAAGATGCGAACTGAATAAAATTAAGAGAGGTTGCACAGTCCGGTGATAGACGAAAATATTGGGCTTTAATAGCCAAATTGTGCGATGGCAGAACTAAGACAAAACTCATTTTGATATCCGATTTAGAATGGACCATACACATTACTCAGTTATATGCAATAAATTCCTTGGCTGGGCTGAATACAGACTTTGTCTTTAACTCCTCAGTGGGGAGCTATTACGCCCCTCCCTCGTGTAATGAAATAGAGGGTTTCAGTAAAGGGGCAGGGTAATTCAGGTGCGAATGGCCCTGATGATCTTCCATTTGCAATAGTTAAACAGGACGGCACAGCTTGGGTATAATTTTTGTGTCTGGTATTTTCTTACTGTTACGCACATGGGACTATTCCGTCGTCCTGGAAGGGAAGTATTGTGGTCCCATTATATAAAAAGGGACCAAACAATTCCCCTGCTAGGTTTAGGCAGATCGCATTATTGGATGCAACCGAAAAAGTGTTTGCTAAGAGCATACTCCTCCATCTTCAAGGCAGGTCTTTTGGAAACTGTTTCGTCCCTGCAGAGCAAGCCAGGTTCCGCAACATAGTGGTACGCTAGATAATATTACCGCCCTGCAAACTTTAATTGAAAAATATACAATGAGCAGGGGTATGCCGCTATACAAAGCCTTTATAGATTTCTCCACGGCTTTCGACCGGGTTGACCAGGGACACTGTGGAGAAAATTGGCCACTATGGGGATTCCCATGCACCTGCTTAGACTAATTATCGCCTTGCACTCCTCCACTTGGACCCAGGTCCTGATGGGAGGAAACCAGGGCCTGTCAAGTAAAATAGAGATCAATAACGGGTGAAGCAAGGGTGCCTACTGGCTCCTCTTCTCTTTTCTATTTATATTAATGATCTGCTGAGAAGGGTAGGGGTTTGCAAAGGGGATCCCCCAAAACTAGGAACTATGAAGTTAAGCTGCCTGCTATATGCAGACGCCATTTTGTTAGACCAAACTCCAATTGGATTCCAAAGGTGACTTACCGAGCTAGCAAGTTATTCAGAAGATTACTTCTTAAAAATAAATATTTCAAAAAGTAAATTTATGGTTTTTAGATATCGGGGATGCCAAGTTAGGAAAAATATGCACTGGTTCCTGGGAAATGATAAACTTGCCGTGGTGAAGTTATACCCTTACTTAGGGAGAATTTTCACAAGTAAGTGCTCCAGTAGCGATTATATAGACCAATGCGGAGGTAAAGCAATCTCTCAGGCTTCAGCAATTAGTAGACTTTATAAGCATTGCGGGAAAAGAAAGTTTGCACGTCTTATCAGTTTATAAAATTAAAATTCCTCCAGCGTTGAGTAATGCCTGTGAAACAGTAGATGAACAGCAGTGGGATAATTGAGAAAGTGGAGGGGCGTATCTGGCGCCAAATATGTAATCTGAATCGTGCAGCACCATAGCGGCGATTCGGCTCAAATTCGGGCTACTTTCCACTTACGTGTTCTCTATGGCTGCATGCTTAAGATGGAGCAATGCACTATTGAACAGTTCTGAGAACCCTTTACGGGTAGCAATGTGCGAGGACATTTTTTACACCCTGAAGGGAGAAAGTGTCCTCTTTAGGAATTACCAGAAAGCCGTAAATTTGTTTGACTGAGAATAGCTGTACGGGCGCTCTTCCCAAACTAGTTTTGAAAACCAGACTAAAAAAAACCTTTACGACGTATCTCGTAAAAGATACGGCACTGTGTGCAGTGCATCCAAATAATGACTGTATAGTGGGGAGTAGTATTTATAAAAAGCCACAACCCTATGTTACATGGAATCTCCCCCATGGAGTGTGCAGAACAATCTAGTTGCTTCGGCTGAATTTACTTCCGTTAAGAATTGTAACAGGAGCTTGGGAGGGTCTTCCGAGGCAGGAAATACTTTGTCACCTATGTGGCACTTGTGTGCAGGACTTAAATCAAGTCCTATTTGTCTGTCCCCTACTACAACCTTCACGACGTCAATATCTAAGATCTTTTTTTCGAAAGTATAATATTGCCGCCGCTGAGGCCCAAAATTGTCTTCTGCCCCCCTACCCCTCCCCCACCCTGAACCAGAATGTTTGAATTTTTTTTGCTTTTTTAAACAATTTAAAAATATATTTTAGAGAAGGAATAGCTCCGCGCTTGAGCTCTTATTTCCATGTATGCTGCTATGAATACCGTTACATACAATTGAATATCTATCAACCAAGATTTAGGTATTTATCATGTTCGAGCACTTGCACTTTTCTGTGTCCATTTATGCTGCTAGTTAGTGAGTACTGCATCGCGAATGTTTGTATTTTTTAACTCCTTCATATTTTAATTTTTAATCCTTGAATTAATTATTACAAGCATATTTTTTGCATCCTCGCAAACGCACAGTCGAAGTTGTCTAAACTCCGAAATTGATTCTGTGCTCATATTGCTCCTCTTTGCAATTAACACTCAACTATGAATTTTGCATTATTTTATGAAAACTGAATTTCTGATGCATGGTGATTTTATTAGCTTGTTTTTTTAAAGTGTTAGATGATTTGACAAATTGGATATATGTTTTTATGTGGAACTCTTCGGAGCTCCAAATCATAATAAATAAAAATTGAAGAAAACGTTTGCACACGACTGACTCAGTCGTTAGTGAAGGATCCTTGCGGCCCAGGTTGGACCAGGACGGGCCAGAACATTTCCAACGTTATAATCTTCTAGAATCTGATCGCAAAAGGTTTCATTGATTCTGTTTCTTGCAGAATGTTTTTCCACCTTTTTATATGTTGGATCATTGTTCTTTGTATTCTTCTTGCATCACAATCCATAAACGACCTTGATCATACAGGAACTTCAATGCCTCTATGTCAGAAGACATCTCATTACAGTGAAATTAGAATTACTTAAATAAATGTCAATTACAAAGGCAACACATGTTGAATCATATTCCGAAAAGAATAAAGTACAAACAGCCATAATCAAAGTTCAAAAACACAGAGCCGTTTTAATGCTGCAACGCATACAACAAGCATTGGCATAGCCAATAGGTCTCGCCTTTGGGACTTTATAAGCGTTTAGCCATGCAACACTTGATGTTGTTGCTCCAAGGATATTGTGCTGCATAACTAAATACTTATAAGGTCCCAAAAGCGAGACCTATTGGCTATGCCAATGCTTGTTTAGTATTGTTGATGGGTAGATGCGAGTGCACATACCTTGTTTGATTGTATAAGTAGGCGCATCCGTGTGCCCCTACACTTTTAAGTGCACTATAAGGGCGAGTTTGTGCATCCTGGTGTGTGTTTTTTTTTTTTTGCACAATGTGTGCTTGCGTGTTTATTTGTGCGGTCTATGCTTGTGTTTCCCTCCTTAGATATACGCATCCACTGATTAACAAGGCAGAACACCTAAGTGAACTCATACGTTGTGAGTGTGTGAATTTTGTGGGTGAGCATGTACGTATTTGTTTTGCCTGTGAACTGTTTGCGTCTCTCCTTAGAGTTTTGTATACAAACACACCTATTGTAACCAGGGAGTGTGCTTAAAGTGATAGAAGTCAAAGTGTGTGTGGGTGTGTGCGAGCACGCACGTCAAAATACGTTAGTGTGTGTAATCGCCATTTGGTGAGTGTAAATGGGTGTATTGATCTGTGTCTGTGTTGGAGAGTCAATGTTGTGCGCCTGCGCCCGCTGGTCTGCTGTTTTGGACAAGTCAATCTTAAGACACAACAAAACCATAACACATACTTGCACGTCTGAAATTAGGACAGACGCACTGTTTCATTAGGTGTTCTTTCTGCCTAGGACCTTCTGAGAATTGCTCGAAAAGAGTGTATTTCTGAACGGATTCTCTCGCACGTGGGCTCCTCGAGTCAGGTCCGGTGCTTGTCGGAGGAGTAAGGAAGCAGTGAAATTCCGTTCGTTGTTCCAGGCACATCTATACTAAAAGTAAGACCAGTACGAATATGAGCCCTTCCTACGCCGCTTGTCAGTGGTGGATTACCCTGACGCTCAAGATTCCAAGTTGTCGACAAGCGAAGAGGATATACAAGTATAGTCGGTAGAATATGCTAATTACAAGATGTAGGGCATGCCAAGAGAATCGGGGGGGGGGGGGGGTCAGTCTGAGATGTAAAGCATTTAAAAATTCCATTAGTTTATCTGTCAGAAAGTTGGTACCTTGCAAGTGTGTCAGATTTCACTTATAAGTGCAGTGCAAAGTTGTTTGTGCGCAAGGCAACAACACGTTTTTGATATCCTACAGCAAAACACTTCCTAGGTGTGCACTTGGCACATCGACCGGAGGGAAGCAGAAGTGTGCATGCAACGCTAGTATGGAGGGCTCTTGCAGAGAATTGTCTGAGCTGACTTGTACAATATTCAGACACATGCGTCCGTCGGTCGGTCGGCCGGGGTCTCCAGAGTCTCGAACAGGGGGGTGGGCGATGAGCGAGACATTTGAGTTGGTTAATGCGCACAGTGCTTTTTGCTATTGAGAGAACTCGTCGTGATATACTGGAGCACTGCATGCATGTTTTACCTCTGTAACAATAGATCATTACCAATACACGCTGCAGTGCGCCGCCGGCACCACATCCATTCTCACTCAAGTTACAATAGGAGCACCGGCCGCACTGCACCACTTCGATACTACACACACGGACCACGACCTCCGCCCACTTTACCGTCAAATGGCTGTGATATTACATACGTGGTGGCAGAGAGAACGTGCTTCTGAGTGCACAGATGATAGACCGAGGGGAACAGAGTACTTGAGCACGAGTGGGGAGAGGCTAGAGAGACGGAGAGTATTGTGGGTGTTTACCTGTAGAGAGAAAAACAAGACGAATGGAGAAAAGAGTGGGAGAGTAACGGGAGAAACAGAAAATGCAAGCCAGAAAGAGACCGAAAATATACATGGAAGGAGAGAAACAGCAATGAAGAGAGAGGATGCCCAAAGACACCCCCCAAATGGCCCAAAAAAAAACTGTGAAAAAAGGGAAATCCGACTAATTTGTGTGACTTGCGGTCTCAGCGGACTGGGGAGGTTAACTCAGCCGCAATAACACAGCTGTTCCAAATCAACAGGACGTTAACCCCATTTGAACCGATCGAGCCCTCGCCTTCCTCCGGTCTGCTTTGAAGGGATCTGCAGATGTGGAACCTCGGGAGCCGCTTTCCCGCCTCGAAGGCAGAGCTTGAGTTGCGCGCCGCCCAGGGCCCATTCACTGCCGGGCACTAAACGCAGGCGTGAATACCACCCGCAGAACGTGACAACAATGCACCCTATAATAAAACAAACTCAGGAGAGGGGTTATAACTATATAGGGAAATGGCATGAGGGAGGAATCTTGGAATTCGAGGCTGGGTAGTGAGTGATAAGAACCAGATTTCTGGGCGCAGATGGAGCGGGTTGCACATGGCCGTGCCTGAATGTGTAATGTAAATACGGTGCTCATGTAAAGCGCTCCAATACCTTCGGGTCGAGTTCGCGCTATATAAATATGCAACAACAAAAAAATGGCTGCAGCTGCACTTCAATGCCAAACTTCCCAAGGTTGGGGGCAAAATCAATGGCTAATGAGACCTACCGACAATTCGCAACACGCACAATATACTGACAGCACCTTCAAACATCACAGAGAGGTGACTCACCCTCAAGCAACTTCCACTTTTGCAATCTCCCGGTCTTATCATCACACACAGCGTTTCTTGCGGGAGCGGAGCCAGGGGCACCATGTGTTTGAAGTTAATTACAAACATATGGTGTCAAAGCTCGCTCCCGCAAGTGAATCGCGCAAACGTGCACGCGTTGCCATTGAAGGCAATGGAACGCGTGCACGTTTTTGGCTGAAAAGCCGAAGCGATTCCAAAAGGTCTTTTTGCCTTTGCAGCGCATGCGCGCTGCGTAGGCGAGACCTAAAAACACTGGAAAGTAAATTCAAATTTTCAATTAATTAATTCTCAGGCACATCTAGATTCATGAAAGTTTATTAATTAAGTCTAACTACATACAATTACTACGATTCAATTATTTTTACAACCTTCGATCCAAATGCAGGTCAAGTGACCTCATTATCACTAACTTGATAATAAAATTGGATTCGAGTTGCCACAATTTTAATACAGAATAACCCCCTAATACAGAAGCACCCCCTTTTGTGTTCCTTTTATAATTACAAGCTCCTATTAACATATACTGCATCGACTTATATATTCAGGAAAAAATGCATACCTTTACCCACATTAAGATCTTGTGGCCTCATCATCGTTAATTTAATAACAATCTTGGATTCAAATGGCTCGTCTTAATTCACGATCCCCCACCTCTAGCATTTCCTTTCTTATTAAAAACTGCAACAAACTTAGTAGTTCCTAAAGTGGAATTCCTTGTAATGATGCCAAATTATACTTATACTCTGGTCTCCTTATAATGTGTTTGTTATACCGTAAGTGGTATTCCATAATTCTAAACTGGAGTGCATGCCATCAGGGCACTGCAAAATATCGACAATATACATACTTTTGCAGTTAAAACATAATCTAATTTCACATGCGTTCCTATTGCTGGCAACAATTTGAATGTACATATTAAGCATAAAGGAGCACACATTACATTACAACTGCCACAACAAAATCCCTTTTCAGGTATCCATATTTTGGGGGCACTAAAGAGTTTACAAATACTGATAAGAATTTATCTTTCAGATTCTCAGCTTAAATTAACATCTTTAATGCAGGTGAGAGAAATTGTTTCAAGGCAGTGTAGGATAGCATAAGATGCCAATGCCAATTAAAATAGTTCTCTATTTCCTACTCTGACAGGAAAATTGAATTAAGACTTATTTCATCTAAGGTCAATTAGTTCATCAGAGTTGTTCCCAGAAATTCTACATTTTTGAGTAACCATCAGCAGGGGGGCACAGAGACTACCGGCCCCAGAACTACTCGCGGCTGCTGCCGCATTTTGACACGCTCGCGCCCCAGAGGCGCTTATCTTCAGCGATGGGCTCCCGCAGCGCGGGACACCTGTAACCAGCAGCAGGGGGACACAGACTACCGGCCACAGAACTACTTGCAGCTGCTGCCGCATTTTAACACGCTCGCGCCCGGAGGCGCTAATCTTCAGCGGTGGGCTCCCGCAGCGCGGGACGCCCGTAACCAGCAGCAGGGGGGCACAGAGACTACTGGCCCCAGAACTACTCACGGCTGCTGCCGCATTTTGACACGCTCGCGCCCGTAGGCGCTTATCTACAGTGGTGGGTTCCCGCAGCGCGAGACGCGCGCAGGCCGCGCCTGGGTCAAGGGCGGGCCCATCTGCGGCCGTCTGAGGCTGGGCCACCCCTTTTAGTCTTTCTGTTCCCTGCCAGTTTGGATCTTGTGACCTTTTATGGAGTTCATTGTCGAGAACAGGGGGGCAGACCATTAGCCCTTTCCTGCAACGCGGCCATCTACACTTTCGTGCCCGGAGGCGCTCCCTAAACGCAGCACGTGGCCGGGCAAAGCGACAGGAGGTGGCTGGGCTGGGCCTTGCTCTCTTTTTGGTTCTAAATTCGACGGAGGAGTAAAGTGTTGCTGTCTGTGGAACAGCTACCTCACATCCAAGTAAGTGACACTACTGCAGACCCAGTTTCAGTCCTAGGTGCTGGAGGGCTGAAAATGGTCAAACGCAAAGGTGGTGGGACTAAGGCCTCTGCTGGGCCAAGGGCCGATATCAAACGGACCACAATAGACACCTTTTTGGCGCGAGCAGTGGGAGCTCTAACTAAGGAGATAGACTAGGCAGAACGGCGCCTATCGCTGTGTGTACCTGGGGCAACGGGGGAAGGCGAAGCGATGGCATCTATAGCAAACCAAGCTCTGGGGTCATCAAAAGATAAGGAGTGTCTGTCAAGTACCAAATACCAGAACTTAGTTTTCCACAGGAGCAGACGACTTTCTCAATCCCCAACTCCACTACCAGCGAACTCGTAATGTTCACTTGCAGCAAAGCGGGGGAAAGGGGATTGGGAAGAAAAGAGACTGCACTGCTGGTCCTCCTCAAGACTGGTTCTGAGCACGACTCTGGAGGGTACCTATAACAAAGCACAATATGCAACTTCTACAAATCTACCATAAACTATAACTGTCTCACTATACCTCAATTACCTTTCTTTTCACAGTGGTTTGCTGCTCTCGTGTATTATAGAAATTTACATTTAGACTTTCATTAATATTCAAGAATCTGTTCAGGAATACTTTTCTTTCAGAGATGAAGCCTGCTGCGTTAGTTGGTAAGTACAAATATATATATATATATATATATATATATATTTACTTTCTTGAACCTTAATTGAAGAATTATATTCTTTCTGTCTGGTAATGAATTAGATGGTTCTTCAAACAAGGATATCACTGGTGCTGTGACAAAATTGTCTCTTGACAGTTTGTTACACTTCCAGGAATTAAGTAGTTCTCTCAAAAGTAATTTTAAGTCTCTTGCTGCAGTTCCTAGAACAATGCTGTACTGTGTATGCTGCTCACTGATCTAGCGCTGATTATACCTCAAGCTGCTGCACCCTGAAGATTTCACTGCTCTAAGTGGAGCGCTGCCCAGGTGAAAATAAGAAGAGACTAGACCTTCTTGCCGCTTTTACGCTGAAGAAATGAGTGCCTGCTGATGCCTAGACAGAAAGCACGAGACTTACTTGGAATTGCATATTCCTCTAACTCGAAACCGCTCCGGTTTCTGTGCTGGTGATGTACTCACGAAATGTGACAGGAACGAATCTCCTGACACGACAGACTGGCTGGAGAAATCTCGGGAAATACCTTCTAACTGAAGGCGGGTGCTGAATGGAACTTCTAAAACCAAAGCGGCAATATCTTTGGCCCAAAAACGGAGTTCTGTAATCTTGAGGCGAGCGCTAAGTCTAAAAGCACTGCCTCACCTCAAATGCTTCAGTTGAAGTGCGCCGGGCTCCTCGAGGGCTAAGACATCTGCGGAGTGTAAACGGCTGGAGAACTAGACCAGCAACCTGCATGACTATCCCTAGCGCCATCTTGGAATTCCGTGGTTGCAAAGGATGAATAAGTTGCAACCAAATGGAGACCAGCTTTAGGGAAATAGCGCGTTGAAGCCTGGAATAGAGGTACCTGTGCTTCGTATTCCCTGAATGTCTATATTTAGCCTTCCCTTGTTCTCTGATTTGGCCAGTCCTGACAGTGTCAGAGCGACAAACCCGTAGAGGATAGGGGGGACTCCGCCGCCATTCAGCTACAGTTCAACCAGGGGGGGCCAGGGGGGGAAGTGGAACATACGTCGGCTATAAACTGGACACCACCGTTGTCTACCATTATGCCTGTAGCAAAATGTAAAAGAAAGTTAAAGAACACTACTCATACAAATGAGTCCCTTCTGGACCCAACAAAGACTCCGGATTTGCTCAACCACCTTAACGATGTGGATAATCCCGTCTGGAAACCATTTTGGGACAAATGATCAGTTATTGTAAACGAGCTATTAGCACCGATAAAAAAGAAAATGGACTAACTGGAGGGAGGGTTGGAAACCGTTATCACCTGTTGCAGTAATTTGCCCGGTATTTAACATACACAGTTTCCGGGTGGCAAGGAGGTGCAACCTAAAATACCCAATACAACAAATGTCTATACTACGGCGGGGACTGGTAATCAACCTGCCACAAGTCAGCCACGGTCAAACCCGATAGCCAGTGTAGGGTTAGGACCCATTAATACAATTTCTACCCAGACATCTACAGAAAACCAAAGCCATGTAGCCCGCAATGTAAACTACACACCTAACAACTGTAACCATTCTATAGAGCAAGTAACCATCAACCTTCCCCCAGCCTGCTGCCCAGATGTGGCCATTTTGGCAAATGTCCCTCCATTAAAAAAATGGTACTAGAGAAACAGCGGAAGGCCTAAAGAATAAAGTGGTCCACTGGCTTAGAACTAAATGCCTGTTTTCACCAACTTACGCAGACCAGCTTTTATTCACACGAAGGGTAAGGTGGATTGGTACACAAACGAAAGCTAGAAGGGGATTGCATTATTAATAATTTCCAAATTCACAATGTAGCTGGTAATATCCATGCGAAGGTAGCATTGCTACCTGTAGCATGGTCGTCTTACCATTAGGGGTTTTTTCAGCCATCTAATAAATCATGAGCACCCCCAGGCCTACCCCCCCAAAGTGTACAGGCTCTAAGATCGGCATATCCCTGTTCCCAAGTTTTACCTTTGTCAAATAGGTTTCAACCACTAAGTACCATGGAAGATAATGATTGACTCAGCTGCGATAAATATGTGGTAGATGATACAGTAATGTGTCATAGTAAGGAGGCTGCCAAGGTACAGGAGAGTAACGTGTCCCCTAATGCTAACAACGGTGACCATGATATGGCCATTAAGCATAGAAGAGAGCTGTCTAAGCCTGGAAAAAATAATCATGCCAATAGTATGATCCGCAGTATAGCAGTAACTATAACTTCAACCATGAACCCAATTAATGGCTTGGAGGGTGGAAAACATAGTTTTGCTACATGGAATGTGAACGGGCTTATGAATAAAATAGGGAACCATGATTGGCATAATTGCATATCTAAATACGACAATTTGTCTGCAAGAAACATGTTTGAAACCTATACACGTAGATGGGTACTCTTCATACTCCCTAGAAGCAATAGCATCACCTGCAGGGCGGGCAAAAGGGGGCCCGTTAACCCTTAACCCCAACAAAATCGCAGTTAAAGTCAAGAAGATTTTGAACCCAGACCCACACTTTCAATTATTGTGGCTGAACAAAACTGGAGAGAAAGATCTGGTTATAATAAACTACTATAACAATGTTTTTGATGTAACACGCAGTAGGATGGCACCGGCATTAGATCATCATTTGGAAACCTTCCTAAGCGTTATACATACAAATATGTTAATATGGGCAGGAGATTTTAACATACAAGCCTGTGCTCTAGGTGATACATGGTCATGTGGTTGTACTAATCAGGATGGGATGGGAAATGACCATTTTTGCCATAATGAGTATGGTGAAGCCTTGAACTTTATCATGACCAAATATGATCTTGAGCTACTGAGGTGTGACCGTGATATTAATGGTGAACTGGTCTCAACATTTCCCGGTAGGAATTAGATCTCGATTATCGACCATTTGCTGATATCAGCAACAGCAAATGTTTTGTGCGGCACACCTACCACCGTAATGTGAAAGGCAGCGAGTCTTCTAAGACCCTCAATGCTGCCGGGTGCAGGGTTCCACCTCTAATTCACTTTGGGTTCGCTATCAAAATAATGAGGCAAGCACTGGAAACTGGAAGACAAGAAAAAGGTTTATTTCTCATGAGGAGATCACGTCAACTGCAGACACCGGGATGTCTGAGGGAGGTGTTCTGCTGATAACCTCTTTGGCTCTTCCTTTTATACAGGTTTGACACAATGCATTGGTTTCATCAACATGGTTACACAAGCTTGGGGTCCCCGCCCCGGGCAGGTTGTCACACAAGCCCAACAGTAATTCTCTTCCCACCCAGGTCAAACAGACAATCTTATCTTGCAGCTGGACCTTGCTTCAGGGTCTAAAACATGTGAGACCGGCCAGATCTAAGAGTCCGTTCTGTTGATAAAAACAGGTCCCATTGTTGGTAACAACAAGTCTTGCTGTTTGCAGTGCAATAAATCATGTTGCAAGAGTCTTTTTGGTGTTTGGAACCTGTTTGTGTAACTAGGTGCAGTGAGGGGTAGAGTGTCCAAAGGTTTGCCTGAAAACAGAGATGAGAGGAAAAACGAGTTTGTGGCAGCAAGTGGCGCTGAGGTTTGTTGCGGCAAATAGAGTTTATAGCCCCCAGCACACGTACTCAGGTCGGTCAGAGGGTCAGAGGGATGCTAGTAAGGGCAGGGTGAAACAAAGGTGACCAACAGAGTACAAAATGGCTGTGATAGATTAAAATGACTGCAACTTATGTGCACATAGAATTCCACCAGACAAGATGGCGCAGGTAATGTTCACGATTGTCGTTTTGCTTTTAACAGTGGCCCCTTTGAACATAACTAGCCAGCTTGTCAGTCTATTTCGATCTCCATAATGTCCTGTATCTCTTGATCATACATTACTCTCATTTTTGTTAGCTGAGTGTCCATAGTCTTAGGGTGCAAGGTAGTTATGCAAAGAGAACACAAATGTATACCCAAACAACAACCACATATTGTCAATACTGGGACCAAGCGAATCATTGATATTTTCCAACCCCACTCCTTCAAGATGCCCCAAAGCCAACTTCCAATTGTCCAAGTCTCTGATCCTTGATGAATTTCTGAAGATAGTCTATGGAGATGTTCGATTGCTTCAGAGACAGAAGGTGAATTATCAGGAATGTATACACAGCAGCTGGCACCGATGATGCGGCATGCTCCTCCACGGTCCGCTAGTACCACGTCCAGGACCATGCGATTTTGCAGGGTAACCAGACGGATCGCTTGGAGCTCAGCAGTGTTGTTGGTGAGGATGCCAGCAGTGACGTTCAGGGCGGTCTCTACCGCTTGGGACAGATGTCTGATGGCTCGGCTGTTTGCCATCGGACCCCAGAGCGGGACGAGCCCTTTTGCTGCGTCGAGGAACTGTGATGAGGCAGAGTCTGCTTGATCAATGTCTTTAGAACGCTTTTCTCGATGATGCTCTGCAGGGGCTGTGTAGGTTGGTGGCAAAACAAAGGCGATGTAGCACGTGCCCCCCCAGTTTCTTGGGAGCCAGGTGTAGGCTTTGGTTCCACAAACAAAGTACATATTGGGTGATGCGACAAGCGCTGGGGGGTTGGCAGTGTTCAAAGTCCTTACAATGCTACAGGTGCTGTGACCCACATTCTTAGTCCCACGACCTTCAATGCATACAAGGCCAGAGGCGTTCACCACAGATAGGGCCACAGTCAGTGTTGCAGCAGTTCTTTTCTTCAGGTAGGAAAATGTGGCTCTGTTAGGATTATTGAACACTTGCATTTCCACTCGTTCTTTGGAGGGGACATTAATCTGGAATGTCGCATTGAAGGTGTGAGGGCAGAAGGGGGCGGCTGTCCTTCCTGTTTTGTTTCGCCAGAACTCGTCGTAGAACTGGGCGATTGTTCCGTCGGAAGTGGCATTGTCTTTGTAACTTTCTTGTAGGAGCATCATCCAGGCAAGGCAAGATCCATGAATAGAAAAGGGCGAAGGGATGAAAGGGATGGAATGTTCAGTGGCATGTGGTAACAGCAGACAGACCCAACAGTTGGTAGCATTGGTGGCAAGATTGTACTGGTGCAACATCTGCACGAAAGAATTATTCCAGAATTCTTTGCGTCGTTCTCGGAGATGTGGCGGTAGTGATACCAGGTAGTGTTCTTTCTTGGTGGTTGGTTGCATGGTGGGTGACAATGTTCTGTATGCAGGTGCATTCTCTTCAATGATCCACAGTGCGACCATTAGCAGGAGACAGGTGAGAAATGCGGCTACAACTGCAATTGTCTTTGTGCTGTGCAGGTTAGCAGTCTTGGTGTCTTTGCGGTGGTTTTGCAGGTGTTCAGTTTCTTCCATCATCTTCGAGGAGCTCAACAACTGTTAGGACCACAGACTTTTGTCTGGCGCTTTCCTGGTAGTGTTGTTTGACTGTGCTACTGATCTGAGACCTTGACTTAGTTAGTGGCCTGGTCGTTGGAGCTCCCTCCTTTCGTCGATCTTAGGTTGTACCCTTTCCTGGATGGCACCGTGGGGTCGGGAAATTCTGATAGTTCGAGGGTGTCTTCTTGTGGGTAGCAACTCAGAGCTGGTCGGTCTCTCGCGAGTACTTCCTCTTGCACCTCCACAGGTTGCCAGGGTTGGAGGGACTCGTTTGCAATGATGAGCGTGCAGCCAGTTTCGTTTTCCTTCCACTCGGAGGGCAGTTCAGGTGGTGATCAGGACTTGCCAGGGGCCCGTCCACCTAGGCTCCAGATTCTTCGTTCTTTGGAAGTTGCGAATCAATACATGGTCGCCTGGCTTTATTTCATGTTCCGGGCCCCTGGATACGTCAGGCAAGGCTTGCTGCACCTGTTGGTGGATAATTGTTAGCTCGTTTGTCAATTTATGCAAGTAATCCGACATTAATATGTTCGGGACATAGTTAATGGAGGTGGGTCTTGGTGCCGCCCAAATGCTCATAGGCCTGCCGAAGACCACCTCATATGGGGTCAGTCGGTGTTTGGTTGGGGTGGAGCGCATCGATAACGATGCCAATGGGAGGGCGTCGGGCCATTTCAACCCGGTCGTGGCAACTATTTTGGCTAGTTTTAGTTTCAACGTTGCATTGTGTCTCTCTACCAGGCCCGCTGATTGGGGGTGGAAGACGGCATGGAACTTTTGTTTTACCCCCAACCCTCTCAGTATGTTCTGTATCACCTCGGCTACGAAGTGGGGGCCGTTGTCGCTCCATAAAATTCTGCAAAGGCCGTATCGGGGGAAGAATTCTTTCAGCAATACTTTTGCAGTGGCTAAGGCGGTATTGTCGCGGGTGGGATATGCCTCCACCCATTTGCTAAAAGCGCACACAACCACCAGGACATATTTTAGACCAAGGCATCTCTCTAGTTGAATGTAATCCATTTGAAGGATTTCAAAGGGGTGGCCAGGGACTCCAAACCCTCCCCGTGGTACTACTGTCCCCTTCCCCTGGGTTGTGTTGTAGGCAGACTATACATTGTTGTACTAGGCGTTTTGCAGATTCTGCTATCTTGACGTTATGCCATACTCTGGTGATTAGTTCAATCATGGGGGTGGAGCCTATGTGTGCTGGTAAATGTGCCATGGTCAATATGGGGATGAGGTAGGCATTTGGTAACAGCCATTTATTTCCGTCTTTAGTTCTCCAGCAATCTTCCTCGTCTTTTAGTCCCACCTTTTCCCACTCTGTCAATTCGTCTTGTGTGCCTGTAGTCTGTATGTCCCTTACCGTGGTCCTAGCGTCAGTCCATCGTTCAGCTTGTGACCTGGTCACATACATTCGTGTCGTAGTTCTGTCTCGGGCAGTAACGTCTGCTAGTGCATTTCCCTGTCCAATGAGATCAGTCCCTTTCCTATGTGCTTGGCATTTTATCACTGCTAACTTCTTGGGGAGGAGGACTGCTTGCGTCAAGGCGGAGACAATCTCCATGCAGGATGGGTGTACCGTGTGAAGTCAGGAACCCTCTTTCTTTCCATAAGATCCCAAAATGGTGAACCACCCCGAAGGCATATTGGCTGTCGGTGTATATGTTAACTGTCGTGTCAGTCGCTAAGATACATGCTCGTGTGAGGGCAATGAGTTCTGCAGCCTGGGCTGAACGTTGGGGAATACGGGCTGTTTCCAGAACGGTTCGGGCTGTGGTGACAGCGTATGCAGCTGAGGTGGTGCCGTCGGGGAGTTTGATGCACGAACCATCCACCCATAGTTCTCCATCTGGTTCTAGAAAGGCGGTGTCTCTGAGATCTATTCTACTCTTTGTTTGTTCATCGGTTAGTGTCACACAGTCGTGTAGTGGAGTCACGCTAGGATCATTTTCGGGTAGGGGTAACAGTGTGGCTGGATTGAGGGTGGTGCATCGCTTTAGGGTAATGTGCGGTGCTAGCAGGGTCAACTCATATCCTGTCAGTCGGGCGCTAGTCAAGTGTTGGGTTTTGGTCTGGTTTAGTAGTGTGTCGACTGCATGGGGTACTAAAACAGTGACTGGATTGGAAAGTACTATTCCTTCGCCCTGGCGTATCGATACTGCTGCAGCTGCCACAGCGCGCAGGCACGCTGGCAGCGCTCTGGCTACTGGATCGAGGGTGGCAGAGAAATATGCACAAGGGCGTTGTTTGTGACCAATTGATTGTGTTAGGACAGACAATGCACATCCTTCCCTCTCGTACGTGTAGAGGAAGAATGGTTTGTAGTAATCCGGGGTTCCTAGGACAGGCGCTGAACAAAGGGCATTGCGTAGTTCTTTAAAGGCTGACTGACATTCGGGGGTCCAGGGGAGAGGTGAGGGGATGTCTTTAGCTAGGAGGGAGAGAAGGGGTTTGACAATGAGGCTAAAGTTCGGTAACCACTGTCGGCAAAATGAAGTGAGAACTATCAAAGAGCGGACTTGTTTCTGATCTTTGGGGACAGGGGTGTCTAGAATTGTCTGGATCCTGTCAGGCGTGAGTTTCCTCCCTTCTTTGGATAAAAGGTGACCCAAATAGGTCACTTGTGATTTACAGAACTGCAATTTCTTTCGGGAGACCTTGTGACCATTCTCAGCAAGAAAATGGAGTAGTTTGATGGTGGCTGTGACGGCTATTGGTATGGTGTCCGCTGCTAGAAGGAGGTCGTCTACATATTGTATTAGTGCCACTCCATCTGGCAATTGTATGGCGTCCAACTGTCTTTTAAGCGCCTGGCTATAGATGCTTGGGCTCTCAGTGTACCCCTGAGGTGCTCTGCAAAATCTGTACGAACGGGAGTTTAGGGTGAATCCAAATAGATAGCGGCTGTCCTTGTGTATAGGTATGGAAAAGAATGCGTTTTTGAGGTCAATTACAGTGAAGGTGGTGGCAGTGGAGGGGATTAAAGTAAAAAATTGTCGTGATGTCGGAAACTACTGGGTATTGTGGCACTACGATTTTGTTTATCTCCCGCAGGTCAATGATGAAGCGGTAGGCTTTTCTGTCTCCCTCTCCCTGTCTCTTTACAATCGGTAGTATGGGACTGTTACAAACGTTGCTCACTACTTCCTCTACCACCCCTGCCTCTACCAAAGAGTGTATGATCTCTGTCAGTGCCTTCTCACCCTCTGGCGATATTTTGTACTGCGGTACTTTCGGTAGGGTTGTGTCCTGTCGTATTGTTACGTGTACTGGGTCAATCATCATTCGTCCTACGTCTGAATCAGCCCTAGCCCATAAGTGTGATGGCAAAGTGTCCAGTAGGGATGCGTCAGTCTCGGAGATGGGAAACATGTGCTGAGAAGGGTTCGCTCTAGGGCGCTGGGGGTTGTCATACAGGACGACACGCACTCCGTCTGGTGAGCATCTGATAGTCGCATGGAAGTGTTTCAAAAGGTCGAGACCCATAATGGCGTCTGGGGTGTTGGAAGAGAGGAGGAATGTCGTTTCGACGCTATTGTTGTCAAGGTTAAAAGGGATCGGTCGGGACAAAGGGTTGGTGGAGGGCGTACCGTCAAATCCTATTGAGGTCACATGTGAGCCTGACAAGGGTGCCCTTGGATTCAGTCGTTTGGATGGTGCACTACGTGTTGCTCCCGTGTCTACCAGAAATGGCGACTTTGTGCCCAGGACCTCAGCGGTAACATAAGGGCCTTGCTGATCAACATAGAGCTCAACTGGATCCCTCCCTTGCCCCTGGCTGTCCTATGCAAAGTCGTACGTATTGTCATAATCTGTCTGTTGGTACGGATTCTGTTTGGGATGGTCGAATGTGTTCACTCTTCCTGGCCTTTCCTCGCTTGCTTCACTCACGTACCCTCTCCCACGTCCTCTTCCTCTCTGTCCACTTACTATTTCCCTCGCCCCTCTGCCCCTACCAGCTCCTAACAAAGCCGGGCATTGGGTTTTCCAGTGTCCATATTCTTTGCAAAATGCACATTTATCCTGTCCTAGGTCTTGGCGTCCTACATATGATGTCGATGAATTGTTTCTAGGTGGCTGTACTCTAGGGGTATTCTGCTGGTATCCTCCCCTATATTGCTCCCTTCCTGTATTCGCCCCCTGGAGTTGTGCTACCATTACCCTTTCCTTCAAGTCCTTGTTTTTCCTTTCTGTAGCCCTGTCATTTTCGTTTCTCTGATGCTCATAGTACTGGGCCATTTGGAGAATGGCCGCCGGTTTAGATGCTGTCCAACTACTTTCGCTGGCTTGTAATTTCTGGGATACATCTGGCAGTAGTCCTTTGACATAGTTCTGCACAAATAAGTGGTGTCCGGTTGCGGTGGACATGTCTTGTCCACTGTAATCGGAGAACACCGTTTCAAATCTGGAGAAATACTCTGAGACATCCTCTTGTGGTTTCTGGCGGCATGCGGTTACTATGGACCAGTCTATCTTTTTCTCTGGGATCAGCGTTTTCACTTTCTGCACTATTTTGTCAGGGAGGTCCAATATTGCTTTAACCGGTTTTTGACCAGGGTTCCGCTGTTTATCTAGTGTGTTGAGTTGTTCCCAGGTATGACCAAGCAGTTCGGTATGGTCTATTTTCCTAATCTGTTTCCACACATCTGCTGGCAAACATAACCCGAAGAACAAGTCTATGTCGGCAAGTGTCATTATTGTTGATCCCAGAGCGGTACCAAGCTCGGTGTAAAAGGCGGTGGGGTTCTTTCGTAAATCCGGTAAAGATTTACGGAACGTCAAAATGTCCTGTCTGTCCCATGGTTGATACACCCAATTGTAGACCACCCTTCCTCTAGCGTCTTGATGGTTCATATCGTCATGAGTCCCTTGTCCTCTAGGAGGTACCCAATAAGGGGCAGCTTCTTTTATCGGCATCATGCTATCTTGTTTTTCCACCGGGGGTCCTGCTATCTTAGATGTCCTGTCCTTATCTATCCGTCCTTGTTCCACGAGGTGACGGAATACCTCCAGTGTGGATGAAAAGAGTTCTGTAACATCGTTGTCGCCTTCATCTCCGGTGTCTACCTTCCTATAGAGAGCCACTAGCCGCTCGGGCCCTACATCTTGGTACTTCTCTTCATATGCAGTAAGAGTGTGGTAACAGAGACGTACAATAAAGTATCGTTTGCGGTTTTCAACATAGGGGTTGCATATGTCAGTTACATACTCTTCTGTCTCCTTCCTATCTATGAGGGATTTAACTATTTTATCAATGCCTGCTCGCTCATTTTTACTTAATCGCGGGACCCTGGGCGCTCCTTTTTCTTTTGATCCTACCTCTACTACTGTATCCTTTGATGAGGCATTTGGTGTGGGTGACTCGGTGGGAGCAGAGGCGGTGGAGACTGAGGCGATCGTGCCATCTCCGGCTATACTTTGGTGGTCCTGGCGTTGTACTACGGGATGAGTAGGGGCGTAAGGGGGTGGCATGTATATGATTGGGGGACCTAACAATAAATCATCATCTACCCTTTGTTTTGCTGGTAACTTGGGGTAAAGAGTCGAGGGCGTTCTAACAGGGCATTGACCTGATATTTTTGATTCCCGTTCCTTTTTATCGATTTCCTTTTCTTTTAGTTTTTCTTCTAATCTTTTACAGGCTTGGTAAGCTGATTTTCGCGTTTCTTTATCTTGTCTAGCTTCGTCCCTTTTCTTTCTTTGAGCTGCCTCTTTTCGCCATAAACCAAAACTGTCAAACATGGCTGGTCTAGTTTTCTTTTTGTGGAGAGCTAATTCCAACGTTTCTATTTTAGCGGGATCGAAAGATCCCGTCAGTGGCCACTGATTTACCCGGTCCTTCCTAGTGTATTTATGCCATAGTTTGCTATAAGCTACGGTGGCTAATCCATACTTTACGTACATGTCCTTGTTAGGGGTGCCTTCCGGCGGTGCCGGCTGACTGACCTCTAACGAACGGTCTGGTCCAAAACAATTACAATCAAACAATCTAGAGAAAACAGGCATGACGTATTTATCGGTCAAAAATGAATCTCTCAATCAATCAATTTAGACAAAAAGTCTGCACTACCTGTCCTTCGCTGCCTGCAAAGAGAGAGAATATTCCTATTCTTCGTTGTTTGCAAGCAGGGAAATGTCGCAAATAACTCAATATCAAAAAAGGAATACTAGTATTTCAATCAAACTAATCAATCAATCAATTTAAGTCGTTTTTTCACGACCTTACCCGGACCGTATGGACGGTTCTTCGTCTTCCCCTTCCAGCGCCTGGTTGTCCTCTCACTCCAACAATCAATGCGGCGTTCATCTAAGGTCCCAGTCAGGACCGCAGGTCACTCGAGAGAGGTCCGTTCGGAACCGGTGAAGTTCAGTCGATCGGCAGCCAGACAAGGGTCTTCTCAGGCAGGTATACCCCAATCGTTTAGTCGTTCACTCCGTCGTTAGGACCTCTCTACCGGACCCACGCGTCGCTGATGGGCCCCCACGTTTGGGCGCCAATTTGTGAAAGGCAGCGAGTCTTCTAAGACCCTCAATGCTGCCCGGTGCAGGGTTCCACCTCTAATTCACTTTGGGTTCGCTATCAAAATAATGAGGCAAGCGCTGGAAACTGGAAGACAAGAAAAAGGTTTATTTCTCATGAGGAGATCACGTCAACTGCAGACACCGGGATGTCTGAGGGAGGTGTTCTGCTGATAACTCCTTTGGCTCTTCCTTTTATACAGGTTTGACACAATGCATTGGTTTCATCAACATGGTTACACAAGCTTGGGGTCCCCGCCCCGGGCAGGTTGTCACACAAGCCCAACAGTAATTCTCTTCCCACCCAGGTCAAACAGAATCTTATCTTGCAGCTGGACCTTGCTTCAGGGTCTAAAACATGTGAGACCGGCCAGATCTAAGAGTCTGTTCTGTTGATAAAAACAGGTCCCATTGTTGGTAACAACAAGTCTTGCTGTTTGCAGTGCAATAAATCATGTTGCAAGAGTCTTTTTGGTGTTTGGACCCTGTTTGTGTAACTAGGTGCAGTGAGGGGTAGAGTGTCCAAAGGTTTGCCTGAAAACAGAGATGAGAGGAAAAACGAGTTTGTGGCAGCAAGTGGCGCTGAGGTTTGTTGCGGCAAATAGAGTTTATAGCCCCCAGCACACGTACCAGGTCGGTCAGAGGGATGCTAGTAAGGGCAGGGTGAAACAAAGGTGACCAACAGAGTACAAAATGGCTGTGATAGATTAAAATGACTGCAACTTATGTGCACATAGAATTCCACCAGACAAGATGGCGCAGGTAATGTTCACGATTGTCGTTTTGCTTTTAACAGTAACGGCAGCCCTATGTGACCACAATCTGATCACAATACCATTTTATTTTTGGGGTAAGAGGCACCATACTTTCCCTGTTGTGAATAACATCACTGTAAGCAGGCCTAATGGTGTAAGAATTAAATGGGAAGGCGTTGACCCCACCATTATGTTGCAAATAATAGTAGAGAAAAATATTGTTGAAATGGACTATTGCCCCCAGGAGGATATTGTACCGAACACAATATTTTAGACAAATCATCAGCTCCATAAAACTACTACTTGCACGCCACCTCACTAGTGCAGGGAATAAGAAAGGATGGTTCGACACCGCTTGCACCAAAATACTCTGGTCGCTGAAACATGCCTTGAGCAGTTTACCGCGGGACATTTTGTTAATCAAGACCCTGCGTATTCAATATAAACAGGCCAGGGATAACAGGATAAAAACACTCCAAAATGAAGCATGGGACAATCTTACCATTGCGGCAGAGAATAAAAATACTAAGTTATTCTGGGACATAGTGAATGCGCCATTCTTACAAAATTATGATACTCCAGAATTTAACCATCTTGTCCCCTGTGATAGTTGGGTGGCACATTTTTCAGACATCTTTAAAGAGCATACTGAGGATGTAGTAAGGCCTATATGGAGGTCGGGAGGGGAAGGGGGATCAGAAAACCTAGAAATTACCTTCGAAGAAGTCAAGCAGGCTATTAAAACTAGCGCAGGGGAACGGGCCCCTGGTCCAGATGGGGTGCCAGTTGATGTATTCAAATCTGCTCCTGACCTTTGGGGGCCTTTCCTGACCTGGGTCTTTAATGCAGCATCGACAGATAGTATCCCATCTTCTTGGGAGACATCAATTATTATACCCATCTGTAAGATATAAAGCAGACCCCAAAAACTATCGCCCAATTTCACTTTTAGACTCCTCATTGAAGGTCATGAGTAGTGTACTATTGGTAAGGTTAGAGGGATGGGTGCACAAAAAATCGATCTTGTCCCCGGCTCAGTATGGTTTCAGGAAGCAGATGGGTACGGTTGAACAATGCACTAACCTGGAGCTCTTAATCGGTAAATATAGAAGGGCCAAGATGGGTAATTTATATCTCGCTGATCTGAACAGCGCTTTTGATTTAGTTGACCATAATCTATTATGGGTATTACTGATTTTGCTAGGTGCACCGAGACCGATTGTGGGGTTCCTCTCACGTCTCCATGAAAAGCTAAAGAGCCAGGTATGTTTTGGCCCTCAAGGAGAATGCACACCTCATTTTAAAGTACGGCGTGGCATTCATCAGGGGTGTGTATTGGCACCATTACCTTTCTTACTCTTTATTAATGAGGTGGGTAGTCATCTTAAGTCGCTGCAGACCGATGCCCCTAAGGTTGGAGGATATTTAATACCAGTGCTGCTTTATGCAGATGACACTGTACTCCTAGCTAGAACACCGGTAGGCCTGCAGAAACTGATGAATGCATTTGGCGAATTTATGTCTTCATGGTAAATGTTTTGGTTTTGTTAATAACCATTTTCCTTGGTCTGTGGTCAAACAGGAAACACCTGTAGAACCTTTTTATTGATAGTACACCAATTGTTTCAGTGAAATCCTTTTGTTATCTGGGGATATTGTTTGCGTGCAATGGCTCATGGACTCAGCATGTATTAAATACCAGAGCCAAAATGAGCAAGGTCTCCCAGGGAATTTTCAAGTTTGCTTCGAAACTGGGTAGCCGACCTATTAAGGAAATGGTGGCTATATATAAAGCTAAGGGCGTGACAACGGCAACCTATGGAGCTGGTCTCTGGGGCCACGCCAATGCCCATGCACTGCAAAATGAGGAAAATAAATGTTTAAAAAGGCTTTTATATTTGCCACCATGTGCAGCAAACACTATAGTTCACAAGGAGGTAAATCTGCAATTTGTTGAAGATCTCCTTCTGGTTAAACCCTTATTATGGATTTCACTTTGGGCCAAGGATGAGATTAGCTTTACCAGAAATATAATCCTTGACTGTCTAACCCTGGATAATGCCCTAAATATACCGTGACGATTTTACATCAACTCCCTTCTGGTTGAATTGTGTAACTTGTCAGTTTGGTCTGATATTACACATTTTACATCACTTACCAAGAATTAGATCAAACAAAAAAAATTCCAAGTTAGGCTTGCCAAACGTGATTTGGATGAGGGAGGGGGGGGGGGGGGGAAATTGCTAGTGATATTTTATATGACCTTGGATAAGGAAGAGGGGGGGTAACCATTATCTGACATACTTAAATATTATACAATGTTGTGTTGACAAGGCTGAGATGTGATATTGTGCATCACTTAGTCGCTTTTCCACATATGAGGTCTTGCCCCTCTTATGCAATTCGGTGCCCCTGTGAAGGCTATAGTAAACAAAGCACTGTGCACCTTCTATTATTCTGCAAACTGTACCAGAAGCTGAGGATCTGTTACTTGAAACCTATGTTTATTGCTTAGAATATCCGAAAGCATAAAATTGCACTGAACTTCTTGGTGTCACTAGGTGGCCACCATGTGTATTATAATGTTGCACTATTCATAACAAATGCTATTAAAATAAGGAAAGCGTATCGCAATAGCTAATGGATGAGGTACTATATCTTCTATTCTTTGATATGTTGGACAGTGATATGTCTATAATACTGATTTGTAGTACTCCACTATAAGATTATCTGTACATATTTTTAGATGCGTTTTAATCATACCCCCTTTTATACAATATTGTATACACAATATGGATTTTATCTTTTGTACGCTTATATTTATATGTGCGCTTTTAGCTATGTACTATATGGTTGTATTTTTTTGCATCTGAATAAAGTTTATGAACGAACCTTTACTTTTAACAAATCATTTCTATCTTTATCATCAGCTCTCTCTCTCTGACCATAAGACATACATTGCTTACTCTCATTTCCTAAATCTCAATAACATACTATCAGCTCTGCTATCACCATCACTATAAGAGCAGTTATACTTTGTTCAATTCAATTCACCATGCATGGCAAATCTGATCTAAGAAAAACGTATATGATCAAGCTTTTCTTGGGGGGAAAAAAAACGGAAACCACACATTCACAAAGAAACACAGACATCTAGAATATCCACTATCATATATGAAGTTTTACAAGTGAATTTCGTAACACTGGGAGTCCAATCCAGTAGCTCGAAATAATCAAACTTTTCTTTCGATGTTCCAATAGAGCAGCATCAATAAACAATACAAATCTGGACCAGGCATAGTTATTTTCAAAGAGTGCCACCATTAAATTTGCAAAAGCTGGGGCAAATGCAGTACATAAAGCTGTACTATATTGTATATAATTACCCTCAAATGAAAGTAATTACTTTATATGAAAGATACCAATCGCAAAAAACATCCTGCGACTCAAAGAGGCCCATCAATCAGATAGGCAAAACTTTAAGGCTTGTATATATTCCTTACGCTAGATGTATATGTAGGAGAGTAGGATCTGCTTCACATGGGTACCCCCACTTTTTGCTGATGCTTCACTGTTTTTCGACATTAGTCTGGCTGGGGCCCTGCTAATCAGAACCCCAGCCTAGCTGCTTCCCTCTCTAAAATGGTTTCCATGTGCCTTAGGCACATCACTGATTGGGATCTGGAGTGCCCTTATAAGTCCCTAGCATATGGTATACTATGTACCAAGGGCATAGGTACCTCAGAGGCCTGCCAGGGGCTGCAGCATGTATTATGCCACCCCTGGAAGGCCATCCAAACGGACACCACAGGTCTGCTACTGCAGCCTGGGTAAGGTGGTGCATGCACCCCTTACTGTGATATAGGTTACCTATATCACTAAATACATACACACATATAAACCTATAAGTCACTCCTAAGGCAGGCCTTATCAATCCTAAAGGCAGAGTGCATGGTTCCTATGTGAGAGGGTGCCCCTGCATGAGCAGGGCCCCTCTGCAGCGTTCGGAGACCATCTCTGACGCTGTTTGTAGTGCAGCCTGACCATATACTCTTAAGCGCATTATAACCTCGCGGTAAAATGCTAACTTTGGAATGGCTGCACCTAAACATGTCGTGTTTGGTGTCAAACATCTTGGAATACTACCCCCCGCCAATTCTGGCGGCGGGGTAGCATTCCACCCTTCTAGAGGGAAAGACATGTTAACTCTGACTAGTCCGGTAACTTCTTTCCAGAGCCCTGGCATCACAAAATGGATGCTGCTGCCACAGACACGAGTCTGGCCTCCTGCTGCTGGACGAAACTCCGGCAGGGGAGGCCTGGACAATAGGTTTCCTGTCCCAGGGAGGTGTGACCACCTCCCCAGACAGGATAATGTGTATTGGGGCTGGGCGGGAGCACTTTCGGGTGCTTTGAAGTCCTGCACTGGGGGCACATTTGGTGTCCCTGTGCATACCCCAGTTCAAACCGGATCAGGGGCTTGCAGCCCCTACTTTGGCGCGAACTGGACAAAGGGAAAGGGGTGTAGCCACCCCTCTGCCCTGACCCACCCATAGGTGGGGCCACAGAAGTAGTCCAACCCCTATCCTTAGTATAAGTATAGGAACCCAGTCCTTAGGACTTTAGATTATCCCTGGACAGAAACTCTGAAACTGAATCCTGGACCTTCGACGCTCTACTCACGATTAGAGGACAGAAGAATCTCCCTTGGGGTCAAGGAGTGACTCCCCTGCTTGGCAGGCACCAAAGAAGCATCTGTCCGGTTCGCATTTCTGAAGCTCCCGTCGGACGCCAAAGTCATCGCATCACCAGAGGTGGATTCTCAGACTTCCCGAGGCTACCCTGAGTCCCCAGCAAAGCTGAGGCCCGTGGCTATCGTGGGTGACTTGAGACCGTGACCCCTGGACACCGAGCACATTTGCAAGTGCATCCTCTTCTGGGTCTCCCAAGAAGTCGTGCTTGGGCTCCGAGTAGCCCTAGCCTCCAGCACCACCTGCACCGAAGATCACTGGCCCCCACTCCACGAGTGTCCTGTAAGCCAGATCCACGTGCGGCGTCACGGGGCTCCTTCGCGGTCGCTAGCCCGTTGGCTAGTAGCCCTTAACGAAGGCCAATCTTTTTCTAACTTGGCATCCTGGTTGCTCCAGGCCTGCCCTCACTTACCCTCGCTGGGTGAGTTCCCCAGACCTTGCTGGTCTGCACCATCGACGATCTTCCTCTGCATCGAGACTTGCCGTTGCCAAGGCTTGTTGGGTCCAATCCGGTCGCCGACACCTCAGCACTCGACAGACATCGTGTACCAGCCCGAATCCTGCTCCTGGTCGCCGACAACGCCTCCTGGACCTCGTGGCTGAAGAGACAAGACGACCGTGAACGCACCTGAAGCACTCGACATCGGTGGGCATCTGTCCATCGCCTTCCTGGTCACTGGCTAGTGACCCAGACTCTGTCCCCTCTGCTTTCAGGTTCTTCAGAACACCAATCCACTCTTGGATCCACCCGGACACTTTTCTCTTGGTCGCCAGCAGCACTTTGCAGCAGATCGCCATTCGAATCGACGACGAAACCCGACCCCGAAAGGCACCTATGCACCCGGCTTCCCTGGGTGAGGTAACACGAGTACTCCGGTGCTCCCGTGGGTAGAGACTCTTCAAAGTCCTAGATCTCAAAGGGTTTGGTCCAAGTCCTCTTTAAAGTGTCCCTTTTCTCTAATTTCCCGATCACGACTTTCTCCATAGAAGTCAACGGCGTATCGCCGTTGTGTATTTACACTGCACGCGTCTCCCGTGGGTCCCCTGTGTCACTACCTTGGGTGGTTCCTTGTGGTCCAAGCACTTCTAGAGGCTCTAGGCCTAGTGTCTAGTTCAGTCGTGGTTCTTATACCACTTTATTGGTATATGGTTTGGTAAGCCCCTAGGGCCCAAACGTGTATTTGTGCTATTACTGTGTTTAAATAACTTCTAACTTATGTACTTCGAACTCTAGCCTCATAAAGAGACTAGAGGGGTGTGTTTAGCAATAAATACATATATTTTGAATATATACCTGGTGTGGTGCTCTTTCATTTGGTCACTCAAGAGATTATAGACTGGTAAAACAAGCTGCTTTACATTCCTTCAAGACTTAGCCTGAAGGCTGCTCTCCATAGCTACCACTAGGATAGCTTTCAATAAGGTTGTCTTTAACCTATCTCCAATAAGGGGTTGTTTGGACTGGTTCAAGGTGCCCACTATAATTAGTGGACAGCATATGCCAGGCCAACTTCTCACAGTATACAAGGAACATACATCAAGGGTTGCAACCAGCCATCCTTTTGATGTCTAAAACAAATAGTGGGCTTTGGACCAGCTCATTAATCTTCATTGGTTGGCTTCTTTGTCCCAGGTAAGCTTGGTATGCGTGCTTCGTATTCAATGACTTTCCTACCTTTTCTTTTCCATGTCCTTCCAGGGAGAATAACTTCTTTAATATCCTTCGGACTGGATGACTAGAATCCTTTCATTGCTCAAACAGGGAACTATTTTTTTTCCTCTCAGTGCTCAATGAGAATACATGCACTTCCTTTCCCTGTCCTTTATGTGCTGCTCCCCCCTCAAAAATACCATGCATGCTCCAAGTTGATTCCTCTTTCCTCACCCCCAGCTCACTCATTGCTTCCCTCACCCCACCCTGGCTTTTTTTGCTTTCATTTAATTCTTTCCTCCTCCCCACCTCAAGCACATCCATTGCTCCCACACCCCAATCTGCCCTTGCTTTCCTCTCAGCCTGAATGGACTATCCACCCAAAAGCTCTCCTCTGTTGAGCCCCCGGAGCTCGGGTCATGTCCTTTTGAGAAAAATCTTTTCAAATTTGGAGGGTCCAGCAGTTGGCATTTGCCTCCAGGCCACTCTGTTTTGTTAACGTTCTTTAGCACACTTTAAATAACTTATTTGTTAATTACTGCTCCAAGACTGGAGTCCACATTCAAGACAGACATAAAGAACGTAACTGAATGGCGGGATATGGTAAATCATACTGAATTTGGACGTGCCAGCATCTGGCATTTGGTGTCGGGCCACTACATTTTGTAAACGTGCTTTTTAGCACATTTTAAATAATTTATTTTCAATTTACTGACTCAAGACAAGGCTCCATATTTAGGAACAGAAATAAAATAAACTAAAAGGTGGCCACGTGGAGAAGCATGAACATGCAAACATAACGAGAAGCTGCCATAGCGTCATGATGCACAAGTATGCGTGACTCATAGCACACACAAGCCATTGCACTTTTTAGGTCGAGCCTAGCGCAGCGCGCATGTGCTGCTCTATGGGGAGGCCTCTTGGAATCACTCCAGACTTCCCCGAAACTTTTCCATGTGGTTTTTCAACTTCCACACATTCTATTGGCCTTTGCGTGTGGCTTTCAAAAATGAAAGCACGCAATTGGCCAAAGTCGGGTGCATGTCCCACCTTTTCTCTAAATGTTCACTCCCACGGCCTCCAGCAGTCGCTTTCATTTTCGCGGCCGCGCATGCTTGTCTTCCACACTTGTCTGTGGTTCTTTTTAATTTGTCACGCTATCTCCCATTGGTTTATTTGATTGCAAGCACGTTATTTAATTAAAAGTCGTTGTCTAAAAAGGCAGCGCACGCCTGCAAGGCAGGCATAGTCATGTCAGCTTAGCAGACCGCCGCACTTCCGGAGCATTACCGGTGTGTATACCATGGCACACTATGCTTCCACTTCCGGAGCATTACCGGTGTGTATACCATGGCACACTACGCTTCCACTTCCGGAGCATTACCAGTGTGTATACCATGGACACTATGCTTCCAATTCCGGTGTATACCATGGTACACTAGGCTTTTACTTCAGGAGTATTACCGGTGTGTATACCATGGCACACTACGCTTCTACTTTTGGAGCATTACCGGTGTGTATACCATGGACACTATGCTTTCAATTCTGGAGCATTACCGGTGTGTATACCATGGCACACTACGCTTCCACTTCCGGAGCATTACTGGTGTGTATACCATGGACAATATGCTTTCAATTCCGGAGCATTACCGGTGTGTATACCATGGACACTACGCTTCTACTTCTGGACAATTACCGGTGTGTATACCATGGACACTATGCTTCCACTTCCGGAGCATTACCGGTGTGTATACCATGGCACACTATGCTTCCACTTCCGGACCAATACCGGTGTGTATACCATGGCACACTACGCTTCAACTTCCGGAGCATTACCGGTGTGTATACCATGGACACTATGCTTCCAATTCCAGAGCATTACCGGTGTGTATACCAAGGCACACTAGGCTTTTACTTCCGGAGCATTACACCAGTGTGTATACCATGGCACACTACGCTTCCACTTAACACTGTCTGAGCTTTGGATTCACCTCATTAGTACCAGTGTAACACCCAAATATAGCAACAAGCAGCAGATAGGTGATCAGTCAGGCTTTGTAAAGGGCTTTCAGCAGCGCTGCAAGGAAATGCATGGGTTCTCGGATTTCCACTCCTGGCAGTGCCACATACTTCAGTCCGTGTTAAACTAGGATAGGCCCACGTGATGTGACATTACATTAAACAAATCTGTGCCTGGGCAACGGGGTGAACAACAAGGAGGAAAGATTGCGGGCTTTCTCCCCTGGTCTGTTTCCTGTTGTGAATAGATTCCATTTTGTGTGGGGCATCTGCTTTTGGTGAATACCATTCCTGTGGACGAGTGCCTTCTCTGGGTTCTTAGGTCTTCACGATCTGGCTAGGGAGCAGGCTTATGCGTGGCCCTGTGGGACATTTTAAGTCATGACTATGGCCACTGCAAAATATTCTAAAGGAAAACATCACAAAGTTATTGAAACATATCTGTTAAGGAGCTTAAATAATCGTAGCACAATAAAAAATAACTCAGCTCTTCAATAAAAATGCATTGAATGGAATCATGTAATGTGTTCTGGAGTATTAATGTTCTTACCAAATTAGTTATGAGATTTAATTTAAAAAAACGTAATTTATGAATTTCAATTTTTTGTTATATGATGTTATAGCCTGCTTGCAGAGCGAACACAGTCATATGAGTTACCACGCTACAAAATCACTACGGATAACAGAAATATTTGCAGTGCGCAACACAAATGCTCAAATAATAATACAACATTTGGGGGAAAGATGGGGCCCTGAGATGTACAGTACCTTATAGGGTGCCCTACTGCCTTTTAATATTTATTCCTTGCTATCTCGTGTCCAGCCTGACAAGTCACAATTTTTATTTCCTCAGTAGATTTCATTTCTAAAGGTATATCATTAAATAAAGAAATATGTGAGGTACTCAGCATTGTAATCTCAAAGTCTGTTATGATATATACACACATACATCCCACCAACACACATCATATCACAACTCACCACTACATTCCACACCATGCCAGTGCCCTTACGTCTCTACACGAAGCACAACTTGCACACAAACTTTACAGTACTAAGTACAGCAGCTACGCAGCTCTACAACATACCTTAAAAACATTGCCAATATCTCTGGCTAAACACTTATAAGGTCCCAAAGGCGAGACCTATTGGCTATGCCAATGCTTGTTTCATTTTGTGGATACTCAACACTGGCAAAGCCTTTAGGACAAAATGGCGAGACCTATTGTCCTAGACACTGCTTGATCTACTGGTAGATCCTCTAATTCACTGATTACATACAATGAATATCCATTTCTCTCCCTACTCCACCCCCCGTCCCATTATTAGCTCCCAAATGTAAGCCATTGTGCAAGGAAGATAATATTTAGCAAACTGCCCTCTCAATCATGATAGGAGTAATCCTAAATTCTGACAACGGTGAAATACCCACTACTCCTAAATTCATAATATTGAGCACATTAAAACAAAAAGGTTTCCTTCATACCTATATTTCATTCATTAAATTTTACCATATGAATTGATGAATGTCGATACACAATGAAAAATTATTAAAGGCTGCAATTAAGTTGCTGGCTCTGGGCATAGTGTGTTTTTTGGCACCCAGCAAACACTATAAATCCCTACAAACAGAAGGGTCTGACTGAAGTATTGGAATGTTACATTTGTAAATCGGCTTTGGGGATAAAACAATTACAGATGAAAACATTGTCACCATTTGCTATTTTTCCCTCCTTATATTTTTTTATTTCAATGAATAGTTTATTTTAGAAAAACATGAGCAAATGACCATTCTTTGAATTCAGAATTTTGTTTAGTTTTCAGAAATATATAGCTTTCTGGATGTACCCATGGGTTTTAGACCTGTTTCCACAATAACCCGCAAGATGATGAAGGAGGTGGAGAAGGAAGAAAAGGAGAGGAAAGGAAAGGGAGGAGGGAATGGAGGTAGAGAATGAGAAAGATGAGAACAAAAACAGGAAAAATAGACTACCAGTTAGAGAAATGCAAAAACCGTGGTAAAACAAACAAATGGTTTTCTTTTACAACACTGCTTGTTCCTACAGGCTATGAAGATGGGTTTCTCAGCACAGCACATTTTTGCTATACTTTGGCTATTTTCTCAGTTCCCTCCAGGAAAATCCACAAATCCTAGATACCGATTGAATACGGAGGATGTGGAAAAAAAATGGCACCAATTGGGCCTGGTTATCTTTTGTGCGAAAAATGTTATGAAGCTCTAGGTGCGAAGTGCCCCAAACATTAAAAAACAAGTATTTACAATACAATAGGGCTCGCATTTACTAGAGTTAGAGCTATTGGCAATGCAATAGCTTAAACTCTCGCAAACGCAAGACCTATTGCATTGCAAATTACTAGCGCCCATGTGGCGCTTTCACATTTATGAAGGCTGCGCCCCTTTCTTTAGGCAAGCCGCGTCTAAAGAAAGGGGCGTGTCCGACATTAAAGCAAAACTGCGGCATGGGTGCTTTGACAAAAAAAAAAAAAGCGCACCTTTTTGTCAAGTTGACAAACAGATGGGTTTTTTTGGGTAAAAGTGCCCTTGCCACGCTTTCACTTTAATGTCGGACACGCACCTTTCTTTAGACGCTGTTTGTGTAAAGAAAGGGGCGCGGCCTCTATGAATGTGAAAGCGCTGCATGGGCGCTAGTAAATAAAATAAATAAATAAGCAAGCACGGCCGCTATATTGAAAGTGGACCGTGCTGTTAAATTAAATAAATTAAAAAACGCGGCTGCTATAGTTAAAGCGGACCGTCATTAGCAAATAAAATAAAAGCAGGCGGCGTGCTGCGAGGTAGTGGGCTATTAAATAAAATAGTGCTGAGAGCCAATATAAAGCAGACCTTGTAACAGGACAAGTAAAATGTCCAGTCGTTATGGGGGGTAACAAATGCAGGCAAGGCGGTACCAAGGAGGGAATAACAAGCCTAATAATGAATCGGAAGCTTGCGTTTACGAAGGACAATGACACAAGCCAATTACAAATATGGGCTGAGAGTGGGGAGGGGCTTTAAGTTCATACTCCACTACTGCATGCCTCGCAGCAGCGCATGCGCTGCCCAGGCTCGACCTAAAAATGTAAAGGTGCACAATTGGTCAATCTGCAAATGTAAAGGGTGTTTAGAAGCCACTGTTGGCTTGAATTAAAAGAATCAATTGAATCTTACTCATGAGACATTTTTTTTTTTTTTGAGTGGTACCTTAACATACACATCACTACTATCCACTGCACCAACCAGGTTTCAATTATGTGGCTCTCTGGTTGCACGCACAGCCCTCTGCAGTGCATCAACTCACAGAGGTTTCATAACAAACGATAGTGGATTTCCCATTGATTAATTCTATGTCAGGAACGGAGGCGAGGATTATGCTATCCTTTCTCCACTTTATTGAATAGCAGCCATTTTAAAGTTAACACACAAAAACTATCATTCCAATGAACCTTGGGAATGTCACAAACAGAAACACCATAGAGTCCAACCGGTAGACTGTCTGTCCCATCTCAACCAATGAGGAGAGCCCAGCCGGTTCATAGTCCTTTATCCCTGGCCATTCCTCATCTTTCTTCGCTGCTCGCAGCCAGAGATAAGTGTGCCCTCATTTTTTCCTCATACTGAGTTTGTTGTGGCCCTTATTGATTTATATTTACTGGACTGGTAGTATTGTGTATTTGTTACGAGCACGCATGCTAAATTCAACATTTGCCGGTTGCGCGCCTCGCATCTGTGTTTTGATGCCTTTTTTCTGGATTTGCATTTGTGCTTTATCCTACTCAGGTTTTCGATCACGGGGCGCTCGCTACTCGGGTCGACCCGTGTCCAGCTGCAGGAGCGTTTCTTCACTCCTTCGTGGCCGCGTATGTTTGTGGTGAAGGCTCGGCGGTGTAGTCCTCTCGCCACCAGAGGGCGTCAGATCAGTGCCCTCGACGCGCGCTCCGCATTCCGCGCACTGACAGGAATTGGAGCTGCGGCGCCACGGGGAGAGCCTTGTCTGGAGAGTTTAACGCCCACTTGTGCGGGTCAGTACTGCTATACTAGCAGATTGTTTGTGTAAACGCCTTGCCCGGGGTCTGTATTCCATTAGGCTTTACGCTCCCCTCGTGGGAGTCTGTATTTGCAGGTCTCTTCCTGCGGGACCTACTCCCAGGCAGATTTGCCCGATATCACTCACCAGGGCTGCAGGGTCCCGGGTGTGAGCCCTTAAAGCGAGCTTGGCCGCGTTAAGCATTGGCTGACACCCAGCCCCCCACAACTGGCATAACCTGCCTTTGGACTGTTTACTTTTTCTGGCATAACCTGCTTAGGACTGCTTGTCTTTTCACCTTGTTGGGGATATAACCCCCTCTTTTGGAAGGTGCTCTTTCCATGGAGCCCTATAGCGAGGATCAGGGGGAGAAGGACCCCCCTACCACACTTCAGTGGGACGACGATTTTCATGATGCGGTAGACACATCAATTCACAGGGCAGTTTCAGAGGCTATGGCTCCTCTAGAAGACCGCCTTGTGAGAAATTGGCCAGCCCCGACCATTCCAACTGCCCCCCCCGGACACCCAACCCCCACCGGCGAAACGTACCCGTGAGGCAGGAGTGGACCCGGATGCTTTCACCCGCCTTAAACAGGCATTTTTAGCCAGTACTCCCCCTCCAGCCCCTCCCTCTGACCCCACTGACTGAGACCACAGAGACACGGAGGATGACGCAGGCCCCTCCCGCCCTTGGCTCCCCTCCCGCCCCCCTCCTGCCCAGGATGACCACGGTCTGTGTGCAGACATGCTAGATCCGAATAACATCCTTCACCCGAGATCTTCGGATTGGGTTCCTTCGGATAAGGTCGCCCAATATGTGGCGAGCCGCATCCGAAGACCACTGGAGAAGAACACCCGCAACTGTCTCAGGGCGGAATGCCCCCGCCCATCTCTGGAGGGCAAGGTGGCCCTAACACCCGACATAGACCCGCGCATGGCCACCTTCCTCCAAAGGTTCGTCAAAGCTCGCAAAAAAAGGATAGATCGGTCCTGGCGGGCTTGCCAGGACAAGCTGTTGGACACCCTCGGCCCTCTCACAAAGATCTTGGATATGGCGGAGGAGGCAAAGTCTTCAGGATCCCTCATCTCCCAAGACACTTTATCCTCATGGGCGCAACGCGCCGTAGTTTTTCTGGGAAACGCCAACTGCGCCTTGTCTACTGTGTGGCGCGGGACCTTACTTATCAAGGTAGACCCCAAGCTTGGGGACCTGGCGGACTCTGAAGCCAGTCCAGTAACGCAGGGCGGTCTCTTCGGGGAGCCCTTTATTAAAGAACTGGGAAAATTCGTAAATACCTTTACCTCGCTAGACAAGGCGCAGTCCTCTATTAAAAAGGTGTTTCATTCCCGGGTTTTCCGAGGGGCCGGCCGAGGAAGGGGCCCCTCGACTGGCCGCCCTAGCCAATACACTCCCAGAGAAGGCTCCCACCAAGGCCGGGACCAGGCCAGATTTGCAAACTTCTACCCCACCAGAGGAAGGCGTGGCAAGCACAGAGGAGCCCGAGGCAGTGGCGCCTCCAACACTTCCAGTGAGTGTCCTACCTTCTTCCAGTCTAAGGGTAGGGGGCCGCCTGGCAAATTTTTTCCAGGCCTGGACTTCCATCACGGGGGACCCCTGGGTTCTACAAACTATACAGGGATTCCAGATAGAGTTCTACGGGAACCCCTCCCAGACGGTACCCCCACGGCCCATCGCCTTCTCTTCGGCAGACTCCGGCCTGGTAGACCAGGAGGTGCAGTCTCTCCTGGACAAAGGGGCGATTGCTCAGACCCTTCCCCACCCCAGAGGATTTATCAGCAACCTCTTCCTGGAGGACAAGGAGGATGGTGGGCAGCGCCAGGTAATCAACCTCCGTGAATTCAACGAGTGGCTTATCTATCGCCACTTCAAAATGGAGGGAATTCAACTCCTCCAGGAATTAAGACCACGAGATTGGATGGCGCGCCTGGATCTCAAGGACGCCTACCTCTCGATTCCCATCCCCCCCCCCCCCCCCCCCCACCAGGAGGTTCCTACAGTTCTTCTGGGGGGCAGGACCTACGGGTTTACCACTCTGCCCTTTGGCCTATCCTCGGCTCCGCAGTGCTTCACGAAGGTCCTCAGGCCGGTGGTGGAACACCTGCGAGCGCTGGGCATCAGGCTCATCGTGAATCTCGACGACATCATGTTGATGGCTCAGTGTCCTCGAGCACTTGCATGGCAGTTTCAGATAGCGGTCATAGTTGCAGGGCTTGGGATTCGTGATCAACGAAGCCAAATCTACCCTGGTTCCTGCCCAGAAGGGGATTTCTCTGGGTTTCTCAATCGAATCCGTTGAGTCTTCTCTCAGCCTCCCCTCCAGGAAGGTGACAAGAATCCGCACAGAGATTCGGCGGGCGCTCACAAAAACGCGCATCTCCCTCAGGCTGGTGGCCCGCATCGTGGGACACCTGTCCTCCTCGATCAAGGCCATTTTTCCAGGGCCATTGCACTACCGTGCCCTTCAGCGCCTGAAAGCCGCCCACCTTCGCAGAGGCCTTTCGTATTCGCAGCAGGTGTCGCTGACAGCGGAGGCCAGGGCCGAACTCAATTGGTGGCTCGCTAACATGAAGGCTTGGAATGGAAGAGCAATTTTCGGTTCAGCGCCAGATATTGTCATCGAGGCAGACGCCAGCAGATAAGGCAGGGGCACGAGGTGTGGCGAGTTCACCACAGGAGGTGTGTGGTCTACACAAGAACAACAGTTACATATAAATTGCTTGGAGCTTCTCGCGGGCTCCTTCATGATTCAATGTTGGACCAAGGAATCCATCCAGTCCTGCGTACTCCTCAAGATGGACAATGTGTCGGCGGTCCGATACATAAAAGACCTCGGGGGTACACGGTCGAAAGCCCTCTCGGATCTAGCCGCAAACTTCTGGCAGTATTGCCTGGACCACCAGATATCGGTCACGGCGGAATACCTGCCCGGCCAGGACAACCAGGCTGCGGCCAATCAGTCACGCCATTTCCGCGATGTGAGCTTGTGCAAACTGCATGCGGGAGTGTTCATTGACCTCCAGCGCAGATGGAGCCCCTTTTCGGTGGACCTCTTTGCCTCCCGCCTGGATCATCAACTACACAGGTTTTTCAGTTGGAAACCCAACCCACTGGCGGAGAAGACAGACGCGCTCCTCCAGGATTGGCAGGAGAAGCAAGGCTATGCCTTTCCCCCGTTCGCCATAATAACCAGGGCCTCAGCCCAAGTTCGGCGACAGGGAGTGAACGTGGTGATGATTACCCCGATTTGGAGATCGCAAGCTTGTTTTCCGGTTCTTCTGGAACTTTCTTGGGATTCTCCAATCCCTCTCCCCCGGTTTCCAGCACTACTTCTCAATCCAGTGCGGCAACCTCATCCGCTCATCTTGCAGAGGTCCCTAGCCCTCATGGCGTGGCAGATTACCGGGGACGATGGTCAGTCCCAGGCCTTTCGGGCGCGGCTGAGAAATTCATGTCCAAGGCCTGGGCGGACAGTACAGTCAAGCAATATAGATCCACCTGTAGGAGATGGTCATGTTGGTGTATGCGACGGGACCTTGATCCCGTGGCAGCAGATGTGACGCACATCCTGAATTTTTTGGCTTCTCTAGGGTTTGGCGTACAGGTCTATCAACACCTTTCGGTCAGCCATCTCCGCGGGTCATGTCGCAGTGGAAGGCTCCCCGGTGGGGGAACCCCCTTTTGGTTGCTGCCTCCTTTGGGGGATACGACTCTCTTCCCCCGGAGCCCAGATACTCGGCTCTCTGGGATGTGAATCAGGTGCTGAAATTGGCCATGCTCCTTTGCCTGATCTCCTGTTGACTGGTATCGGATGTCAGAGGCCTGGACATCTCCGGTAGAATTTTTTTCCCCTCAGGAGTTACCTCCACGATCCGTAGGCGGACCAAATGCGGGACGAAATCCATCTCGTACCCGGCCTTCCCGGATTCCCCCAAGTTGTGCGTGGTGTCTTGCCTTAAGGCCTATGAGGAAATGTCGGAGGACTTCCGTCCCCCGGGAGAACAGCAGTTCCTCATCACTCTGCGAAACCCACATAGAGCTGTTTCCTCAACCACGATTGCCCGGTGGGTAAGGTGGGTGATGCAGCAAGCTGGTATAGACCTACGGGTGTTTGGAGCCCACTCTACCAGGGGAGCGATGGCTTCTAAAGCATTTGCCTTGGGGGCTGGAAGACATACTCAACGCTGCAGATTGGTCTTCGGACTCTGCATTCAAACGGTTTTACTTCAAACCGGTTCTGCAGATGGCCCACTTGGTGGCGAGTAAGCTTTAAACTAGCATAATCCTCGGTCCTGACATAGAACGAAAAATTTCCTAGCTATCGTAACGGAAACTTTCAATTCTATTAAGGACTCGGAGGCGAGGATTATCCAACCCGAGGTACATCAATTCTTGGAACCTTCCCACCCTCGTTGTGGAGTAAGTAACATTTAAGTTTATGTTGATTCAGGCTTTATCTGATTGCAAGTGTTGTTTTCCCTGGGATACATCTACATGCCATCTTCTCTTTCAGGGCTAATCCTTAGCCATGATGGTTTCCTAAAACTGTGTGATCTGGTTACAGGTTTGGACGCAAGCAAACCGGATGCATGAGGGGTCGATGAAGGCTGATCTCGCGAGACGAAAGAGAAGGACTGGCCAGGGATAACGGACTATGAACCGCCTGGGCTCTCCCAATTGGTTGAGATGTGACAGACAGTCCACCGGTTAGACTCTATGGTGTTTGTGACATTCCCAAAGTTCATGGGAATGATGGTTTGTGTGTGTTAACTTTAAAATGGCTGCTATTCAATAAAGTGGAGAAAGGATAGCATAATCCTCGCCTCCGAGTCCTTAATAGAATTGAAACTTTCTGCTACGATAGCTAGGAAATTTTACATTCAACTTGCATTTGTTTTTTATTTATGCTGTGCATTAATTTATATGTAGCTAGCTGAAGGTAAAAGACCGAAAAAAGTTAGATAATTTGTTTTTTAGTCACGCCTTTGACCCACCCCCACGCTCACTCACCCCGCCCCCATAGATCAAAGCATTCACAGGTCCCACGCTTTTTTTTATGCATTTTGCCTTTGCTCATAACTTTTGAGTCCCCTGCCTCTGATAAGTTGAAGTGTGTGGTTTGCTGGATTCCGGTTTACAGTATTCGTCTTTATGGTACATGATCGTCTCAATATGCAGTTCTTTTTTAAAAGAAAATAAAAGGTTTTCAAAACAGAAACTATATATTTTCTAAACAACAGTAGCTCATATTTTTCTCACGTAACCCAGAACACTACAGGGCACTGCAGCGTTGATAAAGTGACTGGTGCGGGGAGAACTAAAAGTGAAACAAATCTCGCAAGGAAACGGAAGTGCGGAGATCCCAGTCCCGCAGAAAACCTCCAAGCCTGGGGCACGGTGTGCAAAGCTTCTCTGACAATACTTGCTCCAGGGAGCCGCCTCGCCTGTAAAACAGGGATTGGACAGAGTGAACAAATGGGCTGGTCAGTGGTACCTCCCTGCTCGACAGACTTAAAGACATGGGACGACCATCAATGAAAGCGAGATAGAGCTGAAGTAGAAAGAATTACCTTGCCGAGCGCAGTGCCTTCACTTGAGCAGAAGGGAAGCAGGGCTACAATACTGAGCAAGTTTACAAAAGGGGCCAGGCCTGGAGCTAGAGAACGGGAGGGCTCATCTCCTCATTGCCTTCCCAGTTTCCTGAAACCACATAGCTCTCAGCGCAAACCATGCCCCGGGAAGGAAATGTGTTTACGTTTACATTGCCGGGTCTGCTCAACGCCTCCCGTTCTTTCGTGAGAGGCGGGGTGGAGGTGGCGTTGAAAGCGGGTGGCAAGCTGCCAGTTAGTGGGCTATTAAATAAAATAGTGCTGAGAGCCAAGATAAAGCAGACCGTGTAACAGGAGAAGTAAAAGGTCCGGTCGTTATGGGCGGTAACAAATGCAGACAAGGCGGTACCAAGTAGGGACTAACAAGCCCAATAATGAATCGGAAGCCAGTGTTTGAGAAAGACAATGACACAAGCCAATTACAAATATGGGTGGAGAGTGGGCGGGGCTCCAAGTCCATACTCCACTACTGCATGCCTCGCAGCAACGCATGCGCTGCCCAGGCTCGACCTAAAAAGACAACTGGCTCAGCACTGGTCGTGGAAAAGCCTCAGCAGCTAAGAGGTTAAAGAAAATGCAAACCTTGCGCCTTCATGCCTCTCACCATCATTCCAATATTCCTGAATCACCTGCATCCTGCTCTCGCATTTGAGCATTGGAGGGCAAAAGGTGCGGAACAGCACAGTCCGCTCCCCCAATCCAAACTTTTTTCAGAGCCTTGTTCTTGTCAGACAATAAAAATACTTTTCTTTACCTCTACACTACATGAACTAATATTTTTCTCTCACAACTCTTTCCAGCTCCTTCTCCAAGAAGTTCACAAGAAGTAAAGCATTTCACTTCCCCTTAAAGGGTTTCCTAGATTTACAAGTACCTCTAAACGGATCAACCCATACCCAAAATCGACTTGGAGGATGAAGCTGTTCACAGCTGTAACGTGATATCCATGTAATTATGCAACAAGCCAAATTCAAACCCCTACACAGCATACTACTGTAACCCCACACTCTGTCACTGAGGCCAAGCAGACTTCATTTCTTATATTGCCATATTCCCTGGCAGCCATTAATAGAATAAATTAACAGCATGCTAAGCCTACTAGAATTTTGAAGATCAGTTTTGTGTCAATCTATAAACTGATTTAGCTCTTTCCTTAAAGATCACAAAACATTACTGCAAACGTCCCACAAGTACCGCTTTTTCACCCATCCTGTTAAAATTTAACAATACATCACTAGCAACAAACTTGTAGATTTACCTATGTGTCAATGGAGAAAAAATGTTCATACGCATATTCAAAACTCTTCCAACTTAATGACACTTGGGCATTATCTACCATTGTCCCGGTTTTAAAAAAGGAAGATCGGAGCAGCACTCATTGTTATAGGCCCATCTCCCTTCTGGACTCTGTTGTAAAGGTGGTGGGCTGCATGGTCTTTGATAGGTTCGCTAGCTGGGTAGATGACCATAATATTCTGACTAAGGTCCAATATGGTTTTCGACCGGGTTGTTCAATAGTGAACCAGAGTTTAAATTTGTACATGCTTTTGAATAAGTACACAGTCGCCCGTACTGGCACCATCTACTTGGCTTTCATGGATCTGTCATCCGCGTTAATGCTCTCCATTTGCATTGATAAGACACACGGTTTCCTGCGTGTTTTGTATACAGAGAGGGGTCCGTCAAGGGTGTATCCTGGCCCCTTTTCTTTTTAATTTGTATATTAATAACTTGAAGCAGGCCCTTTTGAAATTAAATACGGACTCCCCTCAGGTGGGCAAGCGAAGTTTGCCTGTCCTTCTGTATGCTGTCCTCATGGTGAGGACAGCAAGGGGTTTACAATGCTTACTGAACTCCTTTGTACACTTCATGGAGGACTTGGACCTGCTGGTCAATAACAGCAAATCATTTATCATGCAGGTGGGCCAGCGTCCATCGAAGCCATGCGTCTCCAACCGGTCGATCGCGAGCTACTTGTAGCTCGCCTACCCCTTTTAGTAGCTCATAGCCTGATTTGGAGGAAATAAATAGTTAAATGTTCAGATTTAAAAATGTAAACGCTTGGTGTTTTTCTTTCTATTGTAATGTTCATTTTGTTTTGTATGCAGGCCTCTTCATTATTCATTTTAGCCCAGCAACGCCACATGTCTTACGCTGCACAGAACCGCGCTTGGGCACACTGGTTCCATGCAGCAACAACTTGCTTGGGCTCTGTCTAGCTTGCCGTTTTCTAGGGCCTGGGCGATTCAAGCACAGGCCTTCCCTCGCAACAGCTAGCACCTGAGTCTTGGCCTGGGGTTGTGACTGTGGGGGTTGGGCTGTGTCTAACAGGAGTCAGACTGTGTCCTGGGCGCTGCTATCAGAGTCCTGCCATCGGACTCTAGAGAGCAGCCGGAGGGTCTTTTCCTTGAGGGATTCCAAGGTACGTTTTTAGGTCGAGCCTCGAGTAGCGCGCAAGCGCTGACCTGCGAGACTTTAAGTAAGGGGCTTTTGAAAGCTGACCAGACGCTCGTGCGTCATGGCCTTTTCCCTGCGGTTACCCGCACGTTTCAGGCACGATGCACGAGCGTGTGGTCAGCTCAGCAGGCTGCCGCGCTCGCTCGCCCCCGCTCCTCTCTTCAAAGCTTTGTTGTAGTTGCTTTCACTTTCACGGCCGCCGCATTCTTACAGCGCGCGCACCACTCGCCTGCTTGTCTTTTCTGGCCGGGGCACGTGATCAAATAGCACAGAACTGAAGCATACCGTGCACCTTAATGCGAAAACGGCACTCTTCTGCAGTTTTCGACTCGGAATGTTTCAATTTTATCAGCTGAGGCATTTTTTGTTGTTGCTCGAACTACTCGGCCGGGGGGCTTTGGAGCGCTTCATAAGTAGGTGCTAGATTGCAGCGAATTGCCTCAAAAATAAGTGCATTGCTGTGGGAAAGGGAGCACCCAAATTGCACAGTATAATTTTGCCCAGGGCTTTTAAAATTCTTGCACTGCCCTATCTAAATCAGTCCAAAGGGAAACTCCCCACCCCTGCCACCATGTAATCTCTGCAGCAGCATAGGGTGGCCCACGTCTCACTTATCCAGCAAAACCAGTACAGTTAGACGACCTGAATTTAACATGTGCGGATAACATTGAACACATGTTAAATTCAGGTCGTCTAACTGTGGTTTTGGTACTCTGATCTGGTTGTAACCCCAATAGTCTGGTGATCAGTGGGGCGTAACCATCTAAAGCCTTGAATGAGAGTCATCCAGAGTAGTGTGTTGTTTTTATCCCACGTAGTGAATACTGATACCGTATAGTGAGGTGATGTATTTACTGAGTAAGGCAAATACCGTCTATTTGAGTTTTGAGGCACAAGTGGGGAGCTCCCCATGGAATTGATATTTATTGCACATAATTTGATATGTATTTGAGTCTTCACACACTTCTTCCGCTGTTAAATTTCGACAGGTTTTGACCTGCTCCATTCATCAGGTGTAAATTGCACGGGGTTCGGTGTTAACCACAAAACTTGTAATTCCGATTGCTGCACAAATTCTTTTTTGTACTGGGGGTCGTCATTTTTCATCCTCACACATTATTTTGTCTTCCAGGACAGCTGTACCATGCTGTTCTAAAGAAAGAAATGGCTGCCTTCATGGTTTAGCCTCCTAAGGACGCTGTCTGCATATTACGTGCTTTGGAAGCACCAATTGGAAAATAAACAAGCATTGGCATAGCCAATCGGTCTCGCCTTTGGACCTTATAAGTGTTTAGTTATCCAGCACAATATCCTTGGTGCAACAACATCAAGTGGTGCATGGCTAAACACTTATAAGGTCCCAAAGGCGAGACCTATTAGCTATGCCAATGCTTGTTGGGATTGCTGTCGCTTTTTCAGAAAATGTTATTTAAAAAGCTGGATTTCACTTAACCTTTATTTATGAGTAGAGCCGGCATGGCGAGGCATGCTGATTTTTGTATTGGTCTCTGAATCATCATGACTTAATTACAAACACGATTTGTCTTAAAAATAGAAGCGTGTAATGTTCTGTGTTATTACAGTTAGTGCACTTGATAGGAAAAGATAATAAGCATTATTTATTTTGGTGTGTTTCATAGCATAGTAGCTGAAAACCTAAAATAGAAAAGTGTAATGTAGTTCTGTATTATTCTAATAACAGTTAGTGCACTTGTTAGGAAAAGATGAGCATTATTTTTTTTTCCCGTGAATCACAGCAAAAAACAAAATATATATTTATCTTTTCCTAGCAAGAGCACAAACTGTTATTAGAAAAACATCGAACATCATTACAGTTTTCTATTTTAGGCGTTTAGCTATTACTGTATGAATCAAATCAAAAGAAATTATCTTTCCCAAACACGTGCACCAACTGTAATAACACGGAACAACATTACACTTTTCTATTTTAGGCTCTCCGATCAAATGCAGGCGCAATTCCCAACACTGTGTTACTATTGTGTTGATCAACAGTCCCACGTCGTTTGAATGATAGTCATTTACGGTGTGAATTTGTTTTATTGTCAGACGTGGAAGGAATTTTGTTTTTGTTACCCATATGGAAAACACTTTAAATAAGGACAGGGAGTCACAATTTTTATGCTCAGGAGGTACTTACAAGAAATTAAGACATTTTCATGATTCAAGACAGTTTTAAAACTGCTTTAAGGCGGGAAAGATAATTATAAGATGTCTATTCTAAACTAGAACCTCTGCTAGGCCCTTTATTCTTATTAAATTCTGTAATGTGTCACTTCAGATGGGAAGCCTGGGATTGTAGGTGCAGATGGAAAATGGTAAACATCTCAGTAAATTGATAACATGTGGGTGACTTCCTCAGAATTGCTACCTGTAACTAACAGATTACACATCATTAGAGGACATCATGCAGTACCATATTGAAGTTAAGATTGATTTTTCCTATTTTTTTTATTTGAGCTGCCTTTTAATTATTATTTTGGAGACCGCTGATAATTGAAATTTCTTGAAGCATGGTGACAACAAATCTGGCGACAATCATCATTGTTTCTAGCTAGGGAACTCTAAGGATTTGGATCAAACATAGTATCTGGCTCCATGGAAATTAGGCTTAAAGTCAACAACGCTGGGCATGGGGGTCTCTGGGAACAATGCACGAGTTGTTTGGCCTTTAGTAGCTCACGATGATATTCACAAATCAGATGTAGCTCTCACTACAAAAAAGGTGAGACACACCTGATCTAGATTATGCATTCTTGCACGTCTCATGGGCGACCTCCACAATTGTACAGATTATTTAAAAGGGTGACCGATCCTCTCCAAGCGGTTATCATCCAATATCTCTAATAAATATTCCAGCATAAAGAATTGGAGGGTCTAACATAATAACATCATTGAGTGGGTAGAGGTCAACAAGATTTTAAGTCCCTGCCAGTAAGGTTTCCGCAAACACTTTGGAACACAGGAGCAGTGCCTGAACCACAGCTTAATATTGGGCTAGTAAACTGTAGCAAAGTGCACCCAGTATTTGTCATTTATGTATCTAACTATGGCATTCGATTAGGTTAATCGATCGAGGCTCTGGCAAATATTATTAGAAATGGGGATTGGAGGAACTAAGTGTGCATCTATTGGCTTCTATGCACATGAATACAAAGGCCAGAGTGAGGTTTGGTCAAGGGGGGGGCAAGCTTACGGGAGAGATTCACACTGGGTGAAGTGTTCGTAAGGGGTGCATGCTTGCTACTTTACTGTTCATTCTATATATATATAAATAAAGTTGGCACTCATTTAACATCAAGTACGCCAGACGGTCCTTGGCACCCCATGCGCTGTTCTGGTATATGCAGATGATGCAGTTTTGATGGCACGCACACCAAGAGCCCTGAAAGCACTAGTCAAATTTGTGGAATTTATGGGATCCCTCAACTTGCTGACCAATTTTGCAAAATCTTTTACTATGGCTTGTGGCCCGAAAAGCCATCCCCCTCCCTAGTATTTTGGGCGGATCAAACCGTTTAGTTAGTACTAAGGTGGGGGTGGTATTTAGCTCTAATGGTTCTTGGGCACCAAATATAACTGAGCGGAGATCCAAGCTATCCAATGCAATTGGTTATCTTGTTAGCTTATCGTCTCCCCCAGGCGGTCAAGTCGTTGCCCCTATGCTACAAATGTATTCTTTGCAATGTGTATCGGTTTCCACCTACAGGGCAGGGGCCTGGGGCACCAGGGACATATCAGTGCTCCAAACAGAAGGAAATTGCTTGCGTCGTAAGTTCCTATCCGTTCCTCCTTCCAACCAAACTTCATTTGCCATGAGATGAGATTAAGCTATATTTGCGATCTAGCTCAAATTTGTCCGCCTAGCAATGGCTCTCAACTTGGAAAAATGAAGAAGCAATGTTAACAACAAACATTATAAATAAGGCTTCCAGTTTTTACTGATTTTTACAGATAAATACAGACAGAAAAATAATCTATATTCTGTGTGTATTTATTTTTAAAAGTCGAATACAGAAAATTGTGCTACTTTTGAGTGACTCTCCTAGTTGTCCTTCATGAATTCCAGACCAACTGCTAAGCAGATAGACACCATCAGGATTTAAAAACAGGATGAGATTCCTTAAATACTGGCATTTAACATATATTTGTATGAATGCTAATATTTACCTGACAGAGTAGCGTTTTGTTACATTTGCCTGCTTAATTTGCTAAAACGTGACAGGCAAAGTATGAGTGCACGTTTATCAGCTGAATAAATGTGGAAATATACCATTTTCCAACTCGATTTATTCTCAAAACATGAAAAATAAATATGGTTAAATACCAATAAAATGGCCAAAAAATAAATGCAGATAAATCCAGACGGAAATGTTAAAAAAATAAATACCATAAAACCGGGAGCCCCAATTATAAAGGATTGCTTAGCTTGTGACAAAGGAAGGACACGATATCCCGTGGGTAAGCATTTGTAGAAAAGTCTTTCACTGCCATTGGTCTTCACCAAGCATTTACAGATGTTTACACTTGCGTAACATTGTGTAGGAAGCAACCTCGATCCTTATTGTTAAACCATGCCCGGGAGAAAAGGTTAAGCACAGAATTATCAAAGATCTCAATTTCGGCTTTCCTTCATCAGAATCATGACAATACCCCCAAGTAATTATCTGTGTGGTGGGAGAGGGCAATGGGAATGCTCTCTGATGTTTTGTTTCCGGGCAGACACAATAAAATATTTACTTTGTTTTCCCCCAGGTTTCCAACATAACCTTGAATCACTTGTGTGCCCTTGCAACAATACTCTGTCAGTGTTGCCTTTTACCTTTTTTTGTGGTTTTTATCAAAAATACACTAAAATGTTTTAATGCCTTTGATCAAATTCAGAAAGTTGACGCTAGGTATTCAGTCATTACTTTTTTATACAACTTTAGGATGATTAAATATGTTTTTATGTGAGCTTATTTTTAAGAGCTGCTGTACGTTCTAGATTATCAATGTGCCCTGAGTAAATGGTTTTCTTTTTCTTGTTTAAACAAGTTTTGTTGTAAACTTTTAAAGTGTAAGAGCATAATAATGCACTGTATCAGTGATTTGAAGCATACAGCATTTTAATCAGGCATCTTTCATTACATATTATTAGGTAGCATAAGATTACCACAACTGTGAATATATGGGCATTTTACAATCGGTTTCTGGTTTTATGTATTTTATTGTTTTTAATTTGTACTTATGTCAGCACTGCAGCCGAATAAAGATGATCTGAATAGAATGACCCATTCTTCACCCCAAAGGAGCATTGAGAAGTCAGTCATTAAGTAAGGGTGGAAAACAGGATAAAGTAGACAGAGAGGCACTGAGAAAAGGAACAAGCATTTGCAATGCAATAGGTCTCGTATTTACGAGCGTTTGAGCTAGTGGCATTTACAATGCCAATAGCTTAAACGCTCGCAAATGCGAGACCTATTGCACTGCAAATATTTTGTGCGTCAAAGCGCCCCATGCCTCGCTTTCATATTAATATAATGTTCATATTAATGGAGACCGCCCCCCTTTCTTTATACAAGCCAGATCTAAAGAAAGGGGCGTAGCCAACATTAAAGTGGAACAGTGGCATGGGGGCTTTGACAAAAAAAAAAAAAGCATCCGTTTGTCAAATTTTTTTTTTTTTAATTTTTTTTTAATTTTTTTTTTTTTTTTTTTTTAAGCGCCCCATGCTGTGCTTTCACTTTAATAGCGGCCGCGGACCTTTCTTTAGACGAGGCTGGTCTAAAGAAAGGGGCGCGGCCTCTACTAATGTGAAAGCGCCGCATGGGCACTAGTAAACAAAAATAAATAAATAAGCGCGGCCGCTATGCTTAAAGCGGACCGCCATTAGTAATTAAAATAAAAGCGGGCGCCGTGCTGAGACGTAGTGCGTGGAATAGGGGCAAATCATTGAAGAAAATAGTGCTCACCAACTACATAAAGCAGATCATGTAACAAGACAAGCAAAAAGTCCAGTTGTTATGGGAGGTTACAAATGCAGACAAGGCCCCAGACTTCACCGACCACCCACACGACGCCCCAGCCAGCCCACCGCCTGCCCAAGACACCAGCCAGCCCACCATCTCCAACTGGACACCAATCACGATCAAGGACACCGCCGCCGCCATGAAAGGCATCCACTCTGGGGCCCCCACCGACCCCTGCCCCCCTCACATCTACCACAGAGCCGCAGACACCATCGCACCCCAACTACAACACACCATCAACACCACCTTCAAAACAGGCACCTTCCCAGACGACTGGAAACGCGCCAAAGTCAGGCCCCAGCTCAAGAAGCCCACGGCCGACCCCACGGACCTCAAAAACTACCGGCCCATCTCGCTTCTCCCCTTTGCAGCCAAGGTGGCAGAAAAAAAAAGTTAACCGTTTCATCGAACAGCATGCCGTCCTAGACCCGTCCCAATCCGGATTCCGAACCAACCACAGCACCGAGACCGCCCTACTCGCTGCCACAGACGACATCCGCAACCTCCTGGACCAAGGCCACTCCGCAGCACTCATCCTCCTTGACCTGTCCGCAGCCTTCGACACAGTCTCTCACCGCACACTGGTCGCCAGTCTACACGACGCCGGCATACAAGGAACGGCCCTAGACTGGATCCGCTCGTTCCTCACTGGAAGAACCCAGAGGATCAGACTACCGCCTTTCCTCTCCGCCCCCACGGAAATCACCTGCGGAGTCCCACAGGGGTCGTCTCTGAGCCCGACCCTCTTCAATATCTTCATTGCCCCCCTCGCAGACATCGTCCGACAACACCACCTTAACATCGTATCCTATGCAGACGAGACCCAGCTCATCCTCTCCCTCACCAAAGACCCCACCACCGCGAAACAACTTCCAGAAAGGAATGCAAGAAGTCGCAGTTTGGATGACCAACAGCTGCCTAAAACTCAACGCCGAGAAGACAGAAGTACTCCTCCTTGGAACCACCCCTTCAGCATGGGACAACACCTGGTGGCCAACCGCCCTCGGAAGCCCCCCAACCCCCACAGCCCACGCCAAAAACCTCGGCATCGTACTCAACTCATCCCTCGCCATGAACCGACAGGTCAACGCAGTCACCTCCAGCTGCTTCAACATCCTTGGCAAAACCTTCAAATGGATCCCCCCCCCCCAGAGTCGAGGAAAACAGTCACCCATGCACTCATCACCAGCAGACTGGACTATGGCAACGCACTCTACACCCGCATCAACAAGTCCCTACTCCGCAAACTGCAAACAATACAGAACACCACGGCCAGACTCATCCTCGGCATCCCCCGGCACGAACATCAGCCAACACCTACGGCGACTCCACTGGCTCCCCGTGGAGAAGAGAATCACCTTCAAGATCCTCACTCACGCCTACAAATGCCTACACAACAACTGATCCAAATACCTCAACAGAATAAACTTCCACGTACCCAAAAGAAACCTGCGATCGTCCTACCTCGCACTGGCGGAAACCCAGAGCATCCGCAGAGCCAGAGCAGGCGGAAGATCGTTCTCCCACATTGCAGCCAAGACCTGGAACGAGCTACCAGCAGACATCAGACTCGCCCCCTCCCTGAACACCTTCAGGAAAACTCTCAAGACCTGTTCTGGCGAGGTGATAAAGAACAGGTATCCTGTTCTCTCAGAAAATGAATGATCAATAAAGATGCATTTACATCTTGTTTTTATCTTGTTACATTTGCTCTGCGTTCAGAGACAGAGGTCAAATGTTAGCTTATGTCATACAATTTTCATTCAGAGAAAGAAAAGTAAATATAACCTCCAGGATAAAATATGCAGCAAAGATTGAGGATTTTGTAAAGTGAACTGTCTGATAATTATGCTGTACAAAGAGTGAGAAATGAAAGGCTGTAAGTTTTTTTAATAACCCACATTTAAATAGCTTGTAAATTAGCTGTCCTAACACTTCAAAATATATTTTACTAGTTATGAAAGCACTTTTTGGGTAATTCTGTGTGATGAAAAAAGTTTTTAATAGCATGAAAACAAATCAGAACACTTTATTTGGTGATGTGTAAATGACCAACATTTTTGCTGAAACAATTTCCACATATTATTGTCTATACACTGTATATAGTCTATCAATAAAACTGTATGTTACTGGGAAGGTTTGTGGCCATTCTAATGGAAAATATGCGGTTTGTAAATTACAGTGTGCTACCAAATCATGCTTTAATAATACATTTATTAAGAGTGAGTTTTTAAACATGAACTGAGAAACATTCCTGCCTCCGGCCTGATGACAATGCTATTAGTAAACTGAGAGGCAGGTCAGGGATTATCTGTACCCTATATGTGGGCTAGATTCTTATTATACATGAAACAAAAGTTTGATATATTAAATGAAACAAAACAGTTTTTTGTACAGCAGAAATGCTGAACTTGCATATTTGAAGGTGGTCTTATGTGATAATGAAGAATAAGGTGCTGCTGTAAAACAAAATATTTACTAGGCTCACACAATTTGAGACCAGATTACAGTTTAGGAACATTACAGTTAGGTTGAGTAGATTATTCAAGTCACACGACCTGTAGGTCTAGTAACATTTTAATGATTTTTTGAGGTCTGAATGGCATGAGTATACTACGGAGAATATTTATTTGCACTCCCCTGTGGAGGGAACGTTTGACTTAGCAAAAATACAGTATTTAAGACACTGCATAGTGAAAAAAAACAGGAAAAAGAAGATGATTAGATTGCCACAGTATGGTTGCTTGAATGAATGGGAGACATAGATAACTGAGGTGTGTGAAACAGGTGAAGGGGATAATACATAATTAAGGCTCCCAGTTTCCCGTTTTTACTGATTTTTACAGATATATACAGACAGAAAACAATGGGTTTCCTGTCTGTATTTTTAAAAGCAGAAAAATACAGAAAATTATGCTTTTTGTGAGTGACTTTTGACACTGTCCTTCATGAATTCCAAGCCAACATCCGACCATAGAAACAGCATGTGGAGTTAAAAAACAGGATGGGATTTCCTTAAATGTAGGCATATATTTATATATATTGCTAATATTTACATGTGGGTGTAGTGTTCTGCTATATTGGTTGCTTAATTTGCTAAAAAGCAACAGGCATTAAAGCATGAGTGCTTATTTATCAGTTAAATAAGTGTGAAAATACACCAGGTTATGACTCAATTTATTATTAAAACACAAATTAAATATGGATAAATACCAAAAAGATGGGGGGCGCTAGGGGGCGGGCTAACATGATGGCCGCACTGTAGTGAGGCTCTGTCCGCCCGGGAACGAAATCCATAATTATCCTGTGTCTGGGTGCGGCACATAACCCAAAACCAGGAGGTAGCGATAGCGGGAGGAAAGAGGCGCCATCGAAGCTGACCGGCGACTGGTGAGAGGCAGGTGCTGCTGAGCAACTTAATGTGACGCGTCGCGACCTGCTGATGGCCGGGAAGAGACTGCGTAAGCAGCCCGAGACGGAGGAGGGCCGCGAGCGAGGCCGCGAGTGTGTCCGCTGAACTGGGTGCTGTGAGGTGAAACGACAAGGTGCCGTTGCTTCGTTACTCGGCTGCCGGCGAGCAACGGCTTAGAGTACTGCATACCAAGTAAGGCGCGGCAGCCGCTGTGAAGGGAGAGTGAAGAGGTGCTCACGCCATAGATGACGAGAGCCTAGCGGCTCAATAGCGATACACCCACTCTCCCCTTAAGACATCAAACATTATTATGCCAATTCTGAATCGCCATACCAGCACGAAAGACTTCATAGAGTGCACTATAACGAAATATACCGGGGTGCAGTTAAAACAGCGTAGGACACGCCCGCCATTTTGTTAAGCGCACATAAGGCCGGCGCGGACACAAGTAAAGCACTGAACTGAATCTGAAAAAAAGGGATAAACACCAAAGCAGGGACAAATACAATGAGTGCTGCATAAAAAAAGAAAATCGCATAACCACAGCAGCGCCGTCCACAGAGAACAGTAACACTGGCATCTAAAACTCAGACTCTGTAGCCGCTTCGGCCTACAATTAGCGACAGGGAGCGCCACAATATATATAACAAAGTAAGAGCCTACGCACAAGAATTGAGGCACGAACTGCAGGAACCAGACTGCCAAAGTCAGAGCGACAATTAGAGAAATATAGAGACACGCAAATGCCATTAAAATTAACCGATAAATATAAATAAGGAACTGAGCTTACTGAATCGGCACTAACCACACATCGCCCGAGAAAGCCCTGCATTGCAAACCAGTACCTTGAAATCAGTCAGCACTGCTCATTACAATACTGCGCTCAGGTAAAAGGGGGAACAAAAAATGGGCAAAACAGATGGGAAGCAAGCAAAGCTGCTGTTTGAGGCCCGCAAAATGCAGAGGGCAAATACAAGAACCAGAGCCGGAAGCAGTGGACCAAATGGCACAAAACCCAGAAGATATGGACCTAAAAGCACTGTTAATCACGATGAAAAGTAGCCTCTCAACAATCAAAGCCAAAATGGACGGGATGTGCACCAGGATGGACTTTATAACACAGACACTAGAAAAGCAAGACGGACGGTTGGGAGAAGCAGAAAACAGATTATCGACGCTGGAAGACGACAACGTGCAACGAACAGGACAAATCACGGAATCGGATAAACTATTTAAGGTGATTGCAGCTAAGAATGAAGACCTTGAAGCAAGATCTAGACGGAACAACATAAGAATCCTTGGAATTCCAGAGTCCACCAACACCGGAAAAATTGAAGGATATATACAAAAACTACTGATCACATGTTTTGGCACAGACGGCTTCTCCAATCTGCTGATCGTAGAGAGCACATAGAACACTGGCGCCAAAACCCCCACCCGGTGCACCACCAAGGCCAATAGTCGTGAAGATGCTAAATTACAGGGATCGCGACATGGCTTTGTGTAGGGCCAGAGAGCTGAAATCAGTAGTATTTGAAAATAACACAATATCGTTATACCCTGACATTACATTGGCAGTCCAGGAAGCACGCAAAAAGTTCCTACCGATAAAAATAAAAAAAATAAAAAAACTACAGCAAGCGGAGGTGGAGTTTGCCATGATGTACCCTGCTAGACTGCGCCTAACCTACAAAGGCAAACAACATTCCTGCAACACTCCGCAGCAGGCAGCGGAGTTCCTAGGAACTACCATACGACAGGCCAAGCAAACGGAACACTCACCCTCGACTAGCAGGGGATCGTCACCCCACCATGAAGAGGAGCAGTAACTATAAAAGGCTGCAGGTATGAGTCACATCCAGACGGATATGCTCAAAAAATGGTGACTGGATGCGATAAAGAAAGGCATGGAACAAGCACCCGCTGCTGACGCCGGAACTTTGCCTAACATGATCACTCACCGACGTTCGGTGTACAACATAGTGGTAAACAAAAGTATTAAAGGAAAAAGCTACCAGACACTGAACTAGTAAACCCCGGGCGCCCTCCTGTGTAGCGTTAGCTGGTAAGGAGGCTCTGCCTCGCCCCCTGGAGAACACACTCCAAAGGGAGCTCCCCATATCTCTCCCTATGTGGAGGAAGAAAATTGTTTGTTCTATCCACCCTCATGACAAGGGTTTGTTGATTGTGTTGATAGTAAGCTGTACAATTGCTGTAAAGTGTGTAAAATTTGCCAATGTGAAGGTTGCTATTCCATTTCACTATAATCACCAATTAACCAAAAAGTATGATGCGCATAAAGAATGGGATATATGCTACAGGTATGTTGTAGAGAAAACGATGTTGCAACTGGCTTACATGTTTGTTATGGGATGTTCGGGAGAGAGGGGGATACTACACGCAACGTTTGGGATGGCCGCTGTGGGAGGGGGGGTTGGGGGAATGCAGAGGACAACAGAAGATGCAGAGTACAAAAAGGCATGTCATTTACTAGAATTGGGCTTAAGCAGATACACAATGTCGGGTCGAATGAGCGCACTAACACAGAATAATGTTGGGCAACAGGGATAACAAAGAGCAATCTGCGGGCATAGGCTTGTTAACTTGGAATGTAAGAGGACTAGGGGATCATCGTAAGAAACAACACTTGTTAGCCTACATGGATAGACATCATGTGAATATTGCTATGATCCAGGAAACACACACAATCCCCTCTAGCACGATTAAATTTGCCACAAGGTGGGCCTCATAGATATTTTTCTTCATATTCATCATTTTCAAGAGGTACTGCTATACTCACTAAAAAAAAAAATACGCCATATGTAGAAGAAGGATCGATAAGCGACCCGCAGGGTCGATATTGTATAGCTTGGGGAAGACTGGCCTCACAGTTCGTTACATTGGCAAACAGTTTTGGCCCCAATACCGATAAGAACGTTTTTTTTTCTCGTTTTTTTTTTTTTTTTTTAAATCAAACTTGGGGGGGGGGGGGGTTGTAGACAAAGGCTCCACACACAGAAAAAGGGGGGCGGGGGGGGGAAGACTTCAATCTTACACTTTGTCCTTCCCAAGACCGATCACACCTTCAGCCACACCACTACACTAAAGCGCAACGGCAAGTACAACAGATTGTAGCTGAAAACCAGCAGTGCATGGTAGTTGGTCTAGGATTGACATCTGGTTAACTTCCAAAGAAATAGCGGCATATATCACTTCCACACAACACCTGGCACGAACATATTCAGACCACGCCCCAGTCTATATGCGGCTGACCCCCCCCAGAAGTTCGAAATAGATATATGGCATGGCGATTGTCTACCACAGCATTGTTAGATTCAGCTTTTAAGGCGGAACTGGAACAAGAGCTAGAAGAGTTTCTTAGAAACAACATAGATTCAGTCCCCTCATTAACCAGTTTGGGAAGCATTAAAAGTCACTGTAAGAGGGATATGTATGGCTAAGGTGGGGGACCTTATCCCAACTCGAAGTCAAACTAAAAGATCAGGAAAGACAAGTGCAGGCGACCAAGACAAACGCTGCATTAGCAAATATAAGAGAAACGCTCACCGAGTATCAAGACACAGCGGAGCGAGAGTGCTTATTCCGTGGAAAATACTATAAAGCCAGGAGATATGGTGAAGGGGAAAGACCTGGTAAAGCATTAGCTGAGCTGACACACCCTCCCAAATCCGCAAATCACATATTAGAAATTACGGATGAGGAAGGCAAAGTGTACAGAGACAACGGACATTATAAGCACATTCACTGCGCTCTACACAACATTATATACCTTGCGTAACTCCAAACAAGCAGAAACAGGGGCGTATCTCGAGAAGATAGAACTGGCCTGGCTAAGCCATGCACATAGGGAATTTCTGGCAGCTGATCAAGAAGAAGAGGAAATTAGAGTAGCCATTATGCAGATGGGTAATGGGAAGGCTCCGGGACCAGATGATCTCACGACCGATTTTTACAAAACGTACATAGATATCTTGGTGCCATTCCTGAAAAAAATTTATGAAGAGGCTGTGCAAACTGGGATATTGCCACAATCAATGCGAGAAGCTCTTATAGTTTCACTTTTAAAACCAGGAAAGGCGCCAAACCACACAGATTGGTATAGACCATTATCCCTTATTAATTGTGACGCCAAAATTCTAGCCAAAGTTTTGGCTAATCGACTAAGCCTGTTGATGGAAAAATTGATTTGTCCAGACCAGGCAGGGTTCGTGCCAGGGAGAGCCACATCTCATAATTTATGTACCCTGTTCTCCATTATTCAGATATAGATCAAGACGAAAAGGCGGTGGCAGTCTTTTTAGATGCCACAAAATCATTTGATTCTCTTGGAGTATTTATTTTCAGTACTGACACACATGGGGTCCCCACCGGGATATCTGGCGTGGGTGAAGTTATTATACCATAAGCCGAGAGCCACGTTACTAGTGAATGGGATACACACTCCAGCATTTGAAATATCTAGGGGTACGAGGCAGGGATGTCCCCTATCCCCCCTACTGTTTGCGATAGCAATGGAGCCTCGGCCGGCCATGCTCCGGCAATATTACAAAGCACATGCGCTGGACTACCCAACTAGGCCGGTACTAGTCTTGTTATATGCGGATGACATCACGCTGTATGTACAAAACCCAGAAACAGGATTAAAAGAAATCATCCGCAAAATCATCAAGTTTGGCGCATACTCGGGTATAACAATAAATTGGGGAAAATCACAGATCTTTCCACTTACCCAAAACACTCAGAATAGCCCACTGGAGTACCCACTACAGTGGTGCGAAACTGAGCTCCGATATTTGGGGATCAATGTTACTAAAGATAAGGAAGAACTAATGAGAGCTAATTATGGCAGAATCCTAAACTCAGTAGAAGAGGCCATCACTAGGTGGATTGCAATGCCGCCATCGCTGGCCGGCCGCATTGCACTAATGAAGATGGTAATATTGCCCAAATCTTTATATTTATTCATAAATATCCCTTATTCACCGGGCCGACCCTTCTTTGTAAGGCTTAAAAGTCAATTAATTAGACTAGCATGGGGAGGAAAACAGCCTCGTATTAAATGGAGCACCCTTATGTTACCCTTTGCGCAGGGGGCTTTGAAGCGCCAGATCCCGAACTATACTATCTCAGTGCGCAAGCCCAATATGCTGCCTACTGGTTTAAGCCGCCACCGTTTATGACATCTAGCGGTTGAACAAGGTTATATGTCACCCACCCCTCTGGCTGGGGTTCTGGGAGCAGATGGTCAGGAAGCGGAGGCAAATATTCAACAGTATCATGTACCAACTCTGCATGGAAAAATATTGCAAAGAAATCACAAACCCCTATGATATACTCCCCGTTACTCCCACTGATCCACCACCAGGCCCTTCCAGTTACGCAGGAAGGAATATGCAGACGTATGCTTTTAAAATATAGTATGAATACGTGGGGAGACATGTACGAACAAGGGGAATTTAAACGTGGGGGCATATTCTTTGGGGAGAGCAATCCTACAACAATGGATCGCTTCCTATATATTCGACTTAGAGAAAATGTCAAAGCAGCCACGCCAAGATTCCCAGAGGAGCCTCCAACTCTGTTACCACTACATCTGCTATTGCATGGCGAGTCTTCCCACGCAGTGTCACGTTTATATAAAACAACTATCGGGAAGAGGGGGGGGGGAGGGGGGAACATACTGTGAAGGCAAGAGCGGGTTGGGAGCAGGAACTGGGATATCCTCTAACAGATGAAACATGGTCATATTGCTGCCTGCAAACAGAGAATCACAGTGAGTAGCAGATTAAGAGTTATACACTTTAATTTTTTACACAGAATGTACTATACACCAGCAAGAATGTACAGATTTAAACTGAGGGAAAATGACGCTTGTGACAGGTGTGGGCAAGAAGGCGCTGATTTCCTGCATTTGGCTTGGTCATGTACTGCCATAGCCAACTATTGGGTGGAAGTAGGGAGGGCGCTAAATGAAATGGCATAAATGCACATTGACTTGACCCCGGAGATCGGATTGCTAGGCTACACGAACAAGATTGAAGGACAAATCAAGCGGATGGTTGCGTTGGGATTGCTAATGGCAAAACGTGGAGTAGCATGCAGGTGGGGAAAGAGGCAGGGCTCCCAAATTCAAAGACTGGTTTAAAGATATGACCTATTGTCAGGAGCAAAATAGTATTTATGCTGAATTACTCCCACCTAGCTCCAGGCCCGAGACATCTGGGAACCTTTTAAAAGTTACCTCCAGCGTACAAGTAGTGCTGAGGAGGAGCAATAGTGCTCGACAAGCGGATGAAGGTCAGAAAGAATGAAAGATAAGCTATGGGCAAACACTTTGCGCCAGAATAGTGCTCAAAAATGGTCCGTGTAATATGTCAAAGGACGCCGCAGAGACGAAGGATGTATGTGTGAGAACACAACTGTGATGATATGCATAAAATGCCAAAATAATGTCGTAAAATATGTAATGAACGTAACACACAAAAGTTATTGTCTGCCTTGATGACTGCAAAATAAGCAGTTATGACAAATATGTATAACAACTGATGTCTCTATTGTATAATGGAAAATGCAAATAAAGTTTTAAAAAAAATAAAAATACCAATAAGATGGCCGAAAAATAAATATGGATAAATACAGACGGAAACGTTGAAAAAATATATACCATACAACCGAAGCCCTATACATAATACACTGAAACAGGAGTTACAGGAATTTAGACAGGCCAAGAGTGTGCAGAAGAGTAATGAATACTGGCACCAAGATGCTTTGGCAGATAGTAACAGTTTTGTGGCATAGACTTCTGCACCACAACAGGAGGAGGAGGCAGAAACAATAAAAGAGGGACTTTTGGATAGAAGGCATCTTGCCTACAGTGAGACTAAGGCAGATAATGATGGGGCAGATAAGGTTGTCAAAAGAAAGAAAGGCAAATGTAGGACTGGGAAAGAGACAAGTAGGACAGGTGTAAGAGCAACACCCCAAGCGTTTCAGAGATGGAGGGCGTTCGCCTGACATTTACTACAAAGTGGAGATGATTCAGTACTAGTTGCAATGGAGGAAAGAGCAATGAATTGGGAGGTGCATGAGATTGAAGATTTGGGATATCGAACACATACTGATGCTCTTTTCTTTGCTCAGAAGCACCCTAGAAGGAGCAATTAGTTGCACCATGGGACACTGAATTAACAAATTACTGTGTGGAGATGGGAAATGGGATAGGGAAGAAGCTAGAAGTTGGATAAATTGCATCCAAAGAAACAGGAATTGAGGGATCAGGAGGATGAATGGGAACAAGAGATAAAGGAAGGTAAAAGACAACAAAAGGAAAATAGATTAAAGATGCAAAATCAAACACGTTACAGGTCAGACGGTTACCAAACAACTCAGTGTCCAGGGATGGGACTTCTACAAACACACCTGATCAGCTGATAGATAGTTCTAGAGCCTGACACTACCCCTATTAAGGGGCTTCCTATGAGGGAAGTCCCTGAACAGCAACTGAGAAGTTTCATTATGTTTAAACCCCATGGACCAATATACTTTTACAAAAAAATTTCCTAATTTTCGAGAGAGATTTGACGGATGGTATTCGAAGGTAGAGCAGGTATTGAAATTAGGCAATCTGACCAGGAAAGACCTTGATACTATGTTTTCCATAATTATACCTTCAAAACTGATCAAAAAGGTGCAGAGGCCAAAGGAAGAGCCAGATAGACAAGACAATGGTTTCCTTTCCCAGGACACTTTGGACCTGCCACAAAAGGTTCTAAAATGTCTCAATGAATTGGTACCTTGTAAACATATTGATTGGAATAAAATAGTTTAGGTAGCTAAAAAAAAAAAAAAAAAATGAATCTCTTTATTGGAATTGTGTGAATATCTTTTAATCCCAATAGTGGGATGGATGTAGATGACCCTGGTTCTACTTCTACCCTAGTGGATGCATTAGTACATGGACTACTGATTGCCGTTTAGAAACCCCTCCAGTTATTCCTTGCTGGTCGGTGGAACCACTTGATAACAATGCTCAATATTAATATGAGTTTCAACAACAGGGGGACCAACAAGAGCAACAGCCAAAGGATACTAAAACAAAGTTGATAGTTCAACAGTTACAGCAGTTTAATACACCGAATACAAGACGGGCAGGGGATTTTGTGGTAGCACGGAGACTCAGGGAGGTGGAGGCTTCAGGGGATGGGGATGGGGTGTAAGGGAACCCCCGCCCCCATCAGACCAAGGGTTTCGTATTTGTGGTGCTAATGATCAGTGGAAGACTGAATGTCCCAATAAACCCAACATTTACCAATCTGGTATGAATCCATCCCCCAAGGCAACATCAACCAAACTCATTGCCTGCTTCCCGTAAGGGCCTCCGTCAGGTCCAATAAACATGAATTATTTTGATAAGAAATATCAACAGACACCACATCAAATGATGGCCCAAGACACCTTTGGTGCGTTCTCATATGAAATATAGTGGTGCCACAGAGGGAAAATAGGAGTAGCGCCTGCATTATTAGTTGACCAGACGGGTCCTTATGTTCAAGGAGAAGTTTATGCCCACAATGCTAAGTTCCTCACAGACACTGATGTCACTTACTCCAAAGTATCAGATAATACGGTTCCCCGCTTACCCTTCTCGGAAATTACTTAAACCTCCATGGGGATTTCAAATGTTGCCATTACAAGACCTATTAGTCAACCTGTGACATTTACCATTGGTCCAATCACAAACAAACATTCTTTTGTGGTTTCTGACAAAAGTACCTTTACTTTGCTGCATCTTGATTTATTGAAAAAGATGAATGCTGTCATAAAATGTACACAGGATGTTGTTTTCTTTGAATGCAGCGATGAACATCCATTTATATCTCAAATATATGTACATCATACTGAAGTTGAATGTGATGTTTTGAATTGTTTACCTGATATTGTGAGAAACAATGTAACAGTTGGCGTCTAGGATTTGAACAAACCTGATGTGGGGAGAATAATTATTGTTGAGCCTATTCATGTTGTTTTGGAGAAAAAGGTTGCGTCTCCACTAGTTCCACAGTACCATATTACACTGGAGGGAGAGATGGAATTGCAGGAAATAATATCAGCACTGGTTAAGGAGGGAGCCCTGGTAGAAACAAAGGGGAGTGTCTTTAATTCCCGATTCTCCCGGTGCACAAAGTAAGGACCCCTCAAAGACTGATGAGTGGCATCTTGTACAAGATCTTTGCGAGATTAACAAGATAGTACAGCCCAGATTTCCTGTGGTGCCAAACTCAACTAAAATTCTTAACACCATAACTCCCTTCAGTCACGTATTTTTCAGTCACAGATTTTACAGGTGCATTCTTCTCCATTCCCATGCACCCCAATAGTCAATATCTATTCTCCTTTGTCTTTAAGGGGTGCAATGTTTCTTGGACACGGACTCCTCAAGGGTATACAGAATCTTTTTTCATATATTCACAAATATTAAAGGCATTCCTTGATCAACATGTTATGGAACCTGGGGTGGCTTTGATTCTATATGTAGATGATCTCCTTATAGAAGCTAATAATAATAATTTCTATTTGTAAAACGTGAACATATCACCCCCTTAGGGGTTTCAAGGTGCTGGGGCCACCGGGAAGATTAAGTGAGCTATTGCTCAATATCACATGATGCTGAGCTGCCGCTGGGGATTGAACTGTGAAGCCTGCGCCCCGGAGCCAGCCGCTCTGGCCGCTGCACCACACCTCTCACCTCAGCAGCTAGCGCCTAATACGGAAGAGCGGTGTACGTGGGCTACTGTAAATTTACTTAGCCTCTTAGCATCTCATGGTCACAAAGCATCCCTTAACAAATTATAGTTTGGTATAAAACAGCCGTCCTATTTGGGCCACCTGATTTCTAAAGGGGAGAGTAGATATCACCTGAACGTATTCATGCAAAAATGAAACTTCCTGCTCCCACGACAACATGGAGTACGTTCATTTCTAGAAATGGCAGGGTATTGCAGGCAGTGGATATCAAACTGTTCCCTTATTTCTGAACCTTTACAAGACCTGACACACAAGGTTGTTACTTATCCTGTCACCTAAATGCAGATGCATCAGGAAAGTTGTGACACTATTAAAAAGGCTCTCAGTGAGTCTCGAGCATTGGGGATTCCAGATTACACTAAAGAGTTCTACCTCTTTACACATGAGCATGAAGGATGTGCACTTGCTGTACTCACAGAAACATGGGGCTTTAAGAGACCATGTGCATATCTGTATACAATATTAGAGCCTGTAGCCAGAACACTTCCCAAATGTCATGAGGGCAGCAGCAGCAGTCTCAGCAGAACAAAGTGAGAGTTGAGTTTTAGGAAATACATTGAATGTATAAGTTCCTCATTCTGTTGATACATTGCTGAATAAAAATGCATTTTACTAGTGCCACACTGACTAGGTATAAACAGATTCTATTGTCAGCTGATAATATTACTTTGCATTGTTGTACTTCTTTGAACCCAACCACATTGATGCCTTTGCCTGTAGAGGATCAAATAACAGAATTGCACAATTGTGTTTTTGTTGACAGAACAACAGCTACCTCTGAGTAGCTCACCTGTATGCAGCCCAGCTTATTAAATTAGAAAGCTTTTGCTTGATTGAATTAATATACATATAAAGAATTTGAGATTATACAACAATAATATTAGCAGCGGTCAATGAGTTTAATTGAACATAAGTAGTTCTCAGTACAGAAAAGGTTGGAGATCCCTGTTTTAGACATATTAGCTGAGTTGGGTGGTTCTGTAGGATTATCTAAACGGATTGTTGGCTTTACATTCCAAATAATGCGTCAAGTGTGCATAAGGCATTGGAAATTTGCATGATATTGAGCATAAAATGCATGAGGCAACCAAAAGAACTTTCTGGGATGATTTGGGGTCCTTCTTTGGGTCTTAGGGTTCATGGCTACTGAAAGGACTATTTATTTGCTTGGCAATATTGGTAACAGTATGTATTCTTAAAAATATATTTCCTACATGTATCTCGGAATCCAAGGTTTAAAGGTAAGTAAATCGCACTCACAGAGGTCCAGAATTTCTCATAAGTTTATTTAACCGTTACGCGTTTCGACAGAATCGTCTTGTTCACACGATAAAGTTGCTCTGAGAGAGACGTGTAAAAATAACTGAAATAAACACAGACATAGGACTCAACGTACATATACTCTGTTTGTCAAGGCTATTATGGTGGCCATTTTGTAACGGTATAAATCATAAGCATTTCTGACACAAATCGAACTAAATATGTCATTTCAGCATGTTTGTGCCGGCTTAAATTTACAGATTATGTATCATTTGTATATATATTACAGATTATGTATCATTTGTATACATATTACAAGCTGTGTACACAATTACCAGCAGTCTAATGTCATAATCTTGTTTAATATAACAATTTTCAACGTTTGTCACCAAAATTGATTCGGACTAGTGCCGTTTTTTTTGGCCTATGTTAAGTGAACCTATTTTGTATCTCGGAATGTATCCCTAAGCATCATGTTACTGCTACGGTAAGCTACGCTTAGCTAAGCTACGGTGTCTCAGGAACACCACAAGAAAGGCCCCTTGGGCTCGGTGATGTGGAGGAGTGCTGGTGTGTCCTTATAATGGACCGTTTCCCTCACCCACCTGAAGGTGGCATACTTCATCATAGGGTAACCTCCTCGCATTGTGAACCTAGTCACAATGCCGGCTACAACCCCCTCTCTGAGAGGGAAGAGCTCAGGGATGTTTTCATTCTTAGAAAGAGGTATCCTAAAACCTGTAGAGGAGCAAGGTGTGATAAGGAGTGAAACAAGCATTTGCCATGCAATAGGTCTCGCAGTTGTTAAAGTTAGAGCTGTTGGCGTTGAAAATGGCAATGTTTTTTTACTTTTGCTTTGCATCTGCAGTCCTCCAAAAAGTCAGACTCTGTATTTTATTAACACTCAAAAATGTACGTAAAACAGGTTACTACTGAAAATAATGAACAAGTTTCTTAGCTACATAATCATACTTGGGAGCACGACATAAAATGAACGCATCTGGAAAATAACATGCGAGATAGGCTAGCCATTTTGAAGCATGTTTTCCTTTCCCTGTCACTCGTGCTATGTGTGGACAAGGACTGCTTTGTAAAAGGAAATTGACCCAGAGTCACAGGGGTCAAGGAGTCATTTTCCCTGGGGAGCAGGGCTGTGTGGTCTGTCAGGAAGGAAAGGGGCACAGAGGTCTCTTCTTTCATTTCTTAAATATACAAATATGCCCTCATGGAACTGCAGCCTTCACACCAACTTACGAGGAAATAACAGGCACTGCCAGACACAAGGGGTGTGAAGTTCAAGAAGATGAAGCCGATCTTTCATTCTTATTTTTTAAAGCAGAGAAACTTGCGCTCTTTAAGATGTAATTGCTCACTTCTAAACAAGGGGAGGTGAATCAGCAGCGCCATGCAGGCTGCACGGGAGAAAAGAACCCTAGTAGGAGGTAGCTGCAGCCCGAGAGGGAGCGAAGAGCAGCTGTTCAGAATGAAAACAAGCTGGAAGGGGCGGAGGTGTTGTTCTGGGAAGACAGGGGAGATTAACTGAACTGGGAACAGCAGCGAGGACAGAGCGAAAGACTTCAGTAGTGCACTGAAGGAAAACATATAGCCCATAGTGGAAGGATTCATGTAGCTGGGGCAGTGTGCAGGGAGGAACAAAACAGCCCAAAGGCGGGACAAATGTATGCAACTGAAACGAAAACAGAGGAATTTGTAAAGGCAGAGGAAAGAACCAATGGAAAGTGATGGGCGTGTTTAAAAGCCCATAGACTGAATACCACATGTCTCGAAGAGACAGTGCAAGCGCTGCCTAGGCAAGACCTAAAAAGAGGAAAGTGTATGCGAGATAAAACTAACTCCAAGCTACGCCGATATCTTTATTAGGACGTTCTTAGGCCAGGATTAAAAGCAAACCATGACAGGAGGGCATTCAAAAAATTTTTTTTACTCTCTTCTGTATCCTTTACAAGAACTTATTTCTAGGATAAACATGTTTATTTAGTTTAGCCGAGTGCAGCTGGGGTTCATGGAAATGTTAGTTGAATTACGTGCCTAAGAAAAAGCTTCAACTGCAGAACGATACCTTCCTGTTCAAAGATCACTAAAGAAAAGCATTGTCTCTCACTTAGTTTTGTAAAAAGTAACCAGGGCCTGGGAGCTGGTAATGAAGCTGATGCTGCACAGATGTACTCATAAGATTGTTATACATACTACAAACTCCCCATTGTGTTGTCAAGATTGGTGAATAATGGTTTGTTTAAAGCGTAACCAGCCATTGTGAGAAATGAAGGAAACCCATTAGCTGTTGTTAATGATACACGGCAAGCTGTCTTAAAACTTCCTGCTAGGGCTGCATTTCTCAAGGACCTTTGTGTTTCAAGATATTTTTTTCTTGGGATCATTGTTTTCCACTATTTCCTATGTGACTACAAATGTATATAAGCGGAGTAGTTTGTAAGCTGAAGTACACTCTCTGGCGAATGCTCAGACTCAGCTGCTGCTGCAGAAGCAAAATAAAAGGATACTGGAGATTCCCCATGACTGACGACTCCTGTATTTGAAGATTTCTTCATTTCAGCTTTAACAGGACACAGCTATCAGTGCAGCAACGAGGTTTAGGAGTGCAAGCTCACAGAACGCCAATTACAGGGAGTAGTGTTTGTCAGTTTTGTTTTTGTTTGATATATGTGCTCTTTTATAAGTTTTCAATTTAGTGTGGACTATGATCTACAGAGATGCACCCCTGAAATGAATGAGCTCATACTTCCCACCCCATTTGATCGGTCATGCCCCTCCCACGCCCCAATGTTTGCCATAATGTTTGGAGGTGGGGGGAGGGATGGGTGCTCGACTTGAAAACATTGTGCTTGGGAGGAGGCAGCTCAGTGCAACAATGTTTGAAGATCACTGGCCTAGAGTGAGTAGGTCTTCAGGATAGGTTTAATCCTCCCTACATACATCAAGAAAAACCAAACAGGCCATAGTATTTATACAATAAAATTATGGGTGTTTCAATATGTTAGGGCCTGATTGAGCTGTGGTCCATACTCTTCTTCGAATTACCCTACAAAGTAGGTAAGCATTCTATTCTGAATTTTCCAATCCGCAGACTTCACTCATCACACTAATTTCATATTAAAAATAAATTAAAAAAAATAGTCTAGCATCTTATCTCTCCCATCCACCCAACTACACACGACACGCACTACTCCAACTATCATCATCTTTCTTACGAACATTCATAAATATTCTCAGTCCAAAGTCATGTAACAAACATCACTGGCATTATCATCCAAAACAACCTAAATACACAGTTTACAGACATCTGACTCACTCCCACATCGCTCTCAGTCTTCAATTAACGCATTCCTTCCAGTTACACAATTATCCACCGACTTGGATTGGCCTGACCATTCCTAGCAGGTAATGAGTTTCAATTGATCTCCCTCCATATTTCAGCATCTTTCTTTTTTTTTTTTTTAAAACACATTTTATTAGGGTTTTACATCTCTTGCAATAGCATTCCAAGCATCAAGTCCGCCGTGAGCTGCAATACATTGAACAATTACACTCTCATTCACCCTTGCTGTTTATTGATCAACTTCCCTTACCTCCCTCCCTCTCCCGGAGTCAGCACCGCATCAGCAACATAGTACCCTATATGAGCGTGCAGGCTATATGTAGTATACTGTATGGGAGGGAGGGGGCAGCGCACCCCCAGTGAGGGACTGAGGCGTTCTGTCTAGAAAGGGGGGTGGGGGAATGCCTATGCCCTCTCCGGGGAACCCAGTGGAGATTCTGTCTCTGGATTGACCAAGCCATTTACCAGCCCCACCCAGGCCCTCGCTGCCTCCAATGTGCCTATTCCTCGTTTAGCCTCTCTAAGTAGTATCCGCCCTTCATAGTCCAGGGCTCAAAAAATCAATTTGCATTGTCGAGCAAGATTTATTCAGGACGAGCTATTTTTAGGGACTACTCCCCTTTCTGGTGAGTTGAAAATCCTCTAACTTCCGGGAAGACAAACTGACTTTTGACCTCCGTCTCTGAAAGCAGAGTAAATGTGACAAGATAGCAAGATTTAAAGGCATCTTTATTGCTCACAAAGTGAAAGAGCAATAAAAAAGCCTTTAAATCTTGTTATCTTGTCATATTTGCTGGCTTTCAGAGACAGGTCAAAAGTCAGTTTGTCTTTCTACATTTATTTTTCTTTCTTTGACTTAAGTTAGAGGATTTTGTAAAGTGAACTGTGTGACAATTGAACTGTGCAAAGCATGTTAAATGAAAGGCTGTAAGATGTCAGACTTTTTTCTAACACAACACTGAAATAGCTAAGTGAACTGTTCAAACATTTCAAATATATTTCACTAGTTATAAAGACCAAATTTTTGTAATTCTATGGTGACAAAAATATTTTTATAGGATCAAAACAAATTAGAACACTACTTGGTGATGTGCAAATTTTAAATATTTTTGCTGAAAAACCAATTTCCAAAAATTGTTTATGCGTTATCAGTAAAACTACGTTAGTGGGAATGTTTTGTGGCCATTTCAATGGAAAATATGTTATCTGTAAATGACAATGAACTACCACATCATGCTTTGGTAATATATTTATAAAACGTGAGCTTTTAAACATGAACAGGGAATTTTTACTGCTCTTGCCCAGATGACAATGCTATTAGCGAACTAAGAGGTAAGCCAGTAATCATGTGTACCCTATACATTGGCGTGATTCTTGTTATACATGGAGCAAACATTTAGGTCTAGTAAATAAAGAGTTTTTTTGTACAGCAGAAATAGTGAACTTGCATATTTGAAGGTGCTCTCTTATGTAATAATAAAGAAAAAGGCAGCTCTATAAGACAAAATATTTGCCTAGGATCACACAATTTGTGACCAGTTCACAGGTCAAGTACATTACATTTAGGTCGAGTAGATTATTAAAGTTACTAGACCTGCAGGTCTAGTAAAAAAATTATTATTTTTCGAGCCCTGTAGTCCGCCCACTCTTCCAATTTTGTGTCCCCCCCCCCCCCCAAGAGCCCGTGCCCCAATGTTTCCTGTCGCCATAGTGAGTGCTCTGTGTAAGAGGAAGTGGCCCTGTGGCAAGTTAAATTCTTCTTGGAATTCCATGAATGGTAGCAGCCCATAGTCTTTGAAAAGATCCCCCAAACTCGTCACCCTCGCCTCCTCCCACACGTCTATGTTTCTCCAGCAGCCTACATGCGGCAAGTGTTTTAACAGAGAGAGCGGTAGGTCTGTGGAATAGGAATTCGGGCACCCACCTTCTGCAAACATCTGCGCAAACGAGTGATCACTCTGAACTCTTGCATATCTCCTATTGAGGGGCGTTGGATTCTCAGCAACACCTTGGAAAGGGCAGTAGAGGTTTGTGCAAAGGGGCTCACAGCCCTTGCCGGGTTTCTCCTAGCCGCAAGCTACTGGGATGAACCAATTGAGTTAGGCAGCTATATAAAACATTTCAAAGTCGGGGACCCCAGTCCTCTCGCCTTCGTGGGATGTCGCAGCGAGTCCAGTGCCCCTCGCCTTCACCCGCCCCACAGATGAAAGCAACAATTAGGGAGTCTAGCTCCGAAATATTGCTTGTGGAACCCAGATCGGGAGCGTTCCTAAGAAATACAAGAGGCGCCGCAGGGCCACCATCTTTAGGAGCACAACACGGCCCGCCACCAACAATGGTAACATCTTCCAAAAGTCTATGGAAGCTCGCAGGGCTCTGAGTGCCCGAGCTACCTTGCCCTCCAAGAGCTCTGCCAGTGGCAAAGTGAGCAAAGGACCCACGTCTGGGCATACCCTGCTCACTTTGCCACTGGATTCAAGCTAGCCTAGCTGATGAGGGGTGGTAAGCAGAAACCGGTCCCAGGATGCTTGTTTCCGGTCCAGGGAAGACCTGGATTGGCAGTTCGGGCTGGACTGTTCCCATGTGGAACAGGGTCAAGACTGATTTGCATATGGCTGGGTCTGAACTGGGATGGCGCAGTGAGCCAAGGAATGATGTTGGATTCAACCCAGATCGGTGACTGGGGGCGAGTGTCTGAAAAGTTTCAGCACTCCGTCCATCATCTCCTTGTGTTTGCTTTGCAACTAGTCTATGTCTGCATTTACTTACATGAGAAATGTACACTCTCAAGTGAATTTTTGATGGTTTTTAATGCAATTACTCTGCACCAATAAACTCATGACAAAATATGAGCAGTGTTGTACAAATGTACACATCTGCAGCGATTAAAACTTCACAAGGAAACCTTCTCTCTTTTTTATTAACTCTGCAATGTGTTAATCTGCCCAGTTATGAGCCTGGTAGTCATGACAGACGCATTGAAAGTAAGAGGGGAAAAAGAAAAAGTTAAAAAAAATAAACCACACACCTTACTTTTTCATCCACATTTAAGAGTACATACCGAGAATTACATGGTTCTACCTGTAGTTACCAGTCAAAATCAGTAAAAAATGTAAAACTGGAAGCCTTAATTATAGCTCTCAAGAAGTCTCTTGTCACATTCCACAGAGATCTAATCTCAATCCAATGATGCTAAACTTACACATGGAGCCAATGGGGCATCTAACAAGACATTGCTTTGCACCAATAGGTTGACGGCACCCAATTATACAGTAACGGGTCATCGGTCCGACTACATCCCAAAATTAAGAGGCGACCTGGGTGTATTTTAAACCTGTATGTCTGCAGAGCATCTGAAATTGAAACCAACAAAAACTGAGGCTGCTGCCATAAAGAGAGGAACACTCAAACACCCAGCAAATCCAGAGGTACTCAACAATATGAACTTAGATTGCTTCCTCCTTGACCTCACCCGCCCTTAAGTCACTAGGTTTTCCCGTGAATCTATCCCTTAAACAGCAGATTAAGACAAACACTGGTAAAGCCAATAGGTCTGGATTTAAAGGTGCCATCCATTGAACAATGCCAAAATAGATCACAAAACCCAAGCAGACTTCTTCAAATAAAGGGAAATTCTGGAATGCTTATTGTTTGTGGTGGTTAGAGATGCAGGAATGGGTAAGAATTGTTTTTTCACTACATTGGATGGAAATTTAACATGCTAAAGCATGCAGAGTAAGCACACTAGAGACAGACAAATGTAAGAAAAGAAAGGAGTTTAATATTTAAAGCACCTTTGTCTAGAATAAAGTTCTGGTTTATTCCTATGTCAAATAAAGGTTGGATGGCAAGAAAGCCTTCAATATAACCTTCTGTTAAGAAGAAAAATTAAAATGAAGGCTCCCTTGCCATCAGACCGTTATTTGACATAGAAACAAAAAGATGCCTGAACTAAAGGCAATGGAACCTTTAATATTGTTAGGTTTTCTTTTCTAGGCAAGTAAATATATAAAAAAAAACACCATCAAGAAGAAGCCACCACGAGCGGAAGCACAGGCGAGGGGGAATGAGGATGACACGAAGGGAAAAGGTGGAGGAGTGAGAGGGCGGAACGAGATGGTATGTGGGCAGAACAAACAGCAAGACACAATGGAAAGAGGGAGGGTGGTGCAGGCCTGGGAATGAGAAGATCACAAAGGGACCCAGGAGGATGAAGAAGGGGTGGCAGTTGGGAGAATGAACAACACATATGGGGAAGAGAAAGGGCAAGAGAGACCTCTTATGTGCAGATAAAAGTGGGGAAAACGGAATGGAAGGTGGATCTTGACTGGTGCTGTGCAGCTGAAAAAGTGGAATTGGGATAAGGTCTGGGGCCAATGGGTGGAATACAGGAGCTATTGAGGACTCTACTGGACAGATAAGGTGGGTGGGTTGGGAACCAGAGGGACTAACCGTGCTAGGTAATGACACTGGGATGCTGGAAATAACTACACTGCTTTGTACCTGAAATTATTGTACTGGGTGAGCATGAAGAGACGAGATCTCTCAATATTTATGTCGAACAGTTTCATTATACAAACATTTGTGTTACTAAGCATTTGTTTAACAAAGATTTTTTTTTAAAGTGGGTAAAATGGAGCAGCGGGAACAAGCTTCGAAGAGCTGACAGAGGCTATATATTATTATAAAATAGCTTCTCGTATAGTTTAATGCAAGCACTCTGTTGGAAGAAAAGGATGGGACCTAACTGCCAAAAGCACAAGGTGAGAAATTAATACTCCTCTGGGCTGCGCCAACACATAATTGACAGTTTGACGCCAATGACTCAAAGGAGGTTAGTGTGGTATCCTTCGTTTCTTGCCTTCAGCTGCACCCTCATGGCAGCACTTAGTACATTACAACATTTCAACCATTGTTCTAAATAGCTGGGGATTTTATAACTGTAACCAAATTATTTGAGGACTAGAGTTAGAATAGTAAATAAGCCTCCAGGACTATTTTGGTGAAAACTGCACCTCCTCCGAATATTCTATGATTTGCATTAGACTGCTAAAAGAGTTAATCCAGCACGCACTAAAGTCTCTGCTGTCCTGAGGGGCCTCTCCCAACATGACTGCCCTGAGTGTGCATACCAACTCAGATTAGATTTGTTTACTTCATTCTTAGTTTACTATTCCGATATGGTTGTTGTCAATGTCAGATCAATACATTTAGAAAAGGATCCACAAAGATATTGCACAATGATGGGAATAGCGATTCGACTCTGAACAGTGTACAGATGCTCGGCCTTCAAAACAAATGTAAAAAAATAAAACACAGGTAGCAGGGCCACAAATGGGCTAAAAGTTAGCAGTCTGATAGTTTGCAGCTGCCAGGTTCTCGCCAAAAAAACAGTAAAGAAAAAAAGGTGGAGGGGAGATGTTGAGGAAGCATGGGGCAGCAACAAAATGGCAAAAAGAGTGGCCGAATCAGTAGCAGTGCACAGATGCCAGGACCATGCTAAAAAAAAAACTAAATAAAATTAAAATAAGGTGGGGAAGACAAGGAAGAGTGCGAGGAACGCGATGTACACCATAAAGTGGGTAAACGCAAGTATAAATATAGGCCACTCACATCAGCAATGGAAGGATACAATTAACCCTATCAGAAAAAATGGAAAGCAGCAATGCTCTAAAGTGAGAAAAACAAGAAGAAAGCCAGGGAGCAGGGACAGGACAAGAACGACATGTGATCAAGAGCAAGGGGCTGGCTCAAAGACCATTCTAGGTATACCATATTATAGAAAAACTGGTCTTCAGCAATAGACTATATGTTAAGAACTAAAACGTCCTAACACTTACTGGTCAGCCACAGCCTGACTGACACTATTCAAAGTCAGACACAGTCAGACGCTCTGGTAATCAACAAAAGCCTGTCACAACTCCAATACATTGAAAGAATAGAATTAGCTCCCCAGCAGAATCCACTTCGATTGCATTATAATCTATAAGGCGCTCTATCTGAGTGAGCATGACAATCTTGTCTCTCAACAGGGTGCCCCCCTGACCACATTAAATCAAAAGGACTTGAAGTTAACTAAGTAGACTTTATATGCATATTGACCAAGACTCAGGAACTATATCCCCTTGTACTTTAGACTCACTCCTTAGATGGTGCATTTCAGGAAAGATCTCCAACCCCACCGCATCACAATGTTTCTACCAATCGGGACAGAACCTTTTACCTATTCCACTTTACCTGACTGTTATGTTGTGTATCTAATACACGGAGTTCTCATGTTAACGGTACCTGCATGCATCTAACCTCATGGAGCAACATACTCTGTTGTATGTGTAGCACTTTGTTGCCCACTGGGTCATGCTTCATATACGCAAATACAATAAATGCATAAAAGGAAGTACTTCCTCCCTTCACACGAAAACTCCCTGGAGGGGAGCCTTTGGGTTGGGAAGATTTCTATAGGGAAGAGAAGTAGAGAATCCCATACGATTCAGTGTGGGAAGTAAGTAACTAGACCCTACTGAGGGGATAAGGCTAGCACGTGTTCGCTCTGTGAGTGGGACTTTAACTGGTAAAAATGAATTCTTAGGAGACCGGATTAGTGAGATTTAACGGAGAAAAGAAGCAATATTGTACCTGGGAAAAGATGGTGTACTACAGGAACTGTGGAAGTGAAAAGAGGGTTGGGGTCAAAAGAGTTGCTCTAGGAAAGATAATAGGAGCATGAATGACTCTGAAAAGGGTACGGCCACGTCTGGAAATATCTCAAGAGAGGCAGGGGTGGTAAAAGCCAATCGAAGGTGGTGAAATTCAGAAACATCTCATAAAATCAACTTTTGGGAACCTCAGAGGTGAAAGGTAAATACATGGCAATTTTATAGACAAGGCGGCGTCGCGTGGGACTCAGGCTAAAAAGGGTGGCTACTGGGGTGAAAGGGAGGGCAATGCGTGAGAACCTACGAGATGAGAGGATGAGCCTTTGGGGGTGAAATACCTGGGATAGGGCATGCATATCGTTCACAGATGTTCTTAAAGCGGCTACTTTTAATTTCTTATTCATGTGCATTTGGGGCTAGCTTGAAATGCCGTAGAGAATGTTAGTTATTTTTTTTGTAAACAAAACTTAAAAGGAAACAGTCATCAAACAATTTACCTCAGAGTTAGCCACATATATGGCCTCTACAAAAAAAGGAGGCAAGTGAAGTTTCCGGGGTAGCAGGTAAAGCTACTCTGGAAGCACATGTACACTATTTTGAGCGTGTGCAAGTGTACAAACATTCCGTGTAACTGACGCCGAACTACCGTTGCCGAATGAGGATTGAAGAAAAGCACTCTCCCCTACCCCGTCGCAGTTCCCTGCTACATTCAGTACACTGTCCACTGCTTGTAAGGTCTGTACTTACAAATCAGTTTTGCCAGATTTCTCCCAGTTCTTAATCCAATCGGCAGGAAGCGCCACCACCGCCATCTTCCCCTCTCTCTAGCTCTCGCTCCGGCCTATGCAGAGAGCCCGGATGTTTGGTGGCACGTCACTTAGGGTCAGAGGGGAAAATGTGCCACGCGCAGACTGCCGGGACAGGTAGGTTTCCGTCTCTAGGGCGCACTGCGCATGTCGGGTATGAAACGCTCACTCAAAAAGACTAGAGAGGCTCACTTTGTGCCTGATCATTCTGCTCTTTTATCGATATCTTCCTATGGCGTTTACCTGCGAAATTCTAAAATTAGAGCTGCGTTTTTTTGTTTGCCAAGTACAAGCCTTTCACATTAAAGTCATTGCGCACGATCTAAATTCTTTGTTTACTACTTGACCCTCATATCTATGGTTACGTGGAGATGCCGTTTTAACCAGAGAAAAATGCCGGCCGTATATTCACGTTTTAACATTCAGCAAAGGATGTGGCTTAACGGCTCGAGCGGCCAACATTGAAGCTGGAGAACCAGGTTCGAGGCTGGAGGTAGGCCATCATCCTGTGATTCGGGGCAAATCACTTAATCTCCCCGTGCTTTAAACTGAATGTGTCTGTCTGTAATGCAATTGGTGCTCTGATTCCTTCCGGTCGCTATATAAAACTGCAAAAAAAGGCCACGATTTGACTGCCGATCGGCATCGCTGGAGTGAACGAAATCCAATCAATCAATCAGGGAATTGTAAGCCCGCTACTCACCCGTGAGGGTCTCGCTGGGCGGGGAGGTTTGCAGCCCCGAACAGTTGAAGAGCCAGGTCTTGAGTGTCTTCCTGAAGATGTTCAGGGTTGGGGTGCGTCTGATGTCGATCGGGAGTTCGTTCTAGGTCTTTGCCGCGATGTAGGAGAAGGCCCTTCCTCCTGTTCTGGTTTTGCGGATTCGCGGGGTTTCGGCGAGGTTGGCGGATCGGAGGTTTCTTTTGGGTGTGTGGAATGAGATTCTCTCGTTGAGGTATTTGGGTCCGGTGTTCTGGAGGCATTTGTAGGCGTGGGTGAGTATCTTGAAGGTGACTCTTTTCTCTATGGGGAGCCAGTGGAGGCTGCGCAGGTGTTGGGTGATGTGTTCGTGTCGAGGGATGCCGAGGACGAGTCTGGCTGCGGTGTTCTGTATGGTCTGGAGTTTGTGGAGCAGAGACTTGTTGATCCCGGCGTATAGGGCGTTTCCGTAGTCCAGTCTGCTGGTTATGAGTGCGTGTGTGACTGTCTTCCTTGATTCTGGGGGGATACATTTGAAGGTCTTTCGGAGGATGCGGAGGGTGTTGAAGCAGCCGGAGGTGACGGCGTTGACCTGTCGGGTCATGGAGAGGGAGGAGTCTAGTACGATGCCGAGGTTTCGGGCGTGGTCCGTGGGGGTTGGGGGGCTGCCAAGGGCGGTGGGCCACCAGGTGTTGTCCCAATCGGCTTTTTGTAACTGCTATTCCGTTCCCAAGTTACGCCAGATGGGGCTGTATAAGCGTTGCAGGGCTCTGCCCTAGGGAATTAAAGGTGCCTCCCTCCACTTTGACTTAGCTGGCATAGGCAGTGGTTACAGCCAGATACTGTCACCTGTTTTCCCCCTCCCCCCAGCTGTCTTCTCACATAATTTGGTCTCTTCTCCTTTGGAGCTATTACATAGGTGCACTCACCATCATGGCCCAGTATATCAATGATTCCTTAGAGCTTAAGAGGATTGTACCCACAAATTTCGCAGAGACTTAGGGGGTCAATTGCTTATCTCCTTTCAAAAGCCTTTTCTCCAGTATCTTCTGCAACGCTGGCACGTTGGGTCAAGTGGTTGTTGGCTGCAGCTGGAATCAATGTGTCCACCTTTGGAGTGCATTTGGCTGGAGGCGCTAAGGCTTTTTCCATGGGATCTAGGTTAGAGGACATTATGGCAGCAGCGCATTGGTCCTCAGATTCCACTTTTAAGGTGTTTAATCATAAACCAGTTGCAGATGTAGCTTCGTTGGTGGCTGCCCAGATTTGAACTAGCATAATCCGAAGCTTCCGGTCCTGACATAGAATAAAAATAATTCTAGCTGGAGCGTCAAGAGTTTTCAATTCTATTAAGGATATGGAGGCGAGGATTATCCCACTGAGGACATATTGATAATGTATATTATGATGATTATTCTTGGTGTTGTCTACCATGATTATTATCAATCTGATATTGTTCTGACTTTTAACCCACCCTTTGGTTTCAACTTTCTCTTATAAGAGATATGGTTTTAAGACTGGTTTTCTTTCTTGACAGGCACGGATAACAAACACGCGTAGCTGATGTTGGGGCATGGCCCGTTAAGGCTCAAGAATTGGTGATGAAGTAAAGACTTTCTTGCTGCCGAGTTCGTGATTGCCCGTAGGTCGGGGATTGCTGTTGATTCCTGATATCCATGTTAGAGACAGGTCGTTCATGCAAAGTTGAAGCTGTTTTGTATTCGCAAAGAAAGCCAAAGGACAGAAGTCACAGGGGGCTTTGTAGGAGTTGATGGACTATGATTGTTGGAGCAGTATGCTTGAGTACCATGAGACTCATGGGAAATGTAGTTTAAATTTTTTGTTTAATGTTGATTGGCTGCTGTGTTTTTTCAGTAAAGAAAGAGAAGCATAAGCCTCGCCTCCGTGTCCTTAATAGAATTGAAAATTCTTGACGCACTAGCTAAAAATAGTTTTATATATACAAAAAAATTTCATTGTTAGCATGGCCTTTCGGTCTTTGTTTAATTATCAGTCCGGGGGTCATGAATGCAGGTGAAGAAGTAATTTTAAAGTGTTTTTCTTCTTACATTTGCTGTTTAAAGTATGTACTGATAAGAGGAAATAAAACAGGCTTTAGGTGATTTTCCTAATGTTTATACCCTCAGGCCATGTCGGTATAAAACCAGACAAGTGCCAACCCTATATCTAGGTCATTCTTCCCACATTTATCCTTCCGATCGCCGTTAGTTCAAGTTTCTTGTGGAGTTCCACAGGGATTTTATGGCAGGAACTAAGGCTTCAAATTATGCATTCTCTTCTCTGCTTTACCGTAATAGCAGCGATGTAAGCGTTAGGCCTGGGCAAAAGTTTTATTACGCTGTAGTGATTTTGGCAATTTCACGTTACTCTTTTGACGCAAACTTACTGCAAATTAAGCAGTTACGCCTGGTTTGTGTAATTATGAGTAATTTGGCACACAAATCCTACCGTAGGAGCACAGGAACAATAAATGTATCAAGCGTAAGCTGCTGCTGCTAGTCGTGTTCTGTTGCATTTAGCGCTATTTTCTAAGTGCAAAATGCATCCATGGGTCCATTTTGCATTAACGAAATATTACTAAATGCTGGGTTATGCTTCTTGTGCAATTCAGCTTAACTTTGTGCAATTTTCTTGTAATTTCACTTAATTTACGCTACAGCAAATTATGCGAGTGATGCAAAATTAGGGTGCAGTACGTCAAGGAACACAGTACCCATAAAACACAGATAAAAACTACATGTCCCATGAACAGCAGAGTCTATCGACCAATCAAAATCCTGGGAGCCAGATAAACAGTAATAGAGCCATATAAAATGCCTCTTAATTGCTACTTGTGTTGCGTAAACTATGACTTTGGCGAGGTTCTACTATGTTTGCTTTCCCACCCACAGGTGACATGTGAACTTAGTTCAGTGCACCACCGCTGAATGTGAAAAACAGGTTATTGTAGCCCAGCAGAACCCTATGCGATACATTATTGAAATAGAGTTATTACCTTTGAGTTACTAACATTCCCTATAAAGGGATCAGGGACACCGTGGTAACAGAAACAAACCTATTTTGTTGTAAAAACTAATATCACACACACACACACACTGCACAAAGAAGAATAGAGACTTTTAAAATAAAAACATTTATTACAACAGGAATAACCTGGTTCTCAGTACGTCCAAAACAACTTCACAAAATATCATTAAAAGAGCAAAAAGGCACGTTGTAAGCAACAAGAATAAAATAAACATTTCTAACATGTTTAAAATGTCATCTAAAACCTAACACCCTAAAACCTACTTCTGTGTGTTAAACATAGAGAGAGCATGAAAACAGAGCAACTTGTAGTCTAGAGTTTCTTAGGGAGAAGAGATGCACCGCATACCTGGTTGACTGCAAAGGCTGTTGATATCATTTGGAGGCAGTGTTCCTTGCAAAGGGCAAAAACTTGCTATGGTAGCAGCCCTTCTCCAGGACTCAGCTTTATCAACACAGTGCAAATGTAGCATCTCCAAAGTGTGCCAGGCAGAATCTTTTTTTGATAATCTGGGCAAAGGATCTCTCCTAACAAGTGGTCAAACGGCAGTCCTTACATACTAAATCTTAGAGATTGGAATTTCTGACATAAGAGGACATCAATTCAGACTACATTATTTGAGCTATATGTTGGTACTTGTTCTTATTTGATCATGACATGGTGACAAGTAGACAGTTGCAAAACCAAAGGGGATGATGGACGGAGTGTTGAACATTGCAAGCACTCACCCCCAGTCAACTGATCTGGGTTTAATCCATCATCATTCTTTAGCTCACTCCGCCACCCCAGTTCAGACATGGCCATATGCAAATCAGTCTGACCCTGTGCCTCATGGGAACAGTCCAGCCCGAACTGCCAAGCCATGTCTTCCCTGGACCGGAAACAAGCATCCTGGGACCGGTTTCTGGCTTACAGCCGTCATCAGCCAGGCTATCTTGAATCCAGTGGCAAAGTGAGCAAGGGACCCACGTCTGGGCATACCCTGCCAACTTAGGGCGAACATAGCAAAACCAAAGGGGATGATGGACGGAGTGTTGAACATTGCAAGCACTCACCCCCAGTCAACTGATCTGGGTTTAATCCATCATCATTCTTTAGCTCACTCCGCCACCCCAGTTCAGACATGGCCATATGCAAATCAGTCTGACCCTGTGCCTCATGGGAACAGTCCAGCCCAAACTGCCAAGCCATGTCTTCCCTGGACCGGAAACAAGCATCCTGTGACCGGTTCTGCAATGTTCAACACTCCGTCCATCATCCCCTTTGGTTTTGACAAGTAGACAGTTGACCTAGACTGATGTCGCATCAGGTGTTATATCTATGTCAGTCGAACGACCTGACACTTTCACAGGTCTTTGAAAGATACAGTCAGACGAAATCTGCATCAAATGGCAGACATGATAATGATTCTGCCTAAATTGAGAAAGATGGCGACCTACATTGTCCAAAATGGTGACGGGGTCTACCCAAAGTGAATTTGGACCCTAAAGGCTTTACGTCACTCGTGGCCATGTTAAGTATCACTTTGCATTTACTGTATGTGGATTTTCAATGAGAATTGCCTTAAAATACATATGGTGTATGCAGTTTCACATTTCAGGTAATACTCTGTCCACGTGGACGTTCCGGTTGGCAGCTATATAATTTTCTTTGTCCCTGCTGTTCAGGTAGTGATGCCTTGATTACAACAGAAAGAATTTTTACCAAACTGAGGGTCCGAATGATCAACCTTTGAGAAGGATAGCTTTCTCAGATACAGGCTCTGACACAGCAATCAATCTTCAGGCAGTTCTCATATCAACGATTATAGCAGTCAACCATCTACATCCCATAGTTTTTTAGGGCAGACACACAGAGGTTCAGGCCCACACAGGAGACAACAAGGGGGGCAGAGAGGATGGTATCGCAATCAATATACCGCAGGCCAGCAAGAGTCCAGGAACCAATTTTACGAATGGTGAATGGAGACCAAATCTTACCCATTTTAAATCTGTCATCACATACTTTAACTGAAACAGAGAATTCTGTGCTTACATCTGGACTATCGTTTGTCCCAATGTATAGGAACGATTTATTCCAAACTAAGATTGAACTCCATTGGTTTTTCAGTTGCAAAGTTGATTACAACCGAGGCTCTCTATCAGAATCTTCCTATGCCGCTGCCATTTTATTTTCTTCATCCAAGAAAACGGCGGTAGTTTTGAGCTCCGATCCCCCCTTGTCTCACCTCTGCAACTCTGCTGTGCTTCCCCACTAGCTTGCTCCTCAGCAGAGTGCTCTTGTGACACAGGCTTCCTTGTGGCATAGAGTGTTCCCTTTGCTCAGTGCCTAGTGCTTGACTCAGTTTAGCCCATACATGTCAACAGATCCGATTCAGGTGGAACACTCCTGATTTTTTAAATCTAAAATGCCTTTATTATAGCAGTCTCCCACTGAAATTGCCTGTACTTCAACTTAAGTCAATGGGGGAAATACAGTCCCCTGATTTTTTTCAACAAATTCTCCCTCCTTCCAATATTGAAATATTGGCATGTATGGTTTGGCCTGCCCTCACCCCGGCCCTGTCCGGCCTCTATAAATGGGCTTCCCTTAGGTGTCTCTGCTCTGTGTTGGCGCATCGGAGTGATTTTGGAGATTGAGCCCTCCATTGGTACCCACCCTAGCCATTCTTAACCTATAAATGCAATTTTTTCAACTGAATTGACGTCCTGCATTCTATCAGGACTGTAATAATCGATTGATCATTTATACACCATGAGTTTTCCTCAACAGGGCTGCACTAATTTATTGAGCACAGCGCACCTCTGTGGGTGGCAACCTCCCACGGGCAGCCAACATCCGCCTATGGGCATGACCAGCGTGGGGTTGGCTGCAGGACCTGGCCAGTGACCTATGAGACTGCTGCCTAGAGAAGTAAAAAGTCCTAGGTGAAGCTAGACAACTCGGAGAATTAAAAGAAGGTGTATTTGAATACCCTGGCCAATGATCCAGGTGAGGGGGTTGAGGAAGATGCAGTTGAGAGTATAACCTCTACCCCAGACATCACTGAGGCTGATGTCAACACTGATTCCTGAGATGATGATAATTTACAATCTGGGGCTGTGCTCAAAAAGTGGAAACACGGAGACCTTGAGGCAGAAAAGGGTCCTTGGATCTCAAGTTACATCGCACATTTTGTGATTCACATTTGACCCCCAAGGATATAATTTATCTGCGCTCTTCGGAATGGACACCTTCCCTGAAGATGACGGCTTACGTCCAAAGCTGACTACGCAAACCTTTTTCAAAGATGATTGTAATAGACCATGTGCATTCTGCCCTCGATAGCTCCCCCCAGGACTAACCGAGACATGGGTCGCTTCTTTAGAGGAAATATGGTGACCCTCCTGGAATGGCAACCAAAGGGGATCCCATTCTTCCCATCAAGAGCTAGAGGCTTTAGGGGCCATTTCCATCATGGAAGTTGCCGTTTGCCGCCATCAAATTATTACTTTCAATGTAGGTAATCCAGTGCTTAATATGAGCCGGTGGGGGCCACTGGCATTCCTTTTTGGGGCCCTCCACTAATTTTCCTCATCAGACATTTCCTGAGTGCAAGAGAGGTAAAACACACAAACGTGAGAAAAGAAGGACTAGAAAGACGGAAAAACTGCTATAAAGTGAGAAAGCAGAGTCCTAAAGGAGTGAGATCATCAAGGGGCAGGGAGTGTCTGGCAGTGCATTAAAGAGATTACCACACAGAGCCTCTCCTAGTTATTGACCTGATTGCTATAAGGTCTACTATATAAGTGTAGACATCTCACAAAAAGTGAAAGACTGGTCTCACACACCACCTGGTGTCATGCTTCATCATTGACCAGTCCTCGCCCTCTAAAAACTTGGTTTGATAGAGGGCGGGCATACACCTGAAGACAGGGATGCACTTCTAAAGCTAAGTGGGGGCCCTTAACAAGAAAGTGAAGTTAAAAAGCCATTACGGATGTCAAACCTCTTTTTAATATGACTGACATCTGTATGGGGTTTAAAAGAACTGATCGGTGTGTTGGGGATATCGTGGTCCCCCACCGTATAACTAATGGTCAACATGTTTCTGCCTAGTGGCCCAAACGGGTCCGTGGCATTCATCAGGACCTATCATACACCAACGGGCTCCTACCTTACCATTCAGTGTAGGTGAGGTATCCACTACGTGGGGTGATCAGGGTCACCCACCACAGATTTACGGCTGTATTATTATTATTCCAGCCCTATGCCCTGGGACCTACTTGCCCCATAGGTAGAGTGAGAAAGGAGGACCCCTTTGGTCACATGCCTGTTGTTGATGGGATCTCCCACTGCTGCACCTATGTCTGCATGTCTCACCTCCTCGCCTTGACCACTTAGCTTTAGAAGTGCATCCCTGTCTTCAGGTGTATGCCCGCCCTCTATCAAACCAAGTTTTTAGAGGGCGAGGACTGGTCAATGATGAAGCATGACACCAGGTGGTGTGTGAGACCACTCTTTCACTTTTTGTGAGATGTCTACACTTATATAGTAGACCTTATATCAATCAGGTCAATAACTAGGAGAGGCTCTGTGTGGTAATCAGTTTGATGTGGAGGCTGCCTACTCCTAATACCCCGTGCCTCTAGTTCCCTGTCCTGGATCGTCTCCAGGTTTTTGTGGTTAAGTGAGTGCATTAAAGAGGCCTGAGGTCGATTCAGGTCTACACAGCCTTGACCTTCGGCTCACTGACATTTAATAGCACCCGCCGGGGTCTTCTAGGCTGCACTTTGGGCACCAACTTTCATTATTTTCCAAATTAAGCACTGAGGTCATCTCCCCTTTTCTCTCCAGAACTATGGGGAGGACCCGACACTTTCTTCACAGTTGGAAACAAATCAGGCAAGGCAAGTGAAATCTTTAAACGGACCTAGGTTTCCATCTAGAATTTTTCGCAACCCCCATTAAGTCCTCCTCACCGAGACAGACTCACTTTTCAACACACAAGCAGCCTTTCATTGAACAAGAGATCTCTACACTGCTCCATAAACAAGCTATCACTCCTTGCCGCCCCCCATCCCAGGGATTTCCTGAGCAATGTCTTTTCTTGTAGACAAAAAGGCAAAGTGTTTCACCTAGTTATCATGCTCAAGGAAATCAATTTTTAGATTTTTTACAGGCATTTCAAAATGGAGCGGATATGCTTGGAGAGACCTCTTAAGGAAAGGCGAGTTCATGATCAGGGTAGACTTGAAGGACGTCTGTTTAACAGTTCCAGTTTTTACACCTCATCGCCCTTTTGTGAAAACTACATATTCATTTTTGGCTCTACCTTTCTGACTTTCCTCAGCTACTTAGTGCTTTACCAAGTTGCTCAAACCAGTAACAGAATGTTTGAGAGCCAGAGGCATTCTACTGATGTTGGGGGAGTGAAGTGGGACTGCGCACGCCAAAGTGCCCTAGATGAGTTGAATCAAATTAATGAACGGATTCAGTTTACCTTTGAAATCAACCACGAGTCCATGGCATTCTTGGACGTGCTCATCAAGAGAACTGCTAACAGACTGGAGACAGACATATTTCGTAAAAACACAGACAGGAATAATCTGTTGCATTTCACCAGCTTTCATCAACAACCCTTGAAGAATCATTTACCTTATTCGCAATTATTGAGAGTTAAGCGCATTGTTTCTCAATCTGAAACATGTTCAAAACAGATTGACAGTATGCTCAACAGATTTGCTGAAAGGGGTTATCCTTCTAAGATCTTAGAACAAGCCAAGACACGATGTGCATCAAAAACCCGACTTGAATTGTTAGCCAAAACAAATAAACCGTGCCAGAACCGCATGGTAGTTGTATCCAAATTTTCGACCATGAGCAAACGTTACAAAAATGTCATCAACAAACATTGGCCTATTCTCGCAATGGAACCTGACTTCAAGGGGTTGTTTTGTAACAAACCCATTTTCGCCTATACCAGAGGAAAGAACTTGAAGGAATTATTAACACAACCTCAAATGAACATTCCTACGCCCATCTACAAAGGCACTTTACCTTGTTTAAATTGTAGTAATTGCAATAATGTCATCAGAGGCACATGGACGACCCACCCCATGAAAGGAACACGCATCAACCTCAAAGTCACAGCCATATGTGACACCTCCAATGTGGTATATTTGCTTAAATGCCCATGCGGGTTGCCGCACGTGGGTAAGACTGAAAGAAAGATCAAGACTAGACTCCATGAGCACAAAAGCAACATCAGAACCAAAAATATCAAGTCTACAGTTGCCACCCACTTTATTGACAACAATCATAACATCAGCCAACTAAAGTTCCTTATACTGGAAACCGTGGAGAAGGTTGAAGGCAGAAACAACAACAACTATTTACTACAGAGAGAGAACTATTGGATCAAGGCTTTGAACTCTTCTAAACCCTTTGGTTTAAACGACAGAATGGAGTTTTCTTGCTATCTCTAGCTCCCTGGTCTCTTTGGACTCCAGCTGAGTCACTTATTCTCACCCTTTTGTCAAATTCTTCACCATCCCTTCCTTTTATATAATTGGTACACTCAGATTTCTTTCATCCCACACTTTTGACCACTCTCTTTCATGTTACACATTTTCATTCCATAACTATCCTAGTTGTATGGTGGTTGCTTTACTTTACACCGGTTGTTTTACTTTTTACCCTTATCCTTGTTTCCTACACCTTATCACTATTTTCAGCCGGTATTCTTTATTTCTTATTTTTCACCCCTGTCAGACCGTTTCATTCATTTTTCATTTAACCTTGGTTTTCACTTGATGACCATGTTGACATGTTCAATAGACTCGAGCTTTTTTTTACAGCAGTACGCGTCCCCTCGGACGTTCTAAGATGGCCTCCACACTCTCTTTACATTTTGGCTCGCGCTTGAGTCCGTTCTTCATTGATATAACAACACACCTTGCATGGCCGCTCTTACATTTCGTATTAGCGTGTTTAGACGCGGTAGCTTCTTGGAGCACCAGTGAGTGTTTTTTCCGTTCCCCGCTTGTTTCGGGCGAGCAATCACTGCATTAACATTTCCGATTTTGTGTCACCCGCTTTGTTAGTACAGTCACTGACATTGGTTTTAACTTTAGGCACTGGGCTCTATATTTACATTTTTAACTCACGAGATGCTTTCTTAAGCCCATTCACCTTGGGTAACATTCACTCTCCTTTCTCATATCATTCATCACCGCAGCACTTTTTAGATTCGCCTTTCGCTTACACGCCTTGCACGCATGGGTTGTCATTTCACATTCGGATGTTTTATATTGTTTAGTCCTTGACTCGGCTTGGTTCATTTCACCTCACTACTTATATCTTCACTACTTATATCAATACCGTATTTCCTGTTATATATATTTTTTCATGCATATGCTTACTTTATACTTGCTGGACGGACCGTTTGTTTTTATTGTATCCTTTGCTTATTATTCCTAGATCATTTGCCCCTGACGAAGGGCTTTGATAACCCGAAATGCATCTGGATTCTAAAATGTTTAGTTTGAAGCTTTGATGAACATACACATTTGGATGGGAATGATATGAATCATGAAATATCAATGACCCAAATTCATTATTAAATAATTCATTTCAACTTCACATCTCGGATTTATCTATTGTTTGACACTGAAGTGCATACAAACTTTTTCATACCCACAAAATTGTGGAAATTCGCTTGTGCCCAGGGGGACGTTCCCTATACAGGTGACGCTCACTTCTTATTCTACTGATGTTGCCATATTCCTTCTACTTAAACAACAGTGAATCTATAAATTTCCCTTTTGGAGGCCTTACTTTTTGTAATCAATTACCCCAAGTCACACTGGAACCAGTCAAGACAAATAGCCTTCCTGGGGTTAGCCGTAGACTCCATCTCTGCTACCCTAGACCCCAGCTTCCCACCCCACTTACCTGGGACTGGTCGTCCAACCAGTGTGACGCCTTTTCGCACCCGGTCTTGCGCCTCGAGGATCAGTCTCACTCTTCCTGCTTTTGCCTCTTTCTTAACTCTCCTCCTTTGCCTCTCGTTTGCTCTCTGTACCTCACTCTTGCATTTCTGTGTCTCTCTTTTCTCATACTTCTTTGCCTTTTTCTTTCTCACACTTTTTGAGCCTTTTTCTCGTACTTTTTGTGCCCCTTTCTTACACTTTTCCATTACTTTTGTGCCCTTTTCTCACTCTTTTCCATTACTTTTATGCTTTTTTTTCTCATACTTTTGTCTTACTTCTGTGCCTTTTTTATACTCTATTCGTACTTTTGTGACTTGTACTATCTTTCCCACACAGCCCCCCACACCCCTCTTGCACTTTTCCTCCTCCCGCCTTCCCCACTCCATACCTGCTCTCCCACATCATCTTCTTCTTCCCGCATTTCCATAGCCCTGCCCACCTCCCTCTCTGCACTCCCCCCTCCCAGGACCTATTTAATGGTGGCCACTGTTCACCCGTCTGCGCCCTCCCACACCTGGACCGCGCCCAGCACCAAGACCCTTGTTTGGATCACCCTCTGCCGCTACTCCACAGCGACTCTCCATTCGCTCAACCCAGGACGCCCATCAACCCACTGCTGTTGCACTGCGCCTCTCAGTACGGTAAGACCTTTCTCTTGCTTCCACTGTCACTTGACCTAGCTCAACACACCATCACACGCTCCCGATACTCTGACTCCCACGTCACCCTCTCACAACCCCATCTCACCAAACACTACGCCAGACCATCAGAAAACTCTCACATGCACACTCCTCAACACCTGCTTGCTCAAAAAACAGACTATCGAAATTTGGGACCTTCTCAGGAGCAGGTCACTAGACCTCCTCCACCTAACGAAAACCTGGATGAACCTCGCCTCATCTCCCGACATCGCTGTGGCCATCCCAGCAGGTTACAAAATTGCACACCAGGGCTGCCTCCTCAAACATGGAGGGGTACTCGCCATCATATACAAAGTCACCCTCAAATGCACAACTACCACAGGCCCGGACACCCCTTTCCTGGAACACGTGCCCTTCAACCTACAAACTAACGACAGCACCACCCTGAAATGCACCTTGGCTTGCAGACCACCCGGTCCACCAGCAGCTACAGTAACTTTATCTCAGACTTCATTGCCCCCCTCACCATCAACTCCAAGGACTTTCTACTTCTCAGTCATTTCAATTTCCACCTGGAAGACCCCTCTGACAACTGCTCCTCCAACCTCCTCGAAAGTCTACATCACATAGGACTTTCCCAGCTCATCACGAACTCAACACACTACGCAGGACACACTTAAGACGCAATCTACATCTCCAGCAACAGCATCAGTGCTTAATTTGTAATATATTAAGTGCCAGGGCTATGACCAGGAGGCCACTGCAGCTTGCACCACCCATCGCCCTTGTCATCGCTGCCAAAACAACTACTAACCATCTCTCCCGCATGTAAATGCGACAGTTCCAATTGTTACAGGTCCCCAAAGGTAAAGGAATGGCTCGGGAGGCAGGTATTAGCAATTTTAATGTATATTGTATTCCTAGACAACCGTTGTTCTGCTCATCTCTAAATTAGATTAGCAGCGCCACCATGTGGTAGACTGTTCTAAGTATGGTGTTGACAATTAGGTGCCGGTGCCGAGCATCGGAAACCAATTAAGTGCAGGTGCTGAGCACCGGAAAGTACCGGCTCAAATTAAGCACTGAAAAGCATCAGCTATCACTCCGCCTCACCACTCACATGAACCAGTCACTACAACCTCCATTTCAAAATCTCCACACCACAAGCCAAAGCTTCCATCAACATCAACCAACCCAGCCGGAACTGGAAAGCAATAATGGAAACTGACTTTCGCAGCACACTCAAAACACTGACCAGCCCAACACCACCAACAACTTAGCCGAGGACATCACCAATTTCATACAGTTGATCTCCAACTGTGCTGACGCTCTGGCACCTATCAAAACTCACAAACACCGCAGAACCAACAAACATGCCTCCTTGTACACTAAAGAACGAGACTCCAAAATATATTGCAAACAGTTGGAAAGGAAATGGTGAGCCAACCACGATGCAGATGCCAGATCAACCTACAAGGTCGCCCTCAGGCACTACCACCACCTCGTGAGAGACACCAAGAGAAAATCCCTCAGGGACTGGATCAAAGCCAGCTTCAACAACAGCAAAGAGATTTGTGCTATCATCAAGGAATTCACCACCTCAGAAGCCTCAGCCAACTCCATCACCTCCTCCCTGTAACTCTGCGAGAACCTTCCAAACTTCTTCAACAGCAAAATTGAAAAGATCTACAATAACTACGAAAAATAACCGAGCCCTGAGGACATCATCAGCAAGCTGCCCAACTACCACTCAGACAGACACCTAACCAACTGGATAACACTCATTTAGGAAGACACCACTTCAGTCATGAAAACTGTCCACCCAGGGCCCCCACCAACACATGTCCACATCATATCTACAGCCTAGGAGGACCTGTGATCAACAAATTCCTCACATCTTCAACTCCTGCATCAAGTTTGCAACCTTCCCCAAGGACTGAAAGCATGCTGCAGTCAAGACCCTCCATAAAAACCATCAGCAGACCCCAACGACCTGAGCAACTTCTGCTCCATCTCCCTTACCCAGCGAAGGTGATAGAAAAGGCAATCAACCAACAACTCACCAACCACCTGGAATGCCACTATCTTCTCGACCACTCCCAATCAAGCTTTTGAAGCAATCACAGTACAGAGACAGCACTGATCACTGCCACAGATTAAATCCACACCCTACTGGTGACCATCAGAGCTTAGTCCAACACCATCACCCACGCACAAAACCTTGGAATTATCTTAGACGATAAACTCAACATGGCCTCATAGGTGAATGCAGTCAGCTCCTCCTGCTTCCACATACTATGCATCCTCATAAAAATCTTCAACTGGATCCCTAAGAGCACCAGGCATACTGTCTTTCGAACCCTAGTCACCAGTAGAGTGCACTACAGCAAGGCACTCTATGCCGGCATCTCCATCCACCTCCTCCACCGACTTCAGACCATCCAGAGTACCACAGCTATACTCATCCTGGACCTCCCGTGGCGCACCCACATCATGGCACACCTCAGAGTACTCCACAGGCTGCCGATACACAAGGGCTACCAATTTAAAATCCTCACACATGCATACAAGGCACTACACAACATTGGTACAGCTTAACTCAACTGCCGCCTCCACTTCCACCATCCCACCAGACTCCTACGCTTTGCATCACTCTCTCTCGCACACATCCCTCGCATACACAAAAGCAGAATAGGAGGCCTAGCCTTTTCCTACCTCACACCCAAAAACTTGGAATAAACTCCCTCTGTGCTTAAAGGCCTCCGCCTCGCTTCTGGAATTCCGCAAGGAGTTGAAGACCTGGCTCTTCAACTAACATCCAACAGATGACCTACACACCTGCTCCAGCACCTGGATACCCTTCGGGTGTTAAGTCACACTTTACAAATCCAAATAACATAGCATACCAATTCTCAAGATCCATGCTATCAAGAAGGACAGTCACAAAGTCCTAAAGAAGAAGACTCACTTTTTGCTGGCCAGACTAATAGGGCTTCTGGCCTTATCCTTACATGAAATCTTCCAGGTCCACTGCACTAACGAGCCCTTCAGTGACTCAAGATATTTGAGGAAAGGCCTCTTTTGCTTAGATCAGATTCACTTGACCACAGAGGTTTATCAGGAACTATAGTGGTGGCTCAATCACAAGGATGTCTTGAAACGGGAGGGCCATAATTGGCCTCATTTTGGACATGGTGATTGAGTCAGATGCAAGTCGTCTTGGCTGGGGTGAAAGATGCGGAAAACTGACAACGGGGGGCACATCTTCCAATGAGGAACTCTCCCTTCACATCAACTGCCTCGACTTACTAGCAGGATTCTTCATGATCCAGTCTTTCTCCCCAAACCCACTGTTGTATTCTGTTAAAGATAGAAAATATGTCAACCATCTTGGTGGAACAATATTCTGTCTTATAGCAGAGACTGCCAAAGACTTCTGGTATTACTGCCTGACCCACAATATCTCGGTAATGGCTCTGCATCTTCCAGGCAAACAGAATTCTGTGGCAGACTGAAATTCCCGGCATCTCGGGGATTACGGCTAATGGAATCTGGATACATCCGTGTATTCCAGGTTAATGACGAAGGGGGCCCTTGTCATATGGATCTCTTTGCATCTCATCTGGCCTTATAGTTAACGTTGTTCTACAGTTGGAGACCAGACCACCTGGCAGTGGCAACGGATGCTCTCTTGCAGATTTGGAGTGGTCGGTATTATGCCTTCCCTCCATTTTCCATAATGTTGAGGGTATCTTTCCAAGTCAGGAAGCAATTAGCGGAATTGATACTGATTTCACAATTGTGGAGAAAAAAGTGCTGGTTCCCACTCCTCTTGGAACTATCTTGTGTTCTCCCTCTTATTACCCACACTTTCCAAATCTGTTCCAAGACTATCTTGGCCAATGTCATCCTCTGCTCATTCATCACTAGCTGAGGATGGTAGAGTGGAGACTTTCCGGAGATGCTGGCAAATGCCAGGACTTTTGGAACAGGCTCTTTAACTTATCAAAAAAGCCTGGTCCGATCCAACTTACAAGAGATACAAATCAGCCTGGAAAAGATGGTCACGTTGGTACGTAGAACAAAGTTTCAATCCCTTAGAAGGATATATAACTGGTGTGACCAATTTTCTTGATCTTTAATGACAGATGGCCTATATTACAAAACAGTTCATTTTTAGAAATTGGCAACCTCCACCGGTCACATCCCAATTGCTAATTGCCCCATTGACGAACATCCGCCTGAAGTATCAGATTCTCCCCTCCCCCAACCTAGGTATTCAGTCCTTTGGGACATTTCAATGGTTCTGAAATTTCTTCAGTCTTGACCTGATAATGCATAGTTATACAGGAAACAACTTTCCGCCAAACTGGCTTTACTTCTTTGTTTGAGTTCTTGTAAGCGGATGTCAGAAGTTCAAGCCCTGGAATTAGCAGATTCTTCACACTAAAATAAGGAGTTTGTTTTGTAATCTCCAATAGAATCAAATTTTCAACCAGACAAGCCCCCTTTCCAGCCTTTCTGGGAGACCAGAGACTGTATTGTTCATTACCTTTCAGAATACGAAAGTGTCACTTCTTCCCTCAGAGATTCCCCTTCTGGCCAGATGCTGATTTCCTTTATACACCCACATGGTCCGGTTTCCTGTCCCACGCTAGTTTGTTAGATCAAATGGCTCTTATCTCAAGCAGGCATTTGGCGCCCATTTAGTCAGGGGAGCAGTGGCTTCAAGATATTTTAATGTTGGAGCTCAATTAAACGATATCATCCACATGCCAGATTGGTTCTTAGACTCAATGTTTAAGAAGTTCTATTATGAACAAGTAAGTGTCAGAGATCGAGGCACAAAACGTGTCTGGCATGTAATCACATGGGAGATGAGATGAATCCATACATGCTAACTCCTGGGAAATTTTCTGGTTCCAAAACATCTAGATTCTTGAAAACCAAACCTGCCCCGCAGGAGAAGAGGAAATAGGATTGAGAGAAAAGAAATGGTATCCTCAGTTGTGGAGCCCCACGACTGTCTGTGTTCAGTTGAAGGTCTGTTCATCACTGGAGAGGTTCTGTCAGTTTTGGGGCTGGTCTGAAAGATGGCAACTGTGTGGAAAGAAAAGCAGAGATTTAGTGTTTCCTTTCTAGAAATGTTTCCTTCCCAGCACCCCGGGTGTCAGTTAGTCTAAGACTCTATCACTTACCTCACCATTCCTTTTTTCCCATTTGAACTATTCTCTAAGAACTTTGAAATCTTTTGGATGTATCCCTGGATTGAATACCGAAAATGGATAAAAATTATTAGTGTGATTTTACAGTGTTTGTCTAACGCTCCATTTCCTTTCCAAACCTGAGATTTAGCATACCTAATGTGTTTTCTCTTGACTATTCAGAGAGGATCCAATAGCAGGAAATGGTTTGATTCCTTCAGATCCTTGGTTATAGCTGCCAATATGTTTACTAGCCTGACTTCATAGGGAAGAGGTGTGGCTCCGCGGCCAGGGCGACTGACGCTGGAATCTGGGGCTCACGGTTCGATCCCCGGCACCGGCGGCAGGTCAGCCCAGCACCATGTGACTCTGGGCAATAGCTTGCTTAATCTTCCCGACGGCCTCCAGCGCCGGGACACCACTTCGGAGGTAGCTGTGCGCTTTACAAATACTGGATTTACATTGATTTTTTACATTGCTATTAATTACTTGGAGAATTCCATTAATGCAATAAACGTTCAACACAAATTTCACCCACTTGTTGTCCTTTCCACTTCTTTCTCAACACACCCAAACATGTTCTAATTCCCTCTTGAATGTTCACTTCTCAGAGAAGAGTGAAACCTACCCTGGGATCAGCCTCCCTTCGACGGTAAGAGTTCTTTCTCTTTATTGCTGTATTTTTTATTTGTTGCTATAAATAGCACCTTCATTCCGACAAACTCAGAGTCAAGACCTTAGTATCTAGCAGTTAACCAATCAAGTATCATGGCCCATAATAAATATGTGTCCAGACTCCTCCTCTTTATTGGCTGCTCATTCAAGAGTTAAGTTGTTTTTTTCTGTCTGTGTACTGTGCCATTACTACCTAAATATTCACTTTAATTATTGACTGCTTTGTGACCCTAACACTGGAGAGCACCTGATCAAATAGTGCGGAAGGCCCCATGCTCAGGGAAGCCTAGGCTCTCTAGTTTTAGGTTTCCCACAAAGCAGGTGAAGTGGTAGGAGGCACTGTGGAGCAGGCAATCAGCATATTTTCTCTGTTGGTGCCTGCCAGTTCAGCCCATTGGCACAAGGGGCGGTCCTCTGACTCTGTCAGCCAACACACGCGCATGGAGTAGACCTCAGTTTATTTAAAAGATACTGTTCCTGATGAGGACGCTCAATTAGTAAGATTAATCCTGAACTTCAGAATTTGGGCACCAGGGATCAGTGCTGCCAGTGGCTAAAAACGGCAAATCATTTTTACTAATAGAACAGTACTTCCATCCTCAATAAATCTTCTTCTGAGTACTGATATTTACAAGTGAACTGCCTACTGGTTCTTAGATGGCCTATTTCAGGGTCTACAAATATTTCCAAAGTCAGGAAGGGGAAGGGGAAGAGAAGCTCCCTTCTCAAGAATCCCTCCCAGAAGACTTAGAATGCCTCCTATTACATGCAGGTTTGGGGCTCTCAAGCCTATAAATGATGCTTCTAAAGCTGGCAAACAAACCTCCCAGAATCCATAGGTTGGGAGGACCAACCTCCAGGACCAGTATAATAGTAATAGGGATAAGGCTTACCGGGAAGGTTCACGGCCTAAGAAGGCAAACAAATATTGTAAAACTCGGCACCTCGAAGAGTTCAACAAACTCAGGGAAACCTTCCATACTAGTACAAGAGAGGATGTTAATGCGCTGTCCGACAAGGAACAAGGTTGCAGCAGATCGCGTCAATGACCTCCTCCAGTGGGAGGGGCTGAGGATAACAATAACACTGCAGACATGTTTGTACCAGATCAGCTGTACCATCCAAGAGCCTCAGAGCAGAAGCCAGTCTAAAAAATCGCAGATTATGTGGCAAAAAAGATTAGCCAGCCTTTGGATAAGGTTGTTGCAGTGTGACTTTGGGCTAAATGCCTCAGACCATCCCTGGAGGGCAAAGTAACTTCGACACCAGGCAGCAACACTAAAATCTGTGCTTTCCTGACAAATTACATGAAAGACCCCAAGAAGGGGATCGATAGTTCATGGATGGCATGCCGAGACAAGCTCCTTGATTTAGTTGGGCCTCTCACTAAGATCCTCAAACTAGTGGAAGAGAAGAGGTTAAAGCCTCAGGGTAACCCATTGCTTCGGACATTGTGACTGGTGGCCTTAAGGAGCAGACTGCATGATGGGTAATGCTTATTGCATCTTTATGGCAGAGAAGAGACAATCCTTCCCAATAAAGATATACCAGAAATTAGAAGACCTAGCTTCATCCGAGGCCAACCCTCTAGCGTAAGTTAGCCTATTCAGAGATCTCCTTGTGATGAGGTTGAGAAAGTTCAAGGCATCCTACTCAAGACTAGACAAGGCCCAGACCTCAATAAGAAAAATCTTCAGAGGGAAGGGTTTCTCTGGGGCCCACACCTACGTTTTCTTGAGTTCACATGGAGATATACAAGTTTCTGTCTCTCTCATTCAAACTGTCATCGGCCCCAGGCTGCTTCACCTTACTCCTCCAGCCAGGGTTGAATGCCTGAGGATTAGTGTCATCAGGTTGAGTATTTACCTGGAAGACAGCCTTGCATTTCGAAGACAACTATTGCATTGCTTCAGGATCTAGGGTTTGTAATGAATCAGGAGAAGACCTAATTCTGAAGCAATCCATGACTCTTATGGGCTTCGTGATAGACTCTGTGGCAGCCATTCACAGCCTACCTGTGAAAAAGAAGGTCGGAATCAAGAAAGATTTGAGGAAGTTTCTCAGGAGAGACACAGTATCCTTCAGCCAATTGGCCACAAAAGTTGGATCCTTGGTGTCTTCCACTCAAGCCATTGTTCTGGGCTCTCTTTACTACAGGGACCTTCAGAAGTTGAAGACAGTTCATATCAAATGGGGCATGAGGTACTCAGAATTGGTACAACGATTGCAGGAGGCGTAAACAGAGATCCAGTTGTGGCTAGATCACATGGACACTTGGAATGGATTGATAATCTTCAGCTTTGCTCTAGACATGGTTATAGAATAAGATGCCAAACAGTTTGGCTGAGGGGCCAGATGTGGGGATATTTCCATGGGGAAAGATGGGCGGTTGAGGACCTAAAACATAACACATCAACTGTTTGGAGTTACTGGCAGGATTGTTTGTGATCTGATCTCTCATGAAGGGCAAGGTGCCCTGTTTTCTGCCGCTGATGAAGGATGACATGTCTTCATTAAGATACATCAACTCACTAGGAGGCATGAGATCAAGGAATTTGGAGGAATTAATGAAGGAGTTTTGGCATTTCTGCCAAGAGGATCAAATTTCGGTCATAACCTGCCAAAGAGTCAGAACAGAGTGGTGGACTGGAACTCCATATTCAGCCAAGATGTGAGCAATTTGATGAAGAAAGGAGAAGTTTTCTTGGAGCTGATAAAGAGATTGGGTACCAGAGAGCCAGATCTTTATGCGTTCAGATTGAAATTCAAATACTAGAGCATTTCAGTTGCAGACCAGATCCAGGGGTGAGAGCAACGGCCGTCCTCGTGATGGCTGGGACCTTCTTGTAGCTGATCCCCGAAGAGTGCCCAGAACCCCACAACAAGTAAGGAGAACACTTTTCTGGTGGCGAACGGGGGAGGGGGGTGACGGACTTTGGCAGCTCTGAGTGAGCCCCTTAAGAAGAACGCAATCTTTGCCTGACCTTATAGAGGCTGAGGTAAAGCGGACCCGGGCTCCCTGACGATGGTTCGGCCCTCCATTGCCCGAGACCTGAGGGCGTCCAGTGAGCACAGGAGGTGCGGCAGCGGCGACGGATCAACAAGTTGAGACCCTGCTGTGCACAGACCCTGACGATCGGTGGGCAGTTGTGGCCTGAGAAGAGTGAAGAGTCATCCCAGCTATCCAGGCACTGGACTACTGCATGCTGTCTGCTGTCTAGACTCCGCTTACAGCAGCGGTGAGACCTAAGTACCAGGTGGTGGCGGTACCTTCTATGTGAATCCTGACTAGACTGGGGGTTGTTGATTTTACGGAACCCTTCAGGTATTTTCTTATTTCTTATGATTCATTAGTTTTACTAGGGAACAGCCTGACTTTAAAATGGCCACCAAAAAGACGCCCAATGCCTTAATCCACTATTTCTGACCTGCCTGACCTTAAGATGGCGACTATCCACGGACTTTTCAGATTCACTCCCGCCAAGAGGGCTGATGGCAGGAACGAGGGGTTGCCCCACAATTCTGCAGACTTTGGAACTGTCCCCTCCATTCTAAATCTGTTTTACCACGCAATACACCATTATCCCTAAAGTTACCACCATGGTGTGTGCCCTTTACCAAAGCACTCCTTTCTCCCCTTGTTGGGGAGGGATCCAGCATTTATTCCCTGGAGTCTCAGAGACCCCCCTGAGAGAGTCCACAGCGTCAAGGGAGCCACACACAGCGGTGGTGTGGGAATGGCGCCCCTTGCCAAAGCACTCCCTCTCCCCTTGTTGGGGAAGGATCCAGTATTTATGCCCTGGAGTCTCAGAGACCCATCTGAGAGAGTCCACAGCGTAAAGGGAGCCACACACAGCGGAGGTGCGGGAATGACACCATTTCCACTGGGATCACAGCACTCCGGACGTTGGACACTGTTTTTCCTCGTCTCCCGGTTGCGTTTCCTTCGCCCCCCCACCTCTTTCCCCCTTTTCATTCTTTGTCTACCTCCCATGCTCCTATCCTCTCTCCCCTGAATCTCTCCCCTTGCCTGCTTTTTCCCTTACGTATATGTTTTTAACACTTGTAACTACGCTCCACAAACTTGTAACTATGGGGCATATGTAGGAAGCCAAATTGCGATTGCAAATGCTGAAATTCGCAGAATTTCAGCGTTTGCGATCGCAATTTGGGCAGTGTGCTATGTAGCAGAGAAAAACCCACTCGCAAAATAAGGAATCGCAAAATTTGCGATTCCCTATTTTGCAAATGCATTTAAGGAATCCCAAATTGCGATTCCTTAAATGCAATGTAGGAAGCACCCAAGTTGTGCAATTTTGGCTTAGTGAATCGCAAATTACCACCAACTTCAGGTTGGTGGTAATTTGCGATGTCTTTGAAAAATGCACTTTTTTGCATCTTTCAAAGTGCCATGTGGCGCACATACACGCCCTTAGCGCATGTATGTGCGCCACATGTGCACACATACTTATTTCAGGGGTGCAACAGGGTGTCCTATTGACACCCTTGCAACCTTGAAATTGCATTCTCAATTTGCGATTCTCTAATTGGGAATCGCAAATTGAGAATGTCTTTCCATTCATTCCTATGGGCCTTCTAGCCCATAGGAATGAATGGGAAGGTATTCCTTGTTTGCGAATCTCAATTTGCGATTCGCAAATAAGGAATATGTAGGATTCGCAAAATATTTTGCTAATCCTACCTACATTGCGTTTTGCGATTCTCTAATTGCGATTCCCTAAAAATCGCAATTTGAGAATCACAATACCCGTTTTACCTACATATGCCCCCTATGCTCTGTAACTGTGTAACTTGTAACTATGTAACTGGTAACTATGATCTGAAACAATTGCTCGTCCTCATGTGAAGCGCACTGATACCTCCGGGTCTAGCCAGCGCTATATAAAACTTTTCAAATAAATAAAATAAATAAATGGATGCTTTCCTGCAAGACTAAAGGGGGGGCTCAGGGGTATGCCTTTCTGCCATTTCCCATGATGTCCAGGGTGTCAGCCCAAATGAGATAGCACTTCTGATTCAGGTGACTCCCATATGGGGAACACAAACATAGTTTCTGACGTTGCTAGAGCTATTGTGGGATTTTCCAGTTGTTCTTACTCTCCTCCTGAACAATCTGCCAGATGTGGCAAGAGCAATAACAGCCTTTGGTTCTGAAAGGTTCTATGAGACTAATGGCATGGATGGTTACAGGGGATGCTGGACATTCCAGGGCCTTTCAAACTTCGCTGCAGGACTCATTCAGCAGGCCTGGACAGAGGGAACTGCCAAGAGGAACAGTTCTCCATGGAGGAGATGGGTATGTTGGTGCAGCACAGACAAATCTGTGAGGTCAGGAGTTGTTCATGTCCCGAATTTTTTGTCGGAACTGGTGTAGAATAGCATGGCATAAAGGACTATTAAAAGTTTTAGAGCACCTACTGGAGAACAACTCATGGTAGGAGAACACCATTGGGTCTGTAAACTGATGAGAGGTATCTGTTTTTCCAGACCCATGAAGCCTAAATATTCCTATCTTTGGGACGTTAATAAAGGTCTTAGCCTTTTTCTTTCATGGCAGGACAATGAATTCTTATCACAAAAGAGTTTTCAGCGAAGGTGGCGAAGCTATTATGTCTTGCGTCCTGCAATGGACATTTCAGGGTGTATATTTATTCCTGATGGTGTCACCTTTAATATTGCCACAAGGGCAGAGATGAAAATGAGATCCATTTCTTACCCTGCTGTCGGGTAAGAGGCCAAATGGTGTGTTGTCAGATGTATTAAGGTTTATGAAGACATGACAGAAGATTTGATACCTGCAGGGGAAAGGCAGTTGTTGATTTCTTTGAGGAAGTCTTTCAAGGCAGTGTCTTACCCTGTGTCACCAGATGGGTAAAGTGGAATATTTAGGAATCAGGGTTTGATGTGTCAGGTTTTGTGGTACACTCGGCTGGAGTAGCAATGTCTTTCAGACATTTACTCTTGGGGGATGCCTTGAAGATATTATGAACACTGAAGACTGATTCTCAGAATTGATTATCAAGAAGTTCTGTTATAAACCAATTATGGAAGTAGCATCTCTGGTGATAAGTAGGCTTTGAATTTGCATAATCATTGCATCCATTCCTGACATAGAATGTAAAATTTCCTAGCAACAGAGTAGGAAAGTTTTGATTCTATTAAGGACACAAAGACAAGGATTATCTTGCCCAGGCATCTTTGGAGAAAGATCACACCCTACTAAAAGAATATACGTTATTGGAGTAAGTAATTCATATTAGTATTTGATTCTATTGAATGTTGTTCAACTGATAAATATTAAATGGAAAGTGAATAATGTATGATTTAATTATTGATGACGATGCTATTCGTTTAGAATTAGACAATACTGTTGTTTGAAGAATGAGGTAATGGTGTTACATTACCTCCTCTTGGGTTAAGAAGAATGAATAGTGACATGACCAAGGGATGTAATGACCTCACACGAAGAAAGAGGAGGAGGCGTTTGAACCAGGGTTTAGCATGGACACCAAAACCTAATTGGTGGACTGTTGGATACTTTGTTGTTTATCTTTTCCCTGAGTTACTTGGGAAATGTAGTTATGGTTATGTTAGAAAAGTGAACTTTAAAACAACTGCTGTTCAATAAAGTGACAAAAGAGTTTGCCTAATCCTGTCCTCTGGGTCCTTAACAGAATCAAAAATTCTTTCTTAATGGCTAGGAAATTGTACATTTCCAAAACCAAAGCGAAAATGTTAATAAGAAAGTAACAACACAGTCCACTAATCAAATGTCTTTGTCCACTGTTAGCCTCTGTGCAGAGTCTATGTCAGGACAGAAGGCTCAGATTATTCTTCTCTTTTCTTTACTGTAAATTTTCACAGCAGAAATAAAACAATAACTAGTATATAAAACTACAAATCCCTTGAACGTAGGGAAAACAATAGTGCGCAAGTTCAGCAATCACATTCCTTTATGATGTCCAAATAGGGTTGACAGCATGTTAACTGCCTCTTTCTTTGTTGGTCAGCAATCAAGATAAGTGTCCCCAGTGGTGTCTTATTCTGTATTTGTGCATATTAATGTGTGTTTTTTATTTTGTGTTAGTGTATGTAGATTTGCAGTGGATTCCATACAGGTTTTACAACACTTCTCTCGATTAACCCCGGGACTCGCTCAGTTCTCACCATGCCCGCGTTGTCATAAAGTTATTTACCTTTACTTGAACTGGGCCTCAACCCCCCTCCCCACTGGACCTGTACGGTCAGTGGTTAACCTGCTTTGACCTTGTCTTCACATGCACGAGGGAGAGGTCCACTCAGCCGATCCTTTGTATTGCAGACTCCCTTTCTCAACCAGGTTGAAACCATTGAAGACTCCCTGCTTGGCAGGCCAAAATCAACACCTTTAAAGCATGAATTTAGATATTCGGATATACTTTATATAATTGTTGGCAAAAACTATTCCCTCACCAGACACCCCATTGTGCAGAAACAGGTGGGGCTTCAATATTTTGAACAACAGACTTTGCCTGAGGAGCTGCCCCCTCCTTTTTCCTAATAATTTGCTCATTTGGGGTTTCTCCCCCCTTACTGTCCTGGTAGCCAGTGCACTAATTGTGTGGCGAGGTACCCCTCATTTAATCTTGATGAATATGAAGAATACTATAACCAGTTGGTTAACCAAATTTGTGCTTTCTTCAGTAGGAGACGATTCCATGAGCACCCCCTCAATCTCCCAGTGATCTTCAGGTCAAGGGGCAGCAAAGGCAAAGAACAAGAAAGAATGATGGGTGCACCCTGATGTCACGGACAAGCTTTCAGCCAATTTCCTAGCTGTCCACAGATACAACTCCTCGAAGACGGTAACTGGGGTCCTGCAACCCACTGAGCAGTCTTGGGGCACAGTTGATTCTGACTCTGGGTTATTCAGATCCTATTTCTTGGATTCTCCGACGGGGCTAAGAACATCTCTCGCAACCCCTACAAGATAAAACTGATCTGCTATCAGTTAAGTATGATGATATTGTGCATTCAAGATCGGCGGAATGGGTTCCAGCTCCGGTATTTGTAGACTAGTTCATTCATGCCTTAGAAAGGCATTTGACAAAGAGGTTCAGAACAGGCTCAGAGCTGAGTGTCCAAGACCTTCCTTATAAGGCAAAGTGGTGAATACGCTGGATATGGATCCAGATATGATTACTTATAGAAATTTGCTTGAGACCAAAAACTGGGATTGTATAGTCCTGGTGGGCCTGTCAGGACGAACTGCTCGATCTGTCCGAACCTCTACAAAAATCCTTAAACTGGCATACAAAACAAAGGAGGAAGGAGTAAAGATCGACCCTGATATTCTGGTGGGCTGGGCCCTGACAGCCAAATACCTGCTTGACAATGCAAACTGTGCCATTTGGTCTGAAACCCGTCGTTCCCTCCTGATGAGAGTTGGCCCCAAACTGACAAAGTTGGCTTCATCTGAAGCAGCCCAGATTACAGATGAGTTTCTCTTTAGAAATATCATTATTAAAGATTTAGGAATGTTCGTCAATACCTTTACAGCTCTCGGAAAAGCCCATCTATCCTGATCCAGCGCTAACAATAAAAATTATTCTCCTATATGCTTCGGTCATCCAGGTGCAACTATTCCTCCAACACACAAACTATATCCATATGACGGTGGGGCCCATAACACCGCACATACATTCACTTACTCATTTATTCCCTGGATTTCCTCCGTCCTTAACCTAGGAGAAAACGATTCGCTGGAAGGAGACGGGATACCTCTTTTAACATGACATAATGTTTCTCATTTACTTTAAGGTATTCCGCTCATTGGTCGATGGACCAACTAGTAGGAATCAGTTGATGGTGATTAAGACCAGCTCAATCACAATAAACTCTTTATCAATTTACCTTAATCATTGAGCTAAAGAATCACTGAGTCATTTGTTTAAAGAATAATAAAGTTTATATAAAGTTTCGAAGCAAGAAATAAATTTTAAGCTTATTATTCAGATCATTACATTTATCATTATTATAAGAATAAATTGAAATTGCAATGCATATCTATTAGACGGAAAAATAAGGTTATCATAGCAAGAACTCTAAAAGATCAATCTATCTGTCTTGGAAAAATCTAATAGTTCTAACTGAAAAATCGATCAGGAATAAAAAGGTTCTCCAAAAGCAGCATCTTATACTCAACTGGAAAATAAAAATAGCAGCAGCAGCATCAGCTCGTCAGCATCAGCAACCGCAACTTCACCCATCTACAGCATCTAACTTCTCCAGCAACTCACTCTCCAGCATCTAACCCCTCCCACCAAGAGTAGGTCTTCTTATACCCTAATTCTAGCTTACTGAATAAAATGTTGCATCTTCATGGCGTGATTCTTTCTCATTGGTCCACTCAGGCCCATATACATTTTAATCAAACTTCCTTGTCTTAACCAGTTCCTTGTGGAATGTTCATGCTTGCATCGTTTCCCACAGTTCATGACATTGCTCATCCGCTTCGATCAGTCCAATTTGTATCTTTTTCTGCTACTTTTTAGATTTAACAGTTCTGTCCATTTATTCAGTTTGACTTCTCACGCTTCTTGCTGATCATCTTGGCACACATCTGCTCAGAAAGGCCACAATAGCCTTGACCATACTTCCATCTTAGCCTCTCAGCACGAACACGTGGTCATCCGTTTCCCCAGCCTCTCTCCTCTACCACACGGCTTCTTGGACATGCGTACTCTAACTTTATGGCGGCCATTTTATATTGCTGCTCGACGAGCCTAAGCACACTATTTTCAAAGATAAACAAAATATTGTTAAAATAAAGAATATAAACCCTTTCGTTTCCCTCCCGTCTTACTACGTACCCCAATTAGGTATTACCTAGCAAAAAGCAACATATAAAGCCGTCCCTTACTTACCATCGCTTTATTTTGCAACCACACGTTTTATTTAAAAGCACAGATCATGCATTTATTATTTAATTAGTACGCAAATATTATGTTATGTTAGACACGTAAACAATTATAAGTTGATTATTATGCACACAAAATAGCGTGTTACCCTTAACCCTTTTTATATGTAACATACATTGTTGGTTATTTACTTAAACGAACATGTTTATTAATTATTTTACGAAATTATTTGGAGGTTAAAAATATTTCATTTACCCTGCTCCATCAACTCCCCCTTTGGTGATTTTTAATATCACCACAAAACCCAAGTTATACAATTCTTTCAGACAGCATATATCTTTTATCCGTTTGCTTTTGTTAGTTTACACAACTGTATCCCTTTCAACTTGTCTCTTCGTTTTCTTGTACATGTTCTCTTTTATTTCTTCTAACTCTATTTCACCCATTTCTCTCTCTCTTCTTTGTTTATCATGTTTTCTTTTTCTATTTTATTCTGTCTTCTTCTTCTCTTTATACAGGTAATTACAAGCTTCAGCACTAAAATTATTATTATTATCATGGTTGCTATTATTATAACTTTCCCTATTATTAATCCACTCATTCTTGTTAACCAATTTATTACTGAAGAAAACCCTTTACCAAGTTTTCCCAATGCATTTTCAACCTCCAGTGGAACAAGTTCTTTGTGCAAACTTGTAATATTTGTTATATACTTTTGTATATTTTCACTTTTATCTGGAATGTAAGTGCAACAATGTTGGACTTTCAACATTCCACAGACTCCACCCTCTTTTGCCAAAAGAATGTCAAGGGCAAGTCGATTTTGCATCACCATAGCTCTCATGGCAACCATCTCGGTATTTACCATCAAGAACCCTCCAGCAGTATCTGTAGATAAACGATCTACCACTGTGGATAATTTCCGAATTCTAAATGCATTCAAAGATATTCCCACTGCTGGTATCAATGCGCCAAAAATATCACCTACTATTTCTGAAAAACTTTCCCTTTTTCTACGTGTAAAGGTGTTTATCATTCTGTGTGTTCCTTTTTCTTTTCTGTTCATATGGAAAATCTTAGGAAAAAGCAGGCCTAAATAACATGACCCATACCAATGGTCCGGTAACCTGTAATAAGCCCTATTACCGCAAACATAATAGATCCCTGGAAATATTGGATCTTTTCCCCCTTTAAATCCCCATCCACCTAAAATTTGATAATTGTCATGGCAAATACTGGAACCCACAAAATAATTGTCATGTCTTGTCTTATTTCTTCTAATGCACAACCTTCCCTGTTGGGGCCAATCCAGAGTCATAGCTGCATTTGTCTTTTTCTTGTCATGATTGTCTTCCTCAAACGCCCAAAGAGGTGTTTTTGTCTCTTCTATCACTTTTCTTTGAAATTTCACTCTTCTCTCTTCAACCATCTCTAAAAATACTTTTTCTTCCTTCTTTAACTCACAGGTAAGGTTGTACCTAATTATATTATCTAATGTTAAAATCTTATCTTCTAAAAATATTCACCAAACGTTTTTCCTCTTTTATTTTGTTTAGCTCGGGAACTACAGAAACTTTCGCAAAAATCTTATCTATGTCAGTGTAATAATATTCTAATCTACCTGTTTTATAAAATAAACTTGCTAAGACACTACATGTTATTCCATACGTCAAAGGGAGGTGATGATAAGTCACACTCTCTGCTACAGATGCAGGCAACTGCATACAAACATAGCAATCTCTTACATCCATTGTTTCTACATACTCATATAATAATTTAGTAAAAACATTTTTAGAAAAATCTGTTATCGATTTGTCCTTGTGTAATTCTGCACTACTTTTTAAAATAACTGGTTCTTGAGTGTTAGCTCCTTTTTCTTTCTCAGTGTTATTAGACGTTTCTACTACAGCTAAACTAATTGGAATAGTGATTGCTAAAACCACCCATACTGTCATTAATAATCCTGTACAAAAGCAGCACATCTTACACCATCTACTTAAAAACTCACATCTACATTTTCTATCTCTAGTATTCTCCATTTTGTTTTATAACCTTATTTATTTATTTTCCTGAAAATTGTGTCACTACACCTCAGAAATGACTTATTTGCCACTCTGTACTCCAATGTTTTGTCTTTACTTGGTACTTTCTTTTAATTCTTTTTCAGAATTCTTTCTTTGTCAAATCCGGTAGAAATTCGTCAGATCCAGTGTTTTGTCTAGTCCGGTAGAAACTGTTTAAACTTCTTCAGGTTTGTTGCACCTCACCTTCACCCATTAGGTTTCTTTGTTCTGGGTTCTCGTGAGTGTTCTTTTCTTCTTTGTTATCAGTCAAAGCAAGATACAACCATTCAGGTGATCTATACTTCGGATTTACCTTCTTTACTCTTTTCGTTTTCTGCAAGTGTTTTCCACCTTGCTTTTCTTGCTCTCTCTGACTTGTTATTTCATTCACTTGTTCAGCACTTTTCCCATCTAACCTTATGATTCTGTATCTTAATTTTCTTACTTCGATGGGCCAATTGTCTCCTTTTCTTGGCCTTTTTGCCTCACTTCCTTTTTCCTCTCTTTCTGTTTTCCAATTTCTTTTTCTTGACTCTAGTTTTTGGTTTCTTTCTTCTCCACTTTCTTCAGACTCTGTTTCAATTCTTTCGTTATTGCCTCTTATTTTGAAACTTATAATTTCATTTTCTTCCTCTACTTGTGGTTCTTTTCTTATCTTCCTTCGTTCACCTATTTCTGTCCCTCCTCGAGGTTCTTCCGAATTTGTGTCAGTCTCTCTATCTGCTTCTAAATTTCCCTGTTCTTGTGTTTGACTATCTGTCCCTATTGCTCCTCGGGGATCTTCCGATTTTTCTAGCTTTTTGTTTGAAACTCTCCTTCTTCATCTATTAATATTATCTCCGAAGGATTTTCACCACAACTTGTACTTGGTTGCTCACTGTTACTATCTTCTGGCTCAGTTTCTTCTCTTATGCTTTCAAATTTCCAATTTCTTTTTAGAATTTCTTCACAATCCGAATGATCTGTATCAGATTCTGAGCTGGTATCTGATATTTCCAGATGTCGACTTACAGGTCGATCTTCAAGTTCTGGAACTTCAGCTATTTCCTCTACTTCTTCTATCGTTGCACTTGTAGTTGGGTCTTAGCCCCCCATGGGTAGAGGTGGTAGTAGTGGTAGGCATCCAGCCCCCCCTGAGTAGGGGTGGTAGTGGTGGTGGGCATCCAGCCCCCCATGGGTAGAGGTGGTAGTAGTGGTAGGCATCTGGCACCCATGGGTAGAGGTGGTAGTAGCGACAGCCATCCAGCCCCCCATGGGTAGAGGTGGTAGTAGTGGTAGGCATCCAGCCCCCCATGGGTAGAGGTGGTAGTAGTGGTAGGCATCTGGCACCCCCTGAGTAGGGGTGGTAGTGGTGGTGGGCATCCAGCCCCCCATGGGTAGAGGTGGTAGGAGTGACAGGCATCTAGCACCCCCTGGGTAGGGGTGGTGTTAGTTGTTGGCATCCAGGCCCCTATGTGTATATGTGGCATTAGTGATGGCCATCCCGCCCCTATGGTGCTGCTGTTGCTGGTCTGAGTAATTTCTGCATCCCTCTGTGTGTGTGTGATATGTCGGGTACGTGTAGTTTGTTTTTGTGGTTGGTGTATGACTTACCTTCTGCGCCGTACGCGTCCGTGCCTGTTCCGGTAATAGATGTAGAGTATTGGTAGGACCTGCGCGATGGGATTCATGGTTGGTTCGTCTCGTTCGTCTTTCTCTTTGCTTCGCCTCGTCCTCGTCGCTGGCATGTTCGTCTCGTAGCCGTGGATCGTCTTGTGGCGCGAATCGGAGCTTATGTACGCCTCTCCCGGATGCTTTGACGTGCTGTGCGTAGCGACGGGTTCGGCGCGTACGGAAAGCGCATCGTACTTGTCCGGCCGGACAGGGCTGCATTTTGGCTTCCGTGCGACTCGATTCTGCGTTTCCGGATCCGCATCGGTCGGAGAACAGGACCTGTATTGGGTGAGTACGACTGGGTCGGGATTTGGGCAGTTGTGCGCATCGTACTTGCTCGTTCGGACGTATGTGCGAATCGGTCGGGAAACAGGCATTCGCCTGGCTTTTTTCCCGGCCGAATGGTATGAGGTGCGCCTCCGATCGGAATCAACCCCATAGTGTCTATTGTAAAGCGCTCTGACACATATAAAAACGCAAAAATTAATAAATAAATAAATAAAGTTTTATCTTAAGATTGTAGTGATATAATCTCATGTTTATTCTTCTGCTCTTCTTGTGTTACTTTCAGCATATTGTCTTCGAGTGCTTTGGTTCTCATAGTTAAGTCATCTAGCTTTTTTCTCTGGAGCAGCACACGTCTCTTGAATGTCTTTCTGATTTCTTTTGGTGTAGAGAACCTGCCTGGTTCTTCAAGTTGTTGGGGAATTTTTCCAAAGCCTTTCATATTTTGTAACTCTTTAATACTTTCTTGAAATATTCTCTTATTCGCACCATTCAACAGTCTCCCTGCAACCTCATCTTCTACTGTTAATACTTCCTATCTATTGTTTGTACTTCTATTTGATTTTATCAATGAGCCAGTCTCCTCTTCCGCGCATCGAGTACATCCTACCCCTTTAGTTGTTAAAGGTGGACTATTTTGATTATCTGTTGCACCCCTATTTAACGTTAAAAATAGTGATGATAGTGAATGCTGTGAGGTCTACCCAACTAGGATTTTTGTAGCTTCTTGACAGAGTCATATTTCCCCTCCTTCAGGTCTCTCCTTCTCCTTTTGAAATAGCAGATGTTGCCTTCTGAATGGCTGATCTTCTGTTATAACCTTATAGAAAGACCTCAGGAACAGTGTGGGTCTTATGATTTTGTTTTTTCTGATCAAACCCCTGTTTGCCATTTTTAAATGTTGCTTTCTTTGTACCTTTGCTGTCAGTTTTAATATAGATTGTAGGGGCATTATAACAATCATCTTTCTGTCTGCCTAGCTTCCTTTTGTCTTCAGGGAAAATCGAAGTTAAAGTTGGCAGACAAACCTCCACAGACCATTTCTACTGGTATTGTTCTTGCATTGCCCTTTCAGGACACTATCAAACGCTATTTTATTTCTACCTCTATGTTTGTACTTTTTGTCCATCATTCAAAAATGTCCAGTCACTTACTGTATTTTCCGATAGCTTCGGAGTAATTTCCTGCACTTCTTTAATATTATACAGAGTAGGTAATTCTGTTGTATCGAAATTGCTTTCTCTCTTCGATACAGGCTGCAAATGTAGTGTGTACCAGGCCTCGTAATGTTCAGTCTGTTTATTGGTAAAACAGGCAGTGGGGATTCTGCTGACACGGGAGACAGCCTTTACAACGCTGTCTTTACAATGGAATGCCTTTCCCATGCATCCTTTACCATGCAATGCCTTTACCATGAATGAGCTTTTACCATGAATATGAGTGAGTGAGTGGAAATACGTTTATTTAGACCGTAGGTCTTTAACCAGCATAAGAACATGGCACAATAAATATTTTAAAATCATTGCAATACAAATCTTCAACAGCACCATAGTAATAGACTGATTTCCGCCTACGTCCTTTCAATTTACACAGTACATCATATATAATAAATACCCATAATATTCTAAAATCAATAAGAATCTAATCTAAGATGTATTTCTTAAAACTAATATTTCAAATAAAAATTATTTAAGATCAATAACCATCCTAACTTCTGGCCTATTTTTCAACCATCCAATTCTTTTTCCAAGAAAGACCTTTTTTACCGCCTTCATATACTTTGCAATGGCTATTGCTATATCGAGGTTTGGGATATCAGTAAGAAGTTCAATCGCTTGGGGACGCGAGGCGACATCATATTTTAAAAATATGGAGCGTAAAAACAATTTCCGCAATGGTAGAAAATTTTGACAGTCCATTATAATATGTAAATTATCACATTTTGTGCCCAGCCTACATGAGCATTTACCATAAGGTCGTAGCATTACTGATTTTATTCTCCCATTCGATACACAATGATTGATGCCTATTCTCCATCTTAAAATTTCAGCTCTAAGGCATTGGTTGGGTAGTGTATCCAGATAGGGGTACCAGATTTCTTTCTCCCAACTGTTCATAGGAATGAATATGGCTTTACAACGAAAGGTAAGTATATGTAAGGTATATACACACACACACACACGGAGGGTGGGAGCACACTGCCTCACATCCCAGCACTCAATTTGCCCCAATACATCATAGTTAGTGCATGATAACTCTTACTTCAGTGGTTGTCTTTAATTTTTCTCCCTTGTTGGTGCAGCCTGTGCTATGTAACTCTACACATGTGTTTCTGGATTCATTCCTTCACCAGTAGAGAGCAACAAGTCATTTAAGGGGTGCTGGAAATTCTGTCCAAAGTCCCATTCAGTAGTTTATGCTTTATTAAAGAAAAAATATGATCTTTATATCTAGGGATGTGGAGGGTCAGCAGATCTGACAGATCTCAAAATGAGATCTGATTGGCTGCCAACACTTCAACCAGGAAGTGTTGGCAGCCATCTTGAGACTCGTACTCGTCCGAGTCCTAATAAAAAAGGCTAAATAAAAAAGAAGGGGGTAGGGTAGGAATACCCTGATCCTTTAGGCTTGGTGGTGAGATTCCACAGGGACCCTGCCGGGGGCTAAAAACTTTATTTTTTTCTTTTAATTTTGGTAGGAAACCGCTGAGGATTGCCAGATCGCAGCGAAATTGGAAAAAAAAAGCATGTGCAGTTGTCTGCTCTTGCTTTTCTTTGCCCCCCATGGTGGGCCAGGTCCCGAGGGGGAAATATCTTTTATATTAAGAGGGGCATAGGCGGCCCCCCTCCTCAGGCCGATTTTGGCCTCGGGGCCCCATCCCACAGGACCCAGCCAATTTCACAAACAGGGAGCTGAGGGCACGCGGCCCACCTCCAGGGTCGATTTTGGCCCCGGGGACCCGATCCCCCGGGGCCTGGCCAAACCAGAATACAGGAGGGGGGGCACACGTTCCCCCTCCTGGGCCGATTTTGGCCCCGAGGTCCCCATCCTCTGGGGCCCGGCCTTAAAATAAATGGGGAAGGGTACCTGCACCCCCATGTTCCCGTGCCACATTTGGCCCCAGGGACCCCATCCCCTGGGGCCCGGCCATGCAAATGAAATGGAGGGGCAAGGCGGCCCCCTCCTGGAGCCATTAATGGACCTGGGGGCCAACATCCCTCACCGCTGGGCTCCTGCTACTTCCGGGGATGCCTACCCCGGGACATAGTGAGTTTGTTCTCGATTGGCGAGAGCAATTTTAAAGCTCCCACCAAGCAAGAGCAAACACTAAGTCCACTTCCAGCGGGGAGGCATGTAAAATGCTCCCACCTGCTTGGAGCTGACTTTTCATCTGTTTCCCTGCCTGCACTAAAGTGGGCACGGAGACAGATAAACAAATTGCTCCTGCCCACATGGGGAAGCATTTGTTGCTGCTCCTTGTGGGTGGGAGCAAAGCTGGCTCCTGCTGGAGGCTGGGAGCCAGTTGGGGCCCTGGTGCTCCTCCCGTGGCCCCCAAAAAGGAGATGGTGAGTGCCCTGGGTGGGCTCTGGGGCACACACCCTTTAGTTGCCAGGCTCTGAGGGAAGGGGTCCCCAGGGCCAATTTTGGCCCAAGGAGTGGGGCTGCGTGCCCTCCTCACAGTTCATAATGTGGCCAGGCCCTGAGAAATGGGGTCCCCAGGACCAGACATCAGGCCGGGGGGGTGTGGGGCCCCCCTCCCAAATGAATAAATGAATAGGCCCCGGGCTATGAGGTCCCCAGGGCCGTAATTGGCCAGGGAAGAGTGGGCTCTGTGCCCTCCTCCCCATTCTTAATAGGGACGGGCCCCGGGAGATGGGGTCCCAAGGGCCAGAAATCGGTCAAGAAAGGGGGGCTGTGTGGTCCCTCCCCATTTACAATAACCACAGAAATACGGCCCGCGGAGGGGTCTACTTACCCCTCCCCTAAAAAAATGTGGTGGGCCCGAGGGAGGGAGGCTACATGCCCCCCTCCCGGGTTGTCTACATGCAGGGGGATGGCTGCATGTGCGGCCTTGATTGGATTTACGTTAAAAAAAACTGAAATTCACTGAAAAAAACAACGGTTACAGGGTCGTTATAGTTCAGAAATAGAATTTTAAAAATCGTAGAAATTCACCCAAAAGAAACAAAAGTTACAGGGACGTTATAGTTAGGTTCACCTTTTACATACACAAAACCATAAAAATTCTGTAGTTATAGTTAGAGTTATCTCAAGAAACTATAACTCATGCCGTAAGGTAACTATAACTTGCGCCCTGCCCACGCACTGCTAATTACCCCACATAGTACATCACTCATGACATGTTCTATGACATCATTGATAATATCAGGGCAACATTTGCTGTAAAAATTATTGATGAGAAAACTGTGTATTGTGGGGGCGCTAGTTATAGTTACCTTAGGGCATGATTATAGTTTCTTGCGATAACTCTAACTATAACTGGTGAAATGTCTATGGTTTTGTGTGTGTAAAATCTGACCCTAACTATAACATACTTGTAACCTTTGTTTTTTGTGTGAATATATATATACATATATATATATTTATATATATGTATATATATATTCACTGAAAAAACCATAGGTTTCAGGGACGTTATAGTTAGCTGGACATTTCACTCGTACAAAACCATAGAAATTCCACCGTTATAGTTAGTTCAGTTAACTATAACTCGCGCCCCCGCAATGCACTGCTCATGACGTCACATATTACATCATTCATGGCATGGTCAGTGACATCACTGATGACATCACTGATGACATCTCAAATGAAGTCACTTTTATACGTATCTGGTTGTTTATAAACCAGAAGTACAACTTATGGACTATTTAGCGTGCCTCGGCAGTTTGTGCATTGTGTACTTTAACTCCAGGTGGGCGGCTGCTTCACCTTGAGAGTTCACCTTGAGAGTTGACTTTGCCTCCTATCAGCAGAGGAGGGTTTTCTTTGCCTGGAGAGCACCAGAATTTACTAAATTTTTGGACAAACCACTATCCGACAAATATAGGGTATTGATGTGCATGAGAAAAGGCATTTCTGCTGTGTTCTTTTGTGTGATCAGTATGGATCTTACTTCTGTCAGTTCTCAATTGTTCAAATAAAGTATAAAGTGCAGAACATAATCTTTGTTCCTGACTTTCCATAATTTCACCATAAACATCTTCTAGATAAAATATAACGTTTAGAATAACATTACCATAGCAGTTGACACCAGAAGCATTTTCTAATTGGTATCCCACAACATCATCACTTGTTTGTATTTTCTGTTTCTTTGCATCTTTTCTTTTCTCTTGAATTTTTTTCTGCTTTTCAACCACACTTGATTCATCAGCACGTTTTTCATAAATAGGATATTCACCTAAAGTTGGTGCATAAAGTCTTCTTAAACGATTATATTCTCTTACACAATTTACATCAGCACTAACCTTGTTTTCATCGAAATCAATTAAATACAAACCAGACAATGTTCTAACTCGAGATAATGCAACGTATGCCATTCCCTCTTTAAACACAGTTCTTCCAACATTTACTAAAGCATTATCTACACTTAAACCTTGAGATTTATGAATGGTTATTGCATATGCTAAACAGAAAGGAAACTGTTTTCTACGAACATAGAAGTCTTTTACCAGCAAAAAACGTACAGCACAACGCCCAATTTGTTTTACCTCTGTAATCTGATCAAATTTAATTTTCAAGAATTTAATTGCATTTCTGTTTTGATATTTTACAAATTGAACAACTTTCCCTATTGCTCCATTCACTAAACCTTCTTCTATATTCAAATTATGCCTCAAAATTTCCCGACAGTTTATACATACATCTAATTTTTTTTCTAAGCCAGCAGTTTTTGATACAGACTTTTCCAAAGAATCCAATTTAGTCTGTAGTTTATTTGAAAGAAGAATTGTTATTCCTTGATGCTCGATTTTATCAATAGCTTCAATGTGAACTATTTCTTGATTTTCCAATTTCAGAAGCTCTTGATTAAATGTATAACTTTCTTCCAGTGTAGGCATTAAGCAAAGTATAGACTTTTTTCTGCAATGTTCTTGTACAGTACTGCTGCTGGTGTGTTTTCAGTTGTAAACAAGTTCTTTAGTAGACGACTTTGTAAAGCTTGTTTACCATGTTTGCTTAGAACACCAATTCTTACATCTTTCAGAATATTTCCATAATCTTCATCTCTTGCTTGTCGCATATTCTGAGTGAGTTCTTTATATTCAAAATTTAACCAGAGATTCACATTTCCAATACTTCCCAAAGATTTCCTAGTGTCTTCATGTAGAAGAGTTTTAAAGACTGATTCTCCTTTTACAGGAGTTAGTTGTAGCAGATCTCCAAATACAATTAAATGTTTTCCTCCAAAGAGAACGTCGTAATCTGTTTTTAATACCTGTTGCATTCTTAAATGCACGAAAGCAAGCATTAAGTTTGAGACCATGCTCACCTCATCAATAATTAAAAGTTTCATCTTCTTCAGCACTCTTGACACTTCATAAGAAGCTTCTCCAGACAACTTCTGATATTCTAATTTATTATCATGCTCAACTGGTAACATTAGTAATCTATGCAAAGTAATTCCTTTAACATTGTGCGTAGCTAATCCAGTTGGAGCTGTTACCACACAAGATAAATGTGAACCAGTAGTTTTTTTAAGATAACTGGTCAAAACTTTAATTAAAAAACTTTTACCCGTTCCAGCTTGACCACTGATGTACATCAGAATAGGTTTAAATGATGAACATACACATTCTTTTTTTCATGCAACAAACCATGTTCTAACTGTTCTCTCACTTGTACATATATTTCTTTCTGTTCAATATTTACTTGTTCTTCTAACTTTTCCAATGTAATATTCTCCTCTTGTGCTTGTTGCATTGCAATTTCCACTTCATGCATAGCAATCGCTGCTTCATTTTCCACTATTGGTTCTCCAAGTGGATCTTGACTACATGGACCAGAACTTTGACTATCTTGAGAACTTTCATTTGCAACTTCAGCTGTATTAGTCTTTTCCTGTTCAACTTCATCATTCAACATTTTTAAATATGTAGGGAAAATTGAACATGCAATGCTATCTTTACATGCATTAAAAGAATCTTCGTAGCAGTCGAAATCTCCAAGTAATTCACTTTCGCTACGCCATGGTTTGAACAGTGGGAGAAGTGCTAAATAGTAAAATTCTCGCTTGTCTGGAGTTTCACAACTTAGGGGCCGATTCCGATCTCGGCCGGTAGTGCTCCGAATTGGATTCGGATTTACCGGATCCGATTCGGAGCCCTGTTTCCCGACCAAATCGTACGCGGGTCCGGCCGAGCGAGTATGATGCAGGCACCCGCGAAATCTCCGACCGACTCGAACGCGGCTTCAACACGCTCCGACCGACTCGCATGGACACGACTCGCACCGCGCTATGGAGACGTTTCCCGGCCGGGTAAGTACGATGCGCGCCGCGACCACTCTGACCGACTCGCGCCGTCCGGCTTGAAAAAGCTGTCGGAGCCGGACTTTGGGGGTCCGCGTCGGACCCCCCTGTACGCGTAGGCGCGCGAGTCGCACACAGGGGGGACCCATGGGTCCCCCCTACCTGTGCATGTACGCCGCGATGCGCATGGACGCGTACATGCTGTAGGGGGCACCCTTGACCGCCTCGCACCCATTGAGTCGATGGGAGCCCGCGTACGCGTCGTACGACAGGCTCCCATTGACTTCAATGGGAGTCCGACCGAATCGAGTCCGATAGCATGCGAACGCATCGTACTCGTTCGGTCGGACTGCTAGGGTCCGATTCGGTCGGAATTCTCTCCGGGTCCGGCTCGGTCGGAGAGAATTCCGGCCCGAATCGGAATCGGCCCCTAAGTTTCTTGTGGTTGATAAGGTTACCTTTTGTGTGTTTTACTAAACATCCTTGACATCCAAGTACTGCATATTTTCCTTGTTTTAAATTCTGTTTGACATTTCTTTTGAAGCTGTAATGTTGAAGTACTTCATACAGACATAGCTGTTCCAGATGTCGACTCCTTTTCGGATAGTATGTATCCAACATATTAGTTTTAAGAATTTCTGTACTGTCTGGTTCATTTGCTGCTAAGTATTCAATTTCTTCTAATGATTTTAACACTCTATTTCGTGAGCAGGCAAGACCTAAACTTACCCAAATGATCCCTCGTGATTTTGAATATAAACTTGAAGAGGACAAGCGGTCTGAACATTCATACGATCCAATTTCTCTGTGGGAAAGCATTTTCAAAGTAAAGCTGTACAATTTTTTGCTAAGGCTCTTCTCTTGTGCAATTTCTTCCCACATTTCTTTCATCTCGGTTCTTTCTGATTTCGTTATATATGATGTAACGTAGCGTGCAACAGCAATTGAGTTGTCTGCAACATACTGGATGTCCATATTTGCATTCCACATTTTTAAAATAACCGGATTGTAGTCATTAATATACTTTGACAGTTCTCTTCTTTTCAAGTTGTAGGTATTCGTTGAAGATTTGCGAGTTATTGTGTGCCTTACAGAAGAAAAAAAGAATTTACTCTTCCTTTAGAAATTACTGGACGTGGAAATCCAAACCGACACTTGGTATAAAATTTTCCTTTACACTTGTATTTTCGTCGGCAGTACTTTCCACAACGGTGACTTTGGAAACGTAAAACTTGCTGTCTCAAGCTTCTATCTCCTCCTTCTCTTGGAGTCTCACATGTCACATACTGTTCAATGAAAGACAATACTATTTCATCTGAATCAGTTCCAAATTTAGGTGCATCCTTGATCCACAATAGCATATGTATATGAGTAGCACCTCTCGCTTGGTACTCCTTTCTCCAAAAGAAATCGGTGACTTCTCCAAGAGGTGGATTCTTTTTATTGCAGATGAAAGACATCATAGCTTGAAACCTATGATTAAAATATCTGCACACATTTACAGGATCCAAAGAACACAGTTCTCCAGGTGTCTTCATTTCAACATTCTTTACATTGGAATTTGCTTCTCGTAGAAATTCAAGCAAATCTTCCCATGCATACTCTGCACAGCTAAGTATCACAAACCATGTTGGTGTAACTAAGTTCCGTAACATACACTTCAGTTCTCCATGACGACGATACCAATACTCATTTGTTCCTCGTTGACATGCCATCAAATTAATTAACTGTGCTTCTAAATTTACATCTGTTTGTTGAACTTTCTCCACAAATTCTTTTGCTGAAAGAAGTGATTGATGAACTCCAGTTTTCAGTATGTGGTTCACTGCATAGGACAGAGAAGACAGATCACTTTCAAACAAAAGGTGAAATATATATGGTATACACTGCCGGTATCTAGGATCTTCAGAGTATAATCTTGTTGAGCGATATTCTGAAGCTGGAATCCGTACAGGTCGGTCATCATATCGTCCACCTTCTCCAGTAGGAAACAGCTGTGGAAAACAACGAGTTTCTAAGCTTTTCTCCCATACACTCATTGGAGTTCCCTTTGCTTTTTTCATTTGAAATAACTCAATACTGTTTCCTATTACTTCTTTTGAATGTAGAGGACATATTGTGTAATGTTCATAAATCTCTTCACTCCTTGACTTGTACACTTTCTCTATTTGACAACTTGAAATTTCAGATTCATCTTCCAAACTTATTACCTGTTCTTCCACATTTACACTTTTATAATAAATATTATTCTCCACAAGATATAACGTAGCCTTTTGAAGTTTTTTAACATCCACAAATTCTTGCCATATTTTCCGACTCTTTGTTGGTACTCCATTTACTAGAATGACTACTGCTTCATTTTCATCTTTGTCTCCAGCAACAATTTCAATATTTTTCTAAAAATCCAAAGGTAAGTACACTACTCTTCCTTTCAGCCCTCTTTGTAAGTCTGTTGGTGGCAGTTTACCTGTTTTAGGCTCCATGCGAATTATAGTTTGAAATGGATGAACAGATTGAATTAGAACTGACTCATATGTATTCAAATCTGCCAGTTCCTCCGGAATAGCTACTAATTCTAACTTATTATGTACTGCTCTAGTGGGCATTTTGTTCTCTTCTAATTTGTTATAACAATATTTACAAATACGTTGATCACTGCCTAACTCAAATTGACCTTCCACTAACAAGTAAGTTGCAAATTCTTTCCATTTATCATTCTTCTTCTTTTCTGATTTCAAATACAAATCAACATTCCTAGTTTGAATTTTATAATTAGTACGTCGATAAACAACACAAACATAGTTTGGAATTTCAGAGCACACTATGTTAAACTTTCCAATTTCTTCTTCAAACTGATCAATCATAATCACTTTCCCATCTTCTTCAACATCTGTAATTGTCAAACTTTCACTTTCTATACACTGCTCTTCTGAACCAAAATATCGGAACTGAATATCATCACACTTTTTTTGTACATCTGATAAAGAACCGTGTAAAAGAGCTGTATTTAGTTTACCTAAACATAATGCAGGACTTTTACATAGTACAGTTTCCTTACAAACTTCCGCATTTCTGAATGGTGTACTGCTAACATCCTTAAGTGATGAAAAACACTTTTACACACTTTTCTTGAAAGACAAGCCAGAGAATGCCCATGTTTCTCAGTATATTTTCTTACATTACAAGGATCTAGTGTTTGTAACAACCTAATCTTATGTTTTACACTTTTCTGTGTATATTCTCGTAACAAATTTCGCATTATATCAATAGATTCCTGTCGAATACTACAAATACTGCTACAACCACACTTATACACAGGAGCTTGTGTGCGTTTCCCTTGCACTTCTTCAGCTATTAACTGTTCTGCACTAATAGTAACCATTTCCTCTTTTGGAACAGGACAACCATTCTGAACTTCGTAGCAACGACCTCCAGTATCAACTGCAAATGGTAAACTATTTTCTTGGAAGTAACTCTCTTCATTAAAAAAAGGTTCACTATTAGATGTATGTTTCCATTTTCCACTGAAGATTTTACAAAAGTTGCTTCTGTTCACACGTCTGTATTTTTTTACTTTTGTCTTTCAGAATCTTCATTGTTTTATCCAACACTTTCATCCTCTTCAAAATGAAAATGAATATTTTTTGTTTTAACTTAAAAGCAGTATCCACTATGCTTTCAACACGCTGTTTCTGTTTCAATTGCAGCACTTTCTTTTTATATTTGCGGCATCCTTTTATTAAATTCTGAATTACTCTATTTCGAAAAACTCTTTGATGAATTTCTTGAAATTGTTTTTGTCTACGGGTAACAAATACTCTTTCCTTATCATGTTTTTTTTCTTGCAATTTGAAGTCCAATTCTGCTTCTCCTTATTTGAAAAATGTTTCTTTTTCCTTTGTGTGATGTTATTTTCATTAAATGTTCGTAATACTTTTTTTAGAAATTGTCTAGTGTTTTTACCAGAAGAAACTCTTTTTGTAGTACTCTCATTTTCTTGTAATCCACATTTTTGACTTTTCTTTAGGTAGATTGCCTTTTTGTTTTTCCTTTTTTTTTCAGTTCTTCTAGGCATTTTCAATTTTTAATCCAAACAAAATAATTTTCTGAGAATGAAAAAAAAGTTTCAATTATTTGTTATATCTGTTCAATATGTCAAAATAATCACATACAATTATATAAGTTCCAGTGGCGGCTTGCAGAGGAAATGCTGCATGGTACTGGAGCGGAATAAGGGAACAGTAGGGTGGCAGGTAGTGTCATCCGACATACAGCACGTATTTATTGAATTATTTAGTTTCACCTTCCCATTTTATATGTGACTCCACTACCTCCTACTTTTCCCCTCACCCCCCGCCCCATCCCCCGTCCCATGCACCCCACCGTCCCACACCACTTCCTCTGCAACCCACTACAGATAACTTTGTAGATACTATTTTGTAAAATTGTTATCTGTATACTTAGAGTGATATTCTCAACTAAATGGCACATGTAAACGTTACCCTTATTAGTTTAACACTTCTATCGGCAACTTAGCAAGCATAACACTGCACCATATTAGCAAAGATATGGTACAGGCTTACATTTTATTGTGGATGTACATAAACAAGTACAGATCAACTGTTAGAGAGCAACAAAAACCACCGACATGGAGATGGATAGGGGGAAAGATTAAGGGACATATTCACAAGGAGCCATCGCCGAATTAACGGCACTTTATCGCAGCCAAACTCGTGATAAATTTACCCCCATTCACAAGCCGGTGTTAACAGCCCACAGCACCAGTATACTCGCGATAGCAGCCTCAAAAAACATCGCCACAGAGGACCCTCGCAAATATCACTAATGAGATGCAGAGTAGGCGTTCCCGTGACAAAAGCCGAGACAACAGCACACCTCAACATTCACAACGACCAGCCACATCCGCGATAAAAACACAAAACCGGCGATAAGGCGCGTTAGCACCAGGAAATTTACACCTGCTCTGACCTGGTGTAGAGTCGGACGGCAGCCAGCACCACAAAAGGGAGCACAGCTGAGCGCCACATCCGAAGGGCAACAGATGCCATGGAGCAACTCATCATGCGGCCCGGATACCCATCAGGGCCACAACACCCACCGCCAACACCCCAGGACCCCATCCCACACCCGAAACATCCCCCCCGGCACCACCCCCAACCCCGGACTAAGAAATTGCACACCAACACCACCAATCCCAAAACAAACATCTTGCCTGATGTCGCACAAGCAGCAAAATAAACATACATGCGTGACCAGAAAATGGAGAATCAGTCATACAGCAATGCAACCACCAACACAAAACCCCAGACAAACAAAAGCAGAAACAACCCCTAGGATGAGTCCTAGCTGCTCCCACTGGACAATCCGTAGCACACAGCCCGGTAGACCAAATCCAAGAGAAGAAGGTGTGCCATGCGCGCAACAAAGGAAAGAGAGGGAGAGAGCGAGGGAGAGAGACGGAGTGAGATAGCACAAGCAGCGCAAGGCCGCACGGGCACCTGGCTCCACATGCCAACATGTGTGTGTGCATCGCCATCCATACACCATGAGCCCATGGCCGTGTCCCAATCTCAGCGCCAAAGCCACATCACATTCCCAAAACGAAAGTAGTAGTGAGACAAACATCAGGGATGAAAGCACCATTGTCCCAATGCAGAAGCCGGGAGGACACCTGCACCTCTGACCTTGGTCCCAAACGCGCCTGGAACACCCTGATAGAGATACAATGGCAGATGTGGATGACTCCCACACCACGCATTCCGCAAATAAACCATCTGACTTATCCACAGCCCACACATAGAAGCCCCTGCCTGCGGTACCCCCGCATGGGATGGCCTTGACACCCACGGAAACAGCAACCCATGTCCCACAACGTTGCACACACATTCAAATCATTGCTCAGAGCTGTGGCATATCCGCCACACAACAGCCGCAGTCCAGAAGAGTGCCTGTTCACAAGACGCACCAACGCAATGGCAGGCCATACCGGGCACATGCACAACACCCGTCACGTGGAACAGTACCGTGCACGTATGCTGTATTTACTGGGCGCACTGCCACTGCCAGTGCTGCGGATCAGTTACAGGCTCAGCTTCCGCATTGCCCAAGTCACCTGCGTCCAGCCCTGGTTCCACTGCCAAACATGCACATTCGAGTGTCCCATGGATGTCTGCCTATCCAACACAACTGTTGATGAATTGGACTATGACTTGTGTTTGCGCCCCCTGTTGGATCACGAACAGGAGTGTAACCGAGACAGCCGTGCATGGGATGCCTTGACATACTGCGTATGTATTGGTAGTTGTGCATGGGAGATGGCACAATTTCTCGTGTGCAGTGACCACATCGAGGCGCTCCCCTATTGGGCTGTGTTGCGGATCGGTGAGACGGCGTGGGCTGAGCACACCTGCCCGGACCACCTAATGGATTGGCTCACCCTGGTGTTCCTTGAACACGACAACGACGTACTATTGGAACACATTGCACATAAAGCTGCACGGGCATTCATGGACGAGTAACTACGTACCTGCAGCCACATCCTATTGCCACCCACAGCACATGGCCCAACAACTTGTTGCACAGTGGGGATTGCTCACATATCCCACCAAAACAGAGGACACGAATCCCTTCGGTCGGGCTCTGGATGCATGTGCGTGGAATAACGCGTGTGCACACACACCTGTCCAAGGCGACGCAGGTCCATGGTCCGAGGAACACAGCGTCGTTTGGCAACGTTGCCAATTCGGACACACTGCTCGGTGAGAGCACACACATGGCGATGTAGCACGACATGTGAACCTGTCGGACCCTCACACCTGATCACTGTCGGCAGAGCAGACAATTGCCGCACCCGGAGGCAGAGCACCATGCAGACCCCACGTACAGTGAGTCGTGCCCCCTCACACGGGGCACTGTGCAGACGCCAAACAACACATGACTCATCCAGCAAGGCAAGGTAGGCTGTGAGCGTTGCCATATGTGATAAATCTTGTCCATTTCAGCCCCAACATCATCTGCCCCTCGACATGTACCCATGCTGCGTGTAAGTGTCTTAAGCATGTCCGTGCCTGTTGTGGCCGTTGCCTCGTCCGTACTGACACGCACATGCCAATAAAGCCTATGCCACTCCACTGGTGTCTAACTGTGAGGTGTGTTGTAAAGATTGTCCACTCGTGTGCCACAATGACCTCGTCCCAACACAGGGAAGAACTGACTGTCGCATGTGCAACGGGGGTGTATCCCTTTGACAAGCTCCACCTCTGTGAGCCAGACATTGTTTTTGCATAGGTGCTGGACGACATCTGATGCAGCCCCATCACCTACGCAGTCTGATGTGTCAGGGGCACGCAGCCATCACCCCGCCACACACACCGGACATAGAACCCATATGAGGGGAGTTTTGTACCACATTGCCTTCATTGCTGATGTTCTGTCATTGCTATGCGTGTGGGCTGCATTGTGGGAGAATTGCCCCTGCAGCTCTGATTTCGTGTAGCCTTCTCCCCTTGAGATGGGGTGCCTTTGGATTGTGTGCTTTTTGGGGCCTGTTTTGCTTTTGACTTGGGTGATGTGTGCTCGTGGACTGATTTTGTGGCCTGGTGCATTGTTGGTCTGCTGCGTGTATTGTAAGGCATGGGTTGTGGTTGCACGCGGACACGTCGGAGTGTGACCTGCTCCTTTGAGGATGTGATCCGCACTTGGCTCTGTACATGTTGCTTCGTGGGCCATGTCATTTTCTTTGCGCAGCTGCTATGCTATCCGACATGCAGTGTTACTTGCATAGTCAGTGTGGGTCACGGATCTGCTGGTTTGCTGGATTCAGCATATGTGCAAGGGTAGGTTGTGATATTGGTGATAGGGGGGCACTCTGTGCACATTGTGGATGGGGGCCTATTTGGCGTTTGGATGTGTGCTGCAGTGTGCCAAGGCATTCAGGGACATGTTCCAGGGTCATTGTGGGTGTAGTGTGTGCTGCACAAATCAACGCCGTATCTGATTTACAAAACTACATACTCGTTTAAACATAACAAACTATACTGCTTATTTGTTACCTCTATACCTTACTCCTAAAACCATGTAATCTTTCAAACATATGTCACGTCACTTTTGTACCATTGAAACTGATTACGACCTTCTCTTTACACTACAGATCCCATGAACATGCTAATAAAGGTATAAGTGCTATTTTCATACTAGATAAAGCTCTCTTAATTTTTATAAACACTACTGTTTGGTGCACAAAATGGGGGTAACACATGAGGAGAGGAAACTGAGGTGTAATCCCTAAACTTTTATTGTACCGTTCCTTTAATATACGTATATTGAGGGTTTTAAGTGGGATGAAAAAAAATGCGGGTGTGTAAAAGGGGTAGCAGTGTTCAGCACCGGTAAGACCCAGCCCACTTAAAGTCCTGCGTATATTCAGCACAGAGACACACCCTAACAATTTTCATCACTTATAATCACAGTTAGTTTACTAGTGTGAAAAAATCGAAAATTTACTAAGAACATTTTTAATTGTTTTTTATTTCTCACACATTTATAAAATATCTCTTGTAAAGAAACGCCCCTCTCCACCTTTATTTCGTACGAACGAGCAATAAATAATCCCTTTACCAGCATCTAGTCACTAACTACTAACACTGTGCACTGTACCCAATTGTAAAGCAGAAATAGTGTTTAGATTATGTCTTAAAGTATCATCAAATGATTCAAACCATGCATACATACACAAAGCAACGTGCACGTTTACTTTGTCCATTTACTCTCTATGTAATCTGTGCACATTCTGAACGGGTTCGCAGTATATCACCTGTTTTCACTTATACTCAAATTTACCTTACAGTAAAAAAATGACATCACAACCTATGCATATGTAATATTTCCTACATAATACAGTGCATTTCTATACCATTGAAACTGATTGCAACATTCTTTATATAGTACAAATTCTACCAATATGCCAATAAACCTATAAGTGCTATTTTTATAATACAAAAAGCTGTTCAGATTTTTTTTATAAACAGTACTGCTGTGGGCACAAAATGGTGGTGCAAGGTAGACAGAGTAAATGAAGGTGTAATTCCAAACTTTTTAAGTATCGTCCCTTTACTATACGTATATTAACAGCTTTAACTGGGATGAAAAAATTGGCGGCTCTCTTAAAGGGGTGGCGGAGCCTAATACTGATAACACCCGGACCACTTAAATGCCTGCGTATATTCAGCAGAGGAACACACCGTGACAATTACTATCACCAATAATCACATTTACTTTACCACTGTGAACAAAATCGTACAGAAAATATACAAAGAACATTTTCATTTATTTTTTATCTCTCACATATGTAAAAAAATGACTTCTGAAGAAACGCTCCCCAACAACTTAGATTTCCTAAGAACACCCAAATGCAAAGCCTCGCAGTACCACACCAGCCTTGACTGACATTGAAATCTACCTCTCAGTGTAAAAAATTAGACCACAAAGTGTGCACATAACATTTCTTCTTTTTTTCCATCTCTGTTAAGTTAATAACACATGAATTTTCTACTGTCACCCCTTCTCCACTATTTCCAGACTGAGCATAATTTCCAAACGTGCGACATTCTGTTTATCTCGCCGGAATAGATATACAAATCGAAATTAACGCTACATCGAATTTTCAAAACCAGACAGGGCCATATTCACAAGAATGGCGATAACATTATCGCTACTTTAGCGGCAGGAAACTGCCGCTAAAGCGGCGATAATGTTATCGCTGGTCTTGAGAATATGGCCCACAGTCTTTTACAGATGACAACTTACACTTTTTCTTTGTGAAAAACTCCTAAACATATATAAAGTACTTGTTTAACAACTAGTTACACATTATGCATATTTTAGAACCAATAAAACACCAGACTTTACTAACACTATGTTATTTAGAAATAAAAAATACTTTCAAAGTTAAAAATATTGTCTCAAATACTTAACCACTTGTCACGATGTCCCGGCTGTTGACCTGCCGGGGGAGGAGGACCCCGACATGTTCCCACGTTACCTCTCGCCCCTCCTTTCTTTTCAGTCCTCTTCAGCTTCGAAGGTGCTGTGGGCCTTTAAGGACCTGGACGTTCGGGACTCTAACCCCACCCTCCAGCCCGGACCTTGGAATCCTATTGGAGGGGACAGACACACCTCCGGAGTCATAACGAGGCCAGAGGAGGAACTCGACGCGCAAGCCGACTGGACAAGCGAGAATACGGATCAGCTGACCAGTTTTTCCATCCCGATACCAGACGCCGGGTCTCAGCTGAGAGGACCAGACAAGAGTACAGAGAGAGAGGCGGATCTCTACCCAGTCAAGGGGGCGCCGTACCCGATTCGGCACTACGAGGAAGCCAGCCACGTTCCAGGAGGAACGTGGCTACAGCAGGTACGTGCTCGCATCAAAGCGGTGTACTCTAAGGACCCCCAGGGCGGGAAGCCAGCTAGAAGGGCAAAGGGAGGCACGCAAATGCCCCGCTAGCGCTTAGAAACCAATCCTGCTGTTGTGCCTCGTTGCGCTATCGTACACGGGTGACGGATGGTGGTGCACTCTCTTTCCCCCTCACCTCCCTTCCCATTTCTCCTTTGTGTCCGGACGGACTAAGAAACTGACGGTAGTTGTCTTTTCTCTTGTTGCATTCCCTCCCCTGGCACCTTCACGGCGGAATCAAACGGTGTGAAGACCCACAGCCGGAACACCTCCCCACGAAGACCCACTGACGGAAGTGGTACTCCCTCGTTTGTTTGGAACCCTCCTTTGTGACATTGCCCTTTATTGGAATAAATTTACCTCAGAAGCACCTACCCTTTTGTGTCTGTTCCTTGACTGGCCCACACATGGTGGAGAATGCGGGCACTCTAGCTCCATAGCCAGTTGGAAAACCTATTGCAACAGTTGATCACAGGACACCAGAAGCTAGAATGGGCCGTCGAGAAGCAGATGACGCCGGCCCAGGCCGACCGCGAACTGTTCAAAGACTCTATGAGTCAACAGGTTGAATGTATCCAAAAAGTAGCCGTCGACCAGCTCCAGCTGACTACCCAGATGCAAAATCGTGCCGGGGGTCAACCAAACAACCCCCACATCACCTTACAGAAGTACCTCCCAGGAGAGGATCCCAATGTGTTCTTGACCAACTTTGAGCGGGCCGCATGGGCATGTGGGTGGCCTGCCGCCAAGTGGCCTTTCTTCCTGGCCCCTTTACTGAGCGGAGAAGCGCAGGCCGCCTACCAAGTGGCCAATCCTATGGGAAACACTCCATATGCTGAGGTGAAAAACATCATTTTGGATCATCTAGGTGTGGATCCCGAGGCTTATCGGGTACGCTTCTGGAAGGAGAGGGGAATGCCCGGAGACAACCCTAAGACACTGTACTTTAAGCTCAAAGCTGCAGCCGACAAATGGCTTAAGCCCCAGGAACGGTCAAAGGAGGAGATCATGGAACTGATCTACCTGGAGCAGTTCTTGGAATCCCTCCCATACCCCACACAACGTTGGCTGAAACAACATCCAAATCTAACGGCCACACAAGCGGTGGATATGGCCACCACTTTCGCACGGGCCCAGCCCTGTGCACTTCCCATGGACACAAACAAACAACGTCTGGCCGAGCCTCCCCAAAGAACCGAGAGAAGGGCCTCAAGACCTATACCTGAACCACCTCGTCCTCGCTTCCATCCCGAGACCCCAACATCCAAGGGACCACAGTTTTTGACTGTGGGGAGTGGGGCCATATCGCCCGGTTCTGCCCCCTAAAAAACAGACAGAGGAACCCATGGACGTTAGCTGTATCCCCCGCCCGGTCCTGTATATGGAAGAAATGGGGCCATGTTTTTATGTAAGTGTGCAGGTGAACGGAAAGCCAGTAAAATCCCTACTTGACTCGGGCAGCCATCAGTCTGTTGTCCGAGAATCCCTGGTATCCTCTTCTGTTCTTAGTACCACCGAACACGTACCCATAAGGTGTGTTCATGGGGACGTTCATACCTACCCAGTCATACACCTCCCTATCCTCGTGTCAGGTGGGAAGACCCTTCAGGTTAGACTCGGGGTGTTACCATACCTCCCAGAGGACTTGATATTGGGGCTAGATAACCCACTTTTGTACAACTGCTTAGAAAGAATATGCAGGACCCTAACCCATCTCCCCCAGAACAGGTAACTCTTCTCACTCAAGCCCCTTGGCTCTCTGATCGGAGTTTCCGGTATTGTCAGGAACACGACCCCACCCTACAACATGCCTGGACACAAGCCAAACAAGCTCCTACAGTACAAACACCGGTCTATCCTCTATTCCACATCACGAACGGTCTCCTATATAGAACAGAAAATGATAAAGCATCCCCCAATTACTGGTTCCACAGACCTTTCGAGACCAGTTGTTGTTTTTTGCGCATACACACCTGCTGGCCGGACACCGGGGAACCCAAAAGACGACACAGATGATTTTACAGAACTTTTATTGGCCGGGGTTGTATTCACAAGTCTCCAAATATTGTCAGGAATGCGAGGTCTGTCAGCGCAAAAACCCCTACCGACCTCCGGCTGTTCCGCTGCAACCACTCCCTATCATAGGCAATCCCTTTGAGCGCATCAGAATGGACTTGATAGGCTCCCTCCCCCGTACGATAAAAGGCAACCTGTACGCGCTAGTCGTCGTAGACTACGCCACCCGCTACCCCGAAGCTTTTCCCCTGAGAGCACCCACAACCACCAACATTAGTGACCGCCTTGTTGAATTGTTCTCGCGTGTCGGATTTCCTAAAGAGATACTTACCGACCAGGGGACCCCCTTCATCTCACGGTTGATGTCCCAGGTCTGCAAATCACTCGACATCTCACACATAAAGACCTCGGTGTACCACCCACAAACCGATGGTCTTTGCGAGAGATATAATGCCACCTTAAAGCTCTCCCTAAAAAAGATGCTATCCTCAGAAGCTAGAGATTGGGATATGCTCCTCCCTTTAGCCCTCTTTGTAATCCGTAGTCAACCACAGAGCAGTCTGGGGTGTTCACCCTTCGAGCTTCTTTTTGGGAGGCGTCCGCGTGATCTGTTGGAGATCACCAGGGAAGCTTGGGAACAGGAGAAGCAGGAAGAAACCCGTTCTTTCCTTGATTACACCTCTGCATTACGCATCCGCATCCACAAACTACGCGATTTCGCGGACGCCAACCTCGAAAAAGCTCAAACCAAACAACAGCTCTTTTATGATAAGGGGAAGAGGTGGAGACATTTGGATGTAGACGATTGGGTTTTGATACTCCTGCCCTCTAGCCTATCAAAAGTCCGCTCAGAATGGAAGGGACCCTTTCGCATCATGAAGAAAATAGGGCTCACCACCTATCTGGTACAGTTGTCACCAAAAAATCCTAAATGTACCATATAAATCTTCTTAAGAAGTGGCTCGGCCCAGTGCCCCAAAACGTACACATAGCACACTCTCCGAAGGAGCAAGAGAGCACTATAGAGCACCTAGATGTAAATGAGGCCCTGTCAGACTCCCACAAAAGGGCCCTACAAGACGCCCTTCTGCCGTACTCCTCTCTTTTTTCGGATTATCCCGGAAAGACAAACCTGATCGAACATTCCATAACCACCCCACCGGGTAAATCCATCAAACAAAGACCTTATCGCATACCTGCGGCCAGATGGGAGGCCATCAATACCGAGATAGCAAACATGTTAGAAATGGGGGTGGTACAACCCTCCCAAAGCGAGTGGTCGTCCTCCATAGTCCTCGTGCCTAAACCTGATGGGTCCGTACGTTTTTGTATAGATTTCAGGGCCATCAATGCTATATCTAAATTCGACGCACATCCGTTACCGAGGGTGGACGAACTCATTGAACGGCTCGGGGATGCCGAATACATAACCACTTTGGACCTCACAAAGGGTATTGGCAGGTGCCCCTCAACCCACGAGATCGGGAGAAGATCGCATTTTCGACCCCTACGGGTCACTTTGAGTTCACAGTCCTCCCCTTCGGTCTACACGGGGCACCTGCCACCTTCCAACGGCTCATGAATAAAGTCCTCTCAGAACACCAGGGATACTCAGCAGCATATCTTGACGACATCGTCATTTACAGTCCTAGCTGGAAAGCGCATTTACGACACTGTCAGGCGGTTCTACAAGCCCTTCAACAGGCAGGTCTGCATGTGAACGCAAAGAAGTCCCACATGGGTTATCAGCGGGTCAAGTATCTGGGGTATCTCCCGGGAAACGGGGTCATTGAGCCACAGAGAGAAAAGATCAGGGCGATAGTCAACACCCCCTTCCCTTCTACAAAAAGGAAGTCAGGGCCTTTCTTGGTCTTTTAGGTTATTACAGAAGATTCATTCCCCGCTTCTCAGATATAGCCGGTCCCTGAACCGATCTTCTCAGACAGCAGGTGAAGGCCAAAGACCTCTCACATCCTTCTTCTCTGGCCCTACTAGCATTCCAAGAACTAAAAGACGCCATCACTACTGCCCCCATACTCAGGTCCCCTGACTTCACAAAACCCTTCCTCCTCCAAACCGACACCTCTAATCAGGGGATTGGGGCCGTCCTCTCCCAGACCTTCCCAGAGGGTATGGACCACCCGGTGCTGTTTATCAGCCGTAAGCTTTTTCCCCGCGAACAGCGGTATTCCATCATTGAGAAGGAATGTTTGGCAATTAAGTGGGCCGTGGACAAGCTCAGATATTACCTGGAGGGCTCCCATTTCATCCTATTCACGGACCATGCCCCCTTGCTCTGGATGAGTCATAATAAGGGGCAGAACGCTCGGATCCTCCGATGGTTTCTCTCCTTGCAACCCTTCTCGTTTGAGGTTCGCCACAGGAGGGGGCTTGAGAATGGTAACGCTGACTTTCTCTCCCGTGTTCCTCTGTTCCCCGACCGGGAACACTCTGGGGTGGGGATGTGTCACGATGTCCCGGCTGTTGACCTGCCGGGGGAGGAGGACCCCGACATGTTCCCACGTTACCTCTCGCCCCTTCTTTCTTTTCAGTCTTCTTCAGCTTCGAAGGTGCTGTGGGCCTTTAAGGACCTGGACGTTCGGGACTCTAACCCCACCCACCAGCCCGGACCTTGGAATCCTATTGGAGGGGACAGACACACCTCCGGAGTCATAACGAGGCCAGAGGAGGAACTCGACGCGCAAGCCGACTGGACAAGCGAGAATACGGATCAGCTGACCAGTTTTTCCATCCCGATACCAGACGCCGGGTCTCAGCCGAGAGGACCAGACGAGAGTGCAGAGAGAGAGGCGGATCTCTACCCAGTCAAAGGGGCGCCGGACCCGATTCGGCACTACGAGGAAGCCAGCCACGTTCCAGGAGGAACGTGGCTACAGTAGGTACGTGCTCGCATCAAAGCGGTGTACTCTAAGGACCCCCAGGGAGGGAAGCCAGCTAGAAGGGTGGAGGGAGGCACGCAAACGCCCCGCTAGCACTTAGAAACCAATCCTGCTGTTGTGCCTCGTTGCGCTATCGTACACGGGTGACGGATGGTGGTGCACTCTCTTTCCCCCTCACCTCCCTTCCCATTTCTCCTTTGTGTCCGGACGGACTAAGAAACTGACGGTAGTTTTCTTTTCTCTTGTTGCATTCCCTCCCCTGGCACCTTCACTGCGGAATCAAACGGTGTGAAGACCCACAGCCGGAACACCTCCCCACGAAGACCCACTGACGGAAGTGGCACTCCCTCGTTTGTTTGGAACCCTCCTTTGTGACATTGCCCTTTATTGGAATAAATTTACCTCAGAAGCACCTACCCTTTTGTGTCTGTTCCTTGACTGGCCCACACCACTACTACAAAACACATAACACACCTTCTTAATTTCTAATTTACCTTCGTAGTTGGTATGCAGATTTCAAATGTCACAAACGCATGCAATTCTTTTCTTGTCACACAGTACATGTAATGTACCGCTTTCATCAAGAATGGAACCAGTAATGGCACAATTTCCCTGTTGCTCCACACATAAATACATGTAAAGAACAAATCAGAATAGTTCCTTATTTTTTTTAGATTGCAAAACCTCTCTTTATTGGTTATTTTTGAACTTTCCATATAAACCGTTTTTTAAGGACACATACAGGTGAAAAGTTCAAGGTATTGTATCAACACTTTCTAGAACATTCTACGACACGTGCAGGTTAAAAGTTCATCATTTTTTTAAACCTACCGATATTTTTTTTTGCAACATTTTCTCCAACATTTAACGGCACGTGGAGGTCAAAAGTTCACCATTCTTTCAAGTTTGAACTGCACCTTCGAAATACAATTAGCAGGTGTGGTTGAGCTGAGCAAATTTCATCCTATAATATGTACTCCACGTATAAACTGCTTTTTATTAACCAATCACAAAGATGCTTTTCATCAAAACTAATATACACCCTACTTTTTAGGACACAATACATTTCATCTCCCAATCGGTTAACGTTTTGTATGTAAAAAAAAGTAGTTCCCCATGTTTAAACATATCTCTTATTCTACGAACGGACTTCATGAGCTACAGACATTTATCCATATCTTCTAGCCATACCTTCAAAATGCTAGTGTGGATTGTAGGACATAGCTATGTTTTCTGGTGCAAGAGGTATGCAGAACAGAGACGTATTGACTTAGACCTAGGTTTACAAAATGTGCACATTAAAAGGTTTGCACAGAGAGGATTGAAGTGGCACCAATTGCTCCCTTTGGTTAAAACCTGTTTGCATCTCCAACACCCTGATCTCATGATTGTGCACTGTGGTGGTAACGACCTAGGCACATTGACTGGGGTAGGTTTGGAAATGCTTATGAAGGACACCTTTGGACAATTGATGTTACTTTTGCCTCAAACTGTCTTTGTATATTCCAATATATGCCAAAGACAGAAGTGGAAATGGTCAAACCAATTTTGTCATAAGATTGAAAAATCTAGGAAGAATGTCAACAAAGCTGTGTCTGCATACCTCAGAGACCATAGAATGGGGTTGATTTACAACAACAACATACGTTATGATATGGCTGATATCTACAGAAGTGATGGAGTACACTTCACAGATGAGGGAAACCGAGTTTTCCTGATTAAGCTGAAGCTGTGCATTCGCACTTACATGTAGCTCCAACTAATAAACACAAGGGCTCTTTTTAGAGCCGCCTTATATTCCCAATTTCGGCTCACAGAGTGTCAGCTGCGGTTCGGCTAGCAGAGGGACACCTGCGGGCCGTCGGGCAGGCTCGCAGAGGAAGAGCTGCGGCCCGTGGGCTCAGCTCGCAGAGGGAGACCTACGAGCCGTTGGCTCGCAAAAGCACAGCCCCATACTGGCTCGCAGAGGGAGAGCTGTGGCCTGACTCGCAGAGGGAGACCAACGGGCCAACAGGCCTGCTAGCAGACACACAGCTATCAGTTAACGGGCTGGCTCTCAGAGATACAGCTGCGAGCCCTTCGAGCTGCAACCCGACGGGCTAACTCGCAGAGGGAGAGTAATGGGCCGACGGGCCTGCTAGCACAGACACAGACACAGCTACGAGCTAACGAGGTGGCTCACAGAGGTAGAGCTGCGGGCCCGACGGCTCGCAGACACAGAGCTGCGAGCTGACGGACTGGCTTCTAAAGGCATAGCCGCGAGCTGATGTTGTGGGGAGAGGGAGCGTAAAAGGAGTATCTCGCACAGACAGACCTGCAGGATATTTTCAGTATTGCCTCGCAGAGGTAGAATTGCGGATCCAATGCCATTTAGAGGGAGAGATGCGAGCTGACGGACTGAGTCACAAAATGGCTGACAGCTCACAGTCGCAGAGCTGCGAGCCGACGGACTGGCTTCTAAAGGCATAGCCACGAGCTGGTGATGTGGGGAGAGGGACCGTGAAAGGGGTATCTCGCACAGACAGAGCTGCGGTATATTTTTAGTGTTGCCTCGCAGAGGTAGAACTACGGACCTGATGCCTTGTAGAGGGAGAGTTGTGAGCTGACGGACTGAATCACAAAATGGCTGCCAACACTTCCTAGTTTCAACAGTTCGCTGCCAATGAGCCGCAAGCTCGTGCTCGTAACGCCTCAGCCAATCAGATGTCAGAATTCTTAAATATCGATATCTGGAAAATTTGATATTTCTCTAAAACAACTACTGAACGGATTTACCCGATTTAAACAAAAGCGTGCTTTCTGGACCAAGACCTTTCTCTCTGCCAAATTTGCCGTAATTCCGTTCAGCAGTTTGACCTGTAGCCTTGTCTAAAGTTTCCTATGGAAATTGCATGGAGAAAACACGTTTTGGGACCCCCTTTTTTCTTAGCCCCCCCTTCACGAATCCCCCCCAAACTTTTAGGATAGGAGCTGACCTAAAAAGAGGAACTTTTTGGAAAATTTCGTAAAGATTCGTCAAACGACGCCAAAGTTATAAGCACATCAAAAAATGCTTTTCCTATGGAAACGTGGTCCTAACTATAACTACCTACTGGCGACCGCCAGTAGGTAATATATATATATATATATACCACAGGATGATGCAGGAAGTCCAACAAAGACCATATATATATATATATATTTATATATATATATATATATATATGGATATATATATAGGTATATATAAAAAAGTGGGGGTTTCACTTACTTTATATATACTTACTCGGGTTGTAAAGGCATTTGTGGTAAAGGTATATGTGTGGTAGAACACGTGTGGTAAAGGCATTGCATGGGAAAGGCATGCTTTGTAATGTCATACATCCGCTGACATGACCGGGGAAGGAGATTTGTTGCTTTTCTGTCCCGGCAGAGCAGCTGCATGACCCTGGGCCACCCAAGGTGCATCTCTGTGTCCGTTTCTCCATTCACACATACATCAAAGGTTGGATAAAGTTTATATTGTCTCGTCAGGTAAACTATATTTTACTATGAAATCAAATGGTGTATTGTTAGCTGGTTATCCGCTTTGTTATTTAAGGATTAGGAGACAGCCAGCTCTGAGCAAGCAGTTTCATAAAGGCCATTGGATTTAAAATATGCTTTTCACAATACATAACCCAGGCATACTCTCTTTGTCATCACTTTTTATAATAAACAGATCAGACCTATGACATCTAGCGTATCTTTTCCCAATGAACCAATCAGGCCAACTGCCTTAAGCCTTTACTTTAAAAAAAAAAACATATTTTATTAAGGCTTTATGGCATAATATAAGTTAATCTGTAAAGGTGCAATGCTGTGACTGCAAAATGTCCACACCATGAGTAATAAATAGATTCCAGAGTACAGACTGGTACAGGATGGTATACAAAGTAATTGTGACACAGCAAACAATCTGCCAATAAATAGTCAGTACCAGTGGACAGATATAGAAGGGTAGGATATACAAGTATGGTATATCAAAAAAGAGAAAAGAAAAACAGGATTAGACACATGTAAGCGGGGAGGGGAACGCAAAATCAAACAATAAACGTGAACAACAAAGCAACAAGCTTTCCCTGAGGTGTATCAAAGGACGAGAAAAATGTTCAAGTGTATTTTGGGAGGAAGTGAGGACAAGGCCTAAGGCGTCATGTGCACCCGTGCCTAGCGCAAACTCATCCATCAGGACTTGAAAAACTTTGCAGTTGTCCATTAGTGTACCATGCTCCCAGGATGGTCATGTCCCTGCGGGCCCAGAATCTTAGGCCAGACCAGTCACAGTCATAGAGGAGATGTATTAAGGTTGTCAGAAGATGGTCTTTTGCATAAAGGAGCTTTGTCCTTGTGCGCTGAATAGCACAAGCCCACACACAGTGGAGCGTATTAAGCAGGAGCCCAGTTGGGTGCTCCCATTGGTGAAGCCGGGGTTTAAGCAATAAAGATAACATGTCAGCGCAGGTAGGGGTGAATAGTGTTTTAATAGCTGCCTCGCTCCAAAGGTCATCTCTCCCAACAGGCCACCCATTCCAACTGTGTGGCTAGATAATACAGTTCTATTTTGGAAACCATCAACCCACCTTAGTCGGCAGGGATTCAAAGGCTTGCAAAAGCGATTCTGCGAAGGCTTTCCCCCAAACAAGGTACGCCAGCAATCTGTCTATCTCACAAAATAGTGGATCAGAAGGGCACAGAAAAAAATTTAAGAGGCCGGCAAAAACATCTTCTTGGATAATGAAACCCTTCCCAATACAGATAGTGGAAGAGTGAATAAGAAGTGTACTAAATGCCATAAAGAAGCAATTGCAGCTCTGATGTTGCCCACAGATAGTTTGGTTTCAGTATGATAAAAATGGATTCTTACATATCGGAACTTTTCTGGCTCCCACCTGAGAGTATGGCCTATTTTATGAAGTGGTATCCGTGACCCTGGGGTAAGTAGTGGAAACACGTTGGATTTGTCCCTATTGACGTGGAAGCCAGAAAGATAGCCAAAGTCCTCCAGTGCTCTGAAGTCCCCCTCCACATCTGAGTGTTCACCCCGAAGGTACAGCAGCAGGTCATCCACATATAGACAGACATAGAAGGGGGAGGAGCCAATCTGGAGTTCTCAATAGTGGTGCCCCAAAGCAAAGTGTGAGGGATAATGGCTTCATGGACATAGCAAAGTGTACTGGTGAAAGAGGGCAGTCCTGACGTGTGCCCCTTCCCCCGGGCAGGCTTGGGAAATGACAGTGCCAGTCTTGACACGAGCCATCGAGGACGAGAAATCCTCCACCCAGCCCCATGCTGGCCATTGTGACATGTAGGAAATCCCATCTTAAAGAATCAAAGGCCTTCTCAATATCTAAGGAGAGTGCAAGGGCCTTGGGAAATTTGGCCAGTGGGGCGGGTAATATTTGCAGCAGTTGCTGGATATTGGTTACCATGTTTGGCATAAGTATAAAACCTGATTGGCTGTAATGGATAAGGGTGCTTACATGGAGGAACAACCTGTTGCCCAGTAGTTTGCTAAGCATCTTATAATCCACGTTAAGTATAAATAGGGGTCTATAAGACGATACTTGGTTGTAAGTGATCCAGCGCTAACAATAAAATTTCTTCTCCTAGATGCTTTTGGACGTCCAGGTACAATTATCCCTTTCAAACACAATTATATCCATATGACGGTGGGGCCCATAACACCGCATATACATTCACTCTCTCATATATTCCCTGGATCTCATCCGTCCTTACCAGGAGAAAAACAGTTAAATGATATGCTGGAAGGAGACAGGATACCTTTTTATAAAAATGACATAATACTTCTCAAGCTCTAAGGTATTCCGCTCATTGGTCGATGGACCAACTAGTAGGAATCAGTTGATGGTGATTAAGACCAGCTCAATCACTACAAACCTTTAAACATTTACATTTATCATTGAGCTAAAGAACCACTGACTCATTGGTTTAAAGATAATAAAGTTTATTTAAATTTTAGAAGCATGAATAAGTTCAGATTTATTATTCAGGTTATTACATTTAGCATCATTATAAGAATAAATTGAAATTGCAATGCATACCTATTAGATGGAAAAATAAAGTTCGTCACAGCAAGAACTCCCGAAAGATCTATCTATCTGTTCTGGAAAACAGGCCTTCTCGTTCCTTTCCCTTTTAGGATCTTAAGAATAAAGGTCTAATAGTTTTAAATTGAAAAAATCTATTGAAAGCCATAAAGGTTCTCAAATAGCAGCGTCTTATGCTCAATCAAAAATATAAAATAGCAGCAGCAACCGCAGCATCAGTTCATAAAAACGGCAGCGTTGAAATCAACAGCATCAAAAAGCAGCTAACAACCACCAGCAACAGCTAACCCCCTCCCCTCCAAGAGTAGGTCTTCTTATACCCTAATACTAGCTTACTAAGTGAAAATGTTACATCTTTATGGCGAGATTCTCTCTAATTGGTCCATTCGGGTCAGTATACATTTCATTATGAATATCAATGTTTCAACCAGTTCTTTGTGGCAAATTTATACTTTTGTCGTTTCACACGGGTTCATGACATTCTCCCTTAGTTCATGGTTTTCAAACTGTATCTTTTTCTGATACTTTTCAGTCGGTTAGTTTATTGTCCATTCATTTATTCACTGCGACTTCTCACGCTTTTCGCTGTCTTGATTTGGCACACGTTTATGCGATAAGGTCATCACAGCCTTGACCACGCTTCCATCCTAGGCTTTGGAACGATCACATGATCTCTCTTGTTCACGGCCTTTCTCTCTTTCATAACTCCTCTCGCGCCTGCGTACTCTAGCTTATGGCGGCCATTTTAGATCGCTGCTCAACAGGCCTAAGCGCACTATTATAAAGATAAACAAAACATAGTTAAGAATAAAGAATATAAGCCTTTTCGTTTCCCTCCCGTCATTCTACGTACCCCTATTAGGTATTACCTGGCAAAAGCGACATATAAAGCCATTCCTTACTTACCAATGCTTTGTTTTGCCACTTACACAGTTTATTTCCAAGCACAAATCATGCATTTATTATTCTAATTAGTACGCAATTGTCAGACTTATGTTATCCACGTTAACAATTGTAAGTAAATTAGTTTGCACATAAATAGCGTGTTACCTTTAACCCTTTACACGTAACATACATGGTTGGTTTATTTACTTAAGACGAACTTGTGTGTTATTTTACGTAAATATTAGGAGGTTAAAAAAATTTCAATTACCCTGCTCCATCAACTCCCCCCTTTGGTGATTTTTAATTTCACCACATAAACCCATGTTATACAATTCTATCAGATAGCATATTTCCTTGTCCGTTTGTTTTTGTTAGTTTACACAACTGTATCTCTTTCAACTTGTCTCTTTGTCTTATTATACATGTTTTCTTTTATTTCTTCTAGTTCTATTTCACCCATTTCTCTTTCTCTTTCTTTGTTTATCTTATTTTCTTTTTCTATTTTGTTCTGCCTTCTTTTTCTCTTTATACATGTAATGATTAACTTCAGCACTAAAACTATTATGATTATCATGGTTGCTACTATTATGACTTTCCCTACTATTAATTTACTCATTCTAGTAAACCAATTTATTACTGAGGAAAAACTCTTACCAAGTTTTCCTAATGCATTTTCAACCTCCAGTGGAACCAGTTCTTTGTGCAAATTTGTAATATTCTTTATATACTTTTGTATATTTTCACTTTTATCTGGAATGAAAGTGCAACAATGTTGGACTTTCAGCATTCCACAGACTCCACCCTCTTTTGCCAAAAGAATGTCAAGGGCAAGTCGATTTTGCATCACCATAGCTCTCATGGCAACCATTTCGGTATTTACCATCAAGAACCCTCCAGCAGTATCTGTAGATAAACGATCTACTACTGTGGATAATTTCCGAATTTTAAATGCATTCAAAGATATTCCCACTGCTGGTATCAATGCTCCAAATATATCACCTACTATTTCTGAGAAACTTTCCCTTTTCCTACGTGTAAATGTCTTCATTATTTCGTGTGTTCCCTTTTCTGCTCTATCCACATGAAAAATCTTTGGAAAGACCAGGCCTAAATAACATGATCCATACCAATGGTCCGGCAACCTGTAATAAGCTCTGTTACCACAAATGTAATAGATCCCAGGAAATATTGGATCTTTTCCCCCTTTGAATCCCCATCCGCCTAAAATTTTATAATTGTCATGGCAATCACTGGAACCTACGAAATAATTGTCATATCTTGTTCTATTTCTTCTAATGCACAACCTTCCCTGTTGGGGCCAATCCAGAGTCATAGCTGCATTTGTCTTTTCCTTGTCATGATTTTCTTCCTCAAACGCCCAAAGAGGTGTTTTTGTCTCTTCTATCACTTTTCTTTGAAATTTCACTCTTTTATTCTCGACCATTTCTAAAAATACCTTTTCTTCATTTCTTAACTCACAGGTAAGGTTGTTTTTAACTATATCATCTAATGTTAGAATTTTATTTTCTATGAAAAATTCACCAAACGTTCTTGCTTCTTTCACTTTGTTTAGTTCAGAAATTATAGGAATCTCTGCAAAAATCTTATCTATATCAGTATAATAATATTCTAATCTTCCTGTCTTGTAAAATAGACTTGCTAAAACACTACATGTTATTCCATACGTCAAAGGAAGGTGATGATAGGTCACACCTTCTGCGACAGACGCAGGTAATTGCATACAAACATAACAATCTCTTACATCCATTGTTTCTACATACTCATATAATAATTTAGAAAAAACATTCTTTGAAAAATCGGTTATTGATTTGTCTTTATGTAACTCGGCATTACTTTTTAATATAGCTGTCTCTTGACTGTTAGCTCCCTTTTCTTTCACTGTTTTATTAAACGTTTCTTCTACAGCTAAACTAATTGGAATGGTGATCGCTAAAATAATCCATACTGTCATTAATAATCCTGTACAAAAGAAGCACATTTTACACCACCTGCTTAAGAACTCACATCTATACTTTCTATTTTTAGTATCTACCATTTTGTTCTATTACCTATTATACAGTATGTACAGTAAATGTGTCACCACACCTCAGAAATGACCTCTTAGCCACCCTGCACTTTCACTTTGTCTTGTTTGGTACTTTCTTTAATTCTTTTCAGAACTCTTTCTTGTCAAATCCAGTGTTTTGTCCAGTCCGGTAGAAATTCGTTCAAATTTCTTTAGATTTGTTGCACTTCACCTTCACCCATTTAGTTTGCAACTTTCTTCTGGTTTCTCGTGAGTGATCTCTTCTTCTTTGATGTCAGTTAAAGCAATGTGATAGCCATTCAGGCGATCTATACTTCAGATTTGCTTTCTTTATTCTTTTTGTTTTCTGCAAGTGTTTTCCACCTTGTTTCTCTGGTTCTTTTTGACTGGTTATCTCATTTACTTGCTCTGCACTTTTTCCATCTAGCCTTATGATCTTGTATCTCAGTTTTCTAACTTCGTTGGGCCAATTGTCTCCTTTTCTTGGCCTTTTTGGTTCACTCTCTTTTTCCTCTCTTTCTGTTCTCCAAGTTCTCTTTCTCAACTCTAGTTTCCTTCTTCTCCACTTTCTTCTGATTCTGTCTCAGTTCTTTCTTTATTGTCTCTTATCTTGAATTTTATAATTTTATTTCTTTCCTCTATTTGTGGTTCTTCTCTTGTTTTCTTTTGATCACCTACTTCTGTCCCTCCTCGAGGTTCTTCCGAATCTGTGTCAATCTCTCTATCTGTGTCTAGATTTCCCTGTTCTTTTGTTCGTCGATCTGTCCCTATTGCTCCTCGGGGATCTTCCGATTTTTCTAACTTTCTATTTGAAACTCTCCCTTCTTCGTCTATTAATATTGTCTCTGAAGTGTTTTTACCACAACTTGCACTTGGTTGCTCACTGTTACTGTCTCTTTGTTCAGTTTCTTCTTCTATATTATCAAATTTCCAATTTCTTTTCAGATTTTCCTCACAATCCGAATGCTCTGTATCAGATGCTGAACTGGTGTCTGATATTTCCAGATGTCGACTCACATGTCGATCTTCAGGTTATGGAACTTCTGCTATTTCCTCCACTCCTCCTGTCGTTGCACTTGTAGTTGGATCTTCCAGATGTCGACTTACAGGTCGATCTTCAGATTCTGGAACTCTGATCGTCTCTTCCTCTACATCAGATGCTGAACTGGTGTCAGATATTTCCAGATGTCGACTCACAGGTCGAGCTTCAGGATCTGGAACTCTGATGGTGTGACTGGCATGTACCCAGTGTTTCACTCCAGCACACTTGACTGCAGTTGTTGTCACCAGGATCACTTGTCGTGGTTGGTCCCAGCGAGGAACCAAACAGTTTTTTCTTTGGTGAACTTTTATGCGGACCCAATCTCCTGGATTCAAATCGTGAGCCGGTTTTCTTTCAAGAGTGGTCGCATCCGGTCCAACCTGATGAAACACAGAATGTACCACATCAGCCAATACTTTGCAATAATCCAGTACCAGATCATCAGTTATAGTCAGTAGTTTGTTGACAGGTACATGTGCTTGTCTCATTGCTCATCCCATAATTATCTCATGGGGACTGAGTCCTGTGTTTCTTTCCGGTATACTTCTGATTGTCATTAAGACTAATGGCAAGGCATCTGGCCATTTGAGTCCTGTGGCTTGACACATTTTACCTAGTCTGTTCTTAATTGTTCCATTCACCTGCTCTACTATTCCAGAAGCCTCTGGTCTGTATGCACAATGCAGTTTCTGTTTAATACTAAGTGCTTCACAAATCAATTGAACCAATTCATTTTGAAAATGTGTTCCTCTATCTGTTTCAATCGTTACTGGAAAACCATACCTTGGAATGAATTCTCGCAGCATTAGTTTTGCTACTGTAATTCCATCATTCCTTCGGGTCGGGTATGCTTCCACCCAGCGGGAAAACAAACAGACGACTACAAGGACATACCTTAGTCTATTGCTCGGAGGCATTTCAATAAAATCCATTTGCATTCTCGTGAAAGGACCTCCCTCTCGTCCTATTGTCCCTAGACTCACTACTGTCTTTCTTCCTGGATTTAGCTGTTGACAAATAAGACACCTTTGACAAAGACTCTCAGCTATGGCTCTGAATTTTGGATTATACCATGTTTGTCTAAAAAGTCTGATTATTGAATCTCTCCCAATATGAGCTTGTCCATGGTACATCCGTGCCATGTCAGAAATCATGCTATCAGGCATAACTGGTCTTTCATCCCTGTAAACCCAAACATCATTTTCCTCATGTTTTCTACATCCTGCTTTTATCCAGTTATCTTTTTCCTCATCATCTGCTGCTTCCTGTAATTGTCTCACCTCATCCCATGTCTCAACAGGGTTAGTAAAAAGCAAAGGACATGAAATATGCTCTCTTTCTTGGTTCAATGAGACCACATTTTTAGCACAATATTGTGCAATTTCATCAGCATACTTATTGCCGACAGTTATGTAGTCTTCCCCATTTTTATGTGCATTGCACTTCACTACCGCAATCTGTTTAGGCAGCTGTATCGCCTCAAGCAACTTTTTCACAAACTCACCATTTCTTATCGGTGACCCTGCAGACGTCAAGAAACCTCTCTGTGACCAGATCTGGCCAAAATCATGCACCACTTCAAAGCCGTATTGGCTATCCGTGACAACTGTTATTCGAACATTCTTTCCCAACTTGCATGCTTGAATTAGAGCTATCAACTCCGCTACTTGGGCAGAACGTATCCCTTTCAAACAAGATGCTTCCATCACAGCAGCTACTGTGCAAACTGCATATGCTGCACTTAGAACTCCATCATTCGTTCTCAAACATGAGTCATCCACAAACAGAATATAATCTGATTCTTTTAAAGGCTCATCCCGTATGTCGGGTCTTGATTTTGTACAGTATTCGAGTACATTCAGACAATCATGATCAACTTCATCCATTTCAATCACACTTTCCTCATCTGACAATGATGTTGAAGGATTCACATTCATGCATCTGTCAATGGTCACATTGTCTGCACTCAAAATTACTTTTTCATACCTAGTCAGCCGACTATGTGTCATGTATTGGGTTTTGGTTCTTGTCAACAGAATTTCCACAGAATGTGGGACATATACTCTCAGTGGATATCCCATCACTATGCCTTCACTCTGTTCCAGACTTACACAAGTAGCAGCAACTGCTTTCAAACATCCAGGCAACGCTTTCGCTACTGGATCTAAAACAGCTGAAAAATATGCAATGGGTCTTTTTATGTTTCCATGTCTCTGCACCAGGACTGAAAACGCACACCCATCTCTTTCACTGCAATACAACTCAAAATCTTTGTCATAGTCAGGCATTCCCAATGCCGGAGCTTCACACAGTTTCCTTTTAGTTCTCTGAATGCTTTCATTTCCTCGTCATTCATTTCAAAAGGATCTTTAACATCCTTCTTTGTCAATCTCTGTAATGGTTTTGCAATTAATGAAAATCCACTTATCCATTGTCGACAATATCCAACCATTCCTAGGAACATTCTTATCTCTCTTTGTGTCATTGGAGCTCTCATTCCTTGGATTATTTGTATTCTTTCTGTCGTTACCTTTCTCACTCCTTTTTCAATCTTATGCCCTAGATACTGGACCTCTTGTTGACAAAACTGCAATTTTGATGGGGACACCTTATGTCCTCTTTTTGCTAAATGATTCAGCAAGGCAATTGTATCATTGACACATGCTTCCTTCGTTTTTGATGCCACCAGTAGGTCATCAATGTACTGAACCATCACTGACTTCTCTGGCATTTTCAAATCTTCCAATGATTTCTTTAAAATTTGATTAAAAATCGAGGGGCTTTCTGTATACCCCTGAGGAATTCGGCACCATGCCAAAATACGCTCTCCGAACCTGAACGCAAATAATGGCTGGCTATCTGGATGTAATGGAATAGAGAAAAATGCATGGCACAAATCAATAACTGTGTACCATTCTGCTTCGCGAGGAATTTGATATAGAATCACAGCGGGGTTTGGCACTATTGGGCAGCAAGGCACAACAATCTTGTTTACCTTTCTCAAATCCTGTACAATTCTATATGTTCCATTCGGCTTTTTCAGTCCCATTATCGGCGAATTACATGGACTGCTCATTATTTCTCTCAGAATCCCTTGCTCAATCATTTTGTTTATTACTGGTGTTATTCCTTCAATTATTTCTGGTGTCAATTTATACTGTGGCGTATTTGGGTAACTCGTTCCTTCTTTAACAGAAATTTTAACAGGGTCTACTTCTTTCATTAACCCTATATCTTCTCCCGTGAAGTCCCACACTTCCTGTTTCACTGTTTCTTTCAGTTCACTTGGGATTTTCTCTACATCAAATATGGGAAATAAATCGTTCGCTTCTGATTCTAACTTTACCATGGTCATTTTATACAATACATCTTCATCTGGGGTCTGAAATGCAATTCCATCTGGCGTACAATAGATGGTGCAGTTCATTTTGCAAAGCAAATCGCGTCCTAATAGGTTCACAGGACTGCAATCGCATACCACAAATCGGTGCATTTCACTAAATGGACCAATTTTTACCTCCACTAATTTAGTAAGAGGCGTCTTAATTTGCTGATTTGAAACTCCAACTACTTGGATATGTTCACCTGAGAGAGGAAGGTTTGGAATTTCCACTGACCTAACAGTAGAACGGGTAGCTCCAGTGTCAACAAGGAATGTTACATTTGCACCATTCACTTCTCCATCCACAAATGGACCAGACTGATCTACCTCTAGAGTTGCGCCAAGCACGCACTCTTCCCCTCTCCTAGGCACCGTCAGAAACTTTCATCCGTGTCATCCTCATCCTGTCGTAACCAATATTGAGAAATTGCAGCTGCACGCGGCAACTGTGTTACCTGTTCTCCTCCGTAGAATCCTGTTTCTGCACTGTATTTCTGTTGGTTAACACTCTTGGGAAGTGGCGGTTGTGGCACCTGACCTTGTTGAGTAACTACCTCACTCTGCACCTGTGAATTTAATGATTGATTTTCCACATTAGGTTTTGGAGGAAATTTACACTCGTTTCTCCAATGCCCTAGCTTTCACGCAGTTGTGACATGGCCACTTTTTCTTTGCCTCATCTATACTCATTTGTCCTTTTCCTTTACCTATATTAGGTCGGGATCTAACCTGTCCTGTTTCATTACCGGTATTACTCAATTGAGCTTCTTGCTTCTCTGCAACTTTCACCTGTGCCCACATGGCTTTTTCTTTCAATTTACGCTGTCTACTCTCAATATCATCACTACAATACTTAGCATATCTCAAAACCTCGTCAACTGTGCTATTCTGCCAACAAATCATATGCTGCTTAATCATTTCACTTATCTCTGGTTTTAATCCATACACAAATCTATATACAAAATGACTCATATCCTTCTCATTTAGTGTCTCATAACCACTGTACTGTTTAAAAACCAACAACAGCCTCTCGTAATAAGCATGCACTGATTCTTTACTTTCCTGTGTTGTTCTGTCTATTTTTACCCAATCTGTTTCTTTTGGTGGAATCTTATTCTTCAAAAAGGTAATTACTTAGTCATACTTCCTCATCACTTCTGGTCCTGGCGCTCCTGTTTTAGCATCCCTTGGATATTCTACAGTTGGCCAATTGATAGTAATCTTACATTCTGTCCACAAATCAGCTGGCACTACTATATCAAACAATCCATCTAAGTCTATCCACAACACTTTTGAAACTTTCACACATCTCTCCACTTGTCTATACCATTCTACTGGCTTTTCTCTCAACTTTGGGAAGTCATTTGTAAATGACAGTATATCCTGTCTAGTCCATGGGACATGCACATAACTACCACCTGGAGTTTCTCTCATCGGGTACTCCCTTACAACTGGTTCCTTATCTGTCACTGCAAAAGCCAAAGATGCTTTATCTGTTGTTTTCTCGTTCTTTTTCGTCCATCTATTTCTCCATCTATCCACATCACCCCATCTTCTCAGTAAAACAATTAATTCTTTTATTTGGGTCAGTCTTCCTGATGTGTTCAAATTATCTATATCTTTTTCACAAAAATCTACTCTGTAGGGTTTCTGCAACGTTCTCACTTTTACAAACTCTACTCCTAGTTCATTTGCTGTCTCTTCCAATTTGTCATGTAAATTTCAAGCTCTCCATGTAAGACTTTTGCACAAAAACATAATCTTATCATCCTGATAATTTTTTAATTTTTCTGTACCAATTGTTCCTAAAATCAATTCTTCCCTGTCTATTTTCAACCTAATTACATCTAATGGTTTCACTTCCGTTTCTTTTGTTTTTAGCACTTTCATCCATTCATTTAACTCATCTGGAGTCGGACCTACAGGCGTACTATTTAATTCTATCCAATTGTTATTTCTTTCTGGTGTCCCTGATGCAGACTCCGTCACCATAGGTATTCTCCTAATCTCATTCTCATTTATCGTCAAATTAGTAGGTGGGCTTGGTCTATAGGTACTAGCCAAATGGTGTGCACCTTCATTATTCAGTTCCATCCCTTCTCTTTTTCTTTGCAAATGTGAATTCATGGGAATCACTAAAGAACGTTCATCAATTTTCTGATTCTCAAAAATTGGCATTACTGGACCTATCGTTACTGGTACAGTTACAGCTTCCATATTCTTTGTTAATGCTCTTATTTTTTCTCAGTCAATTCTCTTGTTGTTTTTGCTAATTCAGTTGCATTGTCACTTTCTATCTCTTCATTTTGTGAAGTTTTTAATTGATCTTGTGACCTATTTGGCTCATCTCTTCGTTCGGGATTTTTATTCCTCCCAGTTTCCATTGACGGTTCATTAGGTGTCACCACCGCAGAAGTCTGTTGGTATGGAGGTGGGTTTCTGTTTAAAATATCTTCCAGCAATTCGTCATCCGTTTCACTACCACCATACACATACTTTTCTATCACTACATGTTTCTTTTTCTCTGTACACTTTCTCTTTGCTTCTTCCTCAACTGTAAAAGCTGGAAACAAACCTCCTGTCATGTTAGCACATCTCCAACGCTTTATTCTGTCCTCATGATTTACTCCCCATAACCTTCCAGGCACAAACTCATGATTCTTTAATCCTCTGAATCTCTCTCGTTCATACATCTCATCTTCCCATTCAGTTAAAGCTTCAAACTGTGTCGGTCTAGGTCTAGGTTCTAACATTGCCATTTTTTCTCTCAAGTTCCGTAGTACAGCTACATTAAATGAACCATTCTCAGGGAAAGCCAGTGCTCCATCATTTTTGGTATATTTTGTCCAATTTTCTAACCATATGCATGTATGATATCCATATTTCAGCATCATATGCGAAGCTGGTGATTTCGGCGGAGGAATTATTTGTCCCTCTCTAGTCACTACCTTTTGTCTTTCTTAAAGAAATTCTTAACTTTCGACATCCATGACGTTTTCTCTCTACCATACTCATAATACGACATGATTCACAATCTCTTTTCTCCTCAAACGATCCGCAATTCAACACTGTTCTGTATGCGTTATTCCAACCAATACTAGCGCGACTCACACCAACACTCCAATCAGAGCGATTTCTGTCTACCGCGCACTGACCAATCCCAGCGCGGCTTTTGTCTACGTCAGTTCTGCTCCTGTTTCCGTGTGACTAACGCACTGTCCAATCCCAGCGCGACTCTTGTCTACGTCACTTCTGCTCTTGACCCCTCCTTTACAAAATTTATCGGCAATTTCTTTTTCAACAATTCTTCGTTAGTTACAACATTTAAAACACATTTCCATTGTCTGATTCGCTAAACCAAAAAGATAGCTTTGACCATTTACACAAGAACTCTGTATTTTCCAGTAGGCAGCGCTTACCTCTACCCTATCACAGAATTTTCAGTTTCGTCGATAAAGTAGTACTTCCCTCTACCTTACCCTTCTTTCAAGCAAACAGTAAACCCGTTTCTCTGGGGATAAAACACATGTGGAGACTATACTGCTCTTGAGAATTAAGGCCAGAGTTTCACAAGAAAACCGATCACTATTTCACTTACACACCTTTTATACGGAAAATGTCCCTATCATAACACAACCTGTGTTATCACCAATATGAACTCAGACAATGCACCATTCCATGTGACTTCTCTTGCCACACGTGTTCCACTTCCTACTTCCCGGAAGCGTGAAAACTTACATATAACATAACGCGACTCAACATAAAGTGTTAGACATGAACTTATCAATAATCAATAATCACCAAACTAATCTATAGTAACCATAACTCTGCTACCAAGAAATCTGATCCAGCGCTAACAATAAAAATTATTCTCCTATATGCTTCGGTCATCCAGGTGCAACTATTCCTCCAACACACAAACTATATCCATATGACGGTGGGGCCCATAACACCGCACATACATTCACTTACTCATTTATTCCCTGGATTTCCTCCGTCCTTAACCTAGGAGAAAACGATTCGCTGGAAGGAGACGGGATACCTCTTTTAACATGACATAATGTTTCTCATTTACTTTAAGGTATTCCGCTCATTGGTCGATGGACCAACTAGTAGGAATCAGTTGATGGTGATTAAGACCGGCTCAATCACAATAAACTCTTTATCAATTTACCTTAATCAATGAGCTAAAGAATCACTGAGTCATTTGTTTAAAGAATAATAAAGTTTCGAAGCAAGAAATACATTTTAAGCTTATTATTCAGATCATTACATTTATCATTATTATAAGAATAAATTGAAATTGCAATGCATATCTATTAGACGGAAAAATAAGGTTATCATAGCAAGAACTCTAAAAGATCAATCTATCTGTCTTGGAAAAATCTAATAGTTCTAACTGAAAAATCGATCAGGAATAAAAAGGTTCTCCAAAAGCAGCATCTTATACTCAACTGGAAAATAAAAATAGCAGCATCAGCTCGTCAGCATCAGCAACCGCAACTTCACCCATCTACAGCATCTAACTTCTCCAGCAACTCACTCTCCAGCATCTAACCCCTCCCACCAAGAGTAGGTCTTCTTATACCCTAATTCTAGCTTACTGAATAAAATGTTGCATCTTCATGGCGTGATTCTTTCTCATTGGTCCACTCAGGCCCATATACATTTTAATCAAACTTCCTTGTCTTAACCAGTTCCTTGTGGAATGTTCATGCTTGCATCGTTTCCCACAGTTCATGACATTGCTCATCCGCTTCGATCAGTCCAATTTGTATCTTTTTCTGCTACTTTTTAGATTTAACAGTTCTGCCCATTTATTCAGTTTGACTTCTCACGCTTCTTGCTGATCATCTTGGCACACATCTGCTCAGAAAGGCCACAATAGCCTTGACCATACTTCCATCTTAGCCTCTCAGCACGAACACGTGGTCATCCGTTTCCCCAGCCTCTCTCCTCTACCACACGGCTTCTTGGACATGCGTACTCTAACTTTATGGCGGCCATTTTATATTGCTGCTCGACGAGCCTAAGCGCACTATTTTCAAAGATAAACAAAATATTGTTAAAATAAAGAATATAAACCCTTTCGTTTCCCTCCCGTCTTACTACGTACCCCAATTAGGTATTACCTAGCAAAAAGCAACATATAAAGCCGTCCCTTACTTACCATCGCTTTATTTTGCAACCGCACGTTTTATTTAAAAGCACAGATCATGCATTTATTATTTAATGAGTACGCAAATATTATGTTAGGTTAGACACGTAAACAATTATAAGTTGATTATTTTGCACACAAAATAGCGTGTTACCTTTAACCCTTTTTATATGAAACATACATTGTTGGTTATTTACTTAAACGAACATGTTTATTAATTATTTTACGAAATTATTTGGAGGTTAAAATTTTTTCATTTACCCTGCTCCATCAATCCTTACAAAATGTTTTTCAATCTGCCCTTTTTGGAGGGGCCAGAACAGTCATCCTGCCTTTCCTTTTTGCAAGGCTTCCAGAGGGGATACGTGGCATGGAGAAGAGGTGGAAGTTATGACATTTCCAGCAGGGGCACCTTCTTTCCATCACCAGCTAGAAGTGGCCTTGCCAGTATCAGCGCTTTTTACCATTTAAACTGCTGATTGAATTGAATCGGGCTATGTGTGAGTCCTAAAGGCACAAGTCGTAGGCATTGAATTACTTTAAAAGTAATCCCACATAGGAAAACCCACACAGGAAAATCCATACAAGATAAGTTTCAAAGTTCAAACCATGAAAAGGTTTATATAAAATTAAGAATCATTACAAAAGGCAAATGGTTAGCGAGACAATTCAAATGAATGAGAAGATAACATAATGTTAACCTCTTCCAAAAAGTATAGGATCAATAGGAAGACTCGTATGGAGACTGCCATCAAGAAGACCAGGGGACAGACCTGAGATTTTTGAAGTACAGAGTAAATAGACTTACATGCTCTTTAATGAAAGCCAAGAAGGTCTGCTTCTAAGGAATAGAGAAAAAACATTGGCCCGGCCGCCACAAGACTAGAGAGTGCACTGCCTAAAGATGGCGACTCTCAGTGGCAATCCGGAAGTGAGTTGCGCAAGCACAGTCAAATTGATACAGTGAACACGTTAAAACAAGTAAGGTGCAAAGATATCTTTTTCGTTTTCCTTTAAAAGTTAATAAAAGTGAGAATGAAATGCTATGTGCAAGCCGCAGTTCTGTGCAAAGTAGCAGGGTAGGGGAAAACGGGATCAACAGACATTAGAACATTGTGGTGAAGCTGCAGAAGAACACTGGGGAATCAACTGACAGACTTCTGCTGGTGTTGGAAGTACTTTTCACTCAGCGTACCAGACTTTTTTTCTGACATTGATCAATACGATATTTAAGAATGTATAGAAAATGTACTAATTGTACCTTTCTAGAGCACTAACCATAATTTCTATGACAAAAAGAAACCTCTAATTTTATTAATTTACTGCAGTATCCTCTCTAGGAAGTGCTCACAGTTTTATTGCTTTGATTCCAACAAGATGTTTTTCATTTGTCCCACATACACAAATACAGAATGTTAGAGCTCTAATTCTTCATTAGAACACAGTGGTGAAGCTGCAGTATTGTATTGTAATTGCATTTATTATAGCGCTTACTACCCCTGACGCGGCGTCGAAGCGCTTTTTCGGTGAGTAGCACGCTACTCCGGAACCCATAAAGGATTAGTGGTGAATTAGTATAGTGAAAATATGAAAGTAATTTGAGTGGGCATCAACTACGGGCTGCTACTGTTGTTGTACATGTTTTACTGGACTGAAGCAAGATGGTTGAACGGCGTTGCAGCAAACCCCGTTAAGCCTGTCAGCAAGCCCCCCAGTCACGCCACGCCACACATCTCTTGCCAGTGCATACTGCCAGGTCTGCCCTAGTACTAGCCCCAGCTGAAACTAGGGCCCTTACACCAATTCATCTGTGCTTCTAAACTTATACCTGATTCCCCAAAATCTGCTCCTTCTCCAAGCTACCTCAACTTAAGGAGCTTCAGTCGAAAAGTTGAGCCACTGAGGGCTTGGAGGACTTGGAAGCCCTGACAGCAGCCTGTGGCCCACTTCCTGCTCGTACTTCAGTGCCATCCTACACCTTCTGAAGACACAGGTCCAGATTCGGACCTAGATTTGTCGAGGAGACAAGGGGGGTGGGGAGAGCGGAAGAAAGAAAGTGCCTAGTGTGAGGGGGGGGGCTGAGAAAAGGCAAGAGCAAAGAGGATGAGGATGGTAAGGATGAGGTAGCTGAGCGTTAGGTGCATCGCTTAAGGGTAGACGACCGCTGAGGCGGCCCACCCAAGTGTGGGTGCGGCTTGCATGCCGGGGTCATCTTTCACTCAACCAAACGAGCACTTACGATCCTCATTGCCCCCGCTTGCCTGCCTCTCTCTCTTGAACAGCCCCTGAAAACAGTCTTAAAAGCTCCAGCATCAAGCACTAAACATACCCTAGCTGAGAAGTTGTCGGAGGTCCCAGGACTCAAGAACCAGGGGCAGAGTCCCAGCCAGGTGAGCTCACGAATCACCGATACAGGGAATAGGACATACGACAGTCCAATAATCTAGTTAACAGGGTCTGTAATGCCAAAAGTGAACATATAGACAATGAGGAACATCACGATAAGTTAACGACTTCAACAAGATAAATAATGTATGAGACAAGGGGGTATTTAAGGGCAAAAAAGGCTAAGCCTGAGCAACTGAGGCTGATCAACAGTGGAGTCAAGCTATCCTGGCTGATGAGGGCTGAAAGCCCGAAACCGGTCCTAGGATGCTTGATTCCGGTCCAGGGAAGACATGGCTTGGCAGTTCGGTCTGGACTGTTCCCATGAGGCACAGGGTCAAGACTGATTTGCATATGGCTATGTCTGAACTGGGGTGGCGTGGTGAAGCAAAATAACGATGGATTAAACCCAGATCTGTGACTGGGGGTGAATGTTTGCCAATGTGCAACATTCCGTCCATCATCTTGTGTGTTTTGCATTTCGCCCTAAGTGGTAAGGGTATGCCCAGACGTGGGTCCCGTGCTCACTACGCCACTGGAGTCAAGCTATCCTGGCTGATGAGGGCTGAAAGCCCGAAACCGGTCCTAGGATGCTTGATTCCGGTCCAGGGAAGACATGGCTTGGCAGTTCGGTCTGGACTGTTCCCATGAGGCACAGGGTCAAGACTGATTTGCATATGGTTATGTCTGAACTGGGGTGGCGTGGTGAAGCAAAATAACGATGGATTAAACCCAGATCTGTGACTGGGGGTGAATGTTTGCCAATGTGCAACATTCCGTCCATCATCTTGTGTGTTTTGCAACAGTGCAGAGTGTCTGGTGGCACCGAATCTACTGGGTGCCAGGGCCACAGTGCCCCCCTACATCCCACAAAAATGTCGGTAGTTGCTGTCATCCATGCCCACCACCCCGAGCATGGAGAATCAAGAGAACCAAGAGCTGGCCGCAATCACATCAGCGGGCTCTGCCAAGTGCAAGTTCAACACAGTCAGTACCAACTTCAATGCCCTCAATGGACTCCATGAGCTATGCCATGAACTGGCCAAAGTTTTCACAGATTGCGTCTTTGCACTTAGGCCTTTTTAAAAAATCAAGTACAATAAAAGAACTTTAAAGGCTGCCCTCAAAACTTCAATTAGTGACTCAACCCATACGGAACTCTAGGAGCCTTGGTCAAACAAACACTATAACCAACTACTATAGCAACAGCCATGCCACTCCACTTGCTAACTTACAGGAAGGGCTCTGTGCTCTTCCATCGGCATTGCTGCCTAGGCCACCTGATAGCACTGGATGCTCCAAGCGCACAGAAATCAGACGTTGCCCTTGGAGTCCCGCAGGCTACTTCATCAACATCAACACTAGACCCAAAGATACTAAACAAAGCAATAGAAAAGGACCTATAAGACCAGGTATTCCTAGAATTACCTCCAAGAACATCACCCCATCATAACTCTGGTCCCGACTGGGCCACATCCAAGTCCCTGGAATCCTTAGGATCTATCACTAAAGCCATCAAATTTGGGAAACTTGCAAAGTTTCTTGCTTCCCAGCTTTCTGGCCGAGCTAATCCCACTGTCTCAATCGCCAGCCTGATCTCTAACCTAATTGGTATGAACAGTGCATCAAAAAGCCCACATTCGGAATCTTTGGAAGTGTCTGCTTCTCAAATGCCATTGTCCCAACTCCCCTAGTTGATAATGATTTCCACATCTCCGATTCACAGCGCCTGGACTCATTTATTCTACCTAGCACTGAGTTTCCTGTACTAGGTGTTTCATGCAGCGTCAGGGCTAATTCACTTCTGGACAGCATAGCATCTGATAATTTTGATTAATTCGACAAATTTCAACAATTATACACAAGCGATGAAACAGGCATTCGGTTTATGGCCCAAGAACAAGATGAGCTCTCAATGGACCAACCAATATTGAGCATCATGAAGTTTATGTGCAAAACCTTGGATACAATTGCAAATGCGATCATGATGCAGTCCTCAAAACTTGACGTTCAATTGGAACTTACCAAGCAATTTACATCTTCCATAGTGGCAATTGATCATAGGATGGCAATAGTTGAAGATGTTGTAAGAGAAAATCTGAGGACACAACCCACTGAAAAGTCACTAGAAAATCAAAGCTGTGTCTTTTTGCTGGAAAAGTTGTTAGAAGTTCCAATGGTTGTAAATTACATCTTAGAAGACTGTAGGCAAATCTTGACAAACGTGGCCAACAATCAGCCTGCCAGCCAAGAACCAGGTTCACCAAGCTCTACAACAATCGTCCCACAGATAGCGCAACCTAATCAAAAGTCAGTGGTCCAGCCACATTGTCACATTAGTACAGGGGACCCCATAAAAGCCTCATGCAAGTTCCATACATCCATTATAGACACATCACCTGCTCCTGATAAAAAGGTTTAATGGAAGAGGAATAAACCAAAGCCAAAGTGTCTAGAAGCAAATCCAAATTTGGTGCTCTAAAAAAATCTAAGCGCCTCCGTTACACTTCACATTCTCTGCATTCTCCTACAACCTCTTGCACAACCACTGGCAGATTTAAAAAGCCAAGAAACTGGTGGAGGTACAAAAAGCCTCCCACAACCTAATAAAAGGTGTTTATGAAGATTTTGCAAACCAAAACCCAGGATTGCTGTGCAGCAAAGCCTGTATCCTCCATTCACATATACCAACAGGATTCAGGCTTATCCCCTTATCAAACCAGGAAATCAGTAATGGAGACAAGACACCAAAAACAAAAGATATATTGTTGTCACTTCATACTGAGTGCATACACTACAAAACTGATTTAATACCAGAGACCCAGGAAATCGTGCCCAACTTGTAGGAAGCTGCCTCTATATATACTATACCAAGGTAAGGTATAGTGTGCACAGAGTCCAGTGGAACCCCAAAGGTAGGCAGAGGTAAAAGTAGATACCTTACTCTCTATTTGTGGTAGTGTGGGTGAGCAGTAAGGCTTTATCAGAGGACGGTGTTAAGCATTTATTGTACACACTCAGGCAAGAAATGATGTCACACACTGAAAGACTGAACTCAGACCAATTTCTTTGTATAAAAATATTATTTAGTTTGTATTTTATTTTCTAGAACCAAGAAAGTATAATAACACTTTGCAAGAATAATGCAGTTAAGTACAGTTGTATGCATGTTAAAATACAGTTGGTTGATTTACAGGTAAGTCAACAGTCAAAATTACTTTTCAATTACTTTTTAAATCACTGTGTACGCTACTTCTAGGATTACTTTTTAAGTTACTTTTGCTAATCAGTGTGATATGCCTAACTATTATACTGGGACATTTCCTAGACAAAAGGTCAGTTTTTACACATAGGCAGTTTCTTAGGGTTTTCTTACAAACTAACTCCACACTTAAAAGATTTTCCACAGAAAAGCAGTCAATGCAGTCCTGCAGGAGAAAACAGTGTTATCGGTTTAACGGTAAGTACTTAGGTTGTGGAGTTGGTATTCTGTGGTTAGAACCAGGGTTCCCCCAGGGTCAAGCATGCACCCTCAAAGCACCCTCAGTGACACTAGGGCGGCCGGGTGCAGAGTGCTGAGGCCCAATGTTATCCAATGGGGGATAGGGGGCCTCCGGTTGGTGGCTGCTCACGAGCAGGCCATAAGGTTGTGGGAGCAAAGCTCCTGGTGTTAGGCTCAGGGCAAAGTGGAATCAGATTTAGCACACAAGGTGCACCCACAGTGGCACGGGGCGGCCAGGTGCAGGGTGCTGTTTTGATGTCTGATGCCCTGTCGATTTCAATGGGGATTCTCCGGTTGCAACAAACACTGCAGGCTCGGGGACAAAGATCTTCTGAGGCGACCACCAGTTGGAGTGGTAAGTTGGGATGCCTGGGGATGCTAAAAACCCATCTGTTGGGCCACCCAAGGCCGTAGGACGTCGGGTGCAGGGGTGTCTTTTGGCGTCTGGTTTCTCTTACCGGCTCCGGTCGCGGTCAGAGGGATCCTCCGGAAAGGGGCTGCTGGCGTTGGTTGAAGACTTGAGGCAGGTCAGGGATCACCAGATCCCAGGTCAGGATCGCCGGGTAGACCTCCTCGAAGTGCTGGGCCACTAGAAATCGGGCTGTGGGTGTTGGGTGCAAACTCGCAGATTTGGCTGGAGCCAGAGTCTGTTGGTGAGCAAATCCGGTGCTCACGAGAGACTAAGTCTGGTTTGGGAAGGCAGGGCAGGTCCTCTGGGCTCTTAGGGGCTGCTGGCTGCAGAACACACTGGGATTTCGCTGTAGTCGGTCGAGGTCGGGACAGGCCGGTAGGGCTGGGGCCCAGTCAGTTGGTGTCCTCCTCTTCTTCTTCAGCACGGCGCTTCGGTCCTTCTTCTTCTTGTTTCTTCTTGTCTGCAGAGGCAAGGTTCAGGGTTGCCCCTAAATACTAAATTTAGGGGCGTTACAGGTAGGTACAGGTCAAGACCAATGGGTCCCTTCCTTGGGGTGGGTACACCCCCTATTATGCCACCTTCCAGTGGGAGGGTGGCATAAACCTCACTCTGGTTGGCTGGGTCCACCCATCTGCAAGATGGCGGGGACTGAGAGTTGTGCTTCACCTCACCTCCCCCACCTGAGGGGTGGGGTTGGCAAAAGTGGGCACACCTCTCCTCCCAACTTGGTTTTCCCGCCGATTCTCCCGCCCAAAGTGGGGGTCAGAACCGGTGGGGGCCAGTTGCTGGGAGCAGCAAATGGCTGGGGTAGCTCACAAAGGTGGCAAGCCTTTGAAGCTTCCCCTTCGTAGACCCTACCCATCCTGGAGTAGGAGGCTTGGCACCTCGTCCCAAGATGTGCGTTGTTTCTGGACCCCGAGAGCGGCAGGCGCTTGATCCTGGGGTCCAGAAACATGTCTGGTGGTGGCAGCTGGTGAGCAACCACTCAGCCAGGACACTAAAGTTAGGTCGTTGATCAGAGGGCATCTCTAAGATGCCCTCTGAGTGCATTTTTCATTAAATCCCATAGTGGCATCACTGTGGGTTTAATGTGCTGAGAAGTTTGATACCAAACTTCCCAGTTTTCAGTAAAGCCATTATGGTGTTGTGGAGTTCGTAATGACAAACTCCCAGACCATATACTGTTTATGGCATCACTGCACTTACAATGTCTAAGAACCCCCCTGTGTTCAAAAGGCTCCCTTGAGCCAACAAGCTGACGAGCTCTCCTGGGATGCACCTGTGTGCCTGTGGAGAGGTACTGTGCCTGTGAAGACTTGGGCACCATTTTAGCAACCCCTAATGACTTTTCTCTGCTCCTTACTACTTTTTGCTCTCTACTGATGACGGGCTAAACTCAGAAACACGTGTCTAGAGATAACAGCACTACCTGCACCAACTTTGGTGAAAGACTACAGCAACTTTGAAAGTAAGCGTACTGCATTTACCAGGATGCAATGGGGTGAACTGTGCTGGGATGAGAGGCAGTGTGCTCCCTCCCCCCCTGTGTTCAAAAGGCTCCCTTGAGCCAACAAGCTGACAAGCTCTCCTGGGATGCACCTGTGTGCCCGTGGAGAGGTACTGTGACCTGTGAAGACTTGGGCACCATTTCAGCAACCCCTGATGACTTTTCTCTGCTCCTTACTACTTTTTGCTCTCTACTGATGACGGGCTAAACTCAGAAACACGTGTCTAGAGATAACAGCACTACCTGCACCAACTTTGGTGAAAGACTACAGCATCTTTGAAAGTAAGCGTACTGCATTTACCAGGATGCAATGGGGTGAACTGTGCTGGGATGAGAGGCAGTGTGCTCCCTCCCCCCCTGTGTTTAAAGGCTCCTTTGAGCCAACAAGCTGACGAGCTCTCCTGGGATGCACCTGTGTGCCTGTGGAGAGGTACTGTGACCTGTGAAGACTTGGGCACCATTTCAGCAACCCCTGATGACTTTTCTCTGCTCCTTACTACTTTTTGCTCTCTACTGATGACGGGCTAAACTCAGAAACACGTGTCTAGAGATAACAGCACTACCTGCACCAACTTTGGTGAAAGACTACAGCATCTTTGAAAGTAAGCGTACTGCATTTACCAGGATGCACTGGGGTGAACTGTGCTGCGATGAGAGGCAGTGTGCTCCCTCCCCCCCTGTGTTCAAAAGGCTCCCTTGAGCCAACAAGCTGACGAGCTCTCCTGGGATGCACCTGTGTGCCTGTGGAGAGGTGCTGTGACCTGTGAAGACTTGGGCACCATTTCAGCAACCCCTGATGACTTTTCTCTGCTCCTTACTACTTTTTACTCTCTACTGATGACGGGCTAAACTCAGAAACACGTGTCTAGAGATAACAGCACTACCTGCACCAACTTTGGTGAAAGACTACAGCAACTTTGAAAGTAAGCGTACTGCATTTACCAGGATGCAATGGGGTGAACTGTGCTGGGTTGAGAGGCAGTGTGCTCCCTCCCCCCCTGTGTTCAAAAGGCTCCCTTGAGCCAACAAGCTGACGAACTCTCCTGGGATGCACCTGTGTAGAGGTACTGTGACCTGTGAAGACTTGGGCACCATTTCAGCAACCCCTGATGACTTTTCTCTGCTCCTTACTACTTTTTGCTCTCTACTGATGACGGGCTAAACTCAGAAACACGTGACTAGAGATAACAGCACTACCTGCACCAACTTTGGTGAAAGACTACAGCAACTTTGAAAGTAAGCGTACTGCATTTACCAGGATACAATGGGGTGAACTGTGCTGGGATGAGAGGCAGTGTGCTCCCTCCCCCCCTGTGTTCAAAAGGCTCCCTTGAGCCAACAAGCTGACGAGCTATCCTGGGATGCACCTGTGTGCCTGTGGAGCGGTACTGTGACCTGTGAAGACTTGGGCACCATTTCAGCAACCCCTGATGACTTTTCTCTGCTCCTTACTACTTTTTGCTCTCTACTGATGACGGGCTAAACGCAGAAACATGTGTCTAGAGATAACAGCACTACCTGCACCAACTTTGGTGAAAGACTACAGCAACTTTGAAAGTAAGCGTACTGCATTTACCAGGATGCAATGGGGTGAACTGTGCTGGGATGAGAGGCAGTGTGCTCCCTCCCCCCCTGTGTTCAAAAGGCTCCCTTGAGCCAACAAGCTGACGAGCTCTCCTGGGATGCACCTGTGTGCCTGTGGAGAGGTACTGTGACCTGTGAAGGCTTGGGCACCATTTCAGCAACCCCTGATGACTTTTCTCTGCTCCTTACTACTTTTTGCTCTCTACTGATGACGGGCTAAACTCAGAAACACGTGTCTAGAGATAACAGCACTACCGGCACCAACTTTGGTGAAAGACTACAGCAACTTTGAAAGTAAGCGTACTGCATTTACCAGGATGCAATGGGGTGAACTGTGCTGGGATGAGAGGCAGTGTGCTCCCTCCCCCCCTGTGTTCAAAAGGCTCCCTTGAGCCAACAAGCTGACGAGCTCTCCTGGGATGCACCTGTGTGCCTGTGGAGAGGTACTGTGACCTGTGAAGACTTGGGCACCATTTCAGCAACCCCTGATGACTTTTCTCTGCTCCTTACTACTTTTTACTCTCTACTGATGACGGGCTAAACTCAGAAACACGTGTCTAGAGATAACAGCACTACCTGCACCAACTTTGGTGAAAGACTACAGTAACTTTGAAAGTAAGCGTACTGCATTTACCAGGATGCAATGGGGTGAACTGTGCTGGGATGAGAGGCAGTGTGCTCCCTCCCCTCCTGTGTTCAAAAGGCTCCCTTGAGCCAACAAGCTGACGAGCTCTCCTGGGATGCACCTGTGTGCCTGTGGAGAGGTACTGTGACCTGTGAAGACTTGGGCACCATTTCAGTAACCCCTGATGACTTTTCTCTGCTCCTTACTACTTTTTGCTCTCTACTGATGACGGGCTAAACTCAGAAACACGTGTCTAGAGATAACAGCACTACCTGCACCAACTTTGGTGAAAGACTACAGCAACTTTGAAAGTAAGCGTACTGCATTTACCAGGATGCAATGGGGTGAACTGTGCTGGGATGAGAGGCAGTGTGCTCCCTCCCCCCCTTTAGACACGATAGGGGTTCAGGGCTCATGCACCTGTACCCTCACCACTGGTATAGTGCACCCAGCTAGAGGGGTGGCATACCTATGCCAGGGTAGTGGATTGTAGGCATGGCACACAGGGATGTGTGCCATGTCGACTCTTCACTTTGTTCTGCACCAAAACACGCAGCCTGCAATGGCAGTGTGCGTGTGTGTAAGGGTACAGGGCCTCTAAGGGTGGCACAATAGGTTATGCAGCCCTTAGAGGCCTTCCCTGGTCACAGTGCCCTTGGTACCTGTGGTACCTTTTACAAGGGGCTTACATGTGGCCAGAGATTTGCAAATTGGGTTTTACAACAGTACAGTTTAGGGAAAGGACATAGGGGCATATGTATCAACATTTCATTTTGCGAGTCCTTAATAGCGAATTTTTGCGAATCGCTATTAAGGACTTGCAAAATGAAATGTATGTAGGTTTCGCAATATTAATTGCGATTCCTACGTATTCCTTAATTGCATATCGCAAATTGCGATTCGCAATTAAGGAATACCTTCCCATTCATTCCTATGGGCCTAAAGGCCCATAGGAATGAATGGGAAGACATTCGCAATTTGCGAGTACCCATTTGGTACTCGCAAATTGCGAATGCAATTTCAAGGGTGTCAAAAGGACACCCTGTTGCACCCCTGAAATGAGCATGTGTGCACATGTGGCGCACATACATGTGTGTGCGCCACATGGCACTTTGAAAAATGCCAAAAACTCTGTTTCTTCCACTTTTCCCATATTCTTTTTATTATTACCTTCCCTCTCCTCCTACTTTTCTCTCCCACCTCTCTATACCCTGGCTCCAATCCTCCACATTATCCTTCATATTTTATTCTTTTCTCCTTTTCTCTTATTTACACTATTTTACTATTCTCTCCCAAATCTACTTTGTCTTAAACTTTTTGCAAAGTGGTTTTTTTTCCCCCTATGATAACATATTTCTTTATGATTATTATGATGATCTCATATACAGTCACTGACTCATTTATATTTGATCTATTTATATTTAATCAATTAATAATATATGCTATTTCACTTTCTTATTTATGCCATTTACATATCTACTAATTATTATCCTCCTTGCGTTCTCCTCCCCTCCCCTTACTTCTCTCTTTTTCTTCTCTGCTTTTTCACGATTTCTCTATTTATTTATGTAATTATTTAATTATTTATTCACAATATATCTATTTATATATTCCATATTTATATGCTTTTATTCATCAACAAATGTCATGTATTTATTGTTACTTTTTATCCTTATAGAATTTTTCATGTATTCCTTCACAATTTATTACTGCCTCCTTATCCTCTTGATGTATTTTCATTGTAAAATTCAATAAAAAATTTCAACAGAAAAAGAAAAATGCCAAAAAGTGCATTTTTCAAAGAAATCGCAAATTACCACCAACTTGAAGGTGGTGGTAATTTGTGGTTTCCAAAGGCAAAATCGCACAACTTGGGTGCGTCAAGAATTGCATTTAAGGAATCGCAATCTGCGATTCCTTAAATGCATTCGCAGAAAAGGGAATCGCAAATTTTGCGATTCCCTATTGTGCGAGGGCCTTTTGGGATGAAACATCCCAAAAGGCTTTTTCACGTTCGCAAACGGGCCGATTCTGAGAATCGGCCCGTTTGCGAACGGGAAATAGGCTTCATACATATGCCCCATAGTCCCTTGGTACCTGGTTGGCAGGAACCCAGGGCACACTCAGTCAAAGTACATCAACCTTCGGCAAAAAGTGGGGGCAACCATGCAAAAAGGGGCACTTTCCTACACAAGCTAGAAGATCAAATGAGAAACACAAATTATTCAGGTGACTCACAAACCCTTCACAGTGTCGCAATCAGCAAAAGTGTCTGCTGCTCAAAGCCGCTGCTCAGTAATCTCCCTTCAACTTTGTTTCCTTTATCAAATAATATGAGGATGGAACAAATTGAATTGAGCATCAAAAAAGCGATTTACGGAAACCCCCTAAATCTAGCCCTATGCAACCCAACTATCCTACCTACTGGTGTTCCAAGTAACAAACACGTATACCCTTGGGTAAAATTAACAAACCCGCTGCATGACAAGGTTCAAACATCAACACTGGACACCAGGAGAAAATCCACAAATTATCCCGGTCAAGTAACACATAGATAAGCACCGATTGCGATGATTTTCAGGGCACTACGAGCTCTAGCAAGGAGCAGGCGATGATCATTTTCACTCCTGAGTATATATCGAGAGGGAGCAAAGACTAACTAAATAGGGGCAACATCCTGCAACACACAAACTACTTGCCAGGTTTGAAAGACATAAGATCAAACGATCAGCTGACGGTTAGCTTCGCCCATTCAATCAAGCCAAACGGCAGAGAATCCACACATACAGTTTGGTCCAGCACAAAGTTAACTAGTGAAATCCTCAACCATGCTAACTTAATGAAGGTTTGGAGAATTTCAATATAGCCACCAAAAATTGAACTATACCCATCCGTCTTCTTAGAGCCACCAAGTGTAAACACTCCAGACAACCAACAGAAGCCTAGCCAAAGATGCAACCATATCCTGCTAGACGCAGTCAGCTCCCATCAACCCCTCCCCCGGTGAATCAATATGACCGACTTGAAGTTCTATATATCGAATACCGCAACTAGTAACCAACAAGCGCTCACGCTCACAGGAGCACAACATCAAACAGCGCTCATATATAAAGCCTGATTACGTGCCACCAACAAGGCCATCACTGGCAAACCAAGCAGGAACTCGTCTATAGGATAAACCCAGATTCTTCAACTCGGAAATTGGACCAAAAGAACATCTAAACATTATGAGCTGGAATATAGCATGCCTAAAATAAAAAAAATGGTCTACAAGGACTTGCTGTCCTCTTTAAAACAACAGCATATTCATAGGCAGCAAGAGACAGGGTCGACTGACATCGTTGATCTTGATGGTTATTCAACTTTTCATCTACCTACGATTAAGCAACAAAAGGGTAGACCCACATGGGCTTGACTACTTGGATAAAAACAACTTTGCTAGCTAATGTTGAAATAACTCTCACAACATTAAACAAGGACATTCAAAGTATTGACTTAAGAAGCAAGGCAGGGTCGCTTGAGATCCTGAATGTCTATTTTCCACCGGGCGGCTGGGCCTTGTTCAAGTCAGATGTCCTGCTCGTTAAAAACCAACTCATGGTAAAAAGATTGGCCTAGGTGCCAAAGTTGTAACCCGAAAGAATGCATGCTGGGCCCTTACCTAACAAAAACAACTGCATAGTACCCAAGAGCACATTGTGATAGCCCTAGCAAAATCTTTAAGTTGTATATGGAGAATACGGTCCAATTTTTTTAAAGTAACAGCTGCCATTGATTAGTTCTAACCCTCTGTATGATGCTCTGATATTTACCTGTATTTTTTTAGTCTGTATTGGGCTCTCTTTAAGTACGATGCACGAAAGAAATGATAAGTAAATTACTCTTGGTGTAAGTACAGCATACAATGAAGATATAATGTTTATAAAGAATTATGTGTTTTTTAATTGATGGTTTTAGCATGTTTTTATACTTCTGTGTATTACCAACTTACACAATGTATTATGTCTTTATTTTAGAAATTATGTTTTTATCTAAGATTATTTATTATGTTATTGTAAATATTCTGTGTGTCTTTTATGATCAGAATGATCGAAATAAAGACTAAATTGAATTGAATTGAAAACAACTGCATATTGGTCTGTGGTGACTTCAACATCAAAATGCATCCTTTAATGATGTATGAGTAGGTAATTGAGGAAGACAGCGCTTAGGACATACCCCTACCATATAAGGAGCACTGCATGAATACCAAGAAGGCTGACTTCATCTTTGAAACTTTAGTTGAGGGAGGAGTGCGTCCATTGAACAGCAGAAAACCATCAGTCAACCCCCGAAATCCACCTTCAGAGCTGGCCTTAGGCAAAGCACCATTGATTATATGGGCAATAAACATCAAAGCATGGCACTGTGTCATTGACATAAGAGTCTATGGCAAGATTGAAAGCGATCACGATCCACTACTCCTGGTTTTGGTGCACCCAAACGCGAGCTGCCCTGTATCTATTGGCAATAAACATGCAAAAGGCCATAACATTGCCCCAAAAACAAACAGGAAAAACATTGTCACTACTGGTGAAAACAGTGACTCAAGGCTCTACCTCTATAGCCATAAATGGATGACCTCACATCCTACGTCCTTAACCATAGAAGAGGGGAAACAGCAGCTGGACAAATTTGAAGAGCTGCTAGTACAGATGGCAGCGGAGAGAAAAATCAATAATCATTCTGTTTCAGAGCATCCCTCTCTTGATTGCCTGGACTGGTTTGATGCGGAATGATTAAAGCTAAAAAGGAGTTTGTCTTTAGCCCTGAAAATTCAACACCTATTTGATGACAATAACCAGCTCTTACTTGCTGGCAGGAAGCAGTATAAATAGCTGATAAAGTTCAAGAAGGAACATCACTCTCAAAAACTTTGGCATGCTCTACTGGATGCAATCACCCTAAGAAAATGTAAAGAATTTTGGGAGATCGTAAGATGGGGCTGTGAAGGTCCTCCGAAGAACTTGGAGCTGAACATAGGCCGACAACTCTGGATAGACCACTTCACAACTCTCTACCAGAATGAAGGTGCTGTTTCTTCAAGTAGATCGGATGATCCAGTTGTGCAGAACTAGACCATGCTTGGAGGTGACCCCATTCCAATGGATACACCACAATTTAAACATAGTGGTAAAGTTGGCTCGAAGGCCAACATGGTTGGAATTACCAGCCTAGAACACCATCTTCCGGTCCATCTAATACCCACAACAGCCATCTCAAAGCCTCGAAACTCCCTGATTGCTTCTGCAAGCATTCCTCCCGATCTCTAAAACCTGAGGTCAATGAACGAATTCAGCGAAAAGGAAGTCGCTCAAGTAATTCAAGCTCAGAAGATGCACAAAGCCGCTGGTCCAGATAAAATTCCATCAGATGTATATCGAAACCACCTCACATTATAATCACCTCTACTAACCTGATCCTTCAATAACATCTGCACTCTCAAAGAGATTTCACCATCATGGAAAAATCAATAATTGTGCCAATACATAAAAAAGGGCCCAGAGACCTGGTGGGAACCTATCGACCCATTTCATTGCTTGATAGTGTGGGGAAAAGTTTTGGGAAGCTGCTACTATCTCGTCTGAATGAGTGGCTGGAATAAAAAGATCACATTTCTCTGTTCCAAGCTGGCTTCAGGAGAGGCCAGAGCACTATGGATCAAAATCACACATCTTAAAAAGTCACCACTATACCTGATATTCATCGACCTCCAAACAGCCTTTGATAGTGTTGACCGCCCCACACTATGGCAAACTCTAAAGGAGATGGGAATAACGTAGAATATTCTAAAGCTACTAATTAAACTGCATTCCTGCAATACTACTCGGGTAAAGTATAGCACCAGAAGTGATCATACAGCTGAAACCCCAATACAGTGAGGCAATAAATAGGGTTGCATTCTACCGTCAACGCTTTCTAATTGCTATAAAAATGATGTCGGAAAATTCCTAATGAGTCTAAATCTAGAAGTGCCTAAAATGAGCAATGAGTCGATACCAATATTACTGTTCACTGACGACGCTGTGCTGATGGCCAGAACAGAGCTTTCAATGCACTGCCTACTGGCAGGTTTTGAGTCCTTCTGTGCTACCAGAAAGTTAACTATCAATGTTGGGAAAACAAAATACATGATCCTCAATCAAAAAAACAAACTAAGAGCAATCTTTAGGGTGTATAAAAGCCTCTGGATCTGGCACCCGCATACAACTATCTGGGAATTTGACTAGATGCCAACCTCCTCTGGGCTTCACAGCTATCCAAGAGCAATACTACTCTGGCCCATCGTGCAGGAGCAGTTCTGTGATGTGCCAAATCGTGCGGAAATCACTCCGTAGGCTCAGCTTTGCTGGTGTACAGAATGAAAGCAAGGGCGGCAAATTCATATGGCGCAGAGATCAAGTCACTAAAAATAATTTCCTACAAAGGTTACTGCACCTGGGCAGAGGAACACCAATGGTAGCTCTGAGAGCAGATCTAGACATTGAAAAAATTGAGGACTGTATAGTTTTCGCACCAATAAAATACTGGATCTGCATTTGGTGCAAGGGAGAGCATGAGTCTTACAGATTCACCCTACCAGACATAATGATGCATCAAAACTACTGAACATTCCATGGCTTCTCCACATATCAAACGTCCTACATAACATTGGTCTAAAAGATCTTGGGCTACATCTGGAAACCATCACAAAGTCTTGCTCTGATTTGGTTAAGAAGGCATATTGGGAATACACTAGTCAAGATAATTCAAGTCAAGCCGGCCCCCTGCATATATGTTATTTAACCTTCAACCAAGACCGTGGTCCTTCAAAATCTATTGGCGTATTTTTCCAGCAGAAAAGAGATCCCTCTACATGAAATTCCGACTGGGCACATTGCAGTTGGCTTTAGTAACTAAAAGGTGGACATCAAACACTTACGAGGGACCAGACCTGTGCCTGTGCTCTTTCGGAGGCCAGGAAACTCTTATTCACTTTCTCCTGAAGTGGCAACACACATTAAATACCTGCAAATACTACCTATGTCTACTGGAGCCTCCATCTTCAGTTGTTTTTTTAATATTTTAAATCAAGACCTAATGATGAATCTGTGATGAACTTGTTCAACTGCTTTATGGACTAAACATAGCAATAATCCCATAATTGTGGCTCACTGAGTTAATGCACTGGGAAAAGCACTGCTAAAATGACCCCAATCACTGTCAGAATGTCTAGAAAACACTGATCAAAGTGTTTCTCCTTTTTCACTGCCACCTTTTAGACTCGCATAGTATGCATGCCGATTCTACTTTGGTTGTGGAAATCAATCTCTCAAGGTTCATTCCATTCTGCTTAGAGATGGTTCTTCTTGCTGATCTCTCAAGCTAGCCATAATAGCCACACGAATGGTAAAAACCCAGGAAAATATCAAAGCACTTTCACTTTTTGGAGATAGCCAACTTTCAAGCCATCAAAACCATTTCTGACTTGCCTAGCACTGATAATAATAGAACCCATTTAAAGGTGTAGGCACCCCCAAAAAGTCTAATATCCTCATCACATTTTTAGGATGGCTACCGCGAGGGCATAGCACCCATGAATGCACCCATGAATGCAGTAAAATTCTCTAGCCCCGACAGGGAAAAGCCAGACTTTCCTATGAACTCCCGGTGTATCAACCCGCTGATACACCGGGCCAGTTCCTTGAAATAACCTGTGTTTTCCATCTTATGCCGTATGCTTTTAGTCTGCTCTTGCAAAATGAAATCCATGGTCCTTTTGATTCACCTAACTAAGGAAAGCTTTTCCTTCTGCTAAAATATAGCGGCTCTATGTAGTTTGGCAGGAAGGATATAGCTAAGGAATGCTCAAACACATTTACACTTTAACTGGGACTCTCAAAGTCTACCCTTTCAAGAAAGCAATCTCTCGTCATTTACCACCTGCTAAACTAGGCGGTCCCATTGCATAGCAGATATGGGATCTTTACCCCTGAGTGTAGAGTAAACGCACTTGCACTTTATGAATTGAGCTTTTTACCTTCACTTTTTAGCGTCTAATGGCAATCAAGCAAGTGAACATCCCTCCATAATGCAAAAAGAACAGGTGATGGATAGAATGCTGAACAAATCAAACATTCACCTCCAGTCACAGATCTGGGTTAAATCCATCGTTTTTTTGCTTGCCACACCATTCAGTTTGTACCCAGCCATATGCAAATTAGTCTTGACCCAGCTCCCCATGTGAACAGTCGAGCCCGAACCACCAGGCCAGGTCCTGGCTGGACTGAAAAACAAGCATTCATCCTGGGACCTCATCAGCAAGGCCAGCGTGAAACCGTTGGCATAGCAAGCACGGGACCCTTATCTGGGCCTACCCTTCCCGCCCAGGGTGACAAATGCAAAAAGAACAGGTGATGGATGGAATGCTGAACAAATCAAACATTCACCCCCAGTCAAAGATCTGGGTTAAATCCACCATTTATTTGCTCGCCACTCCATTCCAGGTTGTACCCAGCCATATACAAATTAGTTTTTATTGTGCTCCCCAGGGGAATAGTCTCCCTAGACTGAAAAATAAGCATCCTTGGACTGGTTTCAGGGTATCACCCCTCATCAGTCAGGGTAGCTTGAATCCGGTGGCATGGTGAGCAAGGGACCCACGTCTGGGCATACACTTCTATCATTTGTTCTTTTTGCTTTTGTCGCCCTAAGTGGGAGGGGTATGCTCAGACGTGGATCCTGTGCTCACTGTGCAACTGGATTTATTACTGTATTTTTTTACTGTATTTTATTACTATTATTATTATTATTATTAACAACAAGCTTTTATAAAGCACATCGTTCACCTGTACAGATATCATGGTGCTGGCATATTGCCTCTCAGCACATACAATCTTCTCAAATCTGCCACAGATGGATTGACTGAAGCCAAGTTTCTACTTAGAGAAGTCTCCTCATGATGCTAGCCTGGCTGATGAGGGGGTGATACTCCAAAACTGGTCTCAGGATGCTTGTTTCTGGTCCAGGGAGGACCTGGCATGGCAGTTTGGGCTGGACTGTTCCCATGGGGAGCAGGGTCAAGACTGATTTGCATATGGCTGGGTCACAACTGGGGTGGCATGGTGAGCAAAACAATGATGGATTAAACCTAGATCTGTGACTGGGGCTGAATGTTTGATTTGTTCAGCATTCTGTCCATCATTTGTTCTTTTTGCTTTCGCCTCCCTCCCTACTGGCATTGTAAAAATAATTAAGGGCTCTTTCCTTTGGCACTTTAATGGAAGGAGTGGTCTTTAATGGCGATAGAAAGAAACTCAAGGAAGTCCGTTCTCGGGTCAATCTATGCATCATGCATTTACATCCCATGCTTAAATCTCGAGTAGATTCAACTCCTTCTTTGTTACATATAAACATGTATTTAGAACTCTAGGGGGCAGCATACAGGCCAGACCTATTGCTTAGTCAAAAATCTACTAAGAACATTCTCAAATTTATAACCTGGTTATTTGGCTATCCACAACTATCATTTTTAAAACCGCTTGATGTAGTAAATTAATTGTATCTTTTTCTCCTGTGATTTTAAGAGCAAGGTGTAAATTTTATTGAATGCATTTTTTTTTCTGTTTGTTTAATTGTTATGCTGTAACGGCTGAAACAATAAATATTTGATTTGATTTGAGTAAAGTTCTAACTTTTGTAAAATTTTATGTAATTCTGTTTAGCCGCTTTTTTCTGTATCAGGAAGCAAACATTTGTATGGGAATTAAAATGGGAAGTCAATGTTTTGGCACCACCCCTTTTTCTTTTCACTCGCTTGACAGATCATCACAAAACTTTCCATGAAGGAGCCAAAGTGAATGAACTTTAAAAAAAAAATAGTTTCATACAGATTCATTGAATGGTACCAAAGTTATTAAGAAAACAATAAATGCCTTTCCTATGAAAAGTCTGGCTTGGTATCTATTACGTCATCATTGCCTCTTTCAGGGACCATCAATAGTCCCTGTATCCGGAAGGGGATTCATTCCTAGTGGATTAAACTACCAAATGAGTTTGAATTATCCATTTTCATGAGGGTGAATAATGCCTTTAAGTGCATTAATTAACAACTTTTTATAATGGATGCCAGTCTTCCTGTCCCACTCATAGAGTAGGAAGTGGTTAAAATCCAAGAAGCCCCTAATAAGTGTCACCAAGGCTTACAAAAGCTTAAGAAGGCTCAAAAACAGTGTGACGTGTGGGCACCTAGTAGAGTTTGATAAATTGAGGTAGACCTTCAGTAGTAGTGCACACTCTAAAACAATTATCCTCCTCTCAGGAGGCTGACAACAACAGGAAAACAACAACCAAGTTGCCTAGACACCTTCACTCTGGAGGGGACCCCCCACAGGAGGGAAGGGCAGAATGAATGACAGTGATATGTCAGATAAGGAACCAGGGTAGCAGACCCTGGCATCCAGGATCCGCTCCTTTCTTAGGGGCAGATGATGACAGGAGTCCATCTGATATGTTTGAACCCGAACATTTTTACCATACAAGATTGTCTTAGTGGAAACCTGCATCCAAGGTGAGGGATTACGGGGTTAAGAAAATCCACAAACCCCGAATGAAAGATGTTAGGGCTTGACTGAAGACCTTGTGCTACTCTGAAGGGCAAGTTTACCTTTACCCCATACAAAGACACCAACATATGTACCTTCCTGGTCAAATACATAAAGTGCCCAAGAAGGGACTAGCTTGGATGCCTGCCAAGATAAAGTCTTGTACATGGTAGGGCCCCTCACAAAAATCCTGAACATGGCGAAAAATGCCAAGAACTCAGAAGCTTCCATGTCCCCTGAGATTATTTCCTGATGGGCCCAGAGGGCTATCTGCATGCTGGGGAAAGCTAATTGGGCCCTGTCAACAGAGTGGCACAAGTTTCTGCTGATCAAGGTTAATTCCAAATTGGGGGATCTAGCTACGTTGGTGGCTGGTACATTAGCACAGGCTCTTTTTTTCAGAGACCTTTTCATAAAGGAACTGGCAAAGTTTGTGACAACATTCACAGTCTTGACTAAGGCCAAGGAATTGATAAGGAAGGTATCAGGAGGGAGGGCTTTCATTGAGGCCAGAGGAAGGAAGAGTGTGCATTCGGCTGTTCCATCTAACAAGGTCCCTAGAGAGGGCGGTATAGACGAAATGACAGATGGCAGGATGGAAGACAATTTGCGACCATGAGACCTTCTTCCCATAGAAAGGCTAAGGCAGAGGCTGTTTAAGAGGAGGGGGAAATGCCTCAAGTGGTTATTCCATTAAGGGTTATTCCCTTTTCTCTTCTAAAATTAGGTGGGAGTTGAGGATTCTCTGAGAGAAATGGATGGAAACTACAGGTGATCCTTAGGTACGGAGAGCATTCAAGGGTTTCATAAAAGGTTTTATGGTTCCCCAGTACAAAGAGTAAGATCCAAACTATTGAGGTTCTCAAAACAGGTCTCAGCACTCATAGATATGGAAGTAGCAGAGATGAAAAGGAGCCATTTGCAGGCAAGTAATACATTCTATGAGCTTTTAGAGTAATATTACCCTGGTAGAGAAGGACAAGGGGTTCAAATCCATCATAAATTAGAGAAATCATGGTGTGGCTGGTCTACTGCCAATTCAAGATGGCGGGTATCTAGCTGTTGCAAGATGTTCTTCTCTCAGGGGGTTGGTTGGTTAGATTGGACCTGAATGACTCCTAAATGATGGTCCCCATATTTCCTCTTCATAGGAGGTTTTCTTCAGTTTTAGTGGAAGGGGCAGGTGTTTAAGTTTGTAACTCTGTCATTCGCACTATAATAGGCCTGTGGCGTTTCACCAAACTTCTGCTCCTGATGGTAGAATACCTACAAGTGAGGGGCATCCGATTGATTATTTATTTAGACGATGTTCTGTGCGTGGACCACTGCCCTCTGCAGCTGCAGTGCAGTTTGAAGACAGCTATTGCATTTCTTCAGGATCTGGGGTTCGTGCCACAAGGAGAAGTCAGATCTAGTTCGAATCAGTCAATGTCCTTTCCGGGTTTCATAATAGACTCTGTGATAGTCACTCTGAGTAAAGAAAACAACTGCGATCAAAAAAGAGTGAGAAAGGTCCTTTGGAGGGACAAACTCTCCTTGGACCAGTTTGTCAGATAGAAGGACTTATGTCGTCATCCATTCAGGCTATTTTTCCAGGTTCCTTGCATAACAGGGCACTTCAGATGTTGAAATCCTCTCAACTCAGTAGAGGAGTGACATACTCAGAGTTGGTGACTTTATCACAGGAAACCAGACTGGAGATTCAGTGGATACTAGATCATATAGATGCCTGGAATGGCTTGGCAATATTTGGATCAACCCCAGATTTGTTCAGCATGCAAGACACCAGCCTTTGGAGGGGGGAGTCAGATGTTGAGATATTTCAATAGGAGAATGGTGGAACAAAAAAGACCTGGATCTCCACAGCAATAGTTTGCAGCTGCAAGCGCAATCGTTTAAGTTCAGATCACTGACAAGGGAGACTTGATATTTTGCGATTCACAATATGGGACAAATAACAAATGAAAAATTACAATTAGCAAAATATAATTTAAGTACTTTTACTTTATAAAAATAATGATTTGTTATCATTCGCAAATCCTAAATATCAAATTGCGAATCAGTAAGATTAAAAAATAAAGACTGTCACACAGGCAGCCAATGATGACCAACCATTGAAGTAGGTTACTTTGATTCAGCTGCAGGGTGCAGAGCGAAGTTCATTGCTATTGCAGGAAGAATTCTAGCCACTATATCTTTTTTTTTATCAATTCTGTTTATTGACAGTGTAATAAAAAGCAGGTTCAAGGTAGATTGGTGCACTGACTTTACATTAGGAGGAATAAGCATCTCACTTTCCAGTATCCCCCAGCACTCTCGTTCCATCCCCAATATCAATCAACATTCGTGAGGGACCTAGGTAGAACTGGTTACGCCCCGAACACCCCAAAAGAAAGCATTACATATTTGGCCCCTGTAAGTGTTCCTTGACCCCCAGATTTGTGTCAATTTTTGGGGGCAACCCCATCGATCCTACACCACCTTCTCAGCCAACATACACCAGTCCAAGTTGCGCATTCAGTCCCCCAACCCGGGTGGCTGCTCAGCCCTCCATGTTCTTGCAATGTTATGTTTGGCAACCATTAGTCCCAGTGTCCATCATATTTGCATCATGCTATTCAAGTCTGTTGTACTCCAGATATTTAGGAGATACCAGTCTGCTGAGGCGGTCATTGAACTCCCAGACACTTCACCCATGCACACCACCACTGCTGCCCAGAAACTTTGAATTACAGGACAGTCCCACACAGTGTGGTAGAACTTGCCTGGTTGCCCAGACCTCTGCTCAGTCATCGTCTCCCAGCTCAGCAATATCTCGGGTCCACTGCTCCCTCAAGTGTTATAGCGTGTCAGCGGTATTGTTGAGTAATCTAGCCACCATATCAAATCAGGAGCACAAAAGCAAGTTTATCAATAAGTTGTCCACAGCCACTGCAACTATGTGTTGAAGAACTGCAAAAAATGCAGGCAGAGCTAGTCAACCACAGTGATGATGTAGCAAGGATCCCAGCTCAAACTATAAACACTTTAAAAGAAATGGAAACCACTACTGAAGGAATTAAGGCTGCAAGTGCACAAGTATTAGCTGTATTTCTGTGGGAGAGCCAGCAATTTCAAGGTGCTCTAGATATCAGAGTGGAGAAGGAAAAGGAATTGCCACACCATGTTAAATCCAAAGACCAACTACTGGATGGAAAAAGCGCAATTAAAACATATTTTTGGTTATTCTTTTAGATATACAGAATACCATTAATTTACTTATCGATATATTTTGTATTTGCAATCTTGTATGTTATTTAAGTCACCTGGAGGTGGTAGTTGAGGAGGGGTTTCAATGTCGTCATAATCAGATTCATCACTTACAGATTCCATTGATTGATTCTGATGGCTAGGTAATGCAACATGGCACAGGCGCTGTGATCTTACAGCACATTCCTGAATCATATTCTAGGGGACCCCATGTTGTGCAGACAGAGGATTCTGCCTTTCAAAAATCCAAATATTCATTCTATAATGCTTCTGGTGTCGTGTAGTTCCTAATAATACATAGGATCTGCACCTTTAGATAACATAAACTAAGGGATTGGTGTCCAGACTGATTCCAGAAGAGCCCCAAAGGATATGTTAGCCTTTTGACCAGCTAGCTCACAGTGCCACCATAAGCCCCCTAACCTTACCAAGGAGCGAATAGTTTCTGGGAACTATCGAACATGACAACCCTTGATCCTTCAAGCAGTACAGTACCTTTTGCTCAGTCAATCGTGCTCACTTAGTCTCAGAGAGGTATACAGAATAAATGATGGAGGCGTTTTCAGTAAGTATTTATTGAACCAGCGTCACTCTAGTATAAAACATGTATGCTGCGACAATCATTAGACAGAAACAGATATATAAGATTACAAGCACCGACAGAGTAAATAAAAGGTAGAATTCTAACATGGTGCTAAAACAGTAAATAGATGCAGGAATATCGATACATGGCAGTAATCATGCGTACTCATACGATGAAAACCCTATCTAAGTGTACCTACGTGTACCTAGCATGTATATGGGTGTAAAGCCAAGAATCCCCAAGGAAAGAGCCAACCCCATTACCTGATGGGAGAGTATGAAGGACCCCGTCTTGGTCTCGAGTTAGACACCCTGCAAGGGATGTCAGACCACTGCGTGCTGGAGCGTCTGCCGGCCGGCACTTCAGCATCTAGTGTCAGCGTGAAAGCTTCTCCTCTGGTTACCCAGTGAAGATGTGGGTCTTTTATACCCGAAAGGTACCCTCAGGGGTTCTACCTAGATGTGTAATGGTACTGTGGGTCTGTCGTTCAAGGATGACGATAGCGGTGACTTTTGTGCAGGGTTATTATACAGAAGATGGTAATCCTGCTGTGCATGTCCTTGGCAGGGGATTAAGATATGATACTAAGAATCCTCGTGCATAATAAATGAGGCTAGTTTTTGAAGAAAACCACACAACATTAATTTGGCAGATAACTAGGTAAAAGGTCAGTGTCATAACCGTTATGTAGGTCAAGGTAGGATAAATGTAGGTAAAAGGTCGTGCAGCTACCTAGGCCTATATTGGGGTACATTGGGGCTCATAACACCCACTCCTCATCCTACTGGATGGCAATATTAACTAATGCTAAAATATGCCTGTTTAAAAAAGCATTAAAACATTGCTAAAATATGAGTATAAAAACATCTAAAAACATGGTATTTGTTAAATCGGGTCCCTCACCATGACCCGACAGATCAACGCCGTCTCCTCCTCGTGCTACAACACCCTCCGCATCCTTCGCAAGACCTTCAAGTGGATCCCACCCCGAATCCAGAAAGACCGTCAACCACGCACTCATAACTAGCAGACTGGACTGCGGAAACGCCCTCTACGCCGGAATCAACAAATCCCTGCTCTGGAAACTCCAGACCATCAATAACACCGCTGCCAGGCTCGTCCTCGGCATCCCACGACATAAACACATCACCCAGCACCTACGAGACCTCCACTAGCTCCCCGTCGAGAAGAGAGTAACTTTCAAGCTACTCACTCACGCCTCCAAATCCCGCCACAATACCGGACCCCAATACCTCAACGAAAGAGTCTCCTTCCATGCACACAAGAGAAACCTCCGCTCCGCCAACCTCGCCCTCGCCCAAACCCCGTGTATACGCAGAGCCAGAACGGGTGGAAGAGCCTACTCCTACATCGCAGCAAAGACCTGGAACGAACTCCCGCTCAACATCAGTCGTTCCCCCACTCTGCACACCTTCAGGAAGAGCCTCAAGACCTAGCTCTTTGGCTGAATCGGAGCTGCACAACCTCCCCCCGCGCCTTGAGACCCTCACGGGTGAGTAGCGTGCTTCACAAATACCTGATTGATTGATTTAAAACAATGCAAAAGTTAAAAAAGCTCTATAAGTCCTCTAAATAGTCAATATACCGTTAGAACAACTGAGCACATTGAAAGCCATAGTGCTCAGTGAGAGCAGAAGAGAAAAATAAAACAAAAACGGTGTTTTCAAATTCCAATTTGGCTTGTTTTGGAAAAAGCCTGAATTGTTCACAACACACGGAGAGCCAAATGTTTATGTGTCCTGTGTGGGAGACGCAATATCACTGTTGCTTGCATTCGCAGACGACGGTCCCTGTAACACCTCTTGTATCAGGTCAATGAAGCAAGGTGATCATCTTCAGTTCCCGCAGCAGCCGCAGAGGAAACACTCAAAACTGTGTGCTGGTTTTGTTGCGGGGATTCTGCACATACACAGAACTATGCACAGGAAAACAGGACCTCGGTGTGTAGGGGCAGAGCCTTCCTACCACCTCAGTACCCAAAATCCCAAAACCAACTAGCTATAGTGTCTCATTCATTCTCCTAATCAATCACGAAGCTACAAATGATTAGACAACCCAGAACACAACACTCCCAACTCTCTCAGGAATCGCGGTAGCAAGACGTACCCTTTCGCTCACTCACTCATACTTGTCCACAATAAGAATTGACAGAGTCACTGTTATAGTTCAAAATGTTTATTTTAACTATAGTGCTCTATAATGCAGTATACAAGCCATTACCAGCAGCATAACGCATAAACCTAATACAGTTAGCATTGTTGCAATTCCATAGATTATAAAGGGGGAAGTCATCGTATACAGACAGTAGACAAAGGACTATAAGGCCTAACCACCCTCCCCTTGGTAGAAGAAGTTTTATTATATAAAAGAAGATCTCTGGGCTTTGTCAGCAGACCCCATACCTCAGTGCCTAGATGGTATTTCTACATCATAGGAACAGCATAGCTCTTCTCCCTGGAAAGGTCCCTCTCCAAGTGTGTTTTAGAACAACATGCATCCCCGTAATACCAAAGCACGAGTTTCCAGCAGCGCAGCTGTGTTAGCATGTTTTGTCTAGGTGTTAGGGACTGGCCAGAACAGAATAACAAGGGGCATTGTTTATCGACCTTGGACATCGTGTTCAGACTAAACTCCAGGAAACAGGCAAAGAACGCAGAAAGCAGACAGTTCTCATGTGAAAGGCACAAACAGAGTCTTGCAAAATAAAGTCATGTAGTAACGTTCGCAAAAGCAGTATCATGGCAGCAGAGCTCAAGCTAACTTAGCAATGTCGACAAAGACCCCAATGGCCATATAACACCCTCCCCTTGGTAAGGTCGTAGTATATAGACAAAACTCCAAACAGAGTTCAAAGGTAAGCAGAGTCCAGAAACGCAATAAAAAATCAAATTGGAAAAATTCAGTAGAATTTTTTTTTTTCCGTTTAAAATGTTTTTTCACGGAAAACGTGATTAATATGGAGGTGGAAAATCCATCGAAGTACGTGAACCTAAGAATGCAATTCGTTCCAAAAGGCCATCCCTATCATTAGTAGAAAAAAGGGATGCCATCCAATCAAGTAGGCCGAAGAAACAGACGTGCTCCTCATAATCCGATGCTTCCAAGAGCATATCCGGGCAACTTGCGTGATATTCGATGAAACTCCGGCGCAAGAGGTTCTGCGCAGCTGCACAGATATTCCACTCAGCCAAGACTCCAAGTGAAGCTGCACCCGCCATACGGCCATTCCGAGAACACGCCTGCTCATGGTCCACTAAGGGACCCATCAACTAGTCATAATCCGGGTCTGAACATGACGTATTGGAGAGGCATAAATCCAAAGTCCAATACAAAGGGCACCGCTGACAGTAGAACACAGGTTGCACGCAAGTGAAGTAGGCAAAGCGAAATGTTAGTCCATAACTTACGCTAAGCGTCGCTAATGGCAAGCATCCAAAAAGTTGTTGCATTCGGTCACGGTACAGTTGCAATTGGCCGGGTCTGTGCATTACCACATGGTAGGCAGCCATTGCGTAACAGGAGCAGAAGAACCAGGACGCCACCCGCCAGTGCTAGGATTAATGGTAATCCTCCAAAGGCGCTGGAAAATATAGAATGAATAAAGGCCGGTATTACTCCAAATATCGTCTGAAAAGAAGTCACAAGGCCGGATCCCACAAGTTAAAAAAAATTAGCAAGGCCTTTTGTGTCAAACGCATTAAATATTTGATGTATCAGTTCCCCAAAATGTAGTGGAAGATTCGTGTTCAGAAGTGACTGAATCTCACTAGATGTTCTCGCCACTTTCAATTCGAGGGTCTCTCGAGCCAGAGTGAGAGCCACTTCTTGTTGAAACAATACCGTTGAGTCTGCTTAATTTGTTTAAATCTGTTTTCAAAGTCGGAATGGAAGGGCAAATGGAACTTTCCCATGCGGGGGTGGAAAAGCACAGTGCTACAACAAGTAACACGCTGTGAAACTGTTACTATATACAGGATTCCTGCCCATAAACCACAGCATTCGTGGTTATTCAAAATAAGATAACTGCCGTTAGAAAGCAATGTTAAAGCGGGAATTATTGTTGGACGGGAGTTCCTTTAAAAAAACAAGCAAGATTAGCGTGGACACATTACAAGCACCGTGAAACTTAACGTGTTTACAAACTAGGGAATGTCCTACTGTGGAATCGCAGTCCTCCCCTGTTATGAAAACTTCCTTATCCTCCCGTTGACATCTGTAGGTGAAAGGTAGGGACCATAATTCATGGAGAAACATACTACCCAGGGGATACAAAGCAGCCAATTGGGAAATGTTTCATGCAAGATTTAAACTGAAACAGCGAAAAAGGGAGAGAGAGAACGCCATGAATTAACCATACAGCTGAATCTGTCTCCGCCACAAAAAATGGCAAGTGTTCTAATTGTTCAATGTGTAATAGCGTGTATGTAGCATCTTTCATGGTAATAAATCTCTTTTTATCAGTTAGATTAAATGGTAAAAACAAAGCAGAAGCATTCAAATAATCCCAAGGTACTTTTCCCATTTTGAGAGTCTGTAACGTCCATGCAAACTGCATCACAGATCGTAATTGATTTTGACCATGTTATAACACAGATACATCACTTTGAACAATATCAATAACAGATGAAACAATATTATCCAAGGTATAAATGCGGGAAGACAGTGTATTTATGCTATTGTCGACTACTGCAAGGACTTTTTCTAAATTTGCTTTGTCAATTTGGCGCAGACGGAACGCTGCCTGCATCTGCGAAAGTTTCCATACTTCATTGTAAGCTGCATAGATGAATCTCTTTGTTCTAGAAATCCTAGGACCTAAGATAAAATCAGCCAAATTGATTTCGCTCGACAAGAGTGACAAGGGTTGTTTTACTGACGACAAAGTGGAGTGTTCCAACCATTGTTGGCATAATTTTCCCACCAAATATGTGATGACCGAATGTGAATGTGGGTAACGTGGGTCTGGTCTAGTCTGTCTGAAACCAGGCATTGCATTATAAAAACGTAGCTGACATGCATTTGAATTGGTTTGCCACAATAACCATCCGGACGGGTCAACATCAGAGACATTGAAAGTGTCATTTCGAAACAGAGCTTGTAATACATCGATCGTATAATTTGTGTATGTACGTCAATTATCATACTCCGCCAATGACGGAATTGATGGAATATTTAAATTTTTGGCAGTCGCCAGGCCAAAACAAGTAGTTTGGTGCACTGTGTCATTTAAAATCATTATTTGAGTTGGAATTAGGCATGCACGATGCAAAGCTTCAGTTCCCTGACCCTGCCAAACCTTAGTGCCCCAAATAGATTTCAAATCAATGGTATCTCTCCAGTGATCATAACCTTGTATGGCCAATTCAGTTCTAAAGGAATTGGAATAGATTAATTTTGTGTGGGTCACAATAAATTTGGATTGAGACGACAATTGCAATTTAAAGAAATATGATTCTGGATTGGACGTGTTAAAATCAGTGAGATAGGTGAACTTATCCCTAAGGGTTTTAGAACTCACCTGTAAGGGAGTTGGACAATGTTCCCATTGCGTGTAATTGAAAACAGGTCTTAATGTGTTTGTTTTGTGTAAGAAATGATGCCCATAGTGTTGATAACTGAATAAATCAGCATAATTGGCAGAATTTAAATATAAATCTTCATCATCAAAAGAAGCATAATACTTTAAATCAGAAAACAATGAATGTACTGCTTGTACATCCCAATCATCGGAATGTATGTCCGGTGTTACCACATCTCCTAATGAAACGCGAAACACGTATGGTATCTTGAGGACTTCCGTCGGGCCATGAATTTCGAATGCTACTTTATCCCAAACTATTCCATCTGCAACCGGGAAAGCCGAAATGTTCACTAGGGTTTGATCACGTTTCATTATTTGGGACGATGTATGGGGAGCCAGAATTCCATCGACCAACTTCACAGCAGAGCGTTCTGGCAAATAATGACCACTGATGAGCAAGAAAAATACTGTCACAAATCCAATTGACATGAAGAGGAAAATCAGGATAAGTACCAACCAGATGTAGGTCCAGGGCAGAACCAGGTAAGTCTTTTTTACCCAAGCGATGAAAATACTTGTTTTTGTCGGTGGAAGTGCCAAAGTGGAAGACGAAGAGGAAGAGTCATAAGAGAAGCTCGTACGGTCCCCAAAATAACCGCTTGATCCCATGTTCATTAACGGTGGTAGCGCAGCATCAGCTTGATGTTGTCGAGGACTGTTCGCACTTCAATGTGGGACTCATCCACAGGATAAGTATACTCGACTTCTGCGTTGGAAGAGGATGGAGGCTGAACAGGCAAAAGGTCAATAGTAGTTTCCATCTCACCTGCAACGACACAGGAAGTAGTCGAAGAGGCAGAATGCACTGGATTCAAAGAGATAGCGTTGCATGAAACTGCAGGAGTTACACTATTCAGAATCGGCCAGACAGTGTAGTTTGACATTGTCGACTGAAATGTTTCTGTTTTCTTTGCGACCAGGCAAAGGTGGTAGAATCACTGTACGAGTACCCTTCAATCCAAAAATTGGGACCGGTACACGATAAGAGGGACCAAATTCTTTTTTGTTCTCCAGCTTCTCTTGTACCAGATCACCAATTTTAGGAAGCCAGCCGGCGACCGGAATCAGCATTGCCGTTTCATTGGAAGAGGGTAAATGTTCTGTAGCGAAGCTGTCATAGGTCTTTTGTAGGTCCTGTAACATAGTAGAATGGTTATCTACGTCAAATGTTGCAGCCGCCGCCACAATGTCTAGACCATCAAGGTCTGGCACAAACATTTTAATGCCAAAGAGCATTTCGTATGGGGTCCGCCCACCCAGAGATCTTCTAGGGAGATTATTGAGTGCACGTTGAACTCCATACAAATGGGCCAGCCAGTACCTAAGACCCTAGCTGTCAAAGATTGCTTTCAGTCACGGTTCATTTGTTCCACTATAGAATTGCCCTCAGGCCTGTATGGAGATGAAAACTGCACCAGCACCCTCATCAACTTTATCGCGTCCTTGTACGCCTTAGAGGCGAACGCTGGACCTTGGTCAGAATGGAAGGTGCCACAGGCAAACGTCCCGACAAAGACACACAAATCTCTAATGACATTTCGAGCATCAGCGCTGCGTTGTGGCCAAACCCATAGGAATCTAGTGCACGAATCAACTGCAACAAAAATATATTTATATGAAGTATCAGAAGTCAGTGGACCGCAGTGATCAAGATATACACAGCCAAACGGCTGATTGGAAATACATAGCTCTGTTTGTGGTGGCCGTAAAACCGTAGATGGTTTGATTTGCTGACAAACGTCACAAGAAAGCACATAATTATGGGTTTGTTTATATAAACCACGCCACCAGTAACATTGCTGTAAAATAGAGACAGTCGCAGACACTCCGGCATGTGCAGAAGCCATGCCTTTGTGTGCGGCTATGATCAAAGCAAGTCTGCGGTCCATGTTGGGAATCAGCCGATCCCCAACTGACGGAATTGTAGCATAAGGAACTTGTTTGGGAGATAAATGATAAGAATATTTGGAAGGGAAGCCCTGCGGGTAAGCAGTTCCATCCTTCGTAGAAGCTATCGCTGCCAAAATGTCATTATCAATTTTAGTCATGGATCTTGTAACTGCTGCAACGGAACACGTGGCTACTGCAGATTTGGCTGTCTCGTCAGCCAAAGAATTACCAACAGCATGTGCTCCCACATGCTGATGGCCAAGAGTATGTATAACCTGTGTGAGTGGCAGACGTTCTTTAAGCTCTGCCACTCGAACTCAAAGTGTTTTATGCTTTATTGCGCTGCCTTTAGAGTCTTGATATTCATTCTGAGACCAAAAGAATAAGTTGTCATTAAAAGACTGGACACAGTAGTAAGAATCGCACACAATAAGAGTATTCACATTAGGATCAGTAAACTCGAGTGCTAGAACAAGAGCACGCAGCTCCGCCAATTGCGCCGTACAGTCCCCCAGTGCCTGTGTATGCACAATGGAAGACTTAAATTCTCCATTCACAATTGAACCAGCTACAATAGCGCAAGCTGCTGAATAAGCGTGTTTGGACCCGATGGCGGGTTGAGCCGAGCCATCTGTATAAATGATACATTTGTACTCGTCCAAAGGAAGCAACGACAACGGAAGAGGATGAACATGTTCATACTGTAAAAACGCCTGTGTCTGAAGAGCAGGATCAAAGATAAATGTGACAACAGCCGATGTCAAAGAAGTAGCCCATTGTATCCAACGGGGATGTAAAGCCTTAGAGTTCGGTACACTTGCCTTAGTCACTGCTTCTAAAGCAGGGATAGGCGAGACCATAAGAATGCATTTCCCTCGCGCCAGCGAGCGTTCTTTTAGAATCACCATTTGGACGGCAGTCAAAATTTTTCAACATTTGAAAATCGCATTTCTGAAGCTGTGTACAAATGTGATTTGTATGCAATAGGTACTGTGTCACCTTCATTGAATGTCAAGTAAGTGAAACCCACCGTCCCCGGTACAATACGTATGACCAGGTTCGTGGAATTATCACATGTCAACAAGTAGTTAGTCGCAAGAAGATCTGACTGCAACGATTGCAAAATAGAGGTATTTTCCGGAAGCCAGCAGGCAGAAGAATATGTTGGTTGTATCAACGCATAAAGCAGTTTGATACACTGGGCATAATTGGGTATGTAAGTCCTCCCGAAATTCAAAAATCCCAGCAAGGACTGAAGTTTCTTCAATGTAGTGGAGGTTGCAACTGTGCACATTTCTCCAGAAAGTGGGGGGCCAACCCCCTACCTTCATTATTGAGATCGTAGCCCAAAAGAACAACGCAAAATGAGCGATGTGTGATTTTGCAAAATTGAATTTGTATTGGCAAACGATAGAATGATGCGGTCTCAGTTCGTCGTCCAACAGATAAATATCATCAACGTACGAGAATGCATCTCAATCTGTGTTGTGCAACAAAGACACAACACGTGCAGCAAAAGCCCCGGTGCTGTTCTTATACCCCATAGGCAAGAGCGTAAATTTTTTCTGATTTCCGACGGCGGTAAATGCTGTCAAGTCACGGCTCTCAGGAGCCAAGTTATGACTGTAGAAACCATTGGATATATCTAGGGTCGTTTTGAATTTTTTATGAATAAGGCTGTTCACTAGCGAAGAGCTGTGTGTGTTCTGTGCCGCAAATGTACGACAATGACTATTCAAATTTCGATAATCTAATACAATGCGATATGAACCGTCCAGTTTTGATACCGGAAAAAGAGGGTTATTCATCGGTGATACACAGGATTCAATTACATCTTGATATTCCAATTGAGTCAGAATGTCACAAACGGGAGCCTTAGCCTCACGTCTGATTGGATATTGCGGTTGTGGCTGTGGCATAGACCGTAATGGTATCTCATGCGCTGGTGAATCTCTATCCCAGCCCACCTGATTACGGTACACCGCTGCGGCAAGGGCCAATGCCCACTCAGAAGCGTAAGCCTGTTTAGCTTCCTCAGGGACGTAACATGAAAAACTCGGAAGTATCACGTCTTCCCCTCTAGAAGCGGCAAGCACAAATGGTGGAGGCCAATCTGCCTCCGCCAACAAAATATCATATGAGGAGGTGAGATTTTCCCAGAAAACCACTGTAATTGAACGCTGTATATCACCCTCAATTTGGAAGACTATTTCATAGAGCCTATCCGGGGAGCAGCTCGAGTAACTGCTGTTTCCACTGTAATAAAGGTATCAGTTGCTCTCGCCTCCAGACAGGGACGCAGTGCCTCCCACACTATGGTAACCTCCGCCATGCTGTCGAGCAGAGTCACTGCCCATGTCCAGTTCAGGAGTAGCGTTCTCACTGTCTGATGCATACTTCGCAGTCAAAGCAGCAACTTTCTTCTTTTGATATGGGGGTCGAAAACGAGGCAGTCCCTCTTGTTCGGCTTTAATGTCAAACTGTCGAGGTGGATCCTGCCCCAGTTGCGTAGTCGCACCTTTGTTGCAGTCCTGGCGTTCCCCACCACCGACTTGAGAGTCCGATGTGTCCTGTAAAGAATGAGGAGAGCGCTGATCAGGGACTTGAAATCTATCAGGAGTCTTAATTTTCGCGCGGTCGCGCAAATCATAAGTATGCTCAGAAGAATCAGGTGTCAGTGAACTAGCACGCGAACCTTGCTTCTGTTGTTGCTGCCCCTGTTTCTTATTTCTCCAGTTCTTTGTAGGAAAGAACGGGCGCCCATCCTTATCAGTCCGGGCTTTTTGTTGAGGTTGAGTTTGAGTAAAAGGCTTTATTCCCAGACTATTGCGGCCTAAGGTTTTATAAGCTTTAGCAATAATCTTCCGCAATTTGCGCTGTTTGTCTGCGTCAGCAACAGCCTCCAAGCGTTGCGCCACTTGTAAGCTTACAGCTTCACCCTTCACATTAGCAAGTATCATATCGCAAACAATATCGAACACCCCCACCAGTCTCATTCTCAACTCCAGGGCCGCTTCGGCCCCATGCTCATCCTGAACACATTTTATCCTGGAAGGGAGAACGGTCATTGAGGGAGTGCCAAAACAAATCGAATATACCGCTGCAGACACTCTACTCCAAGTGTTACATTCAGCTAACTCAGGAACAAGGCCTTTCGGTAAGTTCATGGTCAGAATCCTGTGCTTCTCCACAGGTGTGGTATTTAGAAAAACAGCTTTGAGTTGCCCAAATTTTTCAGCAAGCCAATAAGGGAGCTCATCCTTATTTGAAGGACGCTTTAACATCACAGAATTAATCATGATCGGACTGATAACTACACCACCGGGTCCCGGTGGTTGTGCAGCAACACCAGGTGGTCTCACCTGTATGTTTTCGCGACATGAACTGTATAACAGCTCTATGTACACGTATTAGCGATGTATGCAATACGCGTAGCACTGCAATAGTAACGTTTAGATAATTTGGATGTGGGGTATACCCAGCCAAAACGGGCCACGTGGCCCCATCAATCGATAAGGGGCCTAAACGGACAGCTGTCAAAGGGTGAGGAAGGGAGCCATTAAACCATATGGTGTGTTGCTAAGCTGTTAACGGAACTGCAAGAGATCGATAAGGTCGATAATCCCGCGGTAACGCAGTGGCAGTATATTCGTGAAAGAAATTATCAGTGCCATCCGCCGCCGGGAAGGTTACCCAAGAATAAAACACCTTGAAGCGGTGTGCCGCATCCGCCTCAACAACAAAAATAAGATCAGCACCACCATTAGGGACTCCATATTGAGTCAAATAAGCGGTTACTGGAGCGCGGTTCGGAGCGCTATGGTGATTGCCATAGTGAAATAAAAATATGAAACAACCTGCTCGCGGCAGCGCAACACCGGGTTAGAGAAAGAGAAAGACCTTTTAGAATTCAAGCTTGAAAAACCTATAACTTTTACAATATAGGAGGCTACACCGTCACAACTGTCTCCGGAAACAGATGTGAGGGGATTGTGGACAAGCACAAGCACTACTCAGGAGTCTCGCAGATAAGTACCAGACCAAACGTTGGTGGCGCCATGTTGCGGAGAGTCTGCACATACACAGAACTATGCGCAGGAAAACAGGACCTCGGTGTGCAGGAGCTGAGCCTTCCTACCACCTCAGTACCCAAAATCCCAAAACCGACTAGCTATAGTGTCTAATTCGTTCTCCTATACAATCACGAAGCTACAAATGCTTAGACAACCCAGAACACAACACTCCCGACTCTCTCAGAAATCGCGGTAGCAAGACATACCCTTTCACTCACTCACTCATACTTGTCCACAATAAGAATTGACAGTCACTGTTATAGTTCAAAATGTTTATTTTAACTATAGTGCTCTATAATGCAGTCTACGAGCCACTACCAGCAGCATAACGCATGAACCTAATACAGTTAGCATTGTTGCAATTCCATAGATTATAAAGGGGAAGTCATGGTATACAGACAGTGGACAAAGGACTATGGGCCAGATGTAGCAAGCGAAATAGCAATCGCAAACGCTGAAATTCGCAGAATATCAGCGTTTGCGATCGCATATTAGCTGTATGCTATGTAGGTAGGCAAATACCTACTTGCAAAATAAGGAATTGCAAAATTGCGATTCCTTATTTTGCACAAGCATTTAGAGAATCGCAATTTGCGATTCCCTAAATGCTATGCTAGTAGGCATCGCAAATTGCGATATTGCCTTAAGGAATCGCAAATTACCACCAACTCGAAGTTGGTGGTAAGTTGCGATTTCCTTTAAAAAGCACTTTTTGCTTATTTCAAAGTGCCATGTGGCACACATACATGCCCTCAGGGCATGTATGTGTGCCACAAGTGCACACATGCACAATTCAGGGGTGCAACAGGGTGTCTTTTTGGAACCCTAGCACCCTTGAAATTGCGTGTGCAATTTGCGAGTACCTACTGGGTACTCGCAAATTGCGTCGCGCATTCCCATTCATTCCTATGGGCCTCTTGGCCCATAGGAATGAATGGGAAGCCATTCCTTATTTGCGAGTCGCAATTTGCGAGTCGCAAATAAGGAATGTGTAGGAATCGCTAAAATTATTGGGATTCCTACCTACATAGCATTTTGCGAATCCTTAATAGCGATTCCCTAAAAATCGCTATTAAGGACTCGCTAAACTGATTTTACCTACATCTGGCCCTATAAGGCCTAACCACCCTCCCCTTGGTAGAAGAAGTTAAATTATATAAAAGAAGATCTCTGGGCTTTGTCAGCAGACCCCATACCTCAGTGCCTTGATGGTATTTCTACATCATAGCAACAGCACAGCTCTTCTCCCTGGAAAGGTCCCTCTCCAAGTGTGTTTTAGAACAACATGCATCCCCGTAATACCAAAGCACGAGTTTCCAGCAGCGCAGCTGTGTTAGCATGTTTTGTCTAGGTGTTAGGGACTGGCCAGAACAGAATAACAAGGGGCATTGTTTATCGACCTTGGACATCGTGTTCAGACTAAACTCCAGGAAACAGGCAAAGAACGCAGAAAGCAGACAGTTCTCATGTGAAAGGCACAAACAGAGTCTTGCAAAATAAAGTCATGTAGTAACGTTCGCAAAAGCAGTATCATGGCAGCAGAGCTCAAGCTAACTTAGCAATGTCGACAAAGACCCCAATGGCCATATAACACCCTCCCCTTGGTAAGGTCGTAGTATATAGACAAAACTCCAAACAGAGTTCAAAGGTAAGCAGAGTCCAGAAGCGCAATAAAAAATCAAATTGGAAAAATTCAGTAGAATTTTTTTTTTTTCGTTTAAAATGTTTTTTCACGGAAAACGTGATTAATATGGAGGTGGAAAATCCATCGAAGTACGTGAACCTAAGAATGCAATTCGTTCCAAAAGGCCATCCCTATCGTTAGTAGAAAAAGGGATGCCATACAATCAAGTAGGCCGAAGAAACAGACGTGCTCCTCATAATCCGATGCTTCCAAGAGCATATCCGGGCAACTTGCGTGATATTCGATGAAACTCCGGCGCAAGAGGTTCTGCGCAGCTGCACAGATATTCCACTCAGCCAAGACTCCAAGTGAAGCTGCACGCGCCATACGGCCATTCCGAGAACACGCCTGCTCATGGTCCACTAAGGGACCCATCAACTAGTCATAATCCGGGTCTGAACATGACGTATTGGAGAGGCATAAATCCAAAGTCCAATACAAAGGGCACCGCTGACAGTAGAACACAGGTTGCACGCAAGTGAAGTAGGCAAAGCGAAATGTTAGTCCATAACTTATGCTAAGCGTCGCTAATGGCAAGCATCCAAAAAGTTGTTGCATTCGGTCACGGTACAGTTGCAATTGGCCGGGTCTGTGCATTACCACATGGTAGGCAGCCATTGCGTAACAGGAGCAGAAGAACCAGGACGCCACCCGCCAGTGCTAGGATTAATGGTAATCCTCCAAAGGCGCTGGAAAATATAGAATGAATAAAGGCCGGTATTACTCCAAATATCGTCTGAAAAGAAGTCACAAGGCCGGATCCCACAAGTTTAAAAAAATGAGCAAGGCCTTTTGTGTCAAACGCATTAAATATTTGATGTATCAGTTCCCCAAAATCTAGTGGAAGATTCGTGTTCAGAAGTGACTGAATCTCACTAGATGTTCTCGCCACTTTCAATTCGAGGGTCTCTCGAGCCAGAGTGAGAGCCACTTCTTGTTGAAACAATACCGTTGAGTCTGCTTAATTTGTTTAAATCTGTTTTCAAAGTCGGAATGGAAGGGCAAATGGAACTTTCCCATGCGGGGGTGGAAAAGCACAGTGCTACAACAAGTAACACGCTGTGAAACTGTTACTATATACGGGATTCCTGCCCATAAACCACAGCATTCGTGGTTATTCAAAATAAGATAACTGCCGTTAGAAAGCAATGTTAAAGCGGGAATTATTGCTGGGACGGGAGTTCCTTTAAAAAAACAAGCAAGATTAGGCGTGGACACATTACAAGCGCCGTGCAACGTAACGTGTTTACAAACTAGGGAATGTCCTACTGTGGAATCGCAGTCCTCCCCTGTTATGAAAACTTCCTTATCCTCCCGTTGACATCTGTAGGTGAAAGGTAGGGACCATAATTCATGGAGAAACATACTACCCAGGGGATACAAAGCAGCCAATTGGGAAATGTTTCATGCAAGATTTAAACTGAAACAGCGAAAAAGGGAGAGAGAGAACGCCATGAATTAACCATACAGCTGAATCTGTCTCCGCCACAAAAAATGGCAAGTGTTCTAATTGTTCAATGTGTAATAGCGTGTATGTAGCATCTTTCATGGTAATAAATCTCTTTTTATCAGTTAGATTAAATGGTAAAAACAAAGCAGAAGCATTCAAATAATCCCAAGGTACTTTTCCCATTTTGAGAGTCTGTAACGTCCATGCAAACTGCATCACAGATCGTAATTGATTTTGACCATGTTATAACACAGATACATCACTTTGAACAATATCAATAACAGATGAAACAATATTATCCAAGGTATAAATGCGGGAAGACAGTGTATTTATGCTATTGTCGACTACTGCAAGGACTTTTTCTAAATTTGCTTTGTCAATTTGGCGCAGACGGAACGCTGCCTGCATCTGCGAAAGTTTCCATACTTCATTGTAAGCTGCATAGATGAATCTCTTTGTTCTAGAAATCCTAGGACTTAAGATAAAATCAGCCAAATTGATTTCGCTCGACAAGAGTGACAAGGGTTGTTTTACTGACGACAAAGTGGAGTGTTCCAACCATTGTTGGCATAATTTTCCCACCGAATATGTGATGACCGAATGTGAATGTGGGTAACGTGGGTCTGGTCTAGTCTGTCTGAAACCAGGCATTGCATTATAAAAACGTAGCTGACATGCATTTGAATTGGTTTGCCACAATAACCATCCGGACGGGTCAACATCAGAGACATTGAAAGTGTCATTTCGAAACAGAGCTTGTAATACATCGATCGTATAATTTGTGTATGTACGCCAATTATCATACTCCGCCAATGACGGAATTGATGGGATATTTAAATTTTTGGCAGTCGCCAGGCCAAAACAAGTAGTTTGGTGCACTGTGTCATTTAAAATCATTATTTGAGTTGGAATTAGGCATGCACGATGCAAAGCTTCAGTTCCCTGACCCTGCCAAGCCTTAGTGCCCCAAATAGATTTCAAATCAATGGTATCTCTCCAGTGATCATAACTTTGTATGGCCAATTCAGTTCTAAAGGAATTGGAATAGATTAATTTTGTGTGGGTCACAATAAATTTGGATTGAGACGACAATTGCAATTTAAAGAAATATGATTCTGGATTGGACGTGTTAAAATCAGTGAGATAGGTGAACTTATCCCTAAGGGTTTTAGAACTCACCTGTAAGGGAGTTGGACAATGTTCCCATTGCGTGTAATTGAAAACAGGTCTTAATGTGTTTGTTTTGTGTAAGAAATGATGCCCATAGTGTTGATAACTGAATAAATCAGCATAATTGGCAGAATTTAAATATAAATCTTCATCATCAAAAGAAGCATAATACTTTACATCAGAAAACAATGAATGTACTGCTTGTACATCCCAATCATCGGAATGTATGTCCGGTGTTACCACATCTCCTAATGAAACGCGAAACACGTATGGTATCTTGAGGACTTCCGTTGGGCCATGAATTTCGAATGCTACTTTATCCCAAACTATTCCATCTGCAACCGGGAAAGCCGAAATGTTCACTAGGGTTTGATCACGTTTCATTATTTGGGACGATGTATGGGGAGCCAGAATTCCATCGACCAACTTCACAGCAGAGCGTTCTGGCAAATAATGACCACTGATGAGCAAGAAAAATACTGTCACAAATCCAATTGACATGAAGAGGAAAATCAGGATAAGTACCAACCAGATGTAGGTCCAGGGCGGAACCAGGTAAGTCTTTTTGACCCAAGCGATGAAAATACTTGTTTTTGTCGGTGGAAGTGCCAAAGTGGAAGACGAAGAGGAAGAGTCATAAGAGAAGCTCGTACGGTCCCCAAAATAACCGCTTGATCCCATGTTCATTAACGGTGGTAGCGCAGCATCAGCTTGATGTTGTCGAGGACTGTTCGCACTTCAATGTGGGACTCATCCACAGGATAAGTATACTCGACTTCTGCGTTGGAAGAGGATGGAGGCTGAACAGGCAAAAGGTCAATAGTAGTTTCCATCTCACCTGCAACGACACAGAAAGTAGTCGAAGAGGCAGAATGCACTGAATTCAAAGAGATAGCGTTGCATGAAACTGCAGGAGTTACACTATTCAGAATCGGCCAGACAGTGTAGTTTGACATTGTCGACTGAAATGTTTCTGTTTTCTTTGCGACCAGGCAAAGGTGGTAGAATCACTGTACGAGTACCCTTCAATCCAAAAATTGGGACCGGTACACGATAAGAGGGACCAAATTCTTTTTTGTTCTCCAGCTTCTCTTGTACCAGATCACCAATTTTAGGAAGCCAGCCGGCGACCGGAATCAGCATTGCCGTTTCATTGGAAGAGGGTAAATGTTCTGTAGCGAAGCTGTCACAGGTCTTTTGTAGGTCCTGTAACATAGTAGAATGGTTATCTACGTCAAATGTTGCAGCCGCCGCCACAATGTCTAGACCATCAAGGTCTGGCACAAACATTTTAATGCCAAAGAGCATTTCGTATGGGGTCCGCCCACCCAGAGATCTTCTAGGGAGATTATTGAGTGCACGTTGAACTCCATACAAATGGGCCAGCCAGTACCTAAGACCCTAGCTGTCAAAGATTGCTTTCAGTCACGGTTCATTTGTTCCACTATAGAATTGCCCTCAGGCCTGTATGGAGATGAAAACTGCACCAGCACCCTCATCAACTTTATCGCGTCCTTGTACGCCTTAGAGGCGAACGCTGGACCTTGGTCAGAATGGAAGGTGCCACAGGCAAACGTCCCGACAAAGACACACAAATCTCTAATGACATTTCGAGCATCAGCGCTGCGTTGTGGCCAAACCCATAGGAATCTAGTGCACGAATCAACTGCAACAAAAATATATTTATATGAAGTATCAGAAGTCAGTGGACCGCAGTGATCAAGATATACACAGCCAAACGGCTGATTGGAAATACATAGCTCTGTTTGTGGTGGCCGTAAAACCGTAGATGGTTTGATTTGCTGACAAACGTCACAAGAAAGCACATAATTATGGGTTTGTTTATATAAACCACGCCACCAGTAACATTGCTGTAAAATAGAGACAGTCGCAGACACTCCGGCATGTGCAGAAGCCATGCCTTTGTGTGCGGCTATGATCAAAGCAAGTCTGCGGTCCATGTTGGGAATCAGCCGATCCCCAACTGACGGAATTGTAGCATAAGGAACTTGTTTGGGAGATAAATGATAAGAATATTTGGAAGGGAAGCCCTGCGGGTAAGCAGTTCCATCCTTCGTAGAAGCTATCGCTGCCAAAATGTCATTATCAATTTTAGTCATGGATCTTGTAACTGCTGCAACGGAACACGTGGCTACTGCAGATTTGGCTGTCTCGTCAGCCAAAGAATTACCAACAGCATGTGCTCCCACATGCTGATGGCCAAGAGTATGTATAACCTGTGTGAGTGGCAGACGTTCTTTAAGCTCTGCCACTCGAACCCAAAGTGTTTTATGCTTTATTGCGCTGCCTTTAGAGTCTTGATATTCATTCTGAGACCAAAAGAATAAGTTGTCATTAAAAGACTGGACACAGTAGTAAGAATCGCACACAATAAGAGTATTCACATTAGGATCAGTAAACTCGAGTGCTAGAACAAGAGCACGCAGCTCCACCAATTGCGCCGTACAGTCCCCCAGTGCCTGTGTATGCACAATGGAAGACTTAAATTCTCCATTCACAATTGAACCAACTACAATAGCGCAAGCTGCTGAATAAGCGTGTTTGGACCCGATGGCGGGTTGGGCCGAGCCATCTGTATAAATGATACATTTGTACTCGTCCAAAGGAAGCAACGACAACGGAGGAGGATGAACATGTTCATACTGTAAAAACGCCTGTGTCTGAAGAGCAGGATCAAAGATAAATGTGACAACAGCCGATGTCAAAGAAGTAGCCCATTGTATCCAACGGGGATGTAAAGCCTTAGAGTTCGGTACACTTGCCTTAGTCACTGCTTCTAAAGCAGGGATAGGCGAGACCATAAGAATGCATTTCCCTCGCGCCAGCGAGCGTTCTTTAGAATCACCATTTGGACGGCAGTCAAAATTTTTCAACATTTGAAAATCGCATTTCTGAAGCTGTGTACAAATGTGATTTGTATGCAATAGGTACTGTGTCACCTTCATTGAATGTCAAGTAAGTGAAACCCACCGTCCCCGGTACAATAGGTATGACCAGGTTCGTGGAATTATCACATGTCAACAAGTAGTTAGTCGCAAGAAGATCTGACTGCAACGATTGCAAAATAGAGGTATTTTCCGGAAGCCAGCAGGCAGAAGAATATGTTGGTTGTATCAACGCATAAAGCAGTTTGATACACTGGGCATAATTGGGTATGTAAGTCCTCCCGAAATTCAAAAATCCCAGCAAGGACTGAAGTTTCTTCAATGTAGTGGAGGTTGCAACTGTGCACATTTCTCCAGAAAGTGGGGGCCAACCCCCTACCTTCATTATTGAGATCGTAGCCCAAAAGAACAACGCAAAATGAGCGATGTGTGATTTTGCAAAATTGAATTTGTATTGGCAAACGATAGAATGATGCGGTCTCAGTTCGTCGTCCAACAGATAAATATCATCAACGTACGAGAATGCATCTCAATCTGTGTTGTGCAACAAAGACACAACACGTGCAGCAAAAGCCCCGGTGCTGTTCTTATACCCCATAGGCAAGAGCGTAAATTTTTTCTGATTTCCGACGGCGGTAAATGCTGTCAAGTCACGGCTCTCAGGAGCCAAGTTATGACTGTAGAAACCATTGGATATATCTAGGGTCGTTTTGAATTTTTTATGAATAAGGCTGTTCACTAGCGAAGAGCTGTGTGTGTTCTGTGCCGCAAATGTACGACAATGACTATTCAAATTTCGATAATCTAATACAATGCGATATGAACCGTCCAGTTTTGATACCGGAAAAAGAGGGTTATTCATCGGTGATACACAGGATTCAATTACATCTTGATATTCCAATTGAGTCAGAATGTCACAAACGGGAGCCTTAGCCTCACGTCTGATTGGATATTGCGGTTGTGGCTGTGGCATAGACCGTAATGGTATCTCATGCGCTGGTGAATCTCTATCCCAGCCCACCTGATTACGGTACACCGCTGCGGCAAGGGCCAATGCCCACTCAGAAGCGTAAGCCTGTTTAGCTTCCTCAGGGACGTAACATGAAAAACTCGGAAGTATCACGTCTTCCCCTCTAGAAGCGGCAAGCACAAATGGTGGAGGCCAATCTGCCTCCGCCAACAAAATATCATATGAGGAGGTGAGATTTTCCCAGAAAACCACTGTAATTGAACGCTGTATATCACCCTCAATTTGGAAGACTATTTCATAGAGCCTATCCGGGGAGCAGCTCGAGTAACTGCTGTTTCCACTGTAATAAAGGTATCAGTTGCTCTCGCCTCCAGACAGGGACGCAGTGCCTCCCACACTATGGTAACCTCCGCCATGCTGTCGAGCAGAGTCACTGCCCATGTCCAGTTCAGGAGTAGCGTTCTCACTGTCTGATGCATACTTCGCAGTCAAAGCAGCAACTTTCTTCTTTTGATATGGGGGTCGAAAACGAGGCAGTCCCTCTTGTTCGGCTTTAATGTCAAACTGTCGAGGTGGATCCTGCCCCAGTTGCGTAGTCGCACCTTAGTTGCAGTCCTGGCGTTCCCCACCACCGACTTGAGAGTCCGATGTGTCCTGTAAAGAATGAGGAGAGCGCTGATCAGGGACTTGAAATCTATCAGGAGTCTTAATTTTCGCGCGGTCGCGCAAATCATAAGTATGCTCAGAAGAATCAGGTGTCAGTGAACCAGCACGCGAACCTTGCTTCTGTTGTTGCTGCCCCTGTTTCTTATTTCTCCAGTTCTTTGTAGGAAAGAATGGGCGCCCATCCTTATCAGTCCGGGCTTTTTGTTGAGGTTGAGTTTGAGTAAAAGGCTTTATTCCCAGACTATTGCGGCCTAAGGTTTTATAAGCTTTAGCAATAATCTTCCGCAATTTGCGCTGTTTGTCTGCGTCAGCAACAGCCTCCAAGCGTTGCGCCACTTGTAAGCTTACAGCTTCACCCTTCACATTAGCAAGTATCATATCGCAAACAATATCGAACACCCCCACCAGTCTCATTCTCAACTCCAGGGCCGCTTCGGCCCCATGCTCATCCTGAACACATTTTATCCTGGAAGGGAGAACGGTCATTGAGGGAGTGCCAAAACAAATCGAATATACCGCTGCAGACACTCTACTCCAAGTGTTACATTCAGCTAACTCAGGAACAAGGCCTTTCGGTAAGTTCATGGTCAGAATCCTGTGCTTCTCCACAGGTGTGGTATTTAGAAAAACAGCTTTGAGTTGCCCAAATTTTTCAGCAAGCCAATAAGGGAGCTCATCCTTATTTGAAGGACGCTTTAACATCACAGAATTAATCATGATCGGACTGATAACTACACCACCGGGTCCCGGTGGTTGTGCAGCAACACCAGGTGGTCTCACCTGTATGTTTTCGCGACATGAACTGTATAACAGCTCTATGTACACGTATTAGCGATGTATGCAATACGCGTAGCACTGCAATAGTAACGTTTAGATAATTTGGATGTGGGGTATACCCAGCCAAAACGGGCCACGTGGCCCCATCAATCGCTAAGGGGCCTAAACGGACAGCTGTCAAAGGGTGAGGAAGGGAGCCATTAAACCATATGGTGTGTTGCTAAGCTGTTAACGGAACTGCAAGAGATCGATAAGGTCGATAATCCCGCGGTAACGCAGTGGCAGTATATTCGTGAAAGAAATTATCATTGCCATCCGCCGCCGGGAAGGTTACCCAAGAATAAAACACCTTGAAGCGGTGTGCCGCATCCTCCTCAACAACAAAAATAAGATCAGCACCACCATTAGGGACTCCATATTGAGTCAAATAAGCGGTTACTGGAGCGCGGTTCGGAGCGCTATGGTGATTGCCATAGTGAAATAAAAATATGAAACAACCTGCTCGCGGCAGCGCAACACCGGGTTAGAGAAAGAGAAAGACCTTTTAGAATTCAAGCTTGAAAAACCTATAACTTTTACAATATAGGAGGCTACACCGTCACAACTGTCTCCGGAAACAGATGTGAGGGGATTGTGGACAAGCACAAGCACTACTCAGGAGTCTCGCAGATAAGTACCAGACCAAACGTTGGTGGCGCCATGTTGCGGAGAGTCTGCACATACACAGAACTATGCGCAGGAAAACAGGACCTCGGTGTGCAGGAGCTGAGCCTTCCTACCACCTCAGTACCCAAAATCCCAAAACCGACTAGCTATAGTGTCTAATTCGTTCTCCTATACAATCACGAAGCTACAAATGCTTAGACAACCCAGAACACAACACTCCCGACTCTCTCAGAAATCGCGGTAGCAAGACATACCCTTTCACTCACTCACTCATACTTGTCCACAATAAGAATTGACAGTCACTGTTATAGTTCAAAATGTTTATTTTAACTATAGTGCTCTATAATGCAGTCTACGAGCCACTACCAGCAGCATAACGCATGAACCTAATACAGTTAGCATTGTTGCAATTCCATAGATTATAAAGGGGAAGTCATGGTATACAGACAGTGGACAAAGGACTATGGGCCAGATGTAGCAAGCGAAATAGCAATCGCAAACGCTGAAATTCGCAGAATATCAGCGTTTGCGATCGTATTTAGCTGTATGCTATGTAGGTAGGCAAATACCTACTTGCAAAATAAGGAATTGCAAAAATTGCGATTCCTTATTTTGCACAAGCATTTAGAGAATCGCAATTTGCGATTCCCTAAATGCTATGCTAGTAGGCATCGCAAATTGCGATATTGCCTTAAGGAATCGCAAATTACCACCAACTCGAAGTTGGTGGTAAGTTGCGATTTCCTTTAAAAAAGCACTTTTTGCTTATTTCAAAGTGCCATGTGGCACACATACATGCCCTCAGGGCATGTATGTGTGCCACAAGTGCACACATGCACAATTCAGGGGTGCAACAGGGTGTCTTTTTGGAACCCTAGCACCCTTGAAATTGCGTGTGCAATTTGCGAGTACCTACTGGGTACTCGCAAATTGCGCGCGCAATTCCCATTCATTCCTATGGGCCTCTTGGCCCATAGGAATGAATGGGAAGCCATTCCTTATTTGCGAGTCGCAATTTGCGAGTCGCAAATAAGGAATGTGTAGGAATCGCTAAAATTATTGGGATTCCTACCTACATAGCATTTTGCGAATCCTTAATAGCGATTCCCTAAAAATCGCTATTAAGGACTCGCTAAACTGATTTTACCTACATCTGGCCCTATAAGGCCTAACCACCCTCCCCTTGGTAGAAGAAGTTAAATTATATAAAAGAAGATCTCTGGGCTTTGTCAGCAGACCCCATACCTCAGTGCCTTGATGGTATTTCTACATCATAGCAACAGCACAGCTCTTCTCCCTGGAAAGGTCCCTCTCCAAGTGTGTTTTAGAACAACATGCATCCCCGTAATACCAAAGCACGAGTTTCCAGCAGCGCAGCTGTGTTAGCATGTTTTGTCTAGGTGTTAGGGACTGGCCAGAACAGAATAACAAGGGGCATTGTTTATCGACCTTGGACATCGTGTTCAGACTAAACTCCAGGAAACAGGCAAAGAACGCAGAAAGCAGACAGTTCTCATGTGAAAGGCACAAACAGAGTCTTGCAAAATAAAGTCATGTAGTAACGTTCGCAAAAGCAGTATCATGGCAGCAGAGCTCAAGCTAACTTAGCAATGTCGACAAAGACCCCAATGGCCATATAACACCCTCCCCTTGGTAAGGTCGTAGTATATAGACAAAACTCCAAACAGAGTTCAAAGGTAAGCAGAGTCCAGAAGCGCAATAAAAAATCAAATTGGAAAAATTCAGTAGAATTTTTTTTTTTTCGTTTAAAATGTTTTTTCACGGAAAACGTGATTAATATGGAGGTGGAAAATCCATCGAAGTACGTGAACCTAAGAATGCAATTCGTTCCAAAAGGCCATCCCTATCGTTAGTAGAAAAAGGGATGCCATACAATCAAGTAGGCCGAAGAAACAGACGTGCTCCTCATAATCCGATGCTTCCAAGAGCATATCCGGGCAACTTGCGTGATATTCGATGAAACTCCGGCGCAAGAGGTTCTGCGCAGCTGCACAGATATTCCACTCAGCCAAGACTCCAAGTGAAGCTGCACGCGCCATACGGCCATTCCGAGAACACGCCTGCTCATGGTCCACTAAGGGACCCATCAACTAGTCATAATCCGGGTCTGAACATGACGTATTGGAGAGGCATAAATCCAAAGTCCAATACAAAGGGCACCGCTGACAGTAGAACACAGGTTGCACGCAAGTGAAGTAGGCAAAGCGAAATGTTAGTCCATAACTTATGCTAAGCGTCGCTAATGGCAAGCATCCAAAAAGTTGTTGCATTCGGTCACGGTACAGTTGCAATTGGCCGGGTCTGTGCATTACCACATGGTAGGCAGCCATTGCGTAACAGGAGCAGAAGAACCAGGACGCCACCCGCCAGTGCTAGGATTAATGGTAATCCTCCAAAGGCGCTGGAAAATATAGAATGAATAAAGGCCGGTATTACTCCAAATATCGTCTGAAAAGAAGTCACAAGGCCGGATCCCACAAGTTTAAAAAAATGAGCAAGGCCTTTTGTGTCAAACGCATTAAATATTTGATGTATCAGTTCCCCAAAATCTAGTGGAAGATTCGTGTTCAGAAGTGACTGAATCTCACTAGATGTTCTCGCCACTTTCAATTCGAGGGTCTCTCGAGCCAGAGTGAGAGCCACTTCTTGTTGAAACAATACCGTTGAGTCTGCTTAATTTGTTTAAATCTGTTTTCAAAGTCGGAATGGAAGGGCAAATGGAACTTTCCCATGCGGGGGTGGAAAAGCACAGTGCTACAACAAGTAACACGCTGTGAAACTGTTACTATATACGGGATTCCTGCCCATAAACCACAGCATTCGTGGTTATTCAAAATAAGATAACTGCCGTTAGAAAGCAATGTTAAAGCGGGAATTATTGCTGGGACGGGAGTTCCTTTAAAAAAACAAGCAAGATTAGGCGTGGACACATTACAAGCGCCGTGCAACGTAACGTGTTTACAAACTAGGGAATGTCCTACTGTGGAATCGCAGTCCTCCCCTGTTATGAAAACTTCCTTATCCTCCCGTTGACATCTGTAGGTGAAAGGTAGGGACCATAATTCATGGAGAAACATACTACCCAGGGGATACAAAGCAGCCAATTGGGAAATGTTTCATGCAAGATTTAAACTGAAACAGCGAAAAAGGGAGAGAGAGAACGCCATGAATTAACCATACAGCTGAATCTGTCTCCGCCACAAAAAATGGCAAGTGTTCTAATTGTTCAATGTGTAATAGCGTGTATGTAGCATCTTTCATGGTAATAAATCTCTTTTTATCAGTTAGATTAAATGGTAAAAACAAAGCAGAAGCATTCAAATAATCCCAAGGTACTTTTCCCATTTTGAGAGTCTGTAACGTCCATGCAAACTGCATCACAGATCGTAATTGATTTTGACCATGTTATAACACAGATACATCACTTTGAACAATATCAATAACAGATGAAACAATATTATCCAAGGTATAAATGCGGGAAGACAGTGTATTTATGCTATTGTCGACTACTGCAAGGACTTTTTCTAAATTTGCTTTGTCAATTTGGCGCAGACGGAACGCTGCCTGCATCTGCGAAAGTTTCCATACTTCATTGTAAGCTGCATAGATGAATCTCTTTGTTCTAGAAATCCTAGGACTTAAGATAAAATCAGCCAAATTGATTTCGCTCGACAAGAGTGACAAGGGTTGTTTTACTGACGACAAAGTGGAGTGTTCCAACCATTGTTGGCATAATTTTCCCACCGAATATGTGATGACCGAATGTGAATGTGGGTAACGTGGGTCTGGTCTAGTCTGTCTGAAACCAGGCATTGCATTATAAAAACGTAGCTGACATGCATTTGAATTGGTTTGCCACAATAACCATCCGGACGGGTCAACATCAGAGACATTGAAAGTGTCATTTCGAAACAGAGCTTGTAATACATCGATCGTATAATTTGTGTATGTACGCCAATTATCATACTCCGCCAATGACGGAATTGATGGGATATTTAAATTTTTGGCAGTCGCCAGGCCAAAACAAGTAGTTTGGTGCACTGTGTCATTTAAAATCATTATTTGAGTTGGAATTAGGCATGCACGATGCAAAGCTTCAGTTCCCTGACCCTGCCAAGCCTTAGTGCCCCAAATAGATTTCAAATCAATGGTATCTCTCCAGTGATCATAACTTTGTATGGCCAATTCAGTTCTAAAGGAATTGGAATAGATTAATTTTGTGTGGGTCACAATAAATTTGGATTGAGACGACAATTGCAATTTAAAGAAATATGATTCTGGATTGGACGTGTTAAAATCAGTGAGATAGGTGAACTTATCCCTAAGGGTTTTAGAACTCACCTGTAAGGGAGTTGGACAATGTTCCCATTGCGTGTAATTGAAAACAGGTCTTAATGTGTTTGTTTTGTGTAAGAAATGATGCCCATAGTGTTGATAACTGAATAAATCAGCATAATTGGCAGAATTTAAATATAAATCTTCATCATCAAAAGAAGCATAATACTTTACATCAGAAAACAATGAATGTACTGCTTGTACATCCCAATCATCGGAATGTATGTCCGGTGTTACCACATCTCCTAATGAAACGCGAAACACGTATGGTATCTTGAGGACTTCCGTTGGGCCATGAATTTCGAATGCTACTTTATCCCAAACTATTCCATCTGCAACCGGGAAAGCCGAAATGTTCACTAGGGTTTGATCACGTTTCATTATTTGGGACGATGTATGGGGAGCCAGAATTCCATCGACCAACTTCACAGCAGAGCGTTCTGGCAAATAATGACCACTGATGAGCAAGAAAAATACTGTCACAAATCCAATTGACATGAAGAGGAAAATCAGGATAAGTACCAACCAGATGTAGGTCCAGGGCGGAACCAGGTAAGTCTTTTTGACCCAAGCGATGAAAATACTTGTTTTTGTCGGTGGAAGTGCCAAAGTGGAAGACGAAGAGGAAGAGTCATAAGAGAAGCTCGTACGGTCCCCAAAATAACCGCTTGATCCCATGTTCATTAACGGTGGTAGCGCAGCATCAGCTTGATGTTGTCGAGGACTGTTCGCACTTCAATGTGGGACTCATCCACAGGATAAGTATACTCGACTTCTGCGTTGGAAGAGGATGGAGGCTGAACAGGCAAAAGGTCAATAGTAGTTTCCATCTCACCTGCAACGACACAGAAAGTAGTCGAAGAGGCAGAATGCACTGAATTCAAAGAGATAGCGTTGCATGAAACTGCAGGAGTTACACTATTCAGAATCGGCCAGACAGTGTAGTTTGACATTGTCGACTGAAATGTTTCTGTTTTCTTTGCGACCAGGCAAAGGTGGTAGAATCACTGTACGAGTACCCTTCAATCCAAAAATTGGGACCGGTACACGATAAGAGGGACCAAATTCTTTTTTGTTCTCCAGCTTCTCTTGTACCAGATCACCAATTTTAGGAAGCCAGCCGGCGACCGGAATCAGCATTGCCGTTTCATTGGAAGAGGGTAAATGTTCTGTAGCGAAGCTGTCACAGGTCTTTTGTAGGTCCTGTAACATAGTAGAATGGTTATCTACGTCAAATGTTGCAGCCGCCGCCACAATGTCTAGACCATCAAGGTCTGGCACAAACATTTTAATGCCAAAGAGCATTTCGTATGGGGTCCGCCCACCCAGAGATCTTCTAGGGAGATTATTGAGTGCACGTTGAACTCCATACAAATGGGCCAGCCAGTACCTAAGACCCTAGCTGTCAAAGATTGCTTTCAGTCACGGTTCATTTGTTCCACTATAGAATTGCCCTCAGGCCTGTATGGAGATGAAAACTGCACCAGCACCCTCATCAACTTTATCGCGTCCTTGTACGCCTTAGAGGCGAACGCTGGACCTTGGTCAGAATGGAAGGTGCCACAGGCAAACGTCCCGACAAAGACACACAAATCTCTAATGACATTTCGAGCATCAGCGCTGCGTTGTGGCCAAACCCATAGGAATCTAGTGCACGAATCAACTGCAACAAAAATATATTTATATGAAGTATCAGAAGTCAGTGGACCGCAGTGATCAAGATATACACAGCCAAACGGCTGATTGGAAATACATAGCTCTGTTTGTGGTGGCCGTAAAACCGTAGATGGTTTGATTTGCTGACAAACGTCACAAGAAAGCACATAATTATGGGTTTGTTTATATAAACCACGCCACCAGTAACATTGCTGTAAAATAGAGACAGTCGCAGACACTCCGGCATGTGCAGAAGCCATGCCTTTGTGTGCGGCTATGATCAAAGCAAGTCTGCGGTCCATGTTGGGAATCAGCCGATCCCCAACTGACGGAATTGTAGCATAAGGAACTTGTTTGGGAGATAAATGATAAGAATATTTGGAAGGGAAGCCCTGCGGGTAAGCAGTTCCATCCTTCGTAGAAGCTATCGCTGCCAAAATGTCATTATCAATTTTAGTCATGGATCTTGTAACTGCTGCAACGGAACACGTGGCTACTGCAGATTTGGCTGTCTCGTCAGCCAAAGAATTACCAACAGCATGTGCTCCCACATGCTGATGGCCAAGAGTATGTATAACCTGTGTGAGTGGCAGACGTTCTTTAAGCTCTGCCACTCGAACCCAAAGTGTTTTATGCTTTATTGCGCTGCCTTTAGAGTCTTGATATTCATTCTGAGACCAAAAGAATAAGTTGTCATTAAAAGACTGGACACAGTAGTAAGAATCGCACACAATAAGAGTATTCACATTAGGATCAGTAAACTCGAGTGCTAGAACAAGAGCACGCAGCTCCACCAATTGCGCCGTACAGTCCCCCAGTGCCTGTGTATGCACAATGGAAGACTTAAATTCTCCATTCACAATTGAACCAACTACAATAGCGCAAGCTGCTGAATAAGCGTGTTTGGACCCGATGGCGGGTTGGGCCGAGCCATCTGTATAAATGATACATTTGTACTCGTCCAAAGGAAGCAACGACAACGGAGGAGGATGAACATGTTCATACTGTAAAAACGCCTGTGTCTGAAGAGCAGGATCAAAGATAAATGTGACAACAGCCGATGTCAAAGAAGTAGCCCATTGTATCCAACGGGGATGTAAAGCCTTAGAGTTCGGTACACTTGCCTTAGTCACTGCTTCTAAAGCAGGGATAGGCGAGACCATAAGAATGCATTTCCCTCGCGCCAGCGAGCGTTCTTTAGAATCACCATTTGGACGGCAGTCAAAATTTTTCAACATTTGAAAATCGCATTTCTGAAGCTGTGTACAAATGTGATTTGTATGCAATAGGTACTGTGTCACCTTCATTGAATGTCAAGTAAGTGAAACCCACCGTCCCCGGTACAATAGGTATGACCAGGTTCGTGGAATTATCACATGTCAACAAGTAGTTAGTCGCAAGAAGATCTGACTGCAACGATTGCAAAATAGAGGTATTTTCCGGAAGCCAGCAGGCAGAAGAATATGTTGGTTGTATCAACGCATAAAGCAGTTTGATACACTGGGCATAATTGGGTATGTAAGTCCTCCCGAAATTCAAAAATCCCAGCAAGGACTGAAGTTTCTTCAATGTAGTGGAGGTTGCAACTGTGCACATTTCTCCAGAAAGTGGGGGGCCAACCCCCTACCTTCATTATTGAGATCGTAGCCCAAAAAGAACAACGCAAAATGAGCGATGTGTGATTTTGCAAAATTGAATTTGTATTGGCAAACGATAGAATGATGCGGTCTCAGTTCGTCGTCCAACAGATAAATATCATCAACGTACGAGAATGCATCTCAATCTGTGTTGTGCAACAAAGACACAACACGTGCAGCAAAAGCCCCGGTGCTGTTCTTATACCCCATAGGCAAGAGCGTAAATTTTTTCTGATTTCCGACGGCGGTAAATGCTGTCAAGTCACGGCTCTCAGGAGCCAAGTTATGACTGTAGAAACCATTGGATATATCTAGGGTCGTTTTGAATTTTTTATGAATAAGGCTGTTCACTAGCGAAGAGCTGTGTGTGTTCTGTGCCGCAAATGTACGACAATGACTATTCAAATTTCGATAATCTAATACAATGCGATATGAACCGTCCAGTTTTGATACCGGAAAAAGAGGGTTATTCATCGGTGATACACAGGATTCAATTACATCTTGATATTCCAATTGAGTCAGAATGTCACAAACGGGAGCCTTAGCCTCACGTCTGATTGGATATTGCGGTTGTGGCTGTGGCATAGACCGTAATGGTATCTCATGCGCTGGTGAATCTCTATCCCAGCCCACCTGATTACGGTACACCGCTGCGGCAAGGGCCAATGCCCACTCAGAAGCGTAAGCCTGTTTAGCTTCCTCAGGGACGTAACATGAAAAACTCGGAAGTATCACGTCTTCCCCTCTAGAAGCGGCAAGCACAAATGGTGGAGGCCAATCTGCCTCCGCCAACAAAATATCATATGAGGAGGTGAGATTTTCCCAGAAAACCACTGTAATTGAACGCTGTATATCACCCTCAATTTGGAAGACTATTTCATAGAGCCTATCCGGGGAGCAGCTCGAGTAACTGCTGTTTCCACTGTAATAAAGGTATCAGTTGCTCTCGCCTCCAGACAGGGACGCAGTGCCTCCCACACTATGGTAACCTCCGCCATGCTGTCGAGCAGAGTCACTGCCCATGTCCAGTTCAGGAGTAGCGTTCTCACTGTCTGATGCATACTTCGCAGTCAAAGCAGCAACTTTCTTCTTTTGATATGGGGGTCGAAAACGAGGCAGTCCCTCTTGTTCGGCTTTAATGTCAAACTGTCGAGGTGGATCCTGCCCCAGTTGCGTAGTCGCACCTTAGTTGCAGTCCTGGCGTTCCCCACCACCGACTTGAGAGTCCGATGTGTCCTGTAAAGAATGAGGAGAGCGCTGATCAGGGACTTGAAATCTATCAGGAGTCTTAATTTTCGCGCGGTCGCGCAAATCATAAGTATGCTCAGAAGAATCAGGTGTCAGTGAACCAGCACGCGAACCTTGCTTCTGTTGTTGCTGCCCCTGTTTCTTATTTCTCCAGTTCTTTGTAGGAAAGAATGGGCGCCCATCCTTATCAGTCCGGGCTTTTTGTTGAGGTTGAGTTTGAGTAAAAGGCTTTATTCCCAGACTATTGCGGCCTAAGGTTTTATAAGCTTTAGCAATAATCTTCCGCAATTTGCGCTGTTTGTCTGCGTCAGCAACAGCCTCCAAGCGTTGCGCCACTTGTAAGCTTACAGCTTCACCCTTCACATTAGCAAGTATCATATCGCAAACAATATCGAACACCCCCACCAGTCTCATTCTCAACTCCAGGGCCGCTTCGGCCCCATGCTCATCCTGAACACATTTTATCCTGGAAGGGAGAACGGTCATTGAGGGAGTGCCAAAACAAATCGAATATACCGCTGCAGACACTCTACTCCAAGTGTTACATTCAGCTAACTCAGGAACAAGGCCTTTCGGTAAGTTCATGGTCAGAATCCTGTGCTTCTCCACAGGTGTGGTATTTAGAAAAACAGCTTTGAGTTGCCCAAATTTTTCAGCAAGCCAATAAGGGAGCTCATCCTTATTTGAAGGACGCTTTAACATCACAGAATTAATCATGATCGGACTGATAACTACACCACCGGGTCCCGGTGGTTGTGCAGCAACACCAGGTGGTCTCACCTGTATGTTTTCGCGACATGAACTGTATAACAGCTCTATGTACACGTATTAGCGATGTATGCAATACGCGTAGCACTGCAATAGTAACGTTTAGATAATTTGGATGTGGGGTATACCCAGCCAAAACGGGCCACGTGGCCCCATCAATCGCTAAGGGGCCTAAACGGACAGCTGTCAAAGGGTGAGGAAGGGAGCCATTAAACCATATGGTGTGTTGCTAAGCTGTTAACGGAACTGCAAGAGATCGATAAGGTCGATAATCCCGCGGTAACGCAGTGGCAGTATATTCGTGAAAGAAATTATCAGTGCCATCCGCCGCCGGGAAGGTTACCCAAGAATAAAACACCTTGAAGCGGTGTGCCGCATCCTCCTCAACAACAAAAATAAGATCAGCACCACCATTAGGGACTCCATATTGAGTCAAATAAGCGGTTACTGGAGCGCGGTTCGGAGCGCTATGGTGATTGCCATAGTGAAATAAAAATATGAAACAACCTGCTCGCGGCAGCGCAACACCGGGTTAGAGAAAGAGAAAGACCTTTTAGAATTCAAGCTTGAAAAACCTATAACTTTTACAATATAGGAGGCTACACCGTCACAACTGTCTCCGGAAACAGATGTGAGGGGATTGTGGACAAGCACAAGCACTACTCAGGAGTCTCGCAGATAAGTACCAGACCAAACGTTGGTGGCGCCATGTTGCGGAGAGTCTGCACATACACAGAACTATGCGCAGGAAAACAGGACCTCGGTGTGCAGGAGCTGAGCCTTCCTACCACCTCAGTACCCAAAATCCCAAAACCGACTAGCTATAGTGTCTAATTCGTTCTCCTATACAATCACGAAGCTACAAATGCTTAGACAACCCAGAACACAACACTCCCGACTCTCTCAGAAATCGCGGTAGCAAGACATACCCTTTCACTCACTCACTCATACTTGTCCACAATAAGAATTGACAGTCACTGTTATAGTTCAAAATGTTTATTTTAACTATAGTGCTCTATAATGCAGTCTACGAGCCACTACCAGCAGCATAACGCATGAACCTAATACAGTTAGCATTGTTGCAATTCCATAGATTATAAAGGGGGAAGTCATGGTATACAGACAGTGGACAAAGGACTATGGGCCAGATGTAGCAAGCGAAATAGCAATCGCAAACGCTGAAATTCGCAGAATATCAGCGTTTGCGATCGTAATTAGCTGTATGCTATGTAGGTAGGCAAATACCTACTTGCAAAATAAGGAATTGCAAAAATTGCGATTCCTTATTTTGCACAAGCATTTAGAGAATCGCAATTTGCGATTCCCTAAATGCTATGCTAGTAGGCATCGCAAATTGCGATATTGCCTTAAGGAATCGCAAATTACCACCAACTCGAAGTTGGTGGTAAGTTGCGATTTCCTTTAAAAAGCACTTTTTGCTTATTTCAAAGTGCCATGTGGCACACATACATGCCCTCAGGGCATGTATGTGTGCCACAAGTGCACACATGCACAATTCAGGGGTGCAACAGGGTGTCTTTTTGGAACCCTAGCACCCTTTAAATTGCGTGTGCAATTTGCGAGTACCTACTGGGTACTCGCAAATTGCTGCGCGCATTCCCATTCATTCCTATGGGCCTCTTGGCCCATAGGAATGAATGGGAAGCCATTCCTTATTTGCGAGTCGCAATTTGCGAGTCGCAAATAAGGAATGTGTAGGAATCGCTAAAATTATTGGGATTCCTACCTACATAGCATTTGCGAATCCTTAATAGCGATTCCCTAAAAATCGCTATTAAGGACTCGCTAAACTGATTTTACCTACATCTGGCCCTATAAGGCCTAACCACCCTCCCCTTGGTAGAAGAAGTTAAATTATATAAAAGAAGATCTCTGGGCTTTGTCAGCAGACCCCATACCTCAGTGCCTTGATGGTATTTCTACATCATAGCAACAGCACAGCTCTTCTCCCTGGAAAGGTCCCTCTCCAAGTGTGTTTTAGAACAACATGCATCCCCGTAATACCAAAGCACGAGTTTCCAGCAGCGCAGCTGTGTTAGCATGTTTTGTCTAGGTGTTAGGGACTGGCCAGAACAGAATAACAAGGGGCATTGTTTATCGACCTTGGACATCGTGTTCAGACTAAACTCCAGGAAACAGGCAAAGAACGCAGAAAGCAGACAGTTCTCATGTGAAAGGCACAAACAGAGTCTTGCAAAATAAAGTCATGTAGTAACGTTCGCAAAAGCAGTATCATGGCAGCAGAGCTCAAGCTAACTTAGCAATGTCGACAAAGACCCCAATGGCCATATAACACCCTCCCCTTGGTAAGGTCGTAGTATATAGACAAAACTCCAAACAGAGTTCAAAGGTAAGCAGAGTCCAGAAGCGCAATAAAAAATCAAATTGGAAAAATTCAGTAGAATTTTTTTTTTTTCGTTTAAAATGTTTTTTCACGGAAAACGTGATTAATATGGAGGTGGAAAATCCATCGAAGTACGTGAACCTAAGAATGCAATTCGTTCCAAAAGGCCATCCCTATCGTTAGTAGAAAAAAGGGATGCCATACAATCAAGTAGGCCGAAGAAACAGACGTGCTCCTCATAATCCGATGCTTCCAAGAGCATATCCGGGCAACTTGCGTGATATTCGATGAAACTCCGGCGCAAGAGGTTCTGCGCAGCTGCACAGATATTCCACTCAGCCAAGACTCCAAGTGAAGCTGCACGCGCCATACGGCCATTCCGAGAACACGCCTGCTCATGGTCCACTAAGGGACCCATCAACTAGTCATAATCCGGGTCTGAACATGACGTATTGGAGAGGCATAAATCCAAAGTCCAATACAAAGGGCACCGCTGACAGTAGAACACAGGTTGCACGCAAGTGAAGTAGGCAAAGCGAAATGTTAGTCCATAACTTATGCTAAGCGTCGCTAATGGCAAGCATCCAAAAGTTGTTGCATTCGGTCACGGTACAGTTGCAATTGGCCGGGTCTGTGCATTACCACATGGTAGGCAGCCATTGCGTAACAGGAGCAGAAGAACCAGGACGCCACCCGCCAGTGCTAGGATTAATGGTAATCCTCCAAAGGCGCTGGAAAATATAGAATGAATAAAGGCCGGTATTACTCCAAATATCGTCTGAAAAGAAGTCACAAGGCCGGATCCCACAAGTTTAAAAAAATGAGCAAGGCCTTTTGTGTCAAACGCATTAAATATTTGATGTATCAGTTCCCCAAAATCTAGTGGAAGATTCGTGTTCAGAAGTGACTGAATCTCACTAGATGTTCTCGCCACTTTCAATTCGAGGGTCTCTCGAGCCAGAGTGAGAGCCACTTCTTGTTGAAACAATACCGTTGAGTCTGCTTAATTTGTTTAAATCTGTTTTCAAAGTCGGAATGGAAGGGCAAATGGAACTTTCCCATGCGGGGGTGGAAAAGCACAGTGCTACAACAAGTAACACGCTGTGAAACTGTTACTATATACGGGATTCCTGCCCATAAACCACAGCATTCGTGGTTATTCAAAATAAGATAACTGCCGTTAGAAAGCAATGTTAAAGCGGGAATTATTGCTGGGACGGGAGTTCCTTTAAAAAAACAAGCAAGATTAGGCGTGGACACATTACAAGCGCCGTGCAACGTAACGTGTTTACAAACTAGGGAATGTCCTACTGTGGAATCGCAGTCCTCCCCTGTTATGAAAACTTCCTTATCCTCCCGTTGACATCTGTAGGTGAAAGGTAGGGACCATAATTCATGGAGAAACATACTACCCAGGGGATACAAAGCAGCCAATTGGGAAATGTTTCATGCAAGATTTAAACTGAAACAGCGAAAAAGGGAGAGAGAGAACGCCATGAATTAACCATACAGCTGAATCTGTCTCCGCCACAAAAAATGGCAAGTGTTCTAATTGTTCAATGTGTAATAGCGTGTATGTAGCATCTTTCATGGTAATAAATCTCTTTTTATCAGTTAGATTAAATGGTAAAAACAAAGCAGAAGCATTCAAATAATCCCAAGGTACTTTTCCCATTTTGAGAGTCTGTAACGTCCATGCAAACTGCATCACAGATCGTAATTGATTTTGACCATGTTATAACACAGATACATCACTTTGAACAATATCAATAACAGATGAAACAATATTATCCAAGGTATAAATGCGGGAAGACAGTGTATTTATGCTATTGTCGACTACTGCAAGGACTTTTTCTAAATTTGCTTTGTCAATTTGGCGCAGACGGAACGCTGCCTGCATCTGCGAAAGTTTCCATACTTCATTGTAAGCTGCATAGATGAATCTCTTTGTTCTAGAAATCCTAGGACTTAAGATAAAATCAGCCAAATTGATTTCGCTCGACAAGAGTGACAAGGGTTGTTTTACTGACGACAAAGTGGAGTGTTCCAACCATTGTTGGCATAATTTTCCCACCGAATATGTGATGACCGAATGTGAATGTGGGTAACGTGGGTCTGGTCTAGTCTGTCTGAAACCAGGCATTGCATTATAAAAACGTAGCTGACATGCATTTGAATTGGTTTGCCACAATAACCATCCGGACGGGTCAACATCAGAGACATTGAAAGTGTCATTTCGAAACAGAGCTTGTAATACATCGATCGTATAATTTGTGTATGTACGCCAATTATCATACTCCGCCAATGACGGAATTGATGGGATATTTAAATTTTTGGCAGTCGCCAGGCCAAAACAAGTAGTTTGGTGCACTGTGTCATTTAAAATCATTATTTGAGTTGGAATTAGGCATGCACGATGCAAAGCTTCAGTTCCCTGACCCTGCCAAGCCTTAGTGCCCCAAATAGATTTCAAATCAATGGTATCTCTCCAGTGATCATAACTTTGTATGGCCAATTCAGTTCTAAAGGAATTGGAATAGATTAATTTTGTGTGGGTCACAATAAATTTGGATTGAGACGACAATTGCAATTTAAAGAAATATGATTCTGGATTGGACGTGTTAAAATCAGTGAGATAGGTGAACTTATCCCTAAGGGTTTTAGAACTCACCTGTAAGGGAGTTGGACAATGTTCCCATTGCGTGTAATTGAAAACAGGTCTTAATGTGTTTGTTTTGTGTAAGAAATGATGCCCATAGTGTTGATAACTGAATAAATCAGCATAATTGGCAGAATTTAAATATAAATCTTCATCATCAAAAGAAGCATAATACTTTAAATCAGAAAACAATGAATGTACTGCTTGTACATCCCAATCATCGGAATGTATGTCCGGTGTTACCACATCTCCTAATGAAACGCGAAACACGTATAGTATCTTGAGGACTTCCGTTGGGCCATGAATTTCGAATGCTACTTTATCCCAAACTATTCCATCTGCAACCGGGAAAGCCGAAATGTTCACTAGGGTTTGATCACGTTTCATTATTTGGGACGATGTATGGGGAGCCAGAATTCCATCGACCAACTTCACAGCAGAGCGTTCTGGCAAATAATGACCACTGATGAGCAAGAAAAATACTGTCACAAATCCAATTGACATGAAGAGGAAAATCAGGATAAGTACCAACCAGATGTAGGTGCAGGGCAGAACCAGGTAAGTCTTTTTGACCCAAGCGATGAAAATACTTGTTTTTGTCGGTGGAAGTGCCAAAATGGAAGACGAAGAGGAAGAGTCATAAGAGAAGCTCGTACGGTCCCCAAAATAACCGCTTGATCCCATGTTCATTAACGGTGGTAGCGCAGCATCAGCTTGATGTTGTCGAGGACTGTTCGCACTTCAATGTGGGACTCATCCACAGGATAAGTATACTCGACTTCTGCGTTGGAAGAGGATGGAGGCTGAACAGGCAAAAGGTCAATAGTAGTTTCCATCTCACCTGCAACGACACAGAAAGTAGTCGAAGAGGCAGAATGCACTGGATTCAAAGAGATAGCGTTGCATGAAACTGCAGGAGTTACACTATTCAGAATCGGCCAGACAGTGTAGTTTGATATTGTCGACTGAAATGTTTCTGTTTTCTTTGCGACCAGGCAAAGGTGGTAGAATCACTGTACGAGTACCCTTCAATCCAAAAATTGGGACCGGTACACGATAAGAGGGACCAAATTCTTTTTTGTTCTCCAGCTTCTCTTGTACCAGATCACCAATTTTAGGAAGCCAGCCGGCGACCGGAATCAGCATTGCCGTTTCATTGGAAGAGGGTAAATGTTCTGTAGCGAAGCTGTCACAGGTCTTTTGTAGGTCCTGTAACATAGTAGAATGGTTATCTACGTCAAATGTTGCAGCCGCCGCCACAATGTCTAGACCATCAAGGTCTGGCACAAACATTTTAATGCCAAAGAGCATTTCGTATGGGGTCCGCCCACCCAGAGATCTTCTAGGGAGATTATTGAGTGCACGTTGAACTCCATACAAATGGGCCAGCCAGTACCTAAGACCCTAGCTGTCAAAGATTGCTTTCAGTCACGGTTCATTTGTTCCACTATAGAATTGCCCTCAGGCCTGTATGGAGATGAAAACTGCACCAGCACCCTCATCAACTTTATCGCGTCCTTGTACGCCTTAGAGGCGAACGCTGGACCTTGGTCAGAATGGAAGGTGCCACAGGCAAACGTCCCGACAAAGACACACAAATCTCTAATGACATTTCGAGCATCAGCGCTGCGTTGTGGCCAAACCCATAGGAATCTAGTGCACGAATCAACTGCAACAAAAATATATTTATATGAAGTATCAGAAGTCAGTGGACCGCAGTGATCAAGATATACACAGCCAAACGGCTGATTGGAAATACATAGCTCTGTTTGTGGTGGCCGTAAAACCGTAGATGGTTTGATTTGCTGACAAACGTCACAAGAAAGCACATAATTATGGGTTTGTTTATATAAACCACGCCACCAGTAACATTGCTGTAAAATAGAGACAGTCGCAGACACTCCGGCATGTGCAGAAGCCATGCCTTTGTGTGCGGCTATGATCAAAGCAAGTCTGCGGTCCATGTTGGGAATCAGCCGATCCCCAACTGACGGAATTGTAGCATAAGGAACTTGTTTGGGAGATAAATGATAAGAATATTTGGAAGGGAAGCCCTGCGGGTAAGCAGTTCCATCCTTCGTAGAAGCTATCGCTGCCAAAATGTCATTATCAATTTTAGTCATGGATCTTGTAACTGCTGCAACGGAACACGTGGCTACTGCAGATTTGGCTGTCTCGTCAGCCAAAGAATTACCAACAGCATGTGCTCCCACATGCTGATGGCCAAGAGTATGTATAACCTGTGTGAGTGGCAGACGTTCTTTAAGCTCTGCCACTCGAACCCAAAGTGTTTTATGCTTTATTGCGCTGCCTTTAGAGTCTTGATATTCATTCTGAGACCAAAAGAATAAGTTGTCATTAAAAGACTGGACACAGTAGTAAGAATCGCACACAATAAGAGTATTCACATTAGGATCAGTAAACTCGAGTGCTAGAACAAGAGCACGCAGCTCCACCAATTGCGCCGTACAGTCCCCCAGTGCCTGTGTATGCACAATGGAAGACTTAAATTCTCCATTCACAATTGAACCAGCTACAATAGCGCAAGCTGCTGAATAAGCGTGTTTGGACCCGATGGCGGGTTGGGCCGAGTCATCTGTATAAATGATACATTTGTACTCGTCCAAAGGAAGCAACGACAACGGAGGAGGATGAACATGTTCATACTGTAAAAACGCCTGTGTCTGAAGAGCAGGATCAAAGATAAATGTGACAACAGCCGATGTCAAAGAAGTAGCCCATTGTATCCAACGGGGATGTAAAGCCTTAGAGTTCGGTACACTTGCCTTAGTCACTGCTTCTAAAGCAGGGATAGGCGAGACCATAAGAATGCATTTCCCTCGCGCCAGCGAGCGTTCTTTAGAATCACCATTTGGACGGCAGTCAAAATCTTTTCAACATTTGAAAATCGCATTTCTGAAGCTGTGTACAAATGTGATTTGTATGCAATAGGTACTGTGTCACCTTCATTGAATGTCAAGTAAGTGAAACCCACCGTCCCCGGTACAATACGTATGACCAGGTTCGTGGAATTATCACATGTCAACAAGTAGTTAGTCGCAAGAAGATCTGACTGCAACGATTGCAAAATAGAGGTATTTTCCGGAAGCCAGCAGGCAGAAGAATATGTTGGTTGTATCAACGAATAAAGCAGTTTGATACACTGGGCATAATTGGGTATGTAAGTCCTCCCGAAATTCAAAAATCCCAGCAAGGACTGAAGTTTCTTCAATGTAGTGGAGGTTGCAACTGTGCACATTTCTCCAGAAAGTGGGGGCCAACCCCCTACCTTCATTATTGAGATCGTAGCCCAAAAAGAACAACGCAAAATGAGCGATGTGTGATTTTGCAAAATTGAATTTGTATTGGCAAACGATAGAATGATGCGGTCTCAGTTCGTCGTCCAACAGATAAATATCATCAACGTACGAGAATGCATCTCAATCTGTGTTGTGCAACAAAGACACAACACGTGCAGCAAAAGCCCCGGTGCTGTTCTTATACCCCATAGGCAAGAGCGTAAATTTTTTCTGATTTCCGACGGCGGTAAATGCTGTCAAGTCACGGCTCTCAGGAGCCAAGTTATGACTGTAGAAACCATTGGATATATCTAGGGTCGTTTTGAATTTTTTATGAATAAGGCTGTTCACTAGCGCAGAGCTGTGTGTGTTCTGTGCCGCAAATGTACGACAATGACTATTCAAATTTCGATAATCTAATACAATGCGATATGAACCGTCCAGTTTTGATACCGGAAAAAGAGGGTTATTCATCAGTGATACACAGGATTCAATTACATCTTGATATTCCAATTGAGTCAGAATGTCACAAACGGGAGCCTTAGCCTCACGTCTGATTGGATATTGCGGTTGTGGCTGTGGCATAGACCGTAATGGTATCTCATGCGCTGGTGAATCTCTATCCCAGCCCACCTGATTACGGTACACTGCTGGGGCAAGGGCCAATGCCCACTCAGAAGCGTAAGCCTGTTTAGCTTCCTCAGGGACGTAACATGAAAAACTCGGAAGTATCACGTCTTCCCCTCTAGAAGCGGCAAGCACAAATGGTGGAGGCCAATCTGCCTCCGCCAACAAAATATCATATGAGGAGGTGAGATTTTCCCAGAAAACCACTGTAATTGAACGCTGTATATCACCCTCAATTTGGAAGACTATTTCATAGAGCCTATCCGGGGAGCAGCTCGAGTAACTGCTGTTTCCACTGTAATAAAGGTATCAGTTGCTCTCGCCTCCAGACAGGGACGCAGTGCCTCCCACACTATGGTAACCTCCGCCGTGCTGTCGAGCAGAGTCACTGCCCATGTCCAGTTCAGGAGTAGCGTTCTCACTGTCTGATGCATACTTCGCAGTCAAAGCAGCAACTTTCTTCTTTTGATATGGGGGTCGAAAACGAGGCAGTCCCTCTTGTTCGGCTTTAATGTCAAACTGTCGAGGTGGATCCTGCCCCAGTTGCGTAGTCGCACCTTTGTTGCAGTCCTGGCGTTCCCCACCACCGACTTGAGAGTCCGATGTGTCCTGTAAAGAATGAGGAGAGCGCTGATCAGGGACTTGAAATCTATCAGGAGTCTTAATTTTCGCGCGGTCGCGCAAATCATAAGTATGCTCAGAAGAATCAGGTGTCAGTGAACCAGCACGCGAACCTTGCTTCTGTTGTTGCTGCCCCTGTTTCTTATTTCTCCAGTTCTTTTTAGGAAAGAACGGGCGCCCATCCTTATCAGTCCGGGCTTTTTGTTGAGGTTGAGTTTGAGTAAAAGGCTTTATTCCCAGACTATTGCGGCCTAAGGTTTTATAAGCTTTAGCAATAATCTTCCGCAATTTGCGCTGTTTGTCTGCGTCAGCAACAGCCTCCAAGCGTTGCGCCACTTGTAAGCTTACAGCTTCACCCTTCACATTAGCAAGTATCATATCGCAAACAATATCGAACACCCCCACCAGTCTCATTCTCAACTCCAGGGCCGCTTCGGCCCCATGCTCATCCTGAACACATTTTATCATGGAAGGGAGAACGGTCATTGAGGGAGTGCCAAAACAAATCGAATATACCGCTGCAGACACTCTACTCCAAGTGTTACATTCAGCTAACTCAGGAACAAGGCCTTTCGGTAAGTTCATGGTCAGAATCCTGTGCTTCTCCACAGGTGTGGTATTTAGAAAAACAGCTGTAGGTTGCCCAAATTTTTCAGCAAGCCAATAAGGGAGCTCATCCTTATTTGAAGGACGATTTAACATCACAGAATTAATCATGATCGGACTGATAACTACACCACCGGGTCCCGGTGGTTGTGCAGCAACACCAGGTGGTCTCACCTGTATGTTTTCGCGACATGAACTGTATAACAGCTCTATGTACACGTATTAGCGATGTATGCAATAAGCGTAGCACTGCAATAGTAACGTTTAGATAATTTGGATGTGGGGTATACCCAGCCAAAACGGGCCACGTGGCCCCATCAATCGATAAGGGGCCTAAACGGACAGCTGTCAAAGGGTGAGGAAGGGAGCCATTAAACCATATGGTGTGTTGCTAAGCTGTTAACGGAACTGCAAGAGATCGATAAGGTCGATAATCCCGCGGTAACGCAGTGGCAGTATATTCGTGAAAGAAATTATCAGTGCCATCCGCCGCCGGGAAGGTTACCCAAGAATAAAACACCTTGAAGCGGTGTGCCGCATCCTCCTCAACAACAAAAATAAGATCAGCACCACCATTAGGGACTCCATATTGAGTCAAATAAGCGGTTACTGGAGCGCGGTTCGGAGGCGCTATGGTGATTGCCATAGTGAAATAAAAATATGAAACAACCTGCTCGCGGCAGCGCAACACCGGGTTAGAGAAAGAGAAAGACCTTTTAGAATTCAAGCTTGAAAAACCTATAACTTTTACAATATAGGAGGCTACACCGTCACAACTGTCTCCGGAAACAGATGTGAGGGGATTGTGGACAAGCACAAGCACTACTCAGGAGTCTCGCAGATAAGTACCAGACCAAACGTTGGTGGCGCCATGTTGCGGAGAGTCTGCACATACACAGAACTATGCGCAGGAAAACAGGACCACACAACACTCCCGACTCTCTCAGATATCGCGGTAGCAAGACATACCCTTTCACTCACTCACTCATACTTGTCCACAATAAGAATTGACAGTCACTGTTATAGTTCAAAATGTTTATTTTAACTATAGTGCTCTATAATGCAGTCTACGAGCCACTACCAGCAGCATAACGCATGAACCTAATACAGTTAGCATTGTTGCAATTCCATAGATTATAAAGGGGGAAGTCATGGTATACAGACAGTGGACAAAGGACTATGGGCCAGATGTAGCAAGCGAAATAGCAATCGCAAACGCTGAAATTCGCAGAATATCAGCGTTTGCGATCGCAATTTAGCTGTATGCTATGTAGGTAGGCAAATACCTACTTGCAAAATAAGGAATTGCAAAAATTGCGATTCCTTATTTTGCACAAGCATTTAGAGAATCGCAATTTGCGATTCCCTAAATGCTATGCTAGTAGGCATCGCAAATTGCGATATTGCCTTAAGGAATCGCAAATTACCACCAACTCGAAGTTGGTGGTAAGTTGCGATTTCCTTTAAAAAAGCACTTTTTTGCTTATTTCAAAGTGCCATGTGGCACACATACATGCCCTCAGGGCATGTATGTGTGCCACAAGTGCACACATGCACAATTCAGGGGTGCAACAGGGTGTCTTTTTGGAACCCTAGCACCCTTTAAATTGCGTGTGCAATTTGCGAGTACCTACTGGGTACTCGCAAATTGCGCGCTCAATTCCCATTCATTCCTATGGGCCTCTTGGCCCATAGGAATGAATGGGAAGCCATTCCTTATTTGCGAGTCGCAATTTGCGAGTCGCAAATAAGGAATGTGTAGGAATCGCTAAAATTATTGGGATTCCTACCTACATAGCATTTGCGAATCCTTAATAGCGATTCCCTAAAAATCGCTATTAAGGACTCGCTAAACTGATTTTACCTACATCTGGCCCTATAAGGCCTAACCACCCTCCCCTTGGTAGAAGAAGTTAAATTATATAAAAGAAGATCTCTGGGCTTTGTCAGCAGACCCCATACCTCAGTGCCTTGATGGTATTTCTACATCATAGCAACAGCACAGCTCTTCTCCCTGGAAAGGTCCCTCTCCAAGTGTGTTTTAGAACAACACTCATCCCCGTAATATCAAAGCACGAGTTTCCAGCAGCGCAGCTGTGTTAGCATGTTTTGTCTAGGTGCTAGGGACTGACCAGAACAGAATAACAAGGGGCATTGTTTATCAACCTTGCACATCGTGTTCAGACTAAACTCCAGGAAACAGGCAAAGAATGCAGAAAGCAGACAGTTCTCATGTGAAAGGCACAAACAGAGTCTTGCAAAATAAAGTCATGTAGTAACGTTGGCAAAAGCAGCATCATGGCAGCAGAGCTCATGCTAACTTAGCAATGTCGACAATGACCCCAATGGCCATATAACAGTTTTAGAGCTTGTGTCCATTCCGACAGGAGCTGAAGCATCCTGTGGAGGCTCTAAGAATGCCGTCATCAACATGGGAATACGCTGGAGACCCTGTAATACGTGGGCCTTTAAGGGGTCCAATAGTATGTCTACGTCCGGTGGCGCAACCAATGGAAGTGTTAGACATATGTCCAACACGCATTCGTATCCGCAGAATAGGCAGCGGAGCACAGGCAAGATGCAGTCGACTCAGACTGATCTGAATGAAAGGAACCAATGCTCACTTAGCTCCCAAAGCCGAGGTGCACCCAGAAGGAGTACCATGTGTTCATGGCAACGTTGCACCAGGAGTGCTTTTTCCATCTCTTTGGAAACTGGGCTGTCCATTGAGTAGGAGGAAAATTAAAACAAGGATACCCACTAAAAGTAGTAGGACCAGCGGAAGCCCTCCAAAAATGCTTCCCAATACGGAGTGGATAAATGATGGAATAACTCCGAAGATTGTCTGAAAGGTGCTCAATAGTCCAGAACCTATGCTCGTAAATAGGTACACAATCCCACTCGTATCACACATATTAAAGATACGATGTACCATTTCTCCGAAATGGAGCTGGAAGTTTGTTTAGACTAGCGCCTGTATCTCAGCTTAAGACTTTGCAACCTGGAGATCAAAAGTCTCTCGGGCTGAGGTTAAGGCCACATCCTTCTGTAACAACATGGCTTTCAGTCTGCTCAGAGAATCAAACCATATAAGGGAAACATTCAATGAAGGCCATAGCATTGCCTCCCTAACTGTGTGGGTCGGTGGAAACAATACTTGCATACAACAAGTAACCCTGGAACTTACTGTGACCAGATATGCGATGCTGGTACCATCCAACAACAACCTTGATTCAACATCAAATAACTCCCATTCGAGAGTAGTTTGAACACCGGATGAATCACGGCAGCTGGGGATCCTTTCAAGTGACACAATACGTTTGCAACCGAAGCATTACAAGCAAAATATCCTGACAAATTAGAGAACCACTTAAAGAACTCTCACGGTCTGAAACGTCAGTGTCCCGATTCCTGCATCTAAATTTGTATGGTAATTTCCATGTATGTACCCTTCTCCCAACGCTTCATACCTGCCTACCTGATGATACTGTAGACAGTACTGAAATTTTTCAATGTGCAACATTGTATACTTTGCTTCTCTTCGTGGCATTTTTGTCTGTCTTTCTGTTAGATTGTATGCAGAAAACAAAGACCTACAGTTGATATACCTCCAGGGCACGTGACCAGAACGCAGTGATTGCAGAGTCCAGCTCAGTAATAGAATGGATCGCAATTGCGATTGCCCATGTTGAAGAATAGACAAATCCTGTTCTATTATATCTATTGCAGAAGACACAATATTGCCCAGTGAATAGATCCTGGATGTCAGTGTGGTCATACCATTGTCAACCACTGCCAAAGCCTTCTTTAAGTTAACCCTATCAAGTTCACGCAATCTCTCAGAAGCCTCCTGCTGGGAGATTTTCCAAAACCTCCTTGTAAATAGCGTAAAGGAAGCGCTTCTTATGTGGCTTCTGGGGACCTAGCAAAAAATCCCTAAGATCCATGTCATCTGAGAGTAAGGACAAGTGTTGTTTCACCTGGGACAGTGTTGAGGTCTTTAGCCATTCTAGGCATAACTTCCCAACACTGTAGGATGCCACCACCCCCGAGTGTTCTCGTTGTACGTAACGTTGGTCAGGCCTATTGATACTAAACCCTTCGTTGGTACCCCTGAATCTTGACTGACACCTATTTGTGCCGATAGGCCAAATCAACCATCCCTTCCAATAGGGGTCTGATAAATTGTAGGAACCATTGTGTAGTATGGCATCCAATGTATCCTCACTGTGTATAATTTTGCCAACCCTCAAAGTGTGAAAGCGAGGGAATCTGAGGTGTGTTCAGGTCCTTGATCTTGGCTAGACCAAGACAGGAAGTCTGTTGCACTGTGTCGTTCAGAAAAATAATTTGCTATGGTATGAGGCATGCTCTAAATAAAGCCTCAGTTCCCTGAACATGCCAATCTTTAGACCCCCAGACAGATTTTGTGTCTATGGTGTCCCTCCAAAACTCAAAACCCTGTAAAGACAGTTGGGAAATAAAGGAAGCAGAGTATATCTGTTTCGTATTGGTGAGCATATTTTTCTTTGCAGGTGTAGGTGCAAGCTTATAATAATAAGATCTCAGGTCTGAAGTGTTAAACTCAGAAAAATAAGAAAACTTTTGTGCAAATGTTGTTGAACTACCTTTTGGCGGTGTTGGACAAAGTTCCCATTGATGGTAAGAGAAAACATTATGTGGGATACTAGCTTTGTGCAAGAAATGATGACCATAGTGTTAGTAACAATACATGGTGTCAAAATCAGATGTATCATCATACAATTCATCACTAGAAAAAGCAGCAGATTCTTCTAAATAAGACAGCATAGTATTTACAGTTTTGAAGTCCCAATCATCAGAGAAAGTACTGAAGGTGATGATATCACTTAATGAAATTATTATTTTTTGATAACCAATTTTATTGATTTTGTGAGAGACCAGCAAAAAATAACAATACCAGCTGTGTTTACAGTTATGAATACACGACAAAGACGAGAGCACATTACCCCAGCGTACAGAATCCAACAAACCTGAGGAAGACATCGTCGTATCCACCCCACTCCCCAGTTGCGTGCTAAAAAGGCTCAATCTCCACCACCCCAACCCATTTGCCCCACATTCCACGAAACTTCTTCGGGCATCCTCTGGCTTCATACAGGGGTCGTTCTTGCACAGCGCACCAGTCCACCCCCCTGCGCCAGCGCGACATGGTGGGAGTGGTCGAGTTCAGCCAGTTGGCCGCAATGTCCCTCTTGGCCACCATCAGTGCTGTGTTAAGAAACAATTTTTCAGCCCTGGTACCATCCAACTCCTCGGTGATGCCCAGGAGCACATTCATAGGGTTAAGAGGGACCTCCCAGCCCAGGACCTCCGTGAGCTCCCCTGTTACTGATTCCCAATAACGCATGATTGCGGAGCAAAGCCATACCATATGATAAAAGTCAGCTTGCGGGTGGGAGCAGCGGGGACAGGAAGCATCGGGCCGGAGCCCAGCGCGGTGGAGACGCAGTGGCGTGAGATAAGCAGTGTGCAGATAGTATATTTGAACTAGACGAAGCCTTGCTGAGACTGTGACTGTTTTGGGAGCCATCAATGCGTCTCTCCAGTCCGCGTCATCTAGGGACCCAATCCAGCCCTCCCACTTGTCCCTAAGTTGAGATAATGAGTTGGGGGTGTTGTTTGTGAGGGAGCGATAGATACGAGAGATCCCCCCCTTCCCCAAGTTACCGGTCATGACCTGAGCTTCAGGCGGGCTGTATTCGGGCAAGGAGGTACCCTCTGAAATATGAGATTGGAGGGCATGGCGTAGCTGCAGATAGTGGAAGAACTGGGAAGAGTGGAGGGAGTATCGGGTCTGCAGGTCCTGAAAGGTGCGTATGTGGGTCCCACTCCAGACTTCCCCCAGTAATGATATTCCAATGAGATCCCATGCTCTAAAAACTGAGAGGTTAATGACCTCCTGGAGGCTTGTACCGCACCACAAGCGAGTATATTGGGTCAGTTTATCCGACCAGTGTATGTGACGCAGGGAGGCCCGCCAGGCCAAAAGCACCCCGCGCGTTACCTCAGGGAGAGTCTGAGAAATGGTGTTTCCGTACATCATCCCCTGAATGGCGGACAGACCCAGGGTGTGTAACTCCAGGCGATATGCCGGGTCAGACCAGCCTCCATTAAACCAATCGTGTACGGTGAGGAGCCGAGTCTCTAGATAATAAAGGTATAGGCTCATCATTCCAAGACTGCCATCAAAGGGAGGGATCCGGCATTGGTGGAGGGCCATCCTGGGACTCCGACCTCCCCATAAGAACTTGGTGGTCAAGCTGTCCATCTCTCGGAACCACAATCTTGAGAAGGAGAGGTGCGTATTCTGGAGCATGTAAAGGAATCTGGGCAAAATCATCATTTTAAATAAGGCTATTCTGCCCATAGGGTTTAGTGGCAGCGTTTGCCATTTGAGGAGATCAGCGCGAACCCGTTTCACTAACGGGGTAACATTGAGTGACCAGGCGAGGTCGGGGAGGAGGGCTCCCCAGATCCCTAGGTACTTGAAGGACTGACGCCGAAGAGGTATCGACGTCTGCCAATCAAAGCACTCCCGCGAGAGGTGAAGGGGACCAGGACAGATTTGGCCAAATTCAAGCGAAGGCCAGAAGTGCGTTCGAAAAGACTCAGGGCCCGGAGGCATCGGGGCCCGGACCGAGCAGGATCTGCTAAAAATAGCAGAACGTCGTCGGCATAGAGCGCGATCTTGTCCTCCTCGAAGCCGGGCCATCTCCATCCCGTGAGAAGCTGATCAAACCGGACAAGACATGCGAAGGGCTCCATCGCCAACGCGAAGAGGAGTGGCGAGAGGGGGCATCCCTGCCTCGTGCCCCTCCTGATGGAGAAGGGACGTGACAGAGCTCCATTAACTAGAACTTGGGCCCGCGGCTTACAATAGAGCGTCTTGACCAGGTTACGGAAGGGGATCCCAAAGCCCATTTCCGTCAACACCTCCTCCAGGTATCGCCAATCCACCGAATCGAACGCCTTCTCGAAATCCACGAGAAGAAGAGATAAATAGGGGGCCAGCTGGTGTTGATTCGCTAGAGCAAGGTGGAGGCATCTGAGGCAGTGTCTGGTTCCCCGAAAAGACATAAAACCGCATTGGTCGGGTTGGACCAGCTTGGCCAGGTATGGTCGTATGCGGTTGGCTAGGACCGAGGCGAATATTTTAAGCTTGGAATTAATGAGGGAGATGGGACGGTAGTCAGAGCAACGGTTCGAGGGAGGCTGAGACTTAGGGATCACCACGATAGTGGCCAAGTCCGTCTCAGGACGGAATGAGCCGCAATCTGCCGCTTCTCGGTACATCTCCAGAAGATGGGGAACCAGAGTGTCCCGATAGGACGCATAGAACTCCTGGGGAAGGCCGTCTGGCCCGGGTGTCTTACCCGCGGCCATGCGTGATATGGCTTCATGAACCTCCTCTGGGATGACCAGAAGGTACAGCGCCTCCGCCTCAGACTCACTAAGGCGCGGGAGAGGGAATCGTTCCCTCTGGAGAAGCTCTGAAAGCGAGAGAGTGGGAGTCTGTGCAGAGTAGAGAGCGGCGTAATAAGTGGCGAAGCATTGGGCCACCGCTGCAGGGGCATGGTGGATCGCTCAATCCGATTCGAGCACCTCAGGGATGATGCGGTTGGCCATAGGGTAGGTCGCCAGACGATGAAGGAGCTTCCCATTTTTATCTCCCCACCCGTACACTCGCGCCACGGAAGACCTCCATAGCAAGTTGGCAGCCTCCAGGGAGGTCTGCCTAATCTCGTCCCTCAGAAACGCTAGCCTCCTGTCCTGGGCTTCGGTTCTCTCTTCCGGAGGTTGAGTCTCCAGCTGGGCAGCCTGGGTCTCCAGGAGTGTGAGTCGGGAGTCTTGCGCCGCACGTTTAAGCTTGAGTTGGCCGTTGGCAAAGCCTCGAATGGTGGCTTTACCAGCCTCCCATAGGGTACCAGACGAGGACACCGATCCCTGATTAGTGGAGAAATAAAAGCGAAGCTCGGTTCCCACCTGCTCCCTGAATTCTTTGTCTTGGAGGAACCAGGCGTTGAGCCGCCAGATCGGGCGTGACGATTCAGGAAGGTCGCCGACCTGCATCGCCACTGGGGAGTGGTCCGATAGGCCTCTGGGAAGGATGGTGATAGCCTGGATCGCTCGGCAGTCCAGGGCCGGCATGAAGACATAATCTAGTCATGCGTGCGTGTGATGAGATGCTGAGGTATGGGTATAGAGTCGAACTGTCGGATGCCAGAGTCTCCAAGCGTCCCAGAGGCCTAGATTGGCAGCCCAGGTCGACAGGAGGCCAGACTGGGCGATCCTGGAGGAGGAAGGGGACGTGGCAATGTCAAGGCTAGGGTCCATGACCGCGTTAAAGTCCCCCCGATGATGGTCATCCCCATGGGCAAGGCCGCAACCAGTGAGGCGAGTCGCTTAAGTGTAGAGGTCAGCAAGGGGGGGGGGAGTAGACAGCAAGCAGATTGAGAGGCCGGTCCCCAAGGGTCCCCTCCAGGATGACAAAGCAGCCCTGAGTGTCATGGGTTACCCTGCGCGCCACGAGAGGAAGGGCACAACGCGCCAAAATAGCCACTCCTCTCGATCCCCAATTGAAGCCGGAGTGCCAGACTCCGCCATAACCATATCGCGCAAGGAAGGGGCAGTGATTGCCTACCAGATAGGTCTCTTGGAGCAGGAGTATATCTATAGTGTGGCGCTGGGCATAACGCAGGACCGCTGCGCGCTTGATCTTATCCAGCATGCCATTAACATTCCAGGACATTACATGGAGCAGCACCGCCCCGGTATAGTTGTCAGCTAGGGGGAAAGCGAGATATGGGACGGACAACCGGCAAGGGTGGCAGGTACGGCCGGAGTAAGGCTGTAACGTGGGGTAGTGGGTGTAATTCCATAGTGTGGGGTGGGGCGTGCTCGCCTCGATGCTGGAGAGGAATGCTGGCGCAATGAACAAAGAAAACAAACAATACAAACCGGGACAACGGTCTCCCCTCCCTAACCCAACCCCCTCCCTATACTTCAGGAACGGAAGCATCTGTCGCCCTTACAGTGGAGAACTAAGAGAGAACCAAACTAGAACGCTTGGGAACGGGGAATCGTGGAGGACCCCTCCTCATAGTAGGATGTTCGTGGCTGTGTCCATCAGGAGATAGAGTTAGTAACAAGGCAGAGTGCAGCCCCCGGGTACGGAGCCGGTTGCAGCCGGAAGGCAAAGGTGGACTCAAGCGGGACCTGTAAGAAGTGTCTGGCTACGGGAGAGGTCTGTGTCCGGCAGATCCAACAGTGATGGGCGAGGCGCTCCCAGGGTCGGAGCGGCCCGACGAGCCAGACCGTCGCCCGACAGGGGGAGCTCCAAAAAGCGCCCCAGGCGTCGGCAACCGAGAAGAGCCCAACGTTGAGTCCGAACGGGCGCGCCTCTGCCCCCTCCGCCTACGGGAGCGGTTGCGCTGCGGCTGAGGAGCAGGAATGTCTCGACGGGCAACACCAGCGCTGTGTGTGGAAGGCGGATTTGGGGCGCTGAGCCGTAGAGGGCAACTCTGTCGCCCATGTCCATGCCTCTTCAGGGGTGTCAAAGAAGAGGGTTCTGTCCTGAAACACTACTCGCAGGCGGGCCGGGAAGAGGAGTCTGTATGATATGTTGAGAGAGTGCAGTTTCTGCTTGACATCCCCAAAGGAGCGGCGTTGGCCCTGGACCTCACGAGTGTAGTCAGGGAAGATCATGATCGTCTGGCCTTCATACCTAAGATGTTGCTGCTTACGGGCTTCGGCCAGTACAGAGTCTCGATCCCTAAAGTTGAGGACCCGTAGTATGATCGGTCTGTGGGGCCCTCCCGGCGGCGGTCGGGGCGCAAGCGAGCGGTGCGCCCACTCGATCACGAACCACGGAGAGAGGGAGCCCTCGGGCATCCACGAGCACAACCAGCGCTCCACGAAATCCGCCGTCCGGCCCTGCTCCGCACCCTTTGGAAAGCCCACCAGGCGAAGGTTGTTGCGACGGGACCTGTTTTCGGCATCTTCGGCCCGCCGATGGAGCTCCTGGGTGTGAGACTGGAGGCGAGCAACCTGAGTCTTGAGTTGCTGAACGTCATCTTCTATGGTGGATATACAGGATTCGGTTTCTTTAATCCGGGCCGTGGCGTTGCAAAGATCCTGCCGGATTAGAGTCACATCAAACTGGACTTCCGCAATTTTACTCTCCACCGAAGATTGCGAGGCGTGGATCGCCTGGAGGATGGTGGACAGGTCCGCAGGAGCGGGGGCATCTTTGTCTGCGTTCCCTCCAGTCGCCCCAGAGTCCGTGGTAGCAAACCGGTCAATTTTGGTTTGGGTAGCGGGAGTTTTTGATGCTTTGTCTCTACCCATGGCCGCCGCCCAGCAGGGTAAAGGTTTTAACACAATCTTCGGGTGCTCAGGCAGGACAAAAGGGGGAACGAAGGAGATGGCTGAGGAGGGAGGGGGGGTGGGTGGGTCCAGGCCCCTCCACGCTCCACCGCCCGACCGACGGCTGACGCTCTCCTCCAGTAAGTCCACTCGCATCCGCAGGTGAGAGTGCCAGGCGTGCAGAGGTTGCAGAAGAGGGCTGGGATCAATGCCAGAACCGGGGCAGCAGGGCCAGCGCGGGTAAAGAAACAGAGTGCAGCCCTAGGATGATAAGGGAGCGGGCGAGCCAGGGGTTTTGTTTTGGGGGGGAAGCGATCTGGGGGACTCCTCACACCCTGCCACCCGACGTGGTGGCCGAAACACCCCGGAAGGACTCTGTTCACCCCTAGTCGCCGGGTCTGCAGCGGCACTTAAGAGGGGAAGCTGCCGCACAATGTGTCACCGCTGCTCGAATCAGCAGCCGAGGCGCCCTCCGCACACCGCCGGTGCGCCGGGGGGGTCACCACATGGGCACTCCCAGTCGTCCCCCTCCAGACCCCAGATGAGGAACAGGCTTACGGGTCACACCCTCAGACTGGTCACAGTGCCGGGCCCATAGGGACCAGTCCAGAACAAGGTGTGGGGCAGCAATCAGGGACGTGTGAGGGGTAGGCTCTCCGGGGGGGGAGGGGGAGAGGAAGGAAGGCCCCCGTCCATGCCCGGCCCGCAGCCGAACGTGGCAGGCCTCACAAGGAGTCCGCAGGAGGGGGGAGATCCACCAGCCTGTCGTCGCCGACGGAGCAGCGGCCCAGACGTCCTCCACACACCCCCGCTGTCCCAGGGGAGAAAGAACACGGTCCAGAGGTCGGCCTAAGTCCAGGGGCCACCACTCAAGCAGGACGGAGGGAAGCCCCTCGCACCACGAGTCCCAAGGTACTTAGAGGGAGAGGGTGGGGGGGAGCGGGACTGTAAACCCACTGCCGCCCGGTCCGACGGCCGAACACTCCCGCCCAGGCTGCACCCCAGCTCCTCAGCTTCCTCAGGTCAGGCTCAGCAACAGGCCGGCAGGGCTCTACAGGGCCTCCTCCGCAGTCTTCTCCGCAGTCCAGGCACACAAGTCCCTCTCAGGGGGGGGCTGCCGCCCACCCGGGGGCCACTGCGGACCACAGCCAAGCCTCCGTGTGTTGTTTGCAGGGGGGAGAGAGGACACCCCCTCCGCCGCTGTCCGGCCGGCCGCCGAGGCTTCCCCTACTCGTCGCGGCCCCGGGAGGCACACAGGCCCAGGTGCCCCAGTCGGCAGCAGCAGGCCCAGGCTCCGGGCCCAGCAACTGGCCAGCAGTCAAGGAGCGGATGTAGGGGCAGGTGCGGATGCAGGTACTGAGGGACAGCGCCTTGGAAGGGCGTAGAACAGAGCGCTAGTCTGCTCACCGCCCGATTGACGGCCGACAACATTCCCGGCACCCCAGGAAACACGAGCCGAACATGGCAAGCTCAGGCCGCCTCCAGCACCCCCACGACCTCCAGGAGCAGACCTCGAGTCTTTGGGCGTTTACACAGTCCCTAGCCGGTTCGGCACCGGCAGCTCCTCAGGATCGTTCCCACCAGACGCAGTTCGCCACACAGCCCCAGGGTTCAGGGGCAGCAAGAGGAGCCGGGAGATTGCTCCGGCGGGGCCGCCATTTTGGGAGCACCACGAGTCAGGGCCACACTCCAGGGGCCGCCCGCAGCGTGCATCTGCCACACACAGTGCCTCCAAGGATGGATCCGGGGTTCCAGACCGCCAGGCAGCAGGATTCGGAGCTAAGAACTAGTGGATGGCGACGGATAGAGGAGCGGATGACGGAGGGGTACAGAGCACTTCTAAAGTGCGACCACCATCTTGACGCTCCCGGCCACGCCCTACTTAATGAAATTTTAAATGAATGTTGTATTTTTAAAAGTTCAGTGGGACCATATACATCATATGAAACCCTGTCCCAAACTATTCCTTCAGGAACTGGAACTGCTGTAATGTTCACTAAGGACAGGTCTCTGTTCGTGGTGTGATGATGCATGTGGTTTCAGGACCAAGTTCACATTTTGTACTGCGGAGCGTTCTGGAAGGTAATGTCCATTTAGGAGCAGGAAAAAGACAGTCACTACACCTATCCAGAGGATTAGGAACAGTAGACCTATAGAAATCCAGAGCTGTAGCCAGGGAGAAACAAGGTAAGTCCTTTTCAGCCAATGGTAGAAATCATGAATTTGTTGTTTGCGGGAAACAGGTGGTGGCGGTAACTCGGGTTCACTTGGATCCAGAGAGAAAGTATCAAAATTGACGAAGTAGCCAGACGCAGTTCGATCTATCTTTGGTAGCTCAGCAGGTTTTGTAGAACTGGCAGATGCCTCCTGTTGAGACATATTCACATGATGTCGGTATTAGGCCGAATTGAGATCTGTGTTTCATTTGTTGTTCAATTTCAACTGTTACGAGTTCCATTCTATTGTTGGTAACTCCTTCACTTCGTATAGTAGAATCTTCAAACGTTATTAATCTTTCTGTTTGAACTTCCTGTATGGTTGCGAGAGGAGATCTGGTGCTACCCAGAAGCCCATGTGGCCTACTATTGAGTATCGCAAAACACACAAGATGATGAACGGAATGCTGCACATTGGCAAACATTCACCCCCAGTCACAGATCTGGGTTTAATCCATCGTTATTTTGCTTCACCACGCCACCCCAGTTCAGACATAGCCATATGCAAATCAGTATTGACCCTGTGCCTCATGGGAACAGTCCAGACCGAACTGCCAAGCCATGTCTTCCCTGGACCGGAATCAAGCATCCTAGGACCGGTTTCAGGCTATCAGCCTTCATCAGCCAGGATAGCTTGACTCCAGTTGCGTAGTGAGCACGGGACCCACGTCTGGGCATACCCTTCCCACTTAGGGCGAAATGCAAAACACACAAGATGATGGACGGAATGCTGCACATTGGCAAACATTCACCCCCAGTCACAGATCTGGGTTTAATCCATCGTTATTTTGCTTCACCACGCCACCCCAGTTCAGACATAGCCATATGCAAATCAGTATTGACCCTGTGCCTCATGGGAACAGTCCAGACCGAACTGCCAAGCCATGTCTTCCCTGGACCGGAATCAAGCATCCTAGGACCGGTTTCAGGCTATCAGCCGTCATCAGCCAGGATAGCTTGACTCCAGTTGCGTAGTGAGCACGGGACCCACGTCTGGGCATACCCTTCCCACTTAGGGTGAAATGCAAAACACACAAGATGATGGACGGAATGCTGCACATTGGCAAACATTCACCCCCAGTCACAGATCTGGGTTTAATCCATCGTTATTTTGCTTCACCACGCCACCCCAGTTCAGACATAGCCATATGCAAATCAGTATTGACCCTGTGCCTCATGGGAACAGTCCAGACCGAACTGCCAAGCCATGTCTTCCCTGGACCGGAATCAAGCATCCTAGGACCGGTTTCAGGCTATCAGCCTTCATCAGCCAGGATAGCTTGACTCCAGTTGCGTAGTGAGCACGGGACCCACGTCTGGGCATACCCTTCCCACTTAGGGCGAAATGCAAAACACACAAGATGATGGACGGAATGCTGCACATTGGCAAACATTCCCCCCAGTCACAGATCTGGGTTTAATCCATCGTTATTTTGCTTCACCACACCACCCCAGTTCAGACATAGCCATATGCAAATCAGTATTGACCCTGTGCCTCATGGGAACAGTCCAGACCGAACTGCCAAGCCATGTCTTCCCTGGACCGGAATCCAGCATCCTAGGACCGGTTTCAGGCTATCAGCCTTCATCAGCCAGGATAGCTTGACTCCAGTTGCGTAGTGAGCACGGGACCCACGTCTGGGCATACCCTTCCCACTTAGAGCGAAATGCAAAACACACAAGATGATGGACGGAATGCTGCACATTGGCAAACATTCACCCCCAGTCACAGATCTGGGTTTAATCCATCGTTATTTTGCTTCACCACGCCACCCCAGTTCAGACATAGCCATGTGCAAATCAGTATTGACCCTGTGCCTCATGGGAACAGTCCAGACCGAACTGCCAAGCCATGTCTTCCCTGGACCGGAATCAAGCATCCTAGGACCGGTTTCAGGCTATCAGCCTTCATCAGCCAGGATAGCTTGACTCCAATTGCGTAGTGAGCACGGGACCCACGTCTGGGCATACCCTTCCCACTTAGGGCGAAATGCAAAACACACAAGATGATGGACGGAATGCTGCACATTGGCAAACATTCACCCCCAGTCACAGATCTGGGTTTAATCCATCGTTGTTTTGCTTCACCACGCCACCCCAGTTCAGACATAGCCATATGCAAATCAGTATTGACCCTGTGCCTCATGGGAACAGTCCAGACCGAACTGCCAAGCCATGTCTTCCCTGGACCGGAATCAAGCATCCTAGGACCGGTTTCAGGCTTTCAGCCTTCATCTGCCAGGATAGCTTGACTCCAGTTGCGTAGTGAGCACGGGACCCACGTCTGGGCATACCCTTCCCACTTAGGCGAAATGCAAAACACACAAGATGATGGACGGAATGCTGCACATTGGCAAACATTCACCCCCAGTCACAGATCTGGGTTTAATCCATCGTTATTTTGCTTCACCACGCCACCCCAGTTCAGACATAGCCATATGCAAATCAGTATTGACCCTGTGCCTCATGGGAACAGTCCAGACCGAACTGCCAAGCCATGTCTTCCCTGGACCGGAATCAAGCATCCTAGGACCGGTTTCAGGCTATCAGCCTTCATCAGCCAGGATAGCTTGACTCCAGTTGCGTAGTGAGCAAAGGACCCACGTCTGGGCATACCCTTCCCACTTAGGGCGAAATGCAAAACACACAAGATGATGGACGGAATGCTTCACATTGGCAAACATTCACCCCCAGTCACAGATCTGGGTTTAATCCATCGTTATTTTGCTTCACCACGCCACCCCAGTTCAGACATAGCCATATGCAAATCAGTATTGACGCTGTGCCTCATGGGAACAGTACAGACCGAACTGCCAAGCCATGTCTTCCCTGGACCGGAATCAAGCATCCTAGGACCGGTTTCAGGCTATCAGCCTTCATCAGTCAGGATAGCTTGACTCCAGTTGCGTAGTGAGCACGGGACCCACGTCTGGGCATACCCTTCCCACTTAGGGCGAAATGCAAAACACACAAGATGATGGACGGAATGCTGCACATTGGCAAACATTCACCCCCAGTCACAGATCTGGGTTTAATCCATCGTTATTTTGCTTCACCACGCCACCCCAGTTCAGACATAGCCATATGCAAATCAGTATTGACCCTGTGCCTCATGGGAACAGTCCAGACCGAACTGCCAAGCCATGTCTTCCCTGGACCGGAATCAAGCATCCTAGGACCGGTTTCAGGCTATCAGCCTTCATCAGCCAGGATAGCTTGAGTCCAGTTGCGTAGTGAGCACGGGACCCACGTCTGGGCATACCCTTCCCACTTAGGGCGAAATGGAAAACACACAAGATGATGGACGGAATGCTGCACATTGGCAAACATTCACCCCCAGTCACAGATCTGGGTTTAATCCATCGTTATTTTGCTTCACCACGCCACCCCAGTTCAGACATAGCCATATGCAAATCAGTATTGACCCTGTGCCTCATGGGAACAGTCCAGACCGAACTGCCAAGCCATGTCTTCCCTGGACCGGAATCAAGCATCCTAGGACCGGTTTCAGGCTATCAGCCTTCATCAGCCAGGATAGCTTGACTCCAGTTGCGTAGTGAGCACGGGACCCACGTCTGGGCATACCCTTCCCACTTAGGGCGAAATGCAAAACACACAAGATGATGGACGGAATGCTGCACATTGGCAAACATTCACCCCCAGTCACAGATCTGGGTTTAATCCATCGTTATTTTGCTTCACCACGCCACCCCAGTTCAGACATAGCCATATGCAAATCAGTATTGACCCTGTGCCTCATGGGAACAGTCCAGACCGAACTGCCAAGCCATGTCTTCCCTGGACCGGAATCAAGCATCCTAGGACCGGTTTCAGGCTATCAGCCTTCATCAGCCAGGATAGCTTGACTCCAGTTGCGTAGTGAGCACGGGACCCACGTCTGGGCATACCCTTCCCACTTGGGGCGAAATGCAAAACACACAAGATGATGGACGGAATGCTGCACATTGGCAAACATTCACCCCCAGTCACAGATCTGGGTTTAATCCATCGTTATTTTGCTTCACCACGCCACCCCAGTTCAGACATAGCCATATGCAAATCAGTATTGACCCTGTGCCTCATGGGAACAGTCCAGACCGAACTGCCAAGCCATGTCTTCCCTGGACCGGAATCAAGCATCCTAGGACCGGTTTCAGGCTATCAGCCTTCATCAGCCAGGATAGCTTGACTCCAGTTGCGTAGTGAGCACGGGACCCACGTCTGGGCATACCCTTCCCACTTAGGGCGAAATGCAAAACACACAAGATGATGGACGGAATGCTGCACATTGGCAAACATTCACCCCCAGTCACAGATCTGGGTTTAATCCATCGTTATTTTGCTTCACCACGCCACCCCAGTTCAGACATAGCCATATGCAAATCAGTATTGACCCTGTGCCTCATGGGAACAGTCCAGACCGAACTGCCAAGCCATGTCTTCCCTGGACCGGAATCAAGCATCCTAGGACCGGTTTCAGGCTATCAGCCTTCATCAGCCATGATAGCTTGACTCCAGTTGCGTAGTGAGCACGGGACCCACGTCTGGGCATACCCTTCCCACTTAGGGCGAAATGCAAAACACACAAGATGATGGACGGAATGATGCACATTGGCAAACATTCACCCCCAGTCACAGATCTGGGTTTAATCCATCGTTATTTTGCTTCACCACGCCACCCCAGTTCAGACATAGCCATATGCAAATCAGTATTGACCCTGTGCCTCATGGGAACAGTCCAGACCGAACTGCCAAGCCATGTCTTCCCTGGACCGGAATCAAGCAGCCTAGGACCGGTTTCAGGCTATCAGCCTTCATCAGCCAGGGTAGCTTGACTCCAGTTGCGTAGTGAGCACGGGACCCACGTCTGGGCATACCCTTCCCACTTAGGGCGAAATGCAAAACACACAAGATGATGGACGGAATGCTGCACATTGGCAAACATTCACCCCCAGTCACAGATCTGGGTTTAATCCATCGTTATTTTGCTTCACCACGCCACCCCAGTTCAGACATAGCCATATGCAAATCAGTATTGACCCTGTGCCTCATGGGAACAGTCCAGACCGAACTGCCAAGCCATGTCTTCCCTGGACCGGAATCAAGCATCCTAGGACCGGTTTCAGGCTATCAGCCTTCATCAGCCAGGATAGCTTGACTCCAGTTGCGTAGTGAGCACGGGACCCACGTCTGGGCATACCCTTCCCACTTAGGGCGAAATGCAAAACACACAAGATGATGGACGGAATGCTGCACATTGGCAAACATTCACCCCCAGTCACAGATCTGGGTTTAATCCATCGTTATTTTGCTTCACCACGCCACCCCAGTTCAGACATAGCCATATGCAAATCAGTATTGACCCTGTGCCTCATGGGAACAGTCCAGACCGAACTGCCAAGCCATGTCTTCCCTGTGAGAAGTTGGCCTGGCATATGCTGTCCTCTAATTATAGTGGGCACCTTGCACCAGTCCAAATCGACTCTTATGGTAGGTAGGTCAAAGACAACCTTATTGAAAGCTATCCTAGTGGTAGCTGTGGAGAGCAGCCTTCAGGCTAAGTCTTGAAGGAATGTAAAGCAGCTTGTTTTACCAGTCTATAATCTCTTGAGTGATCAAATGAAAGAGCACCACACCAGGTATATATTCAAAATATATGTATTTATTACTAAACACACCCCTCTAGTCTCTTTATGAGGCTAGAGTTCGAAGTACATAGGTTATAAGATCTTAAATCACAGTAATAGCACAAATACACGTTTGGGCCCTAGGGGCGTACCAAACCATATACCAATAAAGTGGTATGCGAACCACGACTGAACTAGACACTAGGCCTAGAGCCTCTAGAAGTGCTTGGACCACAAGGAACCACCCAAGGTAGTGACACAGGGGACCCACGGGAGACGCGTGCAGTGTAAATACACAACCGCGATACGCCGTTTACTTCTATGGAGAAAGTCGGGATCGGGAAAATAGAGGAAAGGGACACTTTAAAAAGGACTAGGACAAAACCCTTTGAGATCTAGGACTTTGAAGAGTCTCTACCCACGGGAGCACCGGAGTACTCGTGTTACCTCACCCAGGGAAGCCGGGTGCATAGGTGCCTTTCGGGGTCGGGTTTCGTCGTCGTTTCTTATGGCGATCTGCTGCAAAGTGCTGCTGGCGACCAGGAGAAAAGTGTCCGGGTGGATCCAAGAGTGGATCGGAGTTCTGAAGAACCTGAAAGCAGAGGGGACAGAGTCTGGGTCACTAGCCAGTGACCAGGAGGGCGATGGACAGATGCCCACCGATGTCGAGTGCTTCAAGTTCGTTGACGGTCGTCTTGACTCTTCAGCCACGAGGTCCGGGAGGCGTTGTCGGCGACCAGGAGCAGGATTCGGGCTGTTGCTCGATGTCTGTCGAGTGCAGAGGTGTCGGCGACCAGATTGGACCCAACAGGCCTTGGCAACGGCAAGTCTCGAGTAAGATGTAGATCGTCGATGATGCAGACCAGCAAGGTCTGGGGAACTCACCCAGCAAGGGTAAGTGAGGGCAGGCCTGGAGCAACCAGACTGCCAAGTAAAGAAAAGATTGGCCTTCGGTAAGGGCTACTAGCCAACGGGCTAGCGACCGCGAAGGAGCCTCGTGACGCCGCACGTGGAGCTGGCTTACAGGACACTCGTGGAGTGGGGGCCAGTGATCTTCGGTGCAGGTGGTGCTGGAGGCTAGGGCTACTCGGAGCCCAAAGCACGACTTCTTGGGAGACCCAGAAGATGGTGCACTTGCAAATGTGCTCGGTGTCCAGGGGTCACGGTCTCAAGTCACCCACGATAGCCACGGGCCTCAGCTTTGCTGGGGACTCAGGGTAGCCTCGGGGAAGTCTGAGAATCCACCTCTGGTGATGCGATGACTTCGGCGTCCGACGGGAGCTTCAGTGATGCGAACCGGACAGATGCTTCTTTGGTGCCTGCCAAGCAGGGGAGTCACTCCTTGACCCCAAGGGAGATTCTTCAGTCCTCTAATCTTGTCGTAGAGCGTCGAAGGTCCAGGATTCCGTGTCAGAGTTTCGTCCAGGTATAATCTAATCTTGCTGTGGCAAGGGTTCCCCATTTTAACTAGTAAAACAGGGAGGGACTAACTCTATGACCCCACCTATGGGAGGGTCAAGGGAGGGGGTGGCTACACCCACTTCCCTTTGTCCAGTTTCGCGCCAGAGCAGGGGCAGGTAGCCCCTGAGCTGGTTTGAACTGGCATATGCACAGAGGAGCCTTTTGCTCCCCCAGTGCAGGACTTCAAAGCACTCTAAGAGTGCACCCACCCAGCCCCAATACACATTATCCTGTCTGGGGAGGTGGTCACACCTCCCTGCAACAGGAAACCTATTGTCCAGGCCTCCCCTGCCGGAGTTTCGTCCAGCAGCAGGAGGCCAGACTTGTGTCTGTGGCAGCAGCATCCATTTTGTGATGCCAGGGCTTCAGAAAGAAGTTACCGGGTAAGTCAGAGTTAACATGTCTTTCCCTCTAGAAGGGTGGAATGCTACCCCCGCCGCCAGGATTGGCGGGGGGTAGTATTCCAAGATGTTTGACACCAAACACGACATGTTTAGGTGCAGCCATTCCAAAGTTAGCATTTTACCGCGAGGATATAATGCGCTTAAGAGTATATGGTCAGGCTGCACTACAAACAGCATCAGAGATGGTCTCCGAACGCTGCAGAGGGGCCCTGCTCATGCAGGGGCACCCTCTCACATAGGAACCATGCACTCTGCCTTTAGGATTGATAAGGCCTGCCTTAGGAGTGACTTATAGGTTTCTAGGTGTGTATGTATTTCGTGATATAGGTAACCTATATCACAGTAAGGGGTGCATGCACCACCTTACCCAGGCTGCAGTAGCAGACCTGTGGTGTCAGTTTGGATGGCCTTCCAGGGGTGGCATAATACATGCTGCAGCCCCTGGCAGGCCTCTGAGGTACCTATGCCCTTGGTACATAGTATACCATATACTAGGGACTTATAAGGGCACTCCAGATCCCAATCAGAGATGTGCCTAAGGCACATGGAATCCATTTTACAGAGAAAGCAGATAGACTGGGGCCCTGAATAGCAGGATCCCAGTCCAACTAAGTCATAAACCAGCAAAACACCATAAAAAAAGTGGGGGCAACCATATAGTCAGATTCCACCTTCCTACATAACCCCCCAAACGAAAGGAGATAAGGCTAACCTTGGCCAGTTGAGCCTATATTGACTAAGTGGCCATATAAGGAAGCACCTGCACTAGCATGGTTGCCCCCTATGTTATGGTCCACTAAGCAATCCCTCACCCTAAGGGTATGAGAGGGTCTCCACCATGGGGAATCACTACCTCTGGTGTGCTTAGGTAAAGTACAAGGCTGGTGAGGTGTCTGAGTAGGGAAGTGAGGCCCTAGGAATGTTGGCCTCAGTTTCCTCAGATCACTGGTCACCATGTATGCCTGTCTTTCCATGACTGAGTTGCACTTTGCTCTAAGGGTCAACCTTTGGCTGCCTACAGCTGGGGGTTGGGTCCCTTTGGATGGAACACTGGAGGGACATGGCAGGTTTGGAACCTTCTGGTCCCAGGTTTGCCCTTGCCTACCAGAGTCCTTCTGGGGGAGGTCCCTACATAAAGGTATGGGGGATCCCTCAGTGTGTAGAGGAATTTTCACCTGGCTAGGGCTACTAGACTGGCTGCCCCTAATCTGCTGATGGGGGCTTCCTCTGGACAGGGGGCCCGGGGGTCCACTGACCTCCCTGACCTCTGCAGCCCTGGGCTGACTGAGGCAGGGTAGAGAGGGGCAGGTTACCTGCTCCAGACGGGGTACCACCTTGGAAGGGTCCTCTGCCATCAGGGGTGTGGCCAGGCCAGGCCTGACTACCTCTGTGGCAGTTCCTTCACTAGGGGTAGGGTCAGTTCCCTGAGGAGGCTGACCCTTACCTACTGTCTGGGGGAAGAAGACTTTTCTTCAACCCTTGTGCTCTCTTTTGGGGAGAGTGGGCCATTCTTTCAGGCTCCATCTCTCCAAATTCTTGGGCTGGGGCTGTGGCCATCACAGCCCCACTAACCTTTACAGGGACGCCCAACATCCTAAGATGGGTTTGGTGTTCCACTTCAGCCCAGGCTGAAATTTCCAGATCATTGCCCATCAGGCAATCTACAGGTAGGGTTGGGGACACTGCCACTCTTTTTGGGCCTGTGACCCCCTCCCAGCTGAGATTGACTATGGCCATGGGGTGATCTGTTCTGACACCATCAATGTTGGTCACCTGGTATTTAAACTCAGGTAAAAGCTGGTGAGGGGGGACTAGTTTCCCTGCCACCATGGTGACACTAGCCCCTGTGTCCCTAAATGCCACAGCTTTCTGACCATTAATTATTGGCTCCAATCTGTACCTGCCCAATGCTATGGGACCCATGGTAAAGGTGGCAAATCCTATACCACCATCAGAGTCAGAGGAGTCTGTTGAGGGGTCCCTGTCTAAACTAGGGCCCACCTCTGTTCCTCTTGCAAAAGCACCTAACTTTTTGGGTGCACTACTCCCAACTGGAGGATTACTACTGGTAGTACCAGGAGGGGTGGTAGTAGTTGTGGGAGGAACATTTTCTTTATTGCCAATCCTGGGGCAACTGGGATCAGTTTTCCAGTGCCCAGGCTTTTACAGACATGGCAATAGGGTTTCTTTTCAGGAGAGGAAGGAGTTTGGGACCCACCCCCAGAAGAGGAATTTTGGGGCCCTGTAGGGGACTTATCCTTAGATTTATCCCCACCTTTCTCTTGGGACTTAGTAGAATCTTTCTTCTGGTCACCACCCTGATTTCTAGTTTTTACTCTGGTTCTGACCCATTTGTCTGCCTTTTTTCCCAATTCTTGGGGAGAGGTCAGATCAGAGTCCACCAGATACTGGTGCAAAAGCTGGTTTTGACAATTATTAAGGATCTGCTCCCTCATAATCAAATTGTACAATCCTAAAAAGTCCTGTACTTTGTTGCCATGTATCCAACCTTCCAGAGCCTTTGTAGCACAATCTACAAAATCAACCCAGTCTTGAGTCTGAGCTTTTTGGGTGTCTCTGAACTTCAACCTATACTGTTCAGTGGTTAGGCCAAACCCATCTATCAGAGCACTCTTCAAGACTGTGTAATTGTCAGCATCCTCTTCTCTTACAGTGAGGAGCTTGTCTCTACCTTTGTCTGCAAAGGAGAGCCACAAGATTGCTGCCCACTGCCTCTGGGGGACCTTCTGAACTTTACAGGCCCTCTCCAGTGCAGTTATCCATTTGTGGATGTCATCCCCACTCTGGTAGGGAGGGACAATCTTGTTTAGGTTTCTATGGTCATAAGACCTGTCCCTATCTCTAGGGATATTGCTGCCACCATGGGACTCTAGTCCCAACTTTCTTCTCTCTCTAAGGAGATCTAGGGATTCTCTATCTAAAGCTAATTGCTTTTTTCTGAGTTCCAGCTGAGTTTCCTCATACTGGACTAGCCTCTTTCTTCTCTCATGAGAGGATTCTCTCCTATGAGAGGAGACAGAGCTCCCTATTGAGGTGCCAGAGTGGTTAGACTCCTGAGAAGGAGACCTAGACTTTCTGAGCACACTCATAATCCTTCCTGGGGGGACAAAGGTGTGGTTCTCTAGATCCTCATCTTCATCTTCCCCAGAAGGGATTGGGTTTTCCAGGTCAGGGTCATTGTCACCCTCCTGGTCAGTTTCAGAGGGGGCTGGGGGTAGTAGTACCCCTGGCCCCTTCCTCATCTGCTGGCCCACCCTCTGCTCCTACCCCTTCAGTCTCTGAAGACTTACTAAGATCATAAGCCACCAACAACTCCTGGAGGTGTTGGGTGGTGGGACTTTGGCCTGTCCTTAATTTCCTCACGTTACACAAAGCTCTCAGTTCCAAGAATGGGAGTGTGTCATACTTGGAGGGGGAAGCTCAATGGCTTCCTGCAGGGCATCTCTAGATCCTGCTTTTAAAGACATTACTAGTGTGGTGTGGTGTATGCACTACCTACTCTAGTGTGGCCTACTAAACTCTCTTGAGTTGTAGAAAGGGTTGTGCTATCCCTTAACACACAACTCTAAGTTCAGTAGAACTTACTGATATTCTAAGCTTAAATTATATGTACCTTAGGTACCTTTAGTGGTTTTCAGTTGATCAATTCAATTGAGATTATCTGGTAAAACAATAGCAAGCTGGAATCCCACACGCTGCACACCAATGTGAGAAGTTGGCCTGGCATATGCTGTCCTCTAATTATAGTGGGCACCTTGCACCAGTCCAAATCGACTCTTATGGTAGGTAGGTCAAAGACAACCTTATTGAAAGCTATCCTAGTGGTAGCTGTGGTGAGCAGCCTTCAGGCTAAGTCTTGAAGGAATGTAAAGCAGCTTGTTTTACCAGTCTATAATCTCTTGAGTGATCAAATGAAAGAGCACCACACCAGGTATATATTCAAAATATATGTATTTATTACTAAACACACCCCTCTAGTCTCTTTATGAGGCTAGAGTTCGAAGTACATAGGTTATAAGATCTTAAATCACAGTAATAGCACAAATACACGTTTGGGCCCTAGGGGCGTACTCAAACCATATACCAATAAAGTGGTATGCGAACCACGACTGAACTAGACACTAGGCCTAGAGCCTCTAGAAGTGCTTGGACCACAAGGAACCACCCAAGGTAGTGACACAGGGGACCCACGGGAGACGCGTGCAGTGTAAATACACAACCGCGATACGCCGTTTACTTCTATGGAGAAAGTCGGGATCGGGAAAATAGAGGAAAGGGACACTTTAAAAAGGACTAGGACAAAACCCTTTGAGATCTAGGACTTTGAAGAGTCTCTACCCACGGGAGCACCGGAGTACTCGTGTTACCTCACCCAGGGAAGCCGGGTGCATAGGTGCCTTTCGGGGTCGGGTTTCGTCGTCGTTTCTTATGGCGATCTGCTGCAAAGTGCTGCTGGCGACCAGGAGAAAAGTGTCCGGGTGGATCCAAGAGTGGATCGGAGTTCTGAAGAACCTGAAAGCAGAGGGGACAGAGTCTGGGTCACTAGCCAGTGACCAGGAGGGCGATGGACAGATGCCCACCGATGTCGAGTGCTTCAAGTTCGTTGACGGTCGTCTTGACTCTTCAGCCACGAGGTCCGGGAGGCGTTGTCGGCGACCAGGAGCAGGATTCGGGCTGTTGCTCGATGTCTGTCGAGTGCAGAGGTGTCGGCGACCAGATTGGACCCAACAGGCCTTGGCAACGGCAAGTCTCGAGTAAGATGTAGATCGTCGATGATGCAGACCAGCAAGGTCTGGGGAACTCACCCAGCAAGGGTAAGTGAGGGCAGGCCTGGAGCAACCAGACTGCCAAGTAAAGAAAAGATTGGCCTTCGGTAAGGGCTACTAGCCAACGGGCTAGCGACCGCGAAGGAGCCTCGTGACGCCGCACGTGGAGCTGGCTTACAGGACACTCGTGGAGTGGGGGCCAGTGATCTTCGGTGCAGGTGGTGCTGGAGGCTAGGGCTACTCGGAGCCCAAAGCACGACTTCTTGGGAGACCCAGAAGATGGTGCACTTGCAAATGTGCTCGGTGTCCAGGGGTCACGGTCTCAAGTCACCCACGATAGCCACGGGCCTCAGCTTTGCTGGGGACTCAGGGTAGCCTCGGGGAAGTCTGAGAATCCACCTCTGGTGATGCGATGACTTCGGCGTCCGACGGGAGCTTCAGTGATGCGAACCGGACAGATGCTTCTTTGGTGCCTGCCAAGCAGGGGAGTCACTCCTTGACCCCAAGGGAGATTCTTCAGTCCTCTAATCTTGTCGTAGAGCGTCGAAGGTCCAGGATTCCGTGTCAGAGTTTCGTCCAGGTATAATCTAATCTTGCTGTGGCAAGGGTTCCCCATTTTAACTAGTAAAACAGGGAGGGACTAACTCTATGACCCCACCTATGGGAGGGTCAAGGGAGGGGTGGCTACACCCACTTCCCTTTGTCCAGTTTCGCGCCAGAGCAGGGGCAGGTAGCCCCTGAGCTGGTTTGAACTGGCATATGCACAGAGGAGCCTTTTGCTCCCCCAGTGCAGGACTTCAAAGCACTCTAAGAGTGCACCCACCCAGCCCCAATACACATTATCCTGTCTGGGGAGGTGGTCACACCTCCCTGCAACAGGAAACCTATTGTCCAGGCCTCCCCTGCCGGAGTTTCGTCCAGCAGCAGGAGGCCAGACTTGTGTCTGTGGCAGCAGCATCCATTTTGTGATGCCAGGGCTTCAGAAAGAAGTTACCGGGTAAGTCAGAGTTAACATGTCTTTCCCTCTAGAAGGGTGGAATGCTACCCCCGCCGCCAGGATTGGCGGGGGGTAGTATTCCAAGATGTTTGACACCAAACACGACATGTTTAGGTGCAGCCATTCCAAAGTTAGCATTTTACCGCGAGGATATAATGCGCTTAAGAGTATATGGTCAGGCTGCACTACAAACAGCATCAGAGATGGTCTCCGAACGCTGCAGAGGGGCCCTGCTCATGCAGGGGCACCCTCTCACATAGGAACCATGCACTCTGCCTTTAGGATTGATAAGGCCTGCCTTAGGAGTGACTTATAGGTTTCTAGGTGTGTATGTATTTCGTGATATAGGTAACCTATATCACAGTAAGGGGTGCATGCACCACCTTACCCAGGCTGCAGTAGCAGACCTGTGGTGTCAGTTTGGATGGCCTTCCAGGGGTGGCATAATACATGCTGCAGCCCCTGGCAGGCCTCTGAGGAACCTATGCCCTTGGTACATAGTATACCATATACTAGGGACTTATAAGGGCACTCCAGATCCCAATCAGAGATGTGCCTAAGGCACATGGAATCCATTTTACAGAGAAAGCAGATAGACTGGGGCCCTGAATAGCAGGATCCCAGTCCAACTAAGTCATAAACCAGCATAACACCAAAAAAAAAGTGGGGGCAACCATATAGTCAGATTCCACCTTCCTACATTCCCTGGACCGGAATCAAGCATCCTAGGACCGGTTTCAGGCTATCAGCCTTCATCAGCCAGGATAGCTTGACTCCAGTTGCGTAGTGAGCACGGGACCCACGTCTGGGCATACCCTTCCCACTTAGGGCGAAATGCAAAACACACAAGATGATGGACGGAATGCTGCACATTGGCAAACATTCACCCCCAGTCACAGATCTGGGTTTAATCCATCGTTATTTTGCTTCACCACGCCACCCCAGTTCAGACATAGCCATATGCAAATCAGTATTGACCCTGTGCCTCATGGGAACAGTTCAGACCGAACTGCCAAGCCATGTCTTCCCTGACCCGGAATCAAGCATCCTAGGACCGGTTTCAGGCTATCAGCCTTCATCAGCCAGGATAGCTTGACTCCAGTTGCGTAGTGAGCACGGGACCCACGTCTGGGCATACCCTTCCCACTAAGGGCGAAATGCAAAACACACAAGATGATGGACGGAATGCTGCACATTGGCAAACATTCACCCCCCAGTCACAGATCTGGGTTTAATCCATCGTTATTTTGCTTCACCACGCCACCCCAGTTCAGACATAGCCATATGCAAATCAGTATTGACCCTGTGCCTCATGGGAACAGTCCAGACCGAACTGCCAAGCCATGTCTTCCCTGGACCGGAATCAAGCATCCTAGGACCGGTTTCAGGCTATCAGCCTTCATCAGCCAGGATAGCTTGCTCCAGTTGCGTAGTGAGCACGGGACCCACGTCTGGGCATACCCTTCCCACTTAGGGCGAAATGCAAAACACACAAGATGATGGACGGAATGCTGCACATTGGCAAACATTCACCCCCAGTCACAGATCTGGGTTTAATCCATCGTTATTTTGCTTCACCAAGCCACCCCAGTTCAGACATAGCCATATGCAAATCAGTATTGACCCTGTGCCTCATGGGAACAGTCCAGACTGAACTGCCAAGCCATGTCTTCCCTGGACCGGAATCAAGCATCCTAGGACCGGTTTCAGGCTATCAGCCTTCATCAGCCAGGATAGCTTGACTCCAGTTGCGTAGTGAGCACGGGACCCACGTCTGGGCATACCCTTCCCACTTAGGGCGAAATGCAAAACACACAAGATGATGGACGGAATGCTGCACATTGGCAAACATTCACCCCCAGTCACAGATCTGGGTTTAATCCATCGTTATTTTGCTTCACCACGCCACCCCAGTTCAGACATAGCCATATGCAAATCAGTATTGACCCTGTGCCTCATGGGAACAGTCCAGACCGAACTGCCAAGCCATGTCTTCCCTGGACCGGAATCAAGCATCCTAGGACCGGTTTCAGGCTATCAGCCTTCATCAGCCAGGATAGCTTGACTCCAGTTGCGTAGTGAGCACGGGACCCACGTCTGGGCATACCCTTCCCACTTAGGGCGAAATGCAAAACACACAAGATGATGGACGGAATGCTGCACATTGGCAAACATTCACCCCCAGTCACAGATCTGGGTTTAATCCATCGTTATTTTGCTTCACCACGCCACCCCAGTTCAGACATAGCCATATGCAAATCAGTATTGACCCTGTGCCTCATGGGAACAGTCCAGACCGAACTGCCAAGCCATGTCTTCCCTGGACCGGAATCAAGCATCCTAGGACCGGTTTCAGGCTATCAGCCTTCATCAGCCAGGATAGCTTGACTCCAGTTGCGTAGTGAGCACGGGACCCACGTCTGGGCATACCCTTCCCACTTGGGGCGAAATGCAAAACACACAAGATGATGGACGGAATGCTGCACATTGGCAAACATTCACCCCCAGTCACAGATCTGGGTTTAATCCATCGTTATTTTGCTTCACCACGCCACCCCAGTTCAGACATAGCCATATGCAAATCAGTATTGACCCTGTGCCTCATGGGAACAGTCCAGACCGAACTGCCAAGCCATGTCTTCCCTGGACCGGAATCAAGCATCCTAGGACCGGTTTCAGGCTATCAGCCTTCATCAGCCAGGATAGCTTGACTCCAGTTGCGTAGTGAGCACGGGACCCACGTCTGGGCATACCCTTCCCACTTAGGGCGAAATGCAAAACACACAAGATGATGGACGGAATGCTGCACATTGGCAAACATTCACCCCCAGTCACAGATCTGGGTTTAATCCATCGTTATTTTGCTTCACCACGCCACCCCAGTTCAGACATAGCCATATGCAAATCAGTATTGACCCTGTGCCTCATGGGAACAGTCCAGACCGAACTGCCAAGCCATGTCTTCCCTGGACCGGAATCAAGCATCCTAGGACCGGTTTCAGGCTATCAGCCTTCATCAGCCAGGATAGCTTGACTCCAGTTGCGTAGTGAGCACGGGACCCACGTCTGGGCATACCCTTCCCACTTAGGGCGAAATGCAAAACACACAAGATGATGGACGGAATGCTGCACATTGGCAAACATTCACCCCCAGTCACAGATCTGGGTTTAATCCATCGTTATTTTGCTTCACCACGCCACCCCAGTTCAGACATAGCCATATGCAAATCAGTATTGACCCTGTGCCTCATGGGAACAGTCCAGACCGAACTGCCAAGCCATGTCTTCCCTGGACCGGAATCAAGCATCCTAGGACCGGTTTCAGGCTATCAGCCTTCATCAGCCAGGATAGCTTGACTCCAGTTGCGTAGTGAGCACGGGACCCACGTCTGGGCATACCCTTCCCACTTAGGGCGAAATGCAAAACACACAAGATGATGGACGGAATGCTGCACATTGGCAAACATTCACCCCCAGTCACAGATCTGGGTTTAATCCATCGTTATTTTGCTTCACCACGCCACCCCAGTTCAGACATAGCCATATGCAAATCAGTATTGACCCTGTGCCTCATGGGAACAGTCCAGACCGAACTGCCAAGCCATGTCTTCCCTGGACCGGAATCAAGCATCCTAGGACCGGTTTCAGGTTATCAGCCTTCATCAGCCAGGATAGCTTGACTCCAGTTGCGTAGTGAGCACGGGACCCACGTCTGGGCATACCCTTCCCACTTAGGGCGAAATGGAAAACACACAAGATGATGGACGGAATGCTGCACATTGGCAAACATTCACCCCCAGTCACAGATCTGGGTTTAATCCATCGTTATTTTGCTTCACCACGCCACCCCAGTTCAGACATAGCCATATGCAAATCAGTATTGACCCTGTGCCTCATGGGAACAGTCCAGACCGAACTGCCAAGCCATGTCTTCCCTGGACCGGAATCAAGCATCCTAGGACCGGTTTCAGGCTATCAGCCTTCATCAGCCAGGATAGCTTGACTCCAGTTGCGTAGTGAGCACGGGACCCACGTCTGGGCATACCCTTCCCACTTAGGGCGAAATGCAAAACACACAAGATGATGGACGGAATGCTGCACATTGGCAAACATTCACCCCAGTCACAGATCTGGGTTTAATCCATCGTTATTTTGCTTCACCACGCCACCCCAGTTCAGACATAGCCATATGCAAATCAGTATTGACCCTGTGCCTCATGGGAACAGTCCAGACCGAACTGCCAAGCCATGTCTTCCCTGGACCGGAATCAAGCATCCTAGGACCGGTTTCAGGCTATCAGCCTTCATCAGCCAGGATAGCTTGACTCCAGTTGCGTAGTGAGCACGGGACCCACGTCTGGGCATACCCTTCCCACTTGGGGCGAAATGCAAAACACACAAGATGATGGACGGAATGCTGCACATTGGCAAACATTCACCCCCAGTCACAGATCTGGGTTTAATCCATCGTTATTTTGCTTCACCACGCCACCCCAGTTCAGACATAGCCATATGCAAATCAGTATTGACCCTGTGCCTCATGGGAACAGTCCAGACCGAACTGCCAAGCCATGTCTTCCCTGGACCGGAATCAAGCATCCTAGGACCGGTTTCAGGCTATCAGCCTTCATCAGCCAGGATAGCTTGACTCCAGTTGCGTAGTGAGCACGGGACCCACGTCTGGGCATACCCTTCCCACTTAGGGCGAAATGCAAAACACACAAGATGATGGACGGAATGCTGCACATTGGCAAACATTCACCCCCAGTCACAGATCTGGGTTTAATCCATCGTTATTTTGCTTCACCACGCCACCCCAGTTCAGACATAGCCATATGCAAATCAGTATTGACCCTGTGCCTCATGGGAACAGTCCAGACCGAACTGCCAAGCCATGTCTTCCCTGGACCGGAATCAAGCATCCTAGGACCGGTTTCAGGCTATCAGCCTTCATCAGCCAGGATAGCTTGACTCCAGTTGCGTAGTGAGCACGGGACCCACGTCTGGGCATACCCTTCCCACTTAGGGCGAAATGCAAAACACACAAGATGATGGACGGAATGCTGCACATTGGCAAACATTCACCCCCAGTCACAGATCTGGGTTTAATCCATCGTTATTTTGCTTCACCACGCCACCCCAGTTCAGACATAGCCATATGCAAATCAGTATTGACCCTGTGCCTCATGGGAACAGTCCAGACCGAACTGCCAAGCCATGTCTTCCCTGGACCGGAATCAAGCATCCTAGGACCGGTTTCAGGCTATCAGCCTTCATCAGCCAGGATAGCTTGACTCCAGTTGCGTAGTGAGCACGGGACCCACGTCTGGGCATACCCTTCCCACTTAGGGCGAAATGCAAAACACACAAGATGATGGACGGAATGCTGCACATTGGCAAACATTCACCCCCAGTCACAGATCTGGGTTTAATCCATCGTTATTTTGCTTCACCACGCCACCCCAGTTCAGACATAGCCATATGCAAATCAGTATTGACCCTGTGCCTCATGGGAACAGTCCAGACCGAACTGCCAAGCCATGTCTTCCCTGGACCGGAATCAAGCATCCTAGGACCGGTTTCAGGCTATCAGCCTTCATCAGCCAGGATAGCTTGACTCCAGTTGCGTAGTGAGCACGGGACCCACGTCTGGGCATACCCTTCCCACTTAGGGCGAAATGCAAAACACACAAGATGATGGACGGAATGCTGCACATTGGCAAACATTCACCCCCAGTCACAGATCTGGGTTTAATCCATCGTTATTTTGCTTCACCACGCCACCCCAGTTCAGACATAGCCATATGCAAATCAGTATTGACCCTGTGCCTCATGGGAACAGTCCAGACCGAACTGCCAAGCCATGTCTTCCCTGGACCGGAATCAAGCATCCTAGGACCGGTTTCAGGCTATCAGCCTTCATCAGCCAGGATAGCTTGACTCCAGTTGCGTAGTGAGCACGGGACCCACGTCTGGGCATACCCTTCCCACTTAGGGCGAAATGCAAAACACACAAGATGATGGACGGAATGCTGCACATTGGCAAACATTCACCCCCAGTCACAGATCTGGGTTTAATCCATCGTTATTTTGCTTCACCACGCCACCCCAGTTCAGACATAGCCATATGCAAATCAGTATTGACCCTGTGCCTCATGGGAACAGTCCAGACCGAACTGCCAAGCCATGTCTTCCCTGGACCGGAATCAAGCATCCTAGGACCGGTTTCAGGCTATCAGCCTTCATCAGCCAGGATAGCTTGACTCCAGTTGCGTAGTGAGCACGGGACCCACGTCTGGGCATACCCTTCCCACTTAGGGCGAAATGCAAAACACACAAGATGATGGACGGAATGCTGCACATTGGCAAACATTCACCCCCAGTCACAGATCTGGGTTTAATCCATCGTTATTTTGCTTCACCACGCCACCCCAGTTCAGACATAGCCATATGCAAATCAGTATTGACCCTGTGCCTCATGGGAACAGTCCAGACCGAACTGCCAAGCCATGTCTTCCCTGGACCGGAATCAAGCATCCTAGGACCGGTTTCAGGCTATCAGCCTTCATCAGCCAGGATAGCTTGACTCCAGTTGCGTAGTGAGCACGGGACCCACGTCTGGGCATACCCTTCCCACTTAGGGCGAAATGCAAAACACACAAGATGATGGACGGAATGCTGCACATTGGCAAACATTCACCCCCAGTCACAGATCTGGGTTTAATCCATCGTTATTTTTGCTTCACCACGCCACCCCAGTTCAGACATAGCCATATGCAAATCAGTATTGACCCTGTGCCTCATGGGAACAGTCCAGACCGAACTGCCAAGCCATGTCTTCCCTGGACCGGAATCAAGCATCCTAGGACCGGTTTCAGGCTATCAGCCTTCATCAGCCAGGATAGCTTGACTCCAGTTGCGTAGTGAGCACGGGACCCACGTCTGGGCATACCCTTCCCACTTAGGGGCGAAATGCAAAACACACAAGATGATGGACGGAATGCTGCACATTGGCAAACATTCACCCCCAGTCACAGATCTGGGTTTAATCCATCGTTATTTTGCTTCACCACGCCACCCCAGTTCAGACATAGCCATATGCAAATCAGTATTGACCCTGTGCCTCATGGGAACAGTCCAGACCGAACTGCCAAGCCATGTCTTCCCTGGACCGGAATCAAGCATCCTAGGACCGGTTTCAGGCTATCAGCCTTCATCAGCCAGGATAGCTTGACTCCAGTTGCGTAGTGAGCACGGGACCCACGTCTGGGCATACCCTTCCCACTTAGGGCGAAATGCAAAACACACAAGATGATGGACGGAATGCTGCACATTGGCAAACATTCACCCCCAGTCACAGATCTGGGTTTAATCCATCGTTATTTTGCTTCACCACGCCACCCCAGTTCAGACATAGCCATATGCAAATCAGTATTGACCCTGTGCCTCATGGGAACAGTCCAGACCGAACTGCCAAGCCATGTCTTCCCTGGACCGGAATCAAGCATCCTAGGACCGGTTTCAGGCTATCAGCCTTCATCAGCCAGGATAGCTTGACTCCAGTTGCGTAGTGAGCACGGGACCCACGTCTGGGCATACCCTTCCCACTTAGGGCGAAATGCAAAACACACAAGATGATGGACGGAATGCTGCACATTGGCAAACATTCACCCCCAGTCACAGATCTGGGTTTAATCCATCGTTATTTTGCTTCACCACGCCACCCCAGTTCAGACATAGCCATATGCAAATCAGTATTGACCCTGTGCCTCATGGGAACAGTCCAGACCGAACTGCCAAGCCATGTCTTCCCTGGACCGGAATCAAGCATCCTAGGACCGGTTTCAGGCTATCAGCCTTCATCAGCCAGGATAGCTTGACTCCAGTTGCGTAGTGAGCACGGGACCCACGTCTGGGCATACCCTTCCCACTTAGGGGCGAAATGCAAAACACACAAGATGATGGACGGAATGCTGCACATTGGCAAACATTCACCCCCAGTCACAGATCTGGGTTTAATCCATCGTTATTTTGCTTCACCACGCCACCCCAGTTCAGACATAGCCATATGCAAATCAGTATTGACCCTGTGCCTCATGGGAACAGTCCAGACCGAACTGCCAAGCCATGTCTTCCCTGGACCGGAATCAAGCATCCTAGGACCGGTTTCAGGCTATCAGCCTTCATCAGCCAGGATAGCTTGACTCCAGTTGCGTAGTGAGCACGGGACCCACGTCTGGGCATACCCTTCCCACTTAGGGCGAAATGCAAAACACACAAGATGATGGACGGAATGCTGCACATTGGCAAACATTCACCCCCAGTCACAGATCTGGGTTTAATCCATCGTTATTTTGCTTCACCACGCCACCCCAGTTCAGACATAGCCATATGCAAATCAGTATTGACCCTGTGCCTCATGGGAACAGTCCAGACCGAACTGCCAAGCCATGTCTTCCCTGGACCGGAATCAAGCATCCTAGGACCGGTTTCAGGCTATCAGCCTTCATCAGCCAGGATAGCTTGACTCCAGTTGCGTAGTGAGCACGGGACCCACGTCTGGGCATACCCTTCCCACTTAGGGCGAAATGCAAAACACACAAGATGATGGACGGAATGCTGCACATTGGCAAACATTCACCCCCAGTCACAGATCTGGGTTTAATCCATCGTTATTTTGCTTCACCACGCCACCCCAGTTCAGACATAGCCATATGCAAATCAGTATTGACCCTGTGCCTCATGGGAACAGTCCAGACCGAACTGCCAAGCCATGTCTTCCCTGGACCGGAATCAAGCATCCTAGGACCGGTTTCAGGCTATCAGCCTTCATCAGCCAGGATAGCTTGACTCCAGTTGCGTAGTGAGCACGGGACCCACGTCTGGGCATACCCTTCCCACTTAGGGCGAAATGCAAAACACACAAGATGATGGACGGAATGCTGCACATTGGCAAACATTCACCCCCAGTCACAGATCTGGGTTTAATCCATCGTTATTTTGCTTCACCACGCCACCCCAGTTCAGACATAGCCATATGCAAATCAGTATTGACCCTGTGCCTCATGGGAACAGTCCAGACCGAACTGCCAAGCCATGTCTTCCCTGGACCGGAATCAAGCATCCTAGGACCGGTTTCAGGCTATCAGCCTTCATCAGCCAGGATAGCTTGACTCCAGTTGCGTAGTGAGCACGGGACCCACGTCTGGGCATACCCTTCCCACTTAGGGCGAAATGCAAAACACACAAGATGATGGACGGAATGCTGCACATTGGCAAACATTCACCCCCAGTCACAGATCTGGGTTTAATCCATCGTTATTTTGCTTCACCACGCCACCCCAGTTCAGACATAGCCATATGCAAATCAGTATTGACCCTGTGCCTCATGGGAACAGTCCAGACCGAACTGCCAAGCCATGTCTTCCCTGGACCGGAATCAAGCATCCTAGGACCGGTTTCAGGCTATCAGCCTTCATCAGCCAGGATAGCTTGACTCCAGTTGCGTAGTGAGCACGGGACCCACGTCTGGGCATACCCTTCCCACTTAGGGCGAAATGCAAAACACACAAGATGATGGACGGAATGCTGCACATTGGCAAACATTCACCCCCAGTCACAGATCTGGGTTTAATCCATCGTTATTTTGCTTCACCACGCCACCCCAGTTCAGACATAGCCATATGCAAATCAGTATTGACCCTGTGCCTCATGGGAACAGTCCAGACCGAACTGCCAAGCCATGTCTTCCCTGGACCGGAATCAAGCATCCTAGGACCGGTTTCAGGCTATCAGCCTTCATCAGCCAGGATAGCTTGACTCCAGTTGCGTAGTGAGCACGGGACCCACGTCTGGGCATACCCTTCCCACTTAGGGCGAAATGCAAAACACACAAGATGATGGACGGAATGCTGCACATTGGCAAACATTCACCCCCAGTCACAGATCTGGGTTTAATCCATCGTTATTTTGCTTCACCACGCCACCCCAGTTCAGACATAGCCATATGCAAATCAGTATTGACCCTGTGCCTCATGGGAACAGTCCAGACCGAACTGCCAAGCCATGTCTTCCCTGGACCGGAATCAAGCATCCTAGGACCGGTTTCAGGCTATCAGCCTTCATCAGCCAGGATAGCTTGACTCCAGTTGCGTAGTGAGCACGGGACCCACGTCTGGGCATACCCTTCCCACTTAGGGCGAAATGCAAAACACACAAGATGATGGACGGAATGCTGCACATTGGCAAACATTCACCCCCAGTCACAGATCTGGGTTTAATCCATCGTTATTTTGCTTCACCACGCCACCCCAGTTCAGACATAGCCATATGCAAATCAGTATTGACCCTGTGCCTCATGGGAACAGTCCAGACCGAACTGCCAAGCCATGTCTTCCCTGGACCGGAATCAAGCATCCTAGGACCGGTTTCAGGCTATCAGCCTTCATCAGCCAGGATAGCTTGACTCCAGTTGCGTAGTGAGCACGGGACCCACGTCTGGGCATACCCTTCCCACTTAGGGCGAAATGCAAAACACACAAGATGATGGACGGAATGCTGCACATTGGCAAACATTCACCCCCAGTCACAGATCTGGGTTTAATCCATCGTTATTTTGCTTCACCACGCCACCCCAGTTCAGACATAGCCATATGCAAATCAGTATTGACCCTGTGCCTCATGGGAACAGTCCAGACCGAACTGCCAAGCCATGTCTTCCCTGGACCGGAATCAAGCATCCTAGGACCGGTTTCAGGCTATCAGCCTTCATCAGCCAGGATAGCTTGACTCCAGTTGCGTAGTGAGCACGGGACCCACGTCTGGGCATACCCTTCCCACTTAGGGCGAAATGCAAAACACACAAGATGATGGACGGAATGCTGCACATTGGCAAACATTCACCCCCAGTCACAGATCTGGGTTTAATCCATCGTTATTTTGCTTCACCACGCCACCCCAGTTCAGACATAGCCATATGCAAATCAGTATTGACCCTGTGCCTCATGGGAACAGTCCAGACCGAACTGCCAAGCCATGTCTTCCCTGGACCGGAATCAAGCATCCTAGGACCGGTTTCAGGCTATCAGCCTTCATCAGCCAGGATAGCTTGACTCCAGTTGCGTAGTGAGCACGGGACCCACGTCTGGGCATACCCTTCCCACTTAGGGCGAAATGCAAAACACACAAGATGATGGACGGAATGCTGCACATTGGCAAACATTCACCCCCAGTCACAGATCTGGGTTTAATCCATCGTTATTTTGCTTCACCACGCCACCCCAGTTCAGACATAGCCATATGCAAATCAGTATTGACCCTGTGCCTCATGGGAACAGTCCAGACCGAACTGCCAAGCCATGTCTTCCCTGGACCGGAATCAAGCATCCTAGGACCGGTTTCAGGCTATCAGCCTTCATCAGCCAGGATAGCTTGACTCCAGTTGCGTAGTGAGCACGGGACCCACGTCTGGGCATACCCTTCCCACTTAGGGCGAAATGCAAAACACACAAGATGATGGACGGAATGCTGCACATTGGCAAACATTCACCCCCAGTCACAGATCTGGGTTTAATCCATCGTTATTTTGCTTCACCACGCCACCCCAGTTCAGACATAGCCATATGCAAATCAGTATTGACCCTGTGCCTCATGGGAACAGTCCAGACCGAACTGCCAAGCCATGTCTTCCCTGGACCGGAATCAAGCATCCTAGGACCGGTTTCAGGCTATCAGCCTTCATCAGCCAGGATAGCTTGACTCCAGTTGCGTAGTGAGCACGGGACCCACGTCTGGGCATACCCTTCCCACTTAGGGCGAAATGCAAAACACACAAGATGATGGACGGAATGCTGCACATTGGCAAACATTCACCCCCAGTCACAGATCTGGGTTTAATCCATCGTTATTTTGCTTCACCACGCCACCCCAGTTCAGACATAGCCATATGCAAATCAGTATTGACCCTGTGCCTCATGGGAACAGTCCAGACCGAACTGCCAAGCCATGTCTTCCCTGGACCGGAATCAAGCATCCTAGGACCGGTTTCAGGCTATCAGCCTTCATCAGCCAGGATAGCTTGACTCCAGTTGCGTAGTGAGCACGGGACCCACGTCTGGGCATACCCTTCCCACTTAGGGCGAAATGCAAAACACACAAGATGATGGACGGAATGCTGCACATTGGCAAACATTCACCCCCAGTCACAGATCTGGGTTTAATCCATCGTTATTTTGCTTCACCACGCCACCCCAGTTCAGACATAGCCATATGCAAATCAGTATTGACCCTGTGCCTCATGGGAACAGTCCAGACCGAACTGCCAAGCCATGTCTTCCCTGGACCGGAATCAAGCATCCTAGGACCGGTTTCAGGCTATCAGCCTTCATCAGCCAGGATAGCTTGACTCCAGTTGCGTAGTGAGCACGGGACCCACGTCTGGGCATACCCTTCCCACTTAGGGCGAAATGCAAAACACACAAGATGATGGACGGAATGCTGCACATTGGCAAACATTCACCCCCAGTCACAGATCTGGGTTTAATCCATCGTTATTTTGCTTCACCACGCCACCCCAGTTCAGACATAGCCATATGCAAATCAGTATTGACCCTGTGCCTCATGGGAACAGTCCAGACCGAACTGCCAAGCCATGTCTTCCCTGGACCGGAATCAAGCATCCTAGGACCGGTTTCAGGCTATCAGCCTTCATCAGCCAGGATAGCTTGACTCCAGTTGCGTAGTGAGCACGGGACCCACGTCTGGGCATACCCTTCCCACTTAGGGCGAAATGCAAAACACACAAGATGATGGACGGAATGCTGCACATTGGCAAACATTCACCCCCAGTCACAGATCTGGGTTTAATCCATCGTTATTTTGCTTCACCACGCCACCCCAGTTCAGACATAGCCATATGCAAATCAGTATTGACCCTGTGCCTCATGGGAACAGTCCAGACCGAACTGCCAAGCCATGTCTTCCCTGGACCGGAATCAAGCATCCTAGGACCGGTTTCAGGCTATCAGCCTTCATCAGCCAGGATAGCTTGACTCCAGTTGCGTAGTGAGCACGGGACCCACGTCTGGGCATACCCTTCCCACTTAGGGCGAAATGCAAAACACACAAGATGATGGACGGAATGCTGCACATTGGCAAACATTCACCCCCAGTCACAGATCTGGGTTTAATCCATCGTTATTTTGCTTCACCACGCCACCCCAGTTCAGACATAGCCATATGCAAATCAGTATTGACCCTGTGCCTCATGGGAACAGTCCAGACCGAACTGCCAAGCCATGTCTTCCCTGGACCGGAATCAAGCATCCTAGGACCGGTTTCAGGCTATCAGCCTTCATCAGCCAGGATAGCTTGACTCCAGTTGCGTAGTGAGCACGGGACCCACGTCTGGGCATACCCTTCCCACTTAGGGCGAAATGCAAAACACACAAGATGATGGACGGAATGCTGCACATTGGCAAACATTCACCCCCAGTCACAGATCTGGGTTTAATCCATCGTTATTTTGCTTCACCACGCCACCCCAGTTCAGACATAGCCATATGCAAATCAGTATTGACCCTGTGCCTCATGGGAACAGTCCAGACCGAACTGCCAAGCCATGTCTTCCCTGGACCGGAATCAAGCATCCTAGGACCGGTTTCAGGCTATCAGCCTTCATCAGCCAGGATAGCTTGACTCCAGTTGCGTAGTGAGCACGGGACCCACGTCTGGGCATACCCTTCCCACTTAGGGCGAAATGCAAAACACACAAGATGATGGACGGAATGCTGCACATTGGCAAACATTCACCCCCAGTCACAGATCTGGGTTTAATCCATCGTTATTTTGCTTCACCACGCCACCCCAGTTCAGACATAGCCATATGCAAATCAGTATTGACCCTGTGCCTCATGGGAACAGTCCAGACCGAACTGCCAAGCCATGTCTTCCCTGGACCGGAATCAAGCATCCTAGGACCGGTTTCAGGCTATCAGCCTTCATCAGCCAGGATAGCTTGACTCCAGTTGCGTAGTGAGCACGGGACCCACGTCTGGGCATACCCTTCCCACTTAGGGCGAAATGCAAAACACACAAGATGATGGACGGAATGCTGCACATTGGCAAACATTCACCCCCAGTCACAGATCTGGGTTTAATCCATCGTTATTTTGCTTCACCACGCCACCCCAGTTCAGACATAGCCATATGCAAATCAGTATTGACCCTGTGCCTCATGGGAACAGTCCAGACCGAACTGCCAAGCCATGTCTTCCCTGGACCGGAATCAAGCATCCTAGGACCGGTTTCAGGCTATCAGCCTTCATCAGCCAGGATAGCTTGACTCCAGTTGCGTAGTGAGCACGGGACCCACGTCTGGGCATACCCTTCCCACTTAGGGCGAAATGCAAAACACACAAGATGATGGACGGAATGCTGCACATTGGCAAACATTCACCCCCAGTCACAGATCTGGGTTTAATCCATCGTTATTTTGCTTCACCACGCCACCCCAGTTCAGACATAGCCATATGCAAATCAGTATTGACCCTGTGCCTCATGGGAACAGTCCAGACCGAACTGCCAAGCCATGTCTTCCCTGGACCGGAATCAAGCATCCTAGGACCGGTTTCAGGCTATCAGCCTTCATCAGCCAGGATAGCTTGACTCCAGTTGCGTAGTGAGCACGGGACCCACGTCTGGGCATACCCTTCCCACTTAGGGCGAAATGCAAAACACACAAGATGATGGACGGAATGCTGCACATTGGCAAACATTCACCCCCAGTCACAGATCTGGGTTTAATCCATCGTTATTTTGCTTCACCACGCCACCCCAGTTCAGACATAGCCATATGCAAATCAGTATTGACCCTGTGCCTCATGGGAACAGTCCAGACCGAACTGCCAAGCCATGTCTTCCCTGGACCGGAATCAAGCATCCTAGGACCGGTTTCAGGCTATCAGCCTTCATCAGCCAGGATAGCTTGACTCCAGTTGCGTAGTGAGCACGGGACCCACGTCTGGGCATACCCTTCCCACTTAGGGCGAAATGCAAAACACACAAGATGATGGACGGAATGCTGCACATTGGCAAACATTCACCCCCAGTCACAGATCTGGGTTTAATCCATCGTTATTTTGCTTCACCACGCCACCCCAGTTCAGACATAGCCATATGCAAATCAGTATTGACCCTGTGCCTCATGGGAACAGTCCAGACCGAACTGCCAAGCCATGTCTTCCCTGGACCGGAATCAAGCATCCTAGGACCGGTTTCAGGCTATCAGCCTTCATCAGCCAGGATAGCTTGACTCCAGTTGCGTAGTGAGCACGGGACCCACGTCTGGGCATACCCTTCCCACTTAGGGCGAAATGCAAAACACACAAGATGATGGACGGAATGCTGCACATTGGCAAACATTCACCCCCAGTCACAGATCTGGGTTTAATCCATCGTTATTTTGCTTCACCACGCCACCCCAGTTCAGACATAGCCATATGCAAATCAGTATTGACCCTGTGCCTCATGGGAACAGTCCAGACCGAACTGCCAAGCCATGTCTTCCCTGGACCGGAATCAAGCATCCTAGGACCGGTTTCAGGCTATCAGCCTTCATCAGCCAGGATAGCTTGACTCCAGTTGCGTAGTGAGCACGGGACCCACGTCTGGGCATACCCTTCCCACTTAGGGCGAAATGCAAAACACACAAGATGATGGACGGAATGCTGCACATTGGCAAACATTCACCCCCAGTCACAGATCTGGGTTTAATCCATCGTTATTTTGCTTCACCACGCCACCCCAGTTCAGACATAGCCATATGCAAATCAGTATTGACCCTGTGCCTCATGGGAACAGTCCAGACCGAACTGCCAAGCCATGTCTTCCCTGGACCGGAATCAAGCATCCTAGGACCGGTTTCAGGCTATCAGCCTTCATCAGCCAGGATAGCTTGACTCCAGTTGCGTAGTGAGCACGGGACCCACGTCTGGGCATACCCTTCCCACTTAGGGCGAAATGCAAAACACACAAGATGATGGACGGAATGCTGCACATTGGCAAACATTCACCCCCAGTCACAGATCTGGGTTTAATCCATCGTTATTTTGCTTCACCACGCCACCCCAGTTCAGACATAGCCATATGCAAATCAGTATTGACCCTGTGCCTCATGGGAACAGTCCAGACCGAACTGCCAAGCCATGTCTTCCCTGGACCGGAATCAAGCATCCTAGGACCGGTTTCAGGCTATCAGCCTTCATCAGCCAGGATAGCTTGACTCCAGTTGCGTAGTGAGCACGGGACCCACGTCTGGGCATACCCTTCCCACTTAGGGCGAAATGCAAAACACACAAGATGATGGACGGAATGCTGCACATTGGCAAACATTCACCCCCAGTCACAGATCTGGGTTTAATCCATCGTTATTTTGCTTCACCACGCCACCCCAGTTCAGACATAGCCATATGCAAATCAGTATTGACCCTGTGCCTCATGGGAACAGTCCAGACCGAACTGCCAAGCCATGTCTTCCCTGGACCGGAATCAAGCATCCTAGGACCGGTTTCAGGCTATCAGCCTTCATCAGCCAGGATAGCTTGACTCCAGTTGCGTAGTGAGCACGGGACCCACGTCTGGGCATACCCTTCCCACTTAGGGCGAAATGCAAAACACACAAGATGATGGACGGAATGCTGCACATTGGCAAACATTCACCCCCAGTCACAGATCTGGGTTTAATCCATCGTTATTTTGCTTCACCACGCCACCCCAGTTCAGACATAGCCATATGCAAATCAGTATTGACCCTGTGCCTCATGGGAACAGTCCAGACCGAACTGCCAAGCCATGTCTTCCCTGGACCGGAATCAAGCATCCTAGGACCGGTTTCAGGCTATCAGCCTTCATCAGCCAGGATAGCTTGACTCCAGTTGCGTAGTGAGCACGGGACCCACGTCTGGGCATACCCTTCCCACTTAGGGCGAAATGCAAAACACACAAGATGATGGACGGAATGCTGCACATTGGCAAACATTCACCCCCAGTCACAGATCTGGGTTTAATCCATCGTTATTTTGCTTCACCACGCCACCCCAGTTCAGACATAGCCATATGCAAATCAGTATTGACCCTGTGCCTCATGGGAACAGTCCAGACCGAACTGCCAAGCCATGTCTTCCCTGGACCGGAATCAAGCATCCTAGGACCGGTTTCAGGCTATCAGCCTTCATCAGCCAGGATAGCTTGACTCCAGTTGCGTAGTGAGCACGGGACCCACGTCTGGGCATACCCTTCCCACTTAGGGCGAAATGCAAAACACACAAGATGATGGACGGAATGCTGCACATTGGCAAACATTCACCCCCAGTCACAGATCTGGGTTTAATCCATCGTTATTTTGCTTCACCACGCCACCCCAGTTCAGACATAGCCATATGCAAATCAGTATTGACCCTGTGCCTCATGGGAACAGTCCAGACCGAACTGCCAAGCCATGTCTTCCCTGGACCGGAATCAAGCATCCTAGGACCGGTTTCAGGCTATCAGCCTTCATCAGCCAGGATAGCTTGACTCCAGTTGCGTAGTGAGCACGGGACCCACGTCTGGGCATACCCTTCCCACTTAGGGCGAAATGCAAAACACACAAGATGATGGACGGAATGCTGCACATTGGCAAACATTCACCCCCAGTCACAGATCTGGGTTTAATCCATCGTTATTTTGCTTCACCACGCCACCCCAGTTCAGACATAGCCATATGCAAATCAGTATTGACCCTGTGCCTCATGGGAACAGTCCAGACCGAACTGCCAAGCCATGTCTTCCCTGGACCGGAATCAAGCATCCTAGGACCGGTTTCAGGCTATCAGCCTTCATCAGCCAGGATAGCTTGACTCCAGTTGCGTAGTGAGCACGGGACCCACGTCTGGGCATACCCTTCCCACTTAGGGCGAAATGCAAAACACACAAGATGATGGACGGAATGCTGCACATTGGCAAACATTCACCCCCAGTCACAGATCTGGGTTTAATCCATCGTTATTTTGCTTCACCACGCCACCCCAGTTCAGACATAGCCATATGCAAATCAGTATTGACCCTGTGCCTCATGGGAACAGTCCAGACCGAACTGCCAAGCCATGTCTTCCCTGGACCGGAATCAAGCATCCTAGGACCGGTTTCAGGCTATCAGCCTTCATCAGCCAGGATAGCTTGACTCCAGTTGCGTAGTGAGCACGGGACCCACGTCTGGGCATACCCTTCCCACTTAGGGCGAAATGCAAAACACACAAGATGATGGACGGAATGCTGCACATTGGCAAACATTCACCCCCAGTCACAGATCTGGGTTTAATCCATCGTTATTTTGCTTCACCACGCCACCCCAGTTCAGACATAGCCATATGCAAATCAGTATTGACCCTGTGCCTCATGGGAACAGTCCAGACCGAACTGCCAAGCCATGTCTTCCCTGGACCGGAATCAAGCATCCTAGGACCGGTTTCAGGCTATCAGCCTTCATCAGCCAGGATAGCTTGACTCCAGTTGCGTAGTGAGCACGGGACCCACGTCTGGGCATACCCTTCCCACTTAGGGCGAAATGCAAAACACACAAGATGATGGACGGAATGCTGCACATTGGCAAACATTCACCCCCAGTCACAGATCTGGGTTTAATCCATCGTTATTTTGCTTCACCACGCCACCCCAGTTCAGACATAGCCATATGCAAATCAGTATTGACCCTGTGCCTCATGGGAACAGTCCAGACCGAACTGCCAAGCCATGTCTTCCCTGGACCGGAATCAAGCATCCTAGGACCGGTTTCAGGCTATCAGCCTTCATCAGCCAGGATAGCTTGACTCCAGTTGCGTAGTGAGCACGGGACCCACGTCTGGGCATACCCTTCCCACTTAGGGCGAAATGCAAAACACACAAGATGATGGACGGAATGCTGCACATTGGCAAACATTCACCCCCAGTCACAGATCTGGGTTTAATCCATCGTTATTTTGCTTCACCACGCCACCCCAGTTCAGACATAGCCATATGCAAATCAGTATTGACCCTGTGCCTCATGGGAACAGTCCAGACCGAACTGCCAAGCCATGTCTTCCCTGGACCGGAATCAAGCATCCTAGGACCGGTTTCAGGCTATCAGCCTTCATCAGCCAGGATAGCTTGACTCCAGTTGCGTAGTGAGCACGGGACCCACGTCTGGGCATACCCTTCCCACTTAGGGCGAAATGCAAAACACACAAGATGATGGACGGAATGCTGCACATTGGCAAACATTCACCCCCAGTCACAGATCTGGGTTTAATCCATCGTTATTTTGCTTCACCACGCCACCCCAGTTCAGACATAGCCATATGCAAATCAGTATTGACCCTGTGCCTCATGGGAACAGTCCAGACCGAACTGCCAAGCCATGTCTTCCCTGGACCGGAATCAAGCATCCTAGGACCGGTTTCAGGCTATCAGCCTTCATCAGCCAGGATAGCTTGACTCCAGTTGCGTAGTGAGCACGGGACCCACGTCTGGGCATACCCTTCCCACTTAGGGGCGAAATGCAAAACACACAAGATGATGGACGGAATGCTGCACATTGGCAAACATTCACCCCCAGTCACAGATCTGGGTTTAATCCATCGTTATTTTGCTTCACCACGCCACCCCAGTTCAGACATAGCCATATGCAAATCAGTATTGACCCTGTGCCTCATGGGAACAGTCCAGACCGAACTGCCAAGCCATGTCTTCCCTGGACCGGAATCAAGCATCCTAGGACCGGTTTCAGGCTATCAGCCTTCATCAGCCAGGATAGCTTGACTCCAGTTGCGTAGTGAGCACGGGACCCACGTCTGGGCATACCCTTCCCACTTAGGGCGAAATGCAAAACACACAAGATGATGGACGGAATGCTGCACATTGGCAAACATTCACCCCCAGTCACAGATCTGGGTTTAATCCATCGTTATTTTGCTTCACCACGCCACCCCAGTTCAGACATAGCCATATGCAAATCAGTATTGACCCTGTGCCTCATGGGAACAGTCCAGACCGAACTGCCAAGCCATGTCTTCCCTGGACCGGAATCAAGCATCCTAGGACCGGTTTCAGGCTATCAGCCTTCATCAGCCAGGATAGCTTGACTCCAGTTGCGTAGTGAGCACGGGACCCACGTCTGGGCATACCCTTCCCACTTAGGGCGAAATGCAAAACACACAAGATGATGGACGGAATGCTGCACATTGGCAAACATTCACCCCCAGTCACAGATCTGGGTTTAATCCATCGTTATTTTGCTTCACCACGCCACCCCAGTTCAGACATAGCCATATGCAAATCAGTATTGACCCTGTGCCTCATGGGAACAGTCCAGACCGAACTGCCAAGCCATGTCTTCCCTGGACCGGAATCAAGCATCCTAGGACCGGTTTCAGGCTATCAGCCTTCATCAGCCAGGATAGCTTGACTCCAGTTGCGTAGTGAGCACGGGACCCACGTCTGGGCATACCCTTCCCACTTAGGGCGAAATGCAAAACACACAAGATGATGGACGGAATGCTGCACATTGGCAAACATTCACCCCCAGTCACAGATCTGGGTTTAATCCATCGTTATTTTGCTTCACCACGCCACCCCAGTTCAGACATAGCCATATGCAAATCAGTATTGACCCTGTGCCTCATGGGAACAGTCCAGACCGAACTGCCAAGCCATGTCTTCCCTGGACCGGAATCAAGCATCCTAGGACCGGTTTCAGGCTATCAGCCTTCATCAGCCAGGATAGCTTGACTCCAGTTGCGTAGTGAGCACGGGACCCACGTCTGGGCATACCCTTCCCACTTAGGGCGAAATGCAAAACACACAAGATGATGGACGGAATGCTGCACATTGGCAAACATTCACCCCCAGTCACAGATCTGGGTTTAATCCATCGTTATTTTGCTTCACCACGCCACCCCAGTTCAGACATAGCCATATGCAAATCAGTATTGACCCTGTGCCTCATGGGAACAGTCCAGACCGAACTGCCAAGCCATGTCTTCCCTGGACCGGAATCAAGCATCCTAGGACCGGTTTCAGGCTATCAGCCTTCATCAGCCAGGATAGCTTGACTCCAGTTGCGTAGTGAGCACGGGACCCACGTCTGGGCATACCCTTCCCACTTAGGGCGAAATGCAAAACACACAAGATGATGGACGGAATGCTGCACATTGGCAAACATTCACCCCCAGTCACAGATCTGGGTTTAATCCATCGTTATTTTGCTTCACCACGCCACCCCAGTTCAGACATAGCCATATGCAAATCAGTATTGACCCTGTGCCTCATGGGAACAGTCCAGACCGAACTGCCAAGCCATGTCTTCCCTGGACCGGAATCAAGCATCCTAGGACCGGTTTCAGGCTATCAGCCTTCATCAGCCAGGATAGCTTGACTCCAGTTGCGTAGTGAGCACGGGACCCACGTCTGGGCATACCCTTCCCACTTAGGGCGAAATGCAAAACACACAAGATGATGGACGGAATGCTGCACATTGGCAAACATTCACCCCCAGTCACAGATCTGGGTTTAATCCATCGTTATTTTGCTTCACCACGCCACCCCAGTTCAGACATAGCCATATGCAAATCAGTATTGACCCTGTGCCTCATGGGAACAGTCCAGACCGAACTGCCAAGCCATGTCTTCCCTGGACCGGAATCAAGCATCCTAGGACCGGTTTCAGGCTATCAGCCTTCATCAGCCAGGATAGCTTGACTCCAGTTGCGTAGTGAGCACGGGACCCACGTCTGGGCATACCCTTCCCACTTAGGGCGAAATGCAAAACACACAAGATGATGGACGGAATGCTGCACATTGGCAAACATTCACCCCCAGTCACAGATCTGGGTTTAATCCATCGTTATTTTGCTTCACCACGCCACCCCAGTTCAGACATAGCCATATGCAAATCAGTATTGACCCTGTGCCTCATGGGAACAGTCCAGACCGAACTGCCAAGCCATGTCTTCCCTGGACCGGAATCAAGCATCCTAGGACCGGTTTCAGGCTATCAGCCTTCATCAGCCAGGATAGCTTGACTCCAGTTGCGTAGTGAGCACGGGACCCACGTCTGGGCATACCCTTCCCACTTAGGGCGAAATGCAAAACACACAAGATGATGGACGGAATGCTGCACATTGGCAAACATTCACCCCCAGTCACAGATCTGGGTTTAATCCATCGTTATTTTGCTTCACCACGCCACCCCAGTTCAGACATAGCCATATGCAAATCAGTATTGACCCTGTGCCTCATGGGAACAGTCCAGACCGAACTGCCAAGCCATGTCTTCCCTGGACCGGAATCAAGCATCCTAGGACCGGTTTCAGGCTATCAGCCTTCATCAGCCAGGATAGCTTGACTCCAGTTGCGTAGTGAGCACGGGACCCACGTCTGGGCATACCCTTCCCACTTAGGGCGAAATGCAAAACACACAAGATGATGGACGGAATGCTGCACATTGGCAAACATTCACCCCCAGTCACAGATCTGGGTTTAATCCATCGTTATTTTGCTTCACCACGCCACCCCAGTTCAGACATAGCCATATGCAAATCAGTATTGACCCTGTGCCTCATGGGAACAGTCCAGACCGAACTGCCAAGCCATGTCTTCCCTGGACCGGAATCAAGCATCCTAGGACCGGTTTCAGGCTATCAGCCTTCATCAGCCAGGATAGCTTGACTCCAGTTGCGTAGTGAGCACGGGACCCACGTCTGGGCATACCCTTCCCACTTAGGGCGAAATGCAAAACACACAAGATGATGGACGGAATGCTGCACATTGGCAAACATTCACCCCCAGTCACAGATCTGGGTTTAATCCATCGTTATTTTGCTTCACCACGCCACCCCAGTTCAGACATAGCCATATGCAAATCAGTATTGACCCTGTGCCTCATGGGAACAGTCCAGACCGAACTGCCAAGCCATGTCTTCCCTGGACCGGAATCAAGCATCCTAGGACCGGTTTCAGGCTATCAGCCTTCATCAGCCAGGATAGCTTGACTCCAGTTGCGTAGTGAGCACGGGACCCACGTCTGGGCATACCCTTCCCACTTAGGGCGAAATGCAAAACACACAAGATGATGGACGGAATGCTGCACATTGGCAAACATTCACCCCCAGTCACAGATCTGGGTTTAATCCATCGTTATTTTGCTTCACCACGCCACCCCAGTTCAGACATAGCCATATGCAAATCAGTATTGACCCTGTGCCTCATGGGAACAGTCCAGACCGAACTGCCAAGCCATGTCTTCCCTGGACCGGAATCAAGCATCCTAGGACCGGTTTCAGGCTATCAGCCTTCATCAGCCAGGATAGCTTGACTCCAGTTGCGTAGTGAGCACGGGACCCACGTCTGGGCATACCCTTCCCACTTAGGGCGAAATGCAAAACACACAAGATGATGGACGGAATGCTGCACATTGGCAAACATTCACCCCCAGTCACAGATCTGGGTTTAATCCATCGTTATTTTGCTTCACCACGCCACCCCAGTTCAGACATAGCCATATGCAAATCAGTATTGACCCTGTGCCTCATGGGAACAGTCCAGACCGAACTGCCAAGCCATGTCTTCCCTGGACCGGAATCAAGCATCCTAGGACCGGTTTCAGGCTATCAGCCTTCATCAGCCAGGATAGCTTGACTCCAGTTGCGTAGTGAGCACGGGACCCACGTCTGGGCATACCCTTCCCACTTAGGGCGAAATGCAAAACACACAAGATGATGGACGGAATGCTGCACATTGGCAAACATTCACCCCCAGTCACAGATCTGGGTTTAATCCATCGTTATTTTGCTTCACCACGCCACCCCAGTTCAGACATAGCCATATGCAAATCAGTATTGACCCTGTGCCTCATGGGAACAGTCCAGACCGAACTGCCAAGCCATGTCTTCCCTGGACCGGAATCAAGCATCCTAGGACCGGTTTCAGGCTATCAGCCTTCATCAGCCAGGATAGCTTGACTCCAGTTGCGTAGTGAGCACGGGACCCACGTCTGGGCATACCCTTCCCACTTAGGGCGAAATGCAAAACACACAAGATGATGGACGGAATGCTGCACATTGGCAAACATTCACCCCCAGTCACAGATCTGGGTTTAATCCATCGTTATTTTGCTTCACCACGCCACCCCAGTTCAGACATAGCCATATGCAAATCAGTATTGACCCTGTGCCTCATGGGAACAGTCCAGACCGAACTGCCAAGCCATGTCTTCCCTGGACCGGAATCAAGCATCCTAGGACCGGTTTCAGGCTATCAGCCTTCATCAGCCAGGATAGCTTGACTCCAGTTGCGTAGTGAGCACGGGACCCACGTCTGGGCATACCCTTCCCACTTAGGGCGAAATGCAAAACACACAAGATGATGGACGGAATGCTGCACATTGGCAAACATTCACCCCCAGTCACAGATCTGGGTTTAATCCATCGTTATTTTGCTTCACCACGCCACCCCAGTTCAGACATAGCCATATGCAAATCAGTATTGACCCTGTGCCTCATGGGAACAGTCCAGACCGAACTGCCAAGCCATGTCTTCCCTGGACCGGAATCAAGCATCCTAGGACCGGTTTCAGGCTATCAGCCTTCATCAGCCAGGATAGCTTGACTCCAGTTGCGTAGTGAGCACGGGACCCACGTCTGGGCATACCCTTCCCACTTAGGGCGAAATGCAAAACACACAAGATGATGGACGGAATGCTGCACATTGGCAAACATTCACCCCCAGTCACAGATCTGGGTTTAATCCATCGTTATTTTGCTTCACCACGCCACCCCAGTTCAGACATAGCCATATGCAAATCAGTATTGACCCTGTGCCTCATGGGAACAGTCCAGACCGAACTGCCAAGCCATGTCTTCCCTGGACCGGAATCAAGCATCCTAGGACCGGTTTCAGGCTATCAGCCTTCATCAGCCAGGATAGCTTGACTCCAGTTGCGTAGTGAGCACGGGACCCACGTCTGGGCATACCCTTCCCACTTAGGGCGAAATGCAAAACACACAAGATGATGGACGGAATGCTGCACATTGGCAAACATTCACCCCCAGTCACAGATCTGGGTTTAATCCATCGTTATTTTGCTTCACCACGCCACCCCAGTTCAGACATAGCCATATGCAAATCAGTATTGACCCTGTGCCTCATGGGAACAGTCCAGACCGAACTGCCAAGCCATGTCTTCCCTGGACCGGAATCAAGCATCCTAGGACCGGTTTCAGGCTATCAGCCTTCATCAGCCAGGATAGCTTGACTCCAGTTGCGTAGTGAGCACGGGACCCACGTCTGGGCATACCCTTCCCACTTAGGGCGAAATGCAAAACACACAAGATGATGGACGGAATGCTGCACATTGGCAAACATTCACCCCCAGTCACAGATCTGGGTTTAATCCATCGTTATTTTGCTTCACCACGCCACCCCAGTTCAGACATAGCCATATGCAAATCAGTATTGACCCTGTGCCTCATGGGAACAGTCCAGACCGAACTGCCAAGCCATGTCTTCCCTGGACCGGAATCAAGCATCCTAGGACCGGTTTCAGGCTATCAGCCTTCATCAGCCAGGATAGCTTGACTCCAGTTGCGTAGTGAGCACGGGACCCACGTCTGGGCATACCCTTCCCACTTAGGGCGAAATGCAAAACACACAAGATGATGGACGGAATGCTGCACATTGGCAAACATTCACCCCCAGTCACAGATCTGGGTTTAATCCATCGTTATTTTGCTTCACCACGCCACCCCAGTTCAGACATAGCCATATGCAAATCAGTATTGACCCTGTGCCTCATGGGAACAGTCCAGACCGAACTGCCAAGCCATGTCTTCCCTGGACCGGAATCAAGCATCCTAGGACCGGTTTCAGGCTATCAGCCTTCATCAGCCAGGATAGCTTGACTCCAGTTGCGTAGTGAGCACGGGACCCACGTCTGGGCATACCCTTCCCACTTAGGGCGAAATGCAAAACACACAAGATGATGGACGGAATGCTGCACATTGGCAAACATTCACCCCCAGTCACAGATCTGGGTTTAATCCATCGTTATTTTGCTTCACCACGCCACCCCAGTTCAGACATAGCCATATGCAAATCAGTATTGACCCTGTGCCTCATGGGAACAGTCCAGACCGAACTGCCAAGCCATGTCTTCCCTGGACCGGAATCAAGCATCCTAGGACCGGTTTCAGGCTATCAGCCTTCATCAGCCAGGATAGCTTGACTCCAGTTGCGTAGTGAGCACGGGACCCACGTCTGGGCATACCCTTCCCACTTAGGGCGAAATGCAAAACACACAAGATGATGGACGGAATGCTGCACATTGGCAAACATTCACCCCCAGTCACAGATCTGGGTTTAATCCATCGTTATTTTGCTTCACCACGCCACCCCAGTTCAGACATAGCCATATGCAAATCAGTATTGACCCTGTGCCTCATGGGAACAGTCCAGACCGAACTGCCAAGCCATGTCTTCCCTGGACCGGAATCAAGCATCCTAGGACCGGTTTCAGGCTATCAGCCTTCATCAGCCAGGATAGCTTGACTCCAGTTGCGTAGTGAGCACGGGACCCACGTCTGGGCATACCCTTCCCACTTAGGGGCGAAATGCAAAACACACAAGATGATGGACGGAATGCTGCACATTGGCAAACATTCACCCCCAGTCACAGATCTGGGTTTAATCCATCGTTATTTTGCTTCACCACGCCACCCCAGTTCAGACATAGCCATATGCAAATCAGTATTGACCCTGTGCCTCATGGGAACAGTCCAGACCGAACTGCCAAGCCATGTCTTCCCTGGACCGGAATCAAGCATCCTAGGACCGGTTTCAGGCTATCAGCCTTCATCAGCCAGGATAGCTTGACTCCAGTTGCGTAGTGAGCACGGGACCCACGTCTGGGCATACCCTTCCCACTTGGGGCGAAATGCAAAACACACAAGATGATGGACGGAATGCTGCACATTGGCAAACATTCACCCCCAGTCACAGATCTGGGTTTAATCCATCGTTATTTTGCTTCACCACGCCACCCCAGTTCAGACATAGCCATATGCAAATCAGTATTGACCCTGTGCCTCATGGGAACAGTCCAGACCGAACTGCCAAGCCATGTCTTCCCTGGACCGGAATCAAGCATCCTAGGACCGGTTTCAGGCTATCAGCCTTCATCAGCCAGGATAGCTTGACTCCAGTTGCGTAGTGAGCACGGGACCCACGTCTGGGCATACCCTTCCCACTTAGGGCGAAATGCAAAACACACAAGATGATGGACGGAATGCTGCACATTGGCAAACATTCACCCCCAGTCACAGATCTGGGTTTAATCCATCGTTATTTTGCTTCACCACGCCACCCCAGTTCAGACATAGCCATATGCAAATCAGTATTGACCCTGTGCCTCATGGGAACAGTCCAGACCGAACTGCCAAGCCATGTCTTCCCTGGACCGGAATCAAGCATCCTAGGACCGGTTTCAGGCTATCAGCCTTCATCAGCCAGGATAGCTTGACTCCAGTTGCGTAGTGAGCACGGGACCCACGTCTGGGCATACCCTTCCCACTTAGGGCGAAATGCAAAACACACAAGATGATGGACGGAATGCTGCACATTGGCAAACATTCACCCCCAGTCACAGATCTGGGTTTAATCCATCGTTATTTTGCTTCACCACGCCACCCCAGTTCAGACATAGCCATATGCAAATCAGTATTGACCCTGTGCCTCATGGGAACAGTCCAGACCGAACTGCCAAGCCATGTCTTCCCTGGACCGGAATCAAGCATCCTAGGACCGGTTTCAGGCTATCAGCCTTCATCAGCCAGGATAGCTTGACTCCAGTTGCGTAGTGAGCACGGGACCCACGTCTGGGCATACCCTTCCCACTTAGGGCGAAATGCAAAACACACAAGATGATGGACGGAATGCTGCACATTGGCAAACATTCACCCCCAGTCACAGATCTGGGTTTAATCCATCGTTATTTTGCTTCACCACGCCACCCCAGTTCAGACATAGCCATATGCAAATCAGTATTGACCCTGTGCCTCATGGGAACAGTCCAGACCGAACTGCCAAGCCATGTCTTCCCTGGACCGGAATCAAGCATCCTAGGACCGGTTTCAGGCTATCAGCCTTCATCAGCCAGGATAGCTTGACTCCAGTTGCGTAGTGAGCACGGGACCCACGTCTGGGCATACCCTTCCCACTTAGGGCGAAATGCAAAACACACAAGATGATGGACGGAATGCTGCACATTGGCAAACATTCACCCCCAGTCACAGATCTGGGTTTAATCCATCGTTATTTTGCTTCACCACGCCACCCCAGTTCAGACATAGCCATATGCAAATCAGTATTGACCCTGTGCCTCATGGGAACAGTCCAGACCGAACTGCCAAGCCATGTCTTCCCTGGACCGGAATCAAGCATCCTAGGACCGGTTTCAGGCTATCAGCCTTCATCAGCCAGGATAGCTTGACTCCAGTTGCGTAGTGAGCACGGGACCCACGTCTGGGCATACCCTTCCCACTTAGGGCGAAATGCAAAACACACAAGATGATGGACGGAATGCTGCACATTGGCAAACATTCACCCCCAGTCACAGATCTGGGTTTAATCCATCGTTATTTTGCTTCACCACGCCACCCCAGTTCAGACATAGCCATATGCAAATCAGTATTGACCCTGTGCCTCATGGGAACAGTCCAGACCGAACTGCCAAGCCATGTCTTCCCTGGACCGGAATCAAGCATCCTAGGACCGGTTTCAGGCTATCAGCCTTCATCAGCCAGGATAGCTTGACTCCAGTTGCGTAGTGAGCACGGGACCCACGTCTGGGCATACCCTTCCCACTTAGGGCGAAATGCAAAACACACAAGATGATGGACGGAATGCTGCACATTGGCAAACATTCACCCCCAGTCACAGATCTGGGTTTAATCCATCGTTATTTTGCTTCACCACGCCACCCCAGTTCAGACATAGCCATATGCAAATCAGTATTGACCCTGTGCCTCATGGGAACAGTCCAGACCGAACTGCCAAGCCATGTCTTCCCTGGACCGGAATCAAGCATCCTAGGACCGGTTTCAGGCTATCAGCCTTCATCAGCCAGGATAGCTTGACTCCAGTTGCGTAGTGAGCACGGGACCCACGTCTGGGCATACCCTTCCCACTTAGGGCGAAATGCAAAACACACAAGATGATGGACGGAATGCTGCACATTGGCAAACATTCACCCCCAGTCACAGATCTGGGTTTAATCCATCGTTATTTTGCTTCACCACGCCACCCCAGTTCAGACATAGCCATATGCAAATCAGTATTGACCCTGTGCCTCATGGGAACAGTCCAGACCGAACTGCCAAGCCATGTCTTCCCTGGACCGGAATCAAGCATCCTAGGACCGGTTTCAGGCTATCAGCCTTCATCAGCCAGGATAGCTTGACTCCAGTTGCGTAGTGAGCACGGGACCCACGTCTGGGCATACCCTTCCCACTTAGGGCGAAATGCAAAACACACAAGATGATGGACGGAATGCTGCACATTGGCAAACATTCACCCCCAGTCACAGATCTGGGTTTAATCCATCGTTATTTTGCTTCACCACGCCACCCCAGTTCAGACATAGCCATATGCAAATCAGTATTGACCCTGTGCCTCATGGGAACAGTCCAGACCGAACTGCCAAGCCATGTCTTCCCTGGACCGGAATCAAGCATCCTAGGACCGGTTTCAGGCTATCAGCCTTCATCAGCCAGGATAGCTTGACTCCAGTTGCGTAGTGAGCACGGGACCCACGTCTGGGCATACCCTTCCCACTTAGGGCGAAATGCAAAACACACAAGATGATGGACGGAATGCTGCACATTGGCAAACATTCACCCCCAGTCACAGATCTGGGTTTAATCCATCGTTATTTTGCTTCACCACGCCACCCCAGTTCAGACATAGCCATATGCAAATCAGTATTGACCCTGTGCCTCATGGGAACAGTCCAGACCGAACTGCCAAGCCATGTCTTCCCTGGACCGGAATCAAGCATCCTAGGACCGGTTTCAGGCTATCAGCCTTCATCAGCCAGGATAGCTTGACTCCAGTTGCGTAGTGAGCACGGGACCCACGTCTGGGCATACCCTTCCCACTTAGGGCGAAATGCAAAACACACAAGATGATGGACGGAATGCTGCACATTGGCAAACATTCACCCCCAGTCACAGATCTGGGTTTAATCCATCGTTATTTTGCTTCACCACGCCACCCCAGTTCAGACATAGCCATATGCAAATCAGTATTGACCCTGTGCCTCATGGGAACAGTCCAGACCGAACTGCCAAGCCATGTCTTCCCTGGACCGGAATCAAGCATCCTAGGACCGGTTTCAGGCTATCAGCCTTCATCAGCCAGGATAGCTTGACTCCAGTTGCGTAGTGAGCACGGGACCCACGTCTGGGCATACCCTTCCCACTTAGGGCGAAATGCAAAACACACAAGATGATGGACGGAATGCTGCACATTGGCAAACATTCACCCCCAGTCACAGATCTGGGTTTAATCCATCGTTATTTTGCTTCACCACGCCACCCCAGTTCAGACATAGCCATATGCAAATCAGTATTGACCCTGTGCCTCATGGGAACAGTCCAGACCGAACTGCCAAGCCATGTCTTCCCTGGACCGGAATCAAGCATCCTAGGACCGGTTTCAGGCTATCAGCCTTCATCAGCCAGGATAGCTTGACTCCAGTTGCGTAGTGAGCACGGGACCCACGTCTGGGCATACCCTTCCCACTTAGGGCGAAATGCAAAACACACAAGATGATGGACGGAATGCTGCACATTGGCAAACATTCACCCCCAGTCACAGATCTGGGTTTAATCCATCGTTATTTTGCTTCACCACGCCACCCCAGTTCAGACATAGCCATATGCAAATCAGTATTGACCCTGTGCCTCATGGGAACAGTCCAGACCGAACTGCCAAGCCATGTCTTCCCTGGACCGGAATCAAGCATCCTAGGACCGGTTTCAGGCTATCAGCCTTCATCAGCCAGGATAGCTTGACTCCAGTTGCGTAGTGAGCACGGGACCCACGTCTGGGCATACCCTTCCCACTTAGGGCGAAATGCAAAACACACAAGATGATGGACGGAATGCTGCACATTGGCAAACATTCACCCCCAGTCACAGATCTGGGTTTAATCCATCGTTATTTTGCTTCACCACGCCACCCCAGTTCAGACATAGCCATATGCAAATCAGTATTGACCCTGTGCCTCATGGGAACAGTCCAGACCGAACTGCCAAGCCATGTCTTCCCTGGACCGGAATCAAGCATCCTAGGACCGGTTTCAGGCTATCAGCCTTCATCAGCCAGGATAGCTTGACTCCAGTTGCGTAGTGAGCACGGGACCCACGTCTGGGCATACCCTTCCCACTTAGGGCGAAATGCAAAACACACAAGATGATGGACGGAATGCTGCACATTGGCAAACATTCACCCCCAGTCACAGATCTGGGTTTAATCCATCGTTATTTTGCTTCACCACGCCACCCCAGTTCAGACATAGCCATATGCAAATCAGTATTGACCCTGTGCCTCATGGGAACAGTCCAGACCGAACTGCCAAGCCATGTCTTCCCTGGACCGGAATCAAGCATCCTAGGACCGGTTTCAGGCTATCAGCCTTCATCAGCCAGGATAGCTTGACTCCAGTTGCGTAGTGAGCACGGGACCCACGTCTGGGCATACCCTTCCCACTTAGGGCGAAATGCAAAACACACAAGATGATGGACGGAATGCTGCACATTGGCAAACATTCACCCCCAGTCACAGATCTGGGTTTAATCCATCGTTATTTTGCTTCACCACGCCACCCCAGTTCAGACATAGCCATATGCAAATCAGTATTGACCCTGTGCCTCATGGGAACAGTCCAGACCGAACTGCCAAGCCATGTCTTCCCTGGACCGGAATCAAGCATCCTAGGACCGGTTTCAGGCTATCAGCCTTCATCAGCCAGGATAGCTTGACTCCAGTTGCGTAGTGAGCACGGGACCCACGTCTGGGCATACCCTTCCCACTTAGGGCGAAATGCAAAACACACAAGATGATGGACGGAATGCTGCACATTGGCAAACATTCACCCCCAGTCACAGATCTGGGTTTAATCCATCGTTATTTTGCTTCACCACGCCACCCCAGTTCAGACATAGCCATATGCAAATCAGTATTGACCCTGTGCCTCATGGGAACAGTCCAGACCGAACTGCCAAGCCATGTCTTCCCTGGACCGGAATCAAGCATCCTAGGACCGGTTTCAGGCTATCAGCCTTCATCAGCCAGGATAGCTTGACTCCAGTTGCGTAGTGAGCACGGGACCCACGTCTGGGCATACCCTTCCCACTTAGGGCGAAATGCAAAACACACAAGATGATGGACGGAATGCTGCACATTGGCAAACATTCACCCCCAGTCACAGATCTGGGTTTAATCCATCGTTATTTTGCTTCACCACGCCACCCCAGTTCAGACATAGCCATATGCAAATCAGTATTGACCCTGTGCCTCATGGGAACAGTCCAGACCGAACTGCCAAGCCATGTCTTCCCTGGACCGGAATCAAGCATCCTAGGACCGGTTTCAGGCTATCAGCCTTCATCAGCCAGGATAGCTTGACTCCAGTTGCGTAGTGAGCACGGGACCCACGTCTGGGCATACCCTTCCCACTTAGGGCGAAATGCAAAACACACAAGATGATGGACGGAATGCTGCACATTGGCAAACATTCACCCCCAGTCACAGATCTGGGTTTAATCCATCGTTATTTTGCTTCACCACGCCACCCCAGTTCAGACATAGCCATATGCAAATCAGTATTGACCCTGTGCCTCATGGGAACAGTCCAGACCGAACTGCCAAGCCATGTCTTCCCTGGACCGGAATCAAGCATCCTAGGACCGGTTTCAGGCTATCAGCCTTCATCAGCCAGGATAGCTTGACTCCAGTTGCGTAGTGAGCACGGGACCCACGTCTGGGCATACCCTTCCCACTTAGGGCGAAATGCAAAACACACAAGATGATGGACGGAATGCTGCACATTGGCAAACATTCACCCCCAGTCACAGATCTGGGTTTAATCCATCGTTATTTTGCTTCACCACGCCACCCCAGTTCAGACATAGCCATATGCAAATCAGTATTGACCCTGTGCCTCATGGGAACAGTCCAGACCGAACTGCCAAGCCATGTCTTCCCTGGACCGGAATCAAGCATCCTAGGACCGGTTTCAGGCTATCAGCCTTCATCAGCCAGGATAGCTTGACTCCAGTTGCGTAGTGAGCACGGGACCCACGTCTGGGCATACCCTTCCCACTTAGGGCGAAATGCAAAACACACAAGATGATGGACGGAATGCTGCACATTGGCAAACATTCACCCCCAGTCACAGATCTGGGTTTAATCCATCGTTATTTTGCTTCACCACGCCACCCCAGTTCAGACATAGCCATATGCAAATCAGTATTGACCCTGTGCCTCATGGGAACAGTCCAGACCGAACTGCCAAGCCATGTCTTCCCTGGACCGGAATCAAGCATCCTAGGACCGGTTTCAGGCTATCAGCCTTCATCAGCCAGGATAGCTTGACTCCAGTTGCGTAGTGAGCACGGGACCCACGTCTGGGCATACCCTTCCCACTTAGGGCGAAATGCAAAACACACAAGATGATGGACGGAATGCTGCACATTGGCAAACATTCACCCCCAGTCACAGATCTGGGTTTAATCCATCGTTATTTTGCTTCACCACGCCACCCCAGTTCAGACATAGCCATATGCAAATCAGTATTGACCCTGTGCCTCATGGGAACAGTCCAGACCGAACTGCCAAGCCATGTCTTCCCTGGACCGGAATCAAGCATCCTAGGACCGGTTTCAGGCTATCAGCCTTCATCAGCCAGGATAGCTTGACTCCAGTTGCGTAGTGAGCACGGGACCCACGTCTGGGCATACCCTTCCCACTTAGGGCGAAATGCAAAACACACAAGATGATGGACGGAATGCTGCACATTGGCAAACATTCACCCCCAGTCACAGATCTGGGTTTAATCCATCGTTATTTTGCTTCACCACGCCACCCCAGTTCAGACATAGCCATATGCAAATCAGTATTGACCCTGTGCCTCATGGGAACAGTCCAGACCGAACTGCCAAGCCATGTCTTCCCTGGACCGGAATCAAGCATCCTAGGACCGGTTTCAGGCTATCAGCCTTCATCAGCCAGGATAGCTTGACTCCAGTTGCGTAGTGAGCACGGGACCCACGTCTGGGCATACCCTTCCCACTTAGGGCGAAATGCAAAACACACAAGATGATGGACGGAATGCTGCACATTGGCAAACATTCACCCCCAGTCACAGATCTGGGTTTAATCCATCGTTATTTTGCTTCACCACGCCACCCCAGTTCAGACATAGCCATATGCAAATCAGTATTGACCCTGTGCCTCATGGGAACAGTCCAGACCGAACTGCCAAGCCATGTCTTCCCTGGACCGGAATCAAGCATCCTAGGACCGGTTTCAGGCTATCAGCCTTCATCAGCCAGGATAGCTTGACTCCAGTTGCGTAGTGAGCACGGGACCCACGTCTGGGCATACCCTTCCCACTTAGGGCGAAATGCAAAACACACAAGATGATGGACGGAATGCTGCACATTGGCAAACATTCACCCCCAGTCACAGATCTGGGTTTAATCCATCGTTATTTTGCTTCACCACGCCACCCCAGTTCAGACATAGCCATATGCAAATCAGTATTGACCCTGTGCCTCATGGGAACAGTCCAGACCGAACTGCCAAGCCATGTCTTCCCTGGACCGGAATCAAGCATCCTAGGACCGGTTTCAGGCTATCAGCCTTCATCAGCCAGGATAGCTTGACTCCAGTTGCGTAGTGAGCACGGGACCCACGTCTGGGCATACCCTTCCCACTTAGGGCGAAATGCAAAACACACAAGATGATGGACGGAATGCTGCACATTGGCAAACATTCACCCCCAGTCACAGATCTGGGTTTAATCCATCGTTATTTTGCTTCACCACGCCACCCCAGTTCAGACATAGCCATATGCAAATCAGTATTGACCCTGTGCCTCATGGGAACAGTCCAGACCGAACTGCCAAGCCATGTCTTCCCTGGACCGGAATCAAGCATCCTAGGACCGGTTTCAGGCTATCAGCCTTCATCAGCCAGGATAGCTTGACTCCAGTTGCGTAGTGAGCACGGGACCCACGTCTGGGCATACCCTTCCCACTTAGGGCGAAATGCAAAACACACAAGATGATGGACGGAATGCTGCACATTGGCAAACATTCACCCCCAGTCACAGATCTGGGTTTAATCCATCGTTATTTTGCTTCACCACGCCACCCCAGTTCAGACATAGCCATATGCAAATCAGTATTGACCCTGTGCCTCATGGGAACAGTCCAGACCGAACTGCCAAGCCATGTCTTCCCTGGACCGGAATCAAGCATCCTAGGACCGGTTTCAGGCTATCAGCCTTCATCAGCCAGGATAGCTTGACTCCAGTTGCGTAGTGAGCACGGGACCCACGTCTGGGCATACCCTTCCCACTTAGGGCGAAATGCAAAACACACAAGATGATGGACGGAATGCTGCACATTGGCAAACATTCACCCCCAGTCACAGATCTGGGTTTAATCCATCGTTATTTTGCTTCACCACGCCACCCCAGTTCAGACATAGCCATATGCAAATCAGTATTGACCCTGTGCCTCATGGGAACAGTCCAGACCGAACTGCCAAGCCATGTCTTCCCTGGACCGGAATCAAGCATCCTAGGACCGGTTTCAGGCTATCAGCCTTCATCAGCCAGGATAGCTTGACTCCAGTTGCGTAGTGAGCACGGGACCCACGTCTGGGCATACCCTTCCCACTTAGGGCGAAATGCAAAACACACAAGATGATGGACGGAATGCTGCACATTGGCAAACATTCACCCCCAGTCACAGATCTGGGTTTAATCCATCGTTATTTTGCTTCACCACGCCACCCCAGTTCAGACATAGCCATATGCAAATCAGTATTGACCCTGTGCCTCATGGGAACAGTCCAGACCGAACTGCCAAGCCATGTCTTCCCTGGACCGGAATCAAGCATCCTAGGACCGGTTTCAGGCTATCAGCCTTCATCAGCCAGGATAGCTTGACTCCAGTTGCGTAGTGAGCACGGGACCCACGTCTGGGCATACCCTTCCCACTTAGGGCGAAATGCAAAACACACAAGATGATGGACGGAATGCTGCACATTGGCAAACATTCACCCCCAGTCACAGATCTGGGTTTAATCCATCGTTATTTTGCTTCACCACGCCACCCCAGTTCAGACATAGCCATATGCAAATCAGTATTGACCCTGTGCCTCATGGGAACAGTCCAGACCGAACTGCCAAGCCATGTCTTCCCTGGACCGGAATCAAGCATCCTAGGACCGGTTTCAGGCTATCAGCCTTCATCAGCCAGGATAGCTTGACTCCAGTTGCGTAGTGAGCACGGGACCCACGTCTGGGCATACCCTTCCCACTTAGGGCGAAATGCAAAACACACAAGATGATGGACGGAATGCTGCACATTGGCAAACATTCACCCCCAGTCACAGATCTGGGTTTAATCCATCGTTATTTTGCTTCACCACGCCACCCCAGTTCAGACATAGCCATATGCAAATCAGTATTGACCCTGTGCCTCATGGGAACAGTCCAGACCGAACTGCCAAGCCATGTCTTCCCTGGACCGGAATCAAGCATCCTAGGACCGGTTTCAGGCTATCAGCCTTCATCAGCCAGGATAGCTTGACTCCAGTTGCGTAGTGAGCACGGGACCCACGTCTGGGCATACCCTTCCCACTTAGGGCGAAATGCAAAACACACAAGATGATGGACGGAATGCTGCACATTGGCAAACATTCACCCCCAGTCACAGATCTGGGTTTAATCCATCGTTATTTTGCTTCACCACGCCACCCCAGTTCAGACATAGCCATATGCAAATCAGTATTGACCCTGTGCCTCATGGGAACAGTCCAGACCGAACTGCCAAGCCATGTCTTCCCTGGACCGGAATCAAGCATCCTAGGACCGGTTTCAGGCTATCAGCCTTCATCAGCCAGGATAGCTTGACTCCAGTTGCGTAGTGAGCACGGGACCCACGTCTGGGCATACCCTTCCCACTTAGGGCGAAATGCAAAACACACAAGATGATGGACGGAATGCTGCACATTGGCAAACATTCACCCCCAGTCACAGATCTGGGTTTAATCCATCGTTATTTTGCTTCACCACGCCACCCCAGTTCAGACATAGCCATATGCAAATCAGTATTGACCCTGTGCCTCATGGGAACAGTCCAGACCGAACTGCCAAGCCATGTCTTCCCTGGACCGGAATCAAGCATCCTAGGACCGGTTTCAGGCTATCAGCCTTCATCAGCCAGGATAGCTTGACTCCAGTTGCGTAGTGAGCACGGGACCCACGTCTGGGCATACCCTTCCCACTTAGGGCGAAATGCAAAACACACAAGATGATGGACGGAATGCTGCACATTGGCAAACATTCACCCCCAGTCACAGATCTGGGTTTAATCCATCGTTATTTTGCTTCACCACGCCACCCCAGTTCAGACATAGCCATATGCAAATCAGTATTGACCCTGTGCCTCATGGGAACAGTCCAGACCGAACTGCCAAGCCATGTCTTCCCTGGACCGGAATCAAGCATCCTAGGACCGGTTTCAGGCTATCAGCCTTCATCAGCCAGGATAGCTTGACTCCAGTTGCGTAGTGAGCACGGGACCCACGTCTGGGCATACCCTTCCCACTTAGGGCGAAATGCAAAACACACAAGATGATGGACGGAATGCTGCACATTGGCAAACATTCACCCCCAGTCACAGATCTGGGTTTAATCCATCGTTATTTTGCTTCACCACGCCACCCCAGTTCAGACATAGCCATATGCAAATCAGTATTGACCCTGTGCCTCATGGGAACAGTCCAGACCGAACTGCCAAGCCATGTCTTCCCTGGACCGGAATCAAGCATCCTAGGACCGGTTTCAGGCTATCAGCCTTCATCAGCCAGGATAGCTTGACTCCAGTTGCGTAGTGAGCACGGGACCCACGTCTGGGCATACCCTTCCCACTTAGGGCGAAATGCAAAACACACAAGATGATGGACGGAATGCTGCACATTGGCAAACATTCACCCCCAGTCACAGATCTGGGTTTAATCCATCGTTATTTTGCTTCACCACGCCACCCCAGTTCAGACATAGCCATATGCAAATCAGTATTGACCCTGTGCCTCATGGGAACAGTCCAGACCGAACTGCCAAGCCATGTCTTCCCTGGACCGGAATCAAGCATCCTAGGACCGGTTTCAGGCTATCAGCCTTCATCAGCCAGGATAGCTTGACTCCAGTTGCGTAGTGAGCACGGGACCCACGTCTGGGCATACCCTTCCCACTTAGGGCGAAATGCAAAACACACAAGATGATGGACGGAATGCTGCACATTGGCAAACATTCACCCCCAGTCACAGATCTGGGTTTAATCCATCGTTATTTTGCTTCACCACGCCACCCCAGTTCAGACATAGCCATATGCAAATCAGTATTGACCCTGTGCCTCATGGGAACAGTCCAGACCGAACTGCCAAGCCATGTCTTCCCTGGACCGGAATCAAGCATCCTAGGACCGGTTTCAGGCTATCAGCCTTCATCAGCCAGGATAGCTTGACTCCAGTTGCGTAGTGAGCACGGGACCCACGTCTGGGCATACCCTTCCCACTTAGGGCGAAATGCAAAACACACAAGATGATGGACGGAATGCTGCACATTGGCAAACATTCACCCCCAGTCACAGATCTGGGTTTAATCCATCGTTATTTTGCTTCACCACGCCACCCCAGTTCAGACATAGCCATATGCAAATCAGTATTGACCCTGTGCCTCATGGGAACAGTCCAGACCGAACTGCCAAGCCATGTCTTCCCTGGACCGGAATCAAGCATCCTAGGACCGGTTTCAGGCTATCAGCCTTCATCAGCCAGGATAGCTTGACTCCAGTTGCGTAGTGAGCACGGGACCCACGTCTGGGCATACCCTTCCCACTTAGGGCGAAATGCAAAACACACAAGATGATGGACGGAATGCTGCACATTGGCAAACATTCACCCCCAGTCACAGATCTGGGTTTAATCCATCGTTATTTTGCTTCACCACGCCACCCCAGTTCAGACATAGCCATATGCAAATCAGTATTGACCCTGTGCCTCATGGGAACAGTCCAGACCGAACTGCCAAGCCATGTCTTCCCTGGACCGGAATCAAGCATCCTAGGACCGGTTTCAGGCTATCAGCCTTCATCAGCCAGGATAGCTTGACTCCAGTTGCGTAGTGAGCACGGGACCCACGTCTGGGCATACCCTTCCCACTTAGGGCGAAATGCAAAACACACAAGATGATGGACGGAATGCTGCACATTGGCAAACATTCACCCCCAGTCACAGATCTGGGTTTAATCCATCGTTATTTTGCTTCACCACGCCACCCCAGTTCAGACATAGCCATATGCAAATCAGTATTGACCCTGTGCCTCATGGGAACAGTCCAGACCGAACTGCCAAGCCATGTCTTCCCTGGACCGGAATCAAGCATCCTAGGACCGGTTTCAGGCTATCAGCCTTCATCAGCCAGGATAGCTTGACTCCAGTTGCGTAGTGAGCACGGGACCCACGTCTGGGCATACCCTTCCCACTTAGGGCGAAATGCAAAACACACAAGATGATGGACGGAATGCTGCACATTGGCAAACATTCACCCCCAGTCACAGATCTGGGTTTAATCCATCGTTATTTTGCTTCACCACGCCACCCCAGTTCAGACATAGCCATATGCAAATCAGTATTGACCCTGTGCCTCATGGGAACAGTCCAGACCGAACTGCCAAGCCATGTCTTCCCTGGACCGGAATCAAGCATCCTAGGACCGGTTTCAGGCTATCAGCCTTCATCAGCCAGGATAGCTTGACTCCAGTTGCGTAGTGAGCACGGGACCCACGTCTGGGCATACCCTTCCCACTTAGGGCGAAATGCAAAACACACAAGATGATGGACGGAATGCTGCACATTGGCAAACATTCACCCCCAGTCACAGATCTGGGTTTAATCCATCGTTATTTTGCTTCACCACGCCACCCCAGTTCAGACATAGCCATATGCAAATCAGTATTGACCCTGTGCCTCATGGGAACAGTCCAGACCGAACTGCCAAGCCATGTCTTCCCTGGACCGGAATCAAGCATCCTAGGACCGGTTTCAGGCTATCAGCCTTCATCAGCCAGGATAGCTTGACTCCAGTTGCGTAGTGAGCACGGGACCCACGTCTGGGCATACCCTTCCCACTTAGGGCGAAATGCAAAACACACAAGATGATGGACGGAATGCTGCACATTGGCAAACATTCACCCCCAGTCACAGATCTGGGTTTAATCCATCGTTATTTTGCTTCACCACGCCACCCCAGTTCAGACATAGCCATATGCAAATCAGTATTGACCCTGTGCCTCATGGGAACAGTCCAGACCGAACTGCCAAGCCATGTCTTCCCTGGACCGGAATCAAGCATCCTAGGACCGGTTTCAGGCTATCAGCCTTCATCAGCCAGGATAGCTTGACTCCAGTTGCGTAGTGAGCACGGGACCCACGTCTGGGCATACCCTTCCCACTTAGGGCGAAATGCAAAACACACAAGATGATGGACGGAATGCTGCACATTGGCAAACATTCACCCCCAGTCACAGATCTGGGTTTAATCCATCGTTATTTTGCTTCACCACGCCACCCCAGTTCAGACATAGCCATATGCAAATCAGTATTGACCCTGTGCCTCATGGGAACAGTCCAGACCGAACTGCCAAGCCATGTCTTCCCTGGACCGGAATCAAGCATCCTAGGACCGGTTTCAGGCTATCAGCCTTCATCAGCCAGGATAGCTTGACTCCAGTTGCGTAGTGAGCACGGGACCCACGTCTGGGCATACCCTTCCCACTTAGGGCGAAATGCAAAACACACAAGATGATGGACGGAATGCTGCACATTGGCAAACATTCACCCCCAGTCACAGATCTGGGTTTAATCCATCGTTATTTTGCTTCACCACGCCACCCCAGTTCAGACATAGCCATATGCAAATCAGTATTGACCCTGTGCCTCATGGGAACAGTCCAGACCGAACTGCCAAGCCATGTCTTCCCTGGACCGGAATCAAGCATCCTAGGACCGGTTTCAGGCTATCAGCCTTCATCAGCCAGGATAGCTTGACTCCAGTTGCGTAGTGAGCACGGGACCCACGTCTGGGCATACCCTTCCCACTTAGGGCGAAATGCAAAACACACAAGATGATGGACGGAATGCTGCACATTGGCAAACATTCACCCCCAGTCACAGATCTGGGTTTAATCCATCGTTATTTTGCTTCACCACGCCACCCCAGTTCAGACATAGCCATATGCAAATCAGTATTGACCCTGTGCCTCATGGGAACAGTCCAGACCGAACTGCCAAGCCATGTCTTCCCTGGACCGGAATCAAGCATCCTAGGACCGGTTTCAGGCTATCAGCCTTCATCAGCCAGGATAGCTTGACTCCAGTTGCGTAGTGAGCACGGGACCCACGTCTGGGCATACCCTTCCCACTTAGGGCGAAATGCAAAACACACAAGATGATGGACGGAATGCTGCACATTGGCAAACATTCACCCCCAGTCACAGATCTGGGTTTAATCCATCGTTATTTTGCTTCACCACGCCACCCCAGTTCAGACATAGCCATATGCAAATCAGTATTGACCCTGTGCCTCATGGGAACAGTCCAGACCGAACTGCCAAGCCATGTCTTCCCTGGACCGGAATCAAGCATCCTAGGACCGGTTTCAGGCTATCAGCCTTCATCAGCCAGGATAGCTTGACTCCAGTTGCGTAGTGAGCACGGGACCCACGTCTGGGCATACCCTTCCCACTTAGGGCGAAATGCAAAACACACAAGATGATGGACGGAATGCTGCACATTGGCAAACATTCACCCCCAGTCACAGATCTGGGTTTAATCCATCGTTATTTTGCTTCACCACGCCACCCCAGTTCAGACATAGCCATATGCAAATCAGTATTGACCCTGTGCCTCATGGGAACAGTCCAGACCGAACTGCCAAGCCATGTCTTCCCTGGACCGGAATCAAGCATCCTAGGACCGGTTTCAGGCTATCAGCCTTCATCAGCCAGGATAGCTTGACTCCAGTTGCGTAGTGAGCACGGGACCCACGTCTGGGCATACCCTTCCCACTTAGGGCGAAATGCAAAACACACAAGATGATGGACGGAATGCTGCACATTGGCAAACATTCACCCCCAGTCACAGATCTGGGTTTAATCCATCGTTATTTTGCTTCACCACGCCACCCCAGTTCAGACATAGCCATATGCAAATCAGTATTGACCCTGTGCCTCATGGGAACAGTCCAGACCGAACTGCCAAGCCATGTCTTCCCTGGACCGGAATCAAGCATCCTAGGACCGGTTTCAGGCTATCAGCCTTCATCAGCCAGGATAGCTTGACTCCAGTTGCGTAGTGAGCACGGGACCCACGTCTGGGCATACCCTTCCCACTTAGGGCGAAATGCAAAACACACAAGATGATGGACGGAATGCTGCACATTGGCAAACATTCACCCCCAGTCACAGATCTGGGTTTAATCCATCGTTATTTTGCTTCACCACGCCACCCCAGTTCAGACATAGCCATATGCAAATCAGTATTGACCCTGTGCCTCATGGGAACAGTCCAGACCGAACTGCCAAGCCATGTCTTCCCTGGACCGGAATCAAGCATCCTAGGACCGGTTTCAGGCTATCAGCCTTCATCAGCCAGGATAGCTTGACTCCAGTTGCGTAGTGAGCACGGGACCCACGTCTGGGCATACCCTTCCCACTTAGGGCGAAATGCAAAACACACAAGATGATGGACGGAATGCTGCACATTGGCAAACATTCACCCCCAGTCACAGATCTGGGTTTAATCCATCGTTATTTTGCTTCACCACGCCACCCCAGTTCAGACATAGCCATATGCAAATCAGTATTGACCCTGTGCCTCATGGGAACAGTCCAGACCGAACTGCCAAGCCATGTCTTCCCTGGACCGGAATCAAGCATCCTAGGACCGGTTTCAGGCTATCAGCCTTCATCAGCCAGGATAGCTTGACTCCAGTTGCGTAGTGAGCACGGGACCCACGTCTGGGCATACCCTTCCCACTTAGGGCGAAATGCAAAACACACAAGATGATGGACGGAATGCTGCACATTGGCAAACATTCACCCCCAGTCACAGATCTGGGTTTAATCCATCGTTATTTTGCTTCACCACGCCACCCCAGTTCAGACATAGCCATATGCAAATCAGTATTGACCCTGTGCCTCATGGGAACAGTCCAGACCGAACTGCCAAGCCATGTCTTCCCTGGACCGGAATCAAGCATCCTAGGACCGGTTTCAGGCTATCAGCCTTCATCAGCCAGGATAGCTTGACTCCAGTTGCGTAGTGAGCACGGGACCCACGTCTGGGCATACCCTTCCCACTTAGGGCGAAATGCAAAACACACAAGATGATGGACGGAATGCTGCACATTGGCAAACATTCACCCCCAGTCACAGATCTGGGTTTAATCCATCGTTATTTTGCTTCACCACGCCACCCCAGTTCAGACATAGCCATATGCAAATCAGTATTGACCCTGTGCCTCATGGGAACAGTCCAGACCGAACTGCCAAGCCATGTCTTCCCTGGACCGGAATCAAGCATCCTAGGACCGGTTTCAGGCTATCAGCCTTCATCAGCCAGGATAGCTTGACTCCAGTTGCGTAGTGAGCACGGGACCCACGTCTGGGCATACCCTTCCCACTTAGGGCGAAATGCAAAACACACAAGATGATGGACGGAATGCTGCACATTGGCAAACATTCACCCCCAGTCACAGATCTGGGTTTAATCCATCGTTATTTTGCTTCACCACGCCACCCCAGTTCAGACATAGCCATATGCAAATCAGTATTGACCCTGTGCCTCATGGGAACAGTCCAGACCGAACTGCCAAGCCATGTCTTCCCTGGACCGGAATCAAGCATCCTAGGACCGGTTTCAGGCTATCAGCCTTCATCAGCCAGGATAGCTTGACTCCAGTTGCGTAGTGAGCACGGGACCCACGTCTGGGCATACCCTTCCCACTTAGGGCGAAATGCAAAACACACAAGATGATGGACGGAATGCTGCACATTGGCAAACATTCACCCCCAGTCACAGATCTGGGTTTAATCCATCGTTATTTTGCTTCACCACGCCACCCCAGTTCAGACATAGCCATATGCAAATCAGTATTGACCCTGTGCCTCATGGGAACAGTCCAGACCGAACTGCCAAGCCATGTCTTCCCTGGACCGGAATCAAGCATCCTAGGACCGGTTTCAGGCTATCAGCCTTCATCAGCCAGGATAGCTTGACTCCAGTTGCGTAGTGAGCACGGGACCCACGTCTGGGCATACCCTTCCCACTTAGGGCGAAATGCAAAACACACAAGATGATGGACGGAATGCTGCACATTGGCAAACATTCACCCCCAGTCACAGATCTGGGTTTAATCCATCGTTATTTTGCTTCACCACGCCACCCCAGTTCAGACATAGCCATATGCAAATCAGTATTGACCCTGTGCCTCATGGGAACAGTCCAGACCGAACTGCCAAGCCATGTCTTCCCTGGACCGGAATCAAGCATCCTAGGACCGGTTTCAGGCTATCAGCCTTCATCAGCCAGGATAGCTTGACTCCAGTTGCGTAGTGAGCACGGGACCCACGTCTGGGCATACCCTTCCCACTTAGGGCGAAATGCAAAACACACAAGATGATGGACGGAATGCTGCACATTGGCAAACATTCACCCCCAGTCACAGATCTGGGTTTAATCCATCGTTATTTTGCTTCACCACGCCACCCCAGTTCAGACATAGCCATATGCAAATCAGTATTGACCCTGTGCCTCATGGGAACAGTCCAGACCGAACTGCCAAGCCATGTCTTCCCTGGACCGGAATCAAGCATCCTAGGACCGGTTTCAGGCTATCAGCCTTCATCAGCCAGGATAGCTTGACTCCAGTTGCGTAGTGAGCACGGGACCCACGTCTGGGCATACCCTTCCCACTTAGGGCGAAATGCAAAACACACAAGATGATGGACGGAATGCTGCACATTGGCAAACATTCACCCCCAGTCACAGATCTGGGTTTAATCCATCGTTATTTTGCTTCACCACGCCACCCCAGTTCAGACATAGCCATATGCAAATCAGTATTGACCCTGTGCCTCATGGGAACAGTCCAGACCGAACTGCCAAGCCATGTCTTCCCTGGACCGGAATCAAGCATCCTAGGACCGGTTTCAGGCTATCAGCCTTCATCAGCCAGGATAGCTTGACTCCAGTTGCGTAGTGAGCACGGGACCCACGTCTGGGCATACCCTTCCCACTTAGGGCGAAATGCAAAACACACAAGATGATGGACGGAATGCTGCACATTGGCAAACATTCACCCCCAGTCACAGATCTGGGTTTAATCCATCGTTATTTTGCTTCACCACGCCACCCCAGTTCAGACATAGCCATATGCAAATCAGTATTGACCCTGTGCCTCATGGGAACAGTCCAGACCGAACTGCCAAGCCATGTCTTCCCTGGACCGGAATCAAGCATCCTAGGACCGGTTTCAGGCTATCAGCCTTCATCAGCCAGGATAGCTTGACTCCAGTTGCGTAGTGAGCACGGGACCCACGTCTGGGCATACCCTTCCCACTTAGGGCGAAATGCAAAACACACAAGATGATGGACGGAATGCTGCACATTGGCAAACATTCACCCCCAGTCACAGATCTGGGTTTAATCCATCGTTATTTTGCTTCACCACGCCACCCCAGTTCAGACATAGCCATATGCAAATCAGTATTGACCCTGTGCCTCATGGGAACAGTCCAGACCGAACTGCCAAGCCATGTCTTCCCTGGACCGGAATCAAGCATCCTAGGACCGGTTTCAGGCTATCAGCCTTCATCAGCCAGGATAGCTTGACTCCAGTTGCGTAGTGAGCACGGGACCCACGTCTGGGCATACCCTTCCCACTTAGGGCGAAATGCAAAACACACAAGATGATGGACGGAATGCTGCACATTGGCAAACATTCACCCCCAGTCACAGATCTGGGTTTAATCCATCGTTATTTTGCTTCACCACGCCACCCCAGTTCAGACATAGCCATATGCAAATCAGTATTGACCCTGTGCCTCATGGGAACAGTCCAGACCGAACTGCCAAGCCATGTCTTCCCTGGACCGGAATCAAGCATCCTAGGACCGGTTTCAGGCTATCAGCCTTCATCAGCCAGGATAGCTTGACTCCAGTTGCGTAGTGAGCACGGGACCCACGTCTGGGCATACCCTTCCCACTTAGGGCGAAATGCAAAACACACAAGATGATGGACGGAATGCTGCACATTGGCAAACATTCACCCCCAGTCACAGATCTGGGTTTAATCCATCGTTATTTTGCTTCACCACGCCACCCCAGTTCAGACATAGCCATATGCAAATCAGTATTGACCCTGTGCCTCATGGGAACAGTCCAGACCGAACTGCCAAGCCATGTCTTCCCTGGACCGGAATCAAGCATCCTAGGACCGGTTTCAGGCTATCAGCCTTCATCAGCCAGGATAGCTTGACTCCAGTTGCGTAGTGAGCACGGGACCCACGTCTGGGCATACCCTTCCCACTTAGGGCGAAATGCAAAACACACAAGATGATGGACGGAATGCTGCACATTGGCAAACATTCACCCCCAGTCACAGATCTGGGTTTAATCCATCGTTATTTTGCTTCACCACGCCACCCCAGTTCAGACATAGCCATATGCAAATCAGTATTGACCCTGTGCCTCATGGGAACAGTCCAGACCGAACTGCCAAGCCATGTCTTCCCTGGACCGGAATCAAGCATCCTAGGACCGGTTTCAGGCTATCAGCCTTCATCAGCCAGGATAGCTTGACTCCAGTTGCGTAGTGAGCACGGGACCCACGTCTGGGCATACCCTTCCCACTTAGGGCGAAATGCAAAACACACAAGATGATGGACGGAATGCTGCACATTGGCAAACATTCACCCCCAGTCACAGATCTGGGTTTAATCCATCGTTATTTTGCTTCACCACGCCACCCCAGTTCAGACATAGCCATATGCAAATCAGTATTGACCCTGTGCCTCATGGGAACAGTCCAGACCGAACTGCCAAGCCATGTCTTCCCTGGACCGGAATCAAGCATCCTAGGACCGGTTTCAGGCTATCAGCCTTCATCAGCCAGGATAGCTTGACTCCAGTTGCGTAGTGAGCACGGGACCCACGTCTGGGCATACCCTTCCCACTTAGGGCGAAATGCAAAACACACAAGATGATGGACGGAATGCTGCACATTGGCAAACATTCACCCCCAGTCACAGATCTGGGTTTAATCCATCGTTATTTTGCTTCACCACGCCACCCCAGTTCAGACATAGCCATATGCAAATCAGTATTGACCCTGTGCCTCATGGGAACAGTCCAGACCGAACTGCCAAGCCATGTCTTCCCTGGACCGGAATCAAGCATCCTAGGACCGGTTTCAGGCTATCAGCCTTCATCAGCCAGGATAGCTTGACTCCAGTTGCGTAGTGAGCACGGGACCCACGTCTGGGCATACCCTTCCCACTTAGGGCGAAATGCAAAACACACAAGATGATGGACGGAATGCTGCACATTGGCAAACATTCACCCCCAGTCACAGATCTGGGTTTAATCCATCGTTATTTTGCTTCACCACGCCACCCCAGTTCAGACATAGCCATATGCAAATCAGTATTGACCCTGTGCCTCATGGGAACAGTCCAGACCGAACTGCCAAGCCATGTCTTCCCTGGACCGGAATCAAGCATCCTAGGACCGGTTTCAGGCTATCAGCCTTCATCAGCCAGGATAGCTTGACTCCAGTTGCGTAGTGAGCACGGGACCCACGTCTGGGCATACCCTTCCCACTTAGGGCGAAATGCAAAACACACAAGATGATGGACGGAATGCTGCACATTGGCAAACATTCACCCCCAGTCACAGATCTGGGTTTAATCCATCGTTATTTTGCTTCACCACGCCACCCCAGTTCAGACATAGCCATATGCAAATCAGTATTGACCCTGTGCCTCATGGGAACAGTCCAGACCGAACTGCCAAGCCATGTCTTCCCTGGACCGGAATCAAGCATCCTAGGACCGGTTTCAGGCTATCAGCCTTCATCAGCCAGGATAGCTTGACTCCAGTTGCGTAGTGAGCACGGGACCCACGTCTGGGCATACCCTTCCCACTTAGGGCGAAATGCAAAACACACAAGATGATGGACGGAATGCTGCACATTGGCAAACATTCACCCCCAGTCACAGATCTGGGTTTAATCCATCGTTATTTTGCTTCACCACGCCACCCCAGTTCAGACATAGCCATATGCAAATCAGTATTGACCCTGTGCCTCATGGGAACAGTCCAGACCGAACTGCCAAGCCATGTCTTCCCTGGACCGGAATCAAGCATCCTAGGACCGGTTTCAGGCTATCAGCCTTCATCAGCCAGGATAGCTTGACTCCAGTTGCGTAGTGAGCACGGGACCCACGTCTGGGCATACCCTTCCCACTTAGGGCGAAATGCAAAACACACAAGATGATGGACGGAATGCTGCACATTGGCAAACATTCACCCCCAGTCACAGATCTGGGTTTAATCCATCGTTATTTTGCTTCACCACGCCACCCCAGTTCAGACATAGCCATATGCAAATCAGTATTGACCCTGTGCCTCATGGGAACAGTCCAGACCGAACTGCCAAGCCATGTCTTCCCTGGACCGGAATCAAGCATCCTAGGACCGGTTTCAGGCTATCAGCCTTCATCAGCCAGGATAGCTTGACTCCAGTTGCGTAGTGAGCACGGGACCCACGTCTGGGCATACCCTTCCCACTTAGGGCGAAATGCAAAACACACAAGATGATGGACGGAATGCTGCACATTGGCAAACATTCACCCCCAGTCACAGATCTGGGTTTAATCCATCGTTATTTTGCTTCACCACGCCACCCCAGTTCAGACATAGCCATATGCAAATCAGTATTGACCCTGTGCCTCATGGGAACAGTCCAGACCGAACTGCCAAGCCATGTCTTCCCTGGACCGGAATCAAGCATCCTAGGACCGGTTTCAGGCTATCAGCCTTCATCAGCCAGGATAGCTTGACTCCAGTTGCGTAGTGAGCACGGGACCCACGTCTGGGCATACCCTTCCCACTTAGGGCGAAATGCAAAACACACAAGATGATGGACGGAATGCTGCACATTGGCAAACATTCACCCCCAGTCACAGATCTGGGTTTAATCCATCGTTATTTTGCTTCACCACGCCACCCCAGTTCAGACATAGCCATATGCAAATCAGTATTGACCCTGTGCCTCATGGGAACAGTCCAGACCGAACTGCCAAGCCATGTCTTCCCTGGACCGGAATCAAGCATCCTAGGACCGGTTTCAGGCTATCAGCCTTCATCAGCCAGGATAGCTTGACTCCAGTTGCGTAGTGAGCACGGGACCCACGTCTGGGCATACCCTTCCCACTTAGGGCGAAATGCAAAACACACAAGATGATGGACGGAATGCTGCACATTGGCAAACATTCACCCCCAGTCACAGATCTGGGTTTAATCCATCGTTATTTTGCTTCACCACGCCACCCCAGTTCAGACATAGCCATATGCAAATCAGTATTGACCCTGTGCCTCATGGGAACAGTCCAGACCGAACTGCCAAGCCATGTCTTCCCTGGACCGGAATCAAGCATCCTAGGACCGGTTTCAGGCTATCAGCCTTCATCAGCCAGGATAGCTTGACTCCAGTTGCGTAGTGAGCACGGGACCCACGTCTGGGCATACCCTTCCCACTTAGGGCGAAATGCAAAACACACAAGATGATGGACGGAATGCTGCACATTGGCAAACATTCACCCCCAGTCACAGATCTGGGTTTAATCCATCGTTATTTTGCTTCACCACGCCACCCCAGTTCAGACATAGCCATATGCAAATCAGTATTGACCCTGTGCCTCATGGGAACAGTCCAGACCGAACTGCCAAGCCATGTCTTCCCTGGACCGGAATCAAGCATCCTAGGACCGGTTTCAGGCTATCAGCCTTCATCAGCCAGGATAGCTTGACTCCAGTTGCGTAGTGAGCACGGGACCCACGTCTGGGCATACCCTTCCCACTTAGGGCGAAATGCAAAACACACAAGATGATGGACGGAATGCTGCACATTGGCAAACATTCACCCCCAGTCACAGATCTGGGTTTAATCCATCGTTATTTTGCTTCACCACGCCACCCCAGTTCAGACATAGCCATATGCAAATCAGTATTGACCCTGTGCCTCATGGGAACAGTCCAGACCGAACTGCCAAGCCATGTCTTCCCTGGACCGGAATCAAGCATCCTAGGACCGGTTTCAGGCTATCAGCCTTCATCAGCCAGGATAGCTTGACTCCAGTTGCGTAGTGAGCACGGGACCCACGTCTGGGCATACCCTTCCCACTTAGGGCGAAATGCAAAACACACAAGATGATGGACGGAATGCTGCACATTGGCAAACATTCACCCCCAGTCACAGATCTGGGTTTAATCCATCGTTATTTTGCTTCACCACGCCACCCCAGTTCAGACATAGCCATATGCAAATCAGTATTGACCCTGTGCCTCATGGGAACAGTCCAGACCGAACTGCCAAGCCATGTCTTCCCTGGACCGGAATCAAGCATCCTAGGACCGGTTTCAGGCTATCAGCCTTCATCAGCCAGGATAGCTTGACTCCAGTTGCGTAGTGAGCACGGGACCCACGTCTGGGCATACCCTTCCCACTTAGGGCGAAATGCAAAACACACAAGATGATGGACGGAATGCTGCACATTGGCAAACATTCACCCCCAGTCACAGATCTGGGTTTAATCCATCGTTATTTTGCTTCACCACGCCACCCCAGTTCAGACATAGCCATATGCAAATCAGTATTGACCCTGTGCCTCATGGGAACAGTCCAGACCGAACTGCCAAGCCATGTCTTCCCTGGACCGGAATCAAGCATCCTAGGACCGGTTTCAGGCTATCAGCCTTCATCAGCCAGGATAGCTTGACTCCAGTTGCGTAGTGAGCACGGGACCCACGTCTGGGCATACCCTTCCCACTTAGGGCGAAATGCAAAACACACAAGATGATGGACGGAATGCTGCACATTGGCAAACATTCACCCCCAGTCACAGATCTGGGTTTAATCCATCGTTATTTTGCTTCACCACGCCACCCCAGTTCAGACATAGCCATATGCAAATCAGTATTGACCCTGTGCCTCATGGGAACAGTCCAGACCGAACTGCCAAGCCATGTCTTCCCTGGACCGGAATCAAGCATCCTAGGACCGGTTTCAGGCTATCAGCCTTCATCAGCCAGGATAGCTTGACTCCAGTTGCGTAGTGAGCACGGGACCCACGTCTGGGCATACCCTTCCCACTTAGGGCGAAATGCAAAACACACAAGATGATGGACGGAATGCTGCACATTGGCAAACATTCACCCCCAGTCACAGATCTGGGTTTAATCCATCGTTATTTTGCTTCACCACGCCACCCCAGTTCAGACATAGCCATATGCAAATCAGTATTGACCCTGTGCCTCATGGGAACAGTCCAGACCGAACTGCCAAGCCATGTCTTCCCTGGACCGGAATCAAGCATCCTAGGACCGGTTTCAGGCTATCAGCCTTCATCAGCCAGGATAGCTTGACTCCAGTTGCGTAGTGAGCACGGGACCCACGTCTGGGCATACCCTTCCCACTTAGGGCGAAATGCAAAACACACAAGATGATGGACGGAATGCTGCACATTGGCAAACATTCACCCCCAGTCACAGATCTGGGTTTAATCCATCGTTATTTTGCTTCACCACGCCACCCCAGTTCAGACATAGCCATATGCAAATCAGTATTGACCCTGTGCCTCATGGGAACAGTCCAGACCGAACTGCCAAGCCATGTCTTCCCTGGACCGGAATCAAGCATCCTAGGACCGGTTTCAGGCTATCAGCCTTCATCAGCCAGGATAGCTTGACTCCAGTTGCGTAGTGAGCACGGGACCCACGTCTGGGCATACCCTTCCCACTTAGGGCGAAATGCAAAACACACAAGATGATGGACGGAATGCTGCACATTGGCAAACATTCACCCCCAGTCACAGATCTGGGTTTAATCCATCGTTATTTTGCTTCACCACGCCACCCCAGTTCAGACATAGCCATATGCAAATCAGTATTGACCCTGTGCCTCATGGGAACAGTCCAGACCGAACTGCCAAGCCATGTCTTCCCTGGACCGGAATCAAGCATCCTAGGACCGGTTTCAGGCTATCAGCCTTCATCAGCCAGGATAGCTTGACTCCAGTTGCGTAGTGAGCACGGGACCCACGTCTGGGCATACCCTTCCCACTTAGGGCGAAATGCAAAACACACAAGATGATGGACGGAATGCTGCACATTGGCAAACATTCACCCCCAGTCACAGATCTGGGTTTAATCCATCGTTATTTTGCTTCACCACGCCACCCCAGTTCAGACATAGCCATATGCAAATCAGTATTGACCCTGTGCCTCATGGGAACAGTCCAGACCGAACTGCCAAGCCATGTCTTCCCTGGACCGGAATCAAGCATCCTAGGACCGGTTTCAGGCTATCAGCCTTCATCAGCCAGGATAGCTTGACTCCAGTTGCGTAGTGAGCACGGGACCCACGTCTGGGCATACCCTTCCCACTTAGGGCGAAATGCAAAACACACAAGATGATGGACGGAATGCTGCACATTGGCAAACATTCACCCCCAGTCACAGATCTGGGTTTAATCCATCGTTATTTTGCTTCACCACGCCACCCCAGTTCAGACATAGCCATATGCAAATCAGTATTGACCCTGTGCCTCATGGGAACAGTCCAGACCGAACTGCCAAGCCATGTCTTCCCTGGACCGGAATCAAGCATCCTAGGACCGGTTTCAGGCTATCAGCCTTCATCAGCCAGGATAGCTTGACTCCAGTTGCGTAGTGAGCACGGGACCCACGTCTGGGCATACCCTTCCCACTTAGGGCGAAATGCAAAACACACAAGATGATGGACGGAATGCTGCACATTGGCAAACATTCACCCCCAGTCACAGATCTGGGTTTAATCCATCGTTATTTTGCTTCACCACGCCACCCCAGTTCAGACATAGCCATATGCAAATCAGTATTGACCCTGTGCCTCATGGGAACAGTCCAGACCGAACTGCCAAGCCATGTCTTCCCTGGACCGGAATCAAGCATCCTAGGACCGGTTTCAGGCTATCAGCCTTCATCAGCCAGGATAGCTTGACTCCAGTTGCGTAGTGAGCACGGGACCCACGTCTGGGCATACCCTTCCCACTTAGGGCGAAATGCAAAACACACAAGATGATGGACGGAATGCTGCACATTGGCAAACATTCACCCCCAGTCACAGATCTGGGTTTAATCCATCGTTATTTTGCTTCACCACGCCACCCCAGTTCAGACATAGCCATATGCAAATCAGTATTGACCCTGTGCCTCATGGGAACAGTCCAGACCGAACTGCCAAGCCATGTCTTCCCTGGACCGGAATCAAGCATCCTAGGACCGGTTTCAGGCTATCAGCCTTCATCAGCCAGGATAGCTTGACTCCAGTTGCGTAGTGAGCACGGGACCCACGTCTGGGCATACCCTTCCCACTTAGGGCGAAATGCAAAACACACAAGATGATGGACGGAATGCTGCACATTGGCAAACATTCACCCCCAGTCACAGATCTGGGTTTAATCCATCGTTATTTTGCTTCACCACGCCACCCCAGTTCAGACATAGCCATATGCAAATCAGTATTGACCCTGTGCCTCATGGGAACAGTCCAGACCGAACTGCCAAGCCATGTCTTCCCTGGACCGGAATCAAGCATCCTAGGACCGGTTTCAGGCTATCAGCCTTCATCAGCCAGGATAGCTTGACTCCAGTTGCGTAGTGAGCACGGGACCCACGTCTGGGCATACCCTTCCCACTTAGGGCGAAATGCAAAACACACAAGATGATGGACGGAATGCTGCACATTGGCAAACATTCACCCCCAGTCACAGATCTGGGTTTAATCCATCGTTATTTTGCTTCACCACGCCACCCCAGTTCAGACATAGCCATATGCAAATCAGTATTGACCCTGTGCCTCATGGGAACAGTCCAGACCGAACTGCCAAGCCATGTCTTCCCTGGACCGGAATCAAGCATCCTAGGACCGGTTTCAGGCTATCAGCCTTCATCAGCCAGGATAGCTTGACTCCAGTTGCGTAGTGAGCACGGGACCCACGTCTGGGCATACCCTTCCCACTTAGGGCGAAATGCAAAACACACAAGATGATGGACGGAATGCTGCACATTGGCAAACATTCACCCCCAGTCACAGATCTGGGTTTAATCCATCGTTATTTTGCTTCACCACGCCACCCCAGTTCAGACATAGCCATATGCAAATCAGTATTGACCCTGTGCCTCATGGGAACAGTCCAGACCGAACTGCCAAGCCATGTCTTCCCTGGACCGGAATCAAGCATCCTAGGACCGGTTTCAGGCTATCAGCCTTCATCAGCCAGGATAGCTTGACTCCAGTTGCGTAGTGAGCACGGGACCCACGTCTGGGCATACCCTTCCCACTTAGGGCGAAATGCAAAACACACAAGATGATGGACGGAATGCTGCACATTGGCAAACATTCACCCCCAGTCACAGATCTGGGTTTAATCCATCGTTATTTTGCTTCACCACGCCACCCCAGTTCAGACATAGCCATATGCAAATCAGTATTGACCCTGTGCCTCATGGGAACAGTCCAGACCGAACTGCCAAGCCATGTCTTCCCTGGACCGGAATCAAGCATCCTAGGACCGGTTTCAGGCTATCAGCCTTCATCAGCCAGGATAGCTTGACTCCAGTTGCGTAGTGAGCACGGGACCCACGTCTGGGCATACCCTTCCCACTTAGGGCGAAATGCAAAACACACAAGATGATGGACGGAATGCTGCACATTGGCAAACATTCACCCCCAGTCACAGATCTGGGTTTAATCCATCGTTATTTTGCTTCACCACGCCACCCCAGTTCAGACATAGCCATATGCAAATCAGTATTGACCCTGTGCCTCATGGGAACAGTCCAGACCGAACTGCCAAGCCATGTCTTCCCTGGACCGGAATCAAGCATCCTAGGACCGGTTTCAGGCTATCAGCCTTCATCAGCCAGGATAGCTTGACTCCAGTTGCGTAGTGAGCACGGGACCCACGTCTGGGCATACCCTTCCCACTTAGGGCGAAATGCAAAACACACAAGATGATGGACGGAATGCTGCACATTGGCAAACATTCACCCCCAGTCACAGATCTGGGTTTAATCCATCGTTATTTTGCTTCACCACGCCACCCCAGTTCAGACATAGCCATATGCAAATCAGTATTGACCCTGTGCCTCATGGGAACAGTCCAGACCGAACTGCCAAGCCATGTCTTCCCTGGACCGGAATCAAGCATCCTAGGACCGGTTTCAGGCTATCAGCCTTCATCAGCCAGGATAGCTTGACTCCAGTTGCGTAGTGAGCACGGGACCCACGTCTGGGCATACCCTTCCCACTTAGGGCGAAATGCAAAACACACAAGATGATGGACGGAATGCTGCACATTGGCAAACATTCACCCCCAGTCACAGATCTGGGTTTAATCCATCGTTATTTTGCTTCACCACGCCACCCCAGTTCAGACATAGCCATATGCAAATCAGTATTGACCCTGTGCCTCATGGGAACAGTCCAGACCGAACTGCCAAGCCATGTCTTCCCTGGACCGGAATCAAGCATCCTAGGACCGGTTTCAGGCTATCAGCCTTCATCAGCCAGGATAGCTTGACTCCAGTTGCGTAGTGAGCACGGGACCCACGTCTGGGCATACCCTTCCCACTTAGGGCGAAATGCAAAACACACAAGATGATGGACGGAATGCTGCACATTGGCAAACATTCACCCCCAGTCACAGATCTGGGTTTAATCCATCGTTATTTTGCTTCACCACGCCACCCCAGTTCAGACATAGCCATATGCAAATCAGTATTGACCCTGTGCCTCATGGGAACAGTCCAGACCGAACTGCCAAGCCATGTCTTCCCTGGACCGGAATCAAGCATCCTAGGACCGGTTTCAGGCTATCAGCCTTCATCAGCCAGGATAGCTTGACTCCAGTTGCGTAGTGAGCACGGGACCCACGTCTGGGCATACCCTTCCCACTTAGGGGCGAAATGCAAAACACACAAGATGATGGACGGAATGCTGCACATTGGCAAACATTCACCCCCAGTCACAGATCTGGGTTTAATCCATCGTTATTTTGCTTCACCACGCCACCCCAGTTCAGACATAGCCATATGCAAATCAGTATTGACCCTGTGCCTCATGGGAACAGTCCAGACCGAACTGCCAAGCCATGTCTTCCCTGGACCGGAATCAAGCATCCTAGGACCGGTTTCAGGCTATCAGCCTTCATCAGCCAGGATAGCTTGACTCCAGTTGCGTAGTGAGCACGGGACCCACGTCTGGGCATACCCTTCCCACTTAGGGCGAAATGCAAAACACACAAGATGATGGACGGAATGCTGCACATTGGCAAACATTCACCCCCAGTCACAGATCTGGGTTTAATCCATCGTTATTTTGCTTCACCACGCCACCCCAGTTCAGACATAGCCATATGCAAATCAGTATTGACCCTGTGCCTCATGGGAACAGTCCAGACCGAACTGCCAAGCCATGTCTTCCCTGGACCGGAATCAAGCATCCTAGGACCGGTTTCAGGCTATCAGCCTTCATCAGCCAGGATAGCTTGACTCCAGTTGCGTAGTGAGCACGGGACCCACGTCTGGGCATACCCTTCCCACTTAGGGCGAAATGCAAAACACACAAGATGATGGACGGAATGCTGCACATTGGCAAACATTCACCCCCAGTCACAGATCTGGGTTTAATCCATCGTTATTTTGCTTCACCACGCCACCCCAGTTCAGACATAGCCATATGCAAATCAGTATTGACCCTGTGCCTCATGGGAACAGTCCAGACCGAACTGCCAAGCCATGTCTTCCCTGGACCGGAATCAAGCATCCTAGGACCGGTTTCAGGCTATCAGCCTTCATCAGCCAGGATAGCTTGACTCCAGTTGCGTAGTGAGCACGGGACCCACGTCTGGGCATACCCTTCCCACTTAGGGCGAAATGCAAAACACACAAGATGATGGACGGAATGCTGCACATTGGCAAACATTCACCCCCAGTCACAGATCTGGGTTTAATCCATCGTTATTTTGCTTCACCACGCCACCCCAGTTCAGACATAGCCATATGCAAATCAGTATTGACCCTGTGCCTCATGGGAACAGTCCAGACCGAACTGCCAAGCCATGTCTTCCCTGGACCGGAATCAAGCATCCTAGGACCGGTTTCAGGCTATCAGCCTTCATCAGCCAGGATAGCTTGACTCCAGTTGCGTAGTGAGCACGGGACCCACGTCTGGGCATACCCTTCCCACTTAGGGCGAAATGCAAAACACACAAGATGATGGACGGAATGCTGCACATTGGCAAACATTCACCCCCAGTCACAGATCTGGGTTTAATCCATCGTTATTTTGCTTCACCACGCCACCCCAGTTCAGACATAGCCATATGCAAATCAGTATTGACCCTGTGCCTCATGGGAACAGTCCAGACCGAACTGCCAAGCCATGTCTTCCCTGGACCGGAATCAAGCATCCTAGGACCGGTTTCAGGCTATCAGCCTTCATCAGCCAGGATAGCTTGACTCCAGTTGCGTAGTGAGCACGGGACCCACGTCTGGGCATACCCTTCCCACTTAGGGCGAAATGCAAAACACACAAGATGATGGACGGAATGCTGCACATTGGCAAACATTCACCCCCAGTCACAGATCTGGGTTTAATCCATCGTTATTTTGCTTCACCACGCCACCCCAGTTCAGACATAGCCATATGCAAATCAGTATTGACCCTGTGCCTCATGGGAACAGTCCAGACCGAACTGCCAAGCCATGTCTTCCCTGGACCGGAATCAAGCATCCTAGGACCGGTTTCAGGCTATCAGCCTTCATCAGCCAGGATAGCTTGACTCCAGTTGCGTAGTGAGCACGGGACCCACGTCTGGGCATACCCTTCCCACTTAGGGCGAAATGCAAAACACACAAGATGATGGACGGAATGCTGCACATTGGCAAACATTCACCCCCAGTCACAGATCTGGGTTTAATCCATCGTTATTTTGCTTCACCACGCCACCCCAGTTCAGACATAGCCATATGCAAATCAGTATTGACCCTGTGCCTCATGGGAACAGTCCAGACCGAACTGCCAAGCCATGTCTTCCCTGGACCGGAATCAAGCATCCTAGGACCGGTTTCAGGCTATCAGCCTTCATCAGCCAGGATAGCTTGACTCCAGTTGCGTAGTGAGCACGGGACCCACGTCTGGGCATACCCTTCCCACTTAGGGCGAAATGCAAAACACACAAGATGATGGACGGAATGCTGCACATTGGCAAACATTCACCCCCAGTCACAGATCTGGGTTTAATCCATCGTTATTTTGCTTCACCACGCCACCCCAGTTCAGACATAGCCATATGCAAATCAGTATTGACCCTGTGCCTCATGGGAACAGTCCAGACCGAACTGCCAAGCCATGTCTTCCCTGGACCGGAATCAAGCATCCTAGGACCGGTTTCAGGCTATCAGCCTTCATCAGCCAGGATAGCTTGACTCCAGTTGCGTAGTGAGCACGGGACCCACGTCTGGGCATACCCTTCCCACTTAGGGCGAAATGCAAAACACACAAGATGATGGACGGAATGCTGCACATTGGCAAACATTCACCCCCAGTCACAGATCTGGGTTTAATCCATCGTTATTTTGCTTCACCACGCCACCCCAGTTCAGACATAGCCATATGCAAATCAGTATTGACCCTGTGCCTCATGGGAACAGTCCAGACCGAACTGCCAAGCCATGTCTTCCCTGGACCGGAATCAAGCATCCTAGGACCGGTTTCAGGCTATCAGCCTTCATCAGCCAGGATAGCTTGACTCCAGTTGCGTAGTGAGCACGGGACCCACGTCTGGGCATACCCTTCCCACTTAGGGCGAAATGCAAAACACACAAGATGATGGACGGAATGCTGCACATTGGCAAACATTCACCCCCAGTCACAGATCTGGGTTTAATCCATCGTTATTTTGCTTCACCACGCCACCCCAGTTCAGACATAGCCATATGCAAATCAGTATTGACCCTGTGCCTCATGGGAACAGTCCAGACCGAACTGCCAAGCCATGTCTTCCCTGGACCGGAATCAAGCATCCTAGGACCGGTTTCAGGCTATCAGCCTTCATCAGCCAGGATAGCTTGACTCCAGTTGCGTAGTGAGCACGGGACCCACGTCTGGGCATACCCTTCCCACTTAGGGCGAAATGCAAAACACACAAGATGATGGACGGAATGCTGCACATTGGCAAACATTCACCCCCAGTCACAGATCTGGGTTTAATCCATCGTTATTTTGCTTCACCACGCCACCCCAGTTCAGACATAGCCATATGCAAATCAGTATTGACCCTGTGCCTCATGGGAACAGTCCAGACCGAACTGCCAAGCCATGTCTTCCCTGGACCGGAATCAAGCATCCTAGGACCGGTTTCAGGCTATCAGCCTTCATCAGCCAGGATAGCTTGACTCCAGTTGCGTAGTGAGCACGGGACCCACGTCTGGGCATACCCTTCCCACTTAGGGCGAAATGCAAAACACACAAGATGATGGACGGAATGCTGCACATTGGCAAACATTCACCCCCAGTCACAGATCTGGGTTTAATCCATCGTTATTTTGCTTCACCACGCCACCCCAGTTCAGACATAGCCATATGCAAATCAGTATTGACCCTGTGCCTCATGGGAACAGTCCAGACCGAACTGCCAAGCCATGTCTTCCCTGGACCGGAATCAAGCATCCTAGGACCGGTTTCAGGCTATCAGCCTTCATCAGCCAGGATAGCTTGACTCCAGTTGCGTAGTGAGCACGGGACCCACGTCTGGGCATACCCTTCCCACTTAGGGCGAAATGCAAAACACACAAGATGATGGACGGAATGCTGCACATTGGCAAACATTCACCCCCAGTCACAGATCTGGGTTTAATCCATCGTTATTTTGCTTCACCACGCCACCCCAGTTCAGACATAGCCATATGCAAATCAGTATTGACCCTGTGCCTCATGGGAACAGTCCAGACCGAACTGCCAAGCCATGTCTTCCCTGGACCGGAATCAAGCATCCTAGGACCGGTTTCAGGCTATCAGCCTTCATCAGCCAGGATAGCTTGACTCCAGTTGCGTAGTGAGCACGGGACCCACGTCTGGGCATACCCTTCCCACTTAGGGCGAAATGCAAAACACACAAGATGATGGACGGAATGCTGCACATTGGCAAACATTCACCCCCAGTCACAGATCTGGGTTTAATCCATCGTTATTTTGCTTCACCACGCCACCCCAGTTCAGACATAGCCATATGCAAATCAGTATTGACCCTGTGCCTCATGGGAACAGTCCAGACCGAACTGCCAAGCCATGTCTTCCCTGGACCGGAATCAAGCATCCTAGGACCGGTTTCAGGCTATCAGCCTTCATCAGCCAGGATAGCTTGACTCCAGTTGCGTAGTGAGCACGGGACCCACGTCTGGGCATACCCTTCCCACTTAGGGCGAAATGCAAAACACACAAGATGATGGACGGAATGCTGCACATTGGCAAACATTCACCCCCAGTCACAGATCTGGGTTTAATCCATCGTTATTTTGCTTCACCACGCCACCCCAGTTCAGACATAGCCATATGCAAATCAGTATTGACCCTGTGCCTCATGGGAACAGTCCAGACCGAACTGCCAAGCCATGTCTTCCCTGGACCGGAATCAAGCATCCTAGGACCGGTTTCAGGCTATCAGCCTTCATCAGCCAGGATAGCTTGACTCCAGTTGCGTAGTGAGCACGGGACCCACGTCTGGGCATACCCTTCCCACTTAGGGGCGAAATGCAAAACACACAAGATGATGGACGGAATGCTGCACATTGGCAAACATTCACCCCCAGTCACAGATCTGGGTTTAATCCATCGTTATTTTGCTTCACCACGCCACCCCAGTTCAGACATAGCCATATGCAAATCAGTATTGACCCTGTGCCTCATGGGAACAGTCCAGACCGAACTGCCAAGCCATGTCTTCCCTGGACCGGAATCAAGCATCCTAGGACCGGTTTCAGGCTATCAGCCTTCATCAGCCAGGATAGCTTGACTCCAGTTGCGTAGTGAGCACGGGACCCACGTCTGGGCATACCCTTCCCACTTAGGGCGAAATGCAAAACACACAAGATGATGGACGGAATGCTGCACATTGGCAAACATTCACCCCCAGTCACAGATCTGGGTTTAATCCATCGTTATTTTGCTTCACCACGCCACCCCAGTTCAGACATAGCCATATGCAAATCAGTATTGACCCTGTGCCTCATGGGAACAGTCCAGACCGAACTGCCAAGCCATGTCTTCCCTGGACCGGAATCAAGCATCCTAGGACCGGTTTCAGGCTATCAGCCTTCATCAGCCAGGATAGCTTGACTCCAGTTGCGTAGTGAGCACGGGACCCACGTCTGGGCATACCCTTCCCACTTAGGGCGAAATGCAAAACACACAAGATGATGGACGGAATGCTGCACATTGGCAAACATTCACCCCCAGTCACAGATCTGGGTTTAATCCATCGTTATTTTGCTTCACCACGCCACCCCAGTTCAGACATAGCCATATGCAAATCAGTATTGACCCTGTGCCTCATGGGAACAGTCCAGACCGAACTGCCAAGCCATGTCTTCCCTGGACCGGAATCAAGCATCCTAGGACCGGTTTCAGGCTATCAGCCTTCATCAGCCAGGATAGCTTGACTCCAGTTGCGTAGTGAGCACGGGACCCACGTCTGGGCATACCCTTCCCACTTAGGGCGAAATGCAAAACACACAAGATGATGGACGGAATGCTGCACATTGGCAAACATTCACCCCCAGTCACAGATCTGGGTTTAATCCATCGTTATTTTGCTTCACCACGCCACCCCAGTTCAGACATAGCCATATGCAAATCAGTATTGACCCTGTGCCTCATGGGAACAGTCCAGACCGAACTGCCAAGCCATGTCTTCCCTGGACCGGAATCAAGCATCCTAGGACCGGTTTCAGGCTATCAGCCTTCATCAGCCAGGATAGCTTGACTCCAGTTGCGTAGTGAGCACGGGACCCACGTCTGGGCATACCCTTCCCACTTAGGGCGAAATGCAAAACACACAAGATGATGGACGGAATGCTGCACATTGGCAAACATTCACCCCCAGTCACAGATCTGGGTTTAATCCATCGTTATTTTGCTTCACCACGCCACCCCAGTTCAGACATAGCCATATGCAAATCAGTATTGACCCTGTGCCTCATGGGAACAGTCCAGACCGAACTGCCAAGCCATGTCTTCCCTGGACCGGAATCAAGCATCCTAGGACCGGTTTCAGGCTATCAGCCTTCATCAGCCAGGATAGCTTGACTCCAGTTGCGTAGTGAGCACGGGACCCACGTCTGGGCATACCCTTCCCACTTAGGGGCGAAATGCAAAACACACAAGATGATGGACGGAATGCTGCACATTGGCAAACATTCACCCCCAGTCACAGATCTGGGTTTAATCCATCGTTATTTTGCTTCACCACGCCACCCCAGTTCAGACATAGCCATATGCAAATCAGTATTGACCCTGTGCCTCATGGGAACAGTCCAGACCGAACTGCCAAGCCATGTCTTCCCTGGACCGGAATCAAGCATCCTAGGACCGGTTTCAGGCTATCAGCCTTCATCAGCCAGGATAGCTTGACTCCAGTTGCGTAGTGAGCACGGGACCCACGTCTGGGCATACCCTTCCCACTTAGGGCGAAATGCAAAACACACAAGATGATGGACGGAATGCTGCACATTGGCAAACATTCACCCCCAGTCACAGATCTGGGTTTAATCCATCGTTATTTTGCTTCACCACGCCACCCCAGTTCAGACATAGCCATATGCAAATCAGTATTGACCCTGTGCCTCATGGGAACAGTCCAGACCGAACTGCCAAGCCATGTCTTCCCTGGACCGGAATCAAGCATCCTAGGACCGGTTTCAGGCTATCAGCCTTCATCAGCCAGGATAGCTTGACTCCAGTTGCGTAGTGAGCACGGGACCCACGTCTGGGCATACCCTTCCCACTTAGGGCGAAATGCAAAACACACAAGATGATGGACGGAATGCTGCACATTGGCAAACATTCACCCCCAGTCACAGATCTGGGTTTAATCCATCGTTATTTTGCTTCACCACGCCACCCCAGTTCAGACATAGCCATATGCAAATCAGTATTGACCCTGTGCCTCATGGGAACAGTCCAGACCGAACTGCCAAGCCATGTCTTCCCTGGACCGGAATCAAGCATCCTAGGACCGGTTTCAGGCTATCAGCCTTCATCAGCCAGGATAGCTTGACTCCAGTTGCGTAGTGAGCACGGGACCCACGTCTGGGCATACCCTTCCCACTTAGGGCGAAATGCAAAACACACAAGATGATGGACGGAATGCTGCACATTGGCAAACATTCACCCCCAGTCACAGATCTGGGTTTAATCCATCGTTATTTTGCTTCACCACGCCACCCCAGTTCAGACATAGCCATATGCAAATCAGTATTGACCCTGTGCCTCATGGGAACAGTCCAGACCGAACTGCCAAGCCATGTCTTCCCTGGACCGGAATCAAGCATCCTAGGACCGGTTTCAGGCTATCAGCCTTCATCAGCCAGGATAGCTTGACTCCAGTTGCGTAGTGAGCACGGGACCCACGTCTGGGCATACCCTTCCCACTTAGGGCGAAATGCAAAACACACAAGATGATGGACGGAATGCTGCACATTGGCAAACATTCACCCCCAGTCACAGATCTGGGTTTAATCCATCGTTATTTTGCTTCACCACGCCACCCCAGTTCAGACATAGCCATATGCAAATCAGTATTGACCCTGTGCCTCATGGGAACAGTCCAGACCGAACTGCCAAGCCATGTCTTCCCTGGACCGGAATCAAGCATCCTAGGACCGGTTTCAGGCTATCAGCCTTCATCAGCCAGGATAGCTTGACTCCAGTTGCGTAGTGAGCACGGGACCCACGTCTGGGCATACCCTTCCCACTTAGGGCGAAATGCAAAACACACAAGATGATGGACGGAATGCTGCACATTGGCAAACATTCACCCCCAGTCACAGATCTGGGTTTAATCCATCGTTATTTTGCTTCACCACGCCACCCCAGTTCAGACATAGCCATATGCAAATCAGTATTGACCCTGTGCCTCATGGGAACAGTCCAGACCGAACTGCCAAGCCATGTCTTCCCTGGACCGGAATCAAGCATCCTAGGACCGGTTTCAGGCTATCAGCCTTCATCAGCCAGGATAGCTTGACTCCAGTTGCGTAGTGAGCACGGGACCCACGTCTGGGCATACCCTTCCCACTTAGGGCGAAATGCAAAACACACAAGATGATGGACGGAATGCTGCACATTGGCAAACATTCACCCCCAGTCACAGATCTGGGTTTAATCCATCGTTATTTTGCTTCACCACGCCACCCCAGTTCAGACATAGCCATATGCAAATCAGTATTGACCCTGTGCCTCATGGGAACAGTCCAGACCGAACTGCCAAGCCATGTCTTCCCTGGACCGGAATCAAGCATCCTAGGACCGGTTTCAGGCTATCAGCCTTCATCAGCCAGGATAGCTTGACTCCAGTTGCGTAGTGAGCACGGGACCCACGTCTGGGCATACCCTTCCCACTTAGGGCGAAATGCAAAACACACAAGATGATGGACGGAATGCTGCACATTGGCAAACATTCACCCCCAGTCACAGATCTGGGTTTAATCCATCGTTATTTTGCTTCACCACGCCACCCCAGTTCAGACATAGCCATATGCAAATCAGTATTGACCCTGTGCCTCATGGGAACAGTCCAGACCGAACTGCCAAGCCATGTCTTCCCTGGACCGGAATCAAGCATCCTAGGACCGGTTTCAGGCTATCAGCCTTCATCAGCCAGGATAGCTTGACTCCAGTTGCGTAGTGAGCACGGGACCCACGTCTGGGCATACCCTTCCCACTTAGGGCGAAATGCAAAACACACAAGATGATGGACGGAATGCTGCACATTGGCAAACATTCACCCCCAGTCACAGATCTGGGTTTAATCCATCGTTATTTTGCTTCACCACGCCACCCCAGTTCAGACATAGCCATATGCAAATCAGTATTGACCCTGTGCCTCATGGGAACAGTCCAGACCGAACTGCCAAGCCATGTCTTCCCTGGACCGGAATCAAGCATCCTAGGACCGGTTTCAGGCTATCAGCCTTCATCAGCCAGGATAGCTTGACTCCAGTTGCGTAGTGAGCACGGGACCCACGTCTGGGCATACCCTTCCCACTTAGGGCGAAATGCAAAACACACAAGATGATGGACGGAATGCTGCACATTGGCAAACATTCACCCCCAGTCACAGATCTGGGTTTAATCCATCGTTATTTTGCTTCACCACGCCACCCCAGTTCAGACATAGCCATATGCAAATCAGTATTGACCCTGTGCCTCATGGGAACAGTCCAGACCGAACTGCCAAGCCATGTCTTCCCTGGACCGGAATCAAGCATCCTAGGACCGGTTTCAGGCTATCAGCCTTCATCAGCCAGGATAGCTTGACTCCAGTTGCGTAGTGAGCACGGGACCCACGTCTGGGCATACCCTTCCCACTTAGGGCGAAATGCAAAACACACAAGATGATGGACGGAATGCTGCACATTGGCAAACATTCACCCCCAGTCACAGATCTGGGTTTAATCCATCGTTATTTTGCTTCACCACGCCACCCCAGTTCAGACATAGCCATATGCAAATCAGTATTGACCCTGTGCCTCATGGGAACAGTCCAGACCGAACTGCCAAGCCATGTCTTCCCTGGACCGGAATCAAGCATCCTAGGACCGGTTTCAGGCTATCAGCCTTCATCAGCCAGGATAGCTTGACTCCAGTTGCGTAGTGAGCACGGGACCCACGTCTGGGCATACCCTTCCCACTTAGGGCGAAATGCAAAACACACAAGATGATGGACGGAATGCTGCACATTGGCAAACATTCACCCCCAGTCACAGATCTGGGTTTAATCCATCGTTATTTTGCTTCACCACGCCACCCCAGTTCAGACATAGCCATATGCAAATCAGTATTGACCCTGTGCCTCATGGGAACAGTCCAGACCGAACTGCCAAGCCATGTCTTCCCTGGACCGGAATCAAGCATCCTAGGACCGGTTTCAGGCTATCAGCCTTCATCAGCCAGGATAGCTTGACTCCAGTTGCGTAGTGAGCACGGGACCCACGTCTGGGCATACCCTTCCCACTTAGGGCGAAATGCAAAACACACAAGATGATGGACGGAATGCTGCACATTGGCAAACATTCACCCCCAGTCACAGATCTGGGTTTAATCCATCGTTATTTTGCTTCACCACGCCACCCCAGTTCAGACATAGCCATATGCAAATCAGTATTGACCCTGTGCCTCATGGGAACAGTCCAGACCGAACTGCCAAGCCATGTCTTCCCTGGACCGGAATCAAGCATCCTAGGACCGGTTTCAGGCTATCAGCCTTCATCAGCCAGGATAGCTTGACTCCAGTTGCGTAGTGAGCACGGGACCCACGTCTGGGCATACCCTTCCCACTTAGGGCGAAATGCAAAACACACAAGATGATGGACGGAATGCTGCACATTGGCAAACATTCACCCCCAGTCACAGATCTGGGTTTAATCCATCGTTATTTTGCTTCACCACGCCACCCCAGTTCAGACATAGCCATATGCAAATCAGTATTGACCCTGTGCCTCATGGGAACAGTCCAGACCGAACTGCCAAGCCATGTCTTCCCTGGACCGGAATCAAGCATCCTAGGACCGGTTTCAGGCTATCAGCCTTCATCAGCCAGGATAGCTTGACTCCAGTTGCGTAGTGAGCACGGGACCCACGTCTGGGCATACCCTTCCCACTTAGGGCGAAATGCAAAACACACAAGATGATGGACGGAATGCTGCACATTGGCAAACATTCACCCCCAGTCACAGATCTGGGTTTAATCCATCGTTATTTTGCTTCACCACGCCACCCCAGTTCAGACATAGCCATATGCAAATCAGTATTGACCCTGTGCCTCATGGGAACAGTCCAGACCGAACTGCCAAGCCATGTCTTCCCTGGACCGGAATCAAGCATCCTAGGACCGGTTTCAGGCTATCAGCCTTCATCAGCCAGGATAGCTTGACTCCAGTTGCGTAGTGAGCACGGGACCCACGTCTGGGCATACCCTTCCCACTTAGGGCGAAATGCAAAACACACAAGATGATGGACGGAATGCTGCACATTGGCAAACATTCACCCCCAGTCACAGATCTGGGTTTAATCCATCGTTATTTTGCTTCACCACGCCACCCCAGTTCAGACATAGCCATATGCAAATCAGTATTGACCCTGTGCCTCATGGGAACAGTCCAGACCGAACTGCCAAGCCATGTCTTCCCTGGACCGGAATCAAGCATCCTAGGACCGGTTTCAGGCTATCAGCCTTCATCAGCCAGGATAGCTTGACTCCAGTTGCGTAGTGAGCACGGGACCCACGTCTGGGCATACCCTTCCCACTTAGGGCGAAATGCAAAACACACAAGATGATGGACGGAATGCTGCACATTGGCAAACATTCACCCCCAGTCACAGATCTGGGTTTAATCCATCGTTATTTTGCTTCACCACGCCACCCCAGTTCAGACATAGCCATATGCAAATCAGTATTGACCCTGTGCCTCATGGGAACAGTCCAGACCGAACTGCCAAGCCATGTCTTCCCTGGACCGGAATCAAGCATCCTAGGACCGGTTTCAGGCTATCAGCCTTCATCAGCCAGGATAGCTTGACTCCAGTTGCGTAGTGAGCACGGGACCCACGTCTGGGCATACCCTTCCCACTTAGGGCGAAATGCAAAACACACAAGATGATGGACGGAATGCTGCACATTGGCAAACATTCACCCCCAGTCACAGATCTGGGTTTAATCCATCGTTATTTTGCTTCACCACGCCACCCCAGTTCAGACATAGCCATATGCAAATCAGTATTGACCCTGTGCCTCATGGGAACAGTCCAGACCGAACTGCCAAGCCATGTCTTCCCTGGACCGGAATCAAGCATCCTAGGACCGGTTTCAGGCTATCAGCCTTCATCAGCCAGGATAGCTTGACTCCAGTTGCGTAGTGAGCACGGGACCCACGTCTGGGCATACCCTTCCCACTTAGGGCGAAATGCAAAACACACAAGATGATGGACGGAATGCTGCACATTGGCAAACATTCACCCCCAGTCACAGATCTGGGTTTAATCCATCGTTATTTTGCTTCACCACGCCACCCCAGTTCAGACATAGCCATATGCAAATCAGTATTGACCCTGTGCCTCATGGGAACAGTCCAGACCGAACTGCCAAGCCATGTCTTCCCTGGACCGGAATCAAGCATCCTAGGACCGGTTTCAGGCTATCAGCCTTCATCAGCCAGGATAGCTTGACTCCAGTTGCGTAGTGAGCACGGGACCCACGTCTGGGCATACCCTTCCCACTTAGGGCGAAATGCAAAACACACAAGATGATGGACGGAATGCTGCACATTGGCAAACATTCACCCCCAGTCACAGATCTGGGTTTAATCCATCGTTATTTTGCTTCACCACGCCACCCCAGTTCAGACATAGCCATATGCAAATCAGTATTGACCCTGTGCCTCATGGGAACAGTCCAGACCGAACTGCCAAGCCATGTCTTCCCTGGACCGGAATCAAGCATCCTAGGACCGGTTTCAGGCTATCAGCCTTCATCAGCCAGGATAGCTTGACTCCAGTTGCGTAGTGAGCACGGGACCCACGTCTGGGCATACCCTTCCCACTTAGGGCGAAATGCAAAACACACAAGATGATGGACGGAATGCTGCACATTGGCAAACATTCACCCCCAGTCACAGATCTGGGTTTAATCCATCGTTATTTTGCTTCACCACGCCACCCCAGTTCAGACATAGCCATATGCAAATCAGTATTGACCCTGTGCCTCATGGGAACAGTCCAGACCGAACTGCCAAGCCATGTCTTCCCTGGACCGGAATCAAGCATCCTAGGACCGGTTTCAGGCTATCAGCCTTCATCAGCCAGGATAGCTTGACTCCAGTTGCGTAGTGAGCACGGGACCCACGTCTGGGCATACCCTTCCCACTTAGGGCGAAATGCAAAACACACAAGATGATGGACGGAATGCTGCACATTGGCAAACATTCACCCCCAGTCACAGATCTGGGTTTAATCCATCGTTATTTTGCTTCACCACGCCACCCCAGTTCAGACATAGCCATATGCAAATCAGTATTGACCCTGTGCCTCATGGGAACAGTCCAGACCGAACTGCCAAGCCATGTCTTCCCTGGACCGGAATCAAGCATCCTAGGACCGGTTTCAGGCTATCAGCCTTCATCAGCCAGGATAGCTTGACTCCAGTTGCGTAGTGAGCACGGGACCCACGTCTGGGCATACCCTTCCCACTTAGGGCGAAATGCAAAACACACAAGATGATGGACGGAATGCTGCACATTGGCAAACATTCACCCCCAGTCACAGATCTGGGTTTAATCCATCGTTATTTTGCTTCACCACGCCACCCCAGTTCAGACATAGCCATATGCAAATCAGTATTGACCCTGTGCCTCATGGGAACAGTCCAGACCGAACTGCCAAGCCATGTCTTCCCTGGACCGGAATCAAGCATCCTAGGACCGGTTTCAGGCTATCAGCCTTCATCAGCCAGGATAGCTTGACTCCAGTTGCGTAGTGAGCACGGGACCCACGTCTGGGCATACCCTTCCCACTTAGGGCGAAATGCAAAACACACAAGATGATGGACGGAATGCTGCACATTGGCAAACATTCACCCCCAGTCACAGATCTGGGTTTAATCCATCGTTATTTTGCTTCACCACGCCACCCCAGTTCAGACATAGCCATATGCAAATCAGTATTGACCCTGTGCCTCATGGGAACAGTCCAGACCGAACTGCCAAGCCATGTCTTCCCTGGACCGGAATCAAGCATCCTAGGACCGGTTTCAGGCTATCAGCCTTCATCAGCCAGGATAGCTTGACTCCAGTTGCGTAGTGAGCACGGGACCCACGTCTGGGCATACCCTTCCCACTTAGGGCGAAATGCAAAACACACAAGATGATGGACGGAATGCTGCACATTGGCAAACATTCACCCCCAGTCACAGATCTGGGTTTAATCCATCGTTATTTTGCTTCACCACGCCACCCCAGTTCAGACATAGCCATATGCAAATCAGTATTGACCCTGTGCCTCATGGGAACAGTCCAGACCGAACTGCCAAGCCATGTCTTCCCTGGACCGGAATCAAGCATCCTAGGACCGGTTTCAGGCTATCAGCCTTCATCAGCCAGGATAGCTTGACTCCAGTTGCGTAGTGAGCACGGGACCCACGTCTGGGCATACCCTTCCCACTTAGGGCGAAATGCAAAACACACAAGATGATGGACGGAATGCTGCACATTGGCAAACATTCACCCCCAGTCACAGATCTGGGTTTAATCCATCGTTATTTTGCTTCACCACGCCACCCCAGTTCAGACATAGCCATATGCAAATCAGTATTGACCCTGTGCCTCATGGGAACAGTCCAGACCGAACTGCCAAGCCATGTCTTCCCTGGACCGGAATCAAGCATCCTAGGACCGGTTTCAGGCTATCAGCCTTCATCAGCCAGGATAGCTTGACTCCAGTTGCGTAGTGAGCACGGGACCCACGTCTGGGCATACCCTTCCCACTTAGGGCGAAATGCAAAACACACAAGATGATGGACGGAATGCTGCACATTGGCAAACATTCACCCCCAGTCACAGATCTGGGTTTAATCCATCGTTATTTTGCTTCACCACGCCACCCCAGTTCAGACATAGCCATATGCAAATCAGTATTGACCCTGTGCCTCATGGGAACAGTCCAGACCGAACTGCCAAGCCATGTCTTCCCTGGACCGGAATCAAGCATCCTAGGACCGGTTTCAGGCTATCAGCCTTCATCAGCCAGGATAGCTTGACTCCAGTTGCGTAGTGAGCACGGGACCCACGTCTGGGCATACCCTTCCCACTTAGGGCGAAATGCAAAACACACAAGATGATGGACGGAATGCTGCACATTGGCAAACATTCACCCCCAGTCACAGATCTGGGTTTAATCCATCGTTATTTTGCTTCACCACGCCACCCCAGTTCAGACATAGCCATATGCAAATCAGTATTGACCCTGTGCCTCATGGGAACAGTCCAGACCGAACTGCCAAGCCATGTCTTCCCTGGACCGGAATCAAGCATCCTAGGACCGGTTTCAGGCTATCAGCCTTCATCAGCCAGGATAGCTTGACTCCAGTTGCGTAGTGAGCACGGGACCCACGTCTGGGCATACCCTTCCCACTTAGGGCGAAATGCAAAACACACAAGATGATGGACGGAATGCTGCACATTGGCAAACATTCACCCCCAGTCACAGATCTGGGTTTAATCCATCGTTATTTTGCTTCACCACGCCACCCCAGTTCAGACATAGCCATATGCAAATCAGTATTGACCCTGTGCCTCATGGGAACAGTCCAGACCGAACTGCCAAGCCATGTCTTCCCTGGACCGGAATCAAGCATCCTAGGACCGGTTTCAGGCTATCAGCCTTCATCAGCCAGGATAGCTTGACTCCAGTTGCGTAGTGAGCACGGGACCCACGTCTGGGCATACCCTTCCCACTTAGGGCGAAATGCAAAACACACAAGATGATGGACGGAATGCTGCACATTGGCAAACATTCACCCCCAGTCACAGATCTGGGTTTAATCCATCGTTATTTTGCTTCACCACGCCACCCCAGTTCAGACATAGCCATATGCAAATCAGTATTGACCCTGTGCCTCATGGGAACAGTCCAGACCGAACTGCCAAGCCATGTCTTCCCTGGACCGGAATCAAGCATCCTAGGACCGGTTTCAGGCTATCAGCCTTCATCAGCCAGGATAGCTTGACTCCAGTTGCGTAGTGAGCACGGGACCCACGTCTGGGCATACCCTTCCCACTTAGGGCGAAATGCAAAACACACAAGATGATGGACGGAATGCTGCACATTGGCAAACATTCACCCCCAGTCACAGATCTGGGTTTAATCCATCGTTATTTTGCTTCACCACGCCACCCCAGTTCAGACATAGCCATATGCAAATCAGTATTGACCCTGTGCCTCATGGGAACAGTCCAGACCGAACTGCCAAGCCATGTCTTCCCTGGACCGGAATCAAGCATCCTAGGACCGGTTTCAGGCTATCAGCCTTCATCAGCCAGGATAGCTTGACTCCAGTTGCGTAGTGAGCACGGGACCCACGTCTGGGCATACCCTTCCCACTTAGGGCGAAATGCAAAACACACAAGATGATGGACGGAATGCTGCACATTGGCAAACATTCACCCCCAGTCACAGATCTGGGTTTAATCCATCGTTATTTTGCTTCACCACGCCACCCCAGTTCAGACATAGCCATATGCAAATCAGTATTGACCCTGTGCCTCATGGGAACAGTCCAGACCGAACTGCCAAGCCATGTCTTCCCTGGACCGGAATCAAGCATCCTAGGACCGGTTTCAGGCTATCAGCCTTCATCAGCCAGGATAGCTTGACTCCAGTTGCGTAGTGAGCACGGGACCCACGTCTGGGCATACCCTTCCCACTTAGGGCGAAATGCAAAACACACAAGATGATGGACGGAATGCTGCACATTGGCAAACATTCACCCCCAGTCACAGATCTGGGTTTAATCCATCGTTATTTTGCTTCACCACGCCACCCCAGTTCAGACATAGCCATATGCAAATCAGTATTGACCCTGTGCCTCATGGGAACAGTCCAGACCGAACTGCCAAGCCATGTCTTCCCTGGACCGGAATCAAGCATCCTAGGACCGGTTTCAGGCTATCAGCCTTCATCAGCCAGGATAGCTTGACTCCAGTTGCGTAGTGAGCACGGGACCCACGTCTGGGCATACCCTTCCCACTTAGGGCGAAATGCAAAACACACAAGATGATGGACGGAATGCTGCACATTGGCAAACATTCACCCCCAGTCACAGATCTGGGTTTAATCCATCGTTATTTTGCTTCACCACGCCACCCCAGTTCAGACATAGCCATATGCAAATCAGTATTGACCCTGTGCCTCATGGGAACAGTCCAGACCGAACTGCCAAGCCATGTCTTCCCTGGACCGGAATCAAGCATCCTAGGACCGGTTTCAGGCTATCAGCCTTCATCAGCCAGGATAGCTTGACTCCAGTTGCGTAGTGAGCACGGGACCCACGTCTGGGCATACCCTTCCCACTTAGGGCGAAATGCAAAACACACAAGATGATGGACGGAATGCTGCACATTGGCAAACATTCACCCCCAGTCACAGATCTGGGTTTAATCCATCGTTATTTTGCTTCACCACGCCACCCCAGTTCAGACATAGCCATATGCAAATCAGTATTGACCCTGTGCCTCATGGGAACAGTCCAGACCGAACTGCCAAGCCATGTCTTCCCTGGACCGGAATCAAGCATCCTAGGACCGGTTTCAGGCTATCAGCCTTCATCAGCCAGGATAGCTTGACTCCAGTTGCGTAGTGAGCACGGGACCCACGTCTGGGCATACCCTTCCCACTTAGGGCGAAATGCAAAACACACAAGATGATGGACGGAATGCTGCACATTGGCAAACATTCACCCCCAGTCACAGATCTGGGTTTAATCCATCGTTATTTTGCTTCACCACGCCACCCCAGTTCAGACATAGCCATATGCAAATCAGTATTGACCCTGTGCCTCATGGGAACAGTCCAGACCGAACTGCCAAGCCATGTCTTCCCTGGACCGGAATCAAGCATCCTAGGACCGGTTTCAGGCTATCAGCCTTCATCAGCCAGGATAGCTTGACTCCAGTTGCGTAGTGAGCACGGGACCCACGTCTGGGCATACCCTTCCCACTTAGGGCGAAATGCAAAACACACAAGATGATGGACGGAATGCTGCACATTGGCAAACATTCACCCCCAGTCACAGATCTGGGTTTAATCCATCGTTATTTTGCTTCACCACGCCACCCCAGTTCAGACATAGCCATATGCAAATCAGTATTGACCCTGTGCCTCATGGGAACAGTCCAGACCGAACTGCCAAGCCATGTCTTCCCTGGACCGGAATCAAGCATCCTAGGACCGGTTTCAGGCTATCAGCCTTCATCAGCCAGGATAGCTTGACTCCAGTTGCGTAGTGAGCACGGGACCCACGTCTGGGCATACCCTTCCCACTTAGGGCGAAATGCAAAACACACAAGATGATGGACGGAATGCTGCACATTGGCAAACATTCACCCCCAGTCACAGATCTGGGTTTAATCCATCGTTATTTTGCTTCACCACGCCACCCCAGTTCAGACATAGCCATATGCAAATCAGTATTGACCCTGTGCCTCATGGGAACAGTCCAGACCGAACTGCCAAGCCATGTCTTCCCTGGACCGGAATCAAGCATCCTAGGACCGGTTTCAGGCTATCAGCCTTCATCAGCCAGGATAGCTTGACTCCAGTTGCGTAGTGAGCACGGGACCCACGTCTGGGCATACCCTTCCCACTTAGGGCGAAATGCAAAACACACAAGATGATGGACGGAATGCTGCACATTGGCAAACATTCACCCCCAGTCACAGATCTGGGTTTAATCCATCGTTATTTTGCTTCACCACGCCACCCCAGTTCAGACATAGCCATATGCAAATCAGTATTGACCCTGTGCCTCATGGGAACAGTCCAGACCGAACTGCCAAGCCATGTCTTCCCTGGACCGGAATCAAGCATCCTAGGACCGGTTTCAGGCTATCAGCCTTCATCAGCCAGGATAGCTTGACTCCAGTTGCGTAGTGAGCACGGGACCCACGTCTGGGCATACCCTTCCCACTTAGGGCGAAATGCAAAACACACAAGATGATGGACGGAATGCTGCACATTGGCAAACATTCACCCCCAGTCACAGATCTGGGTTTAATCCATCGTTATTTTGCTTCACCACGCCACCCCAGTTCAGACATAGCCATATGCAAATCAGTATTGACCCTGTGCCTCATGGGAACAGTCCAGACCGAACTGCCAAGCCATGTCTTCCCTGGACCGGAATCAAGCATCCTAGGACCGGTTTCAGGCTATCAGCCTTCATCAGCCAGGATAGCTTGACTCCAGTTGCGTAGTGAGCACGGGACCCACGTCTGGGCATACCCTTCCCACTTAGGGCGAAATGCAAAACACACAAGATGATGGACGGAATGCTGCACATTGGCAAACATTCACCCCCAGTCACAGATCTGGGTTTAATCCATCGTTATTTTGCTTCACCACGCCACCCCAGTTCAGACATAGCCATATGCAAATCAGTATTGACCCTGTGCCTCATGGGAACAGTCCAGACCGAACTGCCAAGCCATGTCTTCCCTGGACCGGAATCAAGCATCCTAGGACCGGTTTCAGGCTATCAGCCTTCATCAGCCAGGATAGCTTGACTCCAGTTGCGTAGTGAGCACGGGACCCACGTCTGGGCATACCCTTCCCACTTAGGGCGAAATGCAAAACACACAAGATGATGGACGGAATGCTGCACATTGGCAAACATTCACCCCCAGTCACAGATCTGGGTTTAATCCATCGTTATTTTGCTTCACCACGCCACCCCAGTTCAGACATAGCCATATGCAAATCAGTATTGACCCTGTGCCTCATGGGAACAGTCCAGACCGAACTGCCAAGCCATGTCTTCCCTGGACCGGAATCAAGCATCCTAGGACCGGTTTCAGGCTATCAGCCTTCATCAGCCAGGATAGCTTGACTCCAGTTGCGTAGTGAGCACGGGACCCACGTCTGGGCATACCCTTCCCACTTAGGGCGAAATGCAAAACACACAAGATGATGGACGGAATGCTGCACATTGGCAAACATTCACCCCCAGTCACAGATCTGGGTTTAATCCATCGTTATTTTGCTTCACCACGCCACCCCAGTTCAGACATAGCCATATGCAAATCAGTATTGACCCTGTGCCTCATGGGAACAGTCCAGACCGAACTGCCAAGCCATGTCTTCCCTGGACCGGAATCAAGCATCCTAGGACCGGTTTCAGGCTATCAGCCTTCATCAGCCAGGATAGCTTGACTCCAGTTGCGTAGTGAGCACGGGACCCACGTCTGGGCATACCCTTCCCACTTAGGGGCGAAATGCAAAACACACAAGATGATGGACGGAATGCTGCACATTGGCAAACATTCACCCCCAGTCACAGATCTGGGTTTAATCCATCGTTATTTTGCTTCACCACGCCACCCCAGTTCAGACATAGCCATATGCAAATCAGTATTGACCCTGTGCCTCATGGGAACAGTCCAGACCGAACTGCCAAGCCATGTCTTCCCTGGACCGGAATCAAGCATCCTAGGACCGGTTTCAGGCTATCAGCCTTCATCAGCCAGGATAGCTTGACTCCAGTTGCGTAGTGAGCACGGGACCCACGTCTGGGCATACCCTTCCCACTTAGGGCGAAATGCAAAACACACAAGATGATGGACGGAATGCTGCACATTGGCAAACATTCACCCCCAGTCACAGATCTGGGTTTAATCCATCGTTATTTTGCTTCACCACGCCACCCCAGTTCAGACATAGCCATATGCAAATCAGTATTGACCCTGTGCCTCATGGGAACAGTCCAGACCGAACTGCCAAGCCATGTCTTCCCTGGACCGGAATCAAGCATCCTAGGACCGGTTTCAGGCTATCAGCCTTCATCAGCCAGGATAGCTTGACTCCAGTTGCGTAGTGAGCACGGGACCCACGTCTGGGCATACCCTTCCCACTTAGGGCGAAATGCAAAACACACAAGATGATGGACGGAATGCTGCACATTGGCAAACATTCACCCCCAGTCACAGATCTGGGTTTAATCCATCGTTATTTTGCTTCACCACGCCACCCCAGTTCAGACATAGCCATATGCAAATCAGTATTGACCCTGTGCCTCATGGGAACAGTCCAGACCGAACTGCCAAGCCATGTCTTCCCTGGACCGGAATCAAGCATCCTAGGACCGGTTTCAGGCTATCAGCCTTCATCAGCCAGGATAGCTTGACTCCAGTTGCGTAGTGAGCACGGGACCCACGTCTGGGCATACCCTTCCCACTTAGGGCGAAATGCAAAACACACAAGATGATGGACGGAATGCTGCACATTGGCAAACATTCACCCCCAGTCACAGATCTGGGTTTAATCCATCGTTATTTTGCTTCACCACGCCACCCCAGTTCAGACATAGCCATATGCAAATCAGTATTGACCCTGTGCCTCATGGGAACAGTCCAGACCGAACTGCCAAGCCATGTCTTCCCTGGACCGGAATCAAGCATCCTAGGACCGGTTTCAGGCTATCAGCCTTCATCAGCCAGGATAGCTTGACTCCAGTTGCGTAGTGAGCACGGGACCCACGTCTGGGCATACCCTTCCCACTTAGGGCGAAATGCAAAACACACAAGATGATGGACGGAATGCTGCACATTGGCAAACATTCACCCCCAGTCACAGATCTGGGTTTAATCCATCGTTATTTTGCTTCACCACGCCACCCCAGTTCAGACATAGCCATATGCAAATCAGTATTGACCCTGTGCCTCATGGGAACAGTCCAGACCGAACTGCCAAGCCATGTCTTCCCTGGACCGGAATCAAGCATCCTAGGACCGGTTTCAGGCTATCAGCCTTCATCAGCCAGGATAGCTTGACTCCAGTTGCGTAGTGAGCACGGGACCCACGTCTGGGCATACCCTTCCCACTTAGGGCGAAATGCAAAACACACAAGATGATGGACGGAATGCTGCACATTGGCAAACATTCACCCCCAGTCACAGATCTGGGTTTAATCCATCGTTATTTTGCTTCACCACGCCACCCCAGTTCAGACATAGCCATATGCAAATCAGTATTGACCCTGTGCCTCATGGGAACAGTCCAGACCGAACTGCCAAGCCATGTCTTCCCTGGACCGGAATCAAGCATCCTAGGACCGGTTTCAGGCTATCAGCCTTCATCAGCCAGGATAGCTTGACTCCAGTTGCGTAGTGAGCACGGGACCCACGTCTGGGCATACCCTTCCCACTTAGGGCGAAATGCAAAACACACAAGATGATGGACGGAATGCTGCACATTGGCAAACATTCACCCCCAGTCACAGATCTGGGTTTAATCCATCGTTATTTTGCTTCACCACGCCACCCCAGTTCAGACATAGCCATATGCAAATCAGTATTGACCCTGTGCCTCATGGGAACAGTCCAGACCGAACTGCCAAGCCATGTCTTCCCTGGACCGGAATCAAGCATCCTAGGACCGGTTTCAGGCTATCAGCCTTCATCAGCCAGGATAGCTTGACTCCAGTTGCGTAGTGAGCACGGGACCCACGTCTGGGCATACCCTTCCCACTTAGGGCGAAATGCAAAACACACAAGATGATGGACGGAATGCTGCACATTGGCAAACATTCACCCCCAGTCACAGATCTGGGTTTAATCCATCGTTATTTTGCTTCACCACGCCACCCCAGTTCAGACATAGCCATATGCAAATCAGTATTGACCCTGTGCCTCATGGGAACAGTCCAGACCGAACTGCCAAGCCATGTCTTCCCTGGACCGGAATCAAGCATCCTAGGACCGGTTTCAGGCTATCAGCCTTCATCAGCCAGGATAGCTTGACTCCAGTTGCGTAGTGAGCACGGGACCCACGTCTGGGCATACCCTTCCCACTTAGGGCGAAATGCAAAACACACAAGATGATGGACGGAATGCTGCACATTGGCAAACATTCACCCCCAGTCACAGATCTGGGTTTAATCCATCGTTATTTTGCTTCACCACGCCACCCCAGTTCAGACATAGCCATATGCAAATCAGTATTGACCCTGTGCCTCATGGGAACAGTCCAGACCGAACTGCCAAGCCATGTCTTCCCTGGACCGGAATCAAGCATCCTAGGACCGGTTTCAGGCTATCAGCCTTCATCAGCCAGGATAGCTTGACTCCAGTTGCGTAGTGAGCACGGGACCCACGTCTGGGCATACCCTTCCCACTTAGGGCGAAATGCAAAACACACAAGATGATGGACGGAATGCTGCACATTGGCAAACATTCACCCCCAGTCACAGATCTGGGTTTAATCCATCGTTATTTTGCTTCACCACGCCACCCCAGTTCAGACATAGCCATATGCAAATCAGTATTGACCCTGTGCCTCATGGGAACAGTCCAGACCGAACTGCCAAGCCATGTCTTCCCTGGACCGGAATCAAGCATCCTAGGACCGGTTTCAGGCTATCAGCCTTCATCAGCCAGGATAGCTTGACTCCAGTTGCGTAGTGAGCACGGGACCCACGTCTGGGCATACCCTTCCCACTTAGGGCGAAATGCAAAACACACAAGATGATGGACGGAATGCTGCACATTGGCAAACATTCACCCCCAGTCACAGATCTGGGTTTAATCCATCGTTATTTTGCTTCACCACGCCACCCCAGTTCAGACATAGCCATATGCAAATCAGTATTGACCCTGTGCCTCATGGGAACAGTCCAGACCGAACTGCCAAGCCATGTCTTCCCTGGACCGGAATCAAGCATCCTAGGACCGGTTTCAGGCTATCAGCCTTCATCAGCCAGGATAGCTTGACTCCAGTTGCGTAGTGAGCACGGGACCCACGTCTGGGCATACCCTTCCCACTTAGGGCGAAATGCAAAACACACAAGATGATGGACGGAATGCTGCACATTGGCAAACATTCACCCCCAGTCACAGATCTGGGTTTAATCCATCGTTATTTTGCTTCACCACGCCACCCCAGTTCAGACATAGCCATATGCAAATCAGTATTGACCCTGTGCCTCATGGGAACAGTCCAGACCGAACTGCCAAGCCATGTCTTCCCTGGACCGGAATCAAGCATCCTAGGACCGGTTTCAGGCTATCAGCCTTCATCAGCCAGGATAGCTTGACTCCAGTTGCGTAGTGAGCACGGGACCCACGTCTGGGCATACCCTTCCCACTTAGGGCGAAATGCAAAACACACAAGATGATGGACGGAATGCTGCACATTGGCAAACATTCACCCCCAGTCACAGATCTGGGTTTAATCCATCGTTATTTTGCTTCACCACGCCACCCCAGTTCAGACATAGCCATATGCAAATCAGTATTGACCCTGTGCCTCATGGGAACAGTCCAGACCGAACTGCCAAGCCATGTCTTCCCTGGACCGGAATCAAGCATCCTAGGACCGGTTTCAGGCTATCAGCCTTCATCAGCCAGGATAGCTTGACTCCAGTTGCGTAGTGAGCACGGGACCCACGTCTGGGCATACCCTTCCCACTTAGGGCGAAATGCAAAACACACAAGATGATGGACGGAATGCTGCACATTGGCAAACATTCACCCCCAGTCACAGATCTGGGTTTAATCCATCGTTATTTTGCTTCACCACGCCACCCCAGTTCAGACATAGCCATATGCAAATCAGTATTGACCCTGTGCCTCATGGGAACAGTCCAGACCGAACTGCCAAGCCATGTCTTCCCTGGACCGGAATCAAGCATCCTAGGACCGGTTTCAGGCTATCAGCCTTCATCAGCCAGGATAGCTTGACTCCAGTTGCGTAGTGAGCACGGGACCCACGTCTGGGCATACCCTTCCCACTTAGGGGCGAAATGCAAAACACACAAGATGATGGACGGAATGCTGCACATTGGCAAACATTCACCCCCAGTCACAGATCTGGGTTTAATCCATCGTTATTTTGCTTCACCACGCCACCCCAGTTCAGACATAGCCATATGCAAATCAGTATTGACCCTGTGCCTCATGGGAACAGTCCAGACCGAACTGCCAAGCCATGTCTTCCCTGGACCGGAATCAAGCATCCTAGGACCGGTTTCAGGCTATCAGCCTTCATCAGCCAGGATAGCTTGACTCCAGTTGCGTAGTGAGCACGGGACCCACGTCTGGGCATACCCTTCCCACTTAGGGCGAAATGCAAAACACACAAGATGATGGACGGAATGCTGCACATTGGCAAACATTCACCCCCAGTCACAGATCTGGGTTTAATCCATCGTTATTTTGCTTCACCACGCCACCCCAGTTCAGACATAGCCATATGCAAATCAGTATTGACCCTGTGCCTCATGGGAACAGTCCAGACCGAACTGCCAAGCCATGTCTTCCCTGGACCGGAATCAAGCATCCTAGGACCGGTTTCAGGCTATCAGCCTTCATCAGCCAGGATAGCTTGACTCCAGTTGCGTAGTGAGCACGGGACCCACGTCTGGGCATACCCTTCCCACTTAGGGCGAAATGCAAAACACACAAGATGATGGACGGAATGCTGCACATTGGCAAACATTCACCCCCAGTCACAGATCTGGGTTTAATCCATCGTTATTTTGCTTCACCACGCCACCCCAGTTCAGACATAGCCATATGCAAATCAGTATTGACCCTGTGCCTCATGGGAACAGTCCAGACCGAACTGCCAAGCCATGTCTTCCCTGGACCGGAATCAAGCATCCTAGGACCGGTTTCAGGCTATCAGCCTTCATCAGCCAGGATAGCTTGACTCCAGTTGCGTAGTGAGCACGGGACCCACGTCTGGGCATACCCTTCCCACTTAGGGCGAAATGCAAAACACACAAGATGATGGACGGAATGCTGCACATTGGCAAACATTCACCCCCAGTCACAGATCTGGGTTTAATCCATCGTTATTTTGCTTCACCACGCCACCCCAGTTCAGACATAGCCATATGCAAATCAGTATTGACCCTGTGCCTCATGGGAACAGTCCAGACCGAACTGCCAAGCCATGTCTTCCCTGGACCGGAATCAAGCATCCTAGGACCGGTTTCAGGCTATCAGCCTTCATCAGCCAGGATAGCTTGACTCCAGTTGCGTAGTGAGCACGGGACCCACGTCTGGGCATACCCTTCCCACTTAGGGCGAAATGCAAAACACACAAGATGATGGACGGAATGCTGCACATTGGCAAACATTCACCCCCAGTCACAGATCTGGGTTTAATCCATCGTTATTTTGCTTCACCACGCCACCCCAGTTCAGACATAGCCATATGCAAATCAGTATTGACCCTGTGCCTCATGGGAACAGTCCAGACCGAACTGCCAAGCCATGTCTTCCCTGGACCGGAATCAAGCATCCTAGGACCGGTTTCAGGCTATCAGCCTTCATCAGCCAGGATAGCTTGACTCCAGTTGCGTAGTGAGCACGGGACCCACGTCTGGGCATACCCTTCCCACTTAGGGCGAAATGCAAAACACACAAGATGATGGACGGAATGCTGCACATTGGCAAACATTCACCCCCAGTCACAGATCTGGGTTTAATCCATCGTTATTTTGCTTCACCACGCCACCCCAGTTCAGACATAGCCATATGCAAATCAGTATTGACCCTGTGCCTCATGGGAACAGTCCAGACCGAACTGCCAAGCCATGTCTTCCCTGGACCGGAATCAAGCATCCTAGGACCGGTTTCAGGCTATCAGCCTTCATCAGCCAGGATAGCTTGACTCCAGTTGCGTAGTGAGCACGGGACCCACGTCTGGGCATACCCTTCCCACTTAGGGCGAAATGCAAAACACACAAGATGATGGACGGAATGCTGCACATTGGCAAACATTCACCCCCAGTCACAGATCTGGGTTTAATCCATCGTTATTTTGCTTCACCACGCCACCCCAGTTCAGACATAGCCATATGCAAATCAGTATTGACCCTGTGCCTCATGGGAACAGTCCAGACCGAACTGCCAAGCCATGTCTTCCCTGGACCGGAATCAAGCATCCTAGGACCGGTTTCAGGCTATCAGCCTTCATCAGCCAGGATAGCTTGACTCCAGTTGCGTAGTGAGCACGGGACCCACGTCTGGGCATACCCTTCCCACTTAGGGCGAAATGCAAAACACACAAGATGATGGACGGAATGCTGCACATTGGCAAACATTCACCCCCAGTCACAGATCTGGGTTTAATCCATCGTTATTTTGCTTCACCACGCCACCCCAGTTCAGACATAGCCATATGCAAATCAGTATTGACCCTGTGCCTCATGGGAACAGTCCAGACCGAACTGCCAAGCCATGTCTTCCCTGGACCGGAATCAAGCATCCTAGGACCGGTTTCAGGCTATCAGCCTTCATCAGCCAGGATAGCTTGACTCCAGTTGCGTAGTGAGCACGGGACCCACGTCTGGGCATACCCTTCCCACTTAGGGCGAAATGCAAAACACACAAGATGATGGACGGAATGCTGCACATTGGCAAACATTCACCCCCAGTCACAGATCTGGGTTTAATCCATCGTTATTTTGCTTCACCACGCCACCCCAGTTCAGACATAGCCATATGCAAATCAGTATTGACCCTGTGCCTCATGGGAACAGTCCAGACCGAACTGCCAAGCCATGTCTTCCCTGGACCGGAATCAAGCATCCTAGGACCGGTTTCAGGCTATCAGCCTTCATCAGCCAGGATAGCTTGACTCCAGTTGCGTAGTGAGCACGGGACCCACGTCTGGGCATACCCTTCCCACTTAGGGCGAAATGCAAAACACACAAGATGATGGACGGAATGCTGCACATTGGCAAACATTCACCCCCAGTCACAGATCTGGGTTTAATCCATCGTTATTTTGCTTCACCACGCCACCCCAGTTCAGACATAGCCATATGCAAATCAGTATTGACCCTGTGCCTCATGGGAACAGTCCAGACCGAACTGCCAAGCCATGTCTTCCCTGGACCGGAATCAAGCATCCTAGGACCGGTTTCAGGCTATCAGCCTTCATCAGCCAGGATAGCTTGACTCCAGTTGCGTAGTGAGCACGGGACCCACGTCTGGGCATACCCTTCCCACTTAGGGCGAAATGCAAAACACACAAGATGATGGACGGAATGCTGCACATTGGCAAACATTCACCCCCAGTCACAGATCTGGGTTTAATCCATCGTTATTTTGCTTCACCACGCCACCCCAGTTCAGACATAGCCATATGCAAATCAGTATTGACCCTGTGCCTCATGGGAACAGTCCAGACCGAACTGCCAAGCCATGTCTTCCCTGGACCGGAATCAAGCATCCTAGGACCGGTTTCAGGCTATCAGCCTTCATCAGCCAGGATAGCTTGACTCCAGTTGCGTAGTGAGCACGGGACCCACGTCTGGGCATACCCTTCCCACTTAGGGCGAAATGCAAAACACACAAGATGATGGACGGAATGCTGCACATTGGCAAACATTCACCCCCAGTCACAGATCTGGGTTTAATCCATCGTTATTTTGCTTCACCACGCCACCCCAGTTCAGACATAGCCATATGCAAATCAGTATTGACCCTGTGCCTCATGGGAACAGTCCAGACCGAACTGCCAAGCCATGTCTTCCCTGGACCGGAATCAAGCATCCTAGGACCGGTTTCAGGCTATCAGCCTTCATCAGCCAGGATAGCTTGACTCCAGTTGCGTAGTGAGCACGGGACCCACGTCTGGGCATACCCTTCCCACTTAGGGCGAAATGCAAAACACACAAGATGATGGACGGAATGCTGCACATTGGCAAACATTCACCCCCAGTCACAGATCTGGGTTTAATCCATCGTTATTTTGCTTCACCACGCCACCCCAGTTCAGACATAGCCATATGCAAATCAGTATTGACCCTGTGCCTCATGGGAACAGTCCAGACCGAACTGCCAAGCCATGTCTTCCCTGGACCGGAATCAAGCATCCTAGGACCGGTTTCAGGCTATCAGCCTTCATCAGCCAGGATAGCTTGACTCCAGTTGCGTAGTGAGCACGGGACCCACGTCTGGGCATACCCTTCCCACTTAGGGCGAAATGCAAAACACACAAGATGATGGACGGAATGCTGCACATTGGCAAACATTCACCCCCAGTCACAGATCTGGGTTTAATCCATCGTTATTTTGCTTCACCACGCCACCCCAGTTCAGACATAGCCATATGCAAATCAGTATTGACCCTGTGCCTCATGGGAACAGTCCAGACCGAACTGCCAAGCCATGTCTTCCCTGGACCGGAATCAAGCATCCTAGGACCGGTTTCAGGCTATCAGCCTTCATCAGCCAGGATAGCTTGACTCCAGTTGCGTAGTGAGCACGGGACCCACGTCTGGGCATACCCTTCCCACTTAGGGCGAAATGCAAAACACACAAGATGATGGACGGAATGCTGCACATTGGCAAACATTCACCCCCAGTCACAGATCTGGGTTTAATCCATCGTTATTTTGCTTCACCACGCCACCCCAGTTCAGACATAGCCATATGCAAATCAGTATTGACCCTGTGCCTCATGGGAACAGTCCAGACCGAACTGCCAAGCCATGTCTTCCCTGGACCGGAATCAAGCATCCTAGGACCGGTTTCAGGCTATCAGCCTTCATCAGCCAGGATAGCTTGACTCCAGTTGCGTAGTGAGCACGGGACCCACGTCTGGGCATACCCTTCCCACTTAGGGCGAAATGCAAAACACACAAGATGATGGACGGAATGCTGCACATTGGCAAACATTCACCCCCAGTCACAGATCTGGGTTTAATCCATCGTTATTTTGCTTCACCACGCCACCCCAGTTCAGACATAGCCATATGCAAATCAGTATTGACCCTGTGCCTCATGGGAACAGTCCAGACCGAACTGCCAAGCCATGTCTTCCCTGGACCGGAATCAAGCATCCTAGGACCGGTTTCAGGCTATCAGCCTTCATCAGCCAGGATAGCTTGACTCCAGTTGCGTAGTGAGCACGGGACCCACGTCTGGGCATACCCTTCCCACTTAGGGCGAAATGCAAAACACACAAGATGATGGACGGAATGCTGCACATTGGCAAACATTCACCCCCAGTCACAGATCTGGGTTTAATCCATCGTTATTTTGCTTCACCACGCCACCCCAGTTCAGACATAGCCATATGCAAATCAGTATTGACCCTGTGCCTCATGGGAACAGTCCAGACCGAACTGCCAAGCCATGTCTTCCCTGGACCGGAATCAAGCATCCTAGGACCGGTTTCAGGCTATCAGCCTTCATCAGCCAGGATAGCTTGACTCCAGTTGCGTAGTGAGCACGGGACCCACGTCTGGGCATACCCTTCCCACTTAGGGCGAAATGCAAAACACACAAGATGATGGACGGAATGCTGCACATTGGCAAACATTCACCCCCAGTCACAGATCTGGGTTTAATCCATCGTTATTTTGCTTCACCACGCCACCCCAGTTCAGACATAGCCATATGCAAATCAGTATTGACCCTGTGCCTCATGGGAACAGTCCAGACCGAACTGCCAAGCCATGTCTTCCCTGGACCGGAATCAAGCATCCTAGGACCGGTTTCAGGCTATCAGCCTTCATCAGCCAGGATAGCTTGACTCCAGTTGCGTAGTGAGCACGGGACCCACGTCTGGGCATACCCTTCCCACTTAGGGCGAAATGCAAAACACACAAGATGATGGACGGAATGCTGCACATTGGCAAACATTCACCCCCAGTCACAGATCTGGGTTTAATCCATCGTTATTTTGCTTCACCACGCCACCCCAGTTCAGACATAGCCATATGCAAATCAGTATTGACCCTGTGCCTCATGGGAACAGTCCAGACCGAACTGCCAAGCCATGTCTTCCCTGGACCGGAATCAAGCATCCTAGGACCGGTTTCAGGCTATCAGCCTTCATCAGCCAGGATAGCTTGACTCCAGTTGCGTAGTGAGCACGGGACCCACGTCTGGGCATACCCTTCCCACTTAGGGCGAAATGCAAAACACACAAGATGATGGACGGAATGCTGCACATTGGCAAACATTCACCCCCAGTCACAGATCTGGGTTTAATCCATCGTTATTTTGCTTCACCACGCCACCCCAGTTCAGACATAGCCATATGCAAATCAGTATTGACCCTGTGCCTCATGGGAACAGTCCAGACCGAACTGCCAAGCCATGTCTTCCCTGGACCGGAATCAAGCATCCTAGGACCGGTTTCAGGCTATCAGCCTTCATCAGCCAGGATAGCTTGACTCCAGTTGCGTAGTGAGCACGGGACCCACGTCTGGGCATACCCTTCCCACTTAGGGCGAAATGCAAAACACACAAGATGATGGACGGAATGCTGCACATTGGCAAACATTCACCCCCAGTCACAGATCTGGGTTTAATCCATCGTTATTTTGCTTCACCACGCCACCCCAGTTCAGACATAGCCATATGCAAATCAGTATTGACCCTGTGCCTCATGGGAACAGTCCAGACCGAACTGCCAAGCCATGTCTTCCCTGGACCGGAATCAAGCATCCTAGGACCGGTTTCAGGCTATCAGCCTTCATCAGCCAGGATAGCTTGACTCCAGTTGCGTAGTGAGCACGGGACCCACGTCTGGGCATACCCTTCCCACTTAGGGCGAAATGCAAAACACACAAGATGATGGACGGAATGCTGCACATTGGCAAACATTCACCCCCAGTCACAGATCTGGGTTTAATCCATCGTTATTTTGCTTCACCACGCCACCCCAGTTCAGACATAGCCATATGCAAATCAGTATTGACCCTGTGCCTCATGGGAACAGTCCTGACCGAACTGCCAAGCCAAGTCTTCCCTGGACCGGAATCAAGCATCCTAGGACCGGTTTCAGGCTATCAGCCTTCATCAGCCAGGATAGCTTGACTCCAGTTGCGTAGTGAGCACGGGACCCACGTCTGGGCATACCCTTCCCACTTAGGGCGAAATGCAAAACACACAAGATGATGGACGGAATGCTGCACATTGGCAAACATTCACCCCCAGTCACAGATCTGGGTTTAATCCATCGTTATTTTGCTTCACCACGCCACCCCAGTTCAGACATAGCCATATGCAAATCAGTATTGACCCTGTGCCTCATGGGAACAGTCCAGACCGAACTGCCAAGCCATGTCTTCCCTGGACCGGAATCAAGCATCCTAGGACCGGTTTCAGGCTATTAGCCTTCATCAGCCAGGATAGCTTGACTCCAGTTGCGTAGTGAGCACGGGAACCACGTCTGGGCATACCCTTCCCACTTAGGGCGAAATGCAAAACACACAAGATGATGGACGGAATGCTGCACATTGGCAAACATTCACCCCCAGTCACAGATCTGGGTTTAATCCATCGTTATTTTGCTTCACCACGCCACCCCAGTTCAGACATAGCCATATGCAAATCAGTATTGACCCTGTGCCTCATGGGAACAGTCCAGACCGAACTGCCAAGCCATGTCTTCCCTGGACCGGAATCAAGCATCCTAGGACCGGTTTCAGGCTATCAGCCTTCATCAGCCAGGATAGCTTGACTCCAGTTGCGTAGTGAGCACGGGACCCACGTCTGGGCATACCCTTCCCACTTAGGGCGAAATGCAAAACACACAAGATGATGGACGGAATGCTGCACATTGGCAAACATTCACCCCCAGTCACAGATCTGGGTTTAATCCATCGTTATTTTGCTTCACCACGCCACCCCAGTTCAGACATAGCCATATGCAAATCAGTATTGACCCTGTGCCTCATGGGAACAGTCCAGACCGAACTGCCAAGCCATGTCTTCCCTGGACCGGAATCAAGCATCCTAGGACCGGTTTCAGGCTATCAGCCTTCATCAGCCAGGATAGCTTGACTCCAGTTGCGTAGTGAGCACGGGACCCACGTCTGGGCATACCCTTCCCACTTAGGGCGAAATGCAAAACACACAAGATGATGGACGGAATGCTGCACATTGGCAAACATTCACCCCCAGTCACAGATCTGGGTTTAATCCATCGTTATTTTGCTTCACCACGCCACCCCAGTTCAGACATAGCCATATGCAAATCAGTATTGACCCTGTGCCTCATGGGAACAGTCCAGACCGAACTGCCAAGCCATGTCTTCCCTGGACCGGAATCAAGCATCCTAGGACCGGTTTCAGGCTATCAGCCTTCATCAGCCAGGATAGCTTGACTCCAGTTGCGTAGTGAGCACGGGACCCACGTCTGGGCATACCCTTCCCACTTAGGGCGAAATGCAAAACACACAAGATGATGGACGGAATGCTGCACATTGGCAAACATTCACCCCCAGTCACAGATCTGGGTTTAATCCATCGTTATTTTGCTTCACCACGCCACCCCAGTTCAGACATAGCCATATGCAAATCAGTATTGACCCTGTGCCTCATGGGAACAGTCCAGACCGAACTGCCAAGCCATGTCTTCCCTGGACCGGAATCAAGCATCCTAGGACCGGTTTCAGGCTATCAGCCTTCATCAGCCAGGATAGCTTGACTCCAGTTGCGTAGTGAGCACGGGACCCACGTCTGGGCATACCCTTCCCACTTAGGGCGAAATGCAAAACACACAAGATGATGGACGGAATGCTGCACATTGGCAAACATTCACCCCCAGTCACAGATCTGGGTTTAATCCATCGTTATTTTGCTTCACCACGCCACCCCAGTTCAGACATAGCCATATGCAAATCAGTATTGACCCTGTGCCTCATGGGAACAGTCCAGACCGAACTGCCAAGCCATGTCTTCCCTGGACCGGAATCAAGCATCCTAGGACCGGTTTCAGGCTATCAGCCTTCATCAGCCAGGATAGCTTGACTCCAGTTGCGTAGTGAGCACGGGACCCACGTCTGGGCATACCCTTCCCACTTAGGGCGAAATGCAAAACACACAAGATGATGGACGGAATGCTGCACATTGGCAAACATTCACCCCCAGTCACAGATCTGGGTTTAATCCATCGTTATTTTGCTTCACCACGCCACCCCAGTTCAGACATAGCCATATGCAAATCAGTATTGACCCTGTGCCTCATGGGAACAGTCCAGACCGAACTGCCAAGCCATGTCTTCCCTGGACCGGAATCAAGCATCCTAGGACCGGTTTCAGGCTATCAGCCTTCATCAGCCAGGATAGCTTGACTCCAGTTGCGTAGTGAGCACGGGACCCACGTCTGGGCATACCCTTCCCACTTAGGGCGAAATGCAAAACACACAAGATGATGGACGGAATGCTGCACATTGGCAAACATTCACCCCCAGTCACAGATCTGGGTTTAATCCATCGTTATTTTGCTTCACCACGCCACCCCAGTTCAGACATAGCCATATGCAAATCAGTATTGACCCTGTGCCTCATGGGAACAGTCCTGACCGAACTGCCAAGCCAAGTCTTCCCTGGACCGGAATCAAGCATCCTAGGACCGGTTTCAGGCTATCAGCCTTCATCAGCCAGGATAGCTTGACTCCAGTTGCGTAGTGAGCACGGGACCCACGTCTGGGCATACCCTTCCCACTTAGGGCGAAATGCAAAACACACAAGATGATGGACGGAATGCTGCACATTGGCAAACATTCACCCCCAGTCACAGATCTGGGTTTAATCCATCGTTATTTTGCTTCACCACGCCACCCCAGTTCAGACATAGCCATATGCAAATCAGTATTGACCCTGTGCCTCATGGGAACAGTCCAGACCGAACTGCCAAGCCATGTCTTCCCTGGACCGGAATCAAGCATCCTAGGACCGGTTTCAGGCTATCAGCCTTCATCAGCCAGGATAGCTTGACTCCAGTTGCGTAGTGAGCACGGGACCCACGTCTGGGCATACCCTTCCCACTTAGGGCGAAATGCAAAACACACAAGATGATGGACGGAATGCTGCACATTGGCAAACATTCACCCCCAGTCACAGATCTGGGTTTAATCCATCGTTATTTTGCTTCACCACGCCACCCCAGTTCAGACATAGCCATATGCAAATCAGTATTGACCCTGTGCCTCATGGGAACAGTCCAGACCGAACTGCCAAGCCATGTCTTCCCTGGACCGGAATCAAGCATCCTAGGACCGGTTTCAGGCTATCAGCCTTCATCAGCCAGGATAGCTTGACTCCAGTTGCGTAGTGAGCACGGGACCCACGTCTGGGCATACCCTTCCCACTTAGGGCGAAATGCAAAACACACAAGATGATGGACGGAATGCTGCACATTGGCAAACATTCACCCCCAGTCACAGATCTGGGTTTAATCCATCGTTATTTTGCTTCACCACGCCACCCCAGTTCAGACATAGCCATATGCAAATCAGTATTGACCCTGTGCCTCATGGGAACAGTCCAGACCGAACTGCCAAGCCATGTCTTCCCTGGACCGGAATCAAGCATCCTAGGACCGGTTTCAGGCTATCAGCCTTCATCAGCCAGGATAGCTTGACTCCAGTTGCGTAGTGAGCACGGGACCCACGTCTGGGCATACCCTTCCCACTTAGGGCGAAATGCAAAACACACAAGATGATGGACGGAATGCTGCACATTGGCAAACATTCACCCCCAGTCACAGATCTGGGTTTAATCCATCGTTATTTTGCTTCACCACGCCACCCCAGTTCAGACATAGCCATATGCAAATCAGTATTGACCCTGTGCCTCATGGGAACAGTCCAGACCGAACTGCCAAGCCATGTCTTCCCTGGACCGGAATCAAGCATCCTAGGACCGGTTTCAGGCTATCAGCCTTCATCAGCCAGGATAGCTTGACTCCAGTTGCGTAGTGAGCACGGGACCCACGTCTGGGCATACCCTTCCCACTTAGGGCGAAATGCAAAACACACAAGATGATGGACGGAATGCTGCACATTGGCAAACATTCACCCCCAGTCACAGATCTGGGTTTAATCCATCGTTATTTTGCTTCACCACGCCACCCCAGTTCAGACATAGCCATATGCAAATCAGTATTGACCCTGTGCCTCATGGGAACAGTCCTGACCGAACTGCCAAGCCATGTCTTCCCTGGACCGGAATCAAGCATCCTAGGACCGGTTTCAGGCTATCAGCCTTCATCAGCCAGGATAGCTTGACTCCAGTTGCGTAGTGAGCACGGGACCCACGTCTGGGCATACCCTTCCCACTTAGGGCGAAATGCAAAACACACAAGATGATGGACGGAATGCTGCACATTGGCAAACATTCACCCCCAGTCACAGATCTGGGTTTAATCCATCGTTATTTTGCTTCACCACGCCACCCCAGTTCAGACATAGCCATATGCAAATCAGTATTGACCCTGTGCCTCATGGGAACAGTCCAGACCGAACTGCCAAGCCATGTCTTCCCTGGACCGGAATCAAGCATCCTAGGACCGGTTTCAGGCTATCAGCCTTCATCAGCCAGGATAGCTTGACTCCAGTTGCGTAGTGAGCACGGGACCCACGTCTGGGCATACCCTTCCCACTTAGGGCGAAATGCAAAACACACAAGATGATGGACGGAATGCTGCACATTGGCAAACATTCACCCCCAGTCACAGATCTGGGTTTAATCCATCGTTATTTTGCTTCACCACGCCACCCCAGTTCAGACATAGCCATATGCAAATCAGTATTGACCCTGTGCCTCATGGGAACAGTCCAGACCGAACTGCCAAGCCATGTCTTCCCTGGACCGGAATCAAGCATCCTAGGACCGGTTTCAGGCTATCAGCCTTCATCAGCCAGGATAGCTTGACTCCAGTTGCGTAGTGAGCACGGGACCCACATCTGGGCATACCCTTCCCACTTAGGGCGAAATGCAAAACACACAAGATGATGGACGGAATGCTGCACATTGGCAAACATTCACCCCCAGTCACAGATCTGGGTTTAATCCATCCTTATTTTGCTTCACCACGCCACCCCAGTTCAGACATAGCCATATGCAAATCAGTATTGACCCTGTGCCTCATGGGAACAGTCCAGACCGAACTGCCAAGCCATGTCTTCCCTGGACCGGAATCAAGCATCCTAGGACCGGTTTCAGGCTATCAGCCTTCATCAGCCAGGATAGCTTGACTCCAGTTGCGTAGTGAGCACGGGACCCACGTCTGGGCATACCCTTCCCACTTAGGGCGAAATGCAAAACACACAAGATGATGGACGGAATGCTGCACATTGGCAAACATTCACCCCCAGTCACAGATCTGGGTTTAATCCATCGTTATTTTGCTTCACCACGCCACCCCAGTTCAGACATAGCCATATGCAAATCAGTATTGACCCTGTGCCTCATGGGAACAGTCCAGACCGAACTGCCAAGCCATGTCTTCCCTGGACCGGAATCAAGCATCCTAGGACCGGTTTCAGGCTATCAGCCTTCATCAGCCAGGATAGCTTGACTCCAGTTGCGTAGTGAGCACGGGACCCACGTCTGGGCATACCCTTCCCACTTAGGGCGAAATGCAAAACACACAAGATGATGGACGGAATGCTGCACATTGGCAAACATTCACCCCCAGTCACAGATCTGGGTTTAATCCATCGTTATTTTGCTTCACCACGCCACCCCAGTTCAGACATAGCCATATGCAAATCAGTATTGACCCTGTGCCTCATGGGAACAGTCCAGACCGAACTGCCAAGCCATGTCTTCCCTGGACCGGAATCAAGCATCCTAGGACCGGTTTCAGGCTATCAGCCTTCATCAGCCAGGATAGCTTGACTCCAGTTGCGTAGTGAGCACGGGACCCACGTCTGGGCATACCCTTCCCACTTAGGGCGAAATGCAAAACACACAAGATGATGGACGGAATGCTGCACATTGGCAAACATTCACCCCCAGTCACAGATCTGGGTTTAATCCATCGTTATTTTGCTTCACCACGCCACCCCAGTTCAGACATAGCCATATGCAAATCAGTATTGACCCTGTGCCTCATGGGAACAGTCCTGACCGAACTGCCAAGCCATGTCTTCCCTGGACCGGAATCAAGCATCCTAGGACCGGTTTCAGGCTATCAGCCTTCATCAGCCAGGATAGCTTGACTCCAGTTGCGTAGTGAGCACGGGACCCACGTCTGGGCATACCCTTCCCACTTAGGGCGAAATGCAAAACACACAAGATGATGGACGGAATGCTGCACATTGGCAAACATTCACCCCCAGTCACAGATCTGGGTTTAATCCATCGTTATTTTGCTTCACCACGCCACCCCAGTTCAGACATAGCCATATGCAAATCAGTATTGACCCTGTGCCTCATGGGAACAGTCCAGACCGAACTGCCAAGCCATGTCTTCCCTGGACCGGAATCAAGCATCCTAGGACCGGTTTCAGGCTATCAGCCTTCATCAGCCAGGATAGCTTGACTCCAGTTGCGTAGTGAGCACGGGACCCACGTCTGGGCATACCCTTCCCACTTAGGGCGAAATGCAAAACACACAAGATGATGGACGGAATGCTGCACATTGGCAAACATTCACCCCCAGTCACAGATCTGGGTTTAATCCATCGTTATTTTGCTTCACCACGCCACCCCAGTTCAGACATAGCCATATGCAAATCAGTATTGACCCTGTGCCTCATGGGAACAGTCCAGACCGAACTGCCAAGCCATGTCTTCCCTGGACCGGAATCAAGCATCCTAGGACCGGTTTCAGGCTATCAGCCTTCATCAGCCAGGATAGCTTGCTGCAGTTGCGTAGTGAGCACGGGACCCACGTCTGGGCATACCCTTCCCACTTAGGGCGAAATGCAAAACACACAAGATGATGGACGGAATGCTGCACATTGGCAAACATTCACCCCCAGTCACAGATCTGGGTTTAATCCATCGTTATTTTGCTTCACCACGCCACCCCAGTTCAGACATAGCCATATGCAAATCAGTATTGACCCTGTGCCTCATGGGAACAGTCCAGACCGAACTGCCAAGCCATGTCTTCCCTGGACCGGAATCAAGCATCCTAGGACCGGTTTCAGGCTATCAGCCTTCATCAGCCAGGATAGCTTGACTCCAGTTGCGTAGTGAGCACGGGACCCACGTCTGGGCATACCCTTCCCACTTAGGGCGAAATGCAAAACACACAAGATGATGGACGGAATGCTGCACATTGGCAAACATTCACCCCCAGTCACAGATCTGGGTTTAATCCATCGTTATTTTGCTTCACCACGCCACCCCAGTTCAGACATAGCCATATGCAAATCAGTATTGACCCTGTGCCTCATGGGAACAGTCCAGACCGAACTGCCAAGCCATGTCTTCCCTGGACCGGAATCAAGCATCCTAGGACCGGTTTCAGGCTATCAGCCTTCATCAGCCAGGATAGCTTGACTCCAGTTGCGTAGTGAGCACGGGACCCACGTCTGGGCATACCCTTCCCACTTAGGGCGAAATGCAAAACACACAAGATGATGGACGGAATGCTGCACATTGGCAAACATTCACCCCCCAGTCACAGATCTGGGTTTAATCCATCGTTATTTTGCTTCACCACGCCACCCCAGTTCAGACATAGCCATATGCAAATCAGTATTGACCCTGTGCCTCATGGGAACAGTCCAGACCGAACTGCCAAGCCATGTCTTCCCTGGACCGGAATCAAGCATCCTAGGACCGGTTTCAGGCTATCAGCCTTCATCAGCCAGGATAGCTTGACTCCAGTGGCGTAGTGAGCACGGGACCCACGTCTGGGCAAACCCTTCCCACTTAGGGCGAAATGCAAAACACACAAGATGATGGACGGAATGCTGCACATTGGCAAACATTCACCCCCAGTCACAGATCTGGGTTTAATCCATCGTTATTTTGCTTCACCACGCCACCCCAGTTCAGACATAGCCATATGCAAATCAGTCTTGACCCTGTGCCTCATGGGAACAGTCCAGACCGGATAGCTTGACTCCAGTGGCGTAGTGAGCACGGGACCCACGTCTGGGCATACCCTTCCCACTTAGGGCGAATATCTTGGCTGATGAAGGCTGATAGCCTGAAACCGGTCCTAGGATGCTTGATTCCGGTCCAGGGAAGACATGGCTTGGCAGTTCGGTCTGGACTGTTCCCATGAGGCACAGGGTCAATACTGATTTGCATATGGCTATGTCTGAACTGGGGTGGCGTGGTGAAGCAAAATAACGATGGATTAAACCCAGATCTGTGACTGGGGGTGAATGTTTGCCAATGTGCAGCATTCCGTCCATCATCTTGTGTGTTTTGCATTGAGTATTGGCCACATAGTGTGGTTTGATCAGATCAATTGAGACAAATCTTTTTTCTTTCTTGCCGGCAAGAGACGGAAGAAGTACTGTTCTCATTCCTTCGACCGGTAGGACAGGTACAGGCAAATTCTTTTTTGTCCACAATCTTTTCTTTGACCAGATCCCCAACCTTCGGGATCCAGGTAGGTCTTGCCGTACAGCTTTCATTTCTCCAGTGGCAGTGTGTTTTACTTGGACATTGCTTTGTAATGCCCGGAATTCATTGAGTTCCTGTAAAACAGCCAAACGATCCTTAATGTCAAATGGTTTTTCTTCCGCCACTGTGTTGCTACAATCGAGGTCAGTTACCCACATTCTACTCCCGAACAGGACTTCATAGGGAGTACGGCCCCCCCACGGAACTTCTTGGCATGTTATTAAGTGTCCTCTGGACCCCTTATAGGTGATAGACCCAACTGCCACCCGAGCCTTATGTTTTTCCTCTCCACAATCGAATTTCTCTCAGGATGATACGGAGAGGAGTACCGCAATGCAACACCCAAACCTCCCATGGCTTCTTTGTAAGCCTGTGAGCTAAATGCAGGGCCATGGTCAGAATGTAATGTGCCAATTGCATATGTCCCTATAAAGACTCGCAAATCCTTTATAACAGTTCGAGTGTCAGCCGGGCGCTGGGACCAACCCACAGGAATCTAGAGCATGAATCCACAGCCACCAGGATGTACCTGTAAGCCCGTCAGATTGTAAGGGGCAGCAGTGGTGCAAATAAACACATGTGAGAGGTCTGTCTGTCTGTCTGATATCAGTAGTGGTGTTTGCGGTGGACGTGCTATGGTAGAACTCTTCATCTGCTTAAGGACAAAACCTTTGGTCTGTTGTCGTAAGACCTGGCCACCAATAACGTTGTCTCAGTAGTGAAACCGTTGCAGTAATACCTGCGTGTGCTGAACCCAGACCCTCGTGTGCAGCTAGAATTAAACCTAATCTGCGATCCATGTTTGGTATTACTCTATCCCCCACTACTGGAATTTAAACATACAGAATATTTTGCGCATCTAACTTGTAGAAGTACTTGAGTGGAAAACATTTTGGCAAGGCTGAGCTGTTGTTGCGCGTAGAGTTCACAGCTATCATTATCTGTCCATCTATCCTCGAACTAGAACAAGTGATTGCAGCAGTGGCAGCAGTTCTCACTGTCGCCTTGGCAGCTTCATCAGCCAGTGAATTCCCTTCAAAGTGCACGCCAACACGCTGATGACTCAATGTGTGAATTACATGAGGCCGAGGCAAGCCTTTTTTCAGCTCTGCCACTTGTTCCCAAAGCAACTTGTTCTTTATTGTGCAACCTTTGGAATCTCTAAACCCATTCTGGCTCCAATAATGAAGATATTCGTTGTATGAATGGACACAGTAAAACGAATCGCACACAATAAGTGTGGGGAATTCCCAATCCGTATTTTTTAGTGCCAGTATCAGTACTTTTAGTTCTGCCAGCAGTGCAATCTCCTAGAGACTGCGTCTGCGTGTTGCTATGACAGAACTTGCCGTCCCGCATATGTACCTTCACAATCGCACATGCTGCGCTGTATTGCTGTTTACTTCCTACAGCAGGCTGGGCAGATCCATCAGTGTAAATGATGTATTCATACAGATCTAGAGGCATTATTTAATTCGGGAGAGGATATTCTTGTTCGTTCTGCAGGAATGCTTGTGTTTTTAATGTAGAATCAAATTTGTAGTCTACATCTGTTGCAGTGAGAGAATTAGCCCATTCAATCCATCTTGGATGCAGTGCTTTTGCTTTTGGAACACTTGCTTTGGTAACAGCCTCTAAGGTTGGTACTGGAGTCACGACAATTATTTGTTTCCCCTGAGCCAGTGCTCTTTCTCTCACTACAGCAGTTTGTACCGCTGTCAATATTTTTTCTGTGGATGCAAAACGCATTTCAGCGTTTGTGTACAAATGAGATTTGTACACAATGGGTACCATTTCGCCTTCATTGAAGGTTAGGTAAGTGTATCCTGATTGACCCACTATTACACGGATCACCAAGTTCGTAGTATTTACACATGCGTGAAAGTGTTTGGAAACTCTCATGTCAGCTTGTAATGAATGGAGGATTTCTGTGTGTTCCTGTGTCCAATGTCGAACTGAAAAATGAGGTCTAATTAAGTCGTAGAAAGGTTTTACTTTTTCTGCGTAATCCAAAATGTATGTTCTGCCAAAATTCAGGAATCCTAAAGTGGTAAGTTTTTCAGGGTCTTTGGAGGTTGGAGCAGTACACATGCTTCTAAAAAATAGCTGCCAGGCTTTTTCCTTCACTTGAGAGCTCATATCCTAAAAATAGGACATTGAGGTGGGCAATTTTAGATTTTTTAAAGTTAAATTGTAGCCCACGGTGGCGAACCCCAAGATTATGTTGTTCACCTTGTGCAAGTGATCCAATAATTCATCGTACGTCAGATAAATATCATCTACAAAGGACAATGCCTCCTCAACACAATTTTGAAGTAACTCTGTCACTCTGGCTGAGAACAACATGGGGCTATTCTTATACCCTTGGGGCAGCCTACAGAATTGGCACTGAGACCCGAGCGCTGAAAATGCTGTCAAATGTCTGCTTTCAGGCGCTATATTTTGGCAGAGAATCCATTTGAAATATCTAAAGTTGTTTTGTATTTTTTCTACACAATGTTATTCATTAATGCGGCACTGTGTGCATTCTGTACTGCAAATGTCTTTGTGCATGTGTTCAAATGCCTGTACTTTAAAACTAGACGGTATGAATTATCGGGTTTCATTACAGGAAACAGAGGATTATTCCTGGAGGAGGTGCAATTCTCAATCACACCTTGGTATTCAAGTTGATCTAGGATCTCCCTGACCTGTTTTTTCGTGTCATGTTGTATTGGGTACTGCTTCTGTGGTGTAGGAGTAGTTTTAACTGGGATTTCATGGTGAGGTGACTCAGCATCCCACCTTTCATGATTGCGGTATAATGCAGGAGCTAGTGCTACTGCCCACTCCTGCGAGTATGTGTGTTTTAGTGATTCTGGAACGAGGTCAGAGAAAGCCAGTAAAAAATATTCTTCCCTCTTTGGGCAATCCATGACAAACTCAAGCGGACAATCTCTTTCAGCCAAAAGGATATTATATCCAAAAGTCAGGTTCTCCCAAAAGCCCTTTCACTTTTCTGGGTATGTCCCCCTCGGTTTGGAGCGTTATTTCGTATAACTGATGTGGGACACTTACCCTTGTATCAGGTGTTTCAATCGTGATATGCTCATTCAAAGCTGCTGTCACCAGAAATTCCACCAGGTTCTGGCGAGCTATTGTTACTTCTTCTCTGCTGTCTAGCATCGTCAGAGCCCATTCTCCGTTTAGTAGTTGAGTCCTCAGTAACCTGGCATTTCTTATTTTAAGGACAGCTACCTTCTTTTTAAATTGAGGTTTGCTTTTGGGTTTATCTTCTTGTTTGATAATGTAGTCTGAAGTGCGATGTGTGTCTCTTGGTTTTGCTCGCTCTTCTGATCTGCATTCTGACCGACCTTCCCTGTCGGAATGTTTGGATGAACCCTGAAAGGAACGAGAGGAACATGTATCAGTATCCTGATACCAGTCAGGTTTTTTAATATTATCATGATTCCTAAGATTATACTTTCTGTCAGAGAGTTCCTGTTGAGGAGACCCACCCCGTGATTGTGATGCATTCTGCTTATTATGTTTTGATTGTTTGTTGTCCCATTTCTTTTTAGAAGATTCGGGTGCTTGCTTTGAGTTGTCTTTTTCAGTATTACTTGTTAATTGAGGTTTCACAGGTCTAGCTCCCAAGTTATCTCTACCCAGCAAAGCATAGGTCTCTTTGATAATCTTAGGTAGTTCTCGCTCCTGTTGCACAGGGGTGAATTCCCTCAAGCGTTGGCATATAGCCACCGCTGCTGCCTCCCCATTTATGTTAGGCAACATAATTGATGATATCTGATCAAAATTGCCTATCAATTTCATCCCCAAGCCCAGGGCAGTTTATGCCCCCTACTCGTTCTGTATATGTTTCAATACTTCTGGTATGACTACTATTGAGGGGTACCATGAGTTCTGGTATAAACTGTACCCCAAGTGGTACATTCCTCTATCGGGAGAGCTATTCCTATTGGCAAGCAAATTGTCAGTTTCTGTGTTTTTCTTGTGGAAATACTGCCTCAAGCTGGGCTATTTTCTGTGCCATCCAGAATGGCATTTTCTCACGTCGATTGGGCATTCTTCCCATAATTGCATTCAGCGTTTGTCGGGTGGTTCTTGTTGCAGTCCCTTGTGGTTGACCTGCTTGAGTGACTCTCGAAGGTTGAATTGTAAATGTTCGCATTACGAATTGTGTAAGATTTCTGTAGAGTTTTATTATCTCTTTATGAAGTGGACGTAATTCTGCTGCAGGCAGTATATCAATCACTGGATGCAGTGTGTGAGCAGCTAGGACCGGCCAAGTCGCTCCTTCTCTGCTGAGCAGACCGAATCTTACTTTGTCTGTGGTATGGGGGAGGGTGCCTCTAAACCGATTTATATGCTCTTGGTAAGTCAACAGGACTTCTATGTCCTCGTATGGAATGTATTCTTCCGGTAGTTTGTCTGGAGTATAAGAGTGAAACGCATGTGTACGTGCATCTGCAGGTGGGAATCTAACCCACGAATAGAATACCTCTGTTCTGAATGCCTTGTGTGCCTCAATCACGAAGGTAATAGTCCCACCCAATGATGTGACTCCAAAGTCTAATAATTTCATAGTAAACGCATGTCTGCAATTTTCTGAAATGTTAAGCGCTCCTTCAAGCTCAGCTTCCTCTGTAATGTAATGTAATGTAAATAAATCTTATATAGCGCGTACTGTCACCCTACGGGTATCCTGGCGCTGTGACTGACAAAATCGACATTGTAGCCTGTGATCATCTTACCCAGGAAAACATTATTGGGAACTCAGCCAGACCCTACCTGGGAAACAGCCAGGTTTTTAGCTGCTTTCTAAATAGGGGCAGAGATTGAATTTGCCTAATGTCTAGAGGGAGTTCATTCCACAGCCGTGCGGCTGTTACACCGAATGCTCTACCCCCGACTTCATTTTCTTAATTCTTGGGATGTTCGCTAAGTATGCATTTGCTGACCGAAGGTCTCTCGCAGGAACATACCATGAGAATTTCCTCTGCAAGGGCTTTGGGCCCATTCCGTGCATTGCTCTGAACACGGTGCACAGGGATTTGAATTGTATCCTCTGGCAGATCGGCAGCCAGTGGAGATCTTTCAAGGCTAGAGAAAGTGAGGAACTGCGCTGCCTGTTTAGAGCTAGCTTAGCTGCAATTGACTGAATCCTTTGTAGCTTTTGAAGTAGTGACTTTGAGCCCCCCAAATATAGTGAGTTGCAGTAGTCTAATCTGCTCAGGATTATACACCTCACAATTTGGTGTCTGCTGGCAGTCGGTAGTAACGGCAAAATTCTTCTCAGAGCTCTAAGCAGTGAGAAACATGTACCAACTACTTTGGTAACTTGTGATTCTAGCTGGAGATTGTCATCCAGCAGAACTCCCAAGTTACGCACCGTTTTAGCTGGCACTACAGGTTTGTCTGTTGGTGTTATTTGGAGCTCTATGTGAAAAGGCCGGGCAATCCTGGACGTGGAGCAGTATACAATGTCCGTTTTCCTCCATTAAATTGTAGGGAGTTGTTTTTGAGCCAGTTTGCGGTATTCTGCATACACTCCTGAAATGTATCCAGGGTGATTGCCTGGTTCCCTTCTAATGAAAACACCAATTGCGTGTCATCTGCATAGTTTACAAGATCCACGCCAAAGGATCTAATAATGGAGATGAGAGGGCGCATGTAGATATTAAACAAAATCAGACTTATCGCCGAACCCTGTGGCACCCCATGGCACATGGGGATTTTAGGAGACGTAAAGGGGGGGATTGAGACTGCCTGTTGTCTATTAGTCAGATATGATCGTAGCCATTTCAGTGCCAGGCCTTTCACCCCAATTTTCTCTAGTCTGTCCAGCAGAATGCTGTGGTTCACCGTGTCAAATGCGGCTGACATATCCAATAGTACCAATATACTCGAGTTACCATTGTCAGCACGCATCCTCAGGTTATCTAGTACTGTCACTAGAGCGGTCTCTGTTCCGTGTCCCGGGCAAAACCCAAATTGGGCCTCGTCTAGCAGATAATTTTTTCAAGAAAAAGAGAGAGAGATTTGCTAACTGCCTGCTCCAGTATTTTGACCAGATAAGGGAGGAGGGAGATAGGCCTGAAATTGGCTGGGCAGAGGGGGTAGTACCACTAGCACCAGCTTCTCCATTCTGAGACATTATGAGAGGTATTTACGGCAACAAGATAAGGTTTATGCCCAATGTAGGGAACTATAATCCTTCAAGCTTGACTACACCTACAGCCAATACATAGGATATACCTACTCAGCTGCGGCAGATCTTTTCCTTCCCACCCAGACGTCTCTGAGTAGATGTGAGTAGGGATCTCTGAGAAAGCACGACTGAACTACTCAGATTTGATTGTTAAATAAGAACCAAAGCAACGTTGGCGGCGCCATGTCGTGTAGTTCCTAATAATACATAGGATCTGTGCGTTTAGATAACATAAACTAAGTGACTGGTGTCCAGACTGATTCCAGACACTCCCAAAGGATATGTTAGCCTTTAGACCAGCTAGCTCACAGTGCCACCATAAGCCCCTTAACCTTACCAAGGAGCTAATAGTTTCTGGCAACTATCGAACATGTCAATGCTTGATCCTTCAGGGATAGTGGAAACAGTACAGTACCTTTCGCTCAGTCAATCGTGCTCACTTAGTCTCAGAGAGGTATACAGAATAAACAATGGGGACGTTTTCAATAAGCATTTATTGAACCAGCGTCAATCTAGTATAAAACATGTTTGCTGCGACAATCATTAGAGAGAAACAGATATATAAGATTACAAGCAACGACAGAGTAAATAAAAGGTAGAATTCTACCATGGTGCTAAAACAGTAAATAGATGCAGGCAAATCGATACATGGCAGTAATCATGCACACTCCTACGATGCAAACACTATCTAAGTGTACCTACGTGTACCTAGCATGTATATGGGCGTAAAGTCAAGAATCCCCTAGGAAAGAGCCAACCTCATTACCTGATGGGAGAGAATGGAGGACCCCATCTTGGTCTCGAGTTGGATACCCCGCAAAGGATGTCCGACCACAGCGTGCTGGAGCTTCTGCCGGCCGGGACCTCAGCGTCTAGTGTCAGCATGAAAGTTTCTCCTCTGGTTGCCCAGTGAAGATGTGGTTCTTTTATACTCGAAAGGTACCCTCAGGGATTCTACCTAGATGTATAATGGTACTGTGGGGCTTTCGTTCAAGGATGACGATAGCGGTGACTTTTGTACAGAGTTATTATACAGAAGATGGTAATCCTGCTGTGCACGTCCTAGGCACGGGAATAAGATATGCTACTAAGAATCTTCATGCATAATAAATGAGGCTAGTTTTCAAAGAAAACCACACAACATTTATTCTGCACATAACTAGGTAAAAGGTCAGCGCCAGAACCGTTATGTAGGGCAAGGTTGGACAAATGTAGTTAAAGGGTTGTGCCGCTACCGAGGCATATATTGGGGTACATTGGGGCTCATAACACTGGTTTGTTTGTGAGCAGTATTGTATCACCTTTGACTATATATTCATGGGTTAAAATATGATATCATTATCCATGGCCATAAGGCATATGCACTGTCACATGATATTAAAACACATAATTGAATACAAAGATATTTTGGGCTGGGTGGTGACACTGGGATCCCAGTTTTTTCACTAATAGTTAACCCTACATTATGTTTTCTTTGTCCCCGATTGATACACCCCACTCCCCCTGTTCAGAATCCGTTATACAATATCGGCTCACTGTATGCGTTTACATGTGATACTCAGGGGAATTGCGTTGTTATTTGTACCCGTATGTCATTACAGTATACTACTGCTCTTTTTAACCTTGTATCTTTATTGCAATGTCCAACAGATACGATTCACCCCTAATACTAGGGTCATTCAATGCGTTACTCTGTATATGTCTCTGTTATCTCCTAACTGAAACCCAATAAACAGATTCCACAAAAGATACATTAAATTTATAAATTAGTTACCTAGCCATCATCATTAGCCAAGACTAGCCAAGCCTCTTAACTAGTCTCTAATAGAGCGCACATATAGGGCACAGTGTCTAAATATTCGAGAGTCTAGTTTGCTCCCTAGGAATCAAGCAAATAGTTCTGTGATTAGGCGTGTGTCACTCTGGAGAGGACTGGAGATCACAGGCATGGTTCCTGACAATGCTGAAGCTATTGTGGGATTTTTTGGTTACTCTACCTCAGTTTCCTGCTTTCCTGATAGATAGTAATATGGGACCACATCCATTGGTCCTTGAAGGGTCCTTGAAGATGATGGCTTTAAGGATTACAGGGGCTGCAAGATGATCCAGGGCATTTTGAACTTTACTGTAGGTTATATCCAGACGGCATGGGCAGCATTAAAAGATAATGGTTTGTATACAGGAAATGGTTACGTTGGAGTGTGGAGAGGGACCTCGATCTAGTGGGAGCGTAGGCTAACTTACCCATAAGTCTCTGGTACATGGTACCCAGCGTGCCCAGGGCCTGTAATTTAGAAAGTCACCTCAGGGATTGCAGCACTGGTTGTGCCACCCTGGGTGTGACAAAGGTAAAACAAGTCTCCCAGCCCACCATTGCTGTCTGGAAGAGTAGTTTCGAACTGCTAGCCCAACTTTTCCGTTTAAAGCAATGGCAATGTAAAATGTCCCTCTGAAACACGTGTAAGCCACCTCTATGGCAGGCCTACCAAGCCCTACAGCTTGGTTCCAGTGACATAGCGTGCACGGGACCCACGTCTAGGCATACTCATCCCACTTAGGGTGACGCACTAATGTATACAAAAAAGTGATGGATGGAATGCTTGAATTAATCTCAGTCACTGGTAATTACTCGGGCGGCATCCCAATTCATCATAATTTTTCAAACCAAATATCACTCTGAGTGGGACAGGTATGCTTAGTCATGGGTCCCCTGCTCACTGTGTCACTGGAACCAAGCTGCACCCGGCTGATGAGCCCATAACTAGGGTTAAACCGGCCCTGGGTTGCTTGTGTTCCAGTTCAGGGAGGACCTGGCTTGGCAATTTAGGCTGGACTGTTCCCATGAGGAGCAGGATCAAGACTGATTTGCATATGACTGAGTCCAAACCAAGGTGGCATGGTAAGCAAGAGAACGATGGGTTGGAGTGCTATCCCAAATTATTACCAGTGGTTAGACTTATTGCAAGCAGCCTCCCATTACCTTTTGTGTGTTTCTAAGGCAGTGTGTAGCATATTTCATCGGCAGATCAGGTATTTTATGTGTTCTGGCAGTAAAAACACGAAACCGTTGTTTATACTGTGGAAAGGCTTGGTTGCCTCGTTGGCGAGTACAGGATTACAAGCTGACCCTTCAGCTGTGCTAACTCCTGAATAGTGCGTCCAAAGTTGGTACTCCACAGTGTCAAATAACTCATTACATTAAGCCCAATTTGATTCTCAAGATGAAATAAATACCATTACATGTGTATTTGTAAAGGGCACTGTGGTGGATCCCCTTCCTTCCCGGAGCAACCCGACCATTCCAACATGGCGGACGAGGTGATCCGTCATCTTTGAAAACCACCCTAAAAATGCAAACTTCTCATTTAAGTGTTGTTGTTGTTTGTTCGTTACAGTTTGTATAAACTCAATCATGTGGGACGGAATAATCATGTATATCAATCTGATTATATGTATGTAGTATGCCTCTGATTGTGAATGAATGTGGTCAGAATGTTGTATAATTGTTAGTCTCTGTATGAATATCTTTATGTCTAATATGTGTCTTTATAGTTACCTATCAATAGGATAAAGATAATTTATAAATAAACTTTTTTATATATTTCCAATTTTTAGTGTCACTATAGTTTTTTCTCAGTCTCTTCATGGTTTGAGGGTTCATGGTCTGAAGTAGCCCTAGAGTATTTACATTAATGTATTTTCCCTGTCTAGGTGGACTTCTCACTAGTGTCAGGGGGCCCCTTCTCTTTGCAATTGCCTCGTTGGCGAGTACAGGATTACAAGCTGACCCTTCAGCTGTGCTAACTCCTGAATAGTGCGTCCAAAGTTGGTACTCCACAGTGTCAAATAACTCATTACATTAAGCCCAATTTGATTCTCAAGATGAAATAAATACCATTACATGTGTATTTGTAAAGGGCACTGTGGTGGATCCCCTTCCTTCCCGGAGCAACCCGACCATTCCAACATGGCGGACGAGGTGATCCAGACCGGAAGCGGACTAGGCGGTCTAAACTGTAACACCGGAACTCACATGCCGGTAGCAGCAAGCCATGGAGGTGGGGCCGAAAATGCCATTTTAAAGCTAGGGACTGAAATCACCGAGAGCGTGGAGCGAGGGAAGCCAAAGGACATGGACCCAGAGGAAGAGGAGTACGAGCCCTGCATCCAGTCGAGAAGAGCCGTGGAGACGCCGCAGACCAGGAACTCGTCTCGACGCGAGGAGGAAGGCAGCAACGTTGACCGCTCTTGGAGCAGCGCCCCCGATTCCGGTACTCCAGCAAGGGAAGCGGAGGCTGTGACTCCCCTCCCCGTGGCCCAGGAGGGCGGTGGGTTCAGGCAAGTGCCTGGGTTGTTTTCATTTCGGGGCTGGTGGGCGGGGTTACAGGGCACCGCACTGTGAAGCACCTCAACCCTTCCCACACTTAGGCACCTCACGGGAGTAGGGAACAGGTGATGGGAGCACTATTCCCTTATGTATAACGCCAGGACGGTGGCCTGACTCGGCTTTTTTTGTTTATTCCTTTTTCCGGTTCCCATCCGAGGAGAAGGACGAAGCCCTTCTGCAAGTCGACCCAGACCTGGGATACGCCAAGCAAGGATAACCCTAGGACACTGACTGCCTCACGTGCCGAAGCCTTGTTTTTTGTTGTTGTTTTTTTTCCCTCTTTATTACCTTCCTTGTTCCATAAAAGACCCTGTCCTCCCTACCTGAAAAGAAGGGATACACCCAGGAAGTATTGGGATATACCAACAATTAAGGACTGAAAATAAAAGAACCCTTCTCCCATATCCTTCAGCTGTTTCGTGTATTACTGAGTGGGAGGGACGGTGGGCGCCCGGCATAGTCTAACGCTCACAGGCACGTTCACTGAAGGGTATCTTGGCGCTGAATAACAGTTGTTATTGTTACCCAACTCAATGGTACTCAGTATATTGACCTTAGAAGGATGAAAGGCTGAGTGAAACTGTGACAGTGAGGTCGAGCACAGGCCCCCTACAGTGGACGCATTAGTCCACTAAGCCACCAGACCAGGCTAACAAGTTACAGTGTGCAGCTTTTACCAAGTTGCCTTAAATCTTCTGTGTTACACCAGGAACTTGAACCCGAGACAGCTTTCTGCCCTCCTAATGAGACATGCTCATGACTCCCAGGAAAGGAGACAATAGGGGCCTGCACTAGAGAGAAGTGTTACCTTCCTCCTGTAGGAAGCCACATGGGTGTTGGCCCAAAAGGCAAGCTGAAGCTGCCTTCGAAGGGCAAATGGGGAACACTGGGGAAAGGGGCAACCCCATTGTTTAGGCAGACTAGCTGACTCCTGGGAAGGAGAGGGGAGGCCTCTTTTCAAACGGTTTTTTCAAGGGCGAATAGCCCCCTTGGTAGCCACACCTCTGGGTTGGTCTAGATGACGAGAGAGGGTTTCTACCATGCTGGGAGTGGGTGGAATGGTGCATCCTGGGATAGCCAGATGCCACAAATCCCAGGAAGTGGTCATCAGGAGGGAGGAAAGCTGGTAGCCCTTTGGCTACTAACCGCATCCTACCCTGAGGGCATTTTTTGAACATAAATAGGGCACCCATGACACCCAGAACTCAGATCTCATCTGGATTAGAAGAAGGACCAAAGAAGGACTGCCCAGCTGCGCAGTGGAACCAGCAAAAAGAGGCTGCACCAGTGTGGACTGCTCTGCTGAACCTGGTGACTAGCAAAGAAGAGTGACTGTACCTACTGTGTCCTGCTCATGGAAAAGTTGTCTCTGGAGCCTAACCAAAGCAAAGAGACTCCAAGGGTCAGTTTGCTGCCCTCCTGTTCACAGCACAGGGCCACAACAGCTGGGAACCCTGCTGGGGCAAGTTGGTACCCCAGAATCTTTAGGTTGCTGCCAACCGCTGCCGTGCAACACCAGAAACCAAGGCCCGATGCTCGAAGTTGCACCCAAGTTCATTGAGCCCAGAAGTGTCAGCGGAGTGCAGCTTGGTCACCCAGAAGCCGAGTTATCGCCCAGGGAAGGATTTAGCTGTGACCGTGATACTAGGCGACGGGTAGCCCAGTAGCAACTGGACTTCAGCCAGCACCAAGAGGATTGCGAGGGACGTCGATCATGTGACTAGAACCGCCTCACCCCCTTTGTGGATCAATGAGTAGCCACAGGAAGACCCCTGTCGACTGCATCACATCCACAGCATCCTTGAGCATCTTCAGCATCCTTCATCCCTTGCATCAGGACTACTTACATAGGAATCCATTGCAAGGGTGCTTGGAACTGTCTGGAGACTGCTTCATCTGTGAAGGTAACTAATTCTGAGGACCTGAATAGCCCCCCTGACTGGCTCCCTACCAAAGTTGGCTACCTAAAGTGACTATTATTGACAGAAATACAAGCCCAACGTTTTGGCGAAACAGTTTTAAGTGTCAAATTTGTTGAATTTGCCAATGCTTGTGAGAGAGGTCGTCCTTTTTATTATTGCTTTTTCTCTCTTCTGCATCCTTTACATGACCGTATTCCCGGGATCAACATGTTTATCTAGTTTAGCTGAGTGCAGCTGGGTTCATGGAAAGGTTAGTTGAATTTCGTGCCTCATAAAAAAGCTACGGCTGCAGAATGTTTTCCTTCCCATTCAAAGATCACTCAAGGAAAGCATTTATTTTTCACTTAGTTTTATAAACTGTCACCAGGGCCTGGCAGTTGGTAAGGAAGCTGACGCTGCACAGATGTTCTCATAAGATTAGTTATAAATGCTACAAACTCCCCATTCTGTTGATAAGCTCAGTGAATAATAGTTTGTTTAAAGTGTATCCAGACATTGTGAGAAAGGAAGGAAACCAATCAACTCTTGTTAAAAATAAATGGCAAGCCATCTGAAATCTTCCTGGTACAGCTGCATTTCTCAAGAACCTTTGTGTTTTATGGAAATTTTTTGTTGAGATAATTCTTTTTCACTATTTCCTATGTGAGTACAAATGTATATAAGCTGAGTAATTTGTAAGCTTAAGCAGATTCTCTGGCAAATGCTCAGAGACTCCACTCCTATAGTGGAAGCAGAATAAAAATGATACTGGAGATTCCCCTTGACTGAATCCCCTTTTATTTTAAGACTTTAGTTTTAACACTTGTTCATGGTTGAATGAAATGTTTTGATTTACTATCCCTTGTAAATTCTATACCTCTTAAAACTCTCTGGTGAATCTTTTCATTGTGAATCTAAAAATACTAAAAATACAGTCTATTTTGATAAATTGGTGTTGGATTTCTTGAGTGTCTTGTCGATTCCTTCTTCAATTGTTTTGGTGCTCTTTAAGTGCTTTGCACTTGTTCCTTTGAGTAAGTCTTGCTGCTGAGAGCCACTGCTAGTAAGGGTTGAGCAGAAGGTTTGACAAACAAAACGTACTGGTCCTAAAGGGGTTGGTAAGTATATTACACATTACATATTACTTCATTGGGAGAGGGGGCGCCAGGAAGATATTATGAATGCAGAAGATTGGTCTTATGAATCAACATGCAAATTATTTTATTTTAAGCCAATTTCAGAGGTGGCCTCATTATGGTAAGTAGGGTTTAAACATGCATAATACTTGCCTCCTGCACTGACATAAAATTTTAAATTTCATAGCTATCAAGAAGGGAAGTTTTGAGTCTGTTAAGGACACAGGTGAGGATTAATCCACCCAATTATCATTAGGTGGAAGATTATTCCTGTTTTTGATTATTATTTTTTTTGAGTAAGTAATTTTCCTCTTTGGTGTTTACTGGAACTGTGATTTTTTCAAAAAATAATGGAGACTTGATATGAAGTACAGTTTTTGTTGTGCTTTTTGTACTTAAAAAAATTGGGTAGCAGTGTAAACATTACCTCCTCATAGGTGCAGATCAGAAGAATGAACAATGAGTTGATGGTTAGTCCTGGATGCTTAACACGAAGAAAGAAGAGGAGGAGTGTGCACAGTGGCTTATAGTGGTCAGAAACACATACATTCTGGACTGTATTGCTAATGTTCTTCTTTGGTTTTAGGAAAAATAGCTTGTTAATTTTAGACAAGTGAACTTGGGAACAGCAGCTGAACAATAAAAGTGAAGAAAGATGATGGATAATCCTCACCTTTGTCTTTAATAGAATCAAAACCTTCCTTCTCGATAGCTAGGAAAATATTACATTTACTCTCAATTGAATCTGTACATGGGGCACTGAGAGTACTGCTCAGCCAACAATACATGTGCTCTCAGCAGTTCTGTCTTAGCAATGTGATGTGTAAAATCTCTTTAATGTTTTGATCACTTTCAGTTATAGTGCACCTCTTTCCAATCAGTTGAAATACATTTTCAATAGTGGGGTCTCCTGCAGTGGAAAGATGTGTTTATTTTTTGTGGTTTTCCTTAGTGCGCACCAAGGTGTAAAGAGCGCTTCACACATCAGCAGGTCAATACAAAACAATGGCAGATTGCTGTACAGCTTTTAACATTCAAACAATGAGTTGAATTTAACCAAAGATTAAGCACTCTATAGAATTGAGCATGAGGCATATGGACTGATCCTATTTAATTTGTACACTGCTGTTTCCTTATATTTTGATGTGTTGGAGCTGTGTTCCTATTGTTAACGTTTGGTTAGGTTGAGGAATATGCGAGTATTCCTTGGAATGTTTGTATTCAAATGACTGGCAGGTGGAGCTAAGCCTTTGGTGGTAGGATGCTATTGGTGTTGCCTGAGTAAAGCGTGTTTACTAAATCTCCATTCAACACATACCATATCCAGAGCTTTCTAGTTTTCAAATTCTCAGGAGTGAGTACTAATTAGAAACTTTTATGACATCATATAAAATGATGTCATAAGGCCATTTAGACCAATGGCTTTTTCCTTAAAGCAGGACTAAGGAAACAACATGGAGGTTGGAAGCAACACAGGAGGTGGGGGGGCAGAGCAACATGGGGAGAGCGGGTGGGGGGTATAGAAAATCAAACCAATGAGAGGGCAATGTGGAACGCTGGGTGGAAGAAGCATACAAGCAAGAAAGCAAAGCGTAGGGGGAAAACACACAATGGCAAGCACATCATGGTGGGGAGGAGCACACATGCAAGAAAGCAACACAGGGTGGGTGCAGGGGCGAGAGAAGCACACTTGGGAGACAGCTGGAAAACAACAACAGAAAAAAGTAGTTACCTAAAAGTAAGCAGTGGAAGGACATAGGTAAATTGACAAAGCTCCAGGGGAGGGACAGACCCAAGACAGTCATCAAATAAGAAGCAGGCAAATGAAAGCAATAGAAAACTCAACTAACAGAAAGCAATGGATGGGTTGCTAGCCCCTCTATGTTATTGGTAAGTACACAATGTCTTTCACAACCCACCAGCTGGCCTGGTGGCTTGTTTTTGATTTCTTGGAGGCATACTCTGCTTCCAGGAAGCACATAGAGGTGTCACAGGCCACACAGAGCATTCAGTATTTTGGTTCATATATAGTGGTTCCACATATTGTTTAAAACATGCATGGGCCAGAGAAGCTACCAGTGATTTTCACTGACTCCTCACTTTCTCATTGTTGCTTTATGAGAAGCACGAGGAAAGCACTGCATTGATTTGTGCTTTTAGGGAGTAGTCTTGGCCAATTTTCTTCCCTTGTTCTTTCTCAGTCTGTACTTTGGACTTTCCTGCAGAGCAACATGTAGCATATCCAGAACTTAACATATGATTACCTGCAAGCTGCAAAAATGTGAACCTGTCTCGTGGCCTGACGAGGCTTGCATTGGCTACCCATTGAGGAAAGAGGGCAATTTAAGACCCTTGGCTTAGTCTATTAATTAGAATAATCCCTGGCCCTGTGTGGGCAGGTCATTGTCCAAGAAGTACGAGGTGCCATTAAGGCATTGGCTTGGGGCAATGTGCGTGGGTCAGCTGGCCTACCCATCTAGCTCTTTGCTGCTTTTACTGAGGATCTTGCACCAGCCCTGATTAAACTGTACACTGTGGCCGGAACTGCTGGCTGTCTCCCTCTGACGTTGCCGGAGGCCTTACTGGTACCCCTCCTGAGCAATGGCAATGCTTATGATGGAGCAGGGTAATTGAAAAATGTGTAACCTCCTAATATTTACGTAAAATAACACACAAGTTCGTCTTAAGTAAATAAACCAACCATGTATGTTACGTGTAAAGGGTTAAAGGTAACACGCTATTTATGTGCAAACTAATTTACTTACAATTGTTATCGTGGATAACATAAGTCTGACAATTGCGTACTAATTAGAATAATAAATGCATGATTTGTGCTTGGAAATAAACTGTGTAAGTGGCAAAACAAAGCATTGGTAAGTAAGGAATGGCTTTATATGTCGCTTTTGCTAGGTAATACCTAATTGGGGTACGTAGAATGACGGGAGGGAAACGAAAAGGCTTATATTCTGTATTCTTAACTATGTTTTGTTTATCTTTATAATAGTGCGCTTAGGCCTGTTGAACAGCGATCTAAAATGACCGCCATAAGCTAGAGTACGCAGGCGCGAGAGGAGTTATGAAAGAGAGAAAGGCCGTGAACAAGGGAGATCATGTGATCGTTCCAAAGCCTAGGATGGAAGTGTGGTCAAGGCTGTGATGACCTTATCGCATAAACGTGTGCCAAATCAAGACAGCGAAAAGCGTGAGAAGTCGCAGTGAATAAATGAATGGACAATAAACTAACCGACTGAAAAGTATCAGAAAAAGATACAGTTTGAAAACCATGAACTAAAGGAGAATGTCATGAACCCGTGTGAAACGACAAAAGTATAAATTTGCCACAAAGAACTGGTTGAAACATTGATATTCATAATGAAATGTATACTGACCCGAATGGACCAATTAGAGAGAATCTCGCCATAAAGATGTAACATTTTCACTTAGTAAGCTAGTATTAGGGTATAAGAAGACGTACTCTTGGAGGGGAGGGGGTTAGCTGTTGCTGGTGGTTGTTAGCTGCTTTTTGATGCTGTTGATTTCAATGCTGCCTTTTTTATGAACTGATGCTGCGGTTGCTGCTGCTATTTTATATTTTTGATTGAGCATAAGACGCTGCTATTTGAGAACCTTTATGGCTTTCAATAGATTTTTTCAATTTAAAACTATTAGACCTTTATTCTTAAGATCCTAAAAGGGAAAGGAACGAGAAGGCCTGTTTTCCAGACCAGATAGATAGATCTTTCGGGAGTTCTTGCTGTGACGAACTTTATTTTTCCATCTAATAGGTATGCATTGCAATTTCAATTTATTCTTATAATGATGCTAAATGTAATAACCTGAATAATAAATCTGAACTTATTCATGCTTCTAAAATTTATATAAACTTTATTATCTTTAAACCAATGAGTCAGTGGTTCTTTAGCTCAATGATAAATGTAAATGTTTAAAGGTTTGTAGTGATTGAGCTGGTCTTAATCACCATCAACTGATTCCTACTAGTTGGTCCATCGACCAATGAGCGGAATACCTTAGAGCTTGAGAAGTACTGTGTCATTTTTATAAAAAGGTATCCCGTCTCCTTCCAGCATATCATTTAACTGTTTTTCTCCTAGGTAAGGACGGATGAGATCCAGGGAATATATGAGAGAGTGAATGTATATGCGGTGTTATGGGCCCCACCGTCATATGGATATAATTGTGTTTGAAAGGGATAATTGTACCTGGATGTCCAAAAGCATCTAGGAGAAGAAATTTTATTGTTAGCGCTGGATCAGATTTCTTGGTAGCAGAGTTATGGTTACTATAGATTAGTTTGGTGATTATTGATTATTGATTATTTCATGTCTAACATTTATGTTGAGTCGCGTTATGTTATATGTAAGTCAAAGTTTTAACGCTTCCGGGAAGTAGGAAGTGGAAAACGTGTGGCAAGAGAAGTCACATGGAATAGTGCATTGTCTGAGTTCATATTGGTGATAACACAGGTTGTGTTATGATAGGGACATTTTCCGTATAAAAGGTGCATGAGTGAAATAGCAACCGGTTTTCTTGTGAAACTCTGGCCTTAATTCTCAGGAGCAGTGTAGTCTCCACATGTGTTTTATCCCCAGAGAAACGGGTTTACTCCTTGCTTGAAAGAAGGGTAAGGTAGAGGGAAGTGCTACACTTATCGAACAAAACTGTATTCTTGCGAGCTAGAATAAACTGTCACTTTTGTTTAGCGAAATCAGACAATGGAAATGTGTTTTTAATGTCGTAACTAGCAAAGAACTGTTGAAAATAAATTGCCGATAATTTTTGTAAAGGAGGGGTCAGGAGCAGAACTGACGTAGACAAGAGCCGCGCTGGGATTGGACAGTGCGCTAGTCATACAGAACTGACGTAGACAAAAGCCGCGCTGGGATTGGACAGTGCGCTCAGTTACAGTAGCTGCTCTGATTGGAGCGTTGGTGTGAGTCGCGCTGGGATTGGTCCGAATAACGCATAGAGAACAGTGTTGAATCGCGGACTTTTGAGAAGGGAAAGAAATTGTGAATCATGGCTTATTATGAGTATGGAAGAGAGAAAACGTCGTGGATGTCAAAAGTTAGGAACTTTTTTAAGAAAGACAAAAAGGTAGTGACTAGAGAGGGACAAGTAATTCCTCCGCCGAAGTCACCAGCTTCGCACATGATGTTGAAGTACGGATATCATACCTGCATATGGTTAGAAAATTGGACTAAATATACTAAGAATGATGGAGCATTGGCTTTTCCTGAGAATGGTTCATTTAGTGTAGCTGTACTTCGGAATTTGAGAGAGAAAATGGCGATGCTTGAACCTAAACCTAGACCGACACAGTTTGAAGCTTTAAGCTGAATGGGAAGATGAGATGTATGAACGAGAAAGATTCAGAGGATTAAGAAATCATGAGTTTGTACCTGGAAGGTTGTGGGGAGTGAATCATGAGGACAGAATAAAGCGTTGGATATATGCTAATATGACAAGAGGTTTGTTTCCGGCTTTACAGTTGAGGAAGAAGCAAAGAGAAAGTGTACAGAGAAAAAGAAACAGGTGGTTACTGAAAAGTATGGGTATGGTGGTAGTGAGACAGAAGATGAATTGCTGGAAGATATTCTAAACAGAAATCCACCTCCATACCAACAGAATTCTGCGGTGGTGACACCTAATGCACCGCCAATGGAAACTGGGAGGAATAAAAATCCAGAACGAGGATATGAGATAAATAGGTCACAAGATCAGTTGAAAACTCCACAAAATGAGAAGACAGAAAGTGACAATACAACTGAATTGGCAAAAACCACAAGAGAATTAACTGAAAAGATAAGAGAATTAACAATGAATATGGAAGCTGTAACCGTACTAGTAACAATAGGTCCAGTAATACCAGTTTTTGAGAATCAGAAAATTGAAGAGCATTCTTTAGTCATTCCTATGAATTCACACTTGCAAAAAAGGAAAGAAGGGATGGAATTTGACAGTGAAGGTGCAAGAAACTTGGTTAGTACATATAGACCAAGCCCACCTACTAATTTGACGATAAATGAAAATGAGTTCAGGAGAATACCTATGGTAACTGAGTCTGCATCAGAGACACCAGAAAGGAGTAAAAATTGGATAGAATTAAATAGTACGCCTGTTGGTCCGACTCCAGGTGAATTGAATGAATGGATGAAAACTCTAAAAACGAAAGAGACAGAAACGAAACCCTTAGATGTAATTAGGTTAAAAATAGACATGGAAGAATTGATTTTAGGAACAATTGGCACAGAAAAACTGAAATCTTATCAGGATGACGAGATTATGTTCTTGTGCAAGAGCATTACATGGAGAGCTAGAAATTTACATGACAAATTAGAAGAAACAGCAAATGAACTAGGAGTAGAATTTGTAAAAGTGAGAACATTGCAGAAACCGTATAGAGTAGATTTTTGCGAGAAAGATATAGAAAATTTGAACACATCAGGAAGATTAACCCAAATAAAAGAATTAATTGTTTTACTGAGGAAATGGGGTGATGTGGATAGATGGAGAAGCAGATGGACTAAAAAGAATGAGAAAGTGACAGACAAAGCGTCTTTGGCTTTTGCGGTGACAGACAAGGAATCAATTGTAAGGGAGTACCCGATGAGAGAAACTCCAGGAGGTAGTTATGTGCATGTCCCATGGTCTAGACAGGATATACTGTCATTTACAAATGACTTCCCAAAGTTGAGAGAAAAGCCAGTAGAATGGTACAGACAAGTGGAGAGGTTTGTTAAAGTTTCAAAGGTGTTGTGGATAGATTTGGATGGATTGTTTGATATAGTAGTACCAGCTGATTTGTGGACAGAATGTAAGATTACTGTTGATTGGCCAACTGTAGAATATCCAAGAGATGCTAAAACAGGAGCGCCAGGACCAGAAGTGATGAGGAAATATGATCAAGTAATTACCTTTTTGAAAAATAAGATTCCGCCCAAAGAAACGGATTGGGTAAAGATAGACAGAACCACACAGGAAAGTAAAGAATCAGTACATGCATATTACGAGAGGCTACTGTTAGTTTTTAAACAGTATAGTGGTTATGAGACATTAAATGAGAAGGATATGAGTCATTTTGTATATAGATTTGTTTATGGGTTGAAACCAGAGATAAGTGAAATGATTAAACAGCATATGATTTGTTGGCAGAATAGCACGGTAGATGAGGTTTTGAGGTATGCTAAATATTGTAGTGATGACATTTAGAGCAGACAGCGTAAATTGAAGGAGAAAGCAATGTGGGCACAAGTGAAAGTTGCAGAGAAGCAAGAAGCTCAATTGAGTAATTCAGTTAATGAAGCAGGACAGACTAGATTTAAACCAAACATAGGTAAAGGAAAAGGGCAAATGAGCATAGAAGAGGCAAAGAAAAAGTGGCCATGCCACAACTGCGGAAAGCTAGGACATTGGAGAAACAAGTGTAAATTTCCTCCAAAACCTAATACGGAAATTCAATCATTAAATCCACAGGTGCAGAGTGAGGTAGTTACCCAACAAGGTCAGGTGCCACAACCACCACTTCCCAAGAGTGTTAATCAACAGAAATACAGTGCAGAAACAGGATTCTACAGAGGAGAGCAGGTAACACAATTGCCGCGCGCAGCTGCCATATCTCAGTACTGGCTACGACAGGATGGTGATGAGTCGGATGAAAGTTTATGACGGTGCCTAGGAGAGGAGGAAGAGTGCGTGCTTGGCGCAACTCTAGAGGTAGATCAGTCAGGTCCATTTGTGGATGGAGAAGTGAATGGCGCAAATGTAACATTCCTTGTGGACACTGGAGCTACCCGTTCTACTGTTAGGTCAGTGGAAATTCCAAACCTTCCTCTCTCAGGTGAACATATCCAAGTAGTGGGTGTTTCTAATCAGCAAATTAAGGCGCCTCTTACTAAATTAGTGGAGGTAAAAATTGGTCCATTTAGTGAAATGCACCGATTTGTGGTATGCGATTGCAGTCCTGTGAACCTATTAGGACGCGATTTGCTTTGCAAAATGAACTGCACCATCTATTGTACGCCAGATGGAATTGCATTTCAGACCCCAGATGAAGATGTATTGTATAAAATGACCATGGTAAAGTTAGAATCAGAAGCGAACGATTTATTTCCCATATTTGATGTAGAGAAAATCCCAAGTGAACTGAAAGAAACAGTGAAACAGGAAGTGTGGGACTTCACGGGAGAAGATATAGGGTTAATGAAAGAAGTAGACCCTGTTAAAATTTCTGTTAAAGAAGGAACGAGTTACCCAAATACGCCACAGTATAAATTGACACCAGAAATAATTGAAGGAATAACACCAGTAATAAACAAAATGATTGAGCAAGGGATTCTGAGAGAAATAATGAGCAGTCCATGTAATTCGCCGATAATGGGACTGAAAAAGCCGAATGGAACATATAGAATTGTACAGGATTTGAGAAAGGTAAACAAGATTGTTGTGCCTTGCTGCCCAATAGTGCCAAACCCCGCTGTGATTCTATATCAAATTCCTCGCGAAGCAGAATGGTACACAGTTATTGATTTGTGCCATGCATTTTTCTCTATTCCATTACATCCAGATAGCCAGCCATTATTTGCGTTCAGGTTCGGAGAGCGTATTTTGGCATGGTGCCGAATTCCTCAGGGGTATACAGAAAGCCCCTCGATTTTTAATCAAATTTTAAAGAAATCATTGGAAGATTTGAAAATGCCAGAGAAGTCAGTGATGGTTCAGTACATTGATGACCTACTGGTGGCATCAAAAACGAAGGAAGCATGTGTCAATGATACAATTGCCTTGCTGAATCATTTAGCAAAAAGAGGACATAAGGTGTCCCCATCAAAATTGCAGTTTTGTCAACAAGAGGTCCAGTATCTAGGGCATAAGATTGAAAAAGGAGTGAGAAGGGTAACGACAGAAAGAATACAAATAATCCAAGGAATGAGAGCTCCAATGACACAAAGAGAGATAAGAATGTTCCTAGGAATGGTTGGATATTGTCGACAATGGATAAGTGGATTTTCATTAATTGCAAAACCATTACAGAGATTGACAAAGAAGGATGTTAAAGATCCTTTTGAAATGAATGACGAGGAAATGAAAGCATTCAGAGAACTAAAAAGGAAACTGTGTGAAGCTCCGGCATTGGGAATGCCTGACTATGACAAAGATTTTGAGTTGTATTGCAGTGAAAGAGATGGGTGTGCGTTTTCAGTCCTGGTGCAGAGACATGGAAACATAAAAAGACCCATTGCATATTTTTCAGCTGTTTTAGATCCAGTAGCGAAAGCGTTGCCTGGATGTTTGAAAGCAGTTGCTGCTACTTGTGTAAGTATGGAACAGAGTGAAGGCATAGTGATGGGATATCCACTGAGAGTATATGTCCCACATTCTGTGGAAATTCTGTTGACAAGAACCAAAACCCAATACATGACACATAGTCGGCTGACTAGGTATGAAAAAGTAATTTTGAGTGCAGACAATGTGACCATTGACAGATGCATGAATGTGAATCCTTCAACATCATTGCCAGATGAGGAAAGTGTGATTGAAATGGATGAAGTTGATCATGATTGTCTGAATGTACTCGAATACTGTACAAAATCAAGACCCGACATACGGGATGAGCCTTTAAAAGAATCAGATTATATTCTGTTTGTGGATGACTCATGTTTGAGAACGAATGATGGAGTTCTAAGTGCAGCATATGCAGTTTGCACAGTAGCTGCTGTGATGGAAGCATCTTGTTTGAAAGGGATACGTTCTGCCCAAGTAGCGGAGTTGATAGCTCTAATTCAAGCATGCAAGTTGGGAAAGAATGTTCGAATAACAGTTGTCACGGATAGCCAATACGGCTTTGGAGTGGTGCATGATTTTGGCCAGATCTGGTCACAGAGAGGTTTCTTGACGTCTGCAGGGTCACCGATAAGAAATGGTGAGTTTGTGAAAAAGTTGCTTGAGGCGATACAGCTGCCTAAACAGATTGCGGTAGTGAAGTGCAATGCACATAAAAATGGGGAAGACTACATAACTGTCGGCAATAAGTATGCTGATGAAATTGCACAATATTGTGCTAAAAATGTGGTCTCATTGAACCAAGAAAGAGAGCATATTTCATGTCCTTTGCTTTTTACTAACCCTGTTGAGACATGGGATGAGGTGAGACAATTACAGGAAGCAGCAGATGATGAGGAAAAAGATAACTGGATAAAAGCAGGATGTAGAAAACATGAGGAAAATGATGTTTGGGTTTACAGGGATGAAAGACCAGTTATGCCTGATAGCATGATTTCTGACATGGCACGGATGTACCATGGACAAGCTCATATTGGGAGAGATTCAATAATCAGACTTTTTAGACAAACATGGTATAATCCAAAATTCAGAGCCATAGCTGAGAGTCTTTGTCAAAGGTGTCTTATTTGTCAACAGCTAAATCCAGGAAGAAAGACAGTAGTGAGTCTAGGGACAATAGGACGAGAGGGAGGTCCTTTCACGAGAATGCAAATGGATTTTATTGAAATGCCTCCGAGCAATAGACTAAGGTATGTCCTTGTAGTCGTCTGTTTGTTTTCCCGCTGGGTGGAAGCATACCCGACCCGAAGGAATGATGGAATTACAGTAGCAAAACTAATGCTGCGAGAATTCATTCCAAGGTATGGTTTTCCAGTAACGATTGAAACAGATAGAGGAACACATTTTCAAAATGAATTGGTTCAATTGATTTGTGAAGCACTTAGTATTAAACAGAAACTGCATTGTGCATACAGACCAGAGGCTTCTGGAATAGTAGAGCAGGTGAATGGAACAATTAAGAACAGACTAGGTAAAATGTGTCAAGCCACAGGACTCAAATGGCCAGATGCCTTGCCATTAGTCTTAATGACAATCAGAAGTATACCGGAAAGAAACACAGGACTCAGTCCCCATGAGATAATTATGGGATGAGCAATGAGACAAGCACATGTACCTGTCAACAAACTACTGACTATAACTGATGATCTGGTACTGGATTATTGCAAAGTATTGGCTGATGTGGTACATTCTGTGTTTCATCAGGTTGGACCGGATGCGACCACTCTTGAAAGAAAACCGGCTCACGATTTGAATCCAGGAGATTGGGTCCGCATAAAAGTCCACCAAAGAAAAACTGTTTGGTTCCTCGCTGGGACCAACCACGACAAGTGATCCTGGTGACAACAACTGCAGTCAAGTGTGCTGGAGTGAAACACTGGGTACATGCCAGTCACACCATCAGAGTTCCAGATCCTGAAGCTCGACCTGTGAGTCGACATCTGGAAATATCTGACACCAGTTCAGCATCTGATGTAGAGGAAGAGACGATCAGAGTTCCAGAATCTGAAGATCGACCTGTAAGTCGACATCTGGAAGATCCAACTACAAGTGCAACGACAGGAGGAGTGGAGGAAATAGCAGAAGTTCCATAACCTGAAGATCGACATGTGAGTCGACATCTGGAAATATCAGACACCAGTTCAGCATCTGATACAGAGCATTCGGATTGTGAGGAAAGTCTGAAAAGAAATTGGAAATTTGATAATATAGAAGAAGAAACTGAACAAAGAGACAGTAACAGTGAGCAACCAAGTACAAGTTGTGGTAAAAACACTTCAGAGACAATATTAATAGACGAAGAAGGGAGAGTTTCAAATAGAAAGTTAGAAAAATCGGAAGATCCCCGAGGAGCAATAGGGACAGATCGACAAACAAAAGAACAGGGAAATCTAGACACAGATAGAGAGATTGACACAGATTCGGAAGAACCTCGAGGAGGGACAGAAGTAGGTGATCAAAAGAAAACAAGAGAAGAACCACAAATAGAGGAAAGAAATAAAATTATAAAATTCAAGATAAGAGACAATAAAGAAAGAACTGAGACAGAATCAGAAGAAAGTGGAGAAGAAGGAAACTAGAGTTTAGAAAGAGAACTTGGAGAACAGAAAGAGAGGAAAAAGAGAGTGAACCAAAAAGGCCAAGAAAAGGAGACAATTGGCCCAACGAAGTTAGAAAACTGAGATACAAGATCATAAGGCTAGATGGAAAAAGTGCAGAGCAAGTAAATGAGATAACCAGTCAAAAAGAACCAGAGAAACAAGGTGGAAAACACTTGCAGAAAACAAAAAGAATAAAGAAAGCAAATCTGAAGTATAGATCGCCTGAATGGCTATCACATTGCTTTAACTGACATCAAAGAAGAAGAGATCACTCACGAGAAACCAGAAGAAAGTTGCAAACTAAATGGGTGAAGGTGAAGTGCAACAAATCTAAAGAAATTTGAACGAATTTCTACCGGACTGGACAAAACACTGGATTTGACAAGAAAGAGTTCTGAAAAGAATTAAAGAAAGTACCAAACAAGACAAAGTGAAAGTGCAGGGTGGCTAAGAGGTCATTTCTGAGGTGTGGTGACACATTTACTGTACATACTGTATAATAGGTAATAGAACAAAATGGTAGATACTAAAAATAGAAAGTATAGATGTGAGTTCTTAAGCAGGTGGTGTAAAATGTGCTTCTTTTGTACAGGATTATTAATGACAGTATGGATTATTTTAGCGATCACCATTCCAATTAGTTTAGCTGTAGAAGAAACGTTTAATAAAACAGTGAAAGAAAAGGGAGCTAACAGTCAAGAGACAGCTATATTAAAAAGTAATGCCGAGTTACATAAAGACAAATCAATAACCGATTTTTCAAAGAATGTTTTTTCTAAATTATTATATGAGTATGTAGAAACAATGGATGTAAGAGATTGTTATGTTTGTATGCAATTACCTGCGTCTGTCGCAGAAGGTGTGACCTATCATCACCTTCCTTTGACGTATGGAATAACATGTAGTGTTTTAGCAAGTCTATTTTACAAGACAGGAAGATTAGAATATTATTATACTGATATAGATAAGATTTTTGCAGAGATTCCTATAATTTCTGAACTAAACAAAGTGAAAGAAGCAAGAACGTTTGGTGAATTTTTCATAGAAAATAAAATTCTAACATTAGATGATATAGTTAAAAACAACCTTACCTGTGAGTTAAGAAATGAAGAAAAGGTATTTTTAGAAATGGTCGAGAATAGAAGAGTGAAATTTCAAAGAAAAGTGATAGAAGAGACAAAAACACCTCTTTGGGCGTTTGAGGAAGAAAATCATGACAAGGAAAAGACAAATGCAGCTATGACTCTGGATTGGCCCCAACAGGGAAGGTTGTGCATTAGAAGAAATAGAACAAGATATGACAATTATTTCGTAGGTTCCAGTGATTGCCATGACAATTATAAAATTTTAGGCGGATGGGGATTCAAAGGGGAAAAGATCCAATATTTCCTGGGATCTATTACATTTGTGGTAACAGAGCTTATTACAGGTTGCCGGACCATTGGTATGGATCATGTTATTTAGGCCTGGTCTTTCCAAAGATTTTTCATGTGGATAGAGCAGAAAAGGGAACACACGAAATAATGAAGACATTTACACGTAGGAAAAGGGAAAGTTTCTCAGAAATAGTAGGTGATATATTTGGAGCATTGATACCAGCAGTGGGAATATCTTTGAATGCATTTAAAATTCGGAAATTATCCACAGTAGTAGATCGTTTATCTACAGATACTGCTGGAGGGTTCTTGATGGTAAATACCGAAATGGTTGGCATGAGAGCTATGGTGATGCAAAATCGACTTGCCCGTGACATTCTTTTGGCAAAAGAGGGTGGAGTCTGTGGAATGCTGAAAGTCCAACATTGTTGCACTTTCATTCCAGATAAAAGTGAAAATATACAAAAGTATATAAAGAATATTACAAATTTGCACAAAGAACTGGTTCCACTGGAGGTTGAAAATGCATTAGGAAAACTTGGTAAGAGTTTTTCCTCAGTAATAAATTGGTTTACTAGAATGAGTAAATTAATAGTAGGGAAAGTCATAATAGTAGCAACCATGATAATCATAATAGTTTACATGTATAAAGAGAAAAAGAAGGCAGAACAAAATAGAAAAAGAAAATAAGATAAACAAAGAAAGAGAAAGAGAAATGGGTGAAATAGAACTAGAAGAAATAAAAGAAAACATGTATAATAAGACAAAGAGACAAGTTGAAAGAGATACAGTTGTGTAAACTAACAAAAACAAACGGACAAGGAAATATGCTATCTGATAGAATTGTATAACATGGGTTTATGTGGTGATATTAAAAATCACCAAAGGGGGGAGTTGATGGAGCAGGGTAATTGAAATTTTTTTAACCTCCTAATATTTACGTAAAATAACACACAAGTTCGTCTTAAGTAAATAAACCAACCATGTATGTTACGTGTAAAGGGTTAAAGGTAACACGCTATTTATGTGCAAACTAATTTACTTACAATTGTTAACGTGGATAACATAAGTCTGACAATTGCGTACTAATTAGAATAATAAATGCATGATTTGTGCTTGGAAATAAACTGTGTAAGTGGCAAAACAAAGGATTGGTAAGTAAGGAATGGCTTTATATGTCGCTTTTGCCAGGTAATACCTAATAGGGGTACGTAGAATGACGGGAGGGAAACGAAAAGGCTTATATTCTTTATTCTTAACTATGTTTTGTTTATCTTTATAATAGTGCGCTTAGGCCTGTTGAGCAGCGATCTAAAATGGCCGCCATAAGCTAGAGTACGCAGGCGCGAGAGGAGTTATGAAAGAGAGAAAGGCCGTGAACAAGAGAGATCATGTGATCGTTCCAAAGCCTAGGATGGAAGCGTGGTCAAGGCTGTGATGACCTTATCGCATAAACGTGTGCCAAATCAAGACAGCGAAAAGCGTGAGAAGTCGCATTGAATAAATGAATGGACAATAAACTAACCGACTGAAAAGTATCAGAAAAAGATACAGTTTGAAAACCATGAACTAAGGGAGAATGTCATGAACCCGTGTGAAACGACAAAAGTATAAATTTGCCACAAAGAACTGGTTGAAACATTGATATTCATAATGAAATGTATACTGACCCGAATGGACCAATTAGAGAGAATCTCGCCATAAAGATGTAACATTTTCACTTAGTAAGCTAGTATTAGGGTATAAGAAGACCTACTCTTGGAGGGGAGGGGGTTAGCTGTTGCTGGTGGTTGTTAGCTGCTTTTTGATGCTGTTGATTTCAACGCTGCCGTTTTTATGAACTGATGCTGCGGTTGCTGCTGCTATTTTATATTTTTGATTGAGCATAAGACGCTGCTATTTGAGAACCTTTATGGCTTTCAATAGATTTTTTCAATTTAAAACTATTAGACCTTTATTCTTAAGATCCTAAAAGGGAAAGGAACGAGAAGGCCTGTTTTCCAGAACAGATAGATAGATCTTTCGGGAGTTCTTGCTGTGACGAACTTTATTTTTCCATCTAATAGGTATGCATTGCAATTTCAATTTATTCTTATAATGATGCTAAATGTAATAACCTGAATAATAAATCTGAACTTATTCATGCTTCTAAAATTTAAATAAACTTTATTATCTTTAAACCAATGAGTCAGTGGTTCTTTAGCTCAATGATAAATGTAAATGTTTAAAGGTTTGTAGTGATTGAGCTGGTCTTAATCACCATCAACTGATTCCTACTAGTTGGTCCATCGACCAATGAGCGGAATACCTTAGAGCTTGAGAAGTATTATGTCATTTTTATAAAAAGGTATCCTGTCTCCTTCCAGCATATCATTTAACTGTTTTTCTCCTGGTAAGGACGGATGAGATCCAGGGAATATATGAGAGAGTGAATGTATATGCGGTGTTATGGGCCCCACCGTCATATGGATATAATTGTGTTTGAAAGGGATAATTGTACCTGGACGTCCAAAAGCATCTAGGAGAAGAAATTTTATTGTTAGCGCTGGATCACTTACAACCAAGTATCGTCTTATAATCCACTTAACGTGGATTATAAGATGCTTAGCAAACTACTGGGCAACAGGTTGTTCCTCCATGTAAGCACCCTTATCCATTACAGCCAATCAGGTTTTATACTTATGCCAAACATGGTAACCAATATCCAGCAACTGCTGCAAATATTACCCGCCCCACTGGCCAAATTTCCCAAGGCCCTTGCACTCTCCTTAGATATTGAGAAGGCCTTTGATTCTTTAAGATGGGATTTCCTACATGTCACAATGGCCAGCATGGGGCTGGGTGGAGGATTTCTCGTCCTCGATGGCTCGTGTCAAGACTGGCACTGTCATTTCCCAAGCCTGCCCGGGGGAAGGGGCACACGTCAGGACTGCCCTCTTTCACCAGTACACTTTGCTATGTCCATGAAGCCATTATCCCTCACACTTTGCTTTGGGGCACCACTATTGAGAACTCCAGATTGGCTCCTCCCCCTTCTATGTCTGTCTATATGTGGATGACCTGCTGCTGTACCTTCGGGTGAACACTCAGATGTGGAGGGGGACTTCAGAGCACTGGAGGACTTTGGCTATCTTTCTGGCTTCCACGTCAATAGGGACAAATCCAACGTGTTTCCACTACTTACCCCAGGGTCACGGATACCACTTCATAAAATAGGCCATACTCTCAGGTGGGAGCCAGAAAAGTTCCGATATGTAAGAATCCATTTTTATCATACTGAAACCAAACTATCTGTGGGCAACATCAGAGCTGCAATTGCTTCTTTATGGCATTTAGTACACTTCTTATTCACTCTTCCACTATCTGTATTGGGAAGGGTTTCATTATCCAAGAAGGTGTTTTTGCCGGCCTCTTAAATTTTTTTTCTGTGCCCTTCTGATCCACTATTTTGTGAGATAGACAGATTGCTGGCGTACCTTGTTTGGGGGAAAGCCTTCGCAGAATCGCTTTTGCAAGCCTTCGAATCCCTGCCGACTAAGGTGGGTTGATGGTTTCCAAAATAGAACTGTATTATCTAGCCACACAGTTGGAATGGGTGGCCTGTTGGGAGAGATGACCTTTGGAGCGAGGCAGCTATTAAAACACTATTCACCCCTACCTGCGCTGACATGTTATCTTTATTGCTTAAACCCCGGCTTCACCAATGGGAGCACCCAACTGGGCTCCTGCTTAATACGCTCCACTGTGTGTGGGCTTGTGCTATTCAGCGCACAAGGACAAAGCTCCTTTATGCAAAAGACCATCTTCTGACAACCTTAATACATCTCCTCCATGACTGTGACTGGTCTGGCCTAAGATTCTGGGCCCGCAGGGACATGACCATCCTGGGAGCATGGTACACTAATGGACAACTGCAAAGTTTTTCAAGTCCTGATGGATGAGTTTGCGCTAGGCACGGGTGCACATGACGCCTTAGGCCTTGTCCTCACTTCCTCCCAAAATACACTTGAACATTTTTCTCGTCCTTTGATACACCTCAGGGAAAGCTTGTTGCTTTGTTGTTCACGTTTATTGTTTGATTTTGCGTTCCCCTCCCCGCTTACATGTGTCTAATCCTGTTTTTCTTTTCTCTTTTTTGATATACCATACTTGTATATCCTACCCTTCTATATCTGTCCACTGGTACTGACTATTTATTGGCAGATTGTTTGCTGTGTCACAATTACTTTGTATACCATCCTGTACCAGTCTGTACTCTGGAATCTATTTATTACTCATGGTGTGGACATTTTGCAGTCACAGCATTGCACCTTTACAGATTAACTTATATTATGCCATAAAGCCTTAATAAAATATGTTTTTTTTAAAAAAGTAAAGGCTCAAGGCAGTTGGCCTGATTGGTTCATTGGGAAAAGATACGCTAGATGTCATAGGTCTGATCTGTTTATTATAAAAAGTGATGACAAAGAGAGTATGCCTGGGTTATGTATTGTGAAAAGCATATTTTAAATCCAATGGCCTTTATGAAACTGCTTGCTCAGAGCTGGCTGTCTCCTAATCCTTAAATAACAAAGCGGATAACCAGCTAACAATACACCATTTGATTTCATAGTAAAATATAGTTTACCTGACGAGACAATATAAACTTTATCCAACCTTTGATGTATGTGTGAATGGAGAAACGGACACAGAGATGCACCTTGGGTGGCCCAGGGTCATGCAGCTGCTCTGCCGGGACAGAAAAGCAACAAATCTCCTTCCCCGGTCATGTCAGCGGATGTATGACATTACAAAGCATGCCTTTCCCATGCAATGCCTTTACCACACGTGTTCTACCACACATATACCTTTACCACAAATGCCTTTACAACCCGAGTAAGTATATATAAAGTAAGTGAAACCCCCACTTTTTTATATATACCTATATATATATCCATATATATATATATATATATAAAATATATATATATATATATGGTCTTTGTTGGACTTCCTGCATCATCCTGTGGTATATATATATATATATATTACCTACTGGCGGTCGCCAGTAGGTAGTTATAGTTAGGACCACGTTTCCATAGGAAAAGCATTTTTTGATGTGCTTATAACTTTGGCGTCGTTTGACGAATCTTTACGAAATTTTCCAAAAGTTCCTCTTTTAGGTCAGCTCCTATCCTAAAAGTTTGGGGGATTCGTGAAGGGGGGCTAAGAAAAAGGGGGTCCCAAAACGTGTTTTCTCCATGCAATTTCCATAGGAAACTTTAGACAAGGCTACAGGTCAAACTGCTGAACGGAATTACGGCAAATTTGGCAGAGAGAAAGGTCTTGGTCCAGAAAGCACGCTTTTGTTTAAATCGGGTAAATCCGTTCAGTAGTTTTAGAGAAATATCAAATTTTCCAGATATCGATATTTAAGAATTCTGACATCTGATTGGCTGAGGCGTTACGAGCACGAGCTTGCGGCTCATTGGCAGCGAACTGTTGAAACTAGGAAGTGTTGGCAGCCATTTTGTGATTCAGTCCGTCAGCTCACAACTCTCCCTCTACAAGGCATCAGGTCCGTAGTTCTACCTCTGCGAGGCAACACTAAAAATATACCGCAGCTCTGTCTGTGCGAGATACCCCTTTCACGGTCCCTCTCCCCACATCACCAGCTCGTGGCTATGCCTTTAGAAGCCAGTCCGTCGGCTCGCAGCTCTGCGACTGTGAGCTGTCAGCCATTTTGTGACTCAGTCCGTCAGCTCGCATCTCTCCCTCTAAATGGCATTGGATCCGTAATTCTACCTCTGCGAGGCAATACTGAAAATATCCTGCAGGTCTGTCTGTGCGAGATACTCCTTTTACGCTCCCTCTCCCCACAACATCAGCTCGCGGCTATGCCTTTAGAAGCCAGTCCGTCAGCTCGCAGCTCTGTGTCTGCGAGCCGTCGGGCCCGCAGCTCTACCTCTGTGAGCCACCTCGTTAGCTCGTAGCTGTGTCTGTGTCTGTGCTAGCAGGCCCGTCGGCCCATTACTCTCCCTCTGCGAGTTAGCCCGTCGGGTTGCAGCTCGAAGGGCTCGCAGCTGTATCTCTGAGAGCCAGCCTGTTAACTGATAGCTGTGTGTCTGCTAGCAGGCCTGTTGGCCCGTTGGTCTCCCTCTGCGAGTCAGGCCACAGCTCTCCCTCTGCGAGCCAGTATGGGGCTGTGCTTTTGCGAGCCAACGGCTCGTAGGTCTCCCTCTGCGAGCTGAGCCCACGGGCCGCAGCTCTTCCTCTGCGAGCCTGCCCGACGGCCCGCAGGTGTCCCTCTGCTAGCCGAACCGCAGCTGACACTCTGTGAGCCGAAATTGGGAATATAAGGCGGCTCTAAAAAGAGCCCTTGTGTTTATTATTTGGAGCTACATGTAAGTGCGAATGCACAGCTTCAGCTTAATCAGGAAAACTCGGTTTCCCTCATCTGTGAAGTGTACTCCATCACTTCTGTAGATATCAGCCATATCATAACGTATGTTGTTGTTGTAAATCAACCCCATTCTATGGTCTCTGAGGTATGCAGACACAGCTTTGTTGACATTCTTCCTAGATTTTTCAATCTTATGACAAAATTGGTTTGACCATTTCCACTTCTGTCTTTGGCATATATTGGAATATACAAAGACAGTTTGAGGCAAAAGTAACATCAATTGTCCAAAGGTGTCCTTCATAAGCATTTCCAAACCTACCCCAGTCAATGTGCCTAGGTCGTTACCACCACAGTGCACAATCATGAGATCAGGGTGTTGGAGATGCAAACAGGTTTTAACCAAAGGGAGCAATTGGTGCCACTTCAATCCTCTCTGTGCAAACCTTTTAATGTGCACATTTTGTAAACCTAGGTCTAAGTCAATACGTCTCTGTTCTGCATACCTCTTGCACCAGAAAACATAGCTATGTCCTACAATCCACACTAGCATTTTGAAGGTATGGCTAGAAGATATGGATAAATGTCTGTAGCTCATGAAGTCCGTTCGTAGAATAAGAGATATGTTTAAACATGGGGAACTACTTTTTTTTTACATACAAAACGTTAACCGATTGGGAGATGAAATGTATTGTGTCCTAAAAAGTAGGGTGTATATTAGTTTTGATGAAAAGCATCTTTGTGATTGGTTAATAAAAAGCAGTTTATACGTGGAGTACATATTATAGGATGAAATTTGCTCAGCTCAACCACACCTGCTAATTGTATTTCGAAGGTGCAGTTCAAACTTGAAAGAATGGTGAACTTTTGACCTCCACGTGCCGTTAAATGTTGGAGAAAATGTTGCAAAAAAAAATATCGGTAGGTTTAAAAAAATGATGAACTTTTAACCTGCACGTGTCGTAGAATGTTCTAGAAAGTGTTGATACAATACCTTGAACTTTTCACCTGTATGTGTCCTTAAAAAACGGTTTATATGGAAAGTTCAAAAATAACCAATAAAGAGAGGTTTTGCAATCTAAAAAAATAAGGAACTATTCTGATTTGTTCTTTACATGTATTTATGTGTGGAGCAACAGGGAAATTGTGCCATTACTGGTTCCATTCTTGATGAAAGCGGTACATTACATGTACTGTGTGACAAGAAAAGAATTGCATGCGTTTGTGACATTTGAAATCTGCATACCAACTACGAAGGTAAATTAGAAATTAAGAAGGTGTGTTATGTGTTTTGTAGTAGTGGTGTGGGCCAGTCAAGGAACAGACACAAAAGGGTAGGTGCTTCTGAGGTAAATTTATTCCAATAAAGGGCAATGTCACAAAGGAGGGTTCCAAACAAACGAGGGAGTGCCACTTCCGTCAGTGGGTCTTCGTGGGGAGGTGTTCCGGCTGTGGGTCTTCACACCGTTTGATTCCGCAGTGAAGGTGCCAGGGGAGGGAATGCAACAAGAGAAAAGAAAACTACCGTCAGTTTCTTAGTCCGTCCGGACACAAAGGAGAAATGGGAAGGGAGGTGAGGGGAAAGAGAGTGCACCACCATCCGTCACCCGTGTACGATAGCGCAACGAGGTACAACAGCAGGATTGGTTTCTAAGTGCTAGCGGGGCGTTTGCGTGCCTCCCTCCACCCTTCTAGCTGGCTTCCCTCCCTGGGGGTCCTTAGAGTACACCGCTTTGATGCGAGCACGTACCTACTGTAGCCACGTTCCTCCTGGAACGTGGCTGGCTTCCTCGTAGTGCCGAATCGGGTCCGGCGCCCCTTTGACTGGGTAGAGATCCGCCTCTCTCTCTGCACTCTCGTCTGGTCCTCTCGGCTGAGACCCGGCGTCTGGTATCGGGATGGAAAAACTGGTCAGCTGATCCGTATTCTCGCTTGTCCAGTCGGCTTGCGCGTCGAGTTCCTCCTCTGGCCTCGTTATGACTCCGGAGGTGTGTCTGTCCCCTCCAATAGGATTCCAAGGTCCGGGCTGGTGGGTGGGGTTAGAGTCCCGAACGTCCAGGTCCTTAAAGGCCCACAGCACCTTCGAAGCTGAAGAAGACTGAAAAGAAAGAAGGGGCGAGAGGTAACGTGGGAACATGTCGGGGTCCTCCTCCCCCGGCAGGTCAACACCGGGACATCGTGACACATCCCCACCCCAGAGTGTTCCCGGTCGGGGAACAGAGGAACACGGGAGAGAAAGTCAGCGTTACCATTCTCAAGCCCCCTCCTGTGGCGAACCTCAAACGAGAAGGGTTGCAAGGAGAGAAACCATCGGAGGATCCGAGCGTTCTGCCCCTTATTATGACTCATCCAGAGCAAGGGGGCATGGTCCGTGAATAGGATGAAATGGGAGCCCTCCAGGTAATATCTGAGCTTGTCCACGGCCCACTTAATTGCCAAACATTCCTTCTCAATGATGGAATACCGCTGTTCGCGGGGAAAAAGCTTACGGCTGATAAACAGCACCGGGTGGTCCATACCCTCTGGGAAGGTCTGGGAGAGGACGGCCCCAATCCCCTGATTAGAGGTGTCGGTTTGGAGGAGGAAGGGTTTTGTGAAGTCAGGGGACCTGAGTATGGGGGCAGTAGTGATGGCGTCTTTTAGTTCTTGGAATGCTAGTAGGGCCAGAGAAGAAGGATGTGAGAGGTCTTTGGCCTTCACCTGCTGTCTGAGAAGATCGGTTCAGGGACCGGCTATATCTGAGAAGCGGGGAATGAATCTTCTGTAATAACCTAAAAGACCAAGAAAGGCCCTGACTTCCTTTTTGTAGAAGGGAAGGGGGTGTTGACTATCGCCCTGATCTTTTCTCTCTGTGGCTCAATGACCCCGTTTCCCGGGAGATACCCCAGATACTTGACCCGCTGATAACCCATGTGGGACTTCTTTGCGTTCACATGCAGACCTGCCTGTTGAAGGGCTTGTAGAACCGCCTGACAGTGTCGTAAATGCGCTTTCCAGCTAGGACTGTAAATGACGATGTCGTCAAGATATGCTGCTGAGTATCCCTGGTGTTCTGAGAGGACTTTATTCATGAGCCGTTGGAAGGTGGCAGGTGCCCCGTGTAGACCGAAGGGGAGGACTGTGAACTCAAAGTGACCCGTAGGGAGTCGAAAATGCGATCTTCTCCCGATCTCGTGGGTTGAGGGGCACCTGCCAATACCCTTTGTGAGGTCCAAAGTGGTTATGTATTCGGCATCCCCGAGCCGTTCAATGAGTTCGTCCACCCTCGGTAACGGATGTGCGTCGAATTTAGATATAGCATTGATGGCCCTGAAATCTATACAAAAACGTACGGACCCATCAGGTTTAGGCACGAGGACTATGGGGGACGACCACTCGCTTTGGGAGGGTTGTACCACCCCCATTTCTAACATGTTTGCTATCTCGGTATTGATGGCCTCCCATCTGGCCGCAGGTATGCGATAAGGTCTTTGTTTGATGGATTTACCCGGTGGGGTGGTTATGGAATGTTCGATCAGGTTTGTCTTTCCGGGATAATCCGAAAAAAGAGAGGAGTACGGCAGAAGGGCGTCTTGTAGGGCCCTTTTGTGGGAGTCTGACAGGGCCTCATTTACATCTAGGTGCTCTATAGTGCTCTCTTGCTCCTTCGGAGAGTGTGCTATGTGTACGTTTTGGGGCACTGGGCCGAGCCACTTCTTAAGAAGATTTATATGGTACATTTAGGATTTTTTTGGTGACAACTGTACCAGATAGGTGGTGAGCCCTATTTTCTTCATGATGCGAAAGGGTCCCTTCCATTCTGAGCGGACTTTTGATAGGCTAGAGGGCAGGAGTATCAAAACCCAATCGTCTACATCCAAATGTCTCCACCTCTTCCCCTTATCATAAAAGAGCTGTTGTTTGGTTTGAGCTTTTTCGAGGTTGGCGTCCGCGAAATCGCGTAGTTTGTGGATGCGGATGCGTAATGCAGAGGTGTAATCAAGGAAAGAACGGGTTTCTTCCTGCTTCTCCTGTTCCCAAGCTTCCTGGTGATCTCCAACAGATCACGCGGACGCCTCCCAAAAGAAGCTCGAAGGGTGAACACCCCAGACTGCTCTGTGGTTGACTACGGATTACAAAGAGGGCTAAAGGGAGGAGCATATCCCAATCTCTAGCTTCTGAGGATAGCATCTTTTTTAGGGAGAGCTTTAAGGTGGCATTATATCTCTCGCAAAGACCATCGGTTTGTGGGTGGTACACCGAGGTCTTTATGTGTGAGATGTCGAGTGATTTGCAGACCTGGGACATCAACCGTGAGATGAAGGGGGTCCCCTGGTCGGTAAGTATCTCTTTAGGAAATCCGACACGCGAGAACAATTCAACAAGGCGGTCACTAATGTTGGTGGTTGTGGGTGCTCTCAGGGGAAAAGCTTCGGGGTAGCGGGTGGCGTAGTCTACGACGACTAGCGCGTACAGGTTGCCTTTTATCGTACGGGGGAGGGAGCCTATCAAGTCCATTCTGATGCGCTCAAAGGGATTGCCTATGATAGGGAGTGGTTGCAGCGGAACAGCCGGAGGTCGGTAGGGGTTTTTGCGCTGACAGACCTCGCATTCCTGACAATATTTGGAGACTTGTGAATACAACCCCGGCCAATAAAAGTTCTGTAAAATCATCTGTGTCGTCTTTTGTGTTCCCCGGTGTCCGGCCAGCAGGTGTGTATGCGCAAAAAACAACAACTGGTCTCGAAAGGTCTGTGGAACCAGTAATTGGGGGGATGCTTTATCATTTTCTGTTCTATATAGGAGACCGTTCGTGATGTGGAATAGAGGATAGACCGGTGTTTGTACTGTAGGAGCTTGTTTGGCTTGTGTCCAGGCATGTTGTAGGGTGGGGTCGTGTTCCTGACAATACCGGAAACTCCGATCAGAGAGCCAAGGGGCTTGAGTGAGAAGAGTTACCTGTTCTGGGGGAGATGGGTTAGGGTCCTGCATATTCTTTCTAAGCAGTTGTACAAAAAGTGGGTTATCTAGCCCCAATATCAAGTCCTCTGGGAGGTATGGTAACACCCCGAGTCTAACCTGAAGGGTCTTCCCACCTGACACGAGGATAGGGAGGTGTATGACTGGGTAGGTATGAACGTCCCCATGAACACACCTTATGGGTACGTGTTCGGTGGTACTAAGAACAGAAGAGGATACCAGGGATTCTCGGACAACAGACTGATGGCTGCCCGAGTCAAGTAGGGATTTTACTGGCTTTCCGTTCACCTGCACACTTACATAAAAACATGGCCCCATTTCTTCCATATACAGGACCGGGCGGGGGATACAGCTAACGTCCATGGGTTCCTCTGTCTGTTTTTTTAGGGGGCAGAACCGGGCGATATGGCCCCACTCCCCACAGTCAAAAAACTGTGGTCCCTTGGATGTTGGGGTCTCGGGATGGAAGCGAGGACGAGGTGGTTCAGGTATAGGTCTTGAGGCCCTTCTCTCGGTTCTTTGGGGAGGCTCGGCCAGACGTTGTTTGTTTGTGTCCATGGGAAGTGCACAGGGCTGGGCCCGTGCGAAAGTGGTGGCCATATCCACCGCTTGTGTGGCCGTTAGATTTGGATGTTGTTTCAGCCAACGTTGTGTGGGGTATGGGAGGGATTCCAAGAACTGCTCCAGGTAGATCAGTTCCATGATCTCCTCCTTTGACCGTTCCTGGGGCTTAAGCCATTTGTCGGCTGCAGCTTTGAGCTTAAAGTACAGTGTCTTAGGGTTGTCTCCGGGCATTCCCCTCTCCTTCCAGAAGCGTACCCGATAAGCCTCGGGATCCACACCTAGATGATCCAAAATGATGTTTTTCACCTCAGCATATGGAGTGTTTCCCATAGGATTGGCCACTTGGTAGGCGGCCTGCGCTTCTCCGCTCAGTAAAGGGGCCAGGAAGAAAGGCCACTTGGCGGCAGGCCACCCACATGCCCATGCGGCCCGCTCAAAGTTGGTCAAGAACACATTGGGATCCTCTCCTGGGAGGTACTTCTGTAAGGTGATGTGGGGGTTGTTTGGTTGACCCCCGGCACGATTTTGCATCTGGGTAGTCAGCTGGAGCTGGTCGACGGCTACTTTTTGGATACATTCAACCTGTTGACTCATAGAGTCTTTGAACAGTTCGCGGTCGGCCTGGGCCGACGTCATCTGCTTCTCGACGGCCCATTCTAGCTTCTGGTGTCCTGTGATCAACTGTTGCAATAGGTTTTCCATACTGGCTATGGAGCTAGAGTGCCCGCATTCTCCACCATGTGTGGGCCAGTCAAGGAACAGACACAAAAGGGTAGGTGCTTCTGAGGTAAATTTATTCCAATAAAGGGCAATGTCACAAAGGAGGGCTCCAAACAAACGAGGGAGTACCACTTCCGTCAGTGGGTCTTCGTGGGGAGGTGTTCCGGCTGTGGGTCTTCACACCGTTTGATTCCGCCGTGAAGGTGCCAGGGGAGGGAATGCAACAAGAGAAAAGACAACTACCGTCAGTTTCTTAGTCCGTCCGGACACAAAGGAGAAATGGGAAGGGAGGTGAGGGGGAAAGAGAGTGCACCACCATCCGTCACCCGTGTACGATAGCGCAACGAGGCACAACAGCAGGATTGGTTTCTAAGCGCTAGTGGGGCATTTGCGTGCCTCCCTTTGCCCTTCTAGCTGGCTTCCCGCCCTGGGGGTCCTTAGAGTACACCGCTTTGATGCGAGCACGTACCTGCTGTAGCCACGTTCCTCCTGGAACGTGGCTGGCTTCCTCGTAGTGCCGAATCGGGTGCGGCGCCCCCTTGACTGGGTAGAGATCCGCCTCTCTCTCTGTACTCTTGTCTGGTCCTCTCAGCTGAGACCCGGCGTCTGGTATCGGGATGGAAAAACTGGTCAGCTGATCCGTATTCTCGCTTGTCCAGTCGGCTTGCGCGTCGAGTTCCTCCTCTGGCCTCGTTATGACTCCGGAGGTGTGTCTGTCCCCTCCAATAGGATTCCAAGGTCCGGGCTGGAGGGTGGGGTTAGAGTCCCGAACGTCCAGGTCCTTAAAGGCCCACAGCACGTTCGAAGCTGAAGAGGACTGAAAAGAAAGGAGGGGCGAGAGGTAACGTGGGAACATGTCGGGGTCCTCCTCCCCCGGCAGGTCAACAGCCGGGACATCGTGACAAGTGGTTAAGTATTTGAGACAATATTTTTAACTTTGAAAGTATTTTTTATTTCTAAATAACATAGTGTTAGTAAAGTCTGGTGTTTTATTGGTTCTAAAATATGCATAATGTGTAACTAGTTGTTAAACAAGTACTTTATATATGTTTAGGAGTTTTTCACAAAGAAAAAGTGTAAGTTGTCATCTGTAAAAGACTCTGGGCCATATTCTCAAGACCGCGATACAAAAGGGGATGATGGACGGAACGCTTGAGCCAATCAAACACTCACCCCCAGTCAACTGATCTGGGTTTAATCCATCATCATTCTTTAGCTCACTCCACCACCCCAGTTCAGACATGGCCATATGCAAATCAGTCTGACCCTGTGCCTCATGGGAACAGTCCAGCACGAACTGCCAAGCCATGTCTTCCCTGGACCGGAAACAAGCATCCTAGGACCGGTTTCTGGCATTCCAGCCGTCATCAGCCAGGCTTGCTTGAATCCAGTGGCAAAGTGAGCAAGGGACCCACGTCTGGGCATACCCCGCCAACTTGAGGCTAACAAAGCGATACAAAAGGGGATGATGGACGGAACGCTTGAGCCAATCAAACACTCACCCCCAGTCAACTGATCTGGGTTTAATCCATCATCATTCTTTAGCTCACTCCACCACCCCAGTTCAGACATGGCCATATGCAAATCAGTCTGACCCTGTGCCTCATGGGAACAGTCCAGCACGAACTGCCAAGCCATGTCTTCCCTGCACCGGAAACAAGCATCCTAAGACCGGTTTCTGGCATTCCAGCCGTCATCAGCCAGGCTTGCTTGAATCCAGTGGCAAAGTGAGCAAGGGACCCACGTCTGGGCATACCCCGCCAACTTAGGGCGAACAAAGCGATACAAAAGGGGATGATGGACGGAACGTTTGAGCCAATCAAACACTCACCCCCAGTCAACTGATCTGGGTTTAATCCATCATCATTCTTTAGCTCACTCCACCACCCCAGTTCAGACATGGCCATATGCAAATCAGTCTGACCCTGTGCCTCATGGGAACAGTCCAGCACGAACTGCCAAGCCATGTCTTCCCTGGACCGGAAACAAGCATCCTAGGACCGGTTTCTGGCATTCCAGCCGTCATCAGCCAGGCTTGCTTGAATCCAGTGGCAAAGTGAGCAAGGGACCCACGTCTGGGCATACCCCCGCCAACTTAGGGCGAACAAAGCGATACAAAAGGGGAGCTTGGCAGTTCGGGCTGGACTGTTCCCATGAGGCACAGGGTCAGACTGATTTGCATATGGCCATGTCTGAACTGGGGTGGTGGAGTTGGCGGGGGTATGCCCAGACGTGGGTCCCTTGCTCACTTTGCCACTGGATTCAAGCAAGCCTGGCTGATGACGGCTGGAATGCCAGAAACCGGTCCTAGGATGCTTGTTTCCGGTCCAGGGAAGACATGGCTTGGCAGTTCGGGCTGGACTGTTCCCATGAGGCACAGGGTCAGACTGATTTGCATATGGCCGTGTCTGAACTGGGGTGGTGGAGTGAGCTAAAGAATGATGATGGATTAAACCCAGATCAGTTGACTGGGGGTGAGTGTTTGATTGGCTCAAACGTTCCGTCCATCATCCCCTTTTGTATCGCTTTGTTCGCCCTAAGTTGGCGGGGGTATGCCCAGACGTGGGTCCCTTGCTCACTTTGCCACTGGATTCAAGCAAGCCTGGCTGATGACGGCTGGAATGCCAGAAACCGGTCCTAGGATGCTTGTTTCCCGGTCCAGGGAAGACATGGCTTGGCAGTTCGGGCTGGACTGTTCCCATGAGGCACAGGGTCAGACTGATTTGCATATGGCCGTGTCTGAACTGGGGTGGTGGAGTGAGCTAAAGAATGATGATGGATTAAACCCAGATCAGTTGACTGGGGGTGAGTGTTTGATTGGCTCAAACGTTCCGTCCATCATCCCCTTTGTATCGCTTTGTTCGCCCTAAGTTGGCGGGGTATGCCCAGACGTGGGTCCCTTGCTCACTTTGCCACTGGATTCAAGCAAGCCTGGCTGATGACGGCTGGAATGCCAGAAACCGGTCCTAGGATGCTTGTTTCCGGTCCAGGGAAGACATGGCTTGGCAGTTCGGGCTGGACTGTTCCCATGAGGCACAGGGTCAGACTGATTTGCATATGGCCGTGTCTGAACTGGGGTGGTGGAGTGAGCTAAAGAATGATGATGGATTAAACCCAGATCAGTTGACAGGGGGTGAGTGTTTGATTGGCTCAAACGTTCCGTCCATCATCCCCTTTTGTATCGCTTTGTTCGCCCTAAGTTGGCGGGGGTATGCCCAGACGTGGGTCCCTTGCTCACTTTGCCACTGGATTCAAGCAAGCCTGGCTGATGACGGCTGGAATGCCAGAAACCGGTCCTAGGATGCTTGTTTCCGGTCCAGGGAAGACATGGCTTGGCAGTTCGGGCTGGACTGTTCCCATGAGGCACAGGGTCAGACTGATTTGCATATGGCCGTGTCTGAACTGGGGTGGTGGAGTGAGCTAAAGAATGATGATGGATTAAACCCAGATCAGTTGACTGGGGGTGAGTGTTTGATTGGCTCAAACGTTCCGTCCATCATCCCCTTTTGTATCGCTATATTCTCAAGACCAGCGATAACATTATCGCCGCTTTAGCGGCAGTTTCCTGCCGCTAAAGTAGCGATAATGTTATCGCCATTCTTGTGAATATGGCCCTGTCTGGTTTTGAAAATTCGATGTAGCGTTAATTTCGATTTGTATATCTATTCCGGCGAGATTAACAGAATGTCGCACGTTTGGAAATTATGCTCAGTCTGGAAATAGTGGAGAAGGGGTGACAGTAGAAAATTCATGTGTTATTAACTTAACAGAGATGGAAAAAAAAGAAGAAATGTTATGTGCACACTTTGTGGTCTCATTTTTTACACTGAGAGGTAGATTTCAATGTCAGTCAAGGCTGGTGTGGTACTGCGAGGCTTTGCATTTGGGTGTTCTTAGGAAATCTAAGTTGTTGGGGAGCGTTTCTTCAGAAGTCATTTTTTTACATATGTGAGAGATAAAAAATAAATGAAAATGTTCTTTGTATATTTTCTGTACGATTTTGTTCACAGTGGTAAAGTAAATGTGATTATTGGTGATAGTAATTGTCACGGTGTGTTCCTCTGCTGAATATACGCAGGCGTTTAAGTGGTCCGGGTGTTATCAGTATTAGGCTCCGCCACCCCTTTAAGAGAGCCGCCAATTTTTTCATCCCAGTTAAAGCTGTTAATATACGTATAGTAAAGGGACGATACTTAAAAAGTTTGGAATTACACCTTCATTTACTCTGTCTACCTTGCACCACCATTTTGTGCCCACAGCAGTACTGTTTATAAAAAAATCTGAACAGCTTTTTGTATTATAAAAATAGCACTTATAGGTTTATTGGCATATTGGTAGAATTTGTACTATATAAAGAATGTTGCAATCAGTTTCAATGGTATAGAAATGCACTGTATTATGTAGGAAATATTACATATGCATAGGTTGTGATGTCATTTTTTTACTGTAAGGTAAATTTGAGTATAAGTGAAAACAGGTGATATACTGCGAACCCGTTCAGAATGTGCACAGATTACATAGAGAGTAAATGGACAAAGTAAACGTGCACGTTGCTTGGTGTATGTATGCATGGTTTGAATCATTTGATGATACTTTAAGACATAATCTAAACACTATTTCTGCTTTACAATTGGGTACAGTGCACAGTGTTAGTAGTTAGTGACTAGATGCTGGTAAAGGGATTATTTATTGCTCGTTACGTACGAAATAAAGGTGGAGAGGGGCGTTTCTTTACAAGAGATATTTTATAAATGTGTGAGAAATAAAAAACAATTAAAAATGTTCTTAGTAAATTTTCTGACTTTTTTCACACTAGTAAACTAACTGTGATTATAAGTGATGAAAATTGTTAGGGTGTGTCTCTGTGCTGAATATACGCAGGACTTTAAGTGGGCTGGGTCTTACCGGTGCTGAACACTGCTACCCCTTTTACACACCCGCATTTTTTTCATCCCACTTAAAACCCTCAATATACGTATATTAAAGGAACGGTACAATAAAAGTTTAGGATTACACCTCAGTTTCCTCTCCTCATGTGTTACCCCCATTTTGTGCACCAAACAGTAGTGTTTATAAAAATTAAGAGAGCTTTATCTAGTATGAAAATAGCACTTATACCTTTATTAGCATGTTCATGGGATCTGTAGTGTAAAGAGAAGGTCGTAATCAGTTTCAATGGTACAAAAGTGACGTGACATATGTTTGAAAGATTACATGGTTTTAGGAGTAAGGTATAGAGGTAACAAATAAGCAGTATAGTTTGTTATGTTTAAACGAGTATGTAGTTTTGTAAATCAGATACGGCGTTGATTTGTGCAGCACACACTACACCCACAATGACCCTGGAACATGTCCCTGAATGCCTTGGCACACTGCAGCACACATCCAAACGCCAAATAGGCCCCCATCCACAATGTGCACAGAGTGCCCCCCTATCACCAATATCACAACCTACCCTTGCACATATGCTGAATCCAGCAAACCAGCAGATCCGTGACCCACACTGACTATGCAAGTAACACTGCATGTCGGATAGCATAGCAGCTGCGCAAAGAAAATGACATGGCCCACGAAGCAACATGTACAGAGCCAAGTGCGGATCACATCCTCAAAGGAGCAGGTCACACTCCGACGTGTCCGCGTGCAACCACAACCCATGCCTTACAATACACGCAGCAGACCAACAATGCACCAGGCCACAAAATCAGTCCACGAGCACACATCACCCAAGTCAAAAGCAAAACAGGCCCCAAAAAGCACACAATCCAAAGGCACCCCATCTCAAGGGGAGAAGGCTACACGAAATCAGAGCTGCAGGGGCAATTCTCCCACAATGCAGCCCACACGCATAGCAATGACAGAACATCAGCAATGAAGGCAATGTGGTACAAAACTCCCTCATATGGGTTCTATGTCCGGTGTGTGTGGCGGGGTGATGGCTGCGTGCTCCCTGACACATCAGACTGCGTAGGTGATGGGGCTGCATCAGATGTCGTCCAGCACCTATGCAAAAACAATGTCTGGCTCACAGAGGTGGAGCTTGCCAAAGGGATACACCCCGTTGCACATGCGACAGTCAGTTCTTCCCTGTGTTGGGACGAGGTCATTGTGGCACACGAGTGGACAATCTTTACAACACACCTCACAGTTAGACACCAGTGGAGTGGCATAGGCTTTATTGGCATGTGCGTGTCAGTACGGACGAGGCAACGGCCACAACAGGCACGGACATGCTTAAGACACTTACACGCAGCATGGGTACATGTCGAGGGGCAGATGATGTTGGGGCTGAAATGGACAAGATTTATCACATATGGCAACGCTCACAGCCTACCTTGCCTTGCTGGATGAGTCATGTGTTGTTTGGCGTCTGCACAGTGCCCCGTGTGAGGGGGCACGACTCACTGTACGTGGGGTCTGCATGGTGCTCTGCCTCCGGGGTGCGGCAATTGTCTGCTCTGCCGACAGTGATCAGGTGTGAGGGTCCGACAGGTTCACATGTCGTGCTACATCGCCATGTGTGTGCTCTCACCGAGCAGTGTGTCCGAATTGGCAACGTTGCCAAACGACGCTGTGTTCCTCGGACCATGGACCTGCGTCGCCTTGGACAGGTGTGTGTGCACACGCGTTATTCCACGCACATGCATCCAGAGCCCGACCGAAGGGATTCGTGTCCTCTGTTTTGGTGGGATATGTGAGCAATCCCCACTGTGCAACAAGTTGTTGGGCCATGTGCTGTGGGTGGCAATAGGATGTGGCTGCAGGTACGTAGTTACTCGTCCATGAATGCCCGTGCAGCTTTATGTGCAATGTGTTCCAATAGTACGTCGTTGTCGTGTTCAAGGAACACCAGGGTGAGCCAATCCATTAGGTGGTCCGGGCAGGTGTGCTCAGCCCACGCCGTCTCACCGATCCGCAACACAGCCCAATAGGGGAGCGCCTCGATGTGGTCACTGCACACGAGAAATTGTGCCATCTCCCATGCACAACTACCAATACATACGCAGTATGTCAAGGCATCCCATGCACGGCTGTCTCGGTTACACTCCTGTTCGTGATCCAACAGGGGGCGCAAACACAAGTCATAGTCCAATTCATCAACAGTTGTGTTGGATAGGCAGACATCCATGGGACACTCGAATGTGCATGTTTGGCAGTGGAACCAGGGCTGGACGCAGGTGACTTGGGCAATGCGGAAGCTGAGCCTGTAACTGATCCGCAGCACTGGCAGTGGCAGTGCGCCCAGTAAATACAGCATACGTGCACGGTACTGTTCCACGTGACGGGTGTTGTGCATGTGCCCGGTATGGCCTGCCATTGCGTTGGTGCGTCTTGTGAACAGGCACTCTTCTGGACTGCGGCTGTTGTGTGGCGGATATGCCACAGCTCTGAGCAATGATTTGAATGTGTGTGCAACGTTGTGGGACATGGGTTGCTGTTTCCGTGGGTGTCAAGGCCATCCCATGCGGGGGTACCACAGGCAGGGGCTTCTATGTGTGGGCTGTGGATAAGTCAGATGGTTTATTTGCGGAATGCGTGGTGTGGGAGTCATCCACATCTGCCATTGTATCTCTATCAGGGTGTTCCAGGCGCGTTTGGGACCAAGGTCAGAGGTGCAGGTGTCCTCCCGGCTTCTGCATTGGGACAATGGTGCTTTCATCCCTGATGTTTGTCTCACTACTACTTTCGTTTTGGGAATGTGATGTGGCTTTGGCGCTGAGATTGGGACACGGCCTTGGGCTCATGGTGTATGGATGGCGATGCACACACACATGTTGGCATGTGGAGCCAGGTGCCCGTGCGGCCTTGCGCTGCTTGTGCTATCTCACTCCGTCTCTCTCCCTCGCTCTCTCCCTCTCTTTCCTTTGTTGCGCGCATGGCACACCTTCTTCTCTTGGATTTGGTCTACCGGGCTGTGTGCTACGGATTGTCCAGTGGGAGCAGCTAGGACTCATCCTAGGGGTTGTTTCTGCTTTTGTTTGTCTGGGGTTTTGTGTTGGTGGTTGCATTGCTGTATGACTGATTCTCCATTTTCTGGTCACGCATGTATGTTTATTTTGCTGCTTGTGCGACATCAGGCAAGATGTTTGTTTTGGGATTGGTGGTGTTGGTGTGCAATTTCTTAGTCCGGGGTTGGGGGTGGTGCCGGGGGGGATGTTTCGGGTGTGGGATGGGGTCCTGGGGTGTTGGCGGTGGGTGTTGTGGCCCTGATGGGTATCCGGGCCGCATGATGAGTTGCTCCATGGCATCTGTTGCCCTTCGGATGTGGCGCTCAGCTGTGCTCCCTTTTGTGGTGCTGGCTGCCGTCCGACTCTACACCAGGTCAGAGCAGGTGTAAATTTCCTGGTGCTAACGCGCCTTATCGCCGGTTTTGTGTTTTTATCGCGGATGTGGCTGGTCGTTGTGAATGTTGAGGTGTGCTGTTGTCTCGGCTTTTGTCACGGGAACGCCTACTCTGCATCTCATTAGTGATATTTGCGAGGGTCCTCTGTGGCGATGTTTTTTGAGGCTGCTATCGCGAGTATACTGGTGCTGTGGGCTGTTAACACCGGCTTGTGAATGGGGGGGTAAATTTATCACGAGTTTGGCTGCGATAAAGTGCCGTTAATTCGGCGATGGCTCCTTGTGAATATGTCCCTTAATCTTTCCCCCCTATCCATCTCCATGTCGGTGGTTTTTGTTGCTCTCTAACAGTTGATCTGTACTTGTTTATGTACATCCACAATAAAATGTAAGCCTGTACCATATCTTTGCTAATATGGTGCAGTGTTATGCTTGCTAAGTTGCCGATAGAAGTGTTAAACTAATAAGGGTAACGTTTACATGTGCCATTTAGTTGAGAATATCACTCTAAGTATACAGATAACAATTTTACAAAATAGTATCTACAAAGTTATCTGTAGTGGGTTGCAGAGGAAGTGGTGTGGGACGGTGGGGTGCATGGGACGGGGGATGGGGCGGGGGGTGAGGGGAAAAGTAGGAGGTAGTGGAGTCACATATAAAATGGGAAGGTGAAACTAAATAATTCAATAAATACGTGCTGTATGTCGGATGACACTACCTGCCACCCTACTGTTCCCTTATTCCGCTCCAGTACCATGCAGCATTTCCTCTGCAAGCCGCCACTGGAACTTATATAATTGTATGTGATTATTTTGACATATTGAACAGATATAACAAATAATTGAAACTTTTTTTTCATTCTCAGAAAATTATTTTGTTTGGATTAAAAATTGAAAATGCCTAGAAGAACTGAAAAAAAAAGGAAAAACAAAAAGGCAATCTACCTAAAGAAAAGTCAAAAATGTGGATTACAAGAAAATGAGAGTACTACAAAAAGAGTTTCTTCTGGTAAAAACACTAGACAATTTCTAAAAAAAGTATTACGAACATTTAATGAAAATAACATCACACAAAGGAAAAAGAAACATTTTTCAAATAAGGAGAAGCAGAATTGGACTTCAAATTGCAAGAAAAAAAAACATGATAAGGAAAGAGTATTTGTTACCCGTAGACAAAAACAATTTCAAGAAATTCGTCAAAGAGTTTTTCGAAATAGAGTAATTCAGAATTTAATAAAAGGATGCCGCAAATATAAAAAGAAAGTGCTGCAATTGAAACAGAAACAGCGTGTTGAAAGCATAGTGGATACTGCTTTTAAGTTAAAACAAAAAATATTCATTTTCATTTTGAAGAGGATGAAAGTGTTGGATAAAACAATGAAGATTCTGAAAGACAAAAGTAAAAAAATACAGACGTGTGAACAGAAGCAACTTTTGTAAAATCTTCAGTGGAAAATGGAAACATACATCTAATAGTGAACCTTTTTTTAATGAAGAGAGTTACTTCCAAGAAAATAGTTTACCATTTGCAGTTGATACTGGAGGTCGTTGCTACGAAGTTCAGAATGGTTGTCCTGTTCCAAAAGAGGAAATGGTTACTATTAGTGCAGAACAGTTAATAGCTGAAGAAGTGCAAGGGAAACGCACACAAGCTCCTGTGTATAAGTGTGGTTGTAGCAGTATTTGTAGTATTCGACAGGAATCTATTGATATAATGCGAAATTTGTTACGAGAATATACACAGAAAAGTGTAAAACATAAGATTAGGTTGTTACAAACACTAGATCCTTGTAATGTAAGAAAATATACTGAGAAACATGGGCATTCTCTGGCTTGTCTTTCAAGAAAAGTGTGTAAAAGTGTTTTTCATCACTTAAGGATGTTAGCAGTACACCATTCAGAAATGCGGAAGTTTGTAAGGAAACTGTACTATGTAAAAAGTCCTGCATTATGTTTAGGTAAACTAAATACAGCTCTTTTACACGGTTCTTTATCAGATGTACAAAAAAAGTGTGATGATATTCAGTTCCGATATTTTGGTTCAGAAGAGCAGTGTATAGAAAGTGAAAGTTTGACAATTACAGATGTTGAAGAAGATGGGAAAGTGATTATGATTGATCAGTTTGAAGAAGAAATTGGAAAGTTTAACATAGTGTGCTCTGAAATTCCAAACTATGTTTGTGTTGTTTATCGACGTACTAATTATAAAATTCAAACTAGGAATGTTGATTTGTATTTGAAATCAGAAAAGAAGAATAATGATAAATGGAAAGAATTTGCAACTTACTTGTTAGTGGAAGGTCAATTTGAGTTAGGCAGTGATCAACGTATTTGTAAATATTGTTATAACAAATTAGAAGAGAACAAAATGCCCACTAGAGCAGTACATAATAAGTTAGAATTAGTAGCTATTCCGGAGGAACTGGCAGATTTGAATACATATGAGTCAGTTCTAATTCAATCTGTTCATCCATTTCAAACTATAATTCGCATGGAGCCTAAAACAGGTAAACTGCCACCAACAGACTTACAAAGAGGGCTGAAAGGAAGAGTAGTGTACTTACCTTTGGATTTTTAGAAAAATATTGAAATTGTTGCTGGAGACAAAGATGAAAATGAAGCAGTAGTCATTCTAGTAAATGGAGTACCAACAAAGAGTCGGAAAATATGGCAAGAATTTGTGGATGTTAAAAAACTTCAAAAGGCTACGTTATATCTTGTGGAGAATAATATTTATTATAAAAGTGTAAATGGGGAAGAACAGGTAATAAGTTTGGAAGATGAATCTGAAATTTCAAGTTGTCAAATAGAGAAAGTGTACAAGTCAAGGAGTGAAGAGATTTATGAACATTACACAATATGTCCTCTACATTCAAAAGAAGTAATAGGAAACAGTATTGAGTTATTTCAAATGAAAAAAGCAAAGGGAACTCCAATGAGTGTATGGGAGAAAAGCTTAGAAACTCGTTGTTTTCCACAGCTGTTTCCTACTGGAGAAGGTGGACGATATGATGACCGACCTGTACGGATTCCAGCTTCAGAATATCGCTCAACAAGATTATACTCTGAAGATCCTAGATACCGGCAGTGTATACCATATATATTTCACCTTTTGTTTGAAAGTGATCTGTCTTCTCTGTCCTATGCAGTGAACCACATACTGAAAACTGGAGTTCATCAATCACTTCTTTCAGCAAAAGAATTTGTGGAGAAAGTTCAACAAACAGATGTAAATTTAGAAGCACAGTTAATTAATTTGATGGCATGTCAACGAGGAACAAATGAGTATTGGTATCGTCGTCATGGAGAACTGAAGTGTATGTTACGGAACTTAGTTACACCAACATGGTTTGTGATACTTAGCTGTGCAGAGTATGCATGGGAAGATTTGCTTGAATTTCTACGAGAAGCAAATTCCAATGTAAAGAATGTTGAAATGAAGACACCTGGAGAACTGTGTTCTTTGGATCCTGTAAATGTGTGCAGATATTTTAATCATAGGTTTCAAGCTATGATGTCTTTCATCTGCAATAAAAAGAATCCACCTCTTGGAGAAGTCACCGATTTCTTTTGGAGAAAGGAGTACCAAGCGAGAGGTGCTACTCATATACATATGCTATTGTGGATCAAGGATGCACCTAAATTTGGAACTGATTCAGATGAAATAGTATTGTCTTTCATTGAACAGTATGTGACATGTGAGACTCCAAGAGAAGGAGGAGATAGAAGCTTGAGACAGCAAGTTTTACATTTCCAAAGTCACCGTTGTGGAAAGTACTGCCGACGAAAATACAAGTGTAAAGGAAAATTTTATACCAAGTGTCGGTTTGGATTTCCACGTCCAGTAATTTCTAAAGGAAGAGTAAATTCTTTTTTTTCTTCTGTAAGGCACACAATAACTCGCAAATCTCCAACGAATACCTACAACTTGAAAAGAAGAGAACTGTCAAAGTATATTAATGACTACAATCCGGTTATTTTAAAAATGTGGAATGCAAATATGGACATCCAGTATGTTGCAGACAACTCAATTGCTGTTGCACGCTACGTTACATCATATATAACGAAATCAGAAAGAACCGAGATGAAAGAAATGTGGGAAGAAATTGCACAAGAGAAGAGCCTTAGCAAAAAATTGTACAGCTTTACTTTGAAAATGCTTTCCCACAGAGAAATTGGATCGTATGAATGTTCAGACCGCTTGTCCTCTTCAAGTTTATATTCAAAATCACGAGGGATCATTTGGGTAAGTTTAGGTCTTGCCTGCTCACGAAATAGAGTGTTAAAATCATTAGAAGAAATTGAATACTTAGAAGCAAATGAACCAGACAGTACAGAGATTCTTAAAACTAATATGTTGGATACATACTATCCGAAAAGGAGTCGACATCTGGAACAGCTATGTCTGTATGAAGTACTTCAACATTACAGCTTCAAAAGAAATGTCAAACAGAATTTAAAACAAGGAAAATATGCAGTACTTGGATGTCAAGGATGTTTAGTAAAACACACAAAAGGTAACCTTATCAACCACAAGAAACTTAGGGGCCGATTCCGATTCGGGCCGAATTCTCTCCGACCGAGCCGGACCCGGAGAGAATTCCGACCGAATCGGATCCTAGCAGTCCGACCGAACGAGTACGATGCGTTCGCATGCTATCGGACTCGATTCGGTCGGACTCCCATTGAAGTCAATGGGAGCCTGTCGTACGACGCGTACGCGGGCTCCCATTGACTCAATGGGTGCGAGGCGGTCAAGGGCGCCCCTACAGCATGTACGCGTCCATGCGCATCGCGGCGCACATGCACAGGTAGGGGGACCCATGGGTCCCCCTGTGTGCGACTCGCGCGCCTACGCGTACAGGGGGGTCCGACGCAGACCCCCAAAGTCCGGCTCCGACAGCTTTTTCAAGCCGGACGGCGCGAGTCGGTCAGAGTGGTCGCGGCGCGCATCGTACTTACCCGGCCGGGAAACGTCTCCATAGCGCGGTGCGAGTCGTGTCCATGCGAGTCGGTCGGAGCGTGTTGAAGCCGCGTTCGAGTCGGTCGGAGATTTCGCGGGTGCCTGCATCATACTCGCTCGGCCGGACCGCGTACGATTTGGTCGGGAAACAGGGCTCCGAATCGGATCCGGTAAATCCGAATCCACTCGGAGCACTACCGGCCGAGATCGGAATCGGCCCCTAAGTTGTGAAACTCCAGACAAGCGAGAATTTTACTATTTAGCACTTCTCCCACTGTTCAAACCATGGCGTAGCGAAAGTGAATTACTTGGAGATTTCGACTGCTACGAAGATTCTTTTAATGCATGTAAAGATAGCATTGCATGTTCAATTTTCCCTACATATTTAAAAATGTTGAATGATGAAGTTGAACAGGAAAAGACTAATACAGCTGAAGTTGCAAATGAAAGTTCTCAAGATAGTCAAAGTTCTGGTCCATGTAGTCAAGATCCACTTGGAGAACCAATAGTGGAAAATGAAGCAGCGATTGCTATGCATGAAGTGGAAATTGCAATGCAACAAGCACAAGAGGAGAATATTACATTGGAAAAGTTAGAAGAACAAGTAAATATTGAACAGAAAGAAATATATGTACAAGTGAGAGAACAGTTAGAACATGGTTTGTTGCATGAAAAAAAGAATGTGTATGTTCATCATTTAAACCTATTCTGATGTACATCAGTGGTCAAGCTGGAACGGGTAAAAGTTTTTTAATTAAAGTTTTGACCAGTTATCTTAAAAAAACTACTGGTTCACATTTATCTTGTGTGGTAACAGCTCCAACTGGATTAGCTACGCACAATGTTAAAGGAATTACTTTGCATAGATTACTAATGTTACCAGTTGAGCATGATAATAAATTAGAATATCAGAAGTTGTCTGGAGAAGCTTCTTATGAAGTGTCAAGAGTGCTGAAGAAGATGAAACTTTTAATTATTGATGAGGTGAGCATGGTCTCAAACTTAATGCTTGCTTTCGTGCATTTAAGAATGCAACAGGTATTAAAAACAGATTACGACGTTCTCTTTGGAGGAAAACATTTAATTGTATTTGGAGATCTGCTACAACTAACTCCTGTAAAAGGAGAATCAGTCTTTAAAACTCTTCTACATGAAGACACTAGGAAATCTTTGGGAAGTATTGGAAATGTGAATCTCTGGTTAAATTTTGAATATAAAGAACTCACTCAGAATATGCGACAAGCAAGAGATGAAGATTATGGAAATATTCTGAAAGATGTAAGAATTGGTGTTCTAAGCAAACATGGTAAACAAGCTTTACAAAGTCGTCTACTAAAGAACTTGTTTACAACTGAAAACACACCAGCAGCAGTACTGTACAAGAACATTGCAGAAAAAAGTCTATACTTTGCTTAATGCCTACACTGGAAGAAAGTTATACATTTAATCAAGAGCTTCTGAAATTGGAAAATCAAGAAATAGTTCACATTGAAGCTATTGATAAAATTGAGCATCAAGGAATAACAATTCTTCTTTCAAATAAACTACAGACTAAATTGGATTCTTTGGAAAAGTCTGTATCAAAAACTGCTGGCTTAGAAAAAAATTAGATGTATGTATAAACTGTCGGGAAATTTTGAGGCATAATTTGAATATAGAAGAAGGTTTAGTGAATGGAGCAATAGGGAAAGTTGTTCAATTTGTAAAATATCAAAACAGAAATGCAATTAAATTCTTGAAAATTAAATTTGATCAGATTACAGAGGTAAAACAAATTGGGCGTTGTGCTGTACGTTTTTGCTGGTAAAAGACTTCTATGTTCGTAGAAAACAGTTTCCTTTCTGTTTAGCATATGCAATAACCATTCATAAATCTCAAGGTTTAAGTGTAGATAATGCTTTAGTAAATGTTGGAAGAACTGTGTTTAAAGAGGGAATGGCATACGTTGCATTATCTCGAGTTAGAACATTGTCTGGTTTGTATTTAATTGATTTCGATGAAAACAAGGTTAGTGCTGATGTAAATTGTGTAAGAGAATATAATCGTTTAAGAAGACTTTATGCACCAACTTTAGGTGAATATCCTATTTATGAAAAACGTGCTGATGAATCAAGTGTGGTTGAAAAGCAGAAAAAAATTCAAGAGAAAAGAAAAGATGCAAAGAAACAGAAAATACAAACAAGTGATGATGTTGTGGGATACCAATTAGAAAATGCTTCTGGTGTCAACTGCTATGGTAATGTTATTCTAAACGTTATATTTTATCTAGAAGATGTTTATGGTGAAGTTATGGAAAGTCAGGAACAAAGATTATGTTCTGCACTTTATACTTTATTTGAACAATTGAGAACTGACAGAAGTAAGATCCATACTGATCACACAAAAGAACACATCAGAAATGCCTTTTCTCATGCACATCAATACCCTATATTTGTCGGATAGTGGTTTGTCCAAAAATTTAGTAAATTCTGGTGCTTTCCAGGCAAAGAAAACCCCCCTCTGCTGATAGGAGGCAAAGTCAACTCTCAAGGTGAACTCTCAAGGTGAAGCAGCCGCCCACCTGGAGTTAAAGTACACAATGCACAAACTGCCGAGGCACGCTAAATAGTCCATAAGTTGTACTTCTGGTTTATAAACAACCAGATACGTATAAAAGTGACTTCATTTGAGATGTCATCAGTGATGTCATCAGTGATGTCACTGACCATGCCATGAATGATGTAATATGTGACGTCATGAGCAGTGCATTATGGGACGCGAGTTATAGTTAACTGAACTAACTATAACGGTGGAATTTCTATGGTTTTGTACGAGTGAAATGTCCAGCTAACTATAACGTCCCTGAAACCTATGGTTTTTTCAGTGAATATATATATACATATATATAAATATATATATATGTATATATATATTCACACAAAAACAAAGGTTACAAGTATGTTATAGTTAGGGTCAGATTTTACACACACAAAACCATAGACATTTCACCAGTTATAGTTAGAGTTATCGCAAGAAACTATAATCATGCCCTAAGGTAACTATAACTAGCGCCCCACAATACACAGTTTTCTCATCAATAATTTTTACAGCAAATGTTGCCCTGATATTATCAATGATGTCATAGAACATGTCATGAGTGATGTACTATGTGGGGTAATTAGCAGTGCGTGGGCAGGGCGCAAGTTATAGTTACCTTACGGCATGAGTTATAGTTTCTTGAGATAACTCTAACTATAACTACAGAATTTTTATGGTTTTGTGTATGTAAAAGGTGAACCTAACTATAACGTCCCTGTAACTTTTGTTTCTTTTGGGTGAATTTCTACGATTTTTAAAATTCTATTTCTGAACTATAACGACCCTGTAACCGTTGTTTTTTTCAGTGAATTTCAGTTTTTTTAACGTAAATCCAATCAAGGCCGCAAATGCAGCCATCCCCCTGCATGTAGACAACCCGGGAGGGGGCATGTAGCCTCCTCCCTCGGGCCCACCACATTTTTTTAGGGGAGGGGTAAGCAGACCTCTCCGCGGGCCGTATTTCTGTGGTTATTGTAAATGGGGAGGGACCACACAGCCCCCCTTTCTTGACCGATTTCTGGCCCTTGGGACCCCATCTCCCGGGGCCCGGCCCTATTAAGAATGGGGAGGAGGGCACAGAGCCCACTCTTCCCTGGCCAATTACGGCCCTGGGGACCTCATAGCCCGGGGCCTATTCATTTATTCATTTGGGAGGGGGGCCCCACACCCCCCCGGCCTGATGTCTGGTCCTGGGGACCCCATTTCTCAGGGCCTGGCCACATTATGAACTGTGAGGAGGGCACGCAGCCCCACTCCTTGGGCCAAAATTGGCCCTGGGGACCCCTTCCCTCAGAGCCTGGCAACTAAAGGGTGTGTGCCCCAGAGCCTACCCAGGGCACTCACCATCTCCTTTTTGGGGGCCACGGGAGGAGCACCAGGGCCCCAACTGGCTCCCAGCCTCCAGCAGGAGCCAGCTTTGCTCCCACCCACAAGGAGCAGCAACAAATGCTTCCCCATGTGGGCAGGAGCAATTTGTTTATCTGTCTCCGTGCCCACTTTAGTGCAGGCAGGGAAACAGATGAAAAGTCAGCTCCAAGCAGGTGGGAGCATTTTACATGCCTCCCCGCTGGAAGTGGACTTAGTGTTTGCTCTTGCTTGGTGGGAGCTTTAAAATTACTCTCGCCAATCGAGAACAAACTCACTATGTCCCGGGGTAGGCATCCCCGGAAGTAGCAGGAGCCCAGCGGTGAGGGATGTTGGCCCCCAGGGCCATTAATGGCTCCAGGAGGGGGCCGCCTTGCCCCTCCATTTCATTTGCATGGCCGGGCCCCAGGGGATGGGGTCCCTGGGGCCAAATGTGGCACGGGAACATGGGGGTGCAGGTACCCTTCCCCATTTATTTTAAGGCCGGGCCCCAGAGGATGGGGACCTCGGGGCCAAAATCGGCCCAGGAGGGGGAACGTGTGCCCCCCCTTTTGTATTCTGGTTTGGCCAGGCCCCGGGGGATCGGGTCCCCGGGGCCAAAATCGACCCTGGAGGTGGGCCGCGTGCCCTCAGCTCCCTGTTTGTGAAATTGGCTGGGTCCTGTGGGATGGGGCCCCGAGGCCAAAATCGGCCTGAGGAGGGGGGCCGCCTATGCCCCTCTTAATATAAAAGATATTTCCCCCTCGGGACCTGGCCCACCATGGGGGGCAAAGAAAAGCAAGAGCAGACAACTGCACATGCTTTTTTTTTCCAATTTCGCTGCGATCTGGCAATCCTCAGCGGTTTCCTACCAAAATTAAAAGAAAAAAATAAAGTTTTTAGCCCCCGGCAGGGTCCCTGTGGAATCTCACCACCAAGCCTAAAGGATCAGGGTATTCCTACCCTACCCCCTTCTTTTTTATTTAGTCTTTTTTATTAGGACTCGGACGAGTACGAGTCTCAAGATGGCTGCCAACACTTCCTGGTTGAAGTGTTGGCAGCCAATCAGATCTCATTTTGAGATCTGTCAGATCTGCTGACCCTCCACATCCCTAGATATAAAGATCATATTTTTCTTTAATAAAGCATAAACTACTGAATGGGACTTTGGACAGAATTTCCAGCACCCTTAAATGACTTGTTGCTCTCTACTGGTGAAGGAATGAATCCAGAAACACATGTGTAGAGTTACATAGCACAGGCTGCACCAACAAGGGAGAAAAATTAAAGACAACCACTGAAGTAAGAGTTATCATGCACTAACTATGATGTATTGGGGCAAATTGAGTGCTGGGATGTGAGGCAGTGTGCTCCCACCCTCCGTGTGTGTGTGTGTGTGTATATACCTTACATATACTTACCTTTCGTTGTAAAGCCATATTCATTCCTATGAACAGTTGGGAGAAAGAAATCTGGTACCCCTATCTGGATACACTACCCAACCAATGCCTTAGAGCTGAAATTTTAAGATGGAGAATAGGCATCAATCATTGTGTATCGAATGGGAGAATAAAATCAGTAATGCTACGACCTTATGGTAAATGCTCATGTAGGCTGGGCACAAAATGTGATAATTTACATATTATAATGGACTGTCAAAATTTTCTACCATTGCGGAAATTGTTTTTACGCTCCATATTTTTAAAATATGATGTCGCCTCGCGTCCCCAAGCGATTGAACTTCTTACTGATATCCCAAACCTCGATATAGCAATAGCCATTGCAAAGTATATGAAGGCGGTAAAAAGGTCTTTCTTGGAAAAAGAATTGGATGGTTGAAAAATAGGCCAGAAGTTAGGATGGTTATTGATCTTAAATAATTTTTATTTGAAATATTAGTTTTAAGAAATACATCTTAGAATAGATTCTTATTGATTTTAGAATATTATGGGTATTTATTATATATGATGTACTGTGTAAATTGAAAGGACGTAGGCGGAAATCAGTCTATTACTATGGTGCTGTTGAAGATTTGTATTGCAATGATTTTAAAATATTTATTGTGCCATGTTCTTATGTTGGTTAAAGACCTACGGTCTAAATAAACGTATTTCCACTCACTCACTCATATTCATGGTAAAAGCTCATTCATGGTAAAGGCATTGCATGGTAAAGGATGCATGGGAAAGGCATTCCATTGTAAAGACAGCGTTGTAAAGGCTGTCTCCCGTGTCAGCAGAATCCCCACTGCCTGTTTTACCAATAAACAGACTGAACATTACGAGGCCTGGTACACACTACATTTGCAGCCTGTATCGAAGAGAGAAAGCAATTTCGATACAACAGAATTACCTACTCTGTATAATATTAAAGAAGTGCAGGAAATTACTCCGAAGCTATCGGAAAATACAGTAAGTGACTGGACATTTTTGAATGATGGACAAAAAGTACAAACATAGAGGTAGAAATAAAATAGCGTTTGATAGTGTCCTGAAGGGGCAATGCAAGAACAATACCAGTAGAAATGGTCTATGGAGGTTTGTCTGCCAACTTTAACTTCGATTTTCCCTGAAGACAAAAGGAAGCTAGGCAGACAGAAAGATGATTGTTATAATGACCCTACAATCTATATTAAAACTGACAGCAAAGGTACAAAGAAAGCAACATTTAAAAATGGCAAACAGGGGTTTGATCAGAAAAAACAAAATCATAAGACCCACACTGTTCCTGAGGTTTTTCTATAAGGTTATAACAGAAGATCAGCCATTCAGAAGGCAAAATCTGCTATTTCAAAAGGAGAAGGAGAGACCTGAAGGAGGGGAAATATGACTCTGTCAAGAAGCTACAAAAATCCTAGTTGGGTAGACCTCACAGCATTCACTATCATCACTATTTTTAACGTTAAATAGGGGTGCAACAGATAATCAAAATAGTCCACCTTTAACAACCAAAGGGGTAGGATGTACTCGATGCGCGGAAGAGGAGACTGGCTCATTGATAAAATCAAATAGAAGTACAAACAATAGATAGGAAGTATTAACAGTAGAAGATGAGGTTGCAGGGAGACTGTTGAATGGTGCGAATAAGAGAATATTTCAAGAAAGTATTAAAGAGTTACAAAATATGAAAGGCTTTGGAAAAATTCCCCAACAACTTGTAGAACCAGGCAGGTTCTCTACACCAAAAGAAATCAGAAAGACATTCAAGAGACGTGTGCTGCTCCAGAGAAAAAAGCTAGATGACTTAACTATGAGAACCAAAGCACTCGAAGACTATATGCTGAAAGTAACACAAGAAGAGCAGAAGAATAAACATGAGATTATATCACTAAAATCTTAAAATAAAACTTTATTTATTTATTTATTAATTTTTGCGTTTTTATATGTGTCAGAGCGCTTTACAATAGACACTATGGGGTTGATTCCGATCGGAGGCGCACCTCATACCATTCGGCCGGGAAAAAAGCCAGGCGAATGCCTGTTTCCCGACCGATTCGCACATACGTCCGAACGAGCAAGTACGATGCGCACAACTGCCCAAATCCCGACCCAGTCGTACTCACCCAATACAGGTCCTGTTCTCCGACCGATGCGGATCCGGAAACGCAGAATCGAGTCGCACGGAAGCCAAAATGCAGCCCCATCCGGCCGGACAAGTACGATGCGCTTTCCGTACGTGCCGAACCCGTCGCTACGCACGGCACGTCAAAGCATCCGGGAGAGGCGTACATAAGCTCCGATTCGCGCCACAAGACGATCCACGGCTACGAGACGAACACGCCAGCGATGAGGACGAGGCGAAGCAAAGAGAAAGACGAACGAGACGAACCAACCATGAATCCCATCGCGCAGGTCCTACCAATACTCTACATCTATTACCGGAACAGGCACGGACGCGTACGGCGCAGAAGGTAAGTCAGACACCAACCACAAAAACAAACTACACGTACCCGACATATCACACACACACAGAGGGATGCAGAAATTACTCACACCAGCAACAGCAGCACCATAGGGGCGGGATGGCCATCACCAATGCCACATATACACATAGGGGCCTGGATGCCAACAACTAACACCACCCCTACCCAGGGGGTGCTAGATGCCTGTCACTCCTACCACCTCTACCCATGGGGGCTGGATGCCCACCACCACTACCACCCCTACTCAGGGGTGCCAGATGCCTACCACTACTACCACCTCTACCCATGGGGGGCTGGATGCCTACCACTACTACCACCTCTACCCATGGGGGCTGGATGGCTGTCGCTACTACCACCTCTACCCATGGGTGCCAGATGCCTACCACTACTACCACCTCTACCCATGGGGGGCTGGATGCCCACCACCACTACCACCCCTACTCAGGGGGGGCTGGATGCCTACCACTACTACCACCTCTACCCATGGGGGGCTGGATGCCTGTCACTACTACCACCCCTACCCATGGGGGGCTGGATGCCTACCACTACTACCACCTCTACCCATGGGGGGCTGGATGCCTACCACCACTACCACCTCTACCCATGGGGGGCTGGATGCCTACCACTACTACCACCTCTACCCATGGGGGCTGGATGCCTACCACCACTACCACCCCTACTCAGGGGTGCCAGATGCCTACCACTACTACCACCTCTACCCATGGGGGCTGGATGCCTACCACTACTACCACCTCTACCCATGGGGGCTGGATGGCTGTCGCTACTACCACCTCTACCCATGGGTGCCAGATGCCTACCACTACTACCACCTCTACCCATGGGGGCTGGATGCCCACCACCACTACCACCCCTACTCAGGGGGGCTGGATGCCTACCACTACTACCACCTCTACCCATGGGGGCTGGATGCCTGTCACTACTACCACCCCTACCCATGGGGGCTGGATGCCTACCACTACTACCACCTCTACCCATGGGGGCTGGATGCCTACCACCACTACCACCTCTACCCATGGGGGCTGGATGCCTACCACTACTACCACCTCTACCCATGGGGGCTGGATGCCTACCACTACTACCACCTCTACCCATGGGGGGCTGGATGCCTGTCACTACTACCACCCCTACCCATGGGGGCTGGATGCCTACCACTACTACCACCTCTACCCATGGGGGCTGGATGCCTGTCACTACTACCACCTCTACCCATGGGGGGCTGGATGCCTGTCACTACTACCACCTCTACCCATGGGGTGCAGGATGCCTGTCACTACTACCACCTCTACCCATGGGGGGCTGGATGCCTGTCACTACTACCACCTCTACCCATGGGGTGCAGGATGCCTACCACCACTACCACCTCTACCCATGGGGGGCTGGATGCCTACCACTACTACCACCTCTACCCATGGGGGGCTGGATGCCTGTCACTACTACCACCTCTACCCATGGGGGCTGGATGCCTGTCACTACTACCACCCCTACCCATGGGGGCTGGATGCCTACCACGACTACCACCTCTACCCATGGGGGCTGGATGCCTGTCACTACTACCACCTCTACCCATGGGGTGCTGGATGCCTGTCACTACTACCACCTCTACCCATGGGGGCTGGATGCCTACCACTACTACCACCTCTACCCATGGGGGGCTGGATGCCTGTCGCTACTACCACCTCTACCCATGGGGTGCCAGATGCCTACCACTACTACCACCTCTACCCATGGGGGCTGGATGCCCCCACCACTACCACCCCTACTCATGGGGGCTGGATGCCTACCACTACTACCACCTCTACCCATGGGGGCTGGATGCCTGTCACTACTACCACCCCTACCCATGGGGGGCTGGATGCCTACCACTACTACCACCTCTACCCATGGGGGCTGGATGCCTACCACCACTACCACCTCTACCCATGGGGGCTGGATGCCTACCACTACTACCACCTCTACCCATGGGGGGCTGGATGCCTACCACTACTACCACCTCTACCCATGGGGGCTGGATGCCTGTCACTACTACCACCCCTACCCATGGGGGCTGGATGCCTACCACTACTACCACCTCTACCCATGGGGGGCTGGATGCCTGTCACTACTACCACCTCTACCCATGGGGGCAGGATGCCTACCACCACTACCACCCCTACTCAGGGCGTGCCAGATGCCTATCACTACTACCACCTCTACCCATGGGTGCCAGATGCCTACCACTACTACCACCTCTACCCATGGGTGCCAGATGCCTACCACTACTACCACCTCTACCCATGGGGGGCAGGATGCCTACCACCAACAACACCCCCACTCACAGGATGGCTAATGCATGACACAACAAGCACACACCAACATAAGGAATGCAACAAAAAGACATCCCCCCCAACACCATGACAAGCGTGTGTAGACTGTGTCAAATGCCTACAACACTGAACATGACTTTGAACATACAATGTGACCCCTATCACATGTGTCACACATAAATGTGTGTGGCCCCCACAATGCAAGCAGACCATGACCACTGTGGCAATGGGGTCCAACCCCCATCATCACAGTGACCAAAAGGTAAGTGTGGGGTCCATAGCTGAAGCACATTTTGCACATTGTGGCAATGGGGTATAAACCCCCATCATCACAGTGACCATAAGGTAAGTGTGGGGTCCATAGCTGAAGCACATTTTGAACATTGTGGCAATGGGGTCCAACCCCCATCATCACAGTGACCAAAATGTAAGTGTGGGGTCCATAGCTGAAGCACATTTTGCACATTGTGGCAATGGGATCTAAACCCCATCATCACAGTGACCAAAAGGTAAGTGTGGGGTCCATAGCTGAAGCACATTTTGAACATTGTGGCAATGGGGTCTAAACCCCCATCATCACAGTGACCAAAAGGTAAGTGTGGGGTCCATAGCTGAAGCACATTTTGAACATTGTGGCAATGGGGTATAAACCCCCATCATCACAGTGACCAAAATGTAAGTGTTGACATTGAAAAAGCTGCAACTGCCAAACTGCATGGATGATTCCTGGTCACAGAACAACAAACACATCAGTGGCAAAGTAGTGCTTGTGTCCCATAGCAACATAGATTGGGGGAGGCAAACAGTGCAGTGCAAATAAGACATACCTTTGGCCATGTGCAGACAAACATCACCCATGGGGGCTGACACTGTCAACATCCATCAATGACACAATGACAGAAGTGACCATCATAATGCAGACCCACATATTTGCACCAATGGGCACACTAATGTAGATACCCTGTGGAGACTGTAGATGTGAGGTGAACAAATAACATACCATGGCAGCAATGGGACACACAAACAATGATCATTGTGCTGACTGATGACCTAGGAGTCCCAGGGACAGCAGGTGAAACCCACCAAACAACATACAGCCAATAGCACACTAAAGATATGCCAATGCAGTGGTGCAGATGCACAAACAGGCAGACCCACACTGCACATCAAACACAACAGGTGAGGGGGGTGCCAGTGTCCCCAGGCAACCACACAACACATGATGAGGCCTCAATACCAATTACACAGATGCACATACAGTGCCACACAAAAGTAACTCATGGATCCAAATCCCCTATGTGGGCAATCAGGCATTGTTAGATGAGAGGGAGCACAAATAACACATGTCACACAAGCTTGTAGGAACAGCAACTAACACAGCAAGAGACAGACCCACCACAGCACTACCCCCAGGGACCCCATATTGTGCTGACACTAGCCTGCATGATAATCCCACTGTGATGACAATGTTAGATGTCGTTCACACTGTGAACCCCAGCCATGTGTCCTGAGCAACTAACTACCATCACACCTACACAAGCTCCAATCAATCAGCACGGCCTGCCAGCCAAGGCCAATATGGAGGTAGGGGTCTGGCCGTGCAACAACTCACTTTTGCACACACTCAACACCACACACCCTGATCTCCACCAATGTGCAGCAGTGAAGCTCACATGGACTGGTGACATTGCACATGCACCCATGACAATACCAGGGGTGGTGGTGGGAACCAAGGTGCAGAAACCCATCACACATGGCCAGTCAACAAGACTTGTCAATGTCTGACACACAGCACAGTATGCTGTACATGGGCATGATGTGAAATCCACCACAATCAATGGGATCCTGGCCATAGTCACACACCAATGAAGAAGCCAAGGTGACACACGAAGAACACACGTACACAACTACCAACATTGCAGCTCTGACCCTGAGGAGTGGCAGCTGTCACACACACAACGTGTCACAATCACTGTAACCTAACACAAACTGTAAATCACATTACTCGTGTAAACAACAAGTGCCAAGGGGAATCCTGAATGTGTCCCATCTGCGTTTGCCCGCATCCCCAGCACTGACAACAAAGACAACCTGGGATGACAACCTCATGAACATTAGTTTGCCATGCACCCACATCACAGAGAAACCAGGTCCAAGATGCTGGATGAACACAGAACAACTCAGCAAGCATCACAAACAGGAACATCCCTAGGGACACAGCCTGTGTAGGAAAAGGGAAGGGAACACGCACAGACATGCTTACACAACACAGGCCCACTCAATGTCACCAGATTACACACTGCCATGAGGGCACACCACTCCTGTGGACGGTCCGCTGTGCCAAACCTTGTCTGTGCATGACCCAAACATGTCAGCAGAACACTCCGTCAGTGAGTCAACAACCACAACACACAGAAGGCTCTGCTCACATCAGCCTGGGTACGGGGGTGTCACGTCAGTCATCTGCACACACACCAAACACATGTCAAGCAAGTTGCACTGTATACACAGATGAGTCCTTCGACATTGATGTGCAAAACTGCATGTCCAGTGGAGCTGGGCACACAGTCAGGGAAATTGGAACATTGAACAGTGGTAAGCACACCAGATGTGCATCAGTGTAAGACAAAGATGTTCATTTACTAATGCAAAAAGGACATCCCTGTGTCAAATGCTGAACATTACACCCTCAGACTGTAGCAAAGGATGCCATAGATCCAGAATACAACAGGACACATATCCCATGGACCACATGGAGTCCATCACTGCAACACTTCATCGTCCTGATGTGAACACTATTACAACTGCAAATGCAGGATGCTACTCATCCACATCATGTACATCAAAAGAAAACCCAAAAGTAAACACAAAGAGGCTTTATTCAGCAAATGTCAGGGTAAAAACGGAAGTCCAAAAGAAACTAAGGCCAATGGCCAGTCCAAAATCACAGTACCAACGGGGTGAGAAGTGACAACTGGTCACACATTGCTTGCCTGCACTGGTACGGTTGGGGGACATCACCCTTGGAGGGGCATACAAGGGGCAGGCCAGGCACCGCAGGGACAGGATCAGGGGATGGCAGAGTGAGGCAGTGAAGGGGTGGTGGGTGCAGGAGTGTCACCGGCAACTGCAGTGGAGGTGTCTGACTCAGGGGGCCGGCACCACCGTGGTACACAAGTCAGTTGGTGTGGGTGCCGCAACCACTGCAGTGGGCTGGACTGATGTAGTGGACTGGGTACCCACTGCAGTGCCCGAGTCAGATGTGGTGGTTGTGGACTCCACTGCAGTGCATGACTCCAAGGGAGTGGAAGGGTGGGCAGATGAGGTGGGCAGGACAGAGGGGGGACCCGGTCCCCACAACAGTGCCACTAACAGGCAGAGCGTCTGGGTTGGGGGTGGAAGAGCAAGTGGCAGGGGGGGAGGGCCTAAGCAGTCTGGGGATGCGGTATCGGTGTGTGGGGGAACCTGGGGCAGGGTGTGGCTGGGGAACCTGTGCAGTGGTGGCCTGGGGGATGGAGGAGAGAGACTGGGCGCTGGAGCTGCGTGGTGGTGGTGGTGGGGTCTTGCTCTTCCTGCTCCGGGGGACTTCCGAATGGGCTCCTGTGTCTGCCTGCGCCTGGGGGAGGGTGTCCGGGGCGAGGGGCACTCCTCTCTGTGTGAGTGGACTTCCTCTTCCCCTGGTGTGCTGGGTCAGCAGGAATGGTGGGGAAGAGGCCGAGGTCACACAGGAAGACCTGCTGTGTATGTGGGGTAGCAGGCGAGGCAAGGGAAGGGGTCTTGGAGGGAGAGGATTTGGAGGACTGCGGAGTGAATGTGGATGCCTGTGTGTGTGTGTGTTCCCCATCCCCTGTGTCTGTGGTATCAGTTCCCTGAGGATGCTTGTGTGCACGTCTTGCCTTACTCTTGGGTGTGTCTGTGCTGCTTGTCTCTGTGTGTGTGGATGACTGTGCAGGTGTGCATGTGCTTTGGACAGGTAGGGGGGCAGGAAGTGTGGATGGGGCAGAGGTGGGAGGGGTGAGGGACTGTTGGAGGAGGGACACTGCTGCCAGTCAGGGAGGAGTCCATGGACCTATTGCTCCTCTGTAGGGCAGACATACCCATCGAGATGCCCTCCATGAACGACACCAGCTGTGTCAACAGAGTGGTGTGTGCATGGAGGACACTCAGCATTGCTGTCTGCCCTACATGGAGCTGCCGAAGGAGGTACACAGACTCCTCACTCAGGGCAGCAGGGGACACAGGGGCAGGGGCTGCGGTGCCTGGCACGAAGGAGACACGCTCCCGAGCACGGGAGCCTCCACGGACCTCAGGAATGGGAGCCGATGGGAGGGCGGTGGTGGTGGTGGCGGTGGACCAGACAGACTAGCTGGCCTTTGGTGGCTGCCGAGACCCGCCTCCACAAGGGAGTCATCCTCCGAGCTGCTGTGGTCCCCAGCTGAGGTGGATGGTGCTGAGGACTCCTCGGTGTGGCTCCCCTGCCCTCCGTGCCACTGGGTCCCTCTGACCACTCGTCCAATGCTGACCCAGTCTGGCTCCGCTGCTCCTCCTGGTCCATGGAGCTGTCCCCTCCTGTGGCCGTGGATGTATCTGCAATTAGGGAAACAGACAAACATCAGCCACCTGCACTGACCGCACACACCACAGTAAGTACAGCACATTACAGAGCAAGCCCTGGCATCCTTAGTTGAACATTGCCTAAAGTCCTCACACAGATTCGGGGAAGCCAATTGTCAGTCTGATGGTCAACCATGGGACTCACACCCCTCCTGCCCTTGCACCCATCTGTCTGGTGCCTGTCTGATGGTAAGACCCCAGTGTGGACACATGCACCACCTACACAGTTGTTGGACATTGCAGGGAACACGGTGAAGCATGTGAACATACACACATCACATCTCTTGCCACTGAGTCAGTGCAGGTGTCCGGATAAAGGGATGGCCAGATTCTAATTAGGAATGCATGTGATGCATACCAGCACCAGACACCATGATGCACCCATGTCCGGATAGTCAATGCCACAATGGGGTGCATGTTGCACATGTCACTCCCCTGCAGGATCAGTCCCAGGAAGTTGAATGCCATGACACAGGAATGCGTGCAAAGTCATACATTACTGTCTCAAGTCACATGGCCATTGCAGCCAGCCAACAACAGTCTGCACTGTGTCACAATCCGAGGGCATGGGGAATGCAAGTTATGTGACTGACAAGTGCACATGTCCATCCCCCAAAACCACATCATCTGTACTACTATTTGTCCACGTCATACCAACTGGACATATGGGGGACATGAAACACAACTCCCTGAACATGAGCACCTCACAGTGTGCTGTGAATGAAAATACAGCTGCTTGAAAGTCACAGTCGCAAACACCTGTGTGCACAGTCAAGTGATCAGACACCTATAAGTCACAGAAGTATCGTCTATCATGGTCACATCTCAGATGGCATGCTGAGCCCCAAACGATGAACATACCAGTAGTCCTGACAACGAAGACACAGCACAATGAGACAGAGGCAGACACCTGAGGGTACATTTCACTGACCACAACATGCCAGATGATACACAGGAGTGGGAGTACAGAGTGTATTGTATGCACTGGAGTAGGCATGACTGTCCAGCTCCACCTGTAAGAGGGATGAGTCCTGGACAGTAGGCAGGTGGCTAAGCATGTGTGACACACTGGATACACATACTCCTGAGGCCCAAATATTGTTCCCACCAGCAGCATGGGTGTGTGCCACATTCCCCAGGGACATGTGGTGAGTCAGAGCAGCAAGCGGACCACATATCAAAGTTACACGCAGATCACATGTCAGAACTTAGGCATTCTGTAAGCAATTGACCCACCCATGAATTGCACAACATAGTCACGGGAACAAATGCTGTCCCCCACCTTGAGCAAAGCAAAATGCAATGACACAGTCCCCAAATTAGACAATTTCCTGACTATAAGGGCCACACATATGCGTATCAGAGGAGAAGTGGGCATGTAACAAATGAGGGACATGGGTCCTGGACGACATGACTGATGTACTGTGGAAGTTTAACCAGGCCAGAGGAGGGCACATAGCATGGCAGAAAAAGTGCACAGTGCAGTCATGGACTCACCCCTCCTTGCTGCTGTCTGTCCTTCAGCTGCCCATCCAGGTCAGGGAAGACCACCGCCAGGATCCGGAGCATGTGGGGGTCAGGGTCCGGTGTCCGCCCTCCTGCGAGGAGGCGACAGCTTCAGCTGGACCCTTGCGATCCTCCGGGTCCAGCCACGAAGGTCCTGCCACCTCTTTTGGCAGTTGCAGATCCTGCGCCTGTAGACCCCCACGGATCTTACTTTCCGGGCTATGGTCAGCCAGATTTCCTGCTTCTGGTGGGCATCAACCTGTGAGGATGACAAAGTGAAAAGGCCATTACTACACATGCACAATTAGTGAGGCAGTGGACAGCACACTCACCTGCTCCCCTGGTGTCCCATACAGCTTGCTGTACTGTGGAAGGAGGCTGTCCAGCAGGGCCAGGTTCTCCTCAAGGCTGAAGGCTGGGGCTCTCTCCACAGTACGTGCCATTGCAGGAGCCAGAGGATGCATAAACAGCAGCAGTGTTGGTGGCAGATGTCATCCTGGAGCATGTAGTGCAGGCAAGTGAGCTCTCAGGGGAACAGCCAGCATTATATGTCTGCTGCAGAGGCAGATACTGTCCCATGTGTGCAAAGTGATAGGTCCAAGACGTTTGCATCTTCTGAATTTGACCTATCCATGGAATTGCAGCACTAATACACGCCCACAGCATCCTTCAAATCTTCAACTTCATGACACCCATGATTTTGCAACATTGTTGTGGCTGGCCAACTGAATTCACTGCATCAGACTCGTTGGAGCTTCGAAAACGCGTCCGTTGCCATGCCAGGCCCCAGCCAATGTGTGCGCACCGTTCGGTCCATTGCTGTACAACGCGTACCAGGCATACAATGCGTACCCGCTCACATTCAATGCAATGGGCCGGCCGGGCACACCGATCGGTCCATTGCTGTACAACGCGTACCAGGCATACAACGCGTTCCCCGCTCCCATTCAATGCAATGGGCCGGCCGGGCACACCGATCGGTCCATTGCTGTACAACGTGCATCAGGCATACCACGCGTACTCGTCACATTCAATGCAATGGGCCGGCCGGGCACACCGATCGGTCCATTGCTGTACAATGCGTACTCAGGCATACAACGCGTACTCGCTCACATACGATGCAATGGGCCTGCCGGGCACACCGATCGGTCCATTGCTGTACAACGCGTACCAGGCATACAACACGTACCCGCTCAATTACGATGCAATGGGCCGGCCGGGCACACCGATCGGTCCATTGCTGTACAATGCGTACCAGGCATACAATGCGTACCCGCTCACATACGATGCAATGGGCCGGCCGGGCACACCGATCGGTCCATTGCTGTACAACGCGTACCAGGCATACAACGGGTACCCGCTCACATTCAATGCAATGGGCCGGCCGGGCACACCGATCGGTCCATTGCTCTACAACACGTCCCTGGACAGGTCACAAGCATATGTCACCATGCTGGTCACTGGTGAACCTATGCCAGCCACATTTACTTTCCAGGGACTCAGGGGCACACCTACAACACCACACCCAGTCCACACTGTCTATGAGGCATGTGTGGCAGCATAACCTTATCTGTGTATGGGGGTGAACATGTGGATTTTGGGGTGGCACTTGGGGGCAGACACACCCAGGCTGTGCACGTGTTAATGGGGACAGGGTCCTTTGTGTGTTGTGCACCTGACCGCTGTGGTGTGCAACTTTTCATTTCTGAGCATGTGTCATGGTCACATTTCCAGGTTGTGTATGTGTATGACATGTCACATACCCCCAGGCTCACATGTGGGAAGGCATGTACGTCACAGAGTGCCCCATTCCAACAATAGTGATGTGCCTCCACAGTCTGTGTGCATGTTGTGTGTCACATGTCTCTGACTCCATGTGCACAATGGGAGACAGTCTCCACATCCACGTGGTTTGTGCATGAACTTTGATGGTGTGTGTGTGTGTGTCACAGACGTCCATGTCTGTCCTGCGGAGGCTACAGGGGCCACTACCTGTGGGTGTCATGTTTGTTTTTCTGACGTGTACATGATACGCCATGTAATGCCAGTGTCCATGTGGCAAGACAGGCTCCCTGGGAATCTACCTGTCAATGAGCTGTGATGCCTGTGGAGCATCTGTCCAGACATGTCACTGTGGTATGTGTGTGGAACGTGAGAGCAGTTAATGGGTACTGTGACACAGCCTAATGGTGTCCCATAGCACACCCTGGAACCTGTTGTCAACACTTGTTGAACAGAGATGTTAGATGATGTCCATGTAGGTGCCATATATGTCCAAACGGAACGACACACACATCAAGTACTTGTGTATGTTGATGATGTATCATGTGAAATTGAGTATGGTGAACGGCACATAGGTGGGGTGACTGACAATCTTGCTTTCTTCACCTATGCACTGCAGGGCTCCTGCTGTCCATCGACCATTCCCAGACCTGGCAACGATGGTGGAACGTGACAGCATCCGACGGTACCGCTTCACCAGGCAGCTGATTGAGGATTTGGCAGTGCGGTTGGCCCCACATTTGCAGCCTGGCCGGCCGTATCCTACAGCGCTGACCCCCAAGGTGAAGGTGATGGCAGCCCTACACTTCTTTGCCAACGGTACCTTTCAACACACTGTGGCAACTACTGGTGGGATGTCACAGACTATGTTCAGCCGTGTGCTACGCAATGTTTTGGGGGCAATGTTGGGATACCTCAACCAGTACATCTATTTCCCAACACGTCAACGACTCACTGACGTCAAGAGTGACTTCTATGCCCTGGGGAGGATGCCACATGTAATTGGCTCCATTGATGGGACACATGTGTCTTTGATACCACCACAGGCACATGAGCAGGCATACCGCAACCGTAAACATTACCATTCGATCAATGCTCTGGTGGTATGTCTTGCAGATATGACCATCTCACATGTGTGTGCCCGTTTCCCCGGTTCAGCACACGATGCATACGTGATGAGGAGTAGTCGCATCCCGAGGATGATGTCACAGATGCCGAACCAGCGTGCCTGGCTTGTTGGTGTGTACTGACTTTGTACCATTGTGTGTGTTCTGCTATGTTGTTTTCCGCACACATTTTCAAATCGGCTAATGTGCAATTGTCTGTCTGTAGGTGACTCGGGATACCCCAACATGCCGTGGTTGCTGACACCCCTCAGGAACCCTGTGACACCAGCCCAGATGCGCTAGCAATGAGGCACATGGTCATACGAGGAGGGTGATTGAGCGGACCTTTGGTCTCCTGAAGAGCCGCTTCCGCTGCCTGGACAAGACAGGAGGGGCCCTCCCATATGCCCCAGCAAAGGTGTGCAAGATTGTCATCGTCTGCTGCATGCTACACAACCTGGCAGTGCGGAAGGAGTTGCCTCTCATCCTGGATGACGATGACCAACGTCCGCCACCTGTGGAAGATCCTGGCCTGGGTCACGATGCCAGTGAAGATGATGATGATGATGATGATGGTGATGTCCGCACACAGCTCATCACCAACTTCTTCAGCTGAATGTGAGTCTCCAGAGGGTTGTGATGTCAATGATTTGAGTTTGCATGATATGTGTGTGTGGTGCTCTGGTGCTGTTTGAGTGTGGCCATGTGCTACTTGACTGGATGCGTGCAGCGATGTGTCCTTGCAGGTGGTCTGTACTGCCCAACAGTGTTGACATGCTAACTTGGTTTTGTGTAGTTATCTCTGTGACATGTATTAGACATGAGTATTGCCGTTCTGTGCTGTTCTTCATTGTTTTTGACTGTGTGTCATGTCTGTCCTTCACAGGGTGCTGCCGGAGTTGTCTGATCAACTTGGATCCCCCGAATCCATGATTCAACTTCCAAGGTGGAAGCAGTCGTTTCCCTACAGGTGATGTGCCACACACCCCTGGACTTTCTATCTTCTGTTTTTTTGACTTTGTGGCCACAGCCAGGTTGGATTAGCTTGCATTTGTAGTGGTAACAACATGTTGCAAATGTGTAATAAACCTGTGCTTCACTTTGGGATGTGCGTTGTCTGTAGTCACACATCTGACTGACATTTGCTTACTGCACCTGTAGTCTAGTTGACAGTGACTGTGAATAGGTGGCGTGTCTGTGCATTCCACTGTATTTAGTTGCAACATCAGTATAGGTGATGAGTCTGATGGCCCTGGTGTGTATGTGTTGTGTGGCCCTAGTGGTGTGTCTCCCTCATATGTGTCACGTCGCCATGACTGACATGACGGGGTTGGACTTGCTGTAGCAGTTAGCATGCACAGTGTCATTTAGCAGATCACCATCTACATGACAAAAACCACGTTGGAATCACAACAGAGGCAGATATGGTGTATTGGTGAGTTTATTTACATACAGGTGTGAGGATGGTGCACAGGATGGTGGGTGCTGTACATATTAATTGGAATCCAAAGTTCCCATGTGTATTGGAAGTCTTGGTAGCTGACATGTCCAGAGTAAAGTCCACAGTCATTTGATGAATTTGGCCAACTAGAGCTCCCCATGTCATGTGGGAGAGTTGGGTTGGCTTCGACAGGGCGTGCAGTTTGCACACAGAGGAAAAGTTCCAGAACAGGTGTTGGCTTCCTGGGGGATGTAGATGGCCATCGGACTTTCAGTTTGGCCTCTTCAGACGGCCCCTCTGCTTGGGGGGGGGGACCCTCCGGTGCAGGCTGCGGCGGTGCAGGGGACTCTCTGCCAGAGTCCTCCTCCCTCCCTGTGGCATTTGCAGTTATTTCAGCAGCAGTTGTTGTGGGCACACAGGGAGGTGAGGCCATGTTGGTGCTGATCTGACGGAGGCATGTGAGTATGTCCCTATGCACCGCTGTCAGTTGTTCCAATGTGTCCCACTTGGACTCCATGCCAGACATGTGTGTGTCGACACGTCACATGTGTGTCTCGACATGTGACATGTGTGTGTCGACACGGGACATGTGGGAGTCCAAGCGGGCATGATGGGCAGCCTGCTGCTGTTGTATGTCCTTGAGGATCCCCACTACCTGGCTGACCTCTCCGGTGCTAGTCTGGTACGCATCCGCGATGCGTGCCAGTTGTGGATCATCATGCAGTCCAGACCCCTCTGCAAAGAGCGACCTATGTCTACCACCCCTCCCACCACCCCATGGCGACACGTGCAGGACCTGCGGTGGCACGCACAGGTGACCGTGGGCCCACTTGGGTGTTGTTCCTGGGCTCGTTGTCACCAGCTCCAGTTTGGGCCTGGGTCCCTGCGCTGTTGTCATCTGTGGTCCTTGGTCTGTCCGTGTTGGCAGGGGTGGCCTGTGTGTTGGCAGTTGTTGGAGGGGTGGGTGCAGGGGGTGCAGATGTTGGTCCTTCTGGTGCTGCATGATGACTCACACCGGAGGTTCCAGCTGGTTCTTCGCCATCCGAGGAGTGCAGTGGCTGATCCACACCAGTGAGCTCAGTGTTCCCCGGAGCCTGGGATAGGGACTCCTCCTCGTCTGCTGCTGTGTCCCCATCATCACCTGTTTTGGGGAGAGACACAGATTGTATGTTATGTTTCTACTGGCATCAATTGTTCATACACCTGACAGTTGTGACTGTACCTCTGGATGTGGGCCTGGACATTGCATTCTCCTAAATTGTGACAGTCAGAGAGTGATATTGGTGTAGCACATTGTCCTGCCAACCTGTGGCATGTCAATGTGTATGTTGAGGTGTGTGCATGACCAGCATTGGTGGTATTTGGTTGCCATCCAGGCCTCCTTCCCACCCAGCCAGATATCCCACCATGGAAGCGTGCTTCCATTGCAGGGAGTGCAAGTTGTCTTTCAGGATGTCAGTCAGTGGTGTCCTGCTGTTGGTTGTTGCACAGTTCCCAGCAGGGCATTGTGCTCCCCCCAGCAGAACCCAGTGTCAGCCATCTTGTGAGTCCTTTTCCACTCCCTGTGATGTGAGCATGGTTGAGAGTGGTGTTGATGGGCCAATTGTGAGGGTGAGCAATATCTGTGCCTACAACTCCCATCATGCTATTGCCTCCACCCCCTTCCCAGCATGCCCATCCTTCCTTCCTTTTGACTCTGCTTCCCTGTGGGGTGGGGTGCCTGTGCTGACAGGATGGCTGGGAGTGTTGTCCTGGCAGTTGTTTGGCTACAAGTCCCAAGAGTGTCCCTGTGCTTCACACAGCATGACCCAGGGTGGTGGTTCTTTGTGGGATCTTCAGTTAGGATGTGAGGCATAGCATTCTCCCAGGTGGGTTATGTGGAGTTAGTGTTGAGGGGTGTGTGAGGGGAGGTCCTTGTAACTATGGTCATAGCTGTCAGTCCTCCTTCCCACGCAGCCAGATATCCCACCATGGAACGTGCTTCCATTGCAGGGAGTGCAAGTTGTCTTTCAGGATGTCAGTCAGTGGTGTCCTGCTGTTGGTTGTTGCACAGTTCCCAGCAGGGCCTTGTGCTCCCCCCAGCAGAACCCAGTGTCAGCCATCTTGTGAGTCCTTTTCCACTCCCTGTGATGTGAGCATGGTTGAGAGTGGTGTTGATGGGCCAATTGTGAGGGTGAGCAATATCTGTGCCTACAACTCCCATCATGCTATTGCCTCCACCCCCTTCCCAGCATGCCCATCCTTCCTTCCTTTTGACTCTGCTTCCCTGTGGGGTGGGGTGCCTGTGCTGACAGGATGGCTGGGAGTGTTGTCCTGGCAGTTGTTTGGCTACAAGTCCCAAGAGTGTCCCTGTGCTTCACACAGCATGACCCAGGGTGGTGGTTCTTTGTGGGATCTTCAGTTAGGATGTGAGGCATTGCATTCTCCCAGGTGGGTTATGGGGAGTTAGTGTTGAGGGGTGTGTGAGGGGAGGTCCTTGTAACTATGGTCATAGCTGTCAGTCCTCCTTCCCACCCAGCCAGATATCCCACCATGGAACGTGCTTCCATTGCAGGGAGTGCAAGTTGTCTTTCAGGATGTCAGTCAGTGGTGTCCTGCTGTTGGTTGTTGCACAGTTCCCAGCAGGGCCTTGTGCTCCCCACAGCAGTAGCCAGTGTCAGCCATCTTGTCGAGTCGTTTTCCACTCCCTGTGATGTGAGCATGGTTGAGGGTGGTGTTGATGGGCCAATTGTGGGTGTGACCAATATCTGTGCCTACAACTCCCATCCTGCTATTGCCTCCACCCCCTTCCCAGCATGCCCATCCTTCCTTCCTTTTGGATGGACTTCAGTGTGTGTGTGTGTGACAGCAATGGCAAGATGGCTGACAGTGTGGTCCTGTTGTTTGTTGGTGCCCAGTTCCCAGCAGGGCCTTGTGCTCCCCACAGCTGTGGCCAGTGTCAGACATCTTTGAAGTGGCTTTTGACTCCCTGTGAGGTGTGCATGCTTCAGTGCTAACTTGCTGGGCCATGTGGGTGTGAGATGTTGATCTGTGACTACCACTCCCATCATGCTATTGCCTACACCCCCACTTCCCAGCATGCCCATCCTTCCTTCCTTTTGAGTGGACTTCAGTGTGTGTGAGTGTGACAGCAATGGCAAAATGGCTGACAGTGTGTTCCTGTTGTTTGTTGGTGCCCAGTTCCCAGCAGGGCCTTGTGCTCCCCACAGCAGTAGCCAGTGTCAGCCATCTTGTCAGTTGTTTTCCACTCCCTGTGATGTGAGCATGGTTCAGAGTGGTGTTGATGGGCCAATTGTGGGTGTGACCAATATCTGTGACTACCACTCCCATCATGCTATTGGCTACACTGACTTGACCAGCATACACAGAATTCCTTCCTTTCAGTGAGCTTCCCTGTGAGGTGGTGTTCTAGTGGTGGGTAAATATCTGGGAGTATTTGTTGGTTCTATTTGTGCCACTGCCTTGCTGTATTTGTTGTTAGGTTTGTAGATGTCATGACACAGTTACATATCACTATGGGATGGCAGGTATTGTGTTTGTCTGACTAGCATTCACATCTTGGGATGGATATCTTTTGGTTGGTGTGTATTTGCTAAATGTGCATGGTTTGCCTATCCCCTTGACTGTGATGTGTGTGTGTAGTCACACCATATTGTGTATATTAGTTGTGTACTCACCAGGCTCTGGGATGTCTGTTAGTCCTGTATACGCTCACTGGTGGTAGGATGGCCCGCACCTTCTCCTCCCAGGGCCTGAGGTATACTGGTTTTGCAGGAGGGCCACTGCCGGTGTGCTGGCTGAGGAGGTAGTCCTTTTGAGTAGGTCCCGGACCCTCCTGCGCACATCATACCACCTGTTCTGGATGTCTTCCTTTGTGCGCAAACATGGTGATTGTGCGTTCACCCTGTCGACAATCCTCGCCCACATCTTGGTTTTCTGCGTCATGGGGGTCTGTTGTACCAATGTACCAAACAACTGTGGCTCTACCCTCAGGATCTCGTCTACCAGGACTTCCAATTCACAATCTAGGAACTTATGGTTCTTCTTTGGGGGCATGGTGATGGGTGGTGGTGGTGATTGATGTGTGTGTGTGTGTGCAAGTGGGGGTGTGTGAGTGTAGGTTTAGCTGGGTGTGTGTTAGGGTGCTATTTGTAGGTGTGGTAATGGTGTGTGGCTTGTGTGATGTATGAGGTGTGAGTGTGTCTGTGGTTGCTGTGTGATGGTGTTCTGTCTGGCAGGTCAGTGGAATTTGCAAGGGATCATGGTCGGGATTTGTGGCCTTTATGTAGGTGGAGTTGGAGGTGTGTCCTTGTTCCATTTTTATTTCCTCCTGTATTTATTGGCTTAGTGGTTGCTTGTTTGGCCCTTTTTTAAAAAAAAATTCCTTGGTGTTTTTGGTGCATGTAGGAGTCGTTCTTGTGTCCGAGTAGGACGCTACATTTGTCTGGTGCGATCTTGTCCGACTCGTTCCCGCTGTGTGTCAGCTAGGTTTCATATGCGGCGTACGAGTCGTCGCGTAGTATTGGGTTGCTTCGGCTGGGTTTTGTATGCGTGTCGGTCGTACGGCTTGTGCTCCGGGCGAGTCGGTCGTGTTTTACACGCACAGCATCGTACTACGCGGGTCCGAGTTCGCGTGTACGTTTCGTTCGGGTTCAATCCGAGTGCGTGTCGGTCGGTTCGTTTCGCGTGATTTCCCGGCCGGATGCCTTGTTTCCGTCTGGCTCGGTCGGTCGTTTGGTATTCCGTCCGAGTCTGTCGGATTTCACATGCATTTCATCGTACTACCCGGGTCGTGCGGCGCCGGTCCGAGTCGGTCGGACTAAATTCCCGTACTGAGTCGGTCGGTACGTTTTCCGGCCCGAATCGGAATCAGCCCCTAAGTCTAAAAAGAATTCCCTTTGGGAAACCACCATAGCATACTATCACTCACTACTGCATTCAAACCCCTCAACACACAGGAATATACCAGTAGCCAGAAGTCACATATATGAATGGTTTATTCATCAATCAAATTGCAATAGATTAATAAAGATAAAAAAGATAAAAAAGAGAGTAAAATCAATCAACTTCATAAAATCAAATACAATTTCATCAGGACTTATTAAAAATGTGCATCAAAAACATTTATAACACACTGCACCACCATTTATAAGCTAGTGTCAGTGATTCCTAAAAAACATAATTATTTACAACATTACAAAAACTCCAATTTTATGCATAATTTATATACAATAAGACCAAGAAGCGACGCGTTTCGGTGGTATCATCTGGTTCAAACCACCTTCTTCAGGCTTTATGTGAAAACGTGATCCAGAACTGAACAATCTATATGTAAAAATAATATATAAATATATGTACATATAAAATCAAGACATATATCACAAGATATTCATTTGGTGCACATAAACATATTTAACCTTTATTTTAAGCAATGCATTTGAATAATCATGAAAAAAACATACACACATAGGACTATCGGCTCTGTATCAACATTCCTTGTAAACTCCACATTTACACTGAGTTCTCAAAACAAATATCGAACTGCTTTACACCCACGCTCTCCTATATATATCTCCAACTATAGGGATAGCTCTGTTGGGTATATTTATAATAGCGAGAGACATTACCCATCTTTCCACATTCACCTACCATACACATCGCTTAATAGGAGATAAATGTATTAATCCGTTTTAACATTTTTACACACCTCTATTGCATTCACACAAACGGAATAACTCTATACACCCACCGTAATTTCAACGTGCGGTCTAAGTAATAGGGAAGTGAAATTCTCCCAGTTTATAATGGCCAAAAGGTCCCAAACTGCACTGGATGAAAAATCCTGTTTATAAACAAGAAACAGCCGACATTGACCTAAGAGAACGATTTTAGTACTTTAATAATTGCACTTATTCTCTTTTCATGTTGTCTTTAAGATACTGCCACGTACCTTTAAAAATTATATATATATCTCTATATCTCCCACAACAACGGGCTTGTCACAGTCTGTGAAAATATACCATCCGCTGGAGATATCCAAAAGGTACTATCCTACAATAAAATATTAAGAACATTATAATCATCGGAATCTCATACCTCATAATATGAGCTCTACTCAAGCTTTTTTAAAGATTAATACTTTCATTCCTATTTTTATAATACTTATTACCTTTGTTTTAGTTCAAAATAAACCTCCTCTTGGGGCCAGGATTTACATCAATTCCTGTTCTTTAATTTCACCCTTCTTGATTTAAAAAAAAAAAAAAGTCTTTGACACCTAAAATATAAGAAACATAATCTCACTCGTGTTTCTTTCTTTTTGAATTTATCAAGTTAAAACAGACTTTGACAAAAGGCTGAAAACCGAACTAAACAAGCCCATACCACACTTCCATTTAGCGGCTGCTCATATTGTATTCACATAAAATATCCTAACTTTTTAAATTTAAGAATAATAAGCCTATTAATATATAGTCAGAGAAAAGGTTGCTTAGTACCCGTTTAAATTTTTAAATGGCAACCATACCGGACCCTTCAGTAAAAAAGCTACCCACCTTAAAATAATGAAGATGAAAAATTCTCGAGCGAGCGGCGATTAAAAGTTAACAAATTACACCGCATGTTTCCCTTGCTATACATGTAGCTCCACTCACCGGGATTAAGAATCTCCGTTCCTCGTGCAAATCGCCCGTTCTTGTAGGTAAATTCGTAACATCTATGCTTTGCGTTTTTATACCCTTTCCGGTCTGCTTAGTTAATCGCGCCAAAACCGCCCCAGTGCAGGAAAGTGAGGACAGACTCCACTAAAAGCCTGAGCACTAGAAAGTAAAGATGGACTACCCAAATTGGTTTCTGACGCCATCTTAGAGTATGGACATACTCCATATTCCTATATTAAATGGCTATATAGATGTTTATATTTTGCCAAAGAAGAAAACCGTCACAGGATTCAAAATATATTATTTACTGCATAAACTATATAAAATATTTAAAACTAAGTCGTCCTTTTTAGGTTCCTATTTATATATATACAGAACGAACCAAATTAATATCGCTCATCACAACGAAAGTGTACAGCTCACAGCATACTTGATAAATATATAATCACAATTAATATTAACTATTTCATTAAACCATTCAAACTACTTTAAAAAAAAAAAAAATGTTTTCCCTTTTTATTATATATAAAATTAGTAACATCTAAAGTGCTGTCGTGCATAATGAGAGGACATTATAGAATTAATTGATTAGTCTTTCCCACTCTTCCCTAGTATTTAACCCTTGTCTGATAGAGTTCAGTATGGAAATATACCACTGTTCTCTCGACTTACGTTTTTCTTCCATGTTGCCCCCTCTCTTATTCATGGTAACTTTCTCAAGAATAAACCATACAAACTCTGTCTCTTTATGTCCACAATCAGCAAAATGGGACACTAACGGAGCATTCCATTTCCTAGTTTTAATTGCTGACTTGTGTTCAGCTAGCCTAAACCTTAATTCCCGACTGGTCTCGCCTACATAGGCTAGACCACAAGGACATCGCAGGAAGTAAATAACATTCTTACTGCGGCAATTGTTAACACTCTGTGCTCTTACTATTCTACCATTGTGTGTAAGTTCTTTAGCCACCAAACATTGATCACACATCTGACAGTTGCCGCATCGTATATTTCCTTTAGCAACAGTATTGTCAAACGTCCTTTGTTTATTTTTGGGTTCTTCTCTATACGTGTGGACAAGCTGATTACGTAAATTGGTATTTTTTTTAAAAGCAAACAACGGCTTTTCCAATTTAAATTCTTCCTGATCATTTAGAATATTCCAATGTTTATTCACCACATTCTTTATTTTGTTGCTAAAATTATTGAATTGGCTTACAAAAACTACTCTAGACATCTGTCATTCCTTTTTAGTTTTGTTCAACATCGCATCGCGGTCATAAAACCTGGCCCTTTTAAATGAATGGGATATAAGTTTTTTAGGATACCCTCTATCTTTTAGTTTGTTCTTCAATATTTCGGAGTGTTCATAAAAATCATTAAGATCTGTACAGTTTCTCCTAAGCCGGAGAAACTGACTGAACGGAATATTGTCTATCTGTGCCTTAGGGTGGAAACTGGAGTAGTGGAGTAAAGTATTCTTTGCCATAGGCTTGGTAAACAATTCCACCTCCAGTTTACCACCCACTGCTTTTATTGTAATGTCCAGATAATCTACCCTTTCTTTACTATGATGGGCCGAAAACTTTAAATTCTCATCTCCTAGATTTAACCAGATGAGAAACTCTGATAAAAGCTCAATGGGCCCATCCCAGATACAAAACACATCGTCAATGAAGCGGTGCCATTCAAGGACATTTTCATAAAACGGGGCAAGTTCATTGTAGATGTGGCGTTCTTCAAAGTCACCCACATATAAACAGGCCAGACTGGGGGCACAGGTAGCCCCCATGCTGGTCCCCTTCTTTTGACGATACAATTGGTCTTTAAAAAGAAAAATGTTATTAAAAAGAACCAAATTTGTACACTGGACAATAAATTCTTTATTAGCTCCCTCCAAATTAGAACTTGTCAAGATCCTATCAATAACTTCAACAGTTGCTTGTTGGGGTATATTTGTGTAGAGAGACTCAATGTCCAGAGTAACTAGACACTGAGGGGCCGATTCCGATTCGGGCCGGAAAACATACCGACCGACTCGGTACGGGAATTTAGTCCGACCGACTCGGACCGGCGCCGTACGACCCTGGTAGTACGATGAAATGCATGTGAAATCCGACCGACTCGGACGGAATACAAAACGACCGACCGAGCCGGACGGAAACAAGCCATCCGGCCGGGAAATCACGCGAAACGAACCGACCGACACGCACCCGGATTGAACCTGAACGAAACGTACCCGCGAACTCCGACCCGCGTAGTACGATGCTGTGCGTGCAAAACACGACCGACTCGCCCGGAGCACAAGCCGTACGACCGACACGCATACAAAACCCAGCCGAAGCAACCCAATACTACGCGACCGACTCATACGCCGCATATGAAACCTAGCTGACACACAGCGGGAACGAGTAGGACAAGATCGCACCAGACAACTGCAGCGTCCTACTCGGACACAAGAACGACTCCTACATGCACCAAAAACACCAAGGAAAAATTAGAAAAAAAAGGGCCAAACAAGCAACCACAAAGCCAATAAATACAGGGAGGAAAAATAAAATGGAATAAGGACACACCTCTAACTCCACCTACATAAAGGCCACAAATCCCTACCATGATCCTTTGCAAATTCCACTGACCTGCCAGCACACAACACCATCACACAGCAACCACAGACACACTCACAGCTCATACATCACACAAGCCACACACCATTACCACACCTACAAATAGCACCCTCACACACCCAGCTAAACCTACACTCACACCCCCCACTTGCACACACACACACATCAATCACCACCACCACCCATCACCATGCCCCCAAAGAAGAACCATAAGTTCCTAGATAGTGAATTTGAAGTCCTGGTAGACGAGATCCTGAGGGTAGAGCCACAGTTGTTTGGTACATTGGTACAACAGACCCCCATGTCGCAGAAAACCAAGATGTGGGCGAGGATTGTCAACAGGGTGAACGCACAATCACCATGTTTGCGCACAAAGGAAGACATCCAGAACAGGTGGTATGATGTGCGCAGGAGGGTCCGGGACCTACTCAAAAAGGAATACCTCCTCAGCCAGCACACCGGCAGTGGCCCTCCTGCAAAACCAGTATACCTCAGGCCCTGGGAGGAGAAGGTGCGGGCCATCCTACCACCAGTGAGCGTATATGGACTAACAGACATCCCAGAGCCTGGTGAGTACACAACTAATATACACAATATGGTGTGACAACACACACACATCACAGTCAAGGGGATAGGCAAACCATGCACATTTAGGGCACCAACAAACAACAGGACCACACTGTCAGCCATCTTGCCATTGCTGTCACACTCACACACAGTGAAGTCCACTCAAAAGGAAGGAAGTATGGGCATGCTGGGAAGGGGGGTGTAGGCAATAGCATGATGGGAGTGGTAGTCACAGATATTGGTCAGCCTCACAATTGGCCCATCAACACCACCCTGAACCATGCTCACATCACAGGGAGTGGAAAAGGACTCACAAGATGGCTGACACTGGGTACTGCTGGGGGGAGCACAAGGCCCTGATGGGAACTGTGCAACAACCAACAGCAGGACAACACTGACTGACATCCTGAAAGACAACTTGCACTCCCTGCAATGGAAGCACGTTCCATGGTGGGATATCTAGCTGGGTGGGAAGGAGGACTCACAGCACTGACCATAGTTACAAGCACCTCCACTCACACACCCCCTCAACACTAACTCCACATAACCCACCTGGGAGAATGCAATGCCTCACATCCTAACTGAAGATCCCACAAAGAACCACCACCCTGGGTTATGCTGTGTGAAGCACAGGGACACTCTTGGGACTTGTAGCCAAACAACTGCCAGGACAACACTCCCAGCCATCCTGTCAGCACAGGCACCCCACCCCACAGGCAAGCAGAGTCAAAAGGAAGGAAGGATGGGCATGCTGGGAAGGGGGTGGAGGCAACAGCATGATGGGAGTGGTAGTCACAGATGTTGGTCAGCCTCACAATTGGCCCATCAACACCACCCTGAACCATGCTCACATCACAGGGAGTGGAAAAGGACTCACAAGATAGTTGACACTGGGTACTGCTGGGGGAGCACAAGGCCCTGCTGGGAACTGTGCAACAACCAACAGCAGAACACCACTGACTGACATCCTGAAAGACAACTTGCACTCCCTGCAATGGAAGCACGTTCCATGGTGGGATATCTGGCTGGGTGGGAAGGAGGACTCACAGCACTGACCATAGTTACAAGCACCTCCACTCACACACCCCTCAACACTAACTCCACATAACCCACCTGGGAGAATGCAATGCCTCACATCCTAACTGAAGATCCCACAAAGAACCACCACCCTGGGTTATGCCGTGTGAAGCACAGGGACACTCTTGGGACTTGTAGCCAAACAACTGCCAGGACAACACTCCCAGCCATCCTGTCAGCACAGGCACCCCACCCCACAGGGAAGCAGAATCAAAAGGAAGGAAGGATGGGCATGCTGGGAAGGGGGTGGAGGCAACAGCATGATGGGAGTGGTAGTCACAGATGTTGGTCAGCCTCACAATTGGCCCATCAACACCACCCTGAACCATGCTCACATCACAGGGAGTGGAAAGGACTCACAAGATGGCTGACACTGGGTACTGCTGGGGGAGCACAAGGCCCTGCTGGGAACTGTGCAACAACCAACAGCAGGACACCACTGACTGACATCCTGAAAGACAACTTGCACTCCCTGCAATGGAAGCACGTTCCATGGTGGGATATCTGGCTGGGTGGGAAGGAGGACTCACAGCACTGACCATAGTTACAAGCACCTCCACTCACACACCCCCTCAACACTAACTCCACATAACCCACCTGGGAGAATGCAATGCCTCACATCCTAACTGAAGATCCCACAAAGAACCACCACCCTGGGTTATGCCGTGTGAAGCACAGGGACACTCTTGGGACTTGTAGCCAAACAACTGCCAGGACAACACTCCCAGCCATCCTGTCAGCACAGGCACCCCACCCCACAGGGAAGCAGAGTCAAAAGGAAGGAAGGATGGGCATGCTGGGAAGGGGGTGGAGGCAATAGCATGATGGGAGTGGTAGTCACAGATGTTGGTCAGCCTCACAATTGGCCCATCAACACCACCCTGAACCATGCTCACATCACAGGGAGTGGAAAAGGACTCACAAGATGACTGACACTGGGTACTGCTGGGGGGAGCACAAGGCCCTGCTGGGAACTGTGCAACAACCAACAGCAGAACACCACTGACTGACATCCTGAAAGACAACTTGCACTCCCTGCAATGGAAGCACGTTCCATGGTGGGATATCTGGCTGGGTGGGAAGGAGGACTCACAGCACTGACCATAGTTACAAGCACCTCCACTCACACACCCCCTCAACACTAACTCCACATAACCCACCTGGGAGAATGCAATGCCTCACATCCTAACTGAAGATCCCACAAAGAACCACCACCCTGGGTTATGCCGTGTGAAGCACAGGGACACTCTTGGGACTTGTAGCCAAACAACTGCCAGGACAACACTCCCAGCCATCCTGTCAGCACAGGCACCCCACCGGGAAGCAGAGTCAAAAGGAAGGAAGGATGGGCATGCTGGGAAGGGGGGTGGAGGCAACAGCATGATGGGAGTGGTAGTCACAGATGTTGGTCAGCCTCACAATTGGCCCATCAACACCACCCTGAACCATGCTCACATCACAGGGAGTGGAAAAGGACTCACAAGATGGCTGACACTGGGTACTGCTGGGGGGAGCACAAGGCCCTGCTGGGAACTGTGCAACAACCAACAGCAGGACACCACTGACTGACATCCTGAAAGACAACTTGCACTCCCTGCAATGGAAGCACGTTCCATGGTGGGATATCTGGCTGGGTGGGAAGGAGGACTCACAGCACTGACCATAGTTACAAGCACCTCCACTCACACACCCCCTCAACACTAACTCCACATAACCCACCTGGGAGAATGCAATGCCTCACATCCTAACTGAAGATCCCACAAAGAACCACCACCCTGGGTTATGCCGTGTGAAGCACAGGGACACTCTTGGGACTTGTAGCCAAACAACTGCCAGGACAACACTCCCAGGCATCCTGTCAGCACAGGCACCCCACCCCACAGGGAAGCAGAGTCAAAAGGAAGGAAGGATGGGCATGCTGGGAAGGGGGTGGAGGCAACAGCATGATGGGAGTGGTAGTCACAGATGTTGGTCAGCCTCACAATTGGCCCATCAACACCACCCTGAACCATGCTCACATCACAGGGAGTGGAAAAGGACTCACAAGATGGCTGACACTGGGTACTGCTGGGGGAGCACAAGGCCCTGCTGGGAACTGTGCAACAACCAACAGCAGGACACCACTGACTGACATCCTGAAAGACAACTTGCACTCCCTGCAATGGAAGCACGTTCCATGTTGGGATATCTGGCTGGGTGGGAAGGAGGACTCACAGCACTGACCATAGTTACAAGCACCTCCACTCACACACCCCCTCAACACTAACTCCACATAACCCACCTGGGAGAATGCAATGCCTCACATCCTAACTGAAGATCCCACAAAGAACCACCACCCTGGGTTATGCCGTGTGAAGCACAGGGACACTCTTGGGACTTGTAGCCAAACAACTGCCAGGCCAACACTCCCAGCCATCCTGTCAGCACAGGCACCCCACCCCACAGGGAAGCAGAGTCAAAAGGAAGGAAGGATGGGCATGCTGGGAAGGGGGGTGGAGGCAACAGCATGATGGGAGTGGCAGTCACAGATGTTGGTCAGCCTCACAATTGGCCCATCAACACCACCCTGAACCATGCTCACATCACAAGGAGTGGAAAAGTACTCACAAGATGACTGACACTGGGTACTGCTGGGGGAGCACAAGGCCCTGCTGGGAACTGTGCAACAACCAACAGCAGGACACCACTGACTGACATCCTGAAAGACAACTTGCACTCCCTGCAATGGAAGCACGCTTCATGGTGGGATAACTGGGCTGGGGGGAGAAGGAGGCCCGGATGGCAAGCAAATACCACCAATGCTGGTCATGCACACACCTCAACATTCATATTGACATGCCACAGGTTGGCAGGACAATGTGCTACACCAATATCACTCTCTGACTGTCACAATTTAGGAGAATGCAATGTCCAGGCCCACATCCAGAGGTACAGTCACAACTGTCAGGTGTTTGAACAATTGATGCCAGTAGAAACATAACATACAATCTGTGTCTCTCCCCAAAACAGGTGATGATGGGGACACAGCAGCAGACGAGGAGGAGTCCCTGTCCCAGGCTCCAGGGAACACTGAGCTCACTGGTGTGGATCAGCCTCTGCACTCCTCGGATGGCGAAGAACCAGCTGGACCCTCCGGTGTGAGTCATCATGCAGCACCAGCAGGACCAACATCTGCACCCCCTGCACCCACCCCTACAACAACTGCCAACACACAGGCCACCCCTGCCAACACGGACAGACCAAGGACCACAGATGACAACAGCGCAGGGACCCAGACCCAAACTGGAGCTGGTGACAACGAGCCCAGGAACAACACCCAAGTGGGCCCACGGTCACCTGTGCGTGCCACCGCAGGTCCCTGCACGTGTCGCCAGGGGTGGTGGGAGGGGTGGTAGACATAGGTCGCTCTTTGCAGAGGGGTCTGGACTGCATGATGACCCACAACTGGCACGCATCGCGGATGCGTACCAGACTAGCACCGGAGAGATCAGCCAGGTAGTGGGGATCCTCAAGGACATACAACAGCAGCAGGCTGCCCATCATGCCCGCTTGGACTCCCACATGTCCCATGTCGAGACACACATGTCACGTGTCGAGACACACATGTCTGGCATGGAGTCCAAGTGGGACACATTGGAACAACTGACAGCGGTGCATAGGGACATACTGACATGCCTCCGCCAGATCAGCACCAACATGGCCTCACCTCCCTGTGTGCCCACAACATCTGCTGCTGAAACAACTGCAAATGCCACAGGGAGGGAGGAGGACTCTGGCAGAGAGTCCCCTGCACCGCCGCAGCCTGCACCTGAGGGTCCCCCCCCAAGAAGAGGGGCCGTCCAAGGAGGCCAAACTGAGAGGCCGATGGCCATCTACATCCCCCAGGAAGCCAACACCTGTTCTGGAACTTTTCCTCTGTGTGCAAACTGCACGCCCTGTCGAAGCCAACCCAACTCTCCCACATGACATGGGGAGCTCTAGTTGGCCAAATTCATCAGATGACTGTGGACTTTACTCTGGACATTTCAGCTACCAAGACTTCCAAATCACATGGGAACTTTGGATTCCAATTTCTATGTACAGCACCCACCATCCTGTGCACCATTCTCACACCTGTATGTAAATAAACTCACCAATACACCATATCTGCCTCTGTTGTGATTCCAACGTGCTCTCTGTCATGGAGATGGTGATCAGAAAAATGACACTGTGCATGCTAACTGCTACAGCAAGTCCAACACCGTCATGTCAGTCATGGCGACGTGACACATATGAGGGAGACACACCACTAGGGCCACACAACACATACACACCAGGGCCATCAGACTCATCACCTATACTGATGTTGCAACTAAATACAGTGGAATGCACAGACACGCCACCTATTCACAGTCTGTCAACTAGACTACAGGTGAAGTAAGCAAATGTCAGTCAGATGTGTGACCACAGACAACGCACATCCCAAAGTGAAGCACAGGTTTATTACACATTTGCAACATGTTGTTTCCACTACAAATGCTAGCTAATCCAACCTGGCTGTGGCCACAAAGTCAAAAAGTGCAGAAGATAGAAAGTCCAGGGGTGTGTGGCACATCACCTGTAGGGAAACGACTGCTTCCACCTTGGAAGTAGATTCATGGATTCATGGGATCCAAGTTGATCAAACAACTCCGGCAGCACCCTGTGAAGGACAGACATGACACACAGTCAAAACCACTGAAGAACAGCACAGAACGGCAATACTCATGTCTAATACATGTCACGAGATAACTACACAAAACCAAGTTAGCATGTCAACACTGTTGGGCAGTACAGACCACCTGCAAGGACACATCTCTGCACGCATCCAGTCAAGTAGCACATGGCCACACTCAAACAGCACCAGAGCACCACACACACATATCATGCAAACTCAAATCATTGACATTACAACCCTCTGGATACTCACATTCAGCTGAAGAAGTTGGTGATGAGCTGTGTGCGGACATCACCATCATCATCATCATCTTCTTCACTGGCATCGTGACCCAGGCCAGGATCTTCCACAGGTGGCGGACGTTGGTCATCGTCATCCAGGATGAGAGGCAACTCCTTCCGCACTGCCAGGTTGTGTAGCATGCAGCAGACGATGACAATCTTGCACACCTTTGCTGGGGCATATGGGAGGGCCCCTCCTGTCTTGTCCAGGCAGCGGAAGCGGCTCTTCAGGAGACCAAAGGTCCGCTCAATCACCCTCCTCGTCCGACCATGTGCCTCATTGTAGCGCATCTGGGCTGGTGTCACAGGGTTCCTGAGGGGTGTCAGCAACCACGGCATGTTGGGGTATCCCGAGTCACCTACAGACAGACAATTGCACATTAGCCGATTTGAAAATGTGTGCGGAAAACAACATAGCAGAACACACACAATGGTACAAAGTCAGTACACACCAACAAGCCAGGCACGCTGGTTCGGCATCTGTGACATCATCCTCGGGATGCGACTACTCCTCATCACGTATGCATCGTGTGCCGAACCGGGGAAACGGTCACACACATGTGTGATGGTCATATCTGCAAGACATACCACCAGAGCATTGATCGAATGGTAATGTTTTCGGTTCCGGTATGCCTGCTCATGTGCCTGTGGTGGTATCAAAGCCACATGTGTCCCATCAATGGAGCCAATTACATGTGGCATCCTCCCCAGGGCATAGAAGTCACTCTTGACGTCAGTGAGTCGTTGACGTGTTGGGAAATAGATGTACTGGTTCAGGTATATCAACATTGCCCCCAAAACATCGCGTAGCACACGGCTGAACATAGTCTGTGACATTCCACCGTCAGTCGCCACAGTGTGTTGAAAGGTACCGGTGGCAAAGAAGTGTAGGACTGCCATCACCTTCACCTTGGGGGTCAGCGCTGTAGGATACGGACGGCCAGGCTGCAAATGTGGGTCCAACCGCACTGCCAAATCCTCAATCAGCTGCCTGGTGAAGCGGTACCGTCAGATGCTGTCACGTTCCACCATCGTTGCCAGGTCTGGGAATGGTCGATGGACAGCAGGAGCCCTGCAGTGCATAGGTGAAGAAAGCAAGATTGTCAGTCACCCCAACTATGTGCCGTTCACCATACTCAATTTCACTTGATACATCATTAACAAACACAAGTACTTGATGTGTGTGTCGTTCTGTTTGGACATATATGGCACCTACATGGACATCATCTAACATCTCTGTTCAACAAGTGTTGACAACAGGTTCCAGGGTGTGCTATGGGAAACCAATAGGCTGTGTCACAGTACCCATTTACTGCTCTCACGTTCCACACACATACCACAGTGACATGTCTGGACAGATGCTCCACAGGCATCACAGCTCATTGACAGGTAGATTCCCAGGGACCCTGTCTTGCCACATGGACACTGGCATGACATTGCGTATCATGTACATGTCAGAAAAACTAACATGACACCCACAGGTAGTGGCCCCTGTAGCCTCTGCAGGACAGACATGGACGTCTGTGACACACACACACACAACATCAAAGTTCATGCACAAACCACGTGGATGTGGAGACTGTCTCCCATTGTGCACATGGAGTCAGAGACATGTGAAACACAACATGCACACAGACTGCGGAGGGACATCACTATTGTGGCAATGGGCCACCCTGTGACGTACATGCCTTCACACATGTGAGCCTGGGGGTATGTGACATTTCATACACATACACAACCTGGAAATGTGACCATGACACATGCTCATAAAAGAAACGTTGCACACCACAGTGGTCAGGTGCACAACACACAAAGGACCCTGTCCCCATGAACACGTGCACAGCCTGGGTGTGTCTGCCCCCAAATGCCACCCCAAAAACCACATGTTCACCCCATACACAGATAAGGTTATGCTGCCACACATGCCTTAGATACAGTGTGGACTGGGTGTGGTGTTGTAGGTGTGCCACTGAGTCCCTGGAAAGTATATGTGGCTGGCATAGGTTCACCAGTGACCAGCATGGTGACATATGCGTGTGACCTGTCCAGGGACGCGTTGAACAGCAATGGACCGATCGGTGTGCCCGGCCGGCCCATTGCATTGTATGTGAGCGGGTACGTGTTGTATCCCGGGTACGTGTTGTACAGCAATGGACCGATCGGTGTGCCCGGCCGGCCCATTGCATTGTATGTGAGCGGGTACGCGTTGTATCCCGGGTACAGCGTTGTACAGCAATGGACCGATCGGTGTGCCCGGCCGGCCCATTGCATTGTATGTGAGCGGGTACGCGTTGTATCCCGAGTACGCGTTGAACAGCAATGGACCGATCGGTGTGCCCGGCCGGTCCATTGCATTGTATGTGAGCCGGGTACGCGTTGAATCCGGTGTACGCGTTGTACAGCAATGGACCGATCGGTGTGCCCGGCCGGCCCATTGCATTGTATGTGAGCGGGTACGCGTTGTATCCCGGAGTACGCGTTGAACAGCAATGGACCGATCGGTGTGCCCGGCCGGCCCATTGCATTGTATGTGAGCGGGTACGCGTTGTATCCCGGATGCAGCGTTGTACAGCAATGGACCGATCGGTGTGCCCGGCCGGCCCATTGCATTGTATGTGAGCGGGTACGCGTTGTATCCCGGATGCAGCGTTGAACAGCAATGGACCGATCGGTGTGTCCGGCCAGCCCATTGCATTGTATGTGAGCGGGTACGCATTGTATCCGGAGTGCGCGTTGTACAGCAATGGACCGATCGGTGTGCCCGGCCGGCCCATTGCATTGTATGTGAGTGGGTACGCGTTGTATCCCGGGTACGCGTTGAACAGCAATGGACCGATCGGTGTGCCCGGCCGGCCCATTGCATTGTATGTGAGCGGGTACGCGTTGTATCCCGGGTACGCGTTGTACAGCAATGGACCGATCGGTGTGCCCGGCCGGCCCATTGCATTGTATGTGAGCGGGTACGCGTTGTATCCCGGGTACGCGTTGTACAGCAATGGACCGATCGGTGTGCCCGGCCGGCCCATTGCATTGTATGTGAGCGGGTACGCTTTGTATCCCGAAATACGTGTTGTACAGCAGTGGACCGAACGGTGCGCACACATTGGCTGGGGCCTGGCATGGCAACGGACGCGTTTTCGAAGCTCCAACGAGTCTGATGCAGTGAATTCAGTTGGCCAGCCACAACAATGTTGCAAAATCATGGGTGTCATGAAGTTGAAGATTTGAAGGATGCTGTGGGCGTGTATTAGTGCTGCTATTCCATGGATTGATCAGATTCAAAAGATGCAAACGACTTGGACCTATCACTTTGGACACATGGGACAGTATCTGCCTCTGCAGCACACATATAATGCTGGCTGTTCCCCTGAGAGCTCACTTGCCTGCACTACATGCTCCAGGACGACATCTGCCACCAACACTGCTGCTGTTTATGCATCCTCTGGCTCCTGCAATGGCACGTACTGTGGAGAGAGCCCCAGCCTTCAGCCTTGAGGAGAACCAGGCCCTGCTGGACAGCCTCCTTCCACAGTACAGCAAGCTGTATGGGAAACCAGGGGAGCAGGTGAGTGTGCTCTCCACTGCCTCACTAATTGTGCATGTTGTCTGACTAGCAGGGCTTTCAGTGTGCACACCACTGGCTAGCATGCCCACTGAGTAGTTGTCACACCCCAAAGTGTGTAGTTACATGCACTGAACTGGTACAGTGCAGTAACAGTGCATTCCAACTAGGTTTACTTCCCATGCAATGATACCATGTAGTGACTGCTGGCAAACTGTTCATAGCCATTGTTGCACTGCCTGTGTACATCATATGCCCGTGATTGAGACATGTATATCCAACTGTGTGATGCACGTATATGTTGCATGTGTAGTAATGGCCTTTTCACTTTGTCATCCTCACAGGTTGATGCCCACCAGAAGCAGGAAATCTGGCTGACCATCGCCCGGAAAGTAAGATCCGTGGGGGTCTACAGGCGCAGGATCCGCAACTGCCAGAAGAGGTGGCAGGACCTTTGTGGCTGGACCCGGAGGATCGCAAGGGTCCAGCTGAAGCTGTCGCCTCCTCACAAGAGGGGCGGACACCGGACCCTGACCCCCCACATGCTCCGGATCCTGGCGGTGGTCTTCACTGACCTGGATGGGCAGCTGAAGGACAGACAGCAGCAAGGAGGGGGTGAGTCCATGACTGCACTGTGCGCTTTGTCTGACATGCTATGTGCCCTCCTCTGGCCTGGTTAAACTTCCACAGTACATCAGTCATGTGGTCCAGGACCCATGTCCCTCATTTGTGACATGCCCACTTCTCCTCTGATACGCATATGTGTGGCCCTTATAGTCAGGAAATTGTGTCATTTGGGGACTGTGTCATTGCATTTAGCTTTGCTCAAGCTGGGGGACAGCATTTGTTCCCGTGACTATGTTGTGCGATTCATGGGTGGGTCAATTGCTTACACAATGCCTAAGTTCTGACATGTAATCTGGGTGTAACTTTGATATGTGGTCCGCTTGCTGCTCTGACTCACCACATGTCCCTGGGGAATTTGGCACACACCCATGCTGCTGGTGGGAACAATGTTTGGGCCTCAGGAGTATGTGTATCCAGTGTGTCACACATGCTTAGCCACCTGCCTACTGTCCAGGACTCATCCCTCTTACAGGTGGAGCTGGACAGTAATGCCTACTCCAGGGCATGCAATGCACTCTGTACTCCCACTCCCGTGTATCATCTGGCATGTTGTGATCAGTGTAATGTACCCTCAGGTGTCTGCCTCTGTCTCATCGTGCTGTGTCTTCGTTGTCAGGACTACTGGTATGTTTATCGGTTAGGGCTCAGCATGCCATCTGAGATGGGACCATGATAGAACGATACTTCTGTGACTTATAGGTGTCTGATCACTTGACTGTGCACACAGGTGTTTGCGACTGTGACTTTCAGGCAGCTGTATTGTCATTCACAGCACACTGTGAGGTGCTCATGTTCAGAGAGTTGTGTTTCATGTCCCCCATATGTCCAGTTGGTATGACGTGGACAAATAGTAGTACAGATGATGTGGTATTTGGGGGATGGACATGTGCACTTGTCAGTCACATAACTTGCATTCCCCATGCCCTCGGATTGTGACACAGTGCAGACTGTTGTTGGCTGGCTGCCATGGCCATGTCACTTGAGACAGTAATGTATGACTTTGCACGCATTCCTGTGTCATGGCATTCAACTTCATGAGACTGAAGTAGTCTGCTGGGAAGGGGGCACCTCCCCTGCAAAAATGTACCGCTGCAGCTGCCGGTGCAAACAGGATGGCCTCCGCGATCGGAGTGGGGCTGCCATCTTGGCTCAGTCGCGAGTGTAGGAGCCGTGATAATTCAGCTGTCCCCCGGCTCTGCGTCGCACTCCCCGGATTCTTTAAGCGCACCGTCGGTGTCCCGGATGTATCGGCAAGCCTCTCCTGTGGAAGCGGGGAGGCAATGGCTGCTGGGTGAGGCCAGGGAGATCACGAGCGGCGAGGAGCTCCATCGTCGCCAGCGAACCGCCGTCAGCATGCGCAGTGACATTTGCAGTGTCCTTAGAAAGACTTGAAAACCATACTAGAAGGAACAACATAAGGATTTTAGACATACCAGAAAGAGAGTGCTAAAGGGTGCCTGAAACATTAATTTAGAACAGGAAAACCAAAGGATATATCTGGATCCCTTTTGACTAAACCCGAACTGTAAAAAACCTAGGAAAATCTTAATTATCTTTTTAACATACACAGTTAAAGAACAAATTCTAACAGTTGCACTACAGATAAAATCAGTAACTTATAAAAAATGTACTTTTTTTCTGCGAGGTCAGACATGTGCCATGCCACAGAAAAGAGCAAATGGGCAACAGGAAGAAGAATTGCAAAAGCTAGGTGAAAGGTCCAGATACGAATTCCCATCAGGTTGTGTATAATATGGAATAGCAAAATGTATAACATTAGAAATGTAGATGAAGTAGATGATTTAATTAACAATATCATGGTAAACCCTGAATAGACTACATAATAAATACCCTAAGGGGAAATGGTTACGGAAACAAGTAACTTATGGGAGCACTGGGTGGTGTCGACATCTTGAATGGTACCCACAGAACTGCTAGAAGTAGTATTGGAAGGTTCAAATGGTTTGGGTTACACAAGATGAGGAGCATGTGGGAAAACAAAAGAAAAAAAATACATAGTCCTCAAATGTACTAGACCAGTCCCTGTATCAATAAAGAGGGAAATGAGAGATGAGCTAGGATGGCCAACCAGCAGTAAGATACATTTCATGACATGGAACATTAATGGGCTACGAGTTAGAAGGAAGTAAAAATGGTTACGGAGTATTTAAGATGAAGCACACAATAATATAGCAGGATCCTTAAAAAACATTATGCAAGACCTTGGCTTATATGATACCTGGCGAGACCAGAAAGGGAAAGAGAGAGGGTATACATTTCACAGTAAAAAGGATGGCCACATTTCTAGAATTGACTATTGGTTGTTAGATTTGGCACTCAATGATAGAGTTTTAGAGGTAAAGCATATACCAGCCTATATCGGACCATGCTACAGTTTGGATTGTGCTCACAGTTACCTTTAAGGATACATGTTTGGGGGCGTGGCTTCGCTGAGCAGCGAAATGGCCGCAGACTAACGCGGCTCCGCCGGCCGAGCACAGAAATCCGTCAATAATCCGACACCCGGACCTGAAGCCGGGAATCAAGGATCGCGGAAGGTGTGGGAGCTGCTGCTGTGCCCCACGGAGGAAATTAGGCGGTGTCCACCCCGAATTGGCCGAGATACAGAGGACGCAAGGTGAGAGGCGGGGCTGCGGCCTGGAGGCCTGCTGAAGCCGGGGGCTCTGGTGACGATGGCGGAGCAGAGCTGATTGCGGTGCACATAGTAGCCGGAGAACGAGTGTACCGGACGAGACTGCAGCAGAACCCCTGTATGGTGCACTCCCAGACGCAGCTGGATGAGCGAAACTGCCATTGAGAAGGCAAGATCAGGGTGGAGTGCGGTGCGGCGACTGAGAAAAGGAAGAACGGAGCGCTGCGCCAGGGAACCGGTGACCGCGGTCTGGAGGTGAAGCGCTGCGTGTGCGGTGTTGAGCAGAGTAAAGAGGCTGGAGTGGGTATACATGAGAGGACCCCCCCCCCTGGATGCGGGGGCTCCGGACAGCTGAACTACACATGGGCTAACTGGGCCCTACAGAAACAGTAGAGCGGCGAGTGGCGAAGATGGCCGCCGCTGTATAAATCGGATGACCAGACGGCCGCCATTTCGCGAACCCCAAACCGTGAGTAGTCGGCGAGCTACGAAGTGTGCGGTGCTGCGCAGCACCACTGGCCCTCACTCCGGCCCGCAGATCGCTCCCTAACCACCAGAGAGGGCAGTAGTGAATCCGTCTTGTGACCGAGTAGCGGGGGTGTGTGGAGCGGGGAGCCAGGAGGCGAGCGGCTGAGCTGGAGTGAATCGCGGCGGTCTGGAGGATAAGGGCCCACGGATGTAGAGCCTCTTGGCTGAAAAAGCGGAGGAATAGCTGGCAGGCGGACAGAGCTGAGTGCTACCCAGGAGCACAGATACCGCTTCTGACGCCACGAAAGGTGGAGATTCAAACTAGACAATACTAGTGGAGGGCCGCGGACAAATACGAACAAAACATGGGCATACCAGACACAAGGCAGCCCCGCCTCAACTTTGAAAAGAAACTTGCCAAACAGGCAGAGATCGATGGGGGCCAGCCAGATCCTGCGGAAGAGGCAGGCTCGCTGCAGCTACCAGAAGATGATATACGCACTATGTTCAGGGAACTGAAGACCGGTCTCCAGGGCATAGACACCAAGATCGACACCCTAGCAGAACGTATGGACAGGATCACGCAAAGGGTCGAGAAACAGGAAGGGAGAGTGGGGGTGCTCGAAACAAGAGTTACAGAAACGGAAGAAGGGCAGACCGAGCTGGAAAAGAAAGTGAAAGGCATGGACAGAGTGCTGGAGGTGATACGACAAAAGAATGAAGATTTAGAAGCCAGGTCGCGAAGAAATAATGTGCGAATTATGGGAATTGCGGAAACAACAAATATCCAGAACATGGAAAAATACATAGAAATAATGATGAAAGATATCTTTGGGCCGGAACTGTCCACGATGTTCCTCATTGAAAGGGCGCACAGATCGTTGGGCCCGAGGCCGAGACCGGGAGCCCCGGCGAGACCTGTTATAGCAAGAGTGCTCAATTATAGGGACCGGGACACAATACTCCGGCTGGCTAGAGAGAAAGGCGACATCCAGTACCAAGGTAACAACATTGCACTGTACCCAGACTTTACGTTGCAAGTACAAGCTGCCCGCAGGTAATTTATCCCAGCAAAGAAAATATTTCAACAAATCGGAATGAAATACGCATTGATATACCCAGCTAAATTGCGACTACAAGGCCCTGGAAAGCCCACGTTCTTCACGGACGCCAAAGCAGCATTAACATATGCCAAACAACTAGCGACGGACCAGAGGAAACGGAGAATGTCAGAAGAAGAGCAACCGGACACCAGACTAAGTGACAATGATTGAGCATGCAATACGTGGACATTACCACAGGCTGGGGTGGACCGACTGGCGAATTACAGTCTACAGGCTGAGAGCTAAGTAGTAAAATAACAATGTTGATAAAATGGGGTGCATACTCTATGCTTGCGTAAGCGGTTGACCTTCCCTGTAAAGGACTGCGGGGGACTTATATTGTGTGATTCCGGGGCTTTGGGCGGGGGGAAATTTTGCTCGGCCACCCTGCCTAGAGTGCAGGGCAGTACGCCAGCGGACCCGCGTACCCCATGGGATGATTCCCTTTGCTCAGAGGCAATATGTTGGTTGTTTTTTGTTGTGGGGAAGGGGGTGGGGATTGCACAACCTGATTGGGGGGTTGGTGTGGGTGGTGGGGGAAAGTTATTTGTTTTAACGTCCAAGCAGAAGTATTGTACACAACACGGAAGGGCGAGGGAGCTGCCAATTCACTGCAAGCTCAGGGGCATCCAACACTGAAGCCATGGGACGTTGCTAAGCACCTTGCAGGCATAGCACAGGATGGCGGTGAACTGTTCGACAGCCAGGCCCTATGGAATCGACATGTTATGGATCACAAATGACCCGCACACCTAGTATGACCTCACTGAGATGCCTTACGTGGAATGTAAGAGGCCTTAATGACCGCAGGAAGATGAGGCTAATCCACACTTATCTTACCAGGCATGAGGTAGATATTTGTTTTCTACAGGAGACGCATCTCACGAATACACTGGCAGGGGTGCTCCGGCATAGAAGATGGGGAGAGGTAATAGAAGCTGGGTATTCAAATTACTCGAGGGGGTGGCGATATTGATCCGTAGGGGGTTGCATTGGCAGACACACCATACGATAAAAGACAGGGACGGTAGGTACATCATACTACAGGGAACGCTGTGCCACACTCCCGTGGCGCTGGTGAACACCTACGGACCAAACACTGACAGCCCAGAATTTTTTCAACATATTGGACACCAGTTACAGAACTTAGGTCAAATGGCGATCATGTGGGGGAGATTTTAATGTGGTACTATCGCCGTCTGTTGACAGACAGGGGGTATCCCGGGTACATCACCCACAGGCGGCAGCAATGTTGCATACTATAGTAGAAGACCTCCAGTTGGTTGACTCCTGGAGAACACTACACCCTATAGCGAGGGAGGGGACCTGCGTGACACACCACCGCAATGCGTGGTCGCGACTAGATTTTTGGTTGATCTCTAGGGACCTGCACGCCTGGTTGGTGGATGCCGTACATCTACCCCGTACCTTTTCAGACCACGCGCCGGTGCAGGTGCGGTTGAATGTCCCCCCGGCATATGCCCAGCCTTTCACATGGCGGTTTCCATCAACAGCTTTGTTAGACATGGTATTTCGCGAGGAGCTGCGGGACAAGGCTGCAGAATACTTCGAACTAAATGAGGGCACGGTAGAATCACCGGGGACCTTATGGGAGGCATTTAAAGTAGTACTAAGGGGACAATGCATGTCGCTTAAATCTGGAGTGCTGAAGGATATACGCAACACCTTACAGAGATTAGAGCGGGAGTTAGGGGACCTAGAGGAGTCACAACGTGTAAACCCAGCCCCGGACACTATAGCGCAGATACGGACTAAGCTGACCGAATTCCAGGAGGAGGCGGAAAGGGAAACGAAATATCTCTCCAAATATACACAAGCTAGGAGATATGGAGAAAGTGACAGACCGGGTAAAACGTTAGCGGGACTATTGCGCACGCCCAGAGGCTCTGACTATATAACTGAACTATGTCTGGAAGACGGGGAAATGGTGAGAGCACCACCAGATATTCTCCGTGAAATGGCGAGGTATTATGGGCAATTGTACACCTCACACACGGAGCCGACCCAGGAGGACATAGATGGCTACCTAGATGACGTGGCACTTGCATGGTTTCATGACGGAGCCAGGGAATATATGGAGCTGCCAATAACGACAGAAGATATACGGCAAGTAATAAATAGCATGCCGGCTGATAAGGCCCCAGGGGCCGACGGCCTGACGGCGGCCTTCTATAAAGAATATGTGGAGATAGTGGCACCTAGACTGCTCCAGGTTTTTCTTGAGGCAATGGACACAGGTAGACTCCCCCAACACTCCGCGAGGCTACGATTATAACTATATTGAAACCAGGCAAGGACCCAACTAATCCGGATTCGTATCGTCCGATGTCACTGATAAATCTGGACGCCAAAATATACGCCAAATTAATAGCAAATAGACTGAAACCCATGCTGCCCCAGATTGCGCTGCCAGACCAATCAGGTTTTATACCAGGGCGCTCCACTGCACATAATTTGAGAACGCTCTTTGGCACACTACATTATTTAGCCCCCCAGGTGCAGGCCGTGGCGGCACTGCTGGACGCCACGAAAGCGTTTGACTCGCTAGAATGGAAATTCCTCTTTACTCTATTGACCCGTATGGGCCTCAGCTCTATCTTCATTAGACAAATTCAAATATTATATACAAATCCGACAGCACGAGTCAGGGTTAATGGTCAGGTTTCGGATCCCTTTGCGATCTCCAGGGGGACAAGGCAGGGCTGCCCGCTATCGCCGCTGCTGTTTGCCATTGCCACAGAGCCGTTGGCTGCTAAGCTTAGGCAACATCATGCGCAGAAGGGCATAGGCTTCACGACTAGAGGGCTCGTAGTATCTATGTATGCGGACGACATGACGATCTACCTGACCAACCCTAAGGATAACTTTGTTACAGTGATGAGGGAATTGATAAGATACGGGGGCCTAACTGGGATCCAGATCAATTGGTCCAAATCGGTTCTGATGCCGCTAACTGATGATACGATACCCTTTGATACGGAATTCCCGATTAAATGGGCGGATGAGGCGACGAGATATTTAGGTATTTGGATGAGCAGGTCACTGCAGGAACTATGGCTATCGAATTATGGCCGATTGATAGACTGGCTGGAAAGTAAGGTGCAAAGGTGGAAGGGGCTGCCGCTGTCCTTGATGGGGCGAATCGCCATTACAAAAATGGTTGTACTGCCTAAACTACTTTATTTATTTGTAAACATCCCCATGCCTCTAAACGCGCAATTTTTTAAACAACTACGCTCGAAGGTGCTCGAATTGATCTGGGCAGGGAAACAACCTAGGGTCTCATGGAGGGTTCTGACGCTACCATTCTCACAAGGAGGTCTAGGCGCTCCAGACTTTGAATTATACGCCTACAGCGCGCAGGCGCAATACTTGCACTATTGGCATCACCCCACGCCATTTCAGCCCCATGTAGCAATAGAAATAGATAAGGCTGCACCTTTACCGCTGAAAACGGCTGTATATGCCACATATAAACGTCCCCATGATGAAATAGACACGGTGGAGACGTTGAGATGGGCCTGGAGGGGAATATCCAAGAGAGCGCACCACGAAGTACTGTATGCACCGTCAAATGGCCTTAGGAGATAATCCGCTGATTGGGCCTTTAATGGATAAGGCAATCAAGCTAAGAGCTAAAGCACACAATCTCGAGACAGGGAGTGATCTTTTTCCAAACGGGGAATTTTTGACTATGGCACATATGTGTGGCACGCAGGAGCCTACCGCCTCAGATATGCTGCTGTATTATCAGCTTAGGGCGGCATGTAAGGCCAGATTTGCCGGGTTTCCGGCTGAACCACCTACTTTATCAGCCTTAGAGAACGTCTTAAGTAACCCATCCCCTCGCAAATTAATTACACGTATATATAGTATGACACAGAAAGATTACCCAGTTGTCAGTCCAACGTCCAGAGAGGAATGGGAACGGGAGGCAGACCTAACCATAACAGAAGAACAATGGCATTTCTGCTGCTCTCAGATGGAGCAGTTATCGCCAAACTACAGGCTACGTTTAATCCACTTTAATTTTCTACATAGACTTTATCGCACGCCGCTGCAGCTACACCGCATGGGGCTACAATTAGATGCGAGATGCTGGAGATGTGGAGCGCTGGACGCAACATTTGTACACCTTGCATGGGCCTGCGGACCAATAGCAACATACTGGGTTGACATATTTACACACGTAGAGCAAATAATACACGGGGTGATACCAGAAACTCCGAAGGTGGCGCTGCTAGGATACGTAAAAGACATCCCGAAGAAGTATCGTAAACTAACGGCCATGTTACTATTGCTGGCAAAGCGGCAGGTAGCCATTCATTGGAAAAAACCTGCACCGCCTACGGCAGCAGGATGGGTGAAAGCAGTTACTTACTGCAGGGACCAGTTTTCCAATTTCTGGGAATTAATGCCAAGTAGATCTCGGCCATCTGACATCTGGGAACCATTTACGGGCTGGCTTAGATCGGGAGGAGAAGACTTACACATGGATCAATAAACGCAGGGTGAGACATACAGGGGACACTGCTTAGTGGGATACTGTTGCAGAAAAGGGTCAAGAATCCGGAGATATATGTCGTATATGACACCACAATGGGCCGGGTTCATCGTAACATACCTGTGCAGATTAAACTAGTGCATTGGACGCGATTGCTTAGGAATGTATGTGATATTGTTTGGATGGAGGGTTGGGGGGAGGGGGCAAGCTAGTTTAAATTGTACATATGAGAAAAAGTTATTGTTGTTTATTTTCTTATAAAAAATACATGCAGACAGGAACAGTAAAGATGGATGAAAACGCTGCCTGCCCATTGGGATGTTGGCCAAGATAGCTGTGTACAATGCACTGAATACATGGGCCGCCGGCCCCTCTGGGTTGTGGCAAAGAGGCTGTGTAACTTCCTGAATATGCAATAAAATTTGTTTAAAAATCAAAAAAAAAAAAAAAAAAAAAAAGGATACATGTTTTAGATGGACATTAGATAAGCAGCTCTTATCAGATGAAGGAATGTCTCAGGTGCTAAAGGATAGCTCAAGTGATTTTTTAGATAGGTAAGGGACATGGACTGGCAGTTAACACAATCACATACAATCCATAAGAGGCCCAGAGTAATGGTTCCACTAGAAAGGGCTAAGAGTGATTTCAAGCTGAGGGCAAAACATACAATTAGAGCTAGGTGGGAATTCTGTAGGTTGCAGCACTTTGTTTAAGGGGAAGGTGTAGCAAGATGTTAGCTTGGAAGAGTATGACAGATAGAACTAATAATCATATCAAATGTATACAAGGGGTTACTAAATAGGGAATTTCATCTGCACAACAAAATACAACAAATCACGATGAGCCAAGAGATTGCTGAGGAAGAGATCAGAAGAAGAAATTAAGTGCTGGCAATGGGTGCAGAAGGCATATAAAAACATAGAGAACGTAATTTCAGTTTTAAAGCAACTGTTTAACTCAATCACATTAAAGGGTATAGCGATGTCAGCAACTTGGAAGGAGTCAACAATAACATTGATACATAAACCAAACGACACCCCAAAAAAGGAGTATTATACAGACCCTTCTCTCTTTTGAATGCTGACTATAAAATATTACCAAAAATATTGAGAAAGGATTACCACTGGCTATGGGGGAATTGATCTATGATGATCAGAAAGGTTTTATTCAGAGGAGGCAGTTACATAATCTTTCACACCTATTAATTGGTACAGCTGACCTTGCGGAAGTCTATAAAGTTTGATTAATCGTGATAACTTTAGACACAGCTAAAGCTTTCGACTGATTCTGCTGAATCGTCCTATGGGAATGTCTAGATAAATTTGGGGCCCATTCTAAGGTCATTTGTTGCAATCTAGGCCATATATAGGAACCCTACTGCAAGAGAATTCATAAATGTGAACCTAAGAAAGAAAATTCAGATAAGAAGTGGATCAAGACAGGGTTGGCCTTTGTCACAATTGTTGTTTAACCCATTTATAGAAACCTTTGCGCAGCTAATTAGACAAGACCCGCATTTTAGCCCCTTTAAACGGAATGGGTGTGATGCTTTATATGCAGATGACTTAGTTATTTACACACAATATCCAAATAAAATGAAAACACAGGTGAAGAAGTTGGCTCAGGAGTTTGGAAACATTTTAGGCTATCGGCTAATAAAGGAGGAAGAGACAGACGTTATGGAATGGAACATTGTAAGAAATTGGGTTATAAGTTGAGTACGGTGAGAACCCATTATAATAATAAACACAATCCTTGTAAGAGTAAATCACATAAGTCATAAATAAACCTGTGCTTAACCCTCTGGTAGCTTGGCATAAAAGCTGTCAAGCTTAACTTAGAGGTAACGTGTAAAGTATTAATTCAGCACTTACACATTGATAAAGTGAAAACACACCACAAGAAAAATGCCAAACCAATTTAGACAACTAGAGTAAAATGTTATAAATAAAATGACACCAAAACAACAAAATTCCAATAAGTTGAACCAGAGTTATTGATTTTTAAAGTTTCTTGCAAAAATAGTGCGAAAAAGCACGAAGTGACACTCGTGGGTATCTGGTCTCACTGGACCAGGTCATAGTCACAAGTTCAGGCCGACTGCATTGGAGCGTGGGTCGCATACCGGGACATGTCGTTGTGGGCTATATAGCTAGCTGTGCTATTTTTTATACTATTTATTGGAATGTGGTGTTTTAGAAGTGAATCTTGGAGGTGCCATGTACGCCCAGCTCCTGGTAGTCTAGAGTATGCTTGGGACAGGGTACACATGACACAGCTATGGTCTGAGAGTGTAATGGGACTTGCATAGCATCTGTTCGTTTTGGTAATGAGCACTTGTCGAGAAGAATTTAATCTAGTCTGGAAAAGGTTTTATGGGCTTTTGAATAATGGTAGAAAATCCGCCCCATTGGGTGTCTAAAGCACCATAAATGTGATCCAGCGCGACGGCCAATGCCTAATCAGGGATCAATACTCCATAATATAGCAGAACAATGGCCCATACACACACACCCAAATCCCTGATGCGCTGGGGTCAATTTTTATACAAGTTCAATTCTCTTTCTTATATCTTGTTCATATATGGCATTTTCCAAATACCTATCTAATTCATATATCAACTTTTCCTCTACTTGGTCGATGAACCAATTAGTTGAATAGTTGATGGTAATGATACTCTTTTATCTAACTAATCATTTATAAACTAAATAACCACAAACTCTCGTTGAAGTTAATAAAGTTTATCTCAAATTATAGAATAAAATGCTCAAATGCATACGGTCACAAATGCAAACAATGAACTCACACAGGGAGAGATAAACATCAGCAATTCAAAGAGACAAACTCATCAATAGCAATGACAATGTTGCATGAAGGAATGGATAGATAAAGAGACAAATGTTTCAGAGACAATAATACATTCGCAAGTAAATTATGCAAGAACGAGTTAGAATAAAACAAACCCAACAGATTTGTAGTGAAAACCACCCCTCAGGCCTAAGTGGTGGTGGGGACCCCCCGAAATAGAGTCAGGGGACAAAGATTTCAGTGACAGGATCAAGACAGGACAGGAACAGCTAGGCCTCTCTGCAAACCGACAGACTGCGACACATCTCCCCTCTCTCAGCCTCTCCACCTACGACTCCCTCAAAATCAAGCCTAAAACCACACCCCTAAAGGCACCCCAGTTATACCCTAAAACCTACATGTCCGTCCCACATCAGTTTTAAAATAATAGTACTTTGAGTCTGCTTAGCTTGCTGAAATTGGCCTTCAAAGTGGGAATGGAAGGCCACAACGGGCTATCTACAACTCCTTGCGTAGGGGGAAACAGGACATTATTGCAACAGGTGATGTGCTGGGAAATTGACATCATGTTGGGGTTGCCAGCTCTCATTCCACAGCAGTCCTGATCTCTAAGCATTAAATAACTTTCATTTGCGAGGAAGGTAACAAGTGAGAGTATTGCACGAGCTGGTATTCCTTTTAGATAGCAGGCCAAATTAACTACTGATGCATTGCATGAACTGTGGATGGTCACGTGCTTGCAAACAAGCGAATGTCTGACCGAAAAGTTGCATTCATCTCCAGTAAGGAAAACGTCCTTATTGGCACGTTCAGAACGATACGTAAATGGGAGTGACCATAATTCATGAATGAAGCTGCCTCTTAAGGGTTCATATCTACCAACAGGAAAATGTTTCGTGCAAGCTGTGAATTGAAATGTTGAAATTGGTAAAGATATTACGCAGTGTATCAACCAGACAGCTGAAGGTGCTTCAGCTATAGTAAATGAGAGCTGTTCTAACTTCTCTAAATGCAGCATTGTATAGGTGGCATCTTTTTTGCCATGAGTTGTTGTTTGTGTGTTAAATTATAGGGCACAAATAGGTTACTGGAGTTCAAATAGCGCTAGGGTACATGCCCATTTTTAAGGGTTTGAAGTGCCCAGCTAAACTGTAAAATAGATCTAAGCTGGCTTTGCCCATCATATGACACAATGTCATTCAAATTATAAATACGAGAAGACAGCGTATTAATACTATTATCAACAACAGCAAGCACTTTATCCAAATTATCATGATCAATCTGTCTTAAAAGTGCGGCAGCTTCATTTGTGATAATTTCCAAATATCATTATATGTAGCATAAAGAAACCTTTTAGAACGTGGGGACTTAGGACCTAATAAAAAATCTGATAAGTCAATGTCTTCGGACAGAAGAGAAAGATGTTGTTTCACTGCAGACAGTGTGGAACGTTCCAACCATTGTTGATAAATGTTCCCCGCCAAATAAGGGAGTAACATAACCTGAATGTTGGGAGCGAGAGTAACTGGGATCGGGCCTGCTTGCCTTAATCCTTATGTGGAATACAAAAAACAAGCATAACAACCATTTGTGTCTATTGGCCACAATAACTGCCCGTGAGGATTTGAAAGTGTGGAATTAAATGTACCATTCTTCACCATACCATTCAGTTGGTCTTCAGTACAATTTGTCATATTCTGCCAATTTTCAAGGTGGGCAATTAAGGGAATAGTGAGGGCATTCATTTCTTTAATATTTGCAAATCCTAGACATGTGGTCTGTTGAACAGTGTAATTTAGGAAAATCATTTGTGTGGGGATTAAACAGGCACAGAACAGGTTTTCCGTTCCCTGAACTTGCCAATGTTTGGTACCCCAAATCAATTTGATTTCAATTGTATCTTTCCAGTAATCATAGCCTTTAATGGCTAATTGTGTGACAAACAAAGCGGTATATATGAGCTTGGTTTGTGTGGTGCTGAACAGTAGCGCAATGTAGATAATGATGCCCAAAAGGATTATAACAGAACATTTCCCCAAAATTCGCAGAACTCATATACACATTTTCTGATTCAAAAACAGTATAATATTCCAGCTCCAAGAGCATGGAGTTTACAGTTTCAACATCCCAATCATCTGGATGCAACCCAGGTACTATTACATCACCCATAGAAACCCCAAACTCACATGTTATCTGCAAGATCTACATAGGACTGAATACATTGAAAGGAACTATATCCCAAACAATTCCATCAGTCACTGGAACAGTCGAAATGTCCACGAGGGACAAGTCTCTCTCCAGTTTATGCGAAGACGAATGTGAGGCCAGCACCCCATTGACCAGCTCCACAGCAAAGTGTTCCGGTAGACAATGGCCACTAATCAATAAGAAACAAACAATCACAAATCCAATCCACAAAAATAGAAAAGCAGAGGTGAGTGCAATCCAAACATACATCCAAGGCGGACCAGACAAGTGCACCTCAGCCATGAAAAAAAAACACAGATCCTTAATTAAGGAGTGTCAAAAGCAGAAGACCTGTCAGAAGAAAAATCATCACGATCGATAAAGTACCCAGAATCCGTTAGTTGAAAACCTGGTGGGTCAGGTACTGCAACCGGACTAGAGCAATCCAGAAGAGGTAAATCCAAGGCAGGTGCATCTGTATACATGACATCCGCTGCAGAATACGCAATGGCAAGGGCAGTAGTCACTTCAGCTGCATTGCTGGATGTGGATGCAGGGTTTGAATGTGGTGCCTTCTTCGCCCTGCCCAACTGGTGAGAAACAGCTTTGATGTGAGTCACTAGCTGAAGAGGAATTTCCTGTATGGTACCAAGAGTAGAGTTGGAACTACCCAGGACTCCTCGTGGCCTGCTGTTGAGGATCGTCCACATGGTGTAGTTTGACATGATCAATGGAGACAAATCGATTGTCTTTAGAACCAGGAATCGGTGGCAGGATAACAGTTTTTGAACCTTGAATGCCAAGGACTGGCACTTGTGCTCAGTATGAAGGACCAAATTCCTTTTTCACCGCTACCTTCTTTCGCACGAGATCACCAATTTTTGAAATCCAACCAAAGTGTGCTGTCTTCTTCTCAATGCTTGCAGAGATAGACGTTTTTAACTGTTCATTGGAATTGGTGTCATGGAAGTCTTGTAAATCCTGTAAGACAGCACAACGATTATCTAACTCAAAAGGCGTGGTTGCCGCCACAATGTCTGGACTGTCAAGGTCTGAAATGTACATTTTGATGCCAAAGCGGACTTCGTATGGGTCCGGCCACCCAGAGATCTTTTAGGGAGGTTATTTAATGCCCTCTGTACCCCATAAAGGTGATGAACCCAACTACTCCCTGTACCTAATACTCTAGCTGTTAAGGACTGCTTTAAGTCACTGTTCATTCTTTACACAACAGAATCTGGCAGGTATGGAGAAGAATAATGCAACTGTACACCCAGGGAATCCATAGAATCCTGATAAGCTATTGAAGCAAAGGCTGGGCCCTTGTCCGAGTGGCGTGTACCACATGCATGTGTCCCGATAAAGATTTGCATGTCTTTAATAACAGTTCAAGCATCAACTGAGCGCTGTGGCAAAACCCAGAGGACCCTCGAGCAAGAATCAATTGCAACTAAAATAATTTATTGCAGTTTCCGAAATTAGTGGATTGCAATGGTCCAAATAAACACAGTCAAAAGGTTTACTTGAAAGTAACAGGTGTGTCTGCGGGGGACGAGCCACGGTGGATGGTTTTATTTTGTTTACAAATGTCACAAACAAGACATATTTTTTGACCTGTTTGTACGAACCGTGCCACCAATAATGTTGCTGTAGCAGCAAAATAGTAGCTGCCCCACCAGCATGTGCAGAAGCAACACCTTCATGCGCAGCTATAACTACAGCTAGTCTGCAATCTTGGTTGGGTATCAAACGATCGCCAAACCCTGGAATAGTTACAAAAGGAATGTTTTGTTCATTTAAGTGGTAGGTATATGTAGATGGAAAACCCTTAGGTAAGGGGGTGCCATCCTTAATAGCATTAACAGCAGTCAAACTATTGAAGTCTATTCTCGTTTTACATCGAGTAAATGCAGCAATAGTGGCAGTCACAACTGCTGATTTAGCGGCTTTTTCCGCTAGAGAATTCCCTACAACGTGTGCTCCCACATGCTGATGACTCAAAGTAGGTATTACATGAGCCTGTGGCAGCCTGTCTTTGAGGTCTGCCATCTTAACCCAAAGCATCTTATGTTTGATTGTGTTGTCTTTAGAGTCTTTGAATCCATTCTGTTTCCAATAATGTAAATTATCAATAAAGGACTGTACACAGCAATACAAATCACACATAATAAGTATGGGGAATTCAGGATCCATATATTCGACTGCAAGAAGCAAAGCTTTTAGTTCAGCCAACTGCGCAGAGCAGTCCCTTAGGGACTCAGTGTGAGATTTTTGTGGTTGGAAGTTTCCGTCCAACATCACTCCAACAACAGTGGCGCTGAATATTGCTGTTTCTTTAACCTATAGCAGGTTGGGCTGAACCATCAGTATAAACAATATATTTATACTGTTCCACTGGTAAGATAGAAGTAGGCATGGGATAAACATGCTCATACTAGAGAAACTCTTGAGTCTGTAAAGACGGGTCGAAGACAAAGTCTACATCAACAGCTTTTAAGAAAGTAGCTCACTGTATCCATCTAGGATGCAGGCCTTTAGCGTTAGGAATGCTAGCTTTTGTGACAGCCTCTAAGGCTGGCACAGGAGTAACGACAATGATGCGTTTTCCTTGTGCAAGTGGCTGTTCTTTTAGGATAGCCATCTGCACTGCAGTCAGTATTTTTTCAGTGGAAGCAAAACGTATTTTGCACTGGAATATAAATGCGATTTAAATGCCATAGACACTGTTTCACCTTGATTAAAAGTGATATAAGTAAATCCAATTGCACCTGGTAATATCCGGATGACTAGGTCTATGGTATTTACACGTGTATGTAAGTGTTGTGTAGCAAGTAAGTTAGATTGCAAAAATCTGAGTGTATCTCTGTGTTCAGATGTCCGATGTGAAGTGGAAAAATCAGGGTGGATTAATTCATATAGTGGTTTAATCTATTGTGCATAATCTGGTATGATATCGTGCCAAAACTCAGAAATCCTAGCATGGACTGTAATTTCTTTAATGCATTTGGAGGTTGCAACTGTGCATACTTCTCCTAAAAATGAGGTGCATGGCTCTTTCCCTCATGTGTAAGTTCTTATCCTGAAAAAGAAACACTCATAAAAGCTATATCAGATTTCTTAAAGTTGAACTTATAGCCAATGGCAGCAAATCCCAATATAATGCAATCTACTCTGGGTAAATGTGGGTTCAAATCATCGTCTGTAAGGTAGATATCATCTACATAGGACAACGCATCTGGGTCAATGTCATGTAGAATTGACACTATGCGTGCAACAAAAAGCCAAGGGCTATTCTTATAGCCCATAGGGAGCCTTCCATGTCTAATTTGAAATCCAAGCGTGGAGAAAGCTGTCCAATCATGGCTTACAGGCACTAGATTGTGACTGAAAAAACCATTGGAAATATCCAAGGTTGTCTAGTATTTTTTACGGACTATATTGTTAAGAAGTGCAGTACTGTGTATTTCAAAAGTGCACGTATGACTGTTTAAATGTCTGTAGTCTAAGACTAAACAATATGAATGGTCCAGTTTTAGAACAGGAAGGAGAGGATTGTTCATTTGAGAGACACAGGGTTCAATTACTCCCTGATACTCCAACTGGGAGAGTATTTCTTTAACCGGTGCGTTAGCATCCCATTTAATAGTGTATTGTGGTTGCACTTGCGAGCTAGACCATATTGGTATAACATGATAAGGACAGTAGCGGCAGGTGTCAGGGCTGAGTGGTGAGGCGGGGTGAGGGGGGATGAACAACAACAACATAAAACAAATAAAAAATAACTTACTTGCTGCATCACCCCTCTTCTGATCCTCACCAGCACAGGCTCCCAGAATCCCCTCGGCCAATCCTTTTAATAGGGTATTGTGGCTGTACTTGTGAGCTAGACCATATTGGTATAACATGATAAGGACAGTAGCGGCTGGTGTCAGGGCTGAGTGGTGGGCGGGGGCTAGTGGGATGAACAACAACAACATAAAACAAATAAAAAATAACTTACCTGCTGCATCACCCCTCTTCTGCTCCTCACCAGCACAGGCTCCCAGAATCCCCTGAGCCAATCCTGATGCTGCAGCATGAGTAGCGCAAAAGAAACAATTGATGGACGGAATGCTGGACAATGCAAACATTCACCCCCAGTCACAAGGATCTGGGTTAAATCCATCATTCTTTTGCTCACCACACCACCCCAGTTTGGACCCAGCCATATGCAAATTAGTCTTGACCCTGTTCCTTGGGGGAACAGTCCAGCCCGAACTGCCAAGCCAGGTCCTCCCTGGACCAGAAACAAGCATCCTAGGACCGGTTTCAGGGCATCACCCTTCTTCAGCCAGGCTAGCTTGAATCCAGTGGTGTGGTGAGCATGGGACCCACGTCTGGGCATACCCTTCCCACTTAGGGCGACAAATGCAAAAGAAACAATTGATGGACGGAATGCTGGACAATGCAAACATTCACCCCCAGTCACAAGGATCTGGGTTAAATCCATCATTCTTTTGCTCACCACACCACCCCAGTTTGGACCCAGCCATATGCAAATCAGTCTTGACCCTGTTCCTTGGGGAACAGTCCAGCCCGAACTGCCAAGCCAGGTCCTCCCTGGACCAGAAACAAGCATCCTAGGACCGGTTTCAGGGCATCACCCTTCTTCAGCCAGGCTAGCTTGAATCCAGTGGTGTGGTGAGCACGGGACCCACGTCTGGGCATACCCTTCCCACTTAGGGCGACAAATGCAAAAGAAACAATTGATGGACGGAATGCTGGACAATGCAAACATTCACCCCCAGTCACAAGGATCTGGGTTAAATCCATCATTCTTTTGCTCACCACACCACCCCAGTTTGGACCCAGCCATATGCAAATCAGTCTTGACCCTGTTCCTTGGGGGAACAGTCCAGCCCGAACTGCCAAGCCAGGTCCTCCCTGGACCTGAAACTAGCATCCTAGGACCGGATTCAGGGCATCACCAATCTTCAGCCAGGCAAGCTTGAATCCAGTGGTGTGGTGAGCACGGGACCCACGTCTGGGCATACCCTTCCCACTTAGGGCGACAAATGCAAAAGAAACAATTGATGGACGGAATGCTGGACAATGCAAACATTCACCCCCAGTCACAAGGATCTGGGTTAAATCCATCATTCTTTTGCTCACCACACCACCCCAGTTTGGACCCAGCCATATGCAAATCAGTCTTGACCTTGTTCCTTGGGGGACCAGTCCAGCCCGAACTGCCAAGCCAGGTCCTCCCTGGACCAGAAACAAGCATCCTAGGACCGGTTTCAGGGCATCACCCTTCTTCAGCCAGGCTAGCTTGAATCCAGTGGTGTGGTGAGCACGGGACCCACGTCTGGGCATACCCTTCCCACTTAGGGCGACAAATGCAAAAGAAACAATTGATGGACGGAATACTGGACAATGCAAACATTCACCCCCAGTCACAAGGATCTGGGTTAAATCCATCATTCTTTTGCTCACCACACCACCCCAGTTTGGACCCAGCCATATGCAAATCAGTCTTGACCCTGTTCCTTGGGGGAACAGTCCAGCCCGAACTGCCAAGCCAAGTCCTCCCTGGACCAGAAACAAGCATCCTAGGGCCGGTTTCAGGGCATCACCCTTCTTCAGCCAGGCTAGCTTGAATCCAGTGGTGTGGTGAGCACGGGACCCACTTCTGGGCATACCCTTCCCACTTAGGGCGACAAATGCAAAAGAAACAATTGATGGACGGAATGCTGGACAATGCAACCATTCACCCCCAGTCACAAGGATCTGGGTTAAATCCATCATTCTTTTGCTCACCACACCACCCCAGTTTGGACCCAGCCATATGCAAATCAGTCTTGACCCTGTTCCTTGGGGGAACAGTCCAGCCCGAACTGCCAAGCCAGGTCCTCCCTGGACCAGAAACAAGCATCCTAGGACCGGTTTCAGGGCATCACCCTTCTTCAGCCAGGCTAGCTTGAATCCAGTGGTGTGGTGAGCACGGGACCCACGTCTGGGCATACCCTTCCCACTTAGGGCGACAAATGCAAAAGAAACAATTGATGGACGGAATGCTGGACAATGCAACCATTCACCCCCAGTCACAAGGATCTGGGTTAAATCCATCATTCTTTGCTCACCACACCACCCCAGTTTGGACCCAGCCATATGCAAATCAGTCTTGACCCTGTTCCTTGGGGAACAGTCCAGCCCGAACTGCCAAGCCAGGTCCTCCCTGGACCAGAAACAAGCATCCTAGGACCGGTTTCAGGGCATCACCCTTCTTCAGCCAGGCTAGCTTGAATCCAGTGGTGTGGTGAGCACGGGACCCACGTCTGGGCATACCCTTCCCACTTAGGGCGACAAATGCAAAAGAAACAATTGATGGACGGAATGCTGGACAATGCAACCATTCACCCCCAGTCACAAGGATCTGGGTTAAATCCATCATTCTTTTGCTCACCACACCACCCCAGTTTGGACCCAGCCATATGCAAATCAGTCTTGACCCTGTTCCTTGGGGGAACAGTCCAGCCCGAACTGCCAAGCCAGGTCCTCCCTGGACCAGAAACAAGCATCCTAGGACCGGTTTCAGGGCATCACCCTTCTTCAGCCAGGCTAGCTTGAATCCAGTGGTGTGGTGAGCACGGGACCCACGTCTGGGCATACCCTTCCCACTTAGGGCGACAAATGCAAAAGAAACAATTGATGGACGGAATGCTGGACAATGCAACCATTCACCCCCAGTCACAAGGATCTGGGTTAAATCCATCATTCTTTTGCTCACCACACCACCCCAGTTTGGACCCAGCCATATGCAAATCAGTCTTGACCCTGTTCCTTGGGGGAACAGTCCAGCCCGAACTGCCAAGCCAGGTCCTCCCTGGACCAGAAACAAGCATCCTAGGACCGGTTTCAGGGCATCACCTTTCTTCAGCCAGGCTAGCTTGAATCCAGTGGTGTGGTGAGCACGGGACCCACGTCTGGGCATACCCTTCCCACTTAGGGCGACAAATGCAAAAGAAACAATTGATGGACGGAATGCTGGACAATGCAACCATTCACCCCCAGTCACAAGGATCTGGGTTAAATCCATCATTCTTTTGCTCACCACACCACCCCAGTTTGGACCCAGCCATATGCAAATCAGTCTTGACCCTGTTCCTTGGGGAACAGTCCAGCCCGAACTGCCAAGCCAGGTCCTCCCTGGACCAGAAACAAGCATCCTAGGACCGGTTTCAGGGCATCACCCTTCTTCAGCCAGGCTAGCTTGAATCCAGTGGTGTGGTGAGCACGGGACCCACGTCTGGGCATACCCTTCCCACTTAGGGCGACAAATGCAAAAGAAACAATTGATGGACGGAATGCTGGACAATGCAACCATTCACCCCCAGTCACAAGGATCTGGGTTAAATCCATCATTCTTTTGCTCACCACACCACCCCAGTTTGGACCCAGCCATATGCAAATCAGTCTTGACCCTGTTCCTTGGGGGAACAGTCCAGCCCGAACTGCCAAGCCAGGTCCTCCCTGGACCAGAAACAAGCATCCTAGGACCGGTTTCAGGGCATCACCCTTCTTCAGCCAGGCTAGCTTGAATCCAGTGGTGTGGTGAGCACGGGACCCACGTCTGGGCATACCCTTCCCACTTAGGGCGACAAATGCAAAAGAAACAATTGATGGACGGAATGCTGGACAATGCAACCATTCACCCCCAGTCACAAGGATCTGGGTTAAATCCATCATTCTTTTGCTCACCACACCACCCCAGTTTGGACCCAGCCATATGCAAATCAGTCTTGACCCTGTTCCTTGGGGGAACAGTCCAGCCCGAACTGCCAAGCCAGGTCCTCCCTGGACCAGAAACAAGCATCCTAGGACCGGTTTCAGGGCATCACCCTTCTTCAGCCAGGCTAGCTTGAATCCAGTGGTGTGGTGAGCACGGGACCCACGTCTGGGCATACCCTTCCCACTTAGGGCGACAAATGCAAAAGAAACAATTGATGGACGGAATGCTGGACAATGCAACCATTCACCCCCAGTCACAAGGATCTGGGTTAAATCCATCATTCTTTTGCTCACCACACCACCCCAGTTTGGACCCAGCCATATGCAAATCAGTCTTGACCCTGTTCCTTGGGGAACAGTCCAGCCCGAACTGCCAAGCCAGGTCCTCCCTGGACCAGAAACAAGCATCCTAGGACCGGTTTCAGGGCATCACCCTTCTTCAGCCAGGCTAGCTTGAATCCAGTGGTGTGGTGAGCACGGGACCCACGTCTGGGCATACCCTTCCCACTTAGGGCGACAAATGCAAAAGAAACAATTGATGGACGGAATGCTGGACAATGCAACCATTCACCCCCAGTCACAAGGATCTGGGTTAAATCCATCATTCTTTTGCTCACCACACCACCCCAGTTTGGACCCAGCCATATGCAAATCAGTCTTGACCCTGTTCCTTGGGGAACAGTCCAGCCCGAACTGCCAAGCCAGGTCCTCCCTGGACCAGAAACAAGCATCCTAGGACCGGTTTCAGGGCATCACCCTTCTTCAGCCAGGCTAGCTTGAATCCAGTGGTGTGGTGAGCACGGGACCCACGTCTGGGCATACCCTTCCCACTTAGGGCGACAAATGCAAAAGAAACAATTGATGGACGGAATGCTGGACAATGCAACCATTCACCCCCAGTCACAAGGATCTGGGTTAAATCCATCATTCTTTTGCTCACCACACCACCCCAGTTTGGACCCAGCCATATGCAAATCAGTCTTGACCCTGTTCCTTGGGGGAACAGTCCAGCCCGAACTGCCAAGCCAGGTCCTCCCTGGACCAGAAACAAGCATCCTAGGACCGGTTTCAGGGCATCACCCTTCTTCAGCCAGGCTAGCTTGAATCCAGTGGTGTGGTGAGCACGGGACCCACGTCTGGGCATACCCTTCCCACTTAGGGCGACAAATGCAAAAGAAACAATTGATGGACGGAATGCTGGACAATGCAACCATTCACCCCCAGTCACAAGGATCTGGGTTAAATCCATCATTCTTTTGCTCACCACACCACCCCAGTTTGGACCCAGCCATATGCAAATCAGTCTTGACCCTGTTCCTTGGGGAACAGTCCAGCCCGAACTGCCAAGCCAGGTCCTCCCTGGACCAGAAACAAGCATCCTAGGACCGGTTTCAGGGCATCACCCTTCTTCAGCCAGGCTAGCTTGAATCCAGTGGTGTGGTGAGCACGGGACCCACGTCTGGGCATACCCTTCCCACTTAGGGCGACAAATGCAAAAGAAACAATTGATGGACGGAATGCTGGACAATGCAACCATTCACCCCCAGTCACAAGGATCTGGGTTAAATCCATCATTCTTTTGCTCACCACACCACCCCAGTTTGGACCCAGCCATATGCAAATCAGTCTTGACCCTGTTGCTTGGGGGAACAGTCCAGCCCGAACTGCCAAGCCAGGTCCTCCCTGGACCAGAAACAAGCATCCTAGGACCGGTTTCAGGGCATCACCCTTCTTCAGCCAGGCTAGCTTGAATCCAGTGGTGTGGTGAGCACGGGACCCACGTCTGGGCATACCCTTCCCACTTAGGGCGACAAATGCAAAAGAAACAATTGATGGACGGAATGCTGGACAATGCAACCATTCACCCCCAGTCACAAGGATCTGGGTTAAATCCATCATTCTTTTGCTCACCACACCACCCCAGTTTGGACCCAGCCATATGCAAATCAGTCTTGACCCTGTTCCTTGGGGGAACAGTCCAGCCCGAACTGCCAAGCCAGGTCCTCCCTGGACCAGAAACAAGCATCCTAGGACCGGTTTCAGGGCATCACCCTTCTTCAGCCAGGCTAGCTTGAATCCAGTGGTGTGGTGAGCACGGGACCCACGTCTGGGCATACCCTTCCCACTTAGGGCGACAAATGCAAAAGAAACAATTGATGGACGGAATGCTGGACAATGCAACCATTCACCCCCAGTCACAAGGATCTGGGTTAAATCCATCATTCTTTTGCTCACCACACCACCCCAGTTTGGACCCAGCCATATGCAAATCAGTCTTGACCCTGTTCCTTGGGGGAACAGTCCAGCCCGAACTGCCAAGCCAGGTCCTCCCTGGACCAGAAACAAGCATCCTAGGACCGGTTTCAGGGCATCACCCTTCTTCAGCCAGGCTAGCTTGAATCCAGTGGTGTGGTGAGCACGGGACCCACGTCTGGGCATACCCTTCCCACTTAGGGCGACAAATGCAAAAGAAACAATTGATGGACGGAATGCTGGACAATGCAAACATTCACCCCCAGTCACAAGGATCTGGGTTAAATCCATCATTCTTTTGCTCACCACACCACCCCAGTTTGGACCCAGCCATATGCAAATCAGTCTTGACCCTGTTGCTTGGGGGAACAGTCCAGCCCGAACTGCCAAGCCAGGTCCTCCCTGGACCAGAAACAAGCATCCTAGGACCGGTTTCAGGGCATCACCCTTCTTCAGCCAGGCTAGCTTGAATCCAGTGGTGTGGTGAGCACGGGACCCACGTCTGGGCATACCCTTCCCACTTAGGGCGACAAATGCAAAAGAAACAATTGATGGACGGAATGCTGGACAATGCAACCATTCACCCCCAGTCACAAGGATCTGGGTTAAATCCATCATTCTTTTGCTCACCACACCACCCCAGTTTGGACCCAGCCATATGCAAATCAGTCTTGACCCTGTTCCTTGGGGGAACAGTCCAGCCCGAACTGCCAAGCCAGGTCCTCCCTGGACCAGAAACAAGCATCCTAGGACCGGTTTCAGGGCATCACCCTTCTTCAGCCAGGCTAGCTTGAATCCAGTGGTGTGGTGAGCACGGGACCCACGTCTGGGCATACCCTTCCCACTTAGGGCGACAAATGCAAAAGAAACAATTGATGGACGGAATGCTGGACAATGCAACCATTCACCCCCAGTCACAAGGATCTGGGTTAAATCCATCATTCTTTTGCTCACCACACCACCCCAGTTTGGACCCAGCCATATGCAAATCAGTCTTGACCCTGTTCCTTGGGGGAACAGTCCAGCCCGAACTGCCAAGCCAGGTCCTCCCTGGACCAGAAACAAGCATCCTAGGACCGGTTTCAGGGCATCACCCTTCTTCAGCCAGGCTAGCTTGAATCCAGTGGTGTGGTGAGCACGGGACCCACGTCTGGGCATACCCTTCCCACTTAGGGCGACAAATGCAAAAGAAACAATTGATGGACGGAATGCTGGACAATGCAACCATTCACCCCCAGTCACAAGGATCTGGGTTAAATCCATCATTCTTTTGCTCACCACACCACCCCAGTTTGGACCCAGCCATATGCAAATCAGTCTTGACCCTGTTCCTTGGGGGAACAGTCCAGCCCGAACTGCCAAGCCAGGTCCTCCCTGGACCAGAAACAAGCATCCTAGGACCGGTTTCAGGGCATCACCCTTCTTCAGCCAGGCTAGCTTGAATCCAGTGGTGTGGTGAGCACGGGACCCACGTCTGGGCATACCCTTCCCACTTAGGGCGACAAATGCAAAAGAAACAATTGATGGACGGAATGCTGGACAATGCAACCATTCACCCCCAGTCACAAGGATCTGGGTTAAATCCATCATTCTTTTGCTCACCACACCACCCCAGTTTGGACCCAGCCATATGCAAATCAGTCTTGACCCTGTTCCTTGGGGAACAGTCCAGCCCGAACTGCCAAGCCAGGTCCTCCCTGGACCAGAAACAAGCATCCTAGGACCGGTTTCAGGGCATCACCCTTCTTCAGCCAGGCTAGCTTGAATCCAGTGGTGTGGTGAGCACGGGACACACGTCTGGGCATACCCTTCCCACTTAGGGCGACAAATGCAAAAGAAACAGTTGATGGACGGAATGCTGGACAATGCAAACATTCACCCCCAGTCACAAGAATCTGGGTTAAATCCATCATTCTTTTGCTCACCACACCACCCCAGTTTGGACCCAGCCATATGCAAATCAGTCTTGACCCTGTTCCTTGGGGGAACAGTCCAGCCCGAACTGCCAAGCCAGGTCCTCCCTGGACCAGAAACAAGCATCCTAGGACCGGTTTCAGGGCATCACCCTTCTTCAGCCAGGCTAGCTTGAATCCAGTGGTGTGGTGAGCACGGGACCCACGTCTGGGCATACCCTTCCCACTTAGGGCGACAAATGCAAAAGAAACAATTGATGGACGGAATGCTGGACAATGCAACCATTCACCCCCAGTCACAAGGATCTGGGTTAAATCCATCATTCTTTTGCTCACCACACCACCCCAGTTTGGACCCAGCCATATGCAAATCAGTCTTGACCCTGTTCCTTGGGGGAACAGTCCAGCTCGAACTGCCAAGCCAGGTCCTCCCTGGACCAGAAACAAGCATCCTAGGACCGGTTTCAGGGCATCACCCTTCTTCAGCCAGGCTAGCTTGAATCCAGTGGTGTGGTGAGCACGGGACCCACGTCTGGGCATACCCTTCCGAACTTAGGGCGACAAATGCAAAAGAAACAATTGATGGACGGAATGCTGGACAATGCAACCATTCACCCCCAGTCACAAGGATCTGGGTTAAATCCATCATTCTTTTGCTCACCACACCACCCCAGTTTGGACCCAGCCATATGCAAATCAGTCTTGACCCTGTTCCTTGGGGGAACAGTCCAGCCCGAACTGCCAAGCCAGGTCCTCCCTGGACCAGAAACAAGCATCCTAGGACCGGTTTCAGGGCATCATCCTTCTTCAGCCAGGCTAGCTTGAATCCAGTGGTGTAGTGAGCACGGGACCCACGTCTGGGCATACCCTTCCCACTTAGGGCGACAAATGCAAAAGAAACAATTGATGGACGGAATGCTGGACAATGCAAACATTCACCCCCAGTCACAAGGATCTGGGTTAAATCCATCATTCTTTTGCTCACCACACCACCCCAGTTTGGACCCAGCCATATGCAAATCAGTCTTGACCCTGTTCCTTGGGGGAACAGTCCAGCCCGAACTGCCAAGCCAGGTCCTCCCTGGACCAGAAACAAGCATCCTAGGACCGGTTTCAGGGCATCACCCTTCTTCAGCCAGGCTAGCTTGAATCCAGTGGTGTGGTGAGCACGGGACCCACGTCTGGGCATACCCTTCCCACTTAGGGCGACAAATGCAAAAGAAACAATTGATGGACGGAATGCTAGACAATGCAAACATTCACCCTCAGGATTGGCCTGAGTGCCCTCGATGTGCACTCCCAGAGAGACTGGGAGCCTGTGCCTGCTGTCTCCAAACCCAGCAACGCAGCTCGGGTTGGGGACAGCTTCAGTGCGCATGTCGGTTTAGCCATCCTGAGACAGCTGGCCAAACCCACATGCGCATTGACAACAGTGCCCACCACTCCCCCTCCGTGACTGCCCCCGCAATGGCCCCGCCCCCAAGACTTGCCAAGGAGAGAAAAATAAAATGATAATAAACCTGGTTTATTATCATTTTATTTTTCAATTTTTGCAGCTGTTGGCGCGGTGAGGGTGGGGGGGAGGCGCTCCTCCGCCATAGCACAGGAGCCACCGCTGGATAAGAAGAATCCTTATCCCAGCCAACATGGTTGCGATATAATGCATGGGCTAGTGCAAGAGCTCACTCATCTGCATAAGCTTGCTGAACTTGGTCAGGGACCAGGGCTAAAAAAACAGGTAGTATTAAATCCTCACCCTTTGGGAATATCCGTACATATTGCGTGGGCCATTCGACCTCCACCAGAAGGATGTCGTAGGACAAAGTTTCATTTTCCCAGAAAATTGATTTAATTGTGCACTGTATGTCACCCTCGATCTGAATGTCTAGGTGATATAATCTAGGGTCTAGGGTCTCCACTGTCATAAAAGTATCAGTTGTTCTCGCTACCAGAAACTCCTGGAGATTCTGATGCACTAAGATGACTTCTGCCGCGCTATCGAGGAGAGTCACCCTCCAACTCCTGTTCAGGAGGAGGGTTCTCAGTGTATGTGGCATATTTTGCAGTAATGGGCGCTACTTTCTTTTTCTAAAAAGGGGCTTAATATTGAGGAGATCTTTCCTCCTTCTTTATCTTCATGTCAGACAAGCATTGTGTGTTTTTCTTCGGCCTCACGTACTCTTCTCATCTGCGCTCCGATCGTTCTCCCCTCTCGTACTGCTTGTCAGACGATTCCTGAAAGGAACGAGGAGAACGTGTATCAGAAATCTGATACCTGTCTGGATTCTTGAGTTTAGAGTGATCACGAAAATCGTAACGCCTCTCTGAGGGCTCCGGGGGCAGAGAGCCTCTACCACGTTAACCTTTCTATGGTTGTTTTGAATTATCCCATGGTTCTTTAACAAACTCATGGGTCTGCTTGGCTTCCTTGTCAGGGGTAGGTTTGCCAAGCAGCGGTTTAGTAGGTCTGGTTCCCAAATTATTGCGTCCTAAGGATGTACATACATCTGCAATAATTATAGGCAGCTCACATTTATGGTTGACTTGTGCAACCGCTGTGAGTCACTGGCATATAGCTAGAGATGCTGCTTCACCTTTAACATTAGACAGAATCATGGAGAGGCCACTACGGGAAAAATTTCCCATCAGTTTCATCCCCAAATCCAGGGAAGCAGCTGCTTCGTCTTTGTTCTGTATCTGTTTGAGTACGTCTTGTAAGACGGACATCGAGAAAGTGCCATGACAGATAGTATAGACTGCGGCAAAAAATGTCCACCAGGTGTTACAGTCTCCAGTAGCGGGAACCATCCCGTTGGGTAAGCATATAGTCTGAATCCTGTGCTTGTCATGTGGTCCCATAAGGGGAAACACAGCTTCAAGTTGATCTACTTTTTGGGTGATCCAAAATGGAATTTCCTCCCAATTAGGGGGTATTTTGCCAATAAATGATTGAACGATTACAGGACTTATTGTAGGCACTACAGTCAACTGGGCTTGCCCTAGCAAGCCAACCCTCGCTGACTGCGCCAACAAGGTGCACGAAACAAATTGAGTTAAGCGTCTATACAAAACAACTAAAGCTTCATAAAAAGCTTGTGTTTGAAAAATATTAAGAGGCCCCATGTTAGGATATGACATATACCCAGCTAAGGCTGATGAGGTCGCCCCATCATTACTGAAGGAACCCATGCGAACATGTGTAGGTACGTGTGGGAGGGCGCCAAGGAACCGAGTATGTTGTTCCCAATAGGATGGAGGAATCTCCATAAGCGCATATGGTCTGTATAGATTCTGCGCTGCCGGAGTCGTGTATGTATGAAATGTATTTGTATTAACATCAACAGCTGGAAAGTCCACCCAAGAATAAAAGACTTCAAAGTGGTAAGCGTCATCCGCTAAAGTGACAAAGATAAAAGCACCACTCGCATTAGTAAGTCCATGTTGCAGCACGTGTGCATGGACTGCAGGTCTGCAATTAACAGGAATAACAATAGGCTGTGCTGCCATAGTATAGCAGAATGGAAAACAAAGCAGAACACGAAAAATGGGTTACATCCCTTTAAACTTTCAAGCTTGAAAAACCAACAGAATTAGGTACTTCCTAAAGACTATAAAGCATTAATCCCAAACACCACGGACATCTCCTGGAAGAGATGTAAGGGTATTGAGGACACTCACAAGCACTACTCAGGAGACCCGAAAATAAGTACTAAAACCAAACGTTGGTGACGCCATGTTACAGGGATTCTGCTCAGAAATAGAAATATGCATGTGTCCATAGAACATCAGTGTGTAGGGGACGTGACACCTTACCACATCAGCACCTATGGGACCCAAATCTGACCAGCTAATAGTGCCTCACTTGCTCTCCTAACCTTTCCAGAGAGACAAGTGACCCCAAAACACAACACTCTAGACTCTCTCAGGAGTCGTGGTAACAGGTCGTCACTTTTCGTTCCTTACACACACGTCAACAATAAAATGAAAGAGACGTGTGAAATGTTTACAATATTTATTGAAACTAACGCTCTTTCATGCAAAAGCTGTGCTGCAATTAGGAGACAAGCCCTATCATATTTAGATGAAAAATGAGCCTAAACCTACCCTTGCTGGTTATATACTATATTACACTAAGGATCTCTGGGATTAGTGGCAGACCCCATTCCTGTGACTTATAATCAGCTGGTCTTCATCTCAGGCTCGTAGTTTGTTCGTCTCAGGACTCTTTCTCTGCAAGCCTCGTCTCAATCCGTTTTTAGAACTGCAAGTCTTCACTTATATGATAAGACTTGCTCTGTTCTCTATTGTGTCTAGGTGTTAGTGTCCGACCTTAGAGAAAAACAGGGCAGTATATTGTTTGGCCTTGCACGATGTACAGACTGATACCCAGCAGAAAAACAGAATAATAAAACATGTGCAGCTCATTTAGAAAATAACAGAATAGCACAAAAACAAGCATGTTACTGCGTAACGTGTGCAAAGCAGAAGCAGCCTATTATGTATGTACTTGGACTAAATTAAGACAAAACTACAGTGGGCTCTATAGGGGGACCCGCAGCAATGGTAGCTCAACGCCAAGGTAGGTATTTCACCATTTGTCTGGCTGGAAAGCAGAGAGAGCAGTGGCGGTGCGTCCATTGGGGGCGTTGGGGCGTTGCCCCACTAATGCCACGGCCCCATTTAGAATTTAATCGTTCTACTTCTGACGCTAATTGCAGCAATCAGGACTCCTGATTGGAATTAGCGTCAGAAGTAGAACACGCCACGGACGCTGAAGGGGGTGGGGCTGCGGCAGCACTCTCAGGGTTGAGTGACAGCGGCGCGCAATAGTGCGCATGTTCGTTTTTGGGCTGATCATTTTTACGATCAGCCCGAACATGCGCACTAGCCTTCCCCTTAAGAGACCGAGGGTTGCTTCATGCGCAGCCCCCGGTCTCCTAATGGGCAGGGAGTATCCCTGCCCTCAGCCAATCCTGGCGCTGCTGGAGCATCGTCTGGATTGGCTGAGAGGGTTGCCAGCCACTCACCCAGAAGACGTTGAAGGCGCCAACGCACCGGACCCCGGCCCAGGAGCAGACAGCAGAGGCGGCGCAAACCCGCCTGGTCAGGTAAGTTTAAGTTTTTTTTTTAAACTTTATTTTTAAACCCCCCGGTTCCCATCCCCGCGCCACCCCCCCGCGAGTATTACGAGCCGCGAGGTACGTTTTAAAATTATTATTAAACCCCTCCCCCGCGCTCACTCTCCCCCCATGCTCCCTCCACCGTTTGTTACCTTCGGACGCCACTGGACTCGTGTGAGGCAGAGTACTTGTAAATATGTTGGCCAAGTCAACTCCCTGAATTCATTAGAAGGAAATCGTATGCAGTGTCCCCATGATTTGTCAAATTGTGGCAGTGCACTATTTAACATGTTTTATGTCCTCTCCGGAGATTTGTGTGTCCTATGGAAGAGTAAAAGCTCCAGCCACTGTCAGCGTTGGGGTTTGTGGAATATCTGAGTGAGGTGCCAGCGAGCGTCCGAGGGAGTGCCAGGGACTGGGAAGGCGGGACAAGGATAGTAAATATTTCTTCATTTATATATTAAATGCAGGGGTGCAATGGAAAGCGTTTCCGTGGGCCTGCGCTTGCTTACAGGGAATGAATATACAAGGAACCGTAATTTTTGAAAGAGCACCTTCTGCCGAAGAAGCAGGCGTTGCTCTGCGCACTCCTGGGTGTGCAGTTTGAAAGAAGCGCCCGGTCATGGCAGCCCCCAGGGTTGAAAATGCAGTACTTGCAGTGTGCCGATTTCAGGCCTGTTATCAATAGTCTGCTGCTTATATCTGCTCCGCGTAGGCTGATTGATACAGACTGCACCATGTGCTCCATAATACGCTGTCAGGAACTGCTGAAAGACGCAATGAAGGAGCAATAAATGTGGGGGCAGCAGTAATGTAAAGGTCCGGCCTGCATGTAATAACTCTCAGTTATTTGTGGATGTGCTGTGTGCAGTCCTTGTAATACTTTTCGTGTGAGAATTCAAGCTGTGGCATTCCTGGTGTGTTTTGAGCAGTGCACTTAAGAGGTCTGCTGTGTGGTGTATTGTGTCTGTGCAGATAAAATGTATCTTACGATGTGCAGTCTGTGGTGCTGTCAAGAGATCCCTTTGTGTATTTGTGTGCATTGATGAAACAATTTATGCCGCCGTGCGTTGCTTCTGTGCATGTGAGTTCTCATGGGGAATGATGTGTGCTTTGTAGATATAAGATTCCATTTTGTGAGTTTGTGCAATGCTAGCAACCATTTTCGTGAAGTGGACTGTGTGCTGTTCAAGTTAAAGCTTGCCTATAGAGCGATGTTCAAGGAGAGCCGCCCAGTAATCAATATAGCACACAACACGGTCATTACTGTCTTTAAGTGTTGGTGTATGCAGCGTAGGTCATATGATCTCTGAAGGAATTTGCTAGTATTGTCTTTCTGCAGTAGTGTTATCATGTTTTGTCTAATAATGTCACACGGGTGTTTGCAGAAATCTGAGATTGACAGTTTTTTTTAACACAAATCCTATGATAAAGAGCCATTTGAAAAGACTTATCAACTGAGCATGTAATTCTGAGGAAGGAGTGGGACGTGTGTTAGGTTTTCTGAATAATTCCCAACGTTGAGCGTAGTAGGTGGTTCGATGCTTTGGTGAACGACATGCTCAGAAGCGTAACCAGAGATGTTATACACGCACAACACCAGCACGACCATTAGCAGCACCACCGCCAAAAATGTACTGCTCCATATTTACACATTTGTTGTTACTCAGAAAAAAGACGAAACCTCGATCTGAGAAAACCAAAAGAGTTTCATAGTAATCCAAAACACACAGATGGTAGTGCACAGCAAAGTTAGAATTCATTCATATACAAGTCCAATTCCAAAATGTATGTAATCCAGAACGTCGTTATTTTTCATTGATAGCAAAAGACAGCCAATGCGTTTCGTTCACTACACGTGAACTTCATCAGAGCTGCAAGAAAATACATAAAATCACATATAAATATAGAAACAGAGTACATTATACATATTACAGAAACACATAATGAATTCGCAGACACCTAACACGACAAATGACTATGTGACAACCATACAAGGACAGAAGGGGTTACCACAAAAGAAAAGAAAATTCACAAAGACATCCCCATCCATTAAAAAGATACATATAGTGAATTAAAACAATTAAAAATCAGTTAAATATCTCCTTCCTGCTGCCTCAAATTTGTTTGAAAATGCACTGTTTGTCCACCCGGAACCCCCCCAAGCCCCCCCGTAGGTTAATCGAGCTCGCTCGCTACGCTTGCTCGCCGCAGTGCAATACGACAATAATGTTACGTCACACCACTTTCAAATGTCACCAGCCGCCACTGAGAGAGAGTGACCCCAAGCTTTCACCTTGGTTTTTAGGGAGTTATGCTTTTTTGAATGTGGATAGCAATATGGTTATGTACAGAGCAAGGCAGAACGAGTAGAGAAACGAAACCAGTCATGACCACAGTAATGGTGGGAAGAAGTGGGTCTGAAATATGTGGGAGTCAGGGCCGTTCTAGGGAATCAAAGCAGTCCTGGCCAAATGCTCAAACCAGCCCTGGTCCCTTTGTCTTCTGGCGCAATCTCTCTCTTTCCATCCATACCTTCGCTGTCTCCTTCTCTCTTCTCTCTCTTTTCCATCTCTGATCGCTTTCTCTCTACCCACTCCCCCCTCTCATTCTCCATCTCTTGAAGCCTCCCTGCGCCTGCTGCAGTTAACCTCAGGGAGCTGTGGAGAGTGACAGACTCCAGGAGCGGCCCTGGGCTTTCAAAACCGACTTCCAAGGGCTCCACCCCACCGGGCAAATACCCAGTGGAATAAAAAGGCCTGTCCGGCCCTGGAGAGAGTGAGTGGTGGTTGACGCCTGGATATGTGAATGCGATTTCTAGACCTAGATGTATTGTGAAATGGATGTTGATTCGTTAAGTGTTGAAAGACGGGCAACCACGGAGCACTTTGCAAGTCCACAGTTCTTCAATGGTATAGTGAGAGCGGAGGCAAACCACCGAATATGTGTAATGCCAAAGGTGGTGTACCATGCAGGAGTTACGGAAGAACGAGCTTGCAAAGGGGTTTGATGATTACATTAAATGAGACTTCTGTACTTCACCTTATTCCCGGCATGGACCATTTATATGATATGCGCATTTATCTATATTTGTTGTTACTTTTGTTCTCTCACTTATTGTGTAAGAAAGGGCAATGTTCTTGGAGTTGGGACCAGTGTTCCGTTTGCTCGGTTGATTCTGGCACTCGTAGCAGGAGGAACCTGTTTCATGGTGTTTACCTTTCTACTTCATGTTAGTATTCCGCCGTTCTTCGGGGTTTCAGATTGTTGTTTGGTCTTTAGAAAGGTCGCCTCTAAGTGGTAGCAGCCAGGCAGCGAAGGATTCCCGCACAGCACTGTCTGAGACATGCCCGAAGGACAATGCCGTACATTCCAGTGGGAGATTGTGTGCACCGTGCAGCAAACACGAATGGATGTGCAGAAGCTCCCAAGCTACTCCTTGGAGAAGTCTGCCCTAGGCGTATCCTAGCATTTGCAAACAGCATGGTGCACCTTTAAGCAGGTTTCGGAGTCAGGACCTGCCAGGGTTAAACTTTGACAAAGCAAAGCCCAAAAATATGGCTCGCATTTTCAGTCCTGGCTAATATAAAATAAGCCTGAGGCTGCGGCAGTAAAAAATCAATAAATAAATGATTATTTCTGCACATAATGGATCTATGAGATAAATAATGAGTATGATAACTCGATACACTTTTGAGATGTAACATAGACCCTCGTGCATCCCGAAGGGAAACTGTTACAGCAAACGAAACAGCCAGTAGTGTGGGGTGAGAGAGAAATACTTTGGGTAGAGCCGATGCTCACTCTACGTATATTTTAAAGAATTGGTAACAATAGATCAAGCAGACCTAAAAAACACAGCATTCAGCTAGACCCCTGTGGCACTCCCTAGTTCTGTCTTCTGCAAGTGGAAGCAAAAAACTGTGCAGCTGGGGCTGTAAAACAGCATGACTGGAAGTCCTCGGTGTGACACAGGGACGCAGTGACATTATGGATGCTATGTTCACCATTCGTGTTCTAGGCCTAAGTTCCTAGTTTGTTCCACTTGAATAACCAGGTTATCCCCCCTTTTCACCAGTCTTCGCAGGGAGAGTGATGCAAAGCAGTCAAGACAACACTTCCTTTTAAATTTACTTCATCAGTTGTATTGTTGCTTAAGGCCCTGGTCACGGTGCTATATACACTGCAAAATAAATATCTTGTTGCCTGCTGATTTTGGTTAATCTTTGTCCGGTAAGAATCTATTTAAGAATTTCTCAAGCACAGGATTTTGTTTCACATACATTAGGCCAAAGCATTAGTTGTGCAGGTGTCGCAGCAGATTATCACTGTGCAGATTATTGGTGCTACCTCAGGTGCGAGCTGCACTCAAGGGATGGAGCTTCAGTTCCGGACTGAGGCACAGCACAACAAATACATTTAAAGAGCCTGAAGCACATTTTGCCCCACAAAAATGAAGGAGAGTGCAGGCACAGTACAGTTCCCATGCAGGGAGATTCTCTACATTGCTAAGCTAGAGAGGTCGGGAAGGTTGGGGAGAAGTCAGGCAGAAGGTGTCAGCAGGTAAAGCCTCTAAAATGCCGAATCAATTGAAACAAAGTTTCAGTCAGGTAAGTGAGAAAAGAGATTTGCCCAGGAGTCTAACTCTTTCGGGTGTGAGTAAGAGAAAGCATCTCCTCTAAGGAGAGTGGAGAAGGGATCTGAATCCAACGAACTCATCAATGCATAGTTTGGAATCATTTCTTCTAAGGGAAAGTACAACTCCTTACGATTCCCATGAAGGAAACCAAACAGGATCGAACATGTTGCGATAACGAAGCTCTGCTTCATTTCCACGGTTAAAGCACAAAGAAGCGACCTTCAGCTGGTATCTGTAGCAGAATGATGTTCCCACTTGCAGGTGCAGGCTCATTATTTCACTCACCAAGGATCATGCACTGATAAACATTCAAATGCAAACTAAAGAAGAAATACATTTTAATTAACATTGGCTGCTACAGCTTGACTCCTATAACGAGAAAGAGGAAAAATACACAACAGGCAGAAAACATGGCATAATAACTAAACGTGAAACATTTTAAATTGAGGCCTACATTAACTATGGTGAACTTTAATGTGTATCTCACCCAACAAATGTGTATGCCTCCTGCAGTTTAATGTAAATATATCTGCTAAAGCAGTTAAAAAAAAATAAAAAATGTCATCATAGGCCACACCCCTTGTAGAGGTTTCTTAGTTGCACCTCTGGGGTCACACCCCATTTAGAGCTCTCCTATTTTTCTTGTCTCACTCAGAGCACCCAAGTGGATTCTCTTGTCCCTGAAATGAAAAGACATTGGAGAAGGCGGATGAGCTGTGCTGGTGAGCGACAATATGCAGTTGTTTCTCAGGCTTACACTTATGTTTTATAACAGAGTTTCAAACTGACCTTGTTTAGGGTGACCAGTGAGGATTCCTTAAATTGGAGGTCTGTTTTCACCCAAATGAAATAATTAAAACTATTCCGCAAATCAAAATATTGCTTACAATTACAAAGATCTCTTCTTCTGACTTTAAGAAAATGCATACCTGTATCCTTACTTGGCAGCAACAATAATGTACCACCAGATGCAGCACTTATGTATGTATTTAGTGGCAGCTCTTAAGTACATATTTAGTGACATGGGGCCCGATTCACAGAACTAACTTACGACAAAATCCTAAACTTACTACCATTTTGGTATTCACAGAATGAACTTACTCATTTTGGTATTCACAGAATAAATTTACTCATTTTGGTATTCACAGAAGACACTTACACATTTTGTGTAACTTACACATTGTGTGTAACTTAAACATTTTGTGTAACTTACTCATTTTGTGTAACTTACACATTTTGTGTAACTTACACATTTTGGTATTCACAGAAGGCACTTACTCATTGATGAGTAAGTGCCTTCTGTGAATACCAAAATGAGTAAGTTAATTCTGTGAATACCAAAATTGTTGTAAGTTCATTCTGTGAATACCCAAATGTGTAAGTTCATTCTGTGAATACCCAAATGTGTAAGTTCATTCTGTGAAAACCAAAATTGTTGTAAGTTCATTCTGTGAATATCCAAATGTGTAAGTTCATTCTGTGAATACCCAAATGTGTAAGTTCATTCTGTGAATACCCAAATGTGTAAGTTCATTCTGTGAATACCAAAATTGTTGTAAATTCATTCTGTGAATACCCAAATATGTAAGTTCATTCTGTGAATACCAAAATTGTTGTAAGTTCATTCTGTGAATACCCAAATGTGTAAGTTCATTCTGTGAATGCCAAAATTGTTGTAAGTTCATTCTGTGAATACCCAAATGTGTAAGTTCATTCTGTGAATACCCAAATGTGTAAGTTCATTCTGTGAATACCCAAATGTGTAAGTTCATTCTGTGAATACCAAAATTGTTGTAAGTTTAGGATTTTGACGTAAGTTAGTTCTGTGAATCAGGCCCATGGCTTCTAGTAGACTCATCGTTTCTCGGATTGAGTGTGTTTCACCTGGTTTTATCCAATGGTGGAGTAGCGTAATTGGTTACTATACGATGGGAAATGGTATTTTGGCAAGAGAGTGCAATAAGGAGACGCATGGTGTTAAGTGGGCACTAAAGGAGATGGATGGTGTAAAGTGGGCACATATGACTACATACCACTCTGAAGAGGAATCCTTGTAATTGCTTACTAGCCTAGTAGGCTCTCTGTAGAGCTTCGCTACGCGTGGCACTGATTAGGATTTCCTATATGTAAGAAAGTGCCCTCTTTTTGCATGGTTGCCCCCACTTTTTGCCAAACCGCTGATGTACTTTGACTGAGTGTGCCCTGGGTTCCTGCCAAACAGGTCCCTGTTCTTTCCCTAAACTGCATTAAAAACAAAACCCAATTGGCACTCTTTGGCCACAGGTCAGTCCCTTGTAAATGGTACCACAGGTACCAAGGGCACTGTGGCCAGGGAAGGCCTCTAAGGGCTGCAGCACTTATTGTGCCACCCTTAGAGGCCCTGTACCTTTACACACACACACTACCATTGCAGGCTGTGTGCTTTGGTGCAGAACAAAGTGAAGAATCGAATCCCTGTGTGCCATGCCTACAACCCATTGCCCTGGCATAGGTCAGCCACCCCTCTAGCTGGGTGCACTATACCAGTGGTGAGGGTACAGGTGCATGAGCCCTGTACCCCTATAGTGTCTAAGCCAATTCCTAGACATTGTAAGTGCAGTAATGTCATTAAGAGTATATGGTGCTGGGAATCATAATGGCTTTACTGAAAACTGGGAAGTTTGGTATCAAACTTCTCAGCACATTAAACCCACACTGATGTCAGTGTGGGATTTAATGAAAAATGCACACAGGGGGCATCTTAGAGATGCCCCCTGAAAAACGACCTAACACTAGTGTTCAGGCTGAGTGGCTGCTCGCCAGCTGCCACCACCAGACATGTTTCTGGACCCCTGGGTCGAGAGCCTGCTGCTCTCGGGGGTCTGAAATAATGCACATCCTGGGACGAGGTGCCAAGCCTCCTCCCCAGGATGGACAGGGTCCACGAAGGGGAAGCTCCAAAGGCTTGCCGCCTTTGTGAGCTACCCCAGCACTTTGCTGCTTCTAGCAACTGGCTCCCACCGGTTCTGAACCCCACTTTGGGCAGAAGAATCGGCGGGAAAACCAAGTGAGGGAGGGAGGTGTGCCCACCTTTGCCAACCCCACCCCTCAGGTGGGGGAGGCAAGGTGAAGCACAACTCTCAGTCCCCACCATCTTGCAGATGGGGGGACCCAGCCAACCAGAGTGAGGCATATGCCCCCCTTCCACTGGAGGGTGGCATAATAGGGGGTGTACCCACCCCAAGGAAGGGACCCATTAGTTCCAACCTTTACCTACCTGTAACGCCCCTAAATCTAGTATTTAGGGGCAACCCTGAACCTTGCCTCCTCAGACAAGGAGAAGGACGAAGAATCCATGCTGAAACTAAGAAGAGGAGGACCCCCACTGACTTGGCCCCAGCCCTACCAGCCTGTCCCAACCTCCAACCTGCTCCAGCGAAATCCCGGTGTGTCCTGCAGCCAGCAACCTTGAGAGCCCGGAGGACCTGCCCTGCCTTCCAAACCAAAAACGTTGTCTCCCGTGAGCACCGGATTTGCTCACCAACAGACTCTGACCCCAGCCCAAACCGTGAGTTTACACCACTCTGCACCCAACACCTACGGCCTGAGTTCGAGTGGCCCAACACCATGAGGAGGTCTCCCCGGCGATCCTGACCTGAGATCTGGTGATCTTTGACCTGCCTCTAATCTCCAAGCAAAGTCTGCAGCCTCTTTCTGGAGGATCCCCCTAACCGGAGCTGGTAAGAAAAACCCGATTCCTAAAGACACCCCTGCACCCGACGTCCCACGGCCTAGGGTGGCCCAACCAACGGTGTCCCAGCATCCCCAGACATCCCAACTTACCTCTCCAACCTCTCCTCACCCAATGCCAAAACAGCACCCTGCATCCAGCCGCCCCTGCGCCGCTGCGGGTGTACTTTGGGTGCTAACTCGGATAACCCTTGCCCTGAGCCTAACACCAGGAGCTTTTCTCCCACAACCTTGGGGCCTGCTCGTGAGCAGCCACCAACAGGGGGCCCCCCTATCCTCCATTGGATAACATTGGGCCTCAGAACTCTGCACCCGGCCGCCCTAGTGTCGCTGAGGGTGCTTTGAGAGTGCATTCTCGACCCTGGGGGAACCCTGGTTCTAACCCCAGAATACCAACTCCCACAAACTTGTACTTACCTGCAAACCGTTAACTTCATTTTTTTCCATAGGAATACATTGACGCTGAAAAACTGCAAATGTACAAAAACTGATTTACTTACCTTTTCTCTAGGAAATGTTCCAGTGTGATATCTAGGCATATCACACTGAGTAGAAAAAGTAACTTAAAAAGTAATCTAAAAAGTAACGTACAAAGAAATCTGTAAAGTAACTGGAAAGTAATTTCAAAACATTGACTTACCTGTAGTTCAATCAACTGCATTTGAACCTGCATTCAACTGTAAAACATTGCATAAGATTTTGCAAAGCATTTATTTCACTTACCCGCACCAGTCTTGGCTCTAAGAAATAGAATAACTAAACAATATTTTTGATACAAACAAATTGGTCTGAGTTCAGTCTTTGAGTGTGTGACATCATTTGCTGCCTGAGTGTGTACAACAAATGCTTAACACTACCCTCTGATAAAGCCTTACTGCTCGCCCACACTACCACAAATAGAGAGCAAGGTGCTATCTACTTTTACCTCTGCCTACCTTTGGGGTTCCACTGGACTCTCTGCACACTATACCTCATTTTGGTATAGTATATACAGAGGCAGCTTCCTACACTATACGTTTTAACATTGAACATGTTTTTCTCTCTACTGTTTTAATTTCTACGAAACTGTATTTGGAACTGTTTGTATATTGACCAATATTTATATCTGGATTGTTCCTTATTTATGCTTTCTCACTTCTCCTACCCCAATAAACACGTAATCATAAAAAATACTGTGTACGTAGGCAATGGGCAACTGTTCTACTAAACAAGACCTATAAAAGCTTAATGATTAGCAGCAGCTCACCCAGACGATATGCCCTAGATTGTCATGTTACATATTTCAATGAGTAATAAACTAGCAGCATTATATTTGTGTAGTGGGTGCTCCAGCTTTTGCTTGTGGTACTGAACAGGAATACCCCTCACAATAGCAGAACATATACAGGTTCCCAATATTTAAAAAACAAGGTCTAATGGAAGTTATTCAGCCTTAACCGTGAGAGGTTCTGCAACTCTTTGACCACCCTATGTTATTTAGAATCGGATTAATATATTGCTGCTTCCTTTAATTAGCTGTATCTCGAAGCAGCACATGCTTTCCTTGAACATACTTGGGTGATATACGCATTGTTTTACTACTGTGTGTGCTCTGATGTCTAATGCTGTTTTTACAACTGGAGAATACTCCAAAAACGAAATTCTCAGTATTCTATCAAGGGAACAGCACACTATAATATCTTATTGGGTCTATTAGGCATTCTCATTGTTATTTTATTACCATATCTAGTTAGATCTTTTATGTCCTAACCATTTTTCAGTGCTCAGTTTTAAGTGTTCTCTTTAGGTTTCACTTTTTTTGTTTCATGTTTAGTCTTTGAGCTCTTATTTTCCTGTTGTCTGAATGAAAGACCTGATGTAGACAGTTACAAGGCAATCAGAGATTTTTGGCTCAAAAGCAAGGTCGCTTGAAATAGTCGAAGAATGGACTTAGGGACAGATGTACCAAGCCTTTATGCATTTGTGACCGCAAAAAGGCATTTTGGTATGTAAGAAACCCTTTTAGTGATTCAGTAGAACATTACCGAATCACGATTTGAGTTGCCAACTACATACCGAATCGGTATTTGGAAGGGGTGTGTGTTAGGGCATTCCTTTAAAATACTGAATTGCAGTGGGATGTATTCATGTTTTGCGACCGAAATCCTATTGCAAAACATTAATGTTTTACCAAATATTGAAAGGTATTGGTAATACATTCGTAAACGGGAAGGGGTCCCCTTTATAAATGATGAAAAAAATATTTTTTAGGAGTAGAGTCAGAGTGTTGCTCAGATCGGACTTGAGGGAATGCAGTTGCGGTTTCTGCATATCGCTGTCAGGGCCGGGGGGCTGTGGCACTTATCAGAGTCCGATAAGGCCCGGGTCCGTGGGGCGTCTCCAGCTTTTGGCCCATGACCAGACCCTTGCTTCTGGGATCTTTTGCACCCCCTGGGCTGACATTCTGGGTGCACCACCACTGCCTCTCCTCTTGCTCCCCCTTGGCATCCCCAGGCATCGCCATCCGGTCCCATAGGGGCTGCTCCTCAACCCACTCCCACATGCTGTCTGGGTGATCAAAGAACATAGTTTTTCTCTGGAATAATACCTTTAGCTTGGCTGGGAATAGGAGCATGTATTTGAGGTTCATGGCCTGTAGCTTCTGCTTGACCTGCTTGAATTACTTCCCCTCAGTCTGTACCAGTCTAGTGTCATCCGGGGCACTGATACGTATAGTGTCTCACCCAATGACCTTGTGGTGGGTAGGATCAGGTCCAGGTATCTGTAGTTGAGAAAGCGGTCAATAATGGCTCAGGGGGAGCCCCAGGAGGTGGGTGCTGGGCCAGCGGTTGGTGGGACCATTCAGTTAGGAAGCAACCAGACAATTGTTCCCCGGGACGCAAACTCTGCACCCTCATGGAATCCCACAAAGCTGAGGTTGTTGCGGTGGGAGCAGCCCTCTGCATCTTCAAGTCTCACTGCCATCTCGCCTCTCACACTTTATAATTTTCTCACTGTCTGTTGCAGCTTTGTCACTGTGTCCTCCATGGAGGAGATGCGTCCCTCTGCCTCAGTCACCGAGGTCGTCTTGTTGCGCAGGTCTTGTCTGAGGAGTGCGATGTCCATACCCACTTCCCCAACTTAGGTTTCGAGTCTGGATTCCTGATTGGTTCGAAGCAGGGCCTTGTTACTGATGACAGAGCCATATTCAGGTGCTTCCGAGGCACCAGCCACCAGGGCCACGAGGAGCCCCAGAGAGGTTTGGTATATTTATCAAGCTTACTCTGTCAGGACTGGGCCTTGCCCTTGGCTATTGCTACTCCCTCCTGGGTGTTCTGGCTCTCATCCTTTCGGGCCTGCCTGACCTTCACCAGGAAGCAGCATGAGCAGATCAGAGCCCAGTCTGCTCAGTACTTTGCCCCCAAAGGCACTACGATGACCGTTCTTTGTGCCCTGGTTTAGGCACTATCCAGTGAGCTCCCAGTGGTCATCAGCACCATTAGCCCAAGGCTCGCGTCTCCCCTGGGGGGGGGAGGGGTGGTGTGGTGGGGATGACCCCGCCCACCAGCTGTCGCCAGACTCCTGTCACAACTGCTGGGTTTAGGGGCAGCCCGTCGAGGTCCCGGGGCCACCCCAAGACAGTTCGGTGGAGATGCCACAGAGTGGATCAATAGGTCCCCTCTACAAGAAGGCAGGCTCTAGAGAGACAGCCTCTAGCCACAGGTTCCAGGGGATGGGAGGGGCACCTCCTACAACCAGATGAGCTGCACCATCAGTAGGTCCGGAAGGCTCACCACAGCCTTGTGTCCTCACGAGATTCCCCTTACAACTCCCCAGCTGCCCAAGGGTCCAGGGAGAGGAAAGGTTGCAGGGGGATGGGAGGCACTATCCTTAGGGCTGTGGCGATCACTGCCGGCACCTACAGCGAGGGGGTGGTGGTACTGCCACCTGGAACCCATGCCCACCAACCACGGGGTGTGCAGTCCTCACCTTGGGCACACAAGTGCGAGCACGGCAGCCTCTCTGGCAGTCAGCAGCCCTCGGCCCCCAGGGCACAAGCAGTGCCCACGCTACCCAACACACGACAGCCAAGGCCTCCAACCTGGGAACCCATATGCCTCGGCACTGACTACACATTTGCACACGCAGCTGCAAATCACCAGTGTGGCAATGTTGGTTTTTCTGGGTTGGAGGATCACCGACTCTGAGCAGGATAATTAAGGATTACTGCCGCTGGCCAGGAGCTCTAGGCAAACGCGTCCGGCATCTCTCTCCGCCGGCCACGCTCTCATTGTATTTCTATGCCTTCACTCGTCTCTTTTCAGAGGAAGCACTACAATGCAGCTACTTCCAGGAGTTTTAGACATACGTGGGAGCTCAAACACCTGTAACAGTGGCAGATTCCAGAGAAGCAGACACAGCCTTACTAAATTGGGTAATAGTCACATCTGTTATTTAGTTCACCTACAAATGGCACATTTTGATAATTTTTTATTGAATTGTTCGCGACAAAATTAGGGTCAAGCCATCTAAATTATGGTCACTTGAGAACAAGTTATTTTAGCGCTTGGGCTCACACCCATCTATCAAGCCCCCAATCTTGATGCAGTATTATTCAAACTGTGGACATAGGAGGTCTGCATGTCATTGTTAAACAAGGTTTAATTATCTTATCACTATTGTTACATGTGCTGCAGTGCAATTTTGTATGTTTTTCACGTTCTCTTTCTAGCTTTCCCTAATATGATGGGTGTGTGGAACTTCTTGGAGAGGGCTTGGGGGATCTCCCTTGTAATTGGCTGCCAACCTTGTCTCACGCTCTAGGAATTTCCTTTTTTTTCTGATGACATTGCCCTCCACTGTCAAACATGACGCTTCCTTTTCTTGACAGCTGGATTTTAAAAAACACAAAATGTCTCTTGCATATAATTTCCATTCTGCGCATAAAATGCAAACTCTGGTCAATTAGCAAACCAGTGCACAGAACAGAGAAGGTCGGACGCAACAGATTTTTTTTTTCATATTGACAGAAAAGACAGAATTTATTTTTAAAGCTTTCCGAAACCATTTTTCTGAGAAGTGTTTAAAAATAAAAAGCTAAGAGGATGCTAATGATGTCTTCCTATCTCAAAACCCCTAATTTATGCACCTTGACTTGTCATGCCTGCCAACTCGTTGATGCTTCTCTGCTGTCTCTTCTATTGTTCTCATTGGCTTATGTGAAAACACCAACTACCCTTCCGCTTTGTTTACTTGTTTGTACTGGGCACTTGTTCGTGCTCCTATTGTCATGACTTTCAAAACCAAATAAAAATATATTTTTTTAATGAAATTAAAAAAAGAACAAAGCTATTCAAACGACCTTAATTTATCCCACTATCTTTTGCGGATTTCTAGATCTCTGTTTTTTAAATGTGCACTTTCTGTGAAAAGACCGGCTAGACGATAACCATGTGCATCAAACATTAGCAGGTGCCTTTCTCTTCCTCTTGTGTGCTTGCCATCAGAGACCGTACGGCCACCAGCACACGCCTCAGCCAAAGCTGATACAATATGAAATTCAGTTTTGAGCACCAATACATTCTGGGCACCAAGGTCCAGTACATTCATCAAAGGGGCCATATATTTTTAGAGCCAGGTGAAGAAACCCCAGACTCATTTGCAATGCCCATGTGTTTCCAATTCAAGCAGACGTATCAGTATTCCACTCGCCAAATAACACATCTCATGCTTATCAACGTCCACTCTGCAGTCATGTACACAGCAGAAAATTCAGACTTCCTCACCGCAAATATTCTCAATGCATTTTTTGTTGTTGCTGCAGATACCTCGTTCACGCCAGCCACTACCCTCATTCTTGATGTTCTGGCCGTACGACAGCACATTTATCAGCCAAATAAAACAAGAGGAAGCATTGCCACTACCCACCGATTAGTATGGGCCGCTCCTCACTACAAAGGCCATCCAACCGCTCCCTCAAACTCCTCGCCTGCCATTTTACATAGTCTGCAACACAGACCATTACATTTCCCCTGATCGTCCTTGGTGACTTCTTCCTGGTCTTCCTTTGCTCGACCGAGGTCAACCTCACCTGCCCCCAATCAAATCATGTTGACTGAAACAACCACTCCGCGTCAACCAGACATAGGGACAGTCTAAATGTTCAAAGCAACCGATCAAGTCATTCAATAACTTGCCCCACTGCTCACTTCATGAGATCTTTATCTCTCAGTCAGCCACTGCGACCATAACACCTTAATTGAGAACGTACACCATGATATTATGCACACCTAACCCATGAGAGCAGGCTCCAATGACTTGCTCACATCCCACGCCATAAAGTTCAAGCCCTCCACGCTGTTGTACAACCAAGTGATCAATGTCAGGAAGCATACAATCAGACAGTAGGAGACAAAGTGGTGGCAATCAGTGCTGCAAGAAGACTCAATGATATTGAAGAAGTGTTTCATAACCCACAGTACATTCAGTAGGCTAAGGCTACATACTACATGACCAAAATTAGCCAAGCCTCAATCAGAAGCCGGCACATTAATCCCACCCCATAACACTCCAAAGCTATTGTCTTCAGCACCCTCTGTGCTGATGACCAGGCAAGTCTCCTTTACTGACTAAAGGCCTCCTCACATGAAGATGCGTTCATCCCACAGATAGGGAAGCACATCACTGGTGAAGTATTCACACCACTCCTCAACATCGTCAGTGCCTCCCTCCAGTAGGGCACCTTTCCAGATCTCAAGAGCTGCCATATTCCTCATCTCATGAAGAAGTCCAACCTTGATCCCAAAACTTCACGTATTTCCACCTGGAACCCAATTGCCATTCCTTGGGAAGATCACGGATCACGTTCGCCTTTCATGTACAAGACAACATAAATTACCAAGTCATACTTCAATACAACTAACCTGAGCTCAGCACACAATACAGTACTGCAACAGCAACAATTCAAGTGGTAAATGAAATCACAGGCAACAATAATCTCTGTCTCTTGTGTGACAGATCAGCTTTGTGAGACTGAATTCTTTTAACTGACTATCACTATCAGTCCTAACCATCCTTTTAAATCACTACTAATTTATATACCCCCCAGACCTGGTGAACAGCTTTTTACCTTTATTACAGGAATTCATTTCCATTACCTACTTAAATACTAACAATATCATTGTTCTTGGTGATTTCAATCTCCATGTTATTGTATGTGTGATAAAGTGGCTTCTGCGCCCGTCCGCGCCCGTCCGTGCCCGACCGGGTCCAGGGGCCAGAACCCCTGCCGGTTTCACAAGGGAAATGTTCTCTTACACCTCGGACCAGCTTCACCACCTTAGAGAGGCTACGAGGAGTAAGTGTGTTCATTTAATTTTGCCAGACAGCAATGTTAATCAATGCCCTCACTGTTCTTTTAAACTATGCCCCGTCACAAAAGCTCCCACGGTCATATCCCCGCGGACTGTTTTTAAAATGTTTCTACTTAACTGTCTATCGATTCGTAAGCATTCTACGGAAATTCGGTTATTGCTGGAAGAAGAGGGCCCTAATGTTCTGTTTTTAACAGAAACATGGCTGACTAGCGAGGCCGACCCTGCTCTTGTTCAAGCTCTCCCCTCTGGGTATGTTATTCAGAGACTTGATCGAGAGCTAAGCAGAGGAGGCGGTATAGCAATTATTTATAAAACCGAATTCAACTGCCGTATTTTAGGAAGCCCTATACCCGACTGCGAGAGTCTTTTTTTTGCAATCGGTCTATCCCATGTTTGTACTTTCTCTGGGATTCTAATATATCGTACCCCAGGGGCCCTTGGCCTATTCTGTAAGGATCTACCTGAAATAACAGCCAATTTAGCTAGCCCCCTGTCTAATTTTTCCCTATTAGGGGATTTTAATATCCATTTTGATGACATCTCACTGCCAGCCACATGCGAGTTGATTGATGGCCTTTCAACTCAATCAAAAAGTGAGAGGTCCCACTCACTCTAAAGGCCACTTACTCGACCCTATTTTTTCAAATAGCGAAAATCTTCTGGTCGGGAACCCCATCCCGGTGCCCTGGTCAGACCATCGCCTGATTCCTTTTTCCTGGGCTCCTCAGGCCGCCAGTATGCCGGTTTTGAAATCCAGAAAACTGGTCCGCAAGTGGTCAACTCTCAATAACACCAGACCAATATCTGATCCAACTCCCATCACCGCGAACGATAAGATCGACAAATGGCTTGAATCGTCACTAGACACTGTGCTCCCAAAAGAATGGACTAATAATAAGATAGGAGCCAATAGAACAGCTTGGTATTCTCCAAAGCTTTGTGAGATCAAGCAAGCTTGTAAACGACTGGAGAGAAGATGGAGAAAAGATTTTTCCGCAGCTAACAAAATTAAATACAGGGAGGCTATAAGAGCGTATAAGGAAGAAATTAGATGTGCTCAGGCTCTTTATTACGAAGAAAGAATTACTTCAGCCTCTAATTCCCCGCGCAAAATATTTCGCATTGCGAAATCTCTCCTCAAACCTCCCTCTCCCCCTATTGTATCTGATGATACATCATCTCGTTGTAACGAAATGGCAACATTCTTTTTTAATAAAATACAAGATATTCCTCTTTCCCCCAGGCCATAGTACAACAAAATGTATTATCTGTGGTCAACGGGCCCCAAATCAAAGATTGTTCCTTAGAGGAAATTCCTCCTCTGAATTCGACCTCTTTGCGAGGTATTTTCAACAGATTGAAATCGGTCTCCCCTAGAGACCTGGTACCCCCTACCATTTTAAACCAAGTCATTGATACTGTATCTCCAGTTATCATGGATTTGATCAACGCCACATTTTTGACGGGACTTGTCCCCCCTTCGTGGAAACGAGCAATGGTTAAAGCTCTTTTAAAAAAAACGAACCTGCACCCAGAGGTGTTGGTGAACTACCGTCCCATCTCTTTACTGCCAGGAATCAGCAAAATTGCTGAAAAACATGTTAACTCGGTTCTCTCCGCATTCCTGGAGAGTAATAATTGTCGCCATCCTTCACAAACTGGATTTAGACCTCAACAAGGCACGAAGACTGCACTTCTGGCAGTAGTAGAAGAAGCTAGAAAAATTTTAGGTGATGGAGGCTGTGCTGCTATTGTTCTCTTAGATCTCAGCGCAGCCTTCGACACGGTCAACCATCAGTTGCTCATTCAAAGACTCAGGGAGATAGGAATGGCGGGGACAGCTCTTAAGTGGCTGCAATCCTTTTTGGAGGACAGATCATCCAAGTGTTTGAAGATGACATTACCTCCGATTGTATGCCACTTAGATGTGGGGTTCCGCAGGGATCGTCCCTGAGCCCCACTCTATTTAATGTGTACATGAGCCCCCTGGCAGAGGTAGTGAAGCCGTTCGGTATCCAGATTGTCACCTATGCCGATGACACGCAGCTGATTGTCTCTTTCAACCAGCTTGACAAAACTGGGCCTGATCTAGCTGGGTGTCTAGAAAAGGTGTCAATCTGGATGGAAGGCTTGTATCTGAAACTCAAAGGGGCCAAGACGGAGCTAATGCTCCTAGGTAAATCTCCCTCTCTGAACGTAAGCCTGCACTGGCCCAGCTGTTTTGGTCCAATTCCCCCCCCCCAAAGAACAGATTAAGAGCCTGGGCGTATGGCTTGACCGCAATCTCGATTTTAAGGAGCAAGTGCGGAAGGTGGCTGATAGCTTTCCTCTGCTGCCGTTTCATGCCAGAAGACTGATGGTTCAAGCATTGATTCTTTCCCGGCTTGATTATGCCAATGCCCTTTACCTGGGAGCCCCTTGTCTCACCACCCAAAAATTGCAGACTGTGCAAAACTGCGCAGCACGCTTGCTCCTGAACATCCCCAGTCGTCAATCAGCTAAGTCCTCCATTGCCACCCTTCACTGGTTCCCCATTCAGGAGAGAGTCCAGTTTAAGGCTCTGTGCATTGCACACAAGGCAATGTCAGCTAATGGACCGCCTATCATTCGTTCCATTATCTCGCCCTACCGTCCTAATAGGGCTCTGCGCTCGGATAGTAACCTTCTGGCGGAAGTCCCTAAAATAAAGAGATCACGAAGTGGAGGGCGTCTCTTCTCTTATAATGTTGCCAAGTTGTGGAACCGTCTTCCCCTCCATATTCGTCTTGAGACCAACCATCTGGCCTTTCGAAAACTCATAAAAACTTTTCTGTTCCCCTAAACACGGTTATGGAGTTCGTGATTGGACTGCTTCAAGCGCTGGGATGCCTCCGGGTAACCACGCGCTCTAGAAATGCTGATTCATTCATTCATTCATTCTGAGCTGCTCAACGTGCGCTTAGCTTTTGATTTACTTCATTGAGCTTAAGGGTCCACTCATTTGACCAGTCATACTCTAGACTTGATTTTTTGGACAGCACAGCTTAGTAGACTCCATATCATCATTAGAGCTTACATGGTTAGATCATAAAGAGATTTTCTTTGTGATCAATGTGTATAGCTATATTAGAGCTGATCATAATCTGAGCTTCAAATCACTGTAGTGATCTTTGTCCAAACTAAACCTTCCTAAATGTGTCTTAATTTAACATAGTACCAGGCCTACTCTGCATAAGGACATCAATGCCATTTCTAACCTTTTCTAACAACTGGTACAAGTCTGCATTGCACACCGCACTCCTTCTGGAAGTCCAGAATTCGCGTAGGACGTCGCCATCAGCTTCTTAGTTAATGGAGGAACTAGCTGACTGAAAGACGATGTAAGAAAATCAAAAGACTCCGGAGATGCACTTCTAATCCTGCTGATAAAGCAATTTATAAGTAAAAATTGCATATGTATAAAATATTAGTACATAGTGTGCGTGCTAAGTACTATTACAAACCTATTATGTCTGTCAACAGTCCTGTCAAAGAAACTTTAGCTATCTTTATTTCCCTTGCCCATCCTGAGACAACCACTGCCTCTGTTGTACCTTGGTAGAAGCTATGCTCTGATCTCTCTGGCGTTTTCTGGACAAGATTATGCAGCTCCTGATTTCATTCTCAGCAGATAGTCATACATCACATATTTCCACCCTCCTGCCTTCTATCCTCATTGGCCGGTTTGGTAAATCAGGATGATATTCTCTCTAAGCTCAAGCATATTTCCTCTAGCTTGGTGGAGGTTGCCAAGGCTGTTGAGTTAATGATTTCCCCTTATTTGACATCTATATGCTACACCTCTCTGTCCTCCGCCAAATTTATGAAAAACAGCTCTCATCATTCCTTTGCTACAAAAACTCACTCTGACCCAGCATTTCTTTCCAAATACCTCTCAATTTCCCTACTTCTGTTGACTGCCAACATTTTTGAAAACTGTGTTAATCAACAACTGTCTACACATATCTAAGAAATATCTCTTCTAAATACTTACCAGTAAGGTACATTTTGCCGCCACCAACAAGATCAGGATGACACTGGACGCTAGAGACTCAGCTGTTCTAATCTTACCTGATTTATTTGAGTTTCCCATAACATCTTATTCGACAAAGCTGCCGAAGCCAGTGTACAGGGCATTGTACACAGTTGTTTGCCTCTTTTCTGCGGGGACATCCTCAAGCAGTCTCACTGTTTTAATACTGTTCCACCTTCAACACAATAAACTGTGGGGACATCTTTGAGCCCCACGCCTTTCACCAATTATGCAGCTCGACTTGTCCTATGGTTTCTGATTCTATGCCTATGCTGGTGCCCCTCAAATAATCCTAAAACTTGAAGGAGAGCTTGAACTTACACAGGATCAGGTTAGAAGTTGTCCGCGCTTAGTGGCAACCTGGATGAAGGTGAACTCACGCAGGTCGAATACGGATAATACTGAGGTCTTACTTTATGGCAACCATTCCAATCTGACCTCAAACTGGTGCCCTGACTCTTTAAGTGCTTGTCTGGTACCTACTTCCAAGGTATGCAATTTAAGGGTGATCTTTGATAACAGACTTTCTTTTGATGCACATGTTAATGATAACTAATGAACTTTCTTTATGACAAAGGTCAGAAAAATCATTGCACTTCACATTACGGCGTGGAATAAAAGATCTCCGCTAAAGAGCCCCTTTAAGGGTGCCCGTCAGGCATTGCAGCGCCGGCCCGAGGAGGAGCAAGCCCTTTGATGAAGCATGACACCCACTTGGATGTGTGAGGGCCCCAGTTTCAGAAGGATTAGACCCCTGTCCCACCTTTTGGATATTTATACCGACTTACCTATGAATTCTGTCTCGATATCCTTAGGATCTGCATGCCTTATTGACATTAATTGATTTGTACTTGGGGCATGTATGCTGGACCTGTAAGGGCCCCTAGTCCCCTCCTCCGTTGTTCATATACAGAGAAATCATTGCCCGGCTACTATAGGAACATTTTAATCCAGTCTCCTATCATCAGCAAGGTTACAATATTGCAATTCTCATTTTGTAGGACTACTGGCCTTTCCTTTTCTTAAACTGCATTTAATACAGAATGCGGTAGCTCGACTCATCTTGGCCCTCAGGAGAAATATCAGCATTTCTGCTCATCCTTCCTCACTCCATTGGTTACCTATGCAAAACCTCTGTGCCTTCAAAGCTTTATGCTTTTGTCACAAAGCCAAATGTGGCTCTCTGTCAAACAGCTTTTTTCTTGGCCTACATGCCTCCCAGACTCTTTGCTCTAGCATGTTACATTCGGTCACCATCCCTAAATTTAAGAGATAGCACTTGGAAGGTTGGGCCTTTTCTGTGTTAGTTGCACAGGCTTGAAATGACCTTCCTGTAGCCATTCCCGCAGAAAGAAGTCTTCTGAAATTTCGAAAACTGTTAACTCATTTGTTGCCTCTATAGCTTTGTCCCCGTCTAGTAGTTCTTTTAGTGACAGGACAGTCATGAGAGTAATCACACGCTTTATACATTTTTTAATCCAATCAAATCAAATCAAATCAAATCTTCCTGTCTTGCTCAACCTCTCTGCAGGCTTTAACTCTATCAGCCTTGAAGCCTTGATCAACACCTAAGTGTAGCAGTCTTCTCTGACACCATGGGCCCCTGGCGCTTTGTAGTTGTTATGGTTCAAAAACCTGCGATAGGCACAGGAGCATCTGCGTGCCCTGCCTCTGACTGGCAGCAGATCCAACTAGGCCACTAAACCCTGTAGCACCACACGTGGCTCCCCTTGAATACTTAAACAAGCATTGGCAAAGCTAATAGGTCTCGCCTATGGACGAACTAATAGCTTTGTCTGGTGGTAGTGGTGAATGGGAAGGCAGGTAAATTGGTGGAGAGCAGGATGGTAAAAAAAGCAATAGCAAGTGGCCAGCACTGGCTGCGTCATGGCGCTTTTTTCTTTTGTCTGTTGGGAGAGGGGAGAAAAAATGGGCGAGGCAGGTATGGGGAGGAAAAGAAACAGTGACGGGGTGGCTGGATGTTGAGTGAAACAGAGACTTGTTGGGTAAGGGCTAGAAGAAAGAGGTACAGGCACGGCCGGACTGGGAACCGAAACCGGCCCTGGCAAACAGCTGGGGGAGGGGGGTGGGGGGGCAGCCGAGCTGTGTGCCAGGTCCGATTTCGGCCACTTTTGTTACAGGGTACTATTCTGCAAAATCGGCCCCCTGGTAACAAACAAGGCCCCCACCCTGGCGGCCCACCGGGGTAATGCCTGGTGCCCGCAACGGCCAGTCCAGCCCTGGGTAAGGACGGATGGAGGACAAGAAACTGGAATGGTGGTGGATGGGAGGAGAAAATCAGGGACTTCATCTATTATCTGAGCTTCGGGTATTTCACAAGACTACCCAGCTGTGAACTGTAAACTAATGAAAGCTGGCAAATACACACTGTAAGAAAATGTCTGTCTTCTTAGAAAACCTCGGGACTTGCGGCTGTCCGAGGCCCCCGCAGGGGGCCACTAAAGAGGGCAGCCCTCTAGTGCCAGCTGGGCACCCCACACCCCCGTAGGGGCAGGGACTCAGGGAGGAGTCCCCCAAGCCTGGTCGCAGCGCGATAGGCTAGAATCACGTCCGGGGCGCGAGGACAGGGGAGGGGTATATAGGCCTCCCCCACCATCTTGTCGTCCTCTTTCGCGCGCCCGGACACGCCGTCGCTATGGTTGTCCCCGGGGTCGCGTCCATCTGCTGTTTGGTCGTGCCCGGTATTGGAAGCGAGGTTAGTGCTGCCCCCCTTTACCCTCTGCCCCGCCCGCCATCTGTTTCGGGCCGGCCCGACCGCATGAGGCCCTCGGGGTTATGCACGCTGGCATGTTTTCTGTGAGGGACTCCAACGGGGGCAGAGAGAGAGAGGGGTTTTCATGGTGCTCGGCGGCATGCCGGGCAGCCTGGTCCCAGCCAGGGAGCTTTCGAGCCCCGGTTAAGCCCAGCACCGGCACCCGTATGGCCACAGAGGCCGTCCGGCAAGAGGCTGCTGGCGGGAGCGGACCAGTGGGGATGCTGCCTGCCCCAGCTACCTCTTCGCGCCGTCGGGTCGTGCTGCAGGGGGATTTAGTGTTGTGGGGTCGTGCGATTTGTGCGCCGGGTTGTGATGTGAGTTCTAGCCCTCACATCCCCCCCCCCCGTGACGGCGCTGGAAGCATAGCATGCGAACAGGGCGGAGTTGCCCACGCACGGACACGGTTAGGGCTTCCCACATCCTGTGATTTTGGGCAGATCACTTCATCCCCCTCGTGCCTGAATGTGTAATGTAAATACGGCGCTCATGTAAAGCGCTCCAAAACCTTCGGGTAGAGTTCGCGCTATATAAATATGCAAAAAAAAAAAATATTACATGGTCACCCGATGTTGGACGTTACGATTCAAACATATTTCACCGCCCCTTCTGAACTCACCACAGTGGCTACGGCCCGTGTGGGATCCCGTCCCAGCAGTTATTTCTCTGGCCCCGCACCGCAGGAGGTCTGGGGGCTTGTGGCGGGTGGCAGGGTTTGGGACTGGGGCGGGTTAGGGGGCTCATGCTACACGGCCTCACGCCGCGTGCCCCTGTCCCACATGCCAAGGAGCTTTCATGTTCATCTCGCCCCCTACATCGCACCCGCCGGGCCATAGACGCCGTATATCTGCAGGTTGGACACCGCCTGGAAATACCAGGTGCTGTAGGATTGAGGTTTGCGGCCCGATCCGAGGCCGTACGCTCAAGTTCCTGAGTACGTCCATGCGCCCATTGATTTCCTGCCGAAATAGCCGCGGATGGCGGATATCCCACGGTAGTTTCCTCCCTCCACCTTCCCCGCCCCTGGTTGCATGGGGGAGTGGGCTGCGGCGGAGCGCCCCTCCCCTGCGAATGGTGTTCCTTGCCGGCCTGGGGGTGTTAAGCGATCCCGGTCGCACTTTGTGGGGAGCTATGCGTTTATGCCCCAGCCAGGGAGGCGGCACGGGCGGGGCAGAAGTTGGAGTCTGCAGAGTGACAATGTGGTCCGAGAGCGGAAGGGACGCATGGAGCAGCAAGTGGGGCGGGGGCAGGGATATGCACCAATTGCCGATCCCCCCCCCCCCGGCTGGTTTGCGTGCGTCCATGCCCGGGTGGTCCTTGCACGGGGTGGCCAGTGGGTCCAGCGCGCCCACACTACTCACAGTAAAGGCTTTGTAGGGCCATTCGTCAGGGGGCCGCATTGGGGGCTACTTGCGCCATTGCGATCTTGCGGTAGCGTTACAGGTGATGTGACCCCTGCAGGCTGCTATCAGCCCCCCGGAGCGGCATCCCAAAATCATGATGCAAGGTCAATTTCGGGAACTTTTGCAGGGTTTCGTGCCGTTGATGGTGCCTTGGTAATTGTAAACTTGGTTTTGGGCCTGTTTTGCATAACTGCCAGCTGTTCGTAGTAAAGGGCAGGCAAATGTGACCAAAAACAGAGGATACAAACCGAATGTCATAACGTTTGAACCAGGGGAGTATCAGGACAACACCGGGGGGCTAACGTACTAACACCATATTGTTTGCCTATGTATATTCCAGAGTGCTATGAGGTGTTTACGCCACTGGGTTGCACTGCCCCACTGTCTTGTTGTTTCTCCTTTCTTGCCAGGCTTATACTGGTATAAGGCAACGCTGGTGTTGGCATGAGTAAGTCTGTGTGCCTGCCGGCGTGCTTAGGTGAGCCCGGTGTTAACGGGGCCTAGTGCCCTAGCTGGGCCCAGAGAGGGCAGGGTGCTGTTCCAGTGCTGCTGGCCCTCCATTGTGTTATGGCTGGGCCTCCCGGGCAAACACGCCGCAGCAGCAGCTCATCAAGGCGTCGACCTGGGGGCATTGGTTGTTTTGGGGCCCCGGTGGGACCCTCGGTCAGACCAGACGCTGGCAGGGCACAGGGTCCCCCACCCCCTCCTTCCGGTCGCTGGTACTGCAGTGAAGAAGACCATAGTTTCCTGCACCTGTTAGTCCCCCCTCCTTCCTGGGGGTTTACAGGTGTCTCTGCGGTCACGGTGGGTAATCCGTTGTGTACCCGCACCCTCCTAGGGCTTCCGCTCTCTCACCTTTACCGCAAGGCACAGGGCCATTATGTGTGGCACATGTTGCCTGTCAATGCGCGGCGAGGAATCCACACTGCGCTGTTGACATCGCACTCCCGGCTGGCTTGTCTGTGCGATCGTGGTAGTAACGCTTGAGAGTTGAACAGTGACACGCCCTTGCGAGATAAGCAGTATCGGGGTCAGTGGTTAATAACCCCCAGTAGTAAATTTTATACATAACTTGAAACAGCAAGGCGCGTTCCGTCATCGCCTTCCTCCAGTTCCTTGTTCTCGGCAGTCGCCTGGTTTTGGGTCGCTTGCGTGCCCTGTAGCGTCTCTTTACAAGAGGTCAAGGCGAAAGAAGGTTCTCTCAATAGGGAGGGACTGGGCGAACTGGCTCTTGAGTCCAGCTCCTGTCCCGTGAGGGAAAGCGTTGTGAGTTCGGTGGTCCCTGGACACGGCGCGGGTGGGCGGTTGTCCGTTTGGGGCAGTGCGTTTCTTTTGCCTGTCTGCAGTACACTAATACCTCCAGGTCGAGCTCAAATACACAATGCGCCAGAAGTTATGGCATGGTCAAACCTCCTCAAAGTGCCAGGTAGTAGGGTTCCCGGATCGTTTTGCTAACGGGCATTCTTCCTGCTAAAGTGGTTGTGAGTTTGGGAAACTGAGTCAGTTGTTAAACGCCTGCAGTAGTGGGGAAGGGAGAGAGAGCATGGCACAGCGCAATCGTGCTGCTCTCAACCCACACACCACGGTTAGCAATGTGCCTGTCTGCATAATTGTGTTATTGTTCGGCTGGCGTCCTTTTTGTCCGGGGAGCCCATGTTGCCTGCGGGGATGTTTTCCTCGTGGTTGGGTGCCTGGTTGTTAAGTTGTGCATCGTCCTTTATATGCAAGTAAAGGTTGCGAGGCTGATAGATTAAGCGACTGCGCGCTTGTGCGTACTGAAGCTCCAAATTTGGACCACTCCTTCCTTGTCCTGGTGGTACTAAATAGCCTTTGGGACTTTCGGTTGTCGCTCAGATACGGTCAGCAAGGGCCCGGTAATGCGAAGGTTTCCCTGTCTGCTCCCTTGGTTATTCTGCCAGGGGCTGGAACCAGATATTGGAAGGGGCAGTTTCCGCGACCTGTGTCCCCAATAAGTCGATAGACAACTAGTCTGTTTCCAAAGGCAGGTGTGAGTCTCCCCAACCACCTCCATCCCACCCAAGCCCTGAAGGTTGGAATATAATTCACTTCGCATGCAAACAATTGTATTAAATTCAGTCGGAGCTTCAGCCAGCTGAGCTCACCCAGAGTTTCACAGGCGGAGGGATGGTTCTTCGGGACAAAATGTTCCCAGTCTGGTACAGGGGGAGGTAGATTTTGGCGCAGGTTTCAATGCAGGCTAGGTGGTCAAGGGGTGGTGTTGACTGTTGCAACATCAGGTGTGAGTCTCCCCAACCACCTCCATCCCACCATTTACTTTTATTGCATTGAGTGAAGACTTTGCTGCTTTTACAACAAGGTCCCGGTGCCACCAAGGGATGGACCAGGTGTACATACAGCATAGGTACTAGGGGAGAAATACGGCATATGGGATGTGGTTGACCACAAAGGAGAGAACTGGTTGACATGTTGCCTATGGCATTGAATTGGACGACATCCACATAGAAACAGGTGGATAGGGCATGGGTGCATGTGGCACATTTGTTAATGGTGCAGGATAATTGTTTTACTCTAAGAAACTGGGATCTCATGCCCATGTGCTGTCGTTTTTGGCCGTCTATTACCAGCCCAATGGTGGGAAAGTACAATTTCACATTTACTTGGTGCTGTGTTATGCTAAGTACAGTTCCTACCAGCAGCCACGGAGTGTGCTAACTGAGCTGTAGGACGGTGGCCCGATTGACCTTGTGAGTTATGTAATCCCTGTGATGTCATGATGAGGTTTGGTAGCACAGGGTAATAGGGGCAGATGGAACTAAGTTGGCAGGTGTCAGCTTAAGTGTGTCCAGGAGGCCAACAATTTGTCATGTTGGAGGGAAAGGCCCTCTAACGTTTTTGGGACAGACACGGTTAACATTGTGACTAGTATTCAGGGATGAGCCTGCTCGCCAGCACTCCCTGCTTTTGCAGGTGAGGAAGTTGATATCCTCACCGGTTAACTTTTCTGCCCAAGATCATGTGGGGGGCCGGATTTAGAAACCAGTTCCTTCTGGTGAGGACGATGGGAGCTGGCCGCTTCTCTGCTGTCGGAGAGCTGTGAATTTTCGGCGCTCACATGCTCAGTCGAGATGTTGTGTTTGATCATGATGGGGCCAGCCCTAGGGAGGATTTTGCATGGAGTGGGAGTTGACAGTGGTGGTTCGTATGCACTGTTTGTTTGGATGTCACATTTCAGCTGTCCTGTGTGGCACTTTGTGGCTGCTCGTGGGCCGGCCAGGGAGCGTCCACTCTGGAGACCCTGTTCCCTCCCTCCCTAGAAACTCGAACACCCTCCACCGGAAGCAGAGCAGCCTCTTATCTGCTATGACGTGTGCGCATTAGTACAACACAAAATGCTCACACTGGTACAAACACGTTAATCTTTGTGGCACTAGAACGAGGTCAGACCTTCCACAGTCCTGGTATTTTCGAGTACAGATCATTGTAAACCTGGCACTTTCACCAAATTGCTGCAATTGTGCTAGGATCACTACCACCAGAATCTGGCGGGGGCGGACAAGGGTGGGATTTCATGGGCCCGCCCATGATCGGCATCAGCGTGCTTGCTCCTTAAACCGGGTTAGCAAGATGTTTGTCCCTGATGGAAGCATTGTTAACTGTGCCCACTGCACTATCCTTCTCCCAGTTTGCGAGCAGGGGCTTAATTTAAAAAGCAGTAAGCTGCACAAGAGTAATTCATACTCGGGTGTCTAGTCTGCTCTTCTATGTATGTACACCAACAAGGTTGCAATCAACAAGCATTTCATCCTCTGAGGTCGATAAAACAAGTACCATGGAGCTGAGTAACAAACATGTTATGCAGCGCCAAGATACCATGGGGTGTACGTGTCACCAAGTACAGTCAGAAGCGGAAATTGTTAATGAATCTGGTGAATACAGTGGGCTCACTCAGCAGGGTAGTAGGCGAGAGCCCAGAACATTTTCCATGGGGCGGAAGGGTGGCACAGGCAGCAAAGTTGACAGCCAAATTGACAACGTTTCATTAGTCTGGCGGGCTGCTCTGAGCAGAGCATTTGCAGGCGTAAGTAACAGTTTCCGCTACCAGTTCTAAGGTGCATCTTTCACTAAGTTACTCAGATCACTGGGACAGGAAGTAAGGTGGGCTGGATAATTCTTGCTTCCACCTGCATTGGCACATCGTGTCAGGAGTGATTGTCAAAGGGTGCACTTCAGCCAGGTATTGTTAGCACCCATCCACACCAAGCCGAGTGTTAAGGTCACCCAAGGCCCCATTTACACAGCCCAGTATTAGGCCCTTGTGGGTCAGTGCCATGAATTACTAAAGTTAACTGAACAGGAGGCGTGACCGTGGGTTACGCTAGCAGAAGTTTGGGGAAGAGCTAAACTCCACCCATGGGCATGGTGTAGTCTTAAGTAAGTTGGAGTTGTCACTCTTAATTGACCAGGGGTTCGATGCTACACGAGGGCATCGCTGCGCTGCGGCTAGAGCACTGTCTTTGTGTCTCCCAGGGGGGCAGCTAGTGAAGGCAAGGCTCTTCCCAAACCGGGCACCAGAACACAAGGTAGTCAGGGCCAACTCGTCTGTTGGGTGACTTGGGTAGGCACCGTGTAGTTGTCACTCCACGAAGGGGTGAGTTGTCTCCAATAAGTGGGCACAATACACATGTGTGTCCATTTGTGGTATATCCTAGCGGACCCACTGACGGTGTACTGCATCTAAACTGGGAACTGGGAAGCTTGGTTTCCGTTACTGTGGCAGGTTTAAAGCATCCAGGGTCGGAGAGGCACAGTAGGTACTGTGCATCTGTGATCCGATGGCAGTTAGGCAAGCGGTGTGCGCTGCGTAAGTTGTAATTACACAAAAGGGTGAGGTGTCTCCAGTAGTGGGCGCAAGACACATATTGTTTCAAACCAGCTTTGATACCATTAAGGTGTTCACCAGGGTAGCAAGCAAAGGGGTTTGTGCATAAGTCTGGGCAAAGGGGCGAACTAAGTGCACCCCAGAACAAAGGGCAGCTGACCATGATCCTGCAGTTAGGCGCAAACGCCCGCCTGGTCAGTAATAGATGCCACGCTGGGTGGTGACGCTGTCAGCCACCAGTGGGCTGCCGTCCCAAGTAATGGGGACACAAGGTGTCAAGCACAAAAGGCTACTATGTAAAAGAACATGTGGCATGTCCAGTGATCAACAAAAAGCTAAATTTAACTGAGCAGGTAAATTTCCACCGCTGGGGTTGCCCCGGGGTGGGCAGTGTGAACGCCCCTGCCCCCCTATCCGGGGGCTCTCGCAGGGAGGGTTCTAGCCTGTCGACTTTTCCTGCAGTTAAGGTCAAACGCCCTGCCCGGTTAGCTATATTAGCCTCACTGGGCGGGGGTGCTGTCAGCTAACACATTGTGCTGCGTCCCCAAGAAAGGGGGCAACAAGGTGCCAAGCACAAAAGGCAAGGCGAGCAGTGTGAATCCCCTCCCCCCCCCCCTATTCGGGAATATCCTGGGATGAAGGGCAAAGTAGGACTTAGCCAATCCTTAAAGTTAGGTACCATATGGCAGCCAGTGCGCACTGCATTAATCAGACGGATTCTCTAGCTGGTATACCTAGGGGGTTCACCACGAAGGGAGCTGAGCTGGTGAATTTCCCATAAGAAATAAGGGATGCACGGCAAGGGCAGGAGGGCACCCTGGCTCATCGTCACACACGTCTAGTTATGGACATTCCTGTGCGTCATGAGTTAGAAAGCAAATGGACGGTGCAAAGGTTAAAGTATAATCCTTCTCGCCCGAATAGCCAAAAGTAGGCAGGTGGGTGTAGGAGCGGTCTCCCAACAAGCGGGCAGCTGCCCTTAAGTGGGCACACAGGTGTGCTAGACACACCGTCCTAGAGGGACGGCAGCTAGGTGAGCTCAGCAAATTCATGGGGCAATGTGAACCAGGGAATCGGATCTGCCCCGCCCAGAGTTGACACAGGGCTGAGTTATGTGAAGTAGTGGAACTTTCCCACAGGAGGGTGGATAGTTCTTGACACAAATTCACAGGGCAGAAGGGCCTTTGTGTTGCATTAGACACTAGCTGATCAAGGCTATCGGCAAGGGCTATTGTGATACAGATGGGGTTCATCTATCACCAGTGGGAGGGATCTCTTCCCTAGCTTTGCAGGAGGCCTGGAAATGAGAGGTTGCAGGTAAGAAAGGAGCTTTTGGTGGGGGCTCTGGCGGCGACGGTGGCCACCTCCCGAGCTGTGGCGGAGTTACAGGGCGATCTGGAAGCAGAGGGGTACAGAAGGGTACCTCTGCGCGGCACCATGGTGGGTGCCAGAGCCAAATCCTAGGAGCCTCATGGGAGGTTCCTAGAAAACCGTGTCGGCGCCCCGTTAGTCCTTCGGGCGGTTGTGGGCCTGAACAACCGGGGGGTTTGCTATACTACGCTCCGCCCTGAAAGGGGCGTGAGTAATAAGGAACCATGTGTCACGTGATCCGGGAAGAGGATCACCAGAAGTGGCAGCACAGATGGGGTTCGCCCCAGTGCTGCTTGGCTCATCAGGCGGGCAGGCGGCCTAGATGGTTGCCTGCCCTTGGATCGCCCGTAAGATAACCCACCATATTACATAACGGTGTATGTAATAAACCTGCAGCAATTTTTACCCAAACAAGAAATGTGTTGTGTGATTATTTATGAGCATGCATGTTACGTTGGAGGGGTGGGGTAGGTTGCCAATGCTGGTACTATAGGACATACGTGAATTAATTTGAAAGATGGAAGTAACCGTAGAATTTAGACATTCGTTTCTTGTTTATTGGTATAGCACACACAGTGCAACTGCTGAAAGCCTCCCCCACATGTGCCCTGTCATGTACCCGGCCTGCTTTACGTGTGCCCTGTCGTGTAGCCTCCTTCCACCACCAACATTGCCCTCAGGGGCAACTTTAATAAACTCATGATACAGATTTATAGTAAAGAAAGCAGGCGCTGCTTCACAAAACCAGAAAAACTGGAACTTTCCCTTCTCCTGCAAGAGATGTAATTTTCTACCTTTGTGCTTTAATTATTTTGCAATGTTTGATTTCTCCAGTAGCCAATTTTCACTGTGCACTTAAACGAACGTTCTCTGTGGTGCCTCAATGATTGCCGAGGCATAACGTCTGGCTTCAGACGTGCTTCTCTGGATAGCAAGCAAGGACACTTAGAAGGAAGCGGTGCTATGGGCAGTGAAGACAGACGGGAAATTGACTTTGGAAGTGGGAAACCAGGTTCATGTCTCGGTGTCACCTCAACATCTTGCGAATCTGGGCAAATCACTTCATTTCCATTGTCTTAAATATAAAAATGAATATTAAGTTGTGTACTGTAACTGGTTTACAAGTAAAGCGTCACGTAACTTTCGGTCGGGTTGATTTCGCGCTATTTAAAAATACTAGGAAATAATACCTCAATCGCCGCGAGAGTGTGGAGAAAGACTAATTAAGTTTAATTAATCTGTACTGGGACGTAATGGCATCCCACAGGCTGCCGCATTAGAAGGCAGCAAACGAGTGATAATGGTTCTAACAAATAGTAAGTGATGGGTGTGCTAAAAGCCCCTTATTTTCTTCACATAAAATAGATCGTCGCCAGAGCAACAGCGCATGCGCACTGCCTGCAGGCTCGAACAAAAAAACTTTAAACAGTTTTGGGTTACCACCTTGGGAATGGGAACATTTCTTTGTCGGGTGTACAGCCACTGGGCTATAGTGCTGTGTGAGCTAGTTGAGAAGCCTATGGTAACAAGTAAAATAAAACTTCAGAGCGGTGGGTTCAGAAGAATAAATGGAACAGTCTAAGTGAAGTAAAGACATTAAACCAAGTTTTACTCCACATAAATAGGCAAAATTAAAAAGTAAAGTGGTAAACCTAATATCTGCACAGCAAACAGCGCTGATTCTGTACAGTTATGTACTCTTGTTCAGGGAACCTGCAAGAAATATGTAATTGTAATTGCATTTATACAGCTTACTACCCCTGACGAGGTGTCAAAGTGCTTTTTGGCGACTAGCACACTACTTGGAACCCAAAAAGGATTAGTGGTGAATTAGTATAAGGAAATATGAAATTAATTTGAGCGGAGGACATGTGAGTCTGTTAGTTGGATTGAAAAGGATAGTGGGGGAATAGAAGAGGGAAGGGTCTAGAAAGTGTTTGTTTGGAGATCATAGCAGTAGGAGGAGGTTTGGGATGAGTAAAGGGGAGATGAAGGGGAGAAGAGTGTCTAGAAGTGGAATAGGGAGAAAGATGAGGTATCGGATAAGTCTAGGAGGGATCCATGAGGGAAGGGTTTAGAAAGGCTTGTTTGGGAGATCAGATTAGTAAAAGAGGTTTGAGATGATGCAAGGAGCAGTAGAGGAGGGAAGAGTCTAGAAAGGGCTATTTTGGGGATCATAGTAGTAGAATTGGGTTTGGGATGAATCAGAGAGTGTAGGCAGAGGATATATTGAGAGATGTATAGGGTGAGAAATAGGGTAGAGCATTGGAGAGAGTAGTAGAATGAGGTTTGGTATGAGTCAGAGAGTGGAGATAGAGGATATATTAAGAGAGATATAGGGTGAGATAAAGGCAGGGCTTTAAGTGGGCCGGGTCTCACCGGGTCTGAGCACCGGCAGTTCTTTTAGAGAGGCCTCGAAACGGGTCTCTATCGGGCTCTGTTTTGTGCCCTGGAGGCGGTCCGTTTTTTCCGGACTGCAGTGACAGCAGGCACATCGATGTGCGCGTGCTCACACTGCTCCGTTTTTTTCGGGACTTCAGTGATAGCAGGCACATCCATGTGCGCGTGCTCACACTGCTCTTCTCACTAGTGGGAAGTTACGGACGTCATGCCAGGTGAGCGTTGTAAGAGAAGGGAAATCCTTTAAAGAGAGTCATTTTCTCTCTGGATTTCCCTTCTCTTTTTGATACACAGGAGCAGCTACATCGTCGTGGTGTCAGCAGGGCTTTAAGTGGAAGCTTTTTCAATATTATATACAACAAGCCATAGTTGCTGCTTATTTATCTTATGCAACTAACAACCATTGACAAAGCTAATAATCCTGCTTTGTAGGTATGATGTTACTTGTATCATATATCTAGATGCTATGACGGAAACAGCAAAATACAAGTCGGGCGGCACACTATGCTAAGCACAGATTTTTAGCTTATGTGTTTTAAGCCACGCCCTTAATTATATTGGCCACGCCCCTTTGAGAGACCCCCCAGTTTTTCATCCCTCTTAAAGCCCTGGATATAGGGTAGTGCATTGGAGATGCTGAATTAGAAGTAGAGTTATAAATATAAATATACATAAATACATGGAAGGTATATATGTATAAGGAAGGTAATATATCAAGATTTAAGTTGTATTTAATAAACTCAGACTTTTAAGTGCTGCTGTACTTTAAGCTAATGTATTTGTTGTTATTTATTTTCCTTTTATTACTTCAGTAGTAAAGCAATTGTAGACAAATAGTTATGATACAAATGTACTTATTTATGCAGTGACCTATATACAAGTTAAACATAAAATAATATAACCATAGGTAATAAGTAAATTTGTTAAGTAGACCTAAAAAATATCTATATATTTATATAAACATAATTATTATACACACTTACCACACTTATACAAAGGAATACACATATCTTTATACATACATATAATCTAAACAAAATGCTATATATTCAGGGTGTTATGTTTCATATAGGTACCCTAATATAGGCCCGGGTAATATCTTACACCTTCACCTACATTCCCCCCCCCCCCTATACTACACAGTAACGGACCTTTTAAGATTGAACCTTTACCTAGTTCTAGTCCTGGGCACAGAAGGAGGGTTTCTCCGTGAACAATAGTGTCCTATAACTTCATCAATAGACTCACACAGCATGAATGAATATTCATAAGGGTTCTGGGAAACCAGGCTGGGGCTACACCACCTGCTTAATATCTACGTACACGGTTCATCCCATACGTCATCCTTAAACCCAACAATGGCTAACACAAGAAACAAGGGACAAAGGAACCCTAGATACTTTCTGCATAAATACCACACAGCTTGCTAGTGTTAGGCAGAGGGAACCGAGACTTCCAGGACGACACACTGACCAGAGAAGCTGAGGCTCCTGCATGCAGATGCTCCAGCTGACAGTGGTCTAACACATCCTTTGCGGGGTGTCCAACTCGAGACCAGGACGGGGTCCCACACACTCTTTCTCTTCAGGTAATGGGGTTAGACTAAATCCTAGAGGGATTCTCGGCTTCACACCTACTCACATGCTAGGTACACCTAGGTACATCTAGATAGGCATCGTAGGAGTACGCGCTTTCTTTTATCATGCATTTTATATCCATGTATGCATTTATGATTATTGCAAAATGGTAGAACTGTACTATCCATTTGTATTCACTATACTGCTGATTATATATATATATCTGCTACTGTCTCACAATTATTGCAGCACATCTATTTTACACTAGAAGAACAAATGTACAATAAATACTTATTGTAACACGCCCAACTGCTTCTTCTGTGTAACTCTCTGAGACCGAATAAGTAAGCACGAGTGACTAAGTGAAAAGTAGTATATTGTTTCCACGATCCTGAGGGATCAGGGTTGTTATGTTCTAAGGGGCTCATAGTCACCAATGCCCCACGGATCTTCCTTGAGGATGCCACTTTTCGAAAAGATTGGGCTCAGATAGCATGGAGATGTACGCGTGACTGGATGATTCTTATCATCCAAACAGCTAAGAGGTTATCCGATGCCATTCTTATAGAGATTCAAGCTACAGAGACTCATTTTAAGACCACGATGACCTCTTTCAAGAAGAAATTAGAGGAGACCAACAGGGAGATAAACGAATACAAAGAGGGACTTACCCAAGCCAAGATCAAAAAATTTCAGAAAGATCTGAAAAAAATTTCATACCTAAAAACCTACCCATATGCTGCAGAAGACTTCAATCCATCAAAACACTCAGACACTTCAGGAGGCTCTTCAGATGAGGACTCATCTGCCAGCAGTAGCTCCAGCACAGGGAGCTACCGGAACAGACAACGGGGAAGAGGTAGGAACAACAGTTGGCAACAACCATGGCCACAACCCCCTCCAGGTACCAACATGCAGTTCCAAACCTCATACCCCCATATGAACCCACATTTCATGTATGGCTGGAACCCTCCCTTTGGACCACCCCCACCGTACACGAACCAAAACCAAGGGTTTCATTTTTTAGGGGGAGGCCGCCGTGGACGCGGCAGGAGACGCCGACAAGCTCAGGTCCAGTGGGAAGACGACCAACATTCAGGAGCCCAAACAAGAAGCAAGACAAGGGACCAACAACCAGGCCCGAGTTCCAGGTAAATCTCGTGACCAACCTCTCTTCATACGAGCTCAGCCCCACTGAGGAAACCATCCTCAACAAAGGACTAGGATTTGCACCGACCACCAAATTGGACAAATTCCAGCTGCATTGCGAGCTCGCAGAATTTTTCCGCAAGCTCAAACTAAAAGCCTTCTTTGAAAATCTTCAGGAGCAACCAGATTCCGGACAACAAGGCGATACCCACTTTAAAATCAAATCTACCTTCATTCCACCACCTAGTGCCATACCACCGGAAATACTAGTCTATGAGCAAGCTGTCTTCAAAGAGATAGAAGCTTTAAAGGAAGACCACACTTTCCAAAACACGAGCAACAAGGAGCGACAGGCTCTCAAAACCAGCGGATAAAGGTGGAGGTATTGTCATCCTGAATAAAGAAGACTACCGCAATGAGTGCAAACGCCTCCTCAATGACACCAAAAATTACCAAATACTAGTCTATGAGCAAGCTGTCTTCAAAGAGATAGAAGCTTTAAAGGAAGACCACACTTTCCAAAACACGAGCAACAAGGAGCGACAGGCTCTCAAAACCCTCACATCCAATGAAAGCATAATCATTAAACCAGCGGATAAAGGTGGAGGTATTGTCATCCTGAATAAAGAAGACTACCGCAATGAGTGCAAACGCCTCCTCAATGACACCAAAAATTACCAAAGACTCACGGAGGATCCCAGTGCTCACCTCAAAACTAAAATCCATGATTTGGTGACTGAAGCAGAAAACACAGGGCAAATTACCAGACAGGAAGCCCAATTTCTCACCACTACAGAAGGGAAAATTCCGTACTTTTATACAGTTCCCAAGATACACAAGAACAAGATACCACCCCCTGGACGCCCCATCGTCTCAGGTATAGGGTCATTGTTGGAACCCCTTTCTCGCTACTGCGACTTCTTTTTACAACCCATAGTACAGTCTACTAACACCTACTTGAAGGACACTAAAGACCTCCTACGACAGATTGACAATTTGACATACAACCAAGAAACTTCCTTCCTTGTCAGTCTGGATGTAGAAAGCTTATACACCAGCTTGCCACAAGACGACACACTTACTGTACTCAAATTGGCTCTGGACAACACAGTTTGGAATTACCACACTCCCAAACAATTCATTCTAGAGTGTGCATCACTAGCACTCAAAGATAATTACTTTGAATTTGAAGGCGAAATATACCTGCAAAAATATGGAACTTCCATGGGAAGCGTTTTCGCTCCCAGTGTGGCTGGACTGTATGTCCACAACTTTGAAATGACTTATCTTTTCTTTAACAACAGACCTCAAATTCACCAGATTACATTCTATAAACGATACATCGATGACATCATTCTCATCTGGGAGGGCGGCGAAGATTCCCTTACAACCTTCTGTCAGTGGATTAACACCTGTGACCCGAACCTTAAGTTCACTCATAATGTCCATCGGCACAACATGGTCTTCTTGGATCTGGAGATAACAGCTGACAACGGAACACTTAAAAGCAAAACACATTTCAAACCTACAGCCCACAACTCATTGTTACACTACTCTAGTTTTCACCCGAGAACATTACGTGAAAACCTCCCCTACGGCCAGTTTCTACGTTTACGCAGGAATTGTAGCGACGTACATGATTTCAAAATGCAGGCAAATGCCCTCAGTGTCAAGTTACTGCACCGCGGTTATCCCAAAAAGATAACAGCTAAAGCACAAAAACGTGCCCGCAATCAGAATCGAGAGGGCTTACTTGAGACCATTGAACGCCCTGACGTTTCCATCCCACTAACATGTGTGGTGACACACAACTCTGTTTCAAACAAAGTGTCCCAAATCGTTAAAAAAAACTGGAACATACTGCACACTGGGAAACTAAAGTGGGAAAAACCCTTGTTGTCCTATAGAAGGTCCAGATCCCTAAAGGACACCCTTGTATCCACACGCCCCAAACAACCTCCCCAAATGAACAATACTGTTCTTAACGCACGGGGCCTTCCCAACATAGTGGGCCACTACCCATGCGGAAATTGTAGTGTTTGTCACATTACCGAAACAACCAAAAGTCTATCACTAGAACCAGGCAAAACCTGGGTTATCAGGAAGCACACCAACTGTAATACTGCACATGCCATCTACCGCATCACCTGTCCCTGCGGCCTTATATACATAGGCATGACCAACAGAAAAGTAAAGACCCGCATCTGTGAGCATCGCAGCACCATTCGCTGCAAGAAAAACACCACCAGGATGACAAACCATTTCCTAGAGGCAGGTCACACCACTAATGACATGCGGTGGGTCGTAATTGAAACATTGGAACCGACCACCCCCAACATCCAAAGTCGCCTATTGGAAAAGGAACAGCGATGGATTTATCGCTTATCCAGCCATTTGACTGGTTTAAACGATAACATTCCTTGGAACTCCCTCAGCAAGTAACTGTGGCATTACCCAGTATTTAGACCATAGCCACTTCGGTAACTGAGTAAATTCGGACATGGTGTCCACAACTTTGCTGACCAGCCCTCTGGCATCTCTTTTTGACCTGTTGGCAACTCTCAATATCATATGGTGCCCACTTAATTCGGGAGCGCCCCTTTTTGTGCCATCACATTAGACCGTAGACGCCCAATTATCACCCCACGGGCTTTGTTAGCTGGCCTCAATTCATGTGTTTACACTACTGTGTATACCTTCCTCCACATCCCTCTGGATGTCTAGATCATTTACATGTCCCCACCCCCCCACCCCTGCTCATGCATGTATTTTGTCAACTGTTGGTCCCCGGCCCCCACCTTTTGGCTGACCTAATCAAGTTTACACCACTCAAATTTGGCGCCCGTCACATGCGCGGCCAGCACACATAGAGAGCGCTAGCCGTTTTTCACCTCTCGTCACTGTAGCATTCTACCTTCCTGTACACCTTAGGTTGACATCACCACCATCGTACTGCCATTCCTTTACGAGCCCCCCTACTTAGATTACCCCGGCATCCGCCTATCGGCTGGTATGGACATTTTCCATCACTACATCATGGCGCCCGCACATACGCGGTTCACCCAAAGTGAGCTTTCTAGCTTTTTCTCCGTGGGGCGTGTTCTCACGCCGACGTTCCCGTTACAAAGCCCCTGGCACCGACACAAACGCCAGCAGCCGGGACCACGGGAGACCGAAGTAGGTTGTAGCGGGATATCCGTCTTGACGAAGTAAGATCATTCAACTTGTGAGCGCGCTAAGCTTAGCGCATTCTTTCCTTTATCGCAGACATGTTCAGCCACGTATACGACTTTCGTATACTGTTGTGCAACTTGCCTAGATGTCTCTCATCGTTTTTTCCTCATTTCCTCCCTTGCCACAGAGTGTGACTACAGACGATTCCCCTCCCGGGCCCTGAAATGCTGCTAGACACTTTATTCTAGTGTAATTATGTTCTCTTTTTAACTGCATTTTTTTACTGCACTTTCTTCAAAACACGTGTTCTTCAGCAACTTGCTGCACGTTGCAAACAGTGCCGGTCACTTGTGCCACGGTCGACACACCGGCCACTTTGGCTTGTAGAATGCGTACTACCTATACTGCATAACTTCGCTGCATTTAGTAGACATCCCAGGGCGATATTTGCCCTACGTGTAGTCACTCCTAGCATGCTGCATGTACTCCACAGTACTCGCTATTGATATCATCACGTCATTGCTGACCAGCATGCTATTCTCTCACCTGGACTAGCCGTTTTCACAATTACATGCTACTTTTACAATAAAGTACTTTTTCAGCAGGCTACCAGACTACAAGGACTCACTGCTATGCCCACTATATAGCCTAGACAGGCACATGATCAAGCAAAAGATTGCATTTTATGTTGCTTCTTTTTTCCTTTATGTGTTGTTGTCTTGTCTCTTCCCTTACAGGTTTCTCCAAGTGGGGTCGTAAGTATCGACTCCCCTCATTTTCTCCAACACACCTTAGCGTGTGTGTTGTGATTTTATAATAAAAGAGTGACAGCCAATTCCAAAGAAGAGGTACTAAGTTTAAACGAAACTGTGCAAGGAAAAAACTTTACTTCTTAAAAGAACCCTCACTCACCATACTGTGTCTAACGCAGTGAGTCGGTCCATTAATAAACATTGGAAGATTCTGGAAAGTAATAATCACAAATGGAAAAAACCTCTTTTTTCATACAAACGGGCTAGGAGCATAAAGGACTCTTTAGTACACACTCGCCCAAAGAGCTTCGAGAGGGATGAGAATCAAACTGTCTTGAGCGCTTGGGGCCTTCCACCGATACTAGGACACTATCCCTGTGGGGGTGTAGTGTTTGTCATCTAACCACCGCCACCAAAGTCTTAATGTTGGAACCAGGGAGAGAATGGGTACAGCGCACCCATACGAATTGTAATTCCACTAACGTGGTATATTTAATAACCTGCCCGTGCGAGCTCAGGTACGTGGGTATGACATCACGTAAGATCAAACAGCGTATCTGTGAGCATCGCAGTAACATCAGGTGCCACAAGAATACTACCAGACTGACTGATCATTTTTTGGAACTCAATCACACTACAAATTACCTTAGGTGGACTGTTATTGAACAACCTAGACTGAACCCCAACAATCAGCAAGAGCTCTTTGAAAAAGAACAGCGGTGGATTTATCGTTTATCTACCCATCGTAAGGGTTTAAACGATAATATTCCATGGGGTTCAGTGCTCAGAAGATAACGTTTCCTTTCTGAACAGTGTATAGGTATAATTACCTATTTAGTAAGTAAGGATATGAGGGATGTTACCAAGATACTAATTTCCTCCGTAGGCATCCTTACATTAGTGGAAGTATAGAATTACACCTCCTTCCCCCTATTTTACTGAGTAGGTTAGATTCATAATCAATGAGAGCACATGCCAATAATGATATGATCAACCCTAACATTGGGTCCATTTGTTGTGCATGAGTTGTCGTAATCGAATTATTCCCAGTATGTATTATCACATTTTTTTCAGGTTTGCTAGTTGCCTGCTTTGTAATAAGTCTATACATTTTTTCTGACTAAGAGGCAATAGTACGCTTGTATAAAACACTTGTGTTAATTCAGTAACTATACAATTGCTGATCTGTCAGAAACACCTATTTTAAAATCTATTAACGGAGTATTCATCATTCACCCTTGACCTTGCCAGGTAGGTCGCTCCCCCACCACACAGCTCCGCCTGTGTTGTCTGCCCGCTGCTCCTGTAGGTAAGATCGCCCTCCGCTTGTGGCCCCGGTGCCCGTTTTTGTCTGCTGTCCCCCTGTTTTTCCTTTCTGTGCCCCTCGCTGCCCCACTGTTGTTGTGCCCGTGATTTTGTCTGCTGTCCCCCTGTTTTTCCTTTCTGTACCCCTCGCTGCCCCACTGTTGTTGTGCCCGTGATTTTGCCTGCTCTCCCCCTGTTTTTCCTTTCTGTGCCCCTCGCTGCCCCACTGTTGTTGTGCCCGTGATTTTGCCTGCTCTCCCCCTGTTTTTCCTTTCTGTGCCCCTCGCTGCCCCACTGTTGTTGTGCCCGTGATTTTGTCTGCTGTCCCCCTGTTTTTCCTTTCTGTGCCCCTCGCTGCCCCACTGTTGTTGTGCCCGTGATTTTGTCTGCTGTCCCCCTGTTTTTCCTTTCTGTACCCCTCGCTGCCCCACTGTTGTTGTGCCCGTGATTTTGCCTGCTCTCCCCCTGTTTTTCCTTTCTGTGCCCCTCGCTGCCCCACTGTTGTTGTGCCCGTGATTTTGTCTGCTGTCCCCCTGTTTTTCCTTTCTGTGCCCCTCGCTGCCCCACTGTTGTTGTGCCCGTGATTTTGTCTGCTGTCCCCCTGTTTTTCCTTTCTGTACCCCTCGCTGCCCCACTGTTGTTGTGCCCGTGATTTTGCCTGCTCTCCCCCTGTTTTTCCTTTCTGTGCCCCTCGCTGCCCCACTGTTGTTGTGCCCGTGATTTTGTCTGCTGTCCCCCTGTTTTTCCTTTCTGTGCCCCTCGCTGCCCCACTGTTGTTGTGCCCGTGATTTTGTCTGCTGTCCCCCTGTTTTTCCTTTCTGTGCCCCCGCTGCCTCTCGCCACTCCCGCCGCTGCGTTCCCTGCGGCCCCGCCCCCTGACTGCCCATTCGCTGCCCCTGCCTCCCGCCTCCCAGCTGCTCCTCCCTCCCACCTCCCCATAAATGGCGGCCGCTGCACGCGCCGCGCAGCGCGGACGTGCGCAGCGGGCGCGCCGCTGAGCGCGCCGAAGGCGCGCCTAAGGCAAGCCCGTCTGCGCCCGTCCGCGACTGGACCGCGCCCAGCGCCAGAACCCCTGGAACCCACCAACGCAACACTACTCGACGGACCTACGACGCCGCCACACTCACCGCACTCAATGCCGGCCGGAACCCTGCCTGCTACCGAGCCTCACCGAGACGCACCCACGGACCCTTCGCCTGCCAAGCCTGCCGATTCACCTGCCCCCGGACGTGCACCACCTCCGCCAAGTCGAGCACCAGCAGCAACCACCTGAAATGCATCCTGCTGAACACCCGCTCCGTCCACAGGCACGCCGTGGAACTCTGGGACCTGCTCGACGCAACAGCACCGGACATCGCCTTCCTCACCGAGACCTGGATGAACGCCTCCTCAGCGCCCGACATCGCCATAGCCATCCCGGATGGATACAAGATCACCCGGAAGGACCGCGTCAACCAGACGGGAGGAGGCATCGCCATCGTACACAAGAACACCATCCGCATCTCGACTAACTCCGACGAGACCTTCTCCGCCGCCGAACACCTACACTTCCAGATACACACTGACCCCAAGACCACCCTCCGAGGCACCCTCATCTACAGACCCCCGGGACCACGCACACTATTCAGCGAAGACATCGCAGACTTCATCAGCCCGCACGCCATGCCCTCAGCCGACTACATCCTCCTAGGGGACCTCAACTTCCACCTGGAGAACAACAACGACAGAAACACCACCGCCCTGCTGGACAACCTCGCCAACCTCGGACTCAAGCAACTGGTGAACACGCCCACCCACTACGCCGGCCACACGCTTGACCCCGTCTTCTCGTCCAGCAAGCACATCTCCTTCAGCCACGCCACCGGACTCCACTGGACCGACCACAGCTGCGTCCACTTCAGCTTCAGAAAGACTGCGACCCACCACCACCCGCAACAGGCTCCCCGCCGGAGCTGGAGCAAGATCACCGCCGAGCAGCTCACCGCCTCCCTCAGCCAGAACACACCCACCAACACAACGGACCCAAACGAAGCAGCCAGCAACCTCGCCAAGTGGCTGACCGCCTGCGCCGACGACCTCGCACCACTAAAAACCCTCCCAGCAGACCCGGAAGCAAGAAAACCCCTTGGTTCACCAACGAACTCAAGGAATCCAAGAAGAACTGCCGCACTCTCGAGAAAACCTGGCGACTCGACCAGACCACAGACAACAGGACCGCCCTCAAGCACGCCACCCGCAAACACCACCAGCTGATCCGTGCCACCAAGAAGTCGGCACTCAAAGAACGACTGGACAACAACGCCCATGACAGCAAGGAACTTTTCAGCATCGTCAAAGAGTTCTCCAACCCCAGCGCCGGAAACAACGACATCACCCTCGCAAGACCTCTGCAACTCACTCTCCGCGTTCTTCCACCGCAAGATCACCGACATACACAACAGCTTCGACGCACAAACAACGCACCCTACCGCCGAACCAACGCCCGCCACCACCACCCTCTGCAACTGGACCCCGATCAGCACCGAAGACACCACCCGCACGATGAACTCCATCCACTCCGGATCACCAACCGACCCCTGCCCACACCACGTCTTCAACAAAGCCGACGCCACCATCGCACCCCATCTCCGGGACATCATCAACTCCTCCTTCCACACCGCCACCTTCCCGGAGAGCTGGAAGCACGCCGAGCTTACCGCCCTCCTGAAGAAACCAACGGCGGACCCCACCGACCTCAAGAACTACCGTCCCATCTCGCTCCTTCCGTTTCCGGCCAAAGTCATCGAGAAGACCGTCAACAGACAGCTTGCCGCCTTCCTCGAGACGAATGGATCCTCGACCCCTCGCAGTCCGGGTTTCGGGCCAACCACAGCACCGAGACCGCCCTTATCGCAGCCACCGACGCACATCAGAACCCTAACCGACAACGGGGAAACAGCTGCCCTCATCCTCTTGGACCTCTCTGCGGCGTTCGACACCGTCTGCCACCGCACCCTAGTGAAGCGCCTCAGCAACATCGGAATCCGAGAGAAAGCACTGGAATGGATCATCTCGTTCCTCGCCGGAAGAACCCAGAGAGTCCGCCTCCCCCGTTCAGATCCGAAGCCACCGAAGTCATCTGCGGCGTTCCACAAGGATCCTCACTCAGCCCAACCCTCTTCAACGTCTACATGAGCCCCCTCGCAGCCATCGCACGCCGACACAACCTCAACATCATCTCCTACGCCGACGACACCCAGCTGATCCTCTCCCTCACCAACGACCCCACCACCGCCAGAGCCAACCTACACGACGGGATGAGAGACGTCGCCGACTGGATGAGGAACAGCCGCCTTAAACTGAACTCAGATAAGACGGAAGTCCTCATCCTGGGCTCATCACCCTCCGCCTGGGACGACTCCTGGTGGCCCCCGGCCCTGGGCACCGCGCCCAAGCCAACGGACCACGCACGCAACCTGGGCTTCATCCTGGACTCCTCCCTGTCGATGACCAGACAAGTCAACGCCGTCTCATCTTCATGCTTCAACACCCTGCGCATGCTCCGCAAGATCTTCAGATGGATCCCCACTGAAACCAGGAAGACCGTCACCCAGGCACTCGTCACCAGCCGACTGGACTATGGGAACACCCTCTACGCCGGAACCACAGCCAAACTTCAAAAGAGACTCCAGCGCATCCAGAACGCCTCCGCACGACTCATCCTGGACATCCCCCGACACAGCCACATCACCGTGCACCTGAAAGACCTGCACTGGCTCCCCGTCAGCAAGAGAATCACGTTCAGACTCCTCACCCACGCACACAAGGCCCTCCACGACCTGGGCCCAAAGTACCTCAACGACCGCATGACCTTCTACACGCCCACACGCCAGCTACGATCAACCAGCCACGCCCTCGCCACCGTACCACGCATCCGCAGAACCACCGCCGGAGGAAGATCCTTCTCCTACCTGGCAGCCAAGACCTGGAACTCCCTCCCCACTCACCTTCGGCGAACCCAGGACCATCTCTCCTTCAGGAAGCAGCTCAAGACCTGGCTGTTCGAGCAGTAACTTACCCCCTCCCCCAGCGCCTTGAGACCCTCCCGGGTGAGTAGCGCGCTCTATAAATGCCGTGATTGATTGATTGATTGATCATTTCATTTTAAAGAAGTCCGGGGAGCGGTCCTAATAAAGTTACTTGAAAACCCCTCTCACCAGATGCGTTCTAGCGCTACGCAACTCCGACTTCCTGATTCATCACGTTTCACGTCATAAAACGTGAACAACGTGATGTTTAGCCGGTGTTTTGTATACCCTAACAGATATGGTCTAGTGTTCTGGGACACTGACTTCCTGATTCATCACGTTTCACGCTTCCGAACGTGAATCACGTGATGTGTAGCCGGCATTTGTACAGGCAACAGCGACTCCGCGGCAACATTCGGGCCACGGTGATCGCATGGATAGGTTGTGAGAGGGAAAACTCTAATTCAGAAGTAAGTGTATGAGTTGAGGGGCTGAAGAGCTATAGTGTCCCGAATAGATTTCGTGCTGATGTTGATTGCATTTTTGGTTTCTTTCAGAGTCTCTGTAGCAAACACTCCCCGCCGTGGACTCATGACGTGAAGCTACTTCGTACTTCACGTGAGCCTTAGGTTTTCCATGCTTCGGTTTTTATGTGTATTTCTTATCTTCAAGAAACACAAACTAGGCATCGCTGTAAAAGTCATCTATAGCGCTGTCAATTTTATTATGAGGGTAGATCACGATAATTCCACTTTTTTGAGCCATGTTGTTTTGTTTTATTATCTAACACTAAAAATATAGTGCTTGCTTTCAGTATTAAGCACACACATGTCCATAGTAGACAAATAGGACATAGTGTGAGTTTTCAGTATGGGCCACTGACATACTAATTGTTAAAATAGTGGCTATATGTTTACTGACTGGAGTCATAGGTTTATCGGTGGAGTACCGCCTGATGAATCATATTAACTGTCAAGGAAAAGATACTATAAATTTATTCGACAATCAGAGACCAATGTTTTTTTAGCAAAATGTGCTTTAATGTATGTCCTGTGTTCTTGTATTTGTCTTTTTTTCTTTCAGAATAAAAGGGGCCTTTTGGAAATCCCAGATCCCCCAGCGGTAAAACCGTGAGTTTTACTGCACACATCAACTCCTCTGGTCAGGGTACGCCTTAGTGTGCGTATACCGCCGAGGAGTGACGGTCCTGAAGAAAGCTTAGCCAATTAGCTAATAATAAGCTGAAACATGTCGACCACATTTTTACACTTTATTAGCTAAATCGGACGGGCTGGTGTACCTAATTAACCAGCGTACGTCCGTTTCACCTTCTTTTAATGATTGGGGATTTTGCCATTATTAAAATTGATTTCTGGCAAAACCTTCATTCTTTTAAATAGCACTACCCCTAGCACTGTCACTCTTGCACAATAATATCCTGCTCCGCTGTAATTCAGGCGTCGAAGCACACTGGGGAGACACTCGGTCTCCCTGGTGGGAACCCAATGATGAAGCATGTCACCAACTAGGTTGGTGAGTGAGGGTTCTTTTAAGAAGTAAAGTTTTTCCTTGCACAGTTTCGTTTAAACTTAGTACCTCTTCTTTGGAATTGGCTGTCACTCTTTTGTTGTTTTTCTAATATTACTTGGGGGAAGAAGAGTGGCTACTCCTCCCTCCCTCTCTTGTTGATTGACAGTGATTTTATAATACTCACGTGGCCATATTTTGCCACTCACTCACCTTTTTTCACCCGGTCCTGATGAAAGCCCCCTCTATTTCCTTACAGGGGCTGAAACATGTAGACCTATCACAGACAACTACGGGTTTAAAACAACTCCATTAGTTGCGCTCTTGGATTTTAATATATCCTGGGCCGCCAACAATAAATACATTTGGCAAGGATCCCCAGAGATATTTTTAACTTGCACATCTCACATCACACTACACACCACACCAGCTCCGCTGTAACCAGGCGTTGTAGCACAACCGGGCGGCATTCGGCCACCCGGTTGGGACCCCAATGATGAAGCATGGCACCAACCAGGTTGGTGTGTGAGGGGTCTTTTAATAAAACCTAATGGTTTTGTGGCACTGTTTATTACCACAGTGAGTCCTAACTCCTTGTCTTTTTCAGTGGGTACGTCCACATTGTTTGTATATTGAACCTGGGGATAGGGACGTCCCTTTACCTTTCCTCGCTCTCCCCCCATTCTTGTTTTGATACTATGTTCTAAGGTTGCCAGAAACTAGTCTCTCCCCGATAAGAGGAGATACTAGTGGCACTGTGAGCTAGCTAATGCAAACAGGCTAACATTTTCGGTGGGGGTGCTCAGAGTCAGTCTGCCACCAAGCCCACAGTTCATGTTATCCGAACGCGCAGATTCTGTATAGGTTATATATAGGAACTACACGACATGGTGCCGCCAACGATGGTTGGGTACTTATTTAGCAGTAGAATCTGAGTAGTTCAGTCGTGCTAATTCTCAGAGACCCCTACTCACAAAACGCCAGAGACGTCTGGAGTGGGTAGGCACAAATTCCGCCACAGCTGAGTAGGCTAAAAACATCCTATTTATTAGCTGTTGGTTAATCAAGCTTGAAGGACACAGTGTTCCTAAAATTGTGCATAACACCTTATCTTAGTTCCCTTGAACAAACTTCTTCTTTACAAAAATGACTGAGACAGGAGATGACCAAGTAGTAAACGTACACATCTCAGACGGAGAAGAAGATTTAAACGCAATTCAAATTGCACCTAAATTCAGACGTACAATCACCCTGAAACTGTTAGACAATGGTTTATCAGCTAGGGGTGGCATAGTAGTCTTCGTGATTGAGGCACACGAATCAAACAAAACAGAGGTATTTTATTCGTGGGTTACATTCCCAGCAGCAGATGCAAGAACACAGACATTTCACTACTATACAGAAGGAGATGCACCAGTGGAATATGGTCCGTTAGAGGACATAGAGGTTCCACTCACGTACCAGGAACACTTATACTGGTTTAAATGCACCGTACCCCACAAAAGAAATAGAGTAAGATTAGGCCCGCTCGGAGGCGAGGGGGCGACATGGCCAATATTAGCGGCCTATACACCACATCCTAACATTGACACAATGCCACAGGCAGACTTACTCATACAACACAAAGATTTCAAGTTTAATTTATTTGATTTAGTTCTCTACTGAGAACAACAAATTTCGAATAAAACATTTGTTATAAAACAATACAAAAAACTTTCAATACAAGTTTAGAAAAGTTTAAAAAAATTTAAACAAGTTATGACACACAAATTTATCTGGTGGAGATTTAAAAAGCGAGATCAAACTCTGCACAGATGCATTATTATATCTAAATTGAACTACTTTTAAATAGCGCCTTCTGGCCTCAACCAATATCGAGTTCGGGCATACCAACAAAACAGGCTTCAAATCTTGCACTCCTCCATTGCAAAGATCGCATATACTGGTAGCATTTTCTTTATGAGTTCATTTAAAAGTCACTGATTTAAAAGGGAGTATCCCAAGCCGCAATAAAATTATACATCGCCGGATTCCATGCCTTAAGAAAAACGGATTTAATGTTGTACCTGTTTATATTCAATTGATTCTGCGTAGGGTTCAATATGGTGCAATTTGGAACAGTGCATAATGTCCAGATCGAAACTAATCCTCGGCGTTAGATGTTTTAAGAAAAGCCTCAGTTGCGCTGGAGTCCATGATTTCAAAAGTGCAGTTGTACAGTTTGATAATTTAAAAGCAATAATCAGGTTTTGGCAAAAAATGTACTTTGTTGATTCAAGCTCAAATGTCTCCATTTTTAGTAAAGATCTTAAGGTACCTTGATCTGCATGTAAAAGATTATAGGCCCATCTTATGATATTGGTGATAGCTGTGGCAAAGGAGCTGACTAGAGAAAATTCAAGGCGCAGTGCTTGTGCAGGGACAGCTTGGTGGACCTTAATCAATTTACGAAGAATTTTCCCTTCTTTAATTTGGATTTGATGCCACTGGCTAATTGGAATATATTCCAGAGCATACGATAATATAGGGGGAATCTTAGAACTATAGACCTGTAATAAAGAGAAGAAGTGCCTTTGCCCGGAAGAGGAATTTAAACGTTGGAGCGCCCCCACGTGAACATCTGCTTTACGACTCAAGTGCTGCAGGTGAGGGGAGTTTTGTAATGATTGAGTGAATATTCGCCCCAAATAAGTATATTCTTTTACCACTTCTAGTGATTCTCCCCCCAATGTCCAATTACATTTTGTATAATGATTTTGTCCTCTAAATGGTACTACTTTTGTTTTTGTTATGTTTGAGACCCATACATTTTCTTTTGTATATCTAGTAAGCACTTCTAAGTTCCTTTGTAGTCCGAATGGGGTAAGATCGAGTATTACCACATCATCGGCATACATAATTATGTGAATTTTACACGAAGATATCTTCGGAGGGAAGTTAACGACCTGCGAAAAACGAACCGGAAGGTCACTGAGGTATAATGAGAAGAGAAGGAGAGCCAACAGGCAACCTTGCCTAAGACCATTTGGTGTGGCTATTGGGCAAGTAAGTCCCTTTTCTTTCTTGGCACCAAGATTTAAGTAAAATCTACAGAAACCTGACACAATTTGTCATGAGGACTTTCACAGTCCAACCAGCAACAGTTGCAGCAAATGGTACCCAGTCTCAGGGTACAGCAACTAAAATCACACCACAAACATTACACGCAGTAATGGGTAAAATGCCCACGAAACGTGAACAAAAGCCATTCTGGGTAGCTCAGAAAATAACTCCGCTCAAGGCAGTATTCCCGAATACTACCCCATATGAAAAACACAGAATATTAACGATCTGCTTGCCCATGGGGATAACACCACAAGTAGAAGATTGTACCACTTGGGGCACAGTCTTTGCTGCCATAGATACCAGAACTCATGGTATTCCTTCTCTAGCTGTAGTACCAGATGTATTAAGACAAATACAAAACGAGTACGGAGCAGAACCTGCCCTAAATTTAGGGATGAAGTTACTAGGTAACTATGAGCAGGTATCAGCCATAATACTAGCTAATATTAAAGGGGAAGCAGCTTCAGTGGCAATCCGCCAACGCCTAAGTCCTATAGACCAACAACACGAACTACCCAAAATAATTGAAACTGCATATGCAGAATTAGGCAGAGACAGTTTAGGTGGGAAAGCATTAAAACCACAACTGATGGGCAGTTCTGAAAAGGACACTTCCAAGCAGACACCGGCTTCTTCTAAAAAGAAGTGGGATAATAAAAAACAACAACGCTTTAAAGGAAACAGATCTCAATCCAGAGGTAGATCTCCTCCACAGGAGCCGTCCGAAAAGAGGTATAACCTCAGGAATAGGGACAGGTATCAGGATACTGATACACGTTCCTCTCGTTCCTTTCAGGGCTCGACGAAAAACTCCAAGAGAGAAGGACGGTCAGAACACAAAGAAGAGCGTACAAAGTTCAGAGACAAGCAGCACGCTCAAGACGGTACTTCCAAAAAAGAAGAAAGCCAAAATCAAAACCTCAGTTTAAAAGGAAGAAAGTTGCAGGCATAAAGATCAGACGTGCCCAGAATTCTGAGGACGCAACTTCTGAACGGGGAATGGGCTCAGACGATGCTAGACAACGCGGCAGAAGTAACAATAGCTCGCCAGAACTTGATGGAATTTCTGGTGACAGCAGACTTGAATGATTACATCACGGTGGAAACACCAGATACAAGGGTGAGCGTCCCACATAAGTTACACGAAATAACACTCCAAATGGAGGGGGACAAGCCCAGGAAAGTTAAAGGTCTCTTTTGGGAAAACCTATCATCTGGTTATGACATCCTATTAGCTGAACAAGATTGGCCGCCAGCATTCATTATGGAGTGCCCTAGGGGAGAAACGGTAATTTTCCCAGCATTTTCCGACCTCGTTCCCATTCATCTTAAACATGCATATGCACAGGAGTGGGCAGTTGCCCTAGCTCCAGCATTGTACAAAATCATGGATCAGGATCATGCCGGATGGGATGAAGATTCAACCCACCATGTGATCCCATTAAAAGTTTCACCAAATGCACAGAGACAATATCCAATAAAGCAAGAAGCTAAAAAACAGGTCAGGGAGATCTTAGATCAACTTGAATCCCAAGGGGTGATTGAAACATGCACCTCACCAATGAACAATCCTTTGTTTCCCGTATCAAAACCGGACAACTCATATCATCTAGTTTTAGATTACAGACATTTAAACATATGCGCAAAGACATTCGCTGTCCAAAACGCACACAGTGCCGCATTAATGAATAACATTGTGCGGAAAAAATACAAAACTACACTTGATATCTCAAATGGATTTTTCTGCCAAAATATAGTGCCTGAAAGCAGGTATTTGACGGCATTCTCAGCGTTGGGGTCCCAGCGACAATTTTGTCGTCTGCCTCAAGGGTATAAGAATAGCCCGGGGGTATTTTCAGCAAGAGTAACTGAGTTACTCCAACATTTTGATGAGGAAGCATTGTCCTATGTGGAAAGGCTCCACCATAAAACGCCCGGCACAGACACCGTTACTAAAATCAGACAAACCTCTCGCTTGTGTGTATCTGGACCACTGCGGCCCCTTACAATCTGATGGGGCTTACAAGTATATCATGGTTGCAGTGGATTCCTGCTCAAGATTCCTATGGGTTTGGCCTCAGCGCTCGGCTGACGCTCGAACTGCTATAAAAGATTTGCGAGTCTTTATCGGGACATAAGCAGTTGGCACGTTACATTCGGACCGTGGCCAGGCGTTTAGCTCTCGGGCTTACAAAGAGGCCATGGAAAGTATGGGCGTAGCATTGCGGTACTCCTCTCCGTACCATCCTGAGGGAAATTTGGTTGTGGAGAGGAAAAACTGGGACTTAAAGCAATCTTTAACAGCTAGGGTATTAGGCAAGGGCGGTAGTTGGGTCAATCATCTCTACGGGGTACAGCGAGCACTCAATAACCAGCCAAGAAATTCTCTAGGGGGTGTCACTCCATATGAGGTCCTATTTGGGACAAGAATGTGGGTACCTGATCTTGATTGTGAAGGCGCAGTGGCGGATGAAAAACCATTTGATATCCATGATCGTTTGGCTGTTTTACAGGATCTAAATGAATCCAGGACACAACAAAGTAACATCCTCCAGAAACAGACCGCCACTGGGGAAGTCAAGGCAAACACAGCAAGACCTGTCTGGATCCCAAAGGTTGGGGATCTGGTCAGAGATAAAATAGCGGACAAAAAAGAATTTGGACCATCATACTGAAAGCCTGTACCTGTCCTAGCAGTTCAAGGAACAAGAACTGTACTTTTGACGCCTCTTGCCGGGAAAAAGGAGAAAAGATTTGTCTCAATCGACTTAATCAAACCACACTATGTGGCCGATACTGAACAGTAGGCCTCGTGGAGTCCACAGTAGCAGACGCCCTCCTCTAGCCACAATCCAAGAAGTTCAAACAGAAAGACTCATCACGTTTGAAGAGCCTCCTGTACGGAATGAAGGACTGAGCAACAATGCTATGAAACTTGTTCCCCTTGAACCAGAAGTTCATCTTCAAAATTCAATTAAAAATAACACACAAGTTGCAATTAGACCAAATACAGACGTCTACGTCAACATGCCTCGACAAGAGCAAAATGCGATTTCAACAAATCCCGATGCAATTCCTACAATTGATCGAACTGCCTCTGGCTACTACATGAACTTTGATACGTTTTCTTTGGATCCAAATGAACCTGAAACGATGCCAGCCCAAAAATCACGTAAACAGCAAGCTAAAGACTTTGTGAACTTTCTCAAAAAGACTTACCTGGTATCGCCTTGGGTAGAACTATGGGTAATTACTGGGATACTATTTTTTCTTTTCTGGCTAGGCTTAGTTATAACTTTTAGCATGCTTATTAATGGACAATATCTGCAACAAAGCTCCGCAACACAAAAAGTAAATTTGATTCTGAAGCCACATCAATCGTCCCATTGTGAGCAGAGACTTGTCATCAGTGAACATTACAGCAGTTCCTATACCGAACGGTATAGTTTGGGACAAGGTTGATTTAGAAATATTCGGTCCAACTGAACTTTTAAAAATGTATCCTGTATTTAAAATTTCATTAAGTGATATCATTACCTCCAGTACATTTTCTGATGATTGGGACTCTGAAACTGTTAATGATATGTTGTCTGACTTAGAGAAAACTGCCGCATTTACAAACAATGAAATGTTAGAAGGTACTTCAGACTACGACACATTGTACTGTTATCAACATTATGGTCATCATTTCCTACACAAATCTATATCACCTAGAAATGTTTTTGAGTACCACCAGTGGGAACATTGCCCTACACCACCTAAAAGTAGTTCGCAAACATTTGCACAGAAATGTTCATATTTTTCAGGGTTTAACACCACTGACCCGACCTCATATTATTATAAGGTTACACCAACATCGGCACTGAAAATTATGTTAACAAACACCAAACAGATATACTCTGCTTCCTTTATCACCCAATTGTCTGAACAGGGTTTTGACCTACGGAAGGACAAAATAGACTTAAAATCAGTCTGGGGTTCTAGAGACTGGCAAGTCCAGGGAACAGAAGCGCTATTTAGAGCATGCCTCATTCCACAGCAGATGATATTCCTAAATGACACTGTGCAACAGACGTCCTGTCTTGGACTAGCCAAAAACAAGGACCTGAACACACCTCGGTTTCCAACACCATCACAGATGGAGGGGTGGCAAAATGTAACTTCACAACATGGGGCAACACTAGATGACATTTTACAGTACAATAGAACAGACCCTGATTGGAAAAAATGGGTGGTTTGGCCCATAGACACAAACACATGTCAGAAGAGATTCTGGGGTATAACAGAAGGGTTCAGTACCCATAGGCCAGACCCACGCTATGTACAAAGAGAACACCCAGGGGTAGTGACATCCTACAGTATTGGGAAGTTGTGCCTTGATTGGCTAGAGACCTCAACACTCACAGAAGTGAAACAACACTTGACCTTACTCACACAAGACATGGATCTTAGGGATTTTTTACTAGGTCCCAGGAAACCCCGTCAGAAACGTTTCATATAAGCTGGCATTTATGCTGCCTACAATGAAAACTGGAAAATATCCCAACAAGAGGCCGCAGAGAGAATACGGGAAATAGACCGTATTAACTTAGAGAAGGCATTAGCAGTAGTGGATAATGGGTTAACAACTTTGACCTCCAGGATCTATTCCTTAGGCAACATTGTATCTTCTGCGATAGACATACTGGAACAGGATTTAGCCATATTACAACACGGGCAATCTCAGTTATGTTCTATTATGCTGTTAAGCTGGACACTGCAATATTTGCGTGAAGGCTTTGTGCCTTGGCGTTTTATCAATAGTACGTCTCTGTTTTCTGAATACAATCTAACAGATAAACAGATAGAAATGGCACAAAGGGGAGCTAAATATACAATGTTGCGCTTTGAAAAGCTGGATAGATTACCATTTACGGTAGCAGAATCACCATCAACGGAATGGCTAATCCATGGCCATATAACTCTACCGGTCACTACTTTTCAGTTTCAATATTGCCTTGAGCAGAGGCAGGCAGGCAGGCAAATATGAGAAAATGGGTAAGGGATACATTAAGGAATCTTTGGAGTTCCCATACAGATTTCGATGCCGGAGTGGGGATCGAGAAGTGTTTCTAAGCGGTACAAATTGCAAGAACGCTTTAAGCGGTTCTCTCATGTACCAGGATATTTCCCTGCACGGAGCTTGTAATGGCTCAGTGGCGAACTTGTCCTGCCACATGAAAGGGACTCCAGCAGCCGCGATTACACCGGTATTCGAGCTGCTCTCGAATGGGAGTTACTTTATGCTGAACAATCAAGGTTACTGTGGGATGCTTCCGGGCATTGCCTATCTGGTCACTGTGAACTCCAGGGTTACTTGCTGTATGCAAGTATTGTTTCCCCCAATAAATACAGTCAGGGAGGCGCCGTTATGGCCTTCGTTGAATGTTTCCTTTATACAGTTTGATACTTTGAGCAGACTGAAAGCCATGCTTTTACAACAAACAGTACCCTTAACCTCCACTCGAGAGACCTTTGATTTTCCAATCGCAAGGATCTCGACTGAGATACAGGCACTTATACGTACAAACTGCCCCTTTCATTTTGCAGAAATGGTGGGTCGTATCTTCAACATGTCTGATACCAGCGGTATTGTACACCTATTTAAGACCATAGTGTCAGGATTTCTATTGTCCTCGGAGTTATTCCAAATTTTATACACTCCGTATTGGGAAGCGTTTTTGGAGGTCTTCCGCTGATCCTGCTTTCTATCGCAGGAATCCTGATTGTCATTTTTCTGCTCCGCAATGGACGGCCCAATTACCAACGAGATGGCAAAAGCGCTCCTAGAGTGCAAATACCGTGAGCGCATGGTACAGCATCTGGGCACACCTCGCCTACGGGAACTGAGTGCCTCTTGGTTCCTATCGTTTAGACCAGTCTGGATGGACTGCATCTTACCTGTTCTCCGATGCCTGTTTTGCGGTGAAGAATGCATGTTGGATCTCTGTCTGACACTTGCAACGGACACGTCTGCAAACTTAAATACCAGGCTGGAACCTCTGAGGGCCCATGCTCGGCAATGTCCCCAGCGTATTCCTATATTAATGGCTGCATTCCTCGAGAATCCGCAGGTGCCTTTTACAACAGGGTTGAGCATCAGCTCCTCCACTAGCACTCAGGTTTCGACAACAGCACCGGCTGCCTCTACACCAGCTATTGGCAGCTCTGAATATCATTTATGCTCCATTGACGTACTCTGCGAGTGTTGCAAGGACCGTCCCCCGCAGCGGCAAGCAACAACGATGTTGCGTTTTCCAGCCAGGACACTTAATCTATAATTGGCTCATCGTGTGCTGGGAAAGAATTCAGTTTTTCTTTTTCTCCAAAAACTCGACAAAAATTTTGAACATTTCCTTTAAATTGACACTTTCGCTGGAAAAGCATGGCCTTCTGATGCTTATAGTGGTTCGACTTATATAAACTAATTCAATTAGGACTTCGGCTTGAGTATCAATCCCCCAAAAATTGATTTTCGAAGTAAAAGATTTTTGTATCTTCGTCTTTTTTCACCTCTTAAAACTGTTTTTAAATGATTTTACGAAAAATGTTTTTATAAATTTAATGCGCTTTACCTTGTAAAGTGAATAGTTCGATGGCATTTTATCATTGTTGACTATTCGGAAGAGGAGTGGGTGTTATGTTTCATATAGGTACCCTAATATAGGGCCAGGTAATATATTACACCTTCACCTACATTGCCCCCCTACACTACACAGTAACGGACCTTTTAGGATTGAACCTTTACCTAGTTCTAGTCCTGGGCACAGAAGGAGGGTTTCTCCGTGAACAATAGTGTCCTATAACTTCATCAATAGACTCACACAGTATGAATTAATATTCATAAGGGGTTCTGGGAAACCAGGCTGGGGCTACACCACCTGCTTAATATCTACGTACACGGTTCATCCCATACGTCATCCTTAAACCCAACAATGGCTAACACAAGAAACAAGGGACAAAGGAACCCTAGATACTTTCTGCATAAATACCACACAGCTTGCTAGGGTTAGGCAGAGGGAACCAAGACTTCCAGGCCGACACACTGACCAGAGACGCTAAGGCTCCTGCATGCAGACGCTCCAGCTGACAGTGGTCTAACACATCCCTTGCGGGGTGTCCAACTCGAGACCAGGACGGGGTCCCACACACTCTCTCTCTTCAGGTAAAGGGGTTAGACTAAATCCTAGAGGGATTCTTGGCTTCACACCTACTCACATGCTAGGTACACCTGGGTACATCTAGATAGGCATCTTAGGAGTACGCGCTTTCTTTTATCATGCATTTTATATCCATGTATGCATTTATGATTATTGCAAAATGGTAGAACTGTACTATCCATTTGATTTCACTATACTGCTGATTATATATATCTGCTACTGTCTCACAATTATTGCAGCACATCTATTTTGCACTAGAAGAACAAATGTACAATAAATACTTATTGTAACACGCCCGACTGCTTCTTCCGTGTAACTCTCTGAGACCGAATAAGTAAGCACGAGTGACTGAGCGAAAAGTAGTATATTGTTTCCACGATCCTGAGGGATCAGGATTGTCATGTTCAAAGGTTGCCAGAAACTATTCTCTCCCCGATAAGAGGAGACACTAGTGGCACTGTGAGCTAGCTAATGCAAACAGGCTAAAATTTTCGGTGGGGGTGCTCAGAGTCAGTCTGCCACCAAGCCCACAGTTCATGTTATCCGAAAGCGCAAATTCTGTATAGGTTATATATAGGAACTACACGACAAGGGATATGCTGTACATTTATGTTTGAGTATGGAAGTTATGTGGGGAAGAGCCGACTCTTGAGTAGTCTTCTGAAGATAAGATATTTATCCATAGATCTTATTTTTGGGGGTAAAGAGTTCCTTAGTTTGGCTGTTTGAACAGAGAAGGATGTGCCACCTATGTTTATTTTCTTGTATGGTGGGATTTTGATGCGAGGTGCCAATCTAGATCTGAGGTTCCTTTGTTGAATGTATTTGGTGATTTTATTCCTGATGAAGAGTTGCCCTGTTCCATGTATCGCTTTTTGGGTGACGCAAAGCAGCTTGAATGTGGATCTTCTGGTAACCGGTAACCAATGTAGGGCTTTTAAGGCAGATGAGATGTGGGCTTGTGGCTTTACATGTATGAGTAGCCTTGCAGCAGAGTTCTGAATTCGTTGTAGTCTTTTCTTAGTTGTTAAAGATGATCCGTGGTACAAGCTATTGGCGTAATCGATTTTAGACAGTACAATAGAGATAGTAGCCAGAACCTTGTCTGGAAATCCCAGGTAGGGGAAGATGTGTCGCAGAGTTTTTATAGTAATGAAGCTTGATCTTGCTAGTTTGTCCACTTGGGTGTTTATTGATAGCTTGGAGTTCATGGTAATTCCGAGGTTTCTTACTTCCTTAGATTCTGAAGGTGGTGTTCCCAGATCGTCAGGCCAGACTGCGAGTGGGTCATAAGTTGTCCAATCGCCACATGTGAGTATTTCTCTTTTGGAAGCATTCAATTAGAGATGTCTCTATGTCATCCACTGATCAATGGCTCTGAGGAAACTGAAAATGTGTGAGTTTCCAATGTCTTTGGGGCTTTCCAGTTTAAGGAGTATTTGTGTGTCATCTGCAGTTATAGCACGTGAGGTGAAATTGATTGATCAGTGCTGGTAATGACTTCATATACATGTTGAAAAGCATGGGTGAGATGATAGAGCCTTAAGGGACCCCTGATTTTGTGAAGTATGGTTTGGATGAGAAAGGGGGGATATGGATGACATTTGTTCTGCTTTGAAGGTAGGATGTGATCCAGTCGAGAACAGTCCCTCTATGCCGGCTTAATAGAGTCTTGGTATTAGAGTGTCATGCCCAACTGTGTCTAAAGCAGCTGAAGGGTCCAAGAGAAGTAGTGCAGCAACCCCGTTCCGGTAAACTGCGTTCTTAAAGTCATCCCAGATGGCAATGAGGGCAGATTCTATGCCTCTCCCTGAACAGAATCCCGTTTGGAAGTCTGAAAGTATGGAATTATCTTCAATGAATTGTGACATCTAGGCGAATGCTACTCTTTCTATCAGTTTGCTCAGGAAAGGTCCAGTTGTAATTGGTCTGTAGTTGCTGGGGTTAAAGCGGGTCAGGCTTGTTTTCTTTAGTGATGGGTGTATGTATGACTTTTTTAGGTCTTCTGGAAACATTCCTTTAGTTAAAGAATTGTTGATGATTTTTCTTACTGGTGTAGCAGCAGAGGAAGAGAAGAATTATTTTGAAGGTTTGTGGCGGACATGGGTCAGAAGGGCTAACGGCAGGCCTGTTTGCTTTGACCAGATCCATAAATTCATTGTGTGATATTTGTTGAAAATAATGTAGAAGCTGGATTAGCCTTCTCTTGGAGTTTTTTTTAGAAAAGAGTTGGTGCTGATGCTTTCCCTTTGTTTTAAATTGGAGTCCATCGTGTCTGCTTGGGTTGTATCATGGTTTGCCAGCTTGTCTGTGAATTTTGAGTAATGGCATGAGTTCCTTCTAGGCAATTTGGTTTATGAAATTTGGTGAGAAGTTTATAGAATTTTTCTATTTGCACATTTAGCATTTTGAATTATTTCTAAATAGTATCTTTTTTTAGCTTTTTTGATTGCTGACTTGTATAAACTGTTAAGTTCCTATAGGTGAAGTTTGTCTTGGTTTGTTTTATTTTGAGCCAGGTGTGTTGCAGCTTTCTAATTTGCTGTTTTATCTCTTCTAGCTCTGTATTTCTCCAAGGTGCCTGTTTTCTTTAGTCCTGTTTTGTTGTTCTTAGTGGTATTAGGATATCAAAAGCTTCCTGTAGCCACTCCTATAGTTTTTAACTAACAGCATTTATTGTGCCTAGATCTGTATTGGATGTTAGTTGTGTTTCTAGTGTTCAAAAGTGAGTTTGTTCCACAGTTGATAGGTGGATTCATGTAAGGTGGTTTTAGGTGTTGGAAGGTAAGCAAATGGTGGTCTGACCATGTGAATTGAGACCGTGGGACTGGGGTAGTTTACAGGAAGCAAGAATCCTCAGCATCAACCATATAGGTATACACATCCGAGCGGGGTGATTTAGAATTCTGATCATAATGAGGTAGTAATACTGGCAAAATAACTCCTGCATTAAAGCACAATTCTGAATTCCTGCTGAACAGGAAATAGGCATTTGATAACATGGAGCACCCTGCTGTCAACATACTAATTTACTGCAAAAAAACACTTTGAAATGTTCATGGCACATCCAGTTCTGGTAACGCCGAATCTCCAGGGGTTACATTTGCCATTAGAATGAGTTTGTCAACACTTTAATAATGCAAGGATTCAAATTCCTACCCAATACTAGATCAGATCTCCTCAAGATAAGCTCCTCCAGATTCCAGTCCATCACTTCGAGCTGCTGCGTTTAACAAGATTCCGTCTAGGAGTGTAGCTCCCAAGTATGCAGCCGGTGCAGTGCACCAGGGCATAGATGTGGGATGTGGCAAATGGAGTAGCTAGGTTGCCATGGGCTCTAGTGAAAGCAAAGTAACTGGGCCCCCTCACTAGGGTGACATCTCAGTCAGATGCCCCAACCTCCTCAAACTCCTTCGACATAGTCTGCATCTGCTACATCAAATCCTACTACCATTGTTATACACACTCTATTGTATTTCCCCTCCCTGTACTGTATCTCTGCAAATCAAAGCTATAACCCCAAAAAGCATTAAAAAGCCAATAGGTCTGATCCAGAAAGAAAGAAAGGAAAAAAAGAAAGGAAGGAAGGAAGGAAGGAAGAAAGAAAGAAAGAAAGAAAGAAAGAAGTAGAAAGAAAGATAAAGAAAAAAATATGCCAATATGTGGAGGGCATGTGCATCAATAAAAAATTTAAAGTAACATTTGCACTGTTCAGCCATCTTGTAACATTAAAAAATGTATGTAGAATATAATTTCTAGATGGTGGTATGGTTTTGAAGCTTACAACAGTGATACCTGGCACTTTGCATAGGAAAATTGTAGTCCAGTAGCAATGGAAACGGAGCTGCTGGTACTCTCATTACTCGATTTACAGTACTCTGCAGTGACAGGTTAGCTGCTGGGGGTTTTACTAAAGGAAATATCTCCTGAGGTGGGACTACTCTGGAGTCAGAGTAACACAGAGTAAGCAGTCAAAATACGGTTACTTGGACTATCTGACATTCTAAAGACTAGTGATTGTCTATTAATCAGAGCCAAACATTGGCAAGAAAACCAATGGCTGAAGAGGGCTGATCCACTTCCCAATTATATGTATGCTGTTCTGAAGGGCTGAACCAATATGTGAAAGAAACTGCATCTGATGAATAACTGAAGTGGGCCTACCGAAGTCAATTTTCCCTAAGCAAGTTTATGTATTATTTGTGAGGAAAATTTAAGCTGGTGAGACAGCAAAACGGTCTTTTGATTAGATCTAAAACACACGAAAATAGATAGGACACAGGGAGCAGGAGCACAGCGGGTCCTTGGTTCACACGTATAAGACATACAGCACTGGTCAAGAACATCACAAACTTCCTTGAAAGACATAGAACAAGTGTGGCACTGCAGGGCCAGTCAGTGTAAGCTTCCTTCAAAGACATGGAACAAATGTGGCACTACAGGGCTAGTGCAAGCTTCATTCAAAGACACTGAACAAGTGTGGTACTGATGGGTCGGTACAAGCTTGCTTCAAAAACATCAATACTGTTGGGCATGCTAGTCCAAGCTACTGTTGCGTAAACTATGACTTTGGCATAGTTCTGCAAGGATTGCTTTCCCACCCACATGGGGGACACAAGTGAACTGGGTTGAATGCACCAGTGCTGAATGTGGAAGACAGGTTATTGTAGCCATGCAGAACCCTATGTAATACATTGTTTGAAGTAGAGTTCCTACTTTTGGGTTACTAACAATCCCTGTAAAGGGATAAGGGGCACCCTGGTTACAGACCTATTTTGTTAATCACAGTATCACACACACACACACACTGCACTAAGAAGAATAGACACTTTTTAAGTTAAAGTATTTATTACAACAGTAATAACCTCTTTCTCAGTACGTCTAAAACAACTACAGAGACTATTATAAAAACTGCAAGAAGAAACACTATAAATAGCAAGAATAAAATTAACATCTCTAACATGGTTAAAATGTCATCTAGAACCTAACACCCTGAAACCTACTTCTATGCACTACACTAGGAGATCATGGAAAGCAGAGGAACTTGCAGTCTAGAGGTTTTTTTTTTTTTATAACTTATTTTTATTGCAACGCTGCACAACCATCACTGGACATAGTCATCAGAAGAATGTTAAAGTATGCCCATAGGGCTGTTCTGCAAGTTACATCACAACGGTCTATCTGAGCGTACGCGCTCTTCACTTTTTGGTGGTGCTCTGACATCATTCACGCCCAGGTGTAAAACGGAGCAATATCTGTTATGATACAACAGAAATTGATTAACCAAAAAAAAGAACAGATACATCTTGGCAGCGACTAGTGACAGAACCCCATCTCACACCTAACTTGTACATATCACTTAGAGCAGGTATTGTAAAAGAGTCATCGATATTAATCTAGTAGAAAACAGAGGGACAATCTTTACTACTATCCAATATGGGTCAGTGCTACGCAAGAGAGCCAGGAGTATTGTCAGTTGCTGGATTCGGTGGATGAGAAGTGTGGCGTGACTGTTGTGTTACGCCCTCCCCTCTCTCACCGTGCTCTCCAGGTAGCTGCAATCCTTCTAGCATGCAGTCTAGAGTTTCTTAGGGAGAAATGCCGCACTTTTTACCTTGTTGACAGCGAGAGCTGTTGTTATCAGTGGAGGCGTGAAGGCAACATTCCCTGTGAATGGCAAACATGAGCTGCGGTAGCGGCCTTTCTATAGGACTCAGCTTTATCAGCGTCAAGCAAGATGTAGCATCTTTGAGGAACACTGGCAATAGGTGAAACTATCTCTGGCAGAATCTCATGCGATGATCTGGGCATAGGACCTCTCCTGACGAGTGGTCAAGTGATAATCCTTATATACTCAATCTTATCAGATATTCGAATTTCTGACATAAGTTGAGGAATGTCTGACATAGATTATGTGCATGAAGGTGTGCATCCCAGACGTTTCCTTATGAACATATAAAGTCAGAGAATGTCAATTCAGACTGCACTATTCTGGCTATACGTCTGTATTTGTTCTTATTTGACCTTGACATGGTGACAAATAGACACTCGTCCCACACTGATGTCCCAACAGGTGTTATAGCTATATCATTAGCTGAATAACTTCACACTTTCACATTTCACAGAAAGCTAAGGTCAGACCGCATCTGCGTCAAATGGCAGACATGACAATGGTTCTGCATAAATCGTTAAAGATTGCGACATTCATTGTTTGGAACTGAGAAGATGGTGCATTCCAGTACCTTGTTAATATTGATGTCAATCTATGCAACGATATACATGTATATTCAAAAACGAGATCAAGTCGCTGTTGTCGAAATCTCCAGAGATGACCTTTCCATTAACCCTGAGTAAGAAATACATGTTCAGGCAGGCCCTGCGACCTAGGCTACTGATTGACAGATGACAGGTGGGGTGGTAAGTAACCAGCCGGACAAACTCGCAAACAGGAAAAACCCAGATTAGTCCCACAGATAGGCAGCAACACCACAATGGTCCCAGGAGGTTGGCCCCAATAAAGCACATATGGCTGGAGGGGTGCTGGAGGGGTGCTGCATTCCCAAAACACCATAATGTTAGATGCCACATGAAGTTAAGAACACTGAGCCCATCAGAGCACAGCACACACAGTCGACGCATTCATCAAACGCTCCCCATACCGGACATGTGGACACTTCACCCATTGGCTCTCAATTTGTCCACTAGAGGTCGAGAACCACCTACATTCACCATCAGGTGGCCTGATTTACAACCCAATGACTAGGTCTGCATTCCTTTCTCTAAAATAAGACCTATATCATTTTACAATGCTCCAAAGACTGTACTGTATATAAATGCACTCAGAACGAATGTATGTTGAGACAGTCCTCAGATCCGTTTCTGTGGTTGTTTACCGGCCAAAGCGTTTAATTAAACCAACTGTTCCTGTTTTGCCAAACAACTCTTGTCTTTTGTTTTTTCAAGGTAAACTCATGCTCCTGCAACAACCTAAGAAGGAGTCAGGGCCTACATAAAATGGAGTTGGACCTTAGGGGCTTTACGTCATCCCTGGCTTGTACGTCTGAATGTGACATCATAGTGGCATATCTAATGTGTAGAGATTTGGCTAGCATGTAGGGAAATCCATGCTCTCAAATTACTAGGATCTAAAGTACCTAGAACAAGATAAACCTCTAAACACAATATGGAATATATTTATAGCATAAAACAAAAACAAAGGCCTGGTTCCTTAATTATCTATCTAAAACGTTTCTATGTATGTTGGTGATTAAACGTACCAGTGATAATGTAAAATAGGCCAGATAAAAAAATATGTGGCATAAAAAATAAAGCTAAAATTAAAAAGACTCAATTAAAAAGAAAAAGTTTTTCTTCAGTTCATAGTTCATACAAGCTTTGTGGTATGTATGTATGTGCATGTCCTTGGTCGACTCACATATTGAGCTCAATCCTTCATCGGTTGGTGAATCCACAGCATACGTGTGGTCTTTAAGAAAACCATACAGTGCGTGTACATTTTTATTAGTCTGTGCATTTGATGGACCATCCATTGGTTGCTCGTCTGCGACACTCGGTGGTATTTGCGATTCATCTGCAGGGGTCTCAAAGATAACAGTGAATCAAGCCTCTCATCAAGAGCTGTGTCAAAAAATGCCACTGATGATATTACTTTGTCATAGGTAGCATCCTGTAGAAGGGACAGATGCAGTGCTCGGCATTGTCTTTGGTGCTCATGTAGAGGTTGAATGATTGCTTCCATAGCAAGGTAAGCAGCCTGTACTATTAGCAGGGAGGGGGGCAGTCGGGGCACAAATGCACACATAAACACTCACTCACACTCATGCATTCACACATGTACGCACACACAAATCCATTCACAACACTCACTCCCAAATATTGATGCACGCTTGCACCAAATATTAAAAATAAAATCATACTTAGCTGTGCAGCTCTGCCTTGGAGATCCCAGGAGGGTTGGGACTGCTGCCTTCCCTCCTAAGGCAGCCGTCCCAAAACTCGGAGGTCCCAGGAGAATTGGGACTACTGCCTTCCCTCATTGGCTGACCTTAGGTCAGCCAATGAGGGAAGGCAACTGTCCCTCACGGGAAACAGTCTTTACAACGAAGGCTGAATCACGCATGCCTTTACAACGAAGGCTTATCCACACAGGATTTAACAACAAATATGCCTTTAGCATGCATGCCTTTACAACGAAATTCATTGTAAAGGCATGAATGGCTAAGGCATATGCGTTTTTGCAGGCTCAGTTGCACTATGTGTCACCAGCCCTCTTTACATCACGATTTATGCTTTAAAAAATTAGATGGTGTAAAGTCATATCATTATAATTTCAAGCCTACCTCTGCCTACTCCATTTTCACCACTACAGACTTATCACCTGCCCACTTTACATTGATTCAGTAAAACACATCACTACGCTGTCTATGCTCAGTAAAACAATAAATACTTTCTCCCAAGCAAACGGATATTATGAAGTATTATGAAGAAACACCCCTCCCACTTATATCACCAAAAATATATGCACGATGAAACTCTTTGCCAGCCACCCCAACCCATATCGTATTTTACTAATAAAACTGTACTTGCACAATACGTAACACACTGACTGGCATGGAGGGACAAGCCGGAAAAGTAGTATTTATGTATGGGGACATGTTCTAAGATGGCGGTTATGTTCAGGGACAGACAGGGGGATATATTGCATAACAGTCTGTCTTCATTGTTCATCTTTCATTATTAGTTTATGTAGATGTCTGCATCACGAATCAGCTCAGACCTCCGCACGGTAAGCCCAGCAAAAAAGCACAAATTGTTTGGCTACTTACAATTAAACTTCTACCCCGAATATGACTTTACCAAGCATGCCTCTACAACAGAAATTTTGTTGAAAAGGCATGCGTGGTAAAGGCATATGTGTGGTAAAAGTTTTCGTTGTAAAGGCATGCGTACTAAAGACACATGCGTTGTAATGATGGCGTAATAACAGCATGCGTTGTAATGGCATGCGTTATTCCATCATACATTCATTCCTCACTCACTCGTCACAGAGTGGTATGGGGTCAGTGAGGCTGCTGACCCAACCCCACTCTGTGAGGAGGTGTTAGTGATTGACACTCAGCCCTGGGCACTTCAAGGCCTAGAACTGAAGCGCCCAGGACTGAGGCTATCACCTACACTCCCTCTCATCACAAGGGGCAGGGCCTCGAGGTGCTTTGCCATGCTGAAGAGGTCACGCACACAGGAGCTGTAACTTCTTCAGCCCAGCTAAGGCCAGCGCAGGCATCCAAGAGCCTGTGCATTTAGCGCATGTCTAGCTCCTGGCTGCCTGACCAGGAAATAAAGAATGTTTGTCAGGCTGACCTTTGCTTAGTCTGACAGAAATTCCTTATAGTGGCCAAAAGGTGAGGGGCATCGCCCCTCAGCCCTTTCAGATAGGCTGGGGCTGCTGGGGTCTGTTCTTGCTATAAGTCTAAGATGATTTTAGTTGGACAATTTATGCACCAGAACATAGGTTTTATTTGTGTAGCATCAGCGAAATGTGAGCATCCAGTGCTCGCTAAGTTCAGATAGCCAAGCATGTCCCATATAACATGCTAGAGACTCTCTGCATCTTTGTTCAGCTGGATAAGTGTACTCCATGTTGTTGATTTCCTTGTTGGAACAGGAAAAAGATAATGATACCACAGCTGAGTAGAGGATTGATGATTGGAAACCCTCCAAAGAGGCTCTAGAACAAAGAGTGAAAAGATGATAGAATTAGTCCAAAAAAATGATAGAATCAGTCCAAATACTGCTTTAAATCCAGTCACCAGACAAGATACAATGTTCTTACAAAGATGCACAACACCAGTCACCAAAGACAAATTAAATATCGTTTGTATGATAACTGCAAAGTGTGTTGTGTATTTTTAGCCTCTAAATTTCTGAAGCAGCTCTGGCTGTCTGCAGATTATAAGTTTCAATTGCTGAAGTCAATGGGACTTCTTTTTGTAATAGAACAGACAATAGCTTGTTTAGATTGTCAAAACGCATTGATTTCATATCTATACTATGCCAAGAGATGTTCCTAATTATATTTTGAGGTGGTGGGTACAAGGTTCTTCCACAACACTGTATTCTTTCAGAAGCCGTTATCAAGTATGGCTGGACAGGTTCTAACCTTAACGTGCACCTTACATGAACACGAGGGAAAACTGCTTTGCGCATGCATGCACTAACGTGAGATAACGCATGAAAGAACTAAAATTGTATTTACATTATGCTTTGAAAGAAACGAGAAATAATGCATGACTAGGCCGTATGTGCATTTCATAGTTTGCATGTTGCAGCTTGCTTTGAATTAATAAATAATATCGTTTTGCATAAGGCTATGCTAGGAAAAACATTAACAGGGAATAGAACAAAGGTGGGTGGTAAACAGTGAAAATTACATTATCATATAATTAATGAATGTTCATTTTCTGTTCGTTATAGTGGGCTGGATGAACTCCATGTTTTCTTAAGTTAGCCAAAGTGAAGGCGGGGTTGGAAAATAGAGTAAATGCTGTTCCGACAAAAGCACGCTGATGCGCTGAGCACAGCAGAGGAGATGAAAGAGGGTGAAGGCCGATGTGATGATCGTCTGCCAAACTACTTGCTGGGTCATGGGATAGAAGGACGTTTCCTGAAGACATTGCTCGAAATGTATAAAATTGTAACCTGTAACAGATCATGTGAATGTACAATGTATGAGGTGGTGGGAACGGGCATAAAACAAAGAATAAGCTTAAGAGTGAATGAAGTCATCATGGTGTGACATTCCACCCCCAAAGTCCACCAATCAACTGTCTAGTTGCACTGAATGTTTCAACTGATGTGGGACGGACATGTAGGTTTTAGGGTATAACTGGGGTGCCTTTAGGGGTGTGGTTTAGGCTTGATCTTGAAATATCAAGGAGGTAGGAGATATAGAAATTTAATGTCGAGGTACCCTTTTGAGAGAAGAGAGGATACAATGAAACGATGGAGGAGAGCTGTGGTAACCGAGGGTTTGTATCCAGTTTTAGTTGCTGATGAACAGACAGGAGGCAAATGTAAAGAGAAAAAGAAAAATATAGAAACCTCAAGTGCAAGAGATGGTGTAAATGATTCTGATGATGAGTTATTAGAGGATATTATGACCAAAAGACCCCCGCCATATCAAGAAAATTCAGTTGAAGTGACTCCGAATGCACCCTTTATGGGAAATCCATTGATTCCACAGATTGCGGACATGGCTAGGATAATGAGAGAAAAAGAGTTTGAGATGCTAAACAAGGCAAATGTAGAGCAGATTCAGAAAATAAATCAGTTAAGTTTAAATGCAGAAGCGTTGACGGTACCGGTTACAATAGGTCCTGTAGTTCCTTTGTTCGGAGAAAACCCAAATACAGCGAAAGTACATACATTAGCAGTTCCAATGGGTAATGTCAGGAGCGGAATGGAGATGATAGTCAATGAGACTAGACAGGCTGACACAAATGTTACATTGTTAGATCTTCCAGTTTGTGAAATGATAACAGAAACCCCTAGAAGAGATATACAAATAAATCCAAGGAGAATAGGGACAAATGTCACTCCAATGACAGGGAGTTCAGCAGGTCCTTCATCAGAGGGATTGAATGATTGGATAAAGGAAAGGGAAAAGAAATAAAAACAACCACACAGTATAAATGTGAGCCAATTGAAGGTAGATTTGGAAGAAATTATTATTGGTACGATCAGTCCTGACAGATTAGGGACTTATCGAGATGATGAATTATTGTTCTTGTGTAAAAGCATTACTTGGAGAGCGAAGAATCTTCATGAGAAAATATCTGAAGCTGCTAGTGAGTATGGAATAGACATAGAAAAGTCAAAGGTGTTGCAGAAATCGTACAGATTGGCATTTACTGAAAAGGATCTGGAGAGTTTGAATGCGTCTGGAAAAAGGTTACAGATAAAAGAGTTGATGAACATTTTGAAGAAATGGGGAGATGTAGATCGATGGAAAAATAGATGGGTAAGAAAGAAGGAAGAAGCAGCTAGTAAAGGAGTGTCTATGTTCCCGTTAAAGGAAACAGAACAGGTTGAAAGGGCGTGTCCGATGAGAGAAGTACCAGGTGGTGGATACGTTCATGTTCCGTGGTCAAGGCAGGATATATTATCATTTACGAATGATTTCCCCAGACTAAGAGAGAAACCCGTAGAATGGTACAAACAGGTAGAAAGGTTTGTGAAGGTCTCGAAGGTTTTGTTAAAGGATTTAGATGGGTTGTTTGAAATTGTTGTTCCGGCAGACTTGTGGACAGAATGTAAGATCACTGTTGATTGGCCAAAAGAAGAATATCCTAGAGACCCTAAAACAGGAGCACCATCCGAGGAGGTGATGAAAAAGTATAACCAAGTAATCACTTACTTGAAAGGGAAAATTTCCCCTAAAGAAACAGATTGGGTGAAGATAGACCGAACGACCCAAGAACCAAAGGAGTCAGTGCATGCCTATTATGAAAGGTTGTTACAAGTATTTAAACAGTATAGTGGATTTGAAAATATTGGAGACAAGGATATGGGACATTTTGTGTATCGTTTTGTATTTGGATTGAAACCAGAGATTAGTAATATGATTCAGCAACATTTGATTTGTTGGCAGAGCAAAACAATAGATGAAATTTTGAGATATGCAAAGTATTGTAGCGATGACATTGAGTCAAGACACAAGAAACTAAAGGAGAAAATGATGTGGGCACAAGTGAAGGTAGCAGAGCAACAAGAGGTAAATAGCAATTCCCAGACAGGTTATCAAATGAATGGTCAGAATCAAAATGGTCAGGTATCGAATGGAGGTAAAGGTAGAGGTAATATGAGTAAAGAGGAGGCTAGGAAGAAATTTCCTTGTCATGCGTGCGGAAAGATTGGACATTGGAAGAATGAGTGTAGATCTGCTCAAAAGAATAATGGGGTGAATCAAAATTTAAATCCACAGATGCAGAATGAGGTGGTTGTGAACCAGCAGCAGCAGGTAGTTACCCCACAGTTACAGGTGCCACAAGCTCCTATGCCAAATAATGTGAATGCTCAGGTGCAGAGGTACGGTGTGAACACTGGATTTCACGGAGGTGACCAGATCGGTAAGAATCAAAGTGTGCAGATGATTCCGCAATATTGGTTGCAGTGCAATGAGAATGATTCAGACTCATCTCAATGACGGTGCCTGAGGGGGGAGGAAGAGTGCGTACTTGGCGCATCTTTGGCGGTAGATCAGTCAGGTCCATTTGTCGAAGGAAAGGTGGAAGGTAATGATATTACATTCCTAGTGGACACTGGTGCTACCTGCTCTACTGTGAGAGCAGCAGAAATTCCAAACCTACCCCTCTCGGGAGAAACTATCCAAGTTGTAGGAGTTTCAAATAAGCACATTAAAACCCCAGTCACAAATCCAATAGAAGTTCATATTGGAAACTTCAGAGACATGCATCGGTTTGTGGTATGTGACTCAAGTCCAGTAAATCTCTTAGGTAGAGATTTGCTATGCAAGATGAATTGTACCATCTATTGTACACCAGATGGTATTGCATGTCAGACTCCTGATGAGGATGTTGAATTCAAAATGATGTTAGCGAAGCAAGGGACAGAAGTGGATGAGTTGTTTTCACTTCTCACAGAAGAGAGTTTACCTGAAGAATTGAAAAGTACAGTGAGGTCGGATGTATGGGATTTTACAGGAAAAGAAATCGGTCTAATGACAAACATAGACCCGATTCAGGTTACGGTGAAAGAGGGTGCTGTGTATCCAAACACTCCTCAGTACAAAATGAGTCCAGAAGTAATTGCAGGTGTCACTCCTGTGATTGATCAAATGATTGAACAGGGAATTTTTAGAGAGATAATGAGTAGTCCTTGTAATTCACCCATTATAGGAATTAAATAGCCAAGTGGGAAATATAGAGTAGTACAGGATCTAAGAAAGATTAATAAGATTGTAGTACCTTGCTGTCCCATAGTACCAAATCCAGCAGTCATCCTTTACCAAATTCCATGCGATTCAGAATGATACACAGTGATTGAAATGTGCCAAGCATTTTTCTCGATTTCCTTGCATCTGGAGAGCCAATATCTTTTTGCGTTCCGGTTCGGAGACCGTGTCTTGGCATGGTGCCGAGTTCCTCAAGGGTATACCGAGAGTCCCTCAATTTTTAACCAGATTCTGAAAAGATGTCTGGAAACTTTGATCATGCCAGGAAATTCAGTTTTGGTTCAGTATATTGATGACCTACTTGTGGCATCAAAGACTCGAGAGGCATGTGTAACAGATACCATTGCCTTACTGAACAATTTGACCGAAGGAGGACACAAAGTGTCACCAGCAAAATTACAATTTTGTAAACAAGAAGTCCAGTATTTAGGACATAAAATCGAAAAGGGAGTCAGAAAGGTGACACCAGAAAGAATTAGCGTAATCAGACAAATGAGCCCACCTACCACTCAGAAAGAAGTACGAATGTTTTTGGGAATGGTTGGATACTGTAGGCAGTGGATTTGTGGTTTCTCATTGATTGCAAAACCTCTACAGAGGTTGACACGAAAAGATGTGAAAGATCCGATTGTGTTGGATGATGAAAGTATGGAAGCCTTTACGAAATTGAGAAACAGTCTTTGTCGAGCACCTGCATTGGGAATGCCAGATTATACCAAGGAGTTTGCATTGTATTGTTGCGAAAGAGATGGATGTGCACTTTCAGTCCTAACTCAGAAACATGGAATGGCACGACGTCCAGTAGCATATTTTTCTGCTACTCTGGATTCAGTGGCTGCAGCGTTGCCAGGCTATTTAAAAGCAGTAGCCGCCACTTGTGTGAGCCTGGAACAAAGCGAAGCGATTGTGATGGGTTATCCCGTCAAAGTGTATGTGCCACATTCTGTTGAGATCCTTTTAACTCGAACCCGGACTCTATATTTAACCTCTAGTCGGCTGACGAAGTACGAGAGAGTGATTCTGGGTGCTGAAAGTGTGACTGTGATAAGGTGCACAACTGTAAACCCGGCAACTCTATTGCCAAGTTCTCGGTGTGAGGAAGTGAGAGAAGAAGCAGATCATGATTGTTTGGATGTGACAGAACTGTGCACCAAACCCAGGTTTGATATAGAGGATGTTCCTCTAGAAGAACCAGACTGTGAAATATTCGTGGATGGGTCATGTCTGAGAAATGAGAAAGGCGAATTATGTAGTGCCTATGCTGTTTGCACCATAGCAGGAGTTCTAGAAGCATCCTGTCTAAAAGGGGTAAATTCTGTTCAAATTGCTGAATTGATTGCTCTAATTAGAGCTTGCAAAATTTCCAAAAGTCTGAGGGTGACCATATTCACGGATAGTGAATATGGGTTTGGGGTTGTCCATGATTTTGGACAGCTATGGATGAAAAGGGGATTTCTGACTTCTTCAGGTTCTCCTATTCGTAACAGCAAAACTGTAAAAGAATTATTGGATGCTTTGCAATTGCCCAAAAGAATTGCAGTGGTCAAATGTGCCGCACATAAATCAGGAGATGATTATGTGACGAAGGGCAACAGATACGCTGACCAAATAGCGCGTTTCTGTGCACGAAATTTAATGGCTTTAAACAGATCAATTGAAAGGGAAAATACCGAATGCCATCTTTTGTTCACAAACATATATGAAACTTGGGATGAAGTGTGTCAGATGCAGGAAGAGGCAAGTGATGAGGAAAAAGAAATCTAGAAAAATACTGGTTGTAGAAAGCGAGCAGAAGATGAAGTGTGGGTCTATTTTGATGAAAGACCAGTCCTGCCAGATTCTTTACTTTCCCATATGGCCAGGGTATATCATGGAATTGCACATATTGGAAGAGATGCAATGATCAGACTCTTCAAGCAGTCATGGTATAACCCGAGGTTCAGGGTCATTGCAGAGAGCCTTTGCCAGAGGTGCATAGTTTGTCAGAAACAAAATCCAGGCAGAAAGACAGTTGTTAGTTGGGGACGAATTGGAAGAGCAGGAGGACCATTTACACGTCTCCAACTTGATTTTATCGAGCTCCCCCCCTGTAATGGGCTGAGATATGTGCTAGTTATTGTCTGTTTGTTCTCTCGTTGGGTGGAAGCCTATCCGACAAGAAGGAATGACAGCTTAACTGTCGCCAAACTACTTCTGAGAGAACTTATTCCTAGGTTTGGATTTCCAGTCACCTTAGAGGCAGATAGAGGAACTCATTTTAATAATGAGATAATTCGGATGATTTGTGCAGCATTGCAAATTGAACAGAAGCTGCATTGTGCTTATCGACCAGAAGCATCTGGAGTGGTTGAGCAATTAAATGGCACAATAAAATCTAGGTTAGGAAAGGTGTGTGCATCCACAACACTGAAATGGCATGACGCTTTACCCCTTGTACTGATGAGTCTTAGAAGCATTCCTGACAAAAAGACGGGTTTGAGTCCACATGAGATCCTAATGGGAAGAGCAATGAGACAAGCATACATACCAGCGAACAAACTGATGAATATATCTGATGATCTAGTGCTTGACTATTGCAGAGGATTGGCTGATCTGGTGCGTTCTGTGTCTCGCCAGGTTGGAGAAGACGCCACAACAACACAGCCGAATCAAGCTCATGATCTGAGTCCTGGTGAATGGGTTCTTATCAAGAAACACGTGAGGAAATCGTGTTTTGAACCCAGGTGGAGCGGTCCTTACCAAGTTATTCTGGTGACGACAACAGCGGTGAAGTGTGGTGGTCTGCCAAATTGGATTCATGCTAGCCACACCAGACGAGTCCCAAGTCCACTTGAAAGACAAGAGCAGCAACTGGTAAACAAAAGTCAAAGACCAGAGGTTGAAGTGTGTGAAGCTAAAAAATCTAGAATAACAGATTCTGAAGAACAAACTGATGATGAACAGCCGAGCACAAGTCAAGTAAAGTGGGCACCGGTTACTGGGTCTCCGGAAACTGCTGAAGAACCAGAAGAAGGTGAAACTGCTATTGAACCAGGAGAAAGTGAGTTCGCTATTGAACAAGGAGTCAGTGAAGTTATTGTTGAAACAGAAGAAACAGAAGTTGCTGAAGAGCAGAAAGAAAGACAGTTAGAAAAAAGGCCAAATAAAAGAACCTGTGAACAAGATACAGATGGTGAAAAAGTAGTCCAACTTAAGAAAGCAAGAAAAGGTGATAATTGGCCAGGTGGAGTGAAAAGACTGAAATACACTCTTGTAAGGAGAAAGTCAAGAAAAAGACCAGAGCAAAGTAATGAGGTCTCAAGTCAGACAGACCAAGAAGAGTCAGGAGAAGAATTAGTGCGAAAAACAAGAAGAACAAGAATTCCAAGTAGAAAATATACAGCACCAGAATGGACCTATGTGATCTTGGAAGAAATTGAAAGCTCAGATCCAAGAGAAGAAAGAGACAATTCAGACACTGAACATATGGATGAAAGCAAACTGAGACCACCTTAAAGAACTGTGACAAAAACTAAGGTGCAGCATTTGTCAGTTGGAAAAAAGAAATAACGATTCTGAAGACCTAAAGAAAAGAAAAGAAAATCAAAAGAAAGGGGTGAAGAAGAAAGTCTGAAGTGTAGGATTACACTATATTTTTCCTAGAATTTTTTAGAGTTTTTAGTAAAGCTTAGTGTTTATAGATTTAGAATTTTTATATTTTTGGTAGAATACAAAATGGCTAAAGAAAAGGTGACTGAACATCCAAATCCTAGTCTAAAACGTAGATGTATTAAAGCTTGCTTATGTAGTGTCTTGCTATTAACATTTATGTGGGTATTACTAACTGTCCTTGTACCTATCCTAATGATAACTAATAATGGAAATAATACTAATGATGTGACAAGTGAAAGAGTGATGATGTTACTAAAAGAATACCAAATTCTAACATAGAACAAATGGATGGAAGCATTTTCCATCATGATACATCAATTAGTGATTTCTCGTTAAATGTGTTTACTAAATTGCTTTATGAATATATAGACACAATGAACGTAAGTGATTGTTATGTGTGCATGCAACTACCTTCGTCTGTCTCAGAGGGGGTGACGTATCATCACCTTCCTTTAACATATGGTGTGTCTTGTAGTGTCCTAACCAGTTTGTTTTATGTAACTGGGGAAGCTCGAATATCACTACTCTAATATAGATTTAGTGTTTTCAGAAATACCTATTATTAAAGAACTTAATAAGGTTTTGAGTAGTAAAAATGCACACTATATGGGAGAGTTCTTCCATATTACTAAGGCTTTAGATGTAGAATATGCTTACAAAAATAATTTAACATGTAGTTTGCAGGTTGAAGAAAAGGTATTTATAGAATTAGTAGAAAGTAGAAGGGAAAGTTTCCAGAGAAAAGCTGTTGAACAGAAGTCACAAGTTCCACCATGGGCTTTCAGGGAAGGAAATTATGAGAAAGGCGAAACCTACGCTGCAATGTCTCTGGACTGGCCTCAGAAGGGAAAAATATGTTTGCTTAGAATGAAGACTAATTATAACAATTATTTCATCAGTACTAGTGAGTGTGAGCATACTTTTCAAATTACTGGAGGTTGGGGATTGAAGGGTGGAACTGATTTGTTTCTGGGAATTTATTATGTGTGTGGTAAGAAAGCCTATTATAGGTTGCCTGAGCATTGGTATGGTAGTTGTTATTTTGCAATTGTTTTTCCCAAAGTCTACCATATGGACCGAAACAGCAACAGACTAAAAGAAATAAATCATGGACTAACACGTAACAAGAGAGCAAGTTTCTCAGAAATAGTAGGTGATATTTTTGGTGCACTTATACCCTTAGTTGGAGTCGTCTTGAATTCGCACAAAACTCAAAAATTGTCCACAGTGGTTGATCGTTTATCAACAGTTACTGCTGGCGGGTTCTTGATGATTGACACAAAAATGGTTGCAATCAGATCAATGGTTTTGCAAAATCGACTTGCCCTTGATATTTTATTGGCAAAAGAGGGTGGAGTCTGTGGCATGTTGAAAATCCAACACTGCTGTACTTATATCCCTGACAAAAGTAAAGGAATTGAGGGATATATAAGAAATATTATGAAATTACATGAAGATTTGACCCAACTGGAGGCTGACGGTGTTTGGGAGAGGCTTGGTAAGAGTTTCTCCTCTGTAGGTAAATGGTTTTCTACCTTTGGAAGTAGTTTATTAGGAAAAATAATAATGCCATTTATGTTGATAGCCATAATAGTCTTAGTGATAATAACAACATATAAACGTTGTAAATGTAAGAGTGGGAAAAGAGAAATGACAGAATGAGAGAGTAAACAAAGAGCGAGAAAGAGAAAAAGAGAGGAAATTGAGCTAGAAGAATACTATAAGATGATGAAAGATATAGATGAAAGTGCCATAAAAAGAGAGAAGATTACAGAGTTTTAAATAAAATGAAGATGGCACTCGGTATGGTAGGTATTTTATGATGGCTCCAGAAAGCCATCAAAGAGGGGATTGATGGAGCAGGAATTCGAGAAAAGAGACCTGCTCGAATTAATACCCCCATAAGATGTACTAACAGTAAGTAGTAATGGAAAATTAACGTGCACCTTACATGAACACGAGGGAAAACTGCTTTGCGCATGCATGAACTAACGTGAGATAACGCATGAAAGAACTAAAATTGTATTTACATTATGCTTTGAAAGAAACGAGAAATAATGCATGACTAGGCCGCATGTGCATTTCATAGTTTGCATGTTGCAGCTTGCTTTGAATTAATAAATAATATTGTTTTACATAAGGCTATGCTAGGAAAAACATTAACAGGGAATAGAACAAAGGGGGGTGGTAAACTGTGAAAATTACATTATCATATAAATAATGAATGTTCATTTTCTGTTCGTTATAGTGGGCTGGATGAACTCAATGTTCTCTTAAGTTAGCCAAAGTGAAGGCGGGGTTGGAAAATAGAGTAAATGCTGTTCAGACAAAAGCACGCTGAAGCGATGAGCACAGCAGAGGAGATGAAAAAGGGTGAAGGCCGATGTGATGATCGTCTGCCAAACTACGTGCTGGGTCATGGGATAGAAGGACGTTTCCTGAAGACATTGCTCGAAATGTATAAAATTGTAACCTGTAACAGATCATGTGAATGTACAATGTATGAGGTGGTGGGAACGGGCATAAAACAAAGAATAAGCTTAAGAGTGAATGAAGTCATGTTGGTGTGACATTCCACCCCAAAGTCCACCAATCAACTGTCTAGTTACACTGAATGTTTCAACTGATGTGGGACGGACATGTAGGTTTTAGGGTATAACTGGGGTGCCTTTAGGAGTGTGGTTTAGGCTTGATCTTGGAGGCTTGTTTTGGAGAGGCTGAGAGAGGGGAGATGCGTCGCAGTCCGTCGGTTTGCAGAGAGGCCTAGCTGTTCCTGTCCTGTCCTGATCCTGTCCCTGAAATCTTTGTCCCCTGACTCTATTTCGGGGGATCCCCACCACCACTTAGGCCTGAGGGGTGGTTTTCACTACAAATCCGTTGGGTTTGTATTATTCTAGCTCGTTCTTGCATAATTTACTTGCGAGTGTATTTTTGTCTCTGAAACTTTTGACTCTTTATCTATCCACTCCTTCATGCAACATTGTCATTGCTTATTGATGAGTTTATTTCGTTTGATTTGCTGATGTTTTCTCTCCCTTTGTGAGTTCATTGTTTGCATTTGTGACCGTATGCATTTGAGCATTTTATTCTATGATTCTTAGATAAAACTTTATTAACTTCAACGAGAGTTTGTGGTTATTTAGTTTATAAATGATTAGTTAGATAAAAGAGTATCATTACCATCAACTATTCAACTAATTGGTTCATCGACCATGTAGAGGAAAAATTGATATATGAATTAGATAGGTATTTGGAAAATGCCATATATGAACAGATATGAGAAATAGAATTGAACTTGTATAAAAATTGACCCCAGCGCATCAGGGATTTGGGTGAGTATGTATGGGCCATTGTTCTGCTATACTATTGAGTATTGATCCCTGATTAGGCATTGGCCGCGCGCTGGACCACATGCGTCCCCCTGGGCAACAGCAACGCTGAGCTGCTTTTTACTTGACTCAGCAGAAACATTAAAAACATGTTAATTAAGCAGCAAGCATGTATTTAAAGGTTAATTGAAGTTAAAGAAAGGAAGTAACTAGTGTGTACTACACCCCTTAACTTTAGAACACCTGAATTTTTAAAGACAGCAAACGTGTAAAAATATGATAGGCTCTTCAGAATTCAAAAAGTGTATTTCATTAACCTGCAAAACCATTTCACCATAGTAAATCAGATTTTAGCAGTGCAGTCAGAAGTATTTTTTTTAAAGTGATAGTTTTCAAACATGAATTTAGAAACGGACAACAATGCAATTAGTGATTAAATCCAAACACAGGAGAAGTTTTTGTACAGCATGCATCCTGAAGTCATGTATTTCGAGGTCCTCTCACATGTATTAATGAAGAAAAAGGAGGTAAATTGAAATAATCCAATTGCCCAGGATTACACAATTAGGTCAAGTGGGGAAGCCTGGATTCATCCCAGGTCTTCTGGTTCCACATTGTGCAATTCAGTTCAGCCACCAGTTATACATGCTTTGCTTCCCCTACAGCCACTTTACGCCTCCATTTCCCTTCCTGATCATCAGTGCGGCCCTCGGTCATACCGAAGACCAAAACTTTTGGCTCCCGGGAAAATGTTTGCGAGTACCCATGCGATATAGTATCACACAGAAGGGAGTGTCCAAGGGGATTTCTGCAATTTTCTGTACTAATATACACAGCATCGTCTTCATTTAAACAGATGTAGTAAAAAGGAAACTTCCATGAATGGAACCATTGTAAATTGTGCATAGTTTCATATCAGCCAATGGATTTTTATTTTTGGCAGACGTAAAATTGAAAGGTAATGGCTAAGTAAATTATACCATGTATCAACCAAGTAATAGGTGGAGTATCACTGACTGTAAATGGTGCATATTCAGCTTGTTCTACACTCAATAACGTGTATTTGGATTCTTTCTTTGACATTGTTTTCTGAGTAAGTGTCAAATTATACGGTTGAAACAAGGATGTTTAATTGAGAAGTTGCCAAGGCACGAAGCCTGATCTGAGTGTTTATAATGCGCAATTTAATTGTATAATTGCTTATAATTGGGCCTGGCCGTGTTTAAACAAACCCAGGTCTCCTTTTTATGAGGTCTAAGGCTGAGGACAGAATGTGATTTAATGAGTACACTCCTTTAGAAATTGTGTGCATGCCATTGTCAATAACTTTAAAAACTGTTTGCAGGTTTTTTAAAATCTAATTTCCTATTTCTTTCTGCAGCTTCGTTCTCTGAATATTTGTTTAATTCATTATAAATATCATATATTCCCGTGTCAAGGAATCTTTTATTTCCTTTAGGACGTGGTGCCAGAAGAAAGTCAGAAAAATCAATGTTTTTATTAATTAAGGAAAAATGTTCCTTCACACCTGAAAGACTAGAAGGTTACAGCCTTTGTTGGCATAATTTAACTGCACTACATGTGGTAAATACTACAGGTGTTTGTGTATCATATTGTGGGTCGGAACGATACATTTTAGCATCAGGAGTGTTGGAGAGGAAATGCTGCATACAGGTGTCAGAATCATAGGGTCCTAAGGCTAAACCTTCAATAGGATATTGAGTTGAATTATAGGTTCCATTTTGTATTATATAATTTATGTGTGATTCAGACATATTTCTTTGGAACTGCCAATTATTATTTTTTTTTAAATAAATCTTTTTATTAACTGTGCTCATATTATTAGACATTACAGAACATTGTTCATAAAGCATGTGATAGAGACATTCCATAGTATTATGTAGACACATTTTACAGTGTTATGTACAGCGAGCATAGACACAAGCAGGGCATTCAAGTGGTACAACCCAATCCTGACGGAACTGCCAATTATTGAACATAGTCAGATTAACTTTTTGTACACAAGGCCTCTTTGTGTTCTTCATTGTTCCAAATCCCAGAGAGATAGTCTGTTTGATGGTTTAATTTAGAAAGACTATTTCTTGCGGTATTATGCATGCTCGAAATAAGGCTGCTTTGCCTTGGATTTGCCAAAACCTGGTTCCCCAAATACTTTTCTCATCAACATTTACTTTACCATACTCATATCCTCAAATAGCCAGATTCTGACTAAATTCAGTAGAGTAAATCAGCTTGTTGGTAGTGATTAGATTTTTTGGAAGCTCCTGTGGCTTCTATATGAAATACAAGGCCTAAGGGTGTGTCGGTCGGCCACGTTGGGAGATCCCGTCATGCTCCGCGGCTGATACGGCTGGCGGCACTCTACGGCTTTCGAGTGAAGGAACTGCAGTTATTTCGGTGCCCGATCAGCCCATCCAGATCAACTCCTGATGACCTCTTTACTTTATATATATATATATACCGGTCCTGATATATCAAGGATCCTATATCCACTCTCTTCCAAGGTTTCTGTTTGGACGGAGGCGTATACCCCGATCCCGTTTGGTGTGCTATTTGAAGAGGCGCTAAGGCAGCTTGAAGAGAGTGGATATAGGATCCTTGATATATCAGGACCGTTATATATATATATATAAAGTAAAGAGGTCATCAGGAGTTGATCTGGATGGGCCCTTGCGGTTTGAAGACGTGAAATCACTTATCAGTGTGTGGATTATCAGTTACCCCTATCTGGAGTTTCTTTGATACAGGAAGGTCTCGCTAATAGCCACGTGGAGTACATATTTAAACTTTAATAAAAGCTGCATGGCGTATTCATAAGAACACTGCGAAACGCTGTTGTCGTTTTCTTGGAGGCTTTATGACCCCTGTCTAACCTTGTTTTTTAAGATCCTTGGAATAAAGGAATTGATTTTGATGGTGGGAATATATATAGATGTTTTTTCCTGATGAAGGTGTTGGTCGATAATTTATGACCTACCGAAACGCGTCGATGCTCTTTTAAGTTGTGCTGTGTAACTATATGGACATATTGCCGGTTGAGAAAACATAAAAAATATATATTTACTATTGTATATTCTCTTCCATTATATGATCCTGATCCATTGTTTGTGCCAGCCATATTATCTCTTTTTTGTAGGAAATGTCTTTTGTGTCCTTTTTTCCTACTTTTGTTTTCGCTTCCCCCTGTTTTTAAATATGTTTTTAAATATGTTGTTCTAAATCATTGCTGCTAAATTGCATTTATTGTATTTTTGCACATTTATTTATATGTTGAATTTAATGAAACAATAGTGTACATGATGATATGAAGTTTTTTATTAACTGTATTGAATAAAAATATTTTAATCTTCTTCAACTAGTGGTATAGATACTTCTTGTGTGCATTGCCGATATATTGATAACCTAAGAGATCCTCTGGCTGTGGATGTTGTTGTATGTGTGAATTGGTGTAGATTATTTCGAAGAAAGACGTTTTTCTATGACTTTTGTCCTGACGGTACCCACTTTCTTCGTGTATTGGGTCCCTCTCATTTACTTGAGACACATATGGATCACACAGCCTACTTCCAGCCCATGTAATAGAACACCAAGAAGTTATTGTGTATCAAATTAATACATTTATTGTTAAAAACACATTATATTTATCATCACTGTAAAACAAATCTATCACAATAGCTAATCTGTTTAAAACCAATTAAAAATATATTATACACACTCAACATGTATGGTACAAAAAGACAACAACAAATTTCATCATAAAGTAAAGAGAGAAAGAAAAAAGACAATATGCTTTGTCATCCGAAAACACATCCGTCGGAATTATTTCTAAAATTCAGCCTTCATACAATATATCTCGTTAGTATGTATAGGCCCAATTATTTCCATGGATTGTGTGCAAATAATGTCGACGCGTTTCGATGGTTGTTAATAATTTCCCATCTTTTTCAAGACAAAGAGCATAAACTCTCTCTTTGGTAGCACTATACAGTTGCTTTTCGTCCTTGTTCCTTGCTTTGATCGAGCGCAAGTTTATAATCGCTCCTTTCCTGCAAGACGTTTTTAATCCTTAAACATCTATGTATGTTTCTTTCGTTATCTCTTATGTTTAGTACGTCTGCCTAATGTGTTCTCCTTCCAATTTAGGAGCCGGTATTTAGCCTCAAGTTTTCATCTGCTTGTTTGTATATCTCTCTAGTTGTTTTGTGTAGCACTTCTTTGGCTGAGGCTCTTCGTTTTATGTACATTAACTTGCCTCATTTCACTGTGTGCTTAATGTCACCGTCTCGCCGCATATCTCGGCGTCCTCTCAATCTCGGGGCAGGCAGATAGCACATATAAACTACGCAGTGCTGTACCCTGCACGCCTGCGAGTCACTGATCAGGGGAAACAGTATTTCTACACTAATCCGCAGCAGGTGAAGGACTACCAATGAAAATGGAAGAATCAGAAATCAAACCACGAAACTGATGATCCAGAGAACCGATCATCTTCCCAGCTCTCTGATAAATACTGATTGTGTCTAAGAAGAGCAGTGCCGGGAGTAATTGAGGCCGGCGCTGAAGAATGAGAACGAGGCATTTATTAAGCTGGTCAAAGACTGAACGCGTTTTGCATAGTCATAGAACAAAATAATATAATATACACGATAGACTAGCATTACTATGGGAAATGAGTGAGCATGTTTTCCTGAATCCCGGGCACCTTGCTCCCTCTATCTCCCGGACGGCAGAGAGGGGATAGCGGGTAGACGCACCCTCTGACGCTACCCCACAGGGTGAGCCCCTTGTCATAGCAATGGTATTTTTACTCCCCCCCTATACACATCGTTGTAGATCCCCAGGAGACAGTCCACCCTTGACTTATTATTTACGTCCTTTCCCCTCCTCCTCCCCTCGCCGAGGAGCGGAGCATACTTCCCCTCCCCTTCCTCTTTTCCTTCATTTTCCCCTCCCCCCTGGCCCCCCCTCTCCCCCTTCCCTCCCTCCTAATTAATCCTGAGCTCCTTTTCCCCCCGCTTTATTTTCCCTTCCTCATCTCTTTGCTACTCTCCTGCCTTCCCCTTCCCTTCTTTCTCTGGTTTACACAGGCTGGCACATTGCCGCTGAAGTTCAGCTGTTAATGGAAAAGTTTTTGAGTGCTGCCCTTTTGGGGAATGAGGGTGGGAATGACTTTCACGACAAGTTTGGGATGTCGATGTGGGAGAGGGGTGGAAAAGGGACAGGTCTTTGTTTAAGTACTTCGCAGCATAACACAACAGGTGACATGGCGTTCCCACACAGTGGACAACATGAGCATACAGACATACTGCACAACACCACCAGCCCCGTCCGTCGCGCGACAGACAACGACATATGCACACCCACTAGACAGGGAACAAGCGACAAGACATATTGGCAAGATGAATAACCCTGGTGCAGCCCCCCCGATACGCTTATTGACTTGGAATATTAGAGGGCTGGGAGATCCACAAAAGCGGTGGCAAATAACAGCATACTTAGATAGGCACTCAATCCAGATTGCGATGCTCCAGGAAACTCATCTAGACCCTAAACGACCGCAGAGGTTCGCTGCCAGATGGGCAGGGTACAGTTGCTTTGTGTCCTACTCCACCTACTCACGACCATACTAGTCCATAAAAACACTCCATATGTGCCCGCGGGCATGCTATCGGATCCGCAGGGCCGCTTTAGCCTGATGTGGGGAGCGCTGGCCTCCCATTCAGTGACACTAGTCAGCTGTTAAGGCCCTAACACTGATGACCCTATGTTCTTTGCTACATTATGGGGGGAAATTGTAGAAATCGGATCTGCACATGTGTTATGGGGGGGATTTTAATATTACCTTGGACCCGACACTAGACAGGTCCAAGCTGCAACCACACCACTATACTCGATCCCAGCACCAAATGGGTGACATCATGAAGGACTGGGGCCTGTTGGATGCCTGGAGACATTTGCACCCGGAGAGAAGAGAGGGCACATGCCACACGGCAGCGCATGAGACTTGGTTGCGTTTAGATTATTGGGTAGTCACTAGGGGACTTAGTACATGGCTAACCAGGGTGGAACATCTAGCACGTACCTACTCCGACCATTCCCCTGTACTCATGAGCATATCGCCACAAATGACGCATACACCCTACATAAACTGGCGCCTAAACCCTACCATGCTCCTGGACACGGCGTTCCGAGCCAAGATGGATAAAGAAATACAGGAATTTTTTCAGCGTAATCTGGGATCGGTTGAGCGGGTGACGACAGTGTGGGAGGCGTTTAAGGTAACTGTTAGAGGAATCAGTATTGCCAAGGGAGGTGGGGTGCTCAGAGACCTGCGGCAAATGCTCACCCGGCTAGAGAAAGAAATAAAGTGAATCGAAGTTGACATAACCTGCTCGCAATCCCCACAGAAATACATCGAGCTCAGGGATAAGATAACCGAATATCAGGAAGAAGCAGATAGAGAATGTCGATTTCGAGGGAGAAACTTTAAAGCTCACCGCTACAGAGAGGGTGAGAGGCCAGGGAGAGCGCTAGCCGAGCAAATACGAAAGCCCAGATTCTCGAGTTACGTGCCGGAGATACGGACCCCAGAGGTTGAGAGTGCTAAAAATACATCAGATACCCTGCTAACATTTCAAACCTTTTATGCCACACTTTATACGTTGGCACAACAACAATCGATATCCCTACAACAATACTTAGAGCCAGTCAACACCTCCACCATGTCCTGGATCCTGAAGGACGTTACGTCATTTTGTTCGGGCGGTGGGAGGGCAGGGAAATTTGTATTGTTAATGTCTATGCACCTAACTCGGACTGCCCTGACTTCTTCCCGTCAGTCAGAAGGCAGCCCCACCGTATATGGGTGCGGAACTTATTCTCTTCGGTGACTTCAATTGCATCTTTGATGCGGAGTTGGACAGAGAGCCCCCAATAGAGAACACCAAACCTCGCATGTCGAAAGCACTTACCACTATCCTGCAAGGTATGCAACTGAGGGACGAATGGCGAGCACGTCACCCGACTAAGAGAGAGTTTTCCTGTTACACTCCCGCCGCTAACACATTTATACGAATTGACCATTGCTGCCTTTCCTCCAGCCTCTCCGCTACCGCAGAGGGTATATCCTACTTACCTCGCTACCTATCTGACCACGCCCCACTGTTACTAACCCTGAAAAACGGTCCGGGTAGACCTGCCATTCCTTTATGGCGGCTCCTAGCGGAGGCACTCACAGATCCCCCATATACACAGACAGTAATGGAAGCCCTACAACATTATTTTACAGAGAACTGGGGTTCGACAGATAACAGATCCACAGAGTGGGAAGCCATGAAGGTGGTTATCAGAGGGGTTTGTATGCGGACCACTTATGGGGTCCAACGCCAACTTAGTCATGATATCACATTCCTAGAAACACAACTAAAAACCCTGGAGGAAACTCTCCATGAGGCACCTTCTGGTGTGACCACATGGTCGCGGGTCCATGGAGAGTTGCTTGATGCCTGGTCCAGATTGGAGAAGCATAGGTACACTACCTATAGACAGAGGCTACAAGTGGAGGGGAACAGGACGGGAGCGCTTCTGGCGCGATTGTTTAAGACGGAGACGGAACATGCACAGATTCTGCAGCTCCGGAACAGGGAAGGGAACGTGGTATGCACACAAGACGCGATTCTTAAAGAATTTGTGACCCATTTGCGACACACATGCTCATCTCCCGCCCAGATGGGGCCGCATACACTGCAGGACTTCTTTGATGTTGTGGCGCTGCCCACATTGGAGGAGGAGGAGGCTGAGGCCTTAGGGGCACCAATCTCCAAAGAGGAAGTATTGACATCCATTAAGCAGTTGAAGTCAGAGAAATGCCCCGGAAGCGATGGACTCCCGGCGGATTTTTATAAATAAAATCCCCCCACAGCTGGTCGACCGCCTCTTGGAGGTGTTCAACGAAGCCCTGGCTCACGGAAACTTTCCCGACACTATGATGGAGGCAATGGTGTCCATGATTCCCAAGCCAGACAAAGACCTCCTTTCCCCTGGCTCCTACAGGCCCATCTCTCTCCTAAATATCGACGGAAAAATACTAAGCGGCGTGTTAGCGGCACGTCTTCTACCATACGTGGCCCGACTGGTCCACCCGGACCAGGCCGGATTTATCCCCGGCCGAAACACTACACACAATTTACATAGACTTGCGCATATATGGCATGCCCCACATTTAAAGGAAGAGAACTGGGCCCTGTGCCTTCTGGATATCCAGCAGGCTTTCGATTCTGTTGAGTGGGACTATCTGTGGATGGTGCTTGGCAGGATGGGGCTAGGGGAAAAATACATATGAAGAATGAAACTGTTATATACCAGGCCGATAACTAGGGTACGCCTTCGAAACCAGGTGTCGGATAGATTCGAGCTTCAAAGGGGTACACGACAGGGGTGCCCCTTATCGCCACTTCTCTACCCTCTTGCAATGGAGACTCTGGCGATCACCCTTCGAACTAAGATGGAGAACTGGGGGATCCAGTTGGGCAATACTATTCACGTGGTATCCATGTACGCCGACGATACGTTGGTATACCTTCGACGTCCTGAAGAGGCACTACCTGTGCTTCTCGAGGTGCTGAATGGCTTTGGGGAAATATCGGGACTATGCATCAACCCAGGAAAGTTGAAGCTCTTCCCCATGGGACACCTGGTGGAGAGGGATGAAAGCAAATTACCCTCAGTGGGAATGAGCTGGGTCAGGGATGAAGTACGCTACCTGGGGATTAGACTGGCACACACACATGTGGTCTATCTGGAAAGAAATATGGGGAGGTGTGTGCACGGTATCCAAAAATCGATTGCGTTCTGGCGAGAACTTCCGCTATCTTTGATGGGCAAGGTAGTGCTGACAAAAATGGTGGTCTTACCACGCTGTATATACGTAATGCAAAACTCGCTTTACCGTATACCTCAGGAGTATTTCCGTCAATTAGATCGCCTATTGGTAGAACTGCTGTGGGGCTCTAAAAGGAAAAGGGTAAAACTAGATACACTTCAAAGGACATGGGAGCAAGGGGGTCTTGAGGTCCCTCGGCTGGGCCTCTATTATATGGCAGCACAGCTCCAACATGCAGTGCACTGGTTGGACGATCACGACAACTGGGAGAAACGGTTGTTGGCGGGTACACATCGTGGGATTCCACTCCCTGACCTCCTCATGCTGGGGTCGAGGGTACCCGATCGGCTCTCATACATCATCCGACATGTTGCCATGATCTGGGAAGTAGCAATCAAAAATGTGGTTAAAAGGGCGCCATATGCACCAGATGCCCGCTGTGGGCCGTGTTGCCCTTTAAACGGATTAGTCATGCTATGTCAATTACTAAATGGACAGAAGGAGGTTGCCAAGTGATGGGGGATTTATACTCTTGCTCAACAGTTCCTTACTCGGGAAGACGCGGAATCTATATTCGAGCTGGGCAGGGGGCAACACCTTCAATACGCCAAAATTTCAGCGGTCGCTCGTGATCTGTGGCCAACGTTCCCACAAGAGCCGCCGGTATCGGCAACCCTGCAGGCTATCTCAACTTTGGCGGGAGGACGCAGACTAGTTTCCCTTATTTATGGGGCACTTCGCCGGGACGCCCCGGCTGGTCCCCTACCAGTACAGGCAAAATGGGACTCGATAGTAGACGAACCCTTAACGGACACCGAGTGGAGGAAGGTGCACGAAGGAGTCCAAAAAATCAGTTCTAATGCTAGATTTAAACTCACACAATATAATATTGTACATCAGACATACCTGACCCCGTGAGTACTACACAGAATATACCCGGACTGTTCAGCCCATTGCCCCAAATGTGGTCACGCAGATGCCCATTTCCTACATATGACATGGGATTGCCCGAAACTGGTCGTATACTGGGCGTCGGTGATAGTCAGTTTACAAGCGGTTACAGGCTGGACGATCCCTCACTCAGTTAAGGAGATACTATTGGGACTCATCCCTAGACCTAAAGGGAAAAAACTTACTCGGAGATTCCTGCAATTAGGGTTAGTACTAGCCAAACGAAGAATAGCAATCAGGTGGATGAGCCCGATGCCCCCCACGTTGGAGAGTTGGGCAAAAGACTTGCGTGAATGGGCAATGGCAGAGTTAATCCGAATGAAAAAAGTTAGGAGAGATGAAAAGCTGGAAGACGATGCGAGGGCTTGGAATGCCATGATATTTGATATCCCTGCGGGAAGGATTCCCACATCACAAGGGGCAGAGGGGGCAGCGATGGGCCAGGCTGATGCAGAAGACATAACGACACACGGGAGCCACCCGGTGCTCCAAGAGGTAGTAGATACATAACATTCATGAGAAGTAGTCTGACATAGGACACCTAGTATGGGAGGGATATTTATTAGATGTCCCGGAGGGTGGGGGGTGGGAGGAATCTGTTTCTGGTTATGATATATAGTTTTATGGTAACATAGTACTCGTCAGGATCCAGTAATGTGTCTCATTAATGTATGGTTGACATTGCGAATAGGTGGTATCTTAGAACATAATGTATAGGTATTATTGTTATATGCTCCTGTGATGTATAACTGATGCCATGATTTTACTGTGATTCTGGACATTAAGGGCCTGATTCACAGAACTAACTTACGTCAAAACGTAAAGTTAGTACTTTTTAGTATTCACAGAATACACTTACTCATTTTGGTATTCACAGAATGCACTTACTCATTTTGGTATTCACAGAATGCACTTACTCATACTAACTTTATGTCTGCACTCGGGCTGGAGATTCCGGCCCTTTGGTGGAGATTCCGGCCCTCTGGTGGAGATTCCGGCCCTTTGGTGGAGATTCCGGCCCTTTGGTGGAGATTCCGGCCCTTTGGTGGAGATTCCGGCCGGTTGTGGAGATTCCGGCCGGTGGCAGACATTCCACCACCGGCCGGAATCTCCATAACCGGCCGGAATCTCCACCAATGGGCCGGAATCTCCACCAAAGGGCCGGAATCTCCACCAAAGGGCCGGAATCTCCGGCCCGAGTGCGGACATAAAGTTAGTATGAGTAAGTGCATTCTGTGAATACCAAAATGAGTAAGTGCATTCTGTGAATACCAAATGAGTAAGTGTATTCTGTGAATACCAAAAGTACTAACTTTACGTTTTTGACGTAAGTTAGTTCTGTGAATCGGGCCCTCTAAAACTGCAATAAAAATATAAAAAAATAAATAAATAAATACTTAGAGCCAGTTGCCCTAGGGTGGCTGGCGGATTCGCAGAGAGAATTTCTATCTGCTGAGTTCGAACTGGATGAAATCAGGGCCGCCATAATGCAGCTTCGCTCGGGCAAGGCCCCTGGACCCGATGGCCTACCCGCCGACTTTTATAAAACATATATAGAGCACCTCGCCCCAATGCTCAAACAGGTCTTCGACGAGGCGTTGGAACTAGGAGAGCTGCCGCCCACCATGAGAGAGGCCACCATAATCTCAATACTTAAACCTGGGAAGCCAGCAGATAGATGTGACTCATACAGGCCTCTCTCTATGATTAACTGCGACGCGAAAATATTGGCTAAAATAATTGCGAACCGACTGAGTCTACTCATGAAGGCGCTAGTGTTGCCTGACCAAGCGGGATTTGTGCCGGGCCGCGCTACATCTCATAACTTACGAACTCTGTTCGCGGCAATGCAAGATATGGACCCAGACCTTGAGGCGGTTGTGGTATTCCTAGATGCCACCAAAGCGTTTGATTCGGTGGAGTGGGATTACCTATTCGGCATACTGCGGCGGATGGGGATGCCGGATTGTTTTCTGGCCTGGATACGGCTGCTATATACGCGACCACGCGTGAAAGTAATAATAAATGGTGCCAGCTCACCCTGGTTTGACATCACGAGGGGCACTCACCAGGGGTGCCCGCTGTTGCCACTATTGTTCGCTTTGATCGTCGAGCCCTTAGCGGCCAGACTCAGACAACTACACCGAGAATGGGCTCTGGAATACCCCACTCGGCATGTACTAATCTCATTATACGTGGACGACATCACGCTCTACGTGCGAGAACCCCAGACTAGTTTGAACCCAATCTTGAGAGAGTTTATCGTATTTGGAGAATTATCAGGAATAAAAATAAACTGGGGGAAGTCTCAAATGTTCCTGCTTACTGATGCTGTGCATCCTTATCCCCTAGACTACCCCATAGAATGGTGCCCTAGCGAAGTTAGGTATTTGGGAATAACAATAACCAGATATGGTCCAGAGCTCTTACGTGCTAACTACGGAAGAGCGATGGAGCACATCACGGAGTCGGTGGGGAGATGGATAGCGCTGCCATTGTCAATGGCAGGAAGAATCTCCCTAATGAAGATGGTAATTTTACCCAAGTTACTATATTTATTTATCAATATCCCCCATCCACCAGGGTCGGTCTTTTTTAAAACCCTTAAAACTCAAATGATACGTCTTGCCTGGGGTGGGAGACAACCCATACTGAAGTGGGAGACATTGACGCTGACATACACACAGGGGGGTTTTGAAGCCCCCGACTTTGAATTATACTACCTTAGCGCACAAGCGCAATAGGCGACATACTGGTTCAGTCCTCCCCCCTTCATGTCGCATCTGGCAGTAGAACAATATTACATGCAGCCAACCCCACTGTCTGGATTCATAGCTACGCAAACTAAGATGTGTGAAGTGAGCTCCACCACTATGAAGTGTACCGTGAGTGCATGGAGGAAAATCCCGAAGAGACTGAATATATAAATGCTGTATTCACCGCTGCTCCCAGCGATCTGTCACCCTGCCCTAGGGGGTCACACGGGAATTGCGAGGTCGAATACTTCTCAATAGGATGGACATAGTAATGTGGAGCGACCTATACATAGACGGCACGTTCCCCACTAAAGAACAGTTCTTTGCATATACGGAGCCTGAGCCGATGGACCTATTCATGTATGTTAGATTGAGGCAGAGTGTAAAAGCTGCAACTCCTGCCTACCCTGGCGAACCCCCCACGATGGGCCCACTGCATAGCTTCCTCCAGAATGCAAACTCCACTCACGTAGTATCCCTAATATACCATAACACACAGAAAGGAACACACGCACATGCGGGGACCACTAGAGAGCAGTGGGAGCAAGACATAGGGGAACCCCTTGACGAGAGGAAATGGAGCTATTGCTGCGAACAGACAGGCAAGATATCGGCTAATAGCCGGCTGCGAATTATTCATTATAAATACCTCCAAAGACTCTACTGCACCCCTGCTAAGCTTTTTAAGTTTAAACTACGCGAGAATGACGCTTGTGAAAGATGCGGTCAAGAGAAAGCAGGCTTCCTGCATCTGGCATGGGAGTGCGCGGAGATTCGTCTATACTGGAGGAATGTTTTAGAGGCGCTAGGACAAATGATCATGACAACAGTCATGCAAATGCCTTTAGTGGCCCTTTTAGGATGCACAGCAGACATACCCTCAGCATATCGAAGATACACACACTGGGGCTCTTGCTGGCTAAGCAAGGGGTAGCATGCAAATGGGGCAGAGGGCGGGCGCCTAAATTTAAGGACTGGATCAGAGATCTCCTCCTCTGGCAGGAACAGACATTAATATACTCAGAATTACTGCCCACAACCTCTAGACCAAGGGACATTTGGGACCCATTGCGCGCATATTTGCTTGCACACCCAGAAGCGACTGGCGACAAAAAGGACCCCCCTGCCTCTACTGATTAGACAAGACAGGCCCGAGGATACAAAAACAAGAAATAACCATCGTCAAACGCACATGATCCCTCCTATGACATACCTCCGGGACTTAGGACTGGGAACCAATGAGAGGGGGCACTAGGGAATGCAACACTATTAAGCGCAAAGCTAGTCTGTCTCATTATCCCATATTCACTGGGCGGACTCTCTACCAAGCAGTAAATACACTGAAAGTGAACGATGTCACGTGTGTTTGTGTGTGCCACTGTTAATGAAACTCTCAGAAATGTGAATATACTGTATGTACGTTGTGTGCTGCATTTAGGAAATGTTAATTGAAAAAAATTATAATAAAAAGTATCTGAGGGAAGCTCTGGTTAACTGTAGACCCTTCAGAATATCGCCTTTCGCAAATTTTTATTATTTTGGCTGGGAGTGAGTTGTGTAGAGGCTACGGAAGCAGCCCATGTAGCTGTGGGTGCAGCTTGTGGCCATTGAAAATTCACTCCCAGTGACAGATTGACAGGCTAAATACAGATAATGAAACGTATTTCCAGGGTTTCTACAAGCAAGTCGCGCTTTGTTAAAACCTCGGCTAAAACAGCTCACAAGCAGCGTAAGGATCAAGAAAGCATGGCAGCTCCTACACCGCTCTCTCCAATTATGGATCCCCTTATGTTTATGGGCTCTGAGCAGACTGTAGGAGAGAGCTTAAGTACACCACAAGGAAACACTGACGATAAAGGCACGACATCCCCCTTGTCAGCTTCGAAGTTGTTTAACTCAATTCTGGACTCTGCAGTTAAAGCAGCGGACGCAGGTACGTCGCTAGAGGCAACGGCGAAGAGAGTCAAAGAGAGAGTACAGGGGGGGTTGAAGTCACAGACCTATCCTCTTTTTGCAGTAACCGGCCTGAAAGAACCCCATAAGGATAGTATTACCCACATGGTTGTGCAGGAGCTGGGTCAAGGCAAAGATAATTCCATGCCTCGGGTGTTGGATGGTAAAATTCAATACCGACTACCTGTGCTTCCTCTTTACCCACTCTCAAAACAGGAGATTTGCAGCAAGTGACAAGAAATAAGATATGCCCGGAGTCCGTGTTGGCTGCTCCACAGGTAGCTGTAGAGTCTGAAATCATGAGCACTGGAGATGAGAACCTTTCCTCCACCGAGCAACTGCTACACTGAATTTTGAATTAACTTAAATTAAAAGAGGTCTCCCAGGACGAAACGAGCAGAAAGACAGAGTTACAATTAAATTCAATAAACCAGTACATGTTGAACATAACCACAAGACTTTCCGAAGTTGAACAGCAAGTTTCGGATAAGGAGGGTGCAAGACCCAGACAGGACTCTACTATTTCGAAACTTCAAACTGAGTTGGAAGACCTACTAGTAAAAATCGATGATGCAGAAAATCGGTCACGTCGCTCAAAGGTTCACTGGGATTCCAGAGGGACGAGAAAATGGACAATCTATGGACAGCTTTATCTCCGATCTCATAAGAAAACATGTCTATCCAGAAGCTGGGATCTGGGAACAGGATTTAACCATTACAAGGGCTCACCTTGTACCAGCCACTCAACCTTCAGGGGCTAAGTATCGCCGGACAGTAATCGTAAACTTTGGTGACGATCAAGGAGCAGATTCTTACAAATGCTATTAAAAACAAGGCTTTCCAGATTCCAGGAGACTTTACCTTTAGGGTTTTTTCCGATATGTCAGCCTTGTCAGCTCGCTGTAGAAAGGAGTTTAGGAGTCTGATCAGTAATTTTCAGCAGGTTGGGGCTCCAGCGGGCATTATACAGCAATCAAAACTAAAAGTTCTTTTTAAGGGTCGAGTTAAGATCTTTCAGTCAGTAGAACAAGCGCGTGATTTTTTGCAGTCAATTTCTCAGTCGCAACAGAGAGTGGGTGGCGGGCAGCTGTAAAACTGTGTATGTTTTTGTTTCAAATTTATTTAATATTCTCGATGCCTTGAGTTGCCCCAGTCGTTCTTAAGGTGCCATGTCAAGGCGCCACTTTAGGATGAATAATGGGATGGTGCATGGGGAGTGGTGGGTGGGGTAGGAAGGAGCTTATGGTGGGTTGGGCTCCGGGGACTGAGGGAGGGGAACTGGGTGGTGGGGGAGGGAGGGCACGTGGCTGTGTGGTTGGGTGGAAGGTAAAAATGGGAAAAAACAGCAGCTAACGAGAAGTAGAAATAATGTCACGTAATAGGTAAAAAATTATTTCATGCAATGTGAATGGGCTAAATAATAGATTAAAGACTCAGGGATTGCTAGCCTGGTTCAGATCATTGCAGTCGGATATAATAATGTTACAGGAGACACATTTAAAGGACCAGGGTATACAACCTCGGCTCCCCTCAGAGATTCAGTATGCATTTTTTGCTTCAACACAGGCATCAATCAGGGGGTGGCTATATTGTAAATTCGGTTAGCTCAGGCAGAAGTGTTGAAAGTAGTTCTCGATTCATTTGCTAAGTGGATTTTTGTTAAAATACAAATTAAAAGGGATATTTATAATTTGATAAGTTACTATGGTGCTATTGAAGATTCTCCGGTAGCCCTACAGGAATTATATTTACTTTTGCAGACTGAGATGGGCTTTATTATAATGGGGGGGGATTGTAATTTAATTCAAAATTTAGCATTAGACACATCATGTCAGAATAGGTTGCAAAACAAACCTAAATCTATAGGGGCTTTGCAAGCGTTAATCAAAGATTTTGCCCTTATAGATCCCTGGCGTACACAGAATGAAACCTCACAAGAATATACATGGTACTCGAAACTTTATGGCACCGCATCCGCATAGATTAGTATTTTGACATCATATATTTTAGGCTGCGAGGGGGCAAGCATAGTTAATAATGTATTTTCAGATCATGCGTTGATTAGTTTACTTATTCCATTAGTCCCTTCTCGAGCACCAAGTGCCAGATGGAGCTTTAATAAGGCACTTCTATTGGAGGATTGTTGGGTTGAACGGATGAAACAGAATCTTGAGGAATTTTTAAAGTTCAACATAGATTTGGCAACAGACTTTGCGGTATGGGAGGCACTGAAAGCATTTGTTAGGGGGCTGGCAATTGCCTTTTCTGCCACTACTAGACGGAGGGAGAGGGTGCAATTGGATAGTCTGAGTAATGTGGTAGACAAGGCCATTGGGGCATATAATATCTCTCGATCCGAACGTTCGTTGAAAGTAATGGAAGAAGCCAAGCAGAACCTGCAGGAGTTCTTTTTTTCAAAGGAAACCTTAAATCATGCTTCATATTTACAGCAAATATACGAAGAAAATGAATTTGTGGGCAGGTTTCTGGCTTGGTCTGCGAAATCCATAGATAACTCTAATTTTATTAAAAGAAAAAAGGATCCTATGCAGAATGTTAAAACTCTCCCCTCAGCACTATCTTAAAATCTATACTGGAGGAATCGGGAGTCCACCAGAAATAATAGAACAATGGCTGGCGGGCACAGAAGTCCCAACCCTTTCAGAAGCCCAGGCGGACTCAATTATTGCGGCCATTACGGTAGCAGAGGTGCAGCAAACTATTAATTCCCTTCCCAGTAGCAAGGCTTGCTGTAAAGACGGTTTGCCGGCCGAACTCTATAAAACGTTTTCTCAACAAATATCACCTTTTTTAGTTCGCTTATTTAACCAAATTCTACAAGGATGTAGTGTCCCTAGTTCGTTCTCAGAATCTATTGTTGTTAGTTTTAGAAAAAAGGGAAAGCCAGAACTTGATCCAAACTCATATCGTCCCATCAGTCTTCTTAACACAGATTATAAACTATTTGCCGAAATTATGGCTAAAAGGGTTGCAGCTGTAGCACAAACTATTGTTCATCAGGATCAGAAAGGCTTCCTCCCAGGGAGATTGATAACTTAAAACACAATTTTTTTAATACAGGCCATAGATTATTTTTCAACAGAGAAAATCAAAGCTACCGCCATTATGTTAGATGCTGAGAAAGCATTTGATTTGGTGGAGTGGGGGGTACGTTTTGCAATACTTAGTAAATTTGCTTTCCCAGGTAGTTTTGTGTTAATGTTATGAACATTATATTCTGGGGCTAAGGCATCTATAATGATTAATAACATGTCAGCCAGAGATATCAGTATTAGACGCAGCACTCACCAGGGATGTCTGATGTCACCCATATTGTTCGCATTATTTATCGAACCAGTGGCGTGTGCTATTCATTCAGATCAATCCATTGAACCACCTAGGAGGGAGGTGCCTAAACTTAAGCTATATGCGGACGATATGCTTTATATCTTAAGGCAAACAAGGATAATGTACAACGTGTCTTCGATAAGATTTCCGAGTTTACTGTTGTAGGGGATATAAAAAAAATCAAGTAAAATCTGAAGTTCTAATTTTTAAAAGCTCCCCAGAGATACTACCATTTGCTATGCAATCATCATTTTCAGTTGCACGCCTGATTAGCTATCTCAGGATCAAGGTAACAGAAAATTATAATGATCTATATGCGCTAAATTATGCCCCTTTATTTTGTTTTAGAACTGTTTTTATTTAATTTTTTGGGTTTTGATATACAAACAAAGAAATCATGGATACACGATGCATACTGGATAGCAGACATTATCAAGTGATGTAGGGCAAAGAATACAGCATTAAGTCTCCTGAAAGAGAGCATGAGGATAAAACCAGGTGTCACATATGTACATTTAACGAGGGTCGTACATGAATTATCTAATCCCATCAACGATGGGTCAGGGACAACAGTCTTCAAGGCTCTTTTCCTGATCTCCCCGTTGTCAAGTCTGATCTCTCCCCCTCACCTTCCATTTCTAAACCATAGTATTTTATCAATGGAGCCCAGATCTTTCGGAATTTTTGGGGGGATCCCCTTGCTTTGTATGTTATTTTTTCCACCACCATATATAGATCTAGGCACGCTCTCCATTCCTTGAGTGTAGGGTGTTGATGGACACCCCAGTATCGAGCTATGTCCCTCTTGGCCACCACCAACCCCAAATTAGCCAAAGTGAGTTTGTGTCGTGGCAAGTCTACCTCTGTGAGAATTCCCAATAGGACATACATGGCTTCCAACTCGAGTTGAGCTCCAAATATATTGTTTAGTTCCCTCAGTATCTTGACCCAGTATGTTTTAATCCGGGAGTACTCCCAGAGAGTTTGTATAAATGTACCACATTCTGTGTGACACTCCGGGGTGTTTGCTTTCCCCATGTTGTGTAGTCTAGCTCTGTCAAAATAAGTCCTGTGTAGGATTTTGTATTAAATGAGTCGTAGTCTTTGTTTTATCGCCACTTCGCGTGGGTGCATAAGGGCGGCTTCCCAGTCGATGTCTTCCATTGGGCCAGTAGTGAGTTCCCATTTAGCTCTAAGTGGGACCAGTTTGTCGGGCATGTTGTTAATTAGTGTTCTGTATGTTAGCGAGATGGCCTTGGTAGGAATCTCCTCCTGCAAAAGTCTGCCCTCTAGGGGGGAATATTCCGGCAGTGTCGCAGCATCTAGCCCCTCCGCCTGCCAGGCATGTTGTAGTCTAAGATAGGCATAGGTTTGAGTGTCACTGAGCTGGTACCGGGCTTGAAGCGTGTTGAATGGCGCCAGAGAGCCTTTCTCCATGACATCTCCTATTTTGGAGATCCCTATTAAATCCCACTGTCTAAAACCTCTCAGCTTTCCAATCTCAGCTAGTCTCGCTCCCTCCCACAAAGGAGTCTCCCTCGTAGGTTTCATGTCCCATTTCATTTGCTTTTCGGCACCTTTCCATGCTTCCAGCACCCTCTGGGTGGCTGGCAAGAGCCGGCTATTGCCCTTGCCTCCGTAGATAAAGTGCAATTGCGTGCGGTTTCGAAATTGAAGTCTTTCCAACATATACGTGGGGTGCTCCCTTGCAACGTGGTTCCATTCATTAATTACAATGAGATGGGCCGCTCTATAGTAGGCTCTAATATCCGGTAAGGCCAGACCCCCATTATAGGGGTTCCGCTGCAGTGTTTGCAACGCTATTCTTGGATGGGCCCCATCCCACAGAAGCAGACGTAGCTCGTTGTTAAGGGTAGCAAAAACTGACTCTGGTATTTTTTAGTAGGTGTTTTGCAACACGTAAAGCAACTGAGGGAGTGTGATCATTTTGTACATATCGGCTCTCCCCATAATCGTCAGAGGGAGTTTCCTCCACCTCTTGACATCATCTTGGAAATTTATGAGAACCCATCTAATGTTACGTTCTAAACTGGTTGCTACCTCAGTGGTAATATAGAGCCCAAGGTAGTTGAAACCCTCTGTTGACATTTTTAGGCAGCTCCAGTAGGCCGAGGGCTCAATGGTACCTCCCATCGGGTATAAGGTGGATTTGTTCCAATTAATTTTGTACCCCGCGTGCCGGCCGTATTCTTCAAATATTTGTAAGCATTTGGGGAGTGTCTCGGTCGGGTCCGTAACATATAATAAAATATCGTCCGCATATAGGGATATGCGTTCCTCCTCAAGAAGGCGAGAGTCATCTATGAAACCACCCGGCCCCTGATAGGATCTAACGACACATGCCAAAGGTTCCAGTATCAGGGCAAACAGTAAAGGGGACAAGGGTCAACCTTGTCTAGTGCCCCTTTGAGCAGGCCAGCTCATCGAAGTGGCCCCATTGACCCGGACTTTAGCCTCGAGAGCGGCATACAGAAGTGCCAACCATTCTCGAAATACTGGACCAAATCCAATTTTTTCCAAAGTAAGTCTCATGAAAGGCCAGTGTATGGTATCAAACGCCTTTTAGGCTTCAAGTGAAAGGAGCAAATGGGGGCTATCCCTATTCTGAACCGTATCCATCCAGTTAGCCAGCCGTCGTAGGTTAAAACGTGTGGCTCGTTTTGGCATAAAGCCCGATTGGTCTCTATGTACTAGGGGGCAATAACCGTTAGAAGGCGCATCGCAAGAATAGTGGCCAATATCTTTGTTTCAATGTTGAGCAGTGATATGGGTCGATAGGACCCGCACTCCTCCGGAGGTTTCCCTGTTTTATGAATCACCACTACCATTGCCGTTCGGAGATCTTTTGGAAGAATCCCTTGCTCTTTCGACATTTTGAACATATTAAATAAATATGGGGCCAGGAGGCTACTGTTTTGTTTAAAGAATTCCCCTGGAAGCCCATTTGGGCCCAGGGTTTTCCCCAACTTTTGCCGGCCAATGGCCTCCGTCACCTCTTCAAGAGTTAAGCCTTCGTCTAGCCTATCCCTCTCCTCCTGGGAAAGTGAGGGAAGCTCAATTGTTTCTAGATATTGGATTATTTGTGCCTCGCTCGCCTGTGTTTTAGCTTTGTAAAGTTCCGCATAGTATCGGGCAAAGCCCCTGCTATATCTTTGGGTGTAGTGTGTGTGTGAGCACCTTCGTGTATGGACGTGACCCATCTCGATTCAATTTCTTTCCTGCCCAGCCATGCGAGTAGCTTACCCGCTCTGTCTCCTGTCTCGTATAATCGGTATTGGACAGCTAACTGGTGGGCCTTCGTCTCTTGGGTTACTAGCGCCTGATATTCCCTTTTTGTTATTTCTATTTGGCGGAGGGTATGGCTACTTAGCATGGGAGTTCCGCTGCCTTCCAGACTTAACAGTTTACGTTCTAAGGGTTCTATCTCCTCAGTTTCATGCCTTTTTTTATGGGCAATTATATTTTGTGCTTTATCTCTGATCACTGTCTTAAATGCCTCCCATAAGGTGACTGCCGATTGCACTGAGCCTTCATTTCCCCTAAAATAGAGCTCTGAGTCTACACGGAGTTCTTTGGCAACCCCTTTAACTTGCAGGGCCCATGAGCTCAGTCTCCAGTTCATTTCCAGGTTTCTGGATCTTCCTCCCACCGTTAATAGAAGCGGCGAATGGTCTGAAATGCCCCTAACCAGATATTCCACCTTATCTATGTTTTCAATCTCCCCCGCTGGAGCAAAAAGGTAATCCAATCTAGAGAACACCCTGTGGGCCCCTGAGAAATAGGAATAGGCGCGTGTGTTCGGGTGTTGGCGTCGCCATAGGTCAGTCAACCCAAGGAAGTCTGAAACTTTGCCAGTGGTGTGGGTCCATGCGACCCAGGGCGTGACTGAGTTCGGTCTAGAGTGGGTTCGATCACATCGTTGAAGTCTCCCCCAATAATGTGCGTTGCGGGTCCTGAATGCAGTAGGAGCTCAGTCAGCTTCTCCAGTGTACGTTGCTGCAGTCGCGGAGGGCATAGGCACTAATGAGTAAAAGTTTCTTACGATTCCAAATTCCCTGTACTGCCACATATGTCCCACAGGGGTCTATCCATTGTTTGGTAACACAAAAGAGGGGCGATTTTTTGATGAGAATTGCCACTCCTCTCGAGTCTTTGGTAAAGCCTGCATGTGCCAGAGTAGTGTATTGCCCTCTTCCCAGGAAAGAACAGTGTGAGCCCATCAGGTGTGTCTCCTGCAAGAAGACTATGTCGAGTTTGAGTCTTTTAAAATAGTTAGATACTAATTCTCGTTTGACTTTGTTCCCTAACCCATTGACATTCCATGTCATTACTGTGTAACTACCCTCAACCATTGCAAAGAAGTTAATGAATCGTCACGTATCCAGCCCTCTCCAGGAGCACAGCCCGTACCTCCCAGGCCTGTCCCAATACCGGTATCCATTTGAACTAATTGAAAAAAACGTTCCCCCCCCTGCAGCAAACTTGTCCCACAACAGTTGACAACTCCCAACTTACCCCCCACCCTATACTCTTCTGGCACCCACACCACCCCCCAATTCGTCAACATGACAATTCTGGCACAGGTAATCCACCAAGAGGTCTGTAACCCTCCCTGCCACTCCAACTCAGTGAACTACACGATTATGCAGTATAAGTTCACAAAAAATGTCCCCTTATCGGGCCAAAGGTCTACAATGTCTACCAGGCCCTGGGACTGTCTTACTGTCTTTTGGCGGCCGTCCTGCCCCTGCATCTCAGTACTCTTCACCGTTACTGGGTTGTCGTTGCTGTTGGATACTTGCTTCTATCAGGATTGGATCTGTGTCTTCCATCCGATGGATGTTCTCAAGAAGTGGATGGTCGCTGCCTGCGGCCGCCGACTCTTCTTTCTCCGACATTTTGGTGGTGACATATTCACTTGATCTTTGAAGGGTTTGTGCAGCGTGTCCCTGGGCTGCATCGTCTTCTGAGTCCGATATTTGTGGCCTGTCATCTCTAGGCCTCCGTGATCTCATCGGTGTTCCTGTGGTGGCTCTCCGCACCTTCAGCACTCGCCTTTGGTGCTTCTCTTTAGGTCTTTCCTGGCTCGGACCCAGCCTCTTATCTGCGTGCAGGTCTGTAGCTTGGGATGCTCTATGCCCCAGCAAGGGCCGTTCTTCGATCCACGACCACGCTTCGTCTGGGGTTTGAAAAAACTGCGTGGTAACTTGGAAGATGACTTTAAGCTTGGCTGGGAATAACAACATGTACTGGATCCCGAGTGCTCTAAGTTTTGCTTTGATTGGATCAAAAGTTCGTCTTGCACATCACGCGAGTAATCCGGGAATACCATCACTCGCGTATTTTCGTATTTAATCTCTCCTTTTTTCCGTAGTTCAAGAAGTATTAGATCCCTATCTTGGAAGTTCAAAAAACGGGCTATCAAGGGTTGAGGGGGGCACCCGGTGGTGGGCTGACATTTGGCATCCGGTGCGCCCTCTCTATAACAAAACATGTCGAGAACTGTGTGCCTGGGAGGGCCTCTTTTAGAAATGTCAGGAGAAACTGGCTCGGATCCGCTCGCTCTGCGTCTTCCGGAAAACCAATAAATCGAAGGTTGTTTCTGCGGGCCCTATTTTCAGCGTCATCGACCCTCCATGCCACTTCTTTCATTGAGGCTAAGAGTCCCGTCACATCTTTCCTCATAGAGTGAGAGGTATCTTCCAGTTCCGAGATGCGGTGTTCAGCCTCGGTTACTCTCTCAGAGACTTTTCTTAGATCATGGCGCAGCAATGTGACTTCCGAACGTATCTCTGCCATCTTCCTTTCCAAGCTCTCTCTAGACGCGAGAATCACCTGTAGTATGTCCGCATTATCTGGAAGGGGTGTAGCACCTCCCTCCGCCCCTGTCAACGTGGGGAGCACTTGGCACTCTCTCCCACAGTCACTGTAGAGAGCCGCCGTCTAACCGGAAGCGCTCTGTCACCCCTCCAGGTTGAGAATGATATTCAAATCCCAGGGGGAGGGGGGTCACACACCGACGTTCTTTGTATGTCTTTCTGCCTTACTCCCAGGGCAGGGGGGGACCTGGTTCGGGGAAGGATCCCCAGTCGAGGCTGGCACCAACAAATAGATAGCTACTCTCACCTGCAGAAGCCGAACTGGCGCGTCCCTCGTGGCCCCTGTGTCACTATTGGTAGCCTCCTTAACAGTCACACTTTGGGGTATGTTGTGGCTTCCAGCCCCGCGTGCAGGGTGTCATCTAGGACATCGACTCTAGCCTGCAGCGCCACCAATCCCCTCCACCGAGTCCGTGTCCCAGAGAGTGCACCGAGGTCCACGCCACCATCAACCCCCTCAACGCTCACCTCGCTGAGCCACACCGTGAGTATAGAAATCTGCGGAGAGGGGAGAGGAGGAGTCCGGGTTTTGGCCCACTGAACTTCCTACAGAGGTATCATTGCCTTCAGATACAATCCGCTTCCTCGGTTTTTGATGCCCGTGGAGGCCGTGTTGGCGTGTCCCTCGTGTCCCTGCGCCACCCTCAGTGGCCTCCTCTAAAGTCACACCTTGGATTGTATATTTGTCTTCCTATCCATGAAATCTGACCTGGGGTGCAGCTATTTCCCTTTCCGCTGGGCCTTAGTCCAAAAGAGTGCACCGCTGCCCAGGCCACCGTCGACCCCCTCGCCGCTCACCTCAGTACTCCGCACAGTTGAAACAGAAATCCGCAGAGGGGGGAGAGGAAGCGCCCAGCCCCCGGCCCACCAGACTACCTTCAGCGGCACTGTTGTCTCTGTTATATTCTGCCGTCTTGATCGCACCGCCAACGGCCCTCTGCGTTGCTGCTCTCGGGAGAATTCTTCACGACCAAGCAGGCTCGGTCAGGTTGCACCCACGGTCTCCACTGCGGCGCCGGTAAGAACAAGAAGGAGGCGCAGGGACTCAGCACTCGGGTTCCCCACTGGGCCGCAACTCCCATTCCAGGCCGCTGCCGGTGTTGTTGCAGAGATAGAGGGAGCCTCCCCGCCACCGACAAGTTTCGTCCGGGCAGCCCGCTCCACCTCCGCTTTTCAGAATCGCCGACTCCACAAAGTGGGCGTTTACCACTCCTCTTCGCGGCTCCGGGGGGGCGCAGTCTGCCCCCAGTACCACGTCGGTTTTCTCAATTCCGAGTATGGAGCACCCAACGTCCTTCACTCGGTCCGAGCCACCCGCCGCTGCCCAGGCTCCTCGTAGGCTCAGTATTCCTCAGCATTCAGCTCCGACGGGGCGCCATCTTGAGAAGCGGCTCGCAGATTTTGTTTCAGGAACGGCTCTGCTCACACCCGAAAACTGCAGCTCTCTTTTCATCCGGCATGTCTCAGCCTCCGGACACCTTCCGGTCACCAGTGTTGCGTTTTCCCCGCGTTGGGGATCAGGATTAATGACAGGATTCGGTCGGGGCCTGCGGATCTAGCAGAGAACGCAGCTACCCGCCCATGCTGTTGGCCACCCCCCCCCTAGTATGCCCCTTTATTAATTAAAGTTCGCACACTGTTGAATCGCTGGAACAAGCTTCCTTTAACAATCATTGGCCGTGTTTCCTTATAAAAAAGAATTTATTACCGTTATTTTTGTTTGCTTTTTCAAATGTCCCAATTAAGCTAACGAAGGCCATTTTTGGAGCCCTAGAATGCGAATTTCTGTCTTTTATCTGGCAGTCAAAACGACCTATGGCCAAGTTGTTAATACTTTCTTTGCCTCAGGAGGAGGGTGGAATAGCCCTCCCCTCTTTAAGAACATACTATCAGGCCACGCTTATAAGTTGGCTGACTTTAGCTTAAAAAAATATAGCCGCTACGGATAATTATTATCTGCATATGATGCTAAAAACAGCAAAAATCGACCCAGCTTCTTTTTTTACAATCCCAAGGCTACCGAAACGTACACACTACAAGACGCCTCACATAGTTGTAGATCGCACCACTTATATTTGGCGAGAATATCAGATCCCATATTACCATCCTCTGATGAAGCTTGAGGTCTGTGCTGGCTTAGGTTTATGCTTGGGGCGCTCCATATTATTACGTTGGGCAAATATTGGATTCCATATATTAGGCGACTTTTTTGTTAATAATGGCTTTGTTACCTGGCAAAAACTTACCCGTGAGCATAGATCATTGAGTCCTACCCTTTTTTTTTAGCTATTGCCAAAATAAACACATTTGTTCATTGAAGTTGGTCGAACCGAATGCTATGACAGAAAATAGGGCAAGCTTTTTTTATTGCACGGCTTAGAGGAATTGGTAATTGGTACAGACTGCTGCATCAACGCTTAGGACTCGAAGTAATATCAAAGCACATTAATAGCATAGGGAATATTGAAGTTGGTAGCATTACAAGACCAGTTTTGGATTACTATAATTGTCTTAGTAACAAAGCTATTCGAGTTGCCAATTTTAAGCGTATGAGGTTTTATTGTAAGTGGATGCTTTACCATACCCCTGCAAAAATTAATAAAATGTATCATACTGCCAAACCTGTTTGTTTTAGGTGTAGATCTCAGTCTGGTGATTGGCTCCATGTGATATGTATCTGCCCTAAATTGAATGAGTTTTGGAGAGGGATTTTTACTGAAATAAGTAATTGGGTAGGTAGAGCTATATTACCAGATCCAATGGGAGCTCTTTTTGGCGTATGATTTGGCCACTGAATTGAAGCAACTTTGTTTTATAGCAACCTTGGTAGCCAAATCATTAGTGTTAGCGCACTGGAAGTCTATCAAAATACCTACCATTAATCAGTGGCATAATAAGATGGACAAAGTGTATCGGCATGAGCTTCTTTATGCAAAGAGAATAGGGGCTATCAAGCGTTTTAACAAAATTTGGTTAAGTCGTCAGACGGTAACAGACCTGCAGTAAGTAGTTAGTAATTAGGTTTTGCTGGAGATAGTACTTTAGCAGTTTAAAACCTTAGCTTGTATTATCGGGTCAATTGGGTTTATTGGGACATTTTATGAATACTATTTTATGATTATTTGTCATCGCCAATGTTTTAGAATGAAGTTTAGTAGTATTTTACCAATTATTTAGAAGAAATATCAACATGAATTATTATGAGAAGTCAATTAATTTAAGATAATTAAGGCTTAAATTTTATGAGGCAGAAATATGAATTATGTATCTTGATATATTTGTTGAAGATGAATTTGATGATGCTGTTAATAATTCTTTTTTTTTTAAAGGGTGTGATCTGTCTGCACTCAGAAAGTATGGGAATTTCCTAGGATAGCTATTACTGTGTATGTAAAAATGTGCATAGTGATGATAAGAATAAATTTCTTTGTAATTAGCTGAATTCAAATAAGGATCTTCATTATTCAAAGTAGCATAACCAGACATCATTCTTTTAACAGTCTCGATGCCCCAATCATCTGAAATGGAACAGGGTATTACAATATCATTCATTGAAACTTTTATCACATATGGCACTTCAAATGTCTCAGTGGGTCCCATAATATGGTATGGAATCTTTTCCTATGCTATACCCTCAGGCACAGGATAAGTTGTGATTTTTGGGGCATAGAGACCTTTTCGGATTTTGTGGAATGAGAAGTGTGGCTGTAGTTCAGAAACCACAGGTGATGCAATTGTTCTTGCAAGAACGAAATGTCAATTGAGTAGCAGTAGATCAACAAGTATCATTAACAGCCATCTAATGAAAAGAAAAGTTCCAAAAGCGATCCAGAAATAGGACCACTGAGGAATTAAATACCTGTCACTAAACCATTGATAAGCACAGCGCAGTCTCTGGTGGTGAGTGACTGTAGCTGGGGTTGAAAAGTACTCTGTGAACTATCCAGAGACATTTTCAATGTTGTTGGTCTCTTGAGACTCTCAAAAGGGCACCAGTTCAAATGATGTGGCATCAGGTGGTATTTCATACTAAACCATGGAATTGCGTTGGACCATAGCCTCTGTCGTGCTGACAACATCAGGAGTGTATGTAGAACTCAGTGTTCTGCATAGAGTGCTTCGCTCAAATATCCCCGGCTGTTAACTCGAGCCAGTAATGTTACTGCTTTGTTCAAGGGGTATGGTATTCAGAGTAGGGAAAGGTTGGAAGGCACTAATCTGAATCCTTCCTGGTGTTTGTGAACATCTGCTGCAAATGAATGGCCACATAGTGCTTTTTAACGTGGTCGATAGACACCTGTCTGTTTCTCCTTGAGCCAGGCGAAGGAGGAAGAATGACAGTTCTATTTCCTTTTACCCCAAGAACAGTGACGGGTGATCTGTAGGATGGTTCAAAAGCTTGCTGGTCATGGATTTTTTCACGAAGTAGGTCCCCAACTTTGAGAACCCACCCGTCAGCAGCAGTGATAACCTTCTCTAAGGGAGACTCATACATAGGAACTCTTAAAAGAATCTCGTATAAATTGCATTTTCCCAATACTCATCTAGGCAAGTTATTCAATGCTCTCTGAACGCCATACAGATTATGGTACCAACTAAGAGCTAACTTAGTACCCTAGCAGTTAAGGCTAGTGTAATCATGCCATTAGCACGTTCACCAACGGTCTTTAATTCAGCTTCCAATGGGTTCCTGAATTGTAGATAAACTCCCAGGGCAGACATTGAATCCCTGTAAGCCATGGAAGTGAACCCAGGACTGTTATTTGAATGAAATAAATGAACTGCCCCAATTGCTACCAGACACTGTAAATCTTTTACTGCTTCTATAGCACTTGCATTTCTCTGTGGCCACACCCAAAAGAATCGAGAACAGGAATCGATTGCCACCAATATGTAATTATATCGATTGGATGAGTTAAGTGGACCGATGTGATCCAAATAAGTCACCCAAAAGGTATGTTTGTGATCGTGAGGGGAGTTGGCGAGGGTATTTTAACAGTGGAAAGCTTAATCTGTTGACAAATATCACACTGCCTAACATAATCCATAATCTGTTTAAATAACCCAGGCCACAAATAGCATATCTGTAGTATTGCAACAGTTGTGCTGACCCCTGCAAGAGCAGATGCCAATCCCTCATAGGCATCTTTGATTAAATCCAATCTGGACAGATTTTTAGGTATTATCCTGTCTCCCACTCCCGGTAGCGTGACTACAGGAGTGTTGTCTGGATTATGGAAGTAGGAGTATTTTGAAGGAAAGCCTGCAAGAGGCTTCCCACCTTGTTTGGTTGTATTTATGGCTGTTAAGATATCGTGCCGATCTTTGTTTGAGGTCTGGTAAGGACTGCTACTCTAGCAGTCTGAATTGCAGACTTTGCTGCTAGGTCAGCCGCGCAGTTCCCTTTAGTGTGAATGTCATTACGTGAATGGCCCAAAGTGAGCCTCACATGGACCAATGGAAGATTATCTTGTAAGGCACCTACCTTTCCTCAAAGCTGTTTAGTCCGTATAGGTTATACCTTTGAATCCTTGCATCCATTCAACTGCCAATGCTGTAAGTAGACATTGTAACCTTGCGCACAGATGGATGAATCGGACACAATAAGTGTGAGGACTGATGAATCAGCCATTTGTAGTGCAAGAAATAGGGCATGTAATTCTGCATGCTGTGCAGTGCTATCACCTAAACCTTTAGTGTTGGTGCGCTGTGGAAGGAATTTACCATCCTTCATTATACCTCGCGCAGGCTGCAGAGTACTTGTATTTTGTTCCTACCCCAGGTTGGGCAGAGTCATCCATATAGAATATTCTCTGGTAAGATTCAATGGGTAAAGTGGTTGTAGTTGGAGCAATGTGTTGTTCACATTGAAGAAAAGTCTGTGGATGAAGAGTGGGATCATACTGAAATTTTACATCCACTGAACTTAAGGAAGATGCCCACTGCACCCATCTCGGGTATAGGGCGCAAGCATTGGGAATGCTTGCCTTAGTGGCTCCTTCTAGTGCTTGTATGGGAGAAACAACAATTATATGTTTTCCCTGAGCCAAAGGGCACTCCTTCAAAATAGCTGTTTGCACAGCTGCAAGGAATTACTCAATGGAAGCAAAACATGCTTCAGCTAAGAAGTATAAATGAGACTTGTAAGCAACAGTGATGGTCTGTCTTTCATTGTAGGTCACATTGGTATAACCATAGCGACTGGGTATGAACCTATTTTGGTTTTATTATCCCTAGCCGGCAAATATTTAGTATAAAGCATGTCTGCTTGTGGAGCACACAAGATACGAGTATGCATGCTCATCCATTGTTTAAAGGAAAACGTGGGAGAAATCAGGTCATACAAGGGCTTCACTCTCTCAGCGTAGTGAGGCAAATAAGTACATCCAAAGATAAGAAATATCAACAGGGGTTGCAACTTTTCAGTGTATCGGGATGGCTGCAAGGCAGCACACTTCTGAAGGAAATCCAGAGCTAGACCCTTGCCCCCGCTGAATAATTCATATCCTAAGAAGGTCAGCATCAGGTTGACAATCTTTGATTTCTTAAAATTAAATTTGTAACCATGTAATGTTAATATGGTCACCACTCTCTCTACCCTAGTTAGGTGTAGCTCTAACTCATCTTCGATAAGATAGATACCATCAATGTATGATAATTCTTTGGGAACTGGTTGTAAGATCTTCAAGATACGCACTGAAATAGGCCAGGACTGTTCTTACAACCCATAGGCAAGCGTTGAAATGAGAACTGCACTCCGTTGAAACTAAAGGCGGTTAGATACTCACCTTCAGGCTCTATGTTTTGAGCAAAAAACCCATAATAAATATCCAAGATAGTTTTGTATTTTTTCCGCGTCAGGTTGGTCATTAAACCAGAGCCTGTAATACAGCTGACACACTAGTACAAATTTCCTTGATATCTTCAGGTAGTATGGGAGAAAAAGTTACCCTTATGACTTTTCCCCCCAAGGTGCTTCCCTAAAAAAAAACTGGAGGCCATTCTTCTTCCACTAGGATGGCATTATAATCATCAGATAATTGTGACCAGAAGACTGCTTTATGTGGTATAGCCCCTATAATTTGTATGTTTAAATTGCAATCCCTATCAGAAGAATTTAAATGTTTATCTGAAGTCTTGACTTGTATAAATTCATCAGTTGGATCGGCATCCAGAAATCTCTGAAGAGTCTTCCGTGACTTATACTGCTCTGTCTAGAAGTGCTCTCCCCTTTGTCTTGTTTCACAGAAGTACTCGTAGTTGAATTGGCATGTTTCTTAGAAAGTACTGCTACTTTCTTCTTCTTTACTGAGGTTTTAGAATCAAATCCTTTCTCCTTCCTCTTTACTCTGACGTCAGTCTTGAATCCTGCTTTACTTTTCCTACTGTACTCCTCTTTTCTTTGGTACTCAAATCGACTCCCCCTCTCTGTTCTTTTACCGTCAGTATCCTGAAAAGAAGGTGAATAGCTACTGTCAGAATACTTATGTAGAGTAATCATGTTTTTACATTTTTTCGCGTTATCCTAAATTGCAACATCCCTATCGGTTTCCTGAGAGGCGGGCGATCCAGACCTTCTTTTTTCTTTGTCCCTCTGTTTCTTCTTTCCTTCTGTTGCAGATTTCTCTTTAATGGAATCCTCCGTATCATTTTTAGGTGGTTTAATGGGCCGAGTAGCCAAGGTATCTCTACCCACAGAGGTATAGATTTGTTGAATTATTTTTCGGAAGTTCATCTCCACGATCTTGAACTGGAACTGCTTCCAATCTCTGATGTATAGCCAGAACCAAAGCCTCTTAATTAATATTACTTAAGATGATAGACAAGACTGTAGAGAAGTTCCCCATTGACATAATTCCTAAATCCAGAGCTGGTGCAGCGCCATGCTCATTCTGTACTTGCTTAAGTACATCAGGGAGAACTGCCAATGAAGGGATGCCATGTGTGCTAGTGTAAATGCATGCAAAGATGCTTCCCCAGATGTTACACTCATCTACGGGCAGCACCACCCCAAGAGGATGACTCATTGTCAATATTCTGTGTTTGTCTTGGGGTGTAGTGTATGGATACACTGCTTCCAACTAGTTGGTCTTGCGAACAATCCAGAAAGCCATTTCGTCGTGCTTAGTGGGTGCTTTTCCCATGATAGCTTTAATAGTCTGTGAACTAATCATTTGTACTTGAGTAGGAGAGGCAGGTCCTATTACGAGAGCAGGTCTGGAGCTCAAAGTAGGTTATAAGGTGACTGTGTAATGTAAAGCCACTACGACCTCAGCGAGTGTTAGATTGTCAGAGCGAGGAACGGGAGTGTAGCCAGCCAAGACTGGCCACGTAGCCCCTTCATTGCTCAAAGGCCCCAAACAAACATTTGTGTGTGTGGCAATTGATCATGATCAGCAAACCAATTCTGGTGTTCATGGTAAGTCATGGGGATGTCCAAATCTGTAAGCTCTATAATGTGCAGGCGGGTCTACTGGTATAGATTCACGAAACTGCCTTGAGGCAGCATCGATAGGCTCTAACTTCACCCATGAGTAAAATGTCTCAAAGGCATATGCCTCACTTCATCAGGGACACCTCAAGCTTCGAGATGCTGAGTAGCTGTGTTAGACCTGGCCCTTTTTGCAGGGTTATCCCCAAACTTTTTGCCTTCCTCCTGTATTTTTCTGACTTTGTTTTGCTGGTTTAGGGCTCTGGGCAATTTACCACTCCAAACCAGTGCTAAAGTGTAAGCGCTCCCTGTGTAAAATGTATTAGCGATTGGTTTATCCATGATTGGCATATTTGATTTACTAGTAAATCCCTAGTAAAGTGCACCAGGTGTGCCAAGGGCCTGTAAATCAAATGCTACCAATAGGCCTGCAGCACTGATTGTGCCACCCACATGAGTAACCCTATAACCATGTCTCAGACCTGCCACTGCAGTGTCTGTGTGTGCAGTTTTAAACTGCCATTTCGAACTACCATGTGCACCCACTTGCCAGGCCCAAACCTTCTTTTTTATTGCATGTAAGTCAACTTTAAGGTAGACCCAAGGCAGCCTCATGGGCAGGGTGCAGTGTATTTAAAAAGTAGGACATGTATTGGTGTGTTTTACATGTCCTAATAGTGAAATACTGCTAATTTCATTTTTCACTATTACAAGGACTCTCTCTCCCAGAGGGTAACATGGGAATTGTCTTGAAATATCTTTTAAGTGTAATTACCCACCGGGAACAGATGGAGATTGGGGTTTGGGGTCTCTGAACTCACAATTTAAAAATACATCTTTTGGTGAAGTTGTTGTTTGAATTGCGTGTTTGAAAATGCCACTTTTAGAAAGTGGGCATTTCCTTGCTTAACCATTCTGTGTCTCTACCTGTCTGTAGATTACACATCTGGGTTGGCTGACAGTTGGTCTCTTGCGCATTCACTATAGACAGTCACACAAAAGGTGCTGAGAGACGCCTTGCATATCCTGATGGGCCATCACCAGGCTGATGGGCCTTCCTAAGCTAGAGTTGTGGGAGGAGTAGTCACTGACACCTGAATAGGGCTATGCTTGCCCTCACACAAATATGTCTCCACCCCTCTGTAGTGTGTCTGGAGCCAGGTCAGAGAAAGGCAGGGTCTTGTGCACTACAAAGACTTTCCTTTGAAGTTTGCCTACTTCAAAGGCAGAAAGAGGTATAAGCATTGGACCTCTGACACCCCAAAATCAGAACACTTCTGGACTGAGGACATTCATCCAGGAAGAAGAGCTGGATGCTGTAGGAGGGACTGCCACTCTGAACGTTGCCTTGTTGTGCTGGCCTGCTGCTTGCTGCTTCTGTCCTGGGGGTGATAGGACTGGATTTTGCTTTCTACATCCTGTTTCCATGGTTCTCCAAGGGCTTGTGCATGCTTGCCTCCTGTTAAGCAGTCTCAGAGCCATCAAAGACTTCACCTACCAGTGCCTGGGGTCTTCTGCTGAAAGCTCTGACTTGCATAGTAGTGCCAGATCCAGTTCCTGGGCCCTTGGAAGTGTAAAATGGTGAGAAAAACCACGCATCGACTCTCAGCGGCTGTTTTCTTGATGCAGCATCACAGTGCAGATGAAGAATCAACACAGCGCCTGCTTTGCGGCTGAAAAATTATCTCAGCCCAAGTCTAAGCACTGTGTCACCAATGTCCGTGGCACCCGCTCCAACCCCGACGCAGCCCAGTGCCTGCTTTGCGGCTGTGAAATCAACGCAGCACCTGCATCACCGCCGTTGCATTGACGCATAGCATCTGGATTTTCGATGCATTGTCCCTCGACGCATCTCTCTTCAGCGACGTCACCCAGCAGTAAGGAACCGAGGCCACGTGTCCGCAGATCGACGCATTACCTCCCCTTCCAGTAAGGAACCGATGCATCACATCTCCTGACAGTAAGGAACCGACGCATCACCTCACCTGCCGAGCAGTAAGGAACCGACGCATCACCTTCCCTGGCCGTAAGGAACCGATGCATCATCTTCCCTGTGGAGTAAGGAACCAACGCATTGCTTTGCTTTTTCGTGACTCACCTCCCCTGCGCCCTTTTCGTCTTTGATTTTTGACCCATCCAAGGTACTTTGTGCTAAAAGAAACGCATTGTTAGAGGGTGGTTTTCAGGGTGCATTACATCACCTTAATTTGAGCAGGGGTGCTCTATCTAAAATAAGGAAATACACGTGTGAGATGCAGGAACTGAGTCAGAGTGGCACCGTTTATTCCAAGAAACAAATTCAAACAATAGATGTCAAGAAACACATCATTATTCAATAATAAAGCTATACAGTCTTAGCAAAGACCAAGTGTCAGGGACATATTTTAAACGAAGAGAAAAACCATGCAATCTAGTAAAGTTCTAAAATCATGACAACGCAAAGGAAAGTGAGAGAGAGACAATGAATTTCAAAATACAATAAGCATTATAGCCTCAGCCAAAGATGCTAGAGAAGATGGCTAAGGGGGCCCACACATGCGTCAAGACCCATGGGATCACTTGTGCGAGGTAGTTCGTCGAATGGACTGAAGAGCAGATCTTTTATACTCTTTTAATGAGGAACTATTGACCGCAGACCTTTGGCCACTTCCTGGAAATATTAGGAACACAGAAGTGACACTACATTACAAAAGTTTACCAAAAGGTCACTTGATGTTTGACCGTAAATCATAATGAAATTGAACATTTATCGAAAATGATTTGTGTCACTTCTCGGAAATTTTTTATAAGAAAGCAGAAGAATACAAAAGGTGGAAAGTCCCAGTTGGCCCAGTCGGCCCCCACTCCTACTTTTGGCCAATTTTGTTCTCCTAAATGACAGACACATCCTGTTATTGCTACATCTTGATGTTCAGAAAGATGTACACGAAGAGGTCATAGGAGAGATACATCTGAGAGTACAGGAGGGCTTAGGGCCTACTGCCTCCTAGACGCTCAATGCAGTGTGGACAATTTTAACACAACCCTGTCTGTGGGCTGGCAGGGACAATTGAGACTCTTACGCTTCAGATGTGGACAGAATGGGCCTGGGGCACTGTATGGTAAAAACTATACCCTGCTTCATTCCCTCCTCTTGTCCATTCTTGAACAAAATTCCTACAGCATACCTTGCAGGCCCTCCTTCTAGTTGGTATAGCCCAGGGGTGTCATTCACATTGGTACATTTGGAACATTTGCTCTCCCGCGTCTTCCTTAACCCTATATAATCTCCTTCAGGTATGTCAATGAGGGATGTATATGGTGTCGGTGTAGGTGATGGTGGATCTGTATTCAAATCCTATCTCAGTTGGTATCTACTAGCGGTGAGTTGGGGGCTATTGACCTGGCACTGGGTAATGGTAGCAGGCTGCATTTAGTGTAGTCCTATTGTTGTTACTTCTACTACTTCTATAAGTGATAAGTTATCCCCATTCCCTGTTCTATCCTTTTTCCTATATATATAGGCTTTCTGAATGTTCCCTATTCCTACATAATTCACACCTACTAATTTACTATCAGTATTTTTAGCAAAATGACAGAACAACTGCACGGTACAACAGGGGAGCAACAGCACACCGAAAACCGGTAACAAAACATTTTTAGGATGGCAGACAGCCATGAAGGTATCCAGTCAAAGTTCAACCAATAAGTGGCTGTGTCTGCTATGGCACCTCCTCCAGCAATCATTTTCTTTTCTATGTTGTTCAAGTCCTCAATGGCCTTGGTGATGGAGCCATTTTCTTCATCGTTGGCAATGTGCATCACAGACTCCCTATCAGAAGGCATACCCTCCTTTTGGTCTTTTGAAGATAGCTGGACCCTGTTCAATAGGCGGAACTCCTGTGGTATGTCTTTGAATGCTGTCCACCCATAGTACTCAGCATACCGCCAATGTCGGTGGAGCAAGGTAACAGACCAGAGATGGGCATGGATGTGGGAGATATTGGCTGCTGGAACGATCAGGGAGACTTTGTGCATTGTTCTAGTGAGCACAGGCTGCTCCTTCGAGGAGGCTGTTGGAGATAGAGACGTTCTCCGCAGGCCCAGTAGAAGTCCATTAGGCTGGAGGTGCCATATTGCATGTCCAAATTATAGATGGTGCTGTTGCATCCAGAGTTGCGCCCAACAGGTACCGTGCCATTTCCTAGAAAACAGAGAAGAAGTTTGTAATCTTTTTATAATTTTGGACATTTTCTCCCCACCCCAAGTAGACATCCAGTCTATCCCATCTTCATAATCTTAGTCTATCCAAGGGGGCCCTAATGATGCTGCTCTGCACACCATGTAGCCGGGATCATTCCACTTCATGGACGTAAATTTGTGCAAATAAGCGCAAAGCAGTTCTATTTTGGCATGGACAATATAGGGTGTGGGGCAAAGAGCCATGACAGTCTGATGGTGATCTTGTTATCATAAACCCATTGTTCCTACCGAAAGCTACACTAAGGTCGATATCAGGAACTCCTATCTTAAACATCTTTGTTACCTTCCCTTCTATTCTGGAATTGTCAGTGATAACCTCATGCATCATTGGGGTGTGGTCCCATACTGTTCTATTTACAAACACTTTAGAGATGTTGGCCTCAATAATCTGAACTTGCCCCTGTATTCTGTAGAGGAACAGGTGTAGGAGATATTCTACAGTGTGTGGTGGTATTTCCCTAGGAAAATCAGTCTATCTGCGCCTACTTCATGGGGAATGTATGAGCCACATAACAGAATTCATTATTTTCCTGTCTCCCTATTGTGTCCATCTCACTGTACCACAAGTTGTCGTGAAGGGAGTCATGAGCAGCATGCTGTCTAACTGCTTGGGCAGTATTTACATTATTGCATTATTGCATTATTACTTCCAACAGGGGAAGGGGATGAGGACACAGGGTGCGCATAAGTATTTGGTGTGCTGACTGTACTGGCAGAGGATGTTGAACCTTGTGCATTACTACGGGGACCATTTCCAGTACATGTGCTAGCAGGTATATTGGGAGGTGACATGGGGTGCACAGTGGTATTGGCAACTTCAACATTTTGAGGAATACAAGCCTTTTTATCAATACAATGAGAAATAACAGCGAACCAATTAAACAGTCCTAGTGCCACTCCGACAATAATGTAAAATATTATAATACAAATACATAACTTCGCATAGGACACTTCTGTGTGGCGGCGGCTGAGTCCATAGACCACCAAACGATCATCATCTTCTTCTTCTGGGACAGTCAATGGGAACAAGTTACCCTCCTCTAGTTCATCGTTCAGTGTTGAGGGGGTGCAGGGTCGACCCTGAAGTCTGTTCCGTTAATCCTTTCCTCTTGGCAATGCGGACAGCTGTTGGTGAAGAGTCTATGACTTTAAAATGTTCTTCAAATTTTGGATCACCGTCTGACATTTTTCTGGACAAAAATCTGTGTTCCAGGACTGATATGTGGGAGCTCAGGATGGATGGGGCCCTTCTCCTTCCGCTTGGATACCCGAGTAGAAAGAAACTTTGCAGCGCGTGTTAACTCATACAAATACTCTTACATTTCATTTATCATAATTTCAGAAGAACTTTCAGTTTCACTTTGAGGTCTAGTTGCTGGTACTGATACATTTATTAATTGTTCAGTGACAAGCTGATGGGGCGTTAAGTGGTGATCAGAACTTGGAATATGTCTGAGTGAAAACAGGGCAATCCATAGGCAATAAACTATTTTTGTTTTTTCTTAATTATTTATTTATTCTTTCTTTCTTACCATCAATTGTGGCACTTATTTTGCTTATTTTATTTTTAAGCAGTCCGTTCAGGCATTGCTGAAATTTGTTGCTGCTTTAATATCACAGTGGACACATGGTCCAGCTTTGATCCAAACGTGTGGGAAACTTGTAGTAGGGCCTGTAGTATGATATGTTTTCTTGTTACAGCCTGCCTATAGATAAAATCTAGGGGATCTAGTTGTACTCCCCTCTTATTTATTTATTTATTTATTATTATTATTTTTATATATGTTCACACCTAACCCACCTGTCACACCCAATATGTTGTCTACTCCTCACCAAAAAGTCTCTTTCTATGACCTGTGGCCAGGTGTGAAACAGTAGCTGTGCAATTGTGTAGGCACAATATTCAGGAAAAAAAAATGCAAATGCACTGGTGGAGCTCCTAACCAGACATGTGGAGGTGGAAACATGAACATTGAGCATATGTATGCAAACATCCCGAAAACAGGAAACCTAGTACACTTCTTAGGGACGAAGGGAAGAACCCAAAAATAATAATGTCTGCAGTGTTCAAAACCTCGAAACATCAATTAACTCCGAAAGCGAAAGAAGAACCAAAACATTGTGCTATAATTGCTCCCAGGAGATAGGAACATTTAATAATCTCCATCCCAGTAACACAATTGGGAAATAAAAACTAATAGTGGTCGAACTGCAAAATATATGCAACCACCTCTAAAGTCTGCAACTGCAGTTTAAAAGGCATTTTTAAATTTACACACATTTTATTCTGACAATATTGCAATACTGAGCATCGCTACATAATGCATACTGTGCCTTAACATTGAAATATACTTTATATCAGCACGTATTATTTATTATTTTGTATTTCCTAGCACTGGGGCGTGAGGGGAGGAAGTTGGTGTGGTGGCTACCTGTGGTAATCTATTCCTACGGATCTCTGGTCGTTGTCTCATATTTTATATGCTGCACAGAGCTGCACATATCCCACAACTTATTCCTTCCCTCCTGCCACACAGCTACACTCATAGTGCCCCTGTGTTAGGATGGCCTCTAATTTGTCACAATTTGAACAACTGTCAATTAATAAAGAGATGTGCCCATCGCTTTCATTGGACAAGTTCCTGACCTGCCGTATTTTGCCACCTTCCGCGGTCATAGTCTGCAAAATGTGTCACTGAAGGACATGCGTATATTTATATATCCATGTACATTTAGCTGACTTTATTTCAATCAGTGGTGATGGACGTAGTGATAAAAAAAAATTATTTCACTTTCCTGCTGCCGCCAAAAACCCACAATTTTCTTCACTACCACTTTAACCCAGCACAATTTATTTAATTGATGCCAGGCAAAGATGTTGTTGGTCAGTAGTGTGTCTTTAGTACAGTGGTCAAAGGGGAGCGAAACATATATATACATATATATATATGTATATGTATATATATATATATATATATTATCTACTAGCGGTCGCCAGTAGATAGTTATAGTTAAAACCTATTATCCATAGGAAATCCACGACATTCTATTTGAAATAACGTTGGCGCCGGTTGACGAATCTTCGCGAAAGTTTCCAACTTGTTGGGGCGCTCCGGTCCGCTCCTATCCTGAAAGTCTCGGGGTGATACGTCAAGCGGGGGCCGAGAAAAAAGGGGGGTCCCAAAACGTGTTTTCCCTATTCATTTTTCCATAGGAACCTTTAGTCGCAGCTACAGTCCGAACTGCTGAACGGAATTACACCAAATTTGGCAAAGAGGTAGCCCTTGGTTCAGTGTCGTGCCTTTTGCTTAAATGGTGTAAATCCGTTCAATAGTTCCTGAGAAAATCAAAAGTAAAGTCACATATATATCTGGGCGGAGCCTAACCACACATGTCATCGTGAGATCTGATTGGCTGTCAGCACTTCATCCTGGAATTGCTGGCAGCCATCTTGGGACCAATATAAATGATAGTACCTCATTGAAATGCATTGTAGTGAATAGAAGATTTTGAGGGTCACCAAAAGGAGAACTATAAAGGGTGATAACAGGCTTTAGTTACATTAGAATTTATTTGTTGATGGTACCATACTAATTTTAGGAATTGTGGTGTATTCTAAGGTGATTTTACCATGTGAAAAACCTTCTGCTGGGATATCATGAATCATGTTTGAGAGAACACTATTTTCTCATGCTTGTCCCATGGAGGTTTGGAAGGTGCTCCAGAAGCTAAAATGAGAGCATATTTTCTGTAAATTCACATTATCTTTCTCACTCATGTGAGAATGAAGTCTGACATTCTCAGTAAAACATGTACATCCAACAAGGGCAGAGACTGTCAGTTGATTCCTTTGTGTTCTACTGCAGCTTCCCAGAGTGTTCTAAAGAACAACTAGAGTGCTAACAGCCTTACTTATGACAAAAGTATGGCACACCTGAAGCCATCTTGATTGGAATAAACTGGTAACACTTAAACAATTTAATTTAAAAAGGAACAAAATTATGGGGTTCATTTTGTCATAGAAATTATGGTTAGTGCTGTAGAAAGAAAAATTAGGTCATGTTTCAAGTGTGATCTCAAATATCTTCCTGTTATATTTCAACAGGAGCAGCCTGCCAGTTGATGCCTTTGTGTTCTACTGCAGCTTCCCAGAGTGTTCTAAAGAACAACTAGAGTGCTAACAGCCTTACTTATGACAAAAGTATGGCACACCTGAAGCCATCTTGATTGGAATAAACTGGTAACACTTAAAACATTTAATTTAAAAAGGAACAAAATGAGGGGTTCATTTTGTCATAGAAATTATGGTTAGTGCTGTAGAAAGAAAAATTAGGACATATTTCAAGTGTGATCTCAAATATCTTCCTGTTATATTTCAACAGGAGCAGCCTGCCACTTGATGCCTTTGTGTTCTACTGCAACTTCCCAGAGTGTTCTAAAGAACAACTAGAGCGCTAACAGCCTTACTTATGACAAAAGTATGGCACACCTGAAGCCATCTTGATTGGAATAAACCGGTAACACTTAAAACATTTAATTTAAAAAGGAACAAAATGAGGGTTCTTTTTGAAATAGAAATTATGGTTAGTGCTGCAGAAAGAAAAATTAGGGCATGTTTTAAGTGAGATCTCATATCCTCTTCTATTTCATTAGAAAATTCTGACATGCAGACTGAAACAATCACTTTCAATACCAGCAGCAGACTACCAGTTAACTCCCTGGTGAGCAGTAGCTTTACTCCAGTGATCTAATGAGCAACTAGAGTGCTAACATTCTGAATTTATGGCAGATGTGAGACACATCTCAATGCCTTCTTGATGGAATCAAAGTAAAAACTGAAAGCATTTCCTACTGAGAAGACTGCAGTAAATGAAGAAATTAGGAAACTTCATAACAAAGAAGTCTTCCAAGATGGCCACCAGTGAAAAAAGAGCCCAAATGTAGCACAAATATTACCCAGATGTAGCCCACATATAGCCCAATGACAAAAGTGTGCAAAACACTTTTTATTTTTAGTTTTTTTGCAGTTTTATGTAGTGCAGACTGGTCAGGTATTGGAGCATTGCATCTTAAAACATGACCCCCCTACACTACAAAAACACCACTGTACTATCCTAAACCCTAAAACACTACCCCCAGCACGACCCCCTGCACTACCCAAACACCACTGCACTACCTAAAACATGACCCCCTACACTACACAAACACCACTGCACTACCCTAAACCCTAAAACACTACCCCCAGCACGACCCCCTACACTACACAAGCACCACTGCACTACCCTAAACCCTAAAACACTACCCCCAGCACGACCCCCTACACTACACAAACACCACTGCACTATCCTAAACCCTAAAACACTACCCCCAGCACGATCCCCTACACTACCCAAACACCACTGCACTACCCTAAAACATGACCCCCTACACTACACAAACACCACTGCACTACCCTAAACCCTAAAACACTACCCCCAGCACGACCCCCTACACTACACAAGCACCACTGCACTACCCTAAACCCTAAAACACTACCCCCAGCATGACCCCCTACACTGCCCGAACACCACTGCACTGCCCTAAACCCTGAAACACCAGCCCCTGCATGACCCCTACACTGCCCGAACACCACTGCACTGTCCTAAACCCTGAAACACCACCCCTAGCACGACCCCCTACACTGCCCAAACACCACTGCACTGCCCTAAACCCTGAAACACCACCCCTTCACGACCCCCTACACTGCCCTAACACCACTGCACTGCCCTAAACCCTGAAACACCACCCCCAGCATGACCCCCTACACTGCCCGAACACCACTGCACTGCCCTAAACCCTGAAACACTACCCCCAGCAAGACCCCCTACACTGCCCGAACACCACTGCACTGCCCTAAACCCTGAAACATCACCCCCAGCAAGACCCCCTACACTGCCCGAACACCACTGACCTAAACCCTGAAACACCACCCCCAGCACGACCCCCTACACTGCCCGAACACCACTGCACTGCCCTAAACCCTGAAACACTACCCCGAGCATGACCCCCTACACTACCCGAACACCACTGCTCAGCCCAAAACCCTGAAACACCAGCCCCAGCACGACCCCTACACTGCCCGAACACCACTGCACTGCCCTAAACCTTGAAACACCAGCCCCTGCACGACCCCCTACACTGCCCGAACACCACTGCACTACCCTAAACCCTGAAACATCACCCCCAGCACGACCCCTACACTGCCCGAGCACCACTGCACTGCCCTAAACCCTGAAACACCAGCCCCAGCACGACCCCCTACACTGCCCGAACACCACTGCACTGCCCTAAACCCTGAAACACCAGCCCCAGCACGACCGCCTACACTGCCCGAACACCACTGCACTGCCCTAAACCCTGAAACACCAGCCCCAGCACGACCCCTACACTGCCCGAACACCACTGCACTGCCCTAATCCGTGAAACACCAGCCTCAGCACGACCCCCTACACTGCCTGAACACCACTGCACTGCCCTGAACCCTGAAACACCAGCCCCAGCACAACACCCTACACTGCCCGAACACCACTGCACTGCCCTAAACCCTGAAACACCACCCCGTGCATGACCCCCTACACTGCCCGAACACCACTGCACTGCCCTAAACCCTGAAACACCACCCCCAGCGCGACCCCCTACACTGCCCGAACACCACTGCACTGCCCTAAACCCTGAAACACCACCCCCTGCACAACCCCTACACTGCTCGAACACTACTGCACTGCCCTAAACCCAGAAACACCATCCCCAGCACGACCCCCTATACTGCACGAACACCACTGCACTGCCCTAAACCCTGAAACACTACCCCCAGCAAGACCCCTACACTGCCCGAACACCACTGCACTGCCCTAAACCCTGAAACATCACCCCCAGCAAGACCCCTACACTGCCCGAACACCACTGCCCTAAACCCTGAATCATCACCCCCAGCAAGACCCCCTACACTGCCCGAACACCACTGCACTGCCCTAAACCCTGAAACACCAGCCCCAGCACGACCCCCTACACTGCCACGAACACCACTGCACTACCCTGAAACACCACCCCCTCCACGACCCCCTACACTGCCCGAACACCACTGTACTGCCCTAAACCCTGAAACCCCACCCCCAGCATGACCCCCTACACTGCCAGAACACCACTGCACTGCCCTAAACCCTGAAACACCACCCCTGCACGACATCCTACACTGCCTGAACACTACTGCACTGCCCTAAACCCTGAAACACCACCCCCAGCACGACCCCCTACACTGCACGAACACCACTGCACCGCCCTAAACCCTGAAACACTACCCCCAGCAAGACCCCTACACTGCCCGAACACCACTGCACTGCCCTAAACCCTGAAACATCACCCCCAGCAAGACCCCCTACACTGCCCGAACACCACTGCCCTAAACCCTGAAACACCACCCCCAGCAAGACCCCCTACACTGCCCGAACACCACTGCCCTAAACCCTGGAACACCACCCCCAGCAAGACCCCCTACACTGCCCGAACACCACTGCACTGCCCTAAACCCTGAAACACCACCCCCAGCAAGACCCCCTACACTGCCCGAACACCACTGCACTGCTCTAAACCCTGAAACACCACCCCCAGCACGACCTCCTACACTGCCCGAACACCACTGCTCTGCCCAAAACCCTGAAACACCAGCCCCAGCACGACCCCCTACACTGCCCGAACACCACTGCACTGCCCTAAACCCTGAAACACCAGCCCCAGCACGACACCCTACACAGCCCGAACACCACTGCACTGCCCTAAACCCTGAAACACCACCCCCAGCACGACCCCCTACACTGCCCGAATACCACTGCACTGCCCTAAACCCTGAAACACCAGCCCCAGCACAACCCCGTACACTGCCCGCACACCACTGCACTGCCCTAAACCCTGAAACACCAGCCCCAGCACAACCCCGTACACTGCCCAAACACCACTGCACTGCCATAAACCCTGAAACACTAGCCCCAGCACGACCCCCTTCACTGCCTGAGCACCATTGCTCTGCCCTAAACACTGAAACACTAGCCCCAGCACGACCCCCTACACTGCCCGAACACCACTGCACTGCCCTAAACCCTGAAACACCACCCCCAGCACGACCCCCTACACTGCCCGAACACCACTGCACTGCCCTAAACCCTGAAACACCAGCCCCAGCAAGACCCCCTACATTGCCCAAACACCACTGCATTGCCCTAGACTCTGAAACACCAGCCCCAGCAAGATCCCCTACACTGCCCGAACACCACTGCACTGCCCTAAACCCTGAAACACCAGCCCCAGCACAACCCCCTACACTGCCCGAACACCACTGTACTGCCCTAAACCCTGAAACACCAGCCCCAGCACGACCCCCTACACTGCCCGAACACCACTGCACTGCCCTAAACCCTGAAACACCAGCCCCAGCACGACCCCCTACACTGCCCGAACACCACTGCACTGCCCTAAACCCTGAAACACCAGCCCCAGCACCACCCCCTACAATGCCCGAACACCACTGTACTGCCCTAAACCCTGAAACACCACCCCCTGCACCGCCCCTACACTGCCCGAACACCACTGCACTGCCCTAAACCCTGAAACACCACCCCCTGCACGACCCCTACACTGCCCGAACACCACTGCACTGCCCTAAACCCTGAAACACCACCCCTGCAAGACCCCTACACTGCCCGAACACCACTGCACTGCCCTAAACCCTGAAACACCAGCCCCAGCACCACCCCCTACAATGCCCGAACAACACTGTACTGCCCTAAACCCTGAAACACCACCCCTGCACCGCCCCTACACTGCCCGAACACCACTGCACTGCCCTAAACCCTGAAACACCACCCCTGCACGAACCCCTACACTGCCCGAACACCACTGCACTGCCCTAAACCCTGAAACACCACCCCTGCACCGCCCCCTACACTGTCCGAACACCACTGCACTGCCCTAAACCCTGAAACACCACCCCCAGCATGACCCCCTTACTGCTCGAACACCACTGCACTGCCCTAAACCCTGAAACACCACACCCCAGCATGACCCCCTACACTGCCCGAACACCACTGCCCTAAACCCTGAAACACCACCCCTGCACGACCCCCTACACTGCCCGAACACCACTGCACTGCCCTAAACCCTGAAACACCACCCCTGCACGACCCCCTACACTGCCCGAACACCACTGCACTGCCCTAAACCCTGAAACACCACCCCCAAGACGACCCCCTACACTGCCCGAACACCACTGCACTGCCCTAAACCCTAAAACACCACCCCCAGCACGACCCCTACACTGCCCGAACACCACTGCACTGCCCTAAACCCTAGAACACTACCCCCAGCATGACCCCTACACTACCCGAACACCACTGCACTACCCTAAACCCTAAAATACTCCCCCAGCACGACCCCCTACACTACCCGAACACGACTGCACTGCCCTAAACCCTAAAACACTCCCCCAGCACGACTCCCTACACTGCCCAAACACTACTGCACTGCCCTAAACCCTGAAACACCACCCCTCAGCACGACACCCTACACTGCCCGAACACCACTGCACTGCCCTAAACCCTGAAACACCACCCCAGCACGACCCCCTACACTGCCCGAACACCACTGCACTAAACCCTGAAACACCACCCCTGCACGACCCCCTACACTGCCGGAACACCACTGCACTGCCCTAAACCCTGAAACACCACCCCCAGCACGACCCCTTTACTGCTCGAACACCACTGCACTGCCCCAAACCCTGAAACACCACCCCCAGCATGACCCCCTACACTGCCCGAACACCACTGCCCTAAACCCTGAAACACCACCCCTGCACGACCCCTACACTGCCCGAACACCACTGCACTGCCCTAAACCCTGAAACACCACCCCCTGCACGACCCCCTACACTGCCCGAACACCACTGCACTGCCCTAAACCCTGAAACACCACCCCAGCACGACCCCCTACACTGTCCGAACACCACTGCACTGCCCTAAACCCTAAAACACCACCCCCAGCACGACCCCCTACACTGCCCGAACACCACTGCACTGCCCTAAACCCTAGAACACTACCCCCAGCATGACCCCCTACACTACCCAAACACCACTGCACTACCCTAAACCCTAAAATACCCCCCCAGCACGATCTCCTACACTACCCGAACACGACTGCACTGCCCTAAACCCTAAAACACTCCCCCAGCACGACCCCCTACACTACCCGAACACCACTGCACTGCCCTAAACCCTAAAACACTCCCCCAGCACGACCCCCTACACTACCTAAACACCACTGCACTGCCCTAAACCCTAAAACACTACCCCCGCATGACCCCTACACTACCCAAATACCAATGCACTACCCTAATCCCTAAAACACTACCCCCGCACAACCCCTACACTACCCAAAGACCACTGCACTACCCTAAACTCTAAAACAATACCCCCCGCACGATTCCCTACACTACCCAAAGACCACTGCACTACCCTAAACCCTAAAACACGACCTCCTACACTACACAAACACCACTGCACTACCCTAAACCCTAAAACACTACCCCAGCACGACCCCCTACACTACCTAAACACCACTGCACTGCCCTAAACCCTAAAACACTACCCCCGCATGACCCCCTACACTACCCAAATACCAATGCACTACCCTAATCCCTAAAACACTACCCCGCACAACCCCCTACACTACCCAAAGACCACTGCACTACCCTAAACTCTAAAACAATACCCCCGCACGATTCCCTACACTACCCAAAGACCACTGCACTACCCTAAACCCTAAAACACGACCTCCTACACTACACAAACACCACTGCACTACCCTAAACCCTAAAAAACTACCCCAGCACGAACCCCTACACTACCCAAACACCACTGCACTACCCTAAACCATAAAACACTACCCCCAGCAGTACCCCTACGCTACCCAAACACCACTGCACTACCCTAAACCCTAAAACACTACCCCCAGCAGTACCCCTACACTACCCAAACACCATTGCACTACCCTAAACCCTAAAACACTACCCCAAGCAGTATCCCCTACACTACCCAAACACCACTGCACTACCCTAAACCCTAAAACCCTAAAACACTAACCCCCAGCACGACCCCCTATACTACCCAAACACCACTGTACTACCCTAAACCCTAAAACACTCCCCCAGCACGACTCCTACACTACCCAAACACCACTGCACTACCCTAAACCCTAAATCTACCCCCAGCATGACCCCTACACTACACAAACACCACTGCACTACCCTAAACCCTAAAACACTACCCCCAGCACGACCCTCTTCACTACCTAAACACAACTGCACAATTTGTTACAGGCGTTGCAACGCAGGCCTGTGGTGCTTACTGGAAGTACCTGGTGGGCTAGTTGGGCCCCAGGGACTCTCAGGATTCAAGGTGACCTAATCCCCCAACTTAAAACGCGCCACGGGCGCGTTTGCACAGTGGTGAAGGGAGGGGCGGGCCTCAGGTGACATGTGCGCAAACACGCCCTGTGGTGCGTTTTAAGTTGGGGAGTTAATTCCCTTTGAATCCTGGGGCCAACTAGCCCACCAGGTACCTTCAGTAAGCACAACAGAGTTGCGTTGCAGAGAGGTGAAAAAGGTGCGTGGCCCCGGAACGCCTCTCTGCAACTCAGCTCTGTGGTCCTAACTGTAGGTACCTGGGGGCTAGTTGGGCCCCAGGGACCCTCAGGATTCAAGGGGACTTAATCCCTCAACTTAAAACGCGCCACGGGCGCGCTTGCACACATGTCACCTCAGGCCCCCTCCTTCACCACTGTGCAAACGCGCACTGGCTCTGGTTAGTCAGAGTCAGTTACCACCAGTACCCGCCTGAAAAAGTTGTGGGCACAGGATGATTTTGCAACAAGGACTCTTTCTGCTCCTCTGTTGGTTCTTTCTGCACATCTTTTGCTTCTTTCTGTGCGTTTTTCTTCTTTCTTCACATGTCCTACCTCTGTTGGCATAGTTAGAAACTAGCATTTAAAAACCTTTGAAATTCACTTAAAAATCATAGGTTTCAGGCACGTTATAGTTAGAAATTAGCATTTAAAAAACCTTTGAAATTCACTGAAAAAACCATAGGTTTCAGGCACGTTATAGTTAGAAATTAGCATTTAAAAAACCTTTGAAATTCACTGAAAAAACCATAGGTTTCAGGCACGTTATTGTTAGAAATTAGCATTTAAAAAACCTTTGAAATTCACTGAAAAAACCATAGGTTTTAGGGACAGTTATAGTTAGTTGGACATTGCACTCGTACAAAACCCGTGAAATTCCCTGTTATAGTTAGTTCAGCTAACTATAACTCGCGCCCCACAATGCACTGCTGATGACGTCACATATTACATCACTCATGACATGGTCAGTGACATCACTGATGACATCACTGATGACATCATCCATGTGATAATTTCATGCATCTTCTCACACCCTAATATAACTTTTGATACACCCACTCTAAATTACAGACTGCCATTCTCAAAACCATAGACACTCCAACACCAAAAACTACATACCCACTCACTGATTCTTAGGTCTACACACACATCCACTCACTCACCTGTACAGTCACTCATACTTACAGTCACTCAGTACAGGACTATCATATGCACTCATACACCTATATAAACACTCACACACCGCCACTCATCCATAGAGGTACTCACACACCTAGTCAGTCATGCAAAAAATTAATAACACACCCATTTACTCACCTATACAGTTATACACACACCAGCTCACTTACTCATACAAATACTAGCACATTCTTACGCTCTTATACAATAACTGATACAAGCACACACGCATCCATACAGCCACTCTCACAATAACACACTCTCACTTATAGCCATTTAAATACTCTAACACACATATATACTGCCTTTTACATATGTAGTTACTCGCACATGTACCACTGAGATATACATTCACTCACTAACACACCCATACGCACACTCACCCACCCAAGCAGTCCATCACAGATGCACTCTTGAAATCATGCACCCAGTGAATCACCCACTCACACATCTATGTATAGAGTCACACACACCCCACCCACACAAACACTCAGGCAGCCATACAGATACTCAGAGAACCAATCAATAACCCATATAGACACTCATGTAGCTATTCGCAAATCCATGCATCCACTTACACACCAACAAACAGACGGATACAGACATTCACACAGTTTAGTCACTAACCCATGCATTCAGTAAGATACGTTTAATCACTCACTTGTAGAGTCAGTCACTCACGTACTAAATCATCCATTCAGACACTTATACACCCACTCATTCTTCAATACGCCTTTCCCTATATATATTAAACATATTTAAACTTTACAGAAACACAGTCACTGGATGATGTCATCAGTGATGTCATTTGAGATGTCAACAGTAATGTCATCAGTGATGTCAATGACCATGTCATGAGTGATGTAATATGTGACGTCATCAGCAGTGCATTGCGGGGGCGCGAGTTATAGTTAGCTGAACTAACTATAACAGGGGAATTTCACGGGTTTTGTACGAGTGCAATGTCCAACTAACTATAACTGTCCCTAAAACCTATGGTTTTTTCAGTGAATATATATATATATATATATATATATATGTAACCAAAAACGCCCAGAAGCTTGAGGCTGCACACAGCTGCAGGTGAGTTACAAACTCCATTTGAACCAAGCAGGCAGCTTAACATCCCTTTGAAGTCCATGGCCTGACGCGTTTCGATGCCGCTGTTTGCATCTCCTCAGAGGCCGTGTCAGCGGAGGTGATTTATGGCTGCCGCATTTCCCCTGCGTGTTTGGGGTTAGTGAGCTATCAGTGCTCCTCCCTTGGTGGAAGTTCATTTTCAAATGCACGCTGGGATATGAGGTCTCATTTTGCCAAATAACACCCTCTGGTGGGTTACCTCCGCTGCAGCTAATTATGGACGATTATTCTCGGCCCTCCATTGAGCCTTGGATGATACTCTGCCGGCTTCATTAAAGGTACCCTGCAGCTTCGGAAAGAGGAATCTTCCTCTCCCCTAGTCCCGTTGGTTGCGGGCAGTGCGATCCCTCTGCGGCCTATATAGATATATACATACCCAGTCACTAAACTGCATAACGTGAAACCTGAAACCCTGTATTTAATCTCGGCTTCCCCCCTTTACCAAATTGTGTGATCCTAGGCATTTTATTTGTCTTGTTCACCGTGGCATGTATGGGGAGAAAATCAGTCTCTCCGAATTCATTCTTTAAAACTATTCCCTGAAACAACAATAATATTTCTCAACGCACTTGACATAATCTGTTGTACGGGACAGGAAACTTATACACTAAAACTATATTTTTCAATACTGTTAATTCATTTACACAGCTCTTCGTGTTCTGCCAACTGTATGTATATATATATATATATATATATATATATATATATATATATATATATATATATATATATATATATATATATATACATATATATATATATATATATATTTTTTTCAAGTTTCCTGTTCAGTTTGTAACCACAGGAAACCTATTTCATTTTGTCTTTCTTGCCTGGGCACAGTGCCCAGACTCTGTGGCCAGCCAGGAGCGTTAATATAACAGCAGCCCAAGAATTTTTTTTTTTTAACCCTTCAACACCTCGTAATCTAAAAAAAAAAGGTGTTGTGTTCCATTGTACGTTATGCTAAATAGAGCCTATTTTAACATAACATGTGTTTTTTGTAAAGCGCACGTTCACTCAGAAGGGTATTTTGGTGCTAAATAGCAGATCCTTATTGTTCCCCAACTCAATGGTACTCATTTTATCCACCTCAGAATGATGAAGGGCTGAACAGGCCCCGCATCTTTCCACCTCAGAATGATGAAATGTTGAGTAGACCTGATAGCATTTGAACCTGTGACCATGAAGTCAAACAGAGGCCCCCACAGACCCAACTGAGGGGCATTATGTGTCATGCATATTGTGTAATACGCCGTATTCCCTAGTCACTTGCTCCTAAGGGCCTAAAATAATGTATTGGACCTATATTTTGAAGCGTATTGTCGTTGATAGGGGATAGGTGTCATTGAATCTCTGGGGCCAGGAAATGTTATGTGTTATCCAAGACGAAATTTGGTGTAGTTAGTGTGCATTCCATTCCATCAATTTGTCTCCCCTCTTGTCTCCCTAGTTCTGTGCACATGCAATTGGGAGAGAAGAACAGTCTTATTTCGCTAATTCCTTTCTTCTATCTAATGATCACCATCTGCTCCGATATTTACGTTGCTCGTAGTCCAGTGTCACTAACTTCCTTGTTCATGAGCCACATTTCCAAAATCTCTTTTGTATTAGCTAACAGTGTGTGCTCTGTGGCTGTACCTCCTGGATCGGTGCTTGCATTTGGGCTACTGCTTGTGCCTGGAGAGGTGGCACTTTTTACTGCCTGGGCTGTTGTTGAATTGGAGGCAAGTAGGAGTAAATTATTTGGGGCTGAATTGCTTGGTGCTGCGGCTGCATGTGGGGTGCAACACCTTGCGTGTTGCCTGCTAATGCATATCATGGAACTTGTAGTGTAACTGCATCCATATGTATGTTGTGCATTTTGTTTAATGGAGTACCGTCATATTGTACTTCAGGGAGGTGAGCAGGCTTTTAATGTCACCTACCGCTAATGTGATACCAGCTAAACGTTGTTCTAAGACTGCTATCCATTTACTAGCACCTTCTGTTAGCGGTGGTAGTTGTTCTTAGAAATTGTCTTTGTTCATTTGGGGCCATGGGACACATTGAGGGACAGCATCTGGGCTTTTGAACAGTAGGGGCATTTGATGAGTTACTGTAGTATTTGTTGTTGTGGTTCGTGTGAGGTCAAATTCACGTGCAAATTTCTGCCACTTTTTTTTAAACTTGCCCGTATGTAACCGCAGTCCCAGTCTTCATCTCCCTCCCCCGCTCTCTGCCACTTGACTGACTAGTCAAGGGGGAGAGTCTAGTACAATGGAGCCAGGCACGGAAGAACCGTGAGGCGTATGTGTCAATGAAGTCTTTGTAGGACATCAATGGCACAGTATGTTAAATAGGGGAGCCTTACGGAAATCCGTTGCCATATGCCTTCATTACGTGAAGTGAAGGCTGCTATTTAGAAAGTAGACGTGATAATGCATTTCTGAATGTTAGTACTAACAAGAAATGGGCAGGGGACAGGAGAGGGCAGGGTGTGCTCAAGGTAACAGGAAGTTCAACAGGGGACACACATAAAATGAACATGCACACAACATATACACATACAATGGTACACCTAGTTGTTTGTCTCGCTAAACAAATGAACAAATGAAACGCAATTGTAATGGGTGCACAAGGCACCTATTTTGTAGACAGAACTGCAACAGAGTCAATGAAAGATGAGAAGAGAGAAAAACCACGAGTGAGCAATCGTGCAAACATGGTGTAAGAAAGTGGACCAGTCTTATAGAATTACTTGGAGAATGAAACAGTGCATTTCAATGTTACCAGAAAATAGAAAGGACGAACGAATTCGTAAGAGCATTGACGTTGGCTTCATACGAGAAAAACAGGAAGCTACAAAGCAAGGCACCGTTGAAAGTAAAAGAACTTCCCCTTAACGTGCTACGCATTTTAAAAACAATTTCTTATTTAAAGCAATAATATATCAAAGCTTATTTATTGTACTTCATCAGCCGTTAACTATTTTTTTGCAGAAGCTGGATATTTGTAATGCTCTTTAGCAGTAAAGAAACTCCCTTGCCAGACACTGCTGATGATCACTTGCAGAAGCTGGACATTCGTAATACTTTTCTTAGCACTATAAATTCACTTGCCAGTCACTACTGATGATCACTTGTCATTTATTTGTTAACTATTTTAATTGTCTTGCCAGTAATGAAATTTATATACTGACGATCACTTGCAAAAGCTGGAGATGTCTAATATCTGCTATCGCGAAACCTCCCGTGCCACCCACAAGACGTGAACTGACGATGACTTTTTCTGGAGTTCTGACCCTTTCAGAACCCGCGAGAGCTGGAAAACGCAAGGCGCTACTTCCCCTTACCTATCTGTACTAATTAGATAGATGCTTGACTGGAACGCATCAGCTATCGAAGAAGATACGCTGGCTTGCCTCTAGGCGCATGAGAAGACCTGACATATACTAGTCCTATCTACCCGCATGCCATGTCCCACTGATAGACCAGTGAACGATGCGATCCCTATCTAATCTAGACAGGCGATATGAAGAGAAATATATAACGTGAAACCCCGTGCACGGGAAAACCACAGCCTTATAAGTCAAAATCTAACAAAAACTCCTGGCTCAGCCATACGTGTGTTACTTTAAAGAGAGTTCTTTGACGTGGCAAGACACCAGGGAGCAAGGACTGTGGCTTTGGGCAGTACTACCCCCACAAGTGCACGCCCTACCACAGCCAGACGCTTTCCCAAGGACAAGGCAAAGAGAAAAAAAAGTTCTTTGACTTACCCGGGCATGCGTGGCTGGTCAGGCAGGAAGAGGCACCAAGGGCAATCCCTGGCCGCTGCCACAGGGAAAGTTCCATCTCCTTGCAGGCTGGAAAGTCTATGCACGTCCCATCTAGGGTGCCAACTGTTAGAGGGTGGTTTTTAGGGTGCATTATACCACCTTAATTTGAGCAGGGGTGCTCTATCTAAAATAAGGAAATACACGTGTGAGATGCAGGAACTGAGTCAGAGTGGCACCGTTTATCCAAGAAACAAATTCAAACAATAAATGTCAAGAAACACATCATTATTCAATAATAAAGCTATGCAGTCTTAGCAAAGACTAAGGGGCCGATTCCGATCTCGGCCGGAAGCTCACCGAATGGGATTCGCCCGGGAAAAATACGAGCCGTGCGCGTTTTTACCGACCGACTCGTACAGCTATCCGAACGAGCTAGTACGATGCGAATGTACGCGTTGATTCCGACCGACTCGTTTCCGGGTCTGAACCGCTCCGACCGACCCGTACGTACACGACTCGCACCACGCAATGGAGACGTTACCCGACCGAGCAAGTACGATGCGCGCTTCGAACAGCCCGACCGACTCGTACCGTCCGGCTCCAAAGAGCTGTCGGAGCCGGACTTCGGGGGTCCGTGTCGGACCCCCCTTCACCCGTAGCCTTGCGAGTCACACACAGGGGGGACCCATGGGTCCCCCCTACACATGCATGTATGGTGCGGGTTGCACCGACGCGTACCCGCTGTAAGGGCGCCCTTTTTCGCGACGTACCCATTCAGTCAATGGGAGCCTGTGTACGCGTCGTACGACCGGCTCCCATTGACTTCTATGGGAATCCGACCGAATCGAGTCCGGCAGCATGCGGCCACATCGTACTCGTTCGGTCGGACTGCAGGAGTCCGGTTCGGTCGGAAATCTCTCCGGGTCCGGCTCGGTCGGAGAGATTTCCGTCCCGGATCGGAATCGGCCCCCAAGTGTCAGGGACATATTTGAAACGAAGAGAAAAACCATGCAATCTAGTAAGTTCTAAAATCATGGCAACGCAAAGGAAAGTGAGAGAGAGAGAGACAATGAATTTCAAAATACAATAAGCATTATAGCCTCAGCCAAAGATGCTAGAGAAGATGGCTAAGGGGGCCCACACATGCGTCATGACCCATGGGATCACTTGTGCGAGGTAGTCCGTCGAATGGACTGAAGAGCAGATCTTTTATACTCTTTTAATGAGGAACTATTGACCGAAGACCTTTGGCCACTTCCTGGAAATATTAGGAACACAGAAGTGACACTACATTTCAAAAGTTTACCAAAAGGTCACTTGATGTTTGACCGTAAATCATATTGAAATTGAACATTTATCGAAAATGATCTGAGTCACTTCTCGGAAACTTTTTATAAGAAAGCAGAAGAATACAAAAGGTGGAAAGTCCCAGTTGGCCCAGTCGGCCCCCACTCCTACTTTTGGCCAATTTTTTTCTCCTAAATGACAGACAGACATTTTTTTTAAAATTCATTATTTTTAAATATATGTATTAAATGTTTAGAAAATAGTAATATTTTTAAAGGAAATTTTGTGTTTTAGTATCAGAGCGGGTTGTGGGTTTATAGGGGAATAGGGTGGGAAGTAATTTAATTATAATTAATGAATATGTTTTTATTTATTGTTATTCATTGTTAATTTATTGTTAATTAATTATTAATTGGTAATTAATTTATATTAATTGGTTAATTTATAATTATATTAATTATAATTAATTTCTTATTAATTTTATTTATTGTTATTGTTAATTAATTTATTGTAAATTAATTATTAATTGGTAATTAATTTTAATTCATTGATTAATTGGTAATTAAATTAATTATATTATTTTAAATGTGTAGCGGGTTGTGGGTTTATAGGGAATAGGGTGGGAAGTAATTTAATTATAATTAATTAATTAATATGTTTTTATTTATTGTTATTCATTAATTTATTGTTAATTAATTAATAATTGGTAATTAATTTATATCTGGTTAATTTATAATTATATTAATTATAATTAATTTATTATTAATTTTTATTTATGGTTATTGTTAATTAATTTATTGCATATTAATTGGTAATTAATTTTAATTCATTGATTAATTGGTAATTAAATTAATTATGTTATTTTTAATGTGTAGCGGGTTGTGGGTTTATAGGGGAATAGGGTGGGAAGTAATTTAAATATAATTAATTAGTTAATATGTGTATATTTATTGTTATTGATTATCAATTTATTGATTCATTAATTATTAATTGGTAATTAATTCTTATTACTTGGTTAATTAAAAATTATATTAATGATAATTAATTTTTTCTTTTTATTATTTATTGTTATTGTTAATTAATTTATTGTTAATTAATTATTAATTGGTAATTAATTTTTATTAATTGATTAATTGATAATTAAATTAATTGTGTTTTTTTTCTTATGTGTAGCGCATTGTGTGTTTATAGGGGAATAGGGTGGGAAGTTATTTAATGTTATTTAAGAAAATATTAATTTAATTTAATAGGTCTTTATTAATAATTATTTGGTTAAATAATTATTAATATGTTATTTATTTAAAAAAAAATATATTTATAAGTATGTTAATTTAACCCCTACGCGATCCTACATTTTCCCCACTGTTGCACTCACTGGAGTGGGAATAGTAATTTTTACCCCTACGCTATCCAACACTTTCCCTACTGTTGCACTCACTGGAGTGGGAATAGTAATTTTTACCTCTACGCTATCCAACACTTTCCCTACTGTTGCACTCACTGGAGTGGGAATAGTAATTTTTACCCCTCCGCTATCCAACACTTTCCCTACTGTTGCACTCACTGGAGTGGGAATAGTAATTTTACCCCCCGCTATCCAACACTTTCCCTACTGTTGCACTCACTGGAGTGGGAATAGTAATTTTACCCCTACGCTATCCAACACTTTCCCTACTGTTGCACTCACTGGAGTGGGAATAGTAATTTTACCCCCTGCTATCCAACACTTTCCCTTCTGTTGCACTCACTGGAGTGGGAATAGTAATTTTTACCCCTACGCTATCCAACACTTTCCCTACTGTTGTACTCACTGGAGTGGGAATAGTAATTTTTACCCCTACGCTATCCAACACTTTCCCTACTGTTGCACTCACTGGAGTGGGAATAGTAATTTTACCCCTACGCTATCCAACACTTTCCCTACTGTTGCACTCACTGGAGTGGGAATAGTAATTTTAACCCCTACGCTATCCAACACTTTCCTTACTGTTGCACTCACTGGAGTGGGAATAGTAGTTTTTACCCCTACGCTATCCAACACTTTCCCTACTGTTGCACTCACTGGAGTGGGAATAGTAATTTTAACCCCTACGCTATCCAACACTTTCCCTACTGTTGCACTCACTGGAGTGGGAATAGTAATTTTTACCCCCACGCTATCTAACACTTTCCCTACTGTTGCACTCACTGGAGTGGGAATAGTAATTTGATTTCCTCCGCTATCTAATATTTTGTATTGTTTTAGCTAATGTACTGTCTAATTATTTTTTAAAAGATTTAAAATAATTTTAATTTTTTTAATTTGTTACATATATTTATTTAATTTTTATTTATATTATTGTTTTATGTGTATAGATGTATTTATAATTTATAAAAAATAAATTAAACAATTAATAAGTTATTAAAATAAATATTAAAACATTAATAAGTAAGTATATATATATATTATATATTATATGTATATGTTTAATGTATTTTCAAATTATATATATTACTTATAATTTTTAAGCATTTTAAAATATTTTTAACTATGTTTCTTTTAATTATATGTATTATTTACTTTATTTTACAATATTTTTTTAACTTAAATTAAAAACGATATTTTTAACGATATTTTTGACATCGATATTTTTTTCTCGATATTTGTGAACTTACCTTAATGTAGATAGGATGTCGATATTCTTGTCTTCGATATTTTTGCTGCAATATTTTTGTAGGTCGATATTGTGACCTTCGATATTTAGTCAGTGATTCATGACAGACACATCCTGTTATTGCTACATCTTGATGTTCAGAAAGATGTACACAAAGAGGTCATAGGAGAGATACATCTGAGAGTACAGGAGGGCTTGGGGCCTACTGCCTCCTAGACGCTCAATGCAGTGTGGACAATTTTAACACAACCCTGTCTGTGGGCTGGCAGGGACAATTGAGACTCTTATGCTTCAGATGTGGACAGAATGGGCCTAGGGCACTATATGGTAAAAACTAGACCCTGCTTCAGCATCCATAGATTTCTATGTACTGAACTTGCTTAATGTTTGAAAAGTGATATCTTGACTTGTGTATGTTGGATTTATGTCATTTTAGTCTTGGTTTACTCAGATAAATATTGGCTATGTTTCTAAACTTGTGTGGACTCCATTTGTAATGGTTTCACTGTATTACTGTGTGTATGTACAAATGCTTTAAACACTGCCTCTGAGATAAGTCTGACTGCTCGTGCCAAGCTACCAAGGGGGTGAGCAGGGGTTTTCTTAGCTGTGTGACTCCCTTACCCTGCTATTGTGAGGGTCCCTACTTGGACAGGGTACAAACCACTGCCAACTAGAGGCCCCATTTCTAATAAGCTGCTTCCCTGTAATTGCCCCCTATCACAATAGGTGCCACCATAGTGAACGAATTAAATTGAAATTGGAATCAAAGAAGTAGAAAACCCACATAATAGGGTATAACCTTTATATGAGTCAAGCTTGACAAACCTATGAAAATAGGTGCTCCCTTATCCCCAGTAGAAGGTAACAATGTTCACTACAGATATCTCCGAAAATATGTAATAATGGTTCATGTGTGTGTGAATAGTGAAAAACTACTCAAGGCGTAACTGTAAGATACGAGTCCTATGTTGGGCACCAACTGTTGCATAAAGTATGACTTTGGCGTAGTTCTACAAGGTTTGTTTTCTCACTCATGGGTGAAACAAGTGAACTGGGTTCAATACACCAGCACTGAATGTGAAAGATCGGTTATTGTAGCCCTTCAGAACCCCATCCAATGCAATGTTTTAAGTAGAGGTCCTGCTATTGAGTTACTAACAATCCCTGTAAAGGAATCAGGGTCACTGTGTTAACAGAAACAGACCTATTTTGTTATTCACAGTATCTCTCACACACACACACACACACAGCGCTAAGAAGAATAGACATTTTTAAGTAAAAGTATTCATTTCAACAGAAATAACCTGTTTCTCAGCACATCTAAAACAATTGCATGGAATAATATAAAAACAGCAAGAAGACACATTATAAACAGCGAGAATAAAATTAACATATTTAACATGGTTAGAACATCATTTAAAACCTAATACCCTAAAGCCTACTTCTATGCGCTACACTAGGAGAACATGGGAAGCAGAGCAACTTGCAGTCTAGAGTTTCTTAGGGAGAAACAATGTATTGCATACCTTGTTGATATCGAGAGCTGTTGATATCAGTGGAGACGTGAAGGCAGTGTTCCCTGCGAAGGGCAAACACGAGCTGCAGTAGTGGCCTTTCTCCGGGACTAGGCTTTATCAGCGCCAGGCGAGATGTAGCATCTTCGAGGTGCACTGCCAGTAGGGGAAACCATCTCTGGTAAAATATTGTTCGATAATATGGGCATAGGACCTCTTCTGATAAGTGGTCAAGTGACAATACTTATAACGGAATCTTATCAGAGAGTTGAATTTCTGCCATAGGTTGAGGTATGTCTGACATAGATTATGTGCATCAAAATGTCCATCCCAGATGTTTCTTTATGAACATATAAGGTGAGAGGATGTCAATTCAGACTACAGTATTTTGGCTTTATGTCTGTATTTGTTCTTATTTGACCGTGACATGGTGACAAGTAGAGACTCATCCCAAACTGATGCTGCATCAGGTGTGATATCTATGTCATTAGATTAATGACTTGACACTTTCACAGTTCTTAGAAAGATACGGTCAGATGACATCTGCGTCAAATGGCAGACATGACAATGATTCTACATAAATTAGGAAAAATGATGACTTCCGTTGTCTGTAATTGAGAAGATGGTGACCCCCATTACCTAAAATGGAGTCAGGTCCTACATAAAATGGAGTAGGACCTTAGGGACTTTATGTCACTTCCTTCGAAGACATGGAACAAGTGCGGTACTGCAGGACCACTGCAAGCTTCCTTCAAAGATGTGGAACAAGTGTGGCATTGGGCAGCACCACTTAATGCTTTCCTTCAATACAAGGAATAAGCACCATTTGTGAAATACTACAAGAGTACACACCCATAGAACACGTACCGATCTGGCCAGAAACAATTCAAGCTTCCATTGCATGCACAGAAAATGGACAGCATCTACAGCAGCAGTCCAAGTCTCTGTGTAAATACACACAATTTGCAGCATTTCAAGTTAGTGTAAGTTCCCCTTACACACAACACATGTACAAGATAATCAGCCGCAATGCAAGCTAAGATATTCTCACATACAAAACATGTATCACACTGGTAACAGCATCCATGCTTATTTCAGGCACAAATACCCTCAAGGTGACAAGCAGCACTCTACAAATCTATTGATTGATTGATAGTAATGTATAGCGGTGAGCCACTGAAGGCTCGAGCCAGATGCCAGGCTCTGGTTCAGCTCAAGGTCCTCAGCAGCCCTCAAACCCAAAATAAGCAGAACTTTCATGTGGCTTCTACCTGCTACCCATGCTCTAACCTCGTTCACCAAGAATGAAAGACAAAGCATTGAATTTTGATGTCAAACAGGAGCGAGAAAAGGATACCATTCTAGTGGCTGAATTTCAGAATGTAAAAACATAAAACCTTGGAACAATCCCGGCTTTGTCACTTGAACAAATTGTGTGATGCTAGGCATTTATTTTAATGTACTGTGCCTCCTATTTTTTCAATATGGCATGTGATAAAACCTTGAAATAAGTGAGGATGTGCACTGTACAAAAATCTCTCCTATGTTTGACTTAATGGACTATAATGTTGCTCCATGTAAAATACAAATATAGCCCACATATAGGGGGCACATGATAACTGACTTGCCTCTCAGTTCACTAACAGTATAGTCACCGAGGTATGGGCATGAATGTTTCAAAGTTCATGTTAAAAAACTGTCACTTTTGGGGGGCGTGGCCTGCAGCCGAGGAAGATGGCCGCATACTGAGTGAGCTGCGGTAGCAGATAGTGCAAAACCACCCCATATCCGTTATAATCCGGCCATAGGGTGACGCAGACAGCGGAGCTGACCGGCGGTGAGCCGCTTGCAGTTGCAATCGCGGCGGCAGCGAGGACGAGGGAGGCTTCCAGGCCGGTGGGGCGGAACTCGGGGCTCAGCGCCCGTGCGGGAGAAAATGGCGCCGATGGCGTACGAGCGCTCGGCCTGAAGCAGAAGGTCCTGAGATGCGCGCCGGAGCCGGACTTGAGGGCGAGAGGTGCTCGGGCTGTGGCGGAGCCCGGGAGTGGTGCGCACACAGCGGCTGAGAGGCGGCCTGAGGAGACCGGCGGTCGACGCAGAGGTGGGTGCGGAGGTGCTCTGAGAGCGTTGCTTGGCCAGCCTGGGGCCCGGTGGTGAGCTTGCAGTGCAGGCACATAGACGCTACGAGCGGACCCGCTGTCGCGGCGGAGGACCGCGTTGGGCGTGCTTGACAGACAGCGCAGAGCTCCGGAGGCCGGGGAAGCGGCGAAGAGAGCCTGAGATCCGAGGACTTGGCCGCATTGGTGGGGCCCGCGAGAGCGAGCAGGGCCTGCTGAGCGTTGCTGCCTCCCACCGGAGGGCTAAGATTGGATAAATCCGGGGTCTGTGACCCGCGTACTCTGGGGCTAATCCATTGTGGTGGGAGGCCCGGACCAGTACTGAGTGGCCTGAGAGGCGCTGGGGTGAGAACTCGTCTGCCTGCCCCTGGCTCCCCGCTGCAGCCGGAGCGAGTGATCGGAAGCCTGCTGCGTGGCCGGTGGCAGTAGGCCCTGCTGAGCCGGCCGGCGTGTGACCCGAGCAAGGGTGTGCGGTGGTGTCCCCCACGGCTGGGGTGGCGGAAGACCGGGGGTGGACTGGACGGTTCCTCCGGCCTGCGGTTGGACGACTGCGACAAAGGCAGGGGGCCCGACGTGTGAGCCCTCCCACCACGGCCTCGTCTACGGCCATGGGCCGGCATAAGCTGCCCCTTCCGAACCAAGCCAACCAGATCGACAAGTACACGGTGGCCATGGGGAAGGGAGAGGGCCTCCGCGATGGGGGACAACAGGGTGACGACGCGGACGGAGGATCAGACCCGTCACTCAGAGACATTATGCAAGCCATCAAAGACATGCGTGGCACAATGGAGCCCAAACTTGACTCGGTCACTGAGGAGGTTAACCTCCTCCGCGCTGACTTTCGGAACATGTCGGGCAGGGTGGCCGAGACGGAGAGTGGCATTGGGAATCTGCAGGCCAGAACAAAGAAGCTTGAAGAGCAGGTCGCCACGCTGGTGAAGGCCCAGGGTGACGTCGTAGCCCGCCTGGAGGATCAGGAAGGCCGGGCGCGACGCAGCAACGTCCGCATCGTAGGGGTGCCGGAGGGATTGGAAGGGCCGTCCATGGATTGTTTTGTTGAGGAACTGATACTGCAACACCTTAAGCCGAAGCGTCTCTCAAAATTTTTCTCTGTTGAAAGAGCCCATCGCGCATTGGGGGGGAGGCCCAAGCCTGGGGCCCCTCCGCGCACCATCATTGCCCGGTTCCTGAACTACCGGGACCGGGATGCCATCCTGCAGGACTCACGTACCACCGGGGACCTACGACTGGAGAACGCAACGATCCGTTTTTCCCAGACTTTACTTTACAGGTCCAGCGCCAGCGCAGGTCCTTTGAGGGCGTCAAGCGAGCCCTTAGGGACCAGGGTGTGCGGTATATGATGCTTTTCCCAGCACGGCTCAAGATCCTGGATGGAGAAAAGGTGTACTTTTCGATTCTCCGGCGGAGGCGAGCGACTGGATAGAGGGATGGCGGACCGTGGGCCGCCAGGGTGGAGCACGACGCCGGACCTCCAATGACACCTCTCGTGAGGCTGGGAAGGATATAGCACCAACCCGAGGGAGCCAGGAGCGTGAACGCCCGCCACCGGAGGACTGATGGTGACATAGGCCGCATTGAGGGCTACACATGGGGGAGGCAGGTAAAGGCGCGCGCCTCTTGTGCCCTGGTGAGTTGGGGGCCACTAGTCACGCTGCACAAACATTTTGAACATCTCCGAGACTGTAAGTGACCGCGCTGGCTGATGTGGACTGCTCGTCCAAAGGGTTCTAGGCGTTGGCCCGCTGGGGTTTGGGGGAGGGGGAGGGTGTGTGCTAATTTTTTGCTTAAGGGGTGGAAATCCGACAGTCAGTTGTGCCAGTTTCTGCGAGTTGTGGGCTTACGTTCCCTCAGTTAGTTGAAATGGGATTATTTGGGCGACAGGCACTCTGCAAGTTTTTAAGGTGGGGGTTGGGGGCCCACTTAGCAGGGAGGCAGGGAGGGGGGGCAGCCTGGGGGGTGGGATTGGTTTAATGGGAAGTTTAAGTTTAGCTCATGTCAATATATTTATTTCAATGCTGTTGTATTGTGGGGGCACTACGCAGTGGCAGGGTGGAAATCCGTCGAGGTTGTGGATTCACAGTGGGGATGGGGGATCAGGCTAAGATCAAAATATGGACATGGAATGTCAATGGGATGGGCAACAAGATCAAGAGAACTCTGGTATTACAGCACCTGAAACGCCATTCCCCAGATGTGGTGCTCTTGCAGGAAACCCACCTCCGGGGTAATAATTGCAGGGCCTTAGATAGGTTCGGGTACAAGATGGTAGCCCACTCCGGATTCACGTCCGGCTCGAGGGGGGTGGGAATACTGGTCCGTAGGAGTCTGCCAGTAACCGTATTAAATTCCTGGACAGAGGACGCTGGGTGCTTCGCGGCGGTGGCGGTGAGATGGGACGGACGTACGGTGCTCCTGTGCTCATGTTATATCCCGCCCGGCCTGCATGCCACACTCTACAAGAAACTGGGGACACACTTGGCGAACCTCCCCAACGGCACTCTGGTCCTGGGGGGTGACACTAACGCGGTAATGAACGTCGAACTGGATCGGTCAGGCGACAGACGGGCCAGCGGAGGGGAGACGGGCCTGCGGGGCTTCACGGACGCAATGGGTCTCTGCGATATATGGCGAACACGGTTCCCAACCCGTAGACTCTACACCTTTTATTCGGCCAGACATGGCTCCTTCTCGAGGTTGGACTATATTTTCACGCGGGGGGATCAGTTGGGAGATTTTGTAGACCCGTGTATTATGGCGCGAGGCATATCGGACCACTCTCCGGTGGGTGTTCTCCTTCGGGGGACGGTGGTAGACAGGGCTGCATTCCCGCGAATAGATCCATGGCGGTTAAAAGATACTTCGATTACTGATAAGCTTCGGGAGGGCTCCGAGAATTATTTCTCCGACAATCAGGGGTCGGTTACATCCCAGCTAACGTTGTGGGAGGCATATAAGGCGGTCCTGAGGGGACAGGCCCAGGCTTTGATCGGTGCCCAGAAGAAAGAGGAATCGCTGCAGATTCAACAGTTGGAGCGCGAAATCAAGTCTCTGGAGCGAGAGGCCAGTGCGTCGCCCTCGCCGGAGCGCAATCATGTTTTGGCCATGAAACACAGGGAACTTCGCTCGTTAGCGGAGGGTGAGGCACGTGCCTACTCCCTCGCCACGCAGCATCGGATATATGACGCAGGGGACAAGAGTATGAAGCTTCTTGCGTGGCTGGAGCGTCGTGATAGGGAGCGTTCCTGGGTTACGGAGGTGCGGGATGGTTCGGGGGCCCTGGCTTCCACGAGCGCGGCCATTGCGGAGGCTTTTGCGTCCTACTATGAAGGAGTATATACCCCAGTGTGCACTAGAACCGAGAGAGACTGTGGGGAATTCCTGCGAGACTTTGCGTTGCCTATGCTATCTCAGGAACAAACTGAGTGTCTGGATGCAGACCTCACAAGAGCGGAGCTGGGAGAAGCCCTCAATGCCCTCCAGGCCGGCAAGGCGCAGGGACCCAACGGACTCCCGGTCGAAATCTTTAAGAAACAGGCGAGTGTAGTACTGGAGCCCATGCGACGCATGTTCCTTGAGGCACGGGAGGTGGGCGTGCTTCCGCCCGATCAGAGAGAGGCCACGATTGTGGTCATTCATAAGGCCGGGAAACCGGCGGACTGCTGCTCGTCCTATCGGCCTATCTCCCTCCTGAACGTGGAGGCGAAGGTATTGGCCAAGGCCTTAGCGACAAGACTGCTATCCGTACTGCCCAACCTCGTGCATGTAGACCAGTCGGGTTTTATGCCCCACAGGAGCACTCAGCACAACCTGCGGAGGCTCTATGGTATTCTGCACATGACTAAGGACGTGGGAAATGCACAGACGGCATTGATGGCGCTGGACGCCTCAATGGCCTTCGATAGCATCGAATGGCCATACCTATTTATGGTACTGAAGAGACTGGGCTTGGGCCCCGTGTTCGGTAGCTGGGTGAGACTCCTATACACGCAGCCGATGGCAAGGGTGAGGGTCAATGGGGTGACGTCCCGGGCTTTCGCCCTGTATAGGGGCACTAGGCAGGGCTGCCCCCTGTCACCGCTCCTGTTTGCCCTCGCCCTGGAGCCGCTCGCTCATTGGATCAGAAGAGATAGGGCCTTTTGGGGCCTGGCACTCACGGATTAATGGGAGGTGCGTATTTCTTTATACGCTGACGATATTGTCCTGTATATGGCCAGACCCTACCATTCAATGGCGCGGGCTCTCCACCTCTTCGCCCTTTTCGGTAGCTACTCTGGCTACTCGATCAATTGGGCCAAGTCGGTGGTTTATCCTCTGTCGGGTCCACCTCCTCGTATCCCGCGGGACTGCCCAGCATCGCTAGAGACCGCTGGATTCCGGTACTTGGGAGTGTACGTCACCAGAGACACAGGGGAGTTCTTCGCCCGCAATCTGGAGCCTCAACGGATGAGGCTGGGGGTGGACATTGGACATTGGAGGTCCCTGCCCTTGTCCTTGATGGGGCGCGTGGCGCTCTTTAAAATGCTGGCGCTGCCAAGACTTCTATATATCCTCCAAAACACACCGTACCTGGTCCCGACGGCGACATTCAAGCGGATCTCCCGGGAGTTGCGGACGTTACTTTGGGACGGCGGCAACCCGAGGATTGCGTTGCAGAAGCTTACGAGGGGGGTGTACGACGGGGGGCTGGCCCTCCCGGACGTTCAACTCTACTACTGGGCAGCACAGTTGCAGGTGGTCAACGACTGGGTTTACGCGCCGACCTCGGAGCCGGCTTATAGAATGGATAGGCACGCTATGATTGGGGAACCTGCGAGCCATATCTCTACTCCCGCAGGCGGGGTCGGGATCTGCCCGCGCACACCGGGGTGGTGCTCCACTGTTGGAGGGAGGCCAACAAATTATTGGGCTGGACGAACACCCTAACGGGACGGACCCCGCTTTGGACGGGCGATCAGCTAAAGGAGGTGGCGGGACTATCAGGCTATAGGGGGTGGAAACTGATCGGCATTGAGTATCTTGGTGATGTGTGGAAGGGGGGGGGCCCCGGTCCCCTTTGCGGCTCTGAAAAAAGAATACCAACTTAATGATTCCCAACAATACCATTACCTGCGCCTTATACATGCATTGCGAGCCCACATCCGTGCTGGCACTTCCATCCCGGAGTACTCCCCTATGGAGGACAGGCTCCTTCTCGACCCCATTCTAACGAAACCCACGTCAACGATCTACCGAAAACTTATTAATAATATGCCGGACCCCCTTGGTCCCCTGCGGGGCGAGATGGGAGGGAGACATTGGGACACTAGATGACGACGACTGGCAGGACGCCCTGCAGAGCCCTCGCGAGGTTGCGATCCGGCCGCGATTCCGCCTTGTGCAGTTAAAAATACTTCACAGGGTCTATTATCCCCGCACCCACCTGTTCTCCTGGGGTAGGACTCTATCGCCCTTGTGTGTGAGGGGCTGTCAAGGGGAGGGCTCATTCTATCACATTCTATGGGATTGCCCACTCATAATTCCGTTTTGGACCAGGGTGACGCAAACGATGGAGGGGGTGGTGAGGTCCCCGGTCCCACTGGAGCCCAAGTGGCTCTTGCTCATGATTAAGGGAGCCACAGACTGGACACGCCATAACGAGATTTGGTTGGGGCTGGCAGCAGGGGTGGCTAAACGCAATATTGCCAGGTGCTGGGGTGCACAGGCGCCCCCCTCGTGGGATCAGTGGCTCTGTGACTTGGATTGGTGTCAGAGGGCGGAGGAAACGGTCTATAGGTCCCGGGGATGTGTGACCAAATGGAGGAAGGTGTGGGGTCCCTGGCAAAGGTTTCGAGCCGTACAAGATGGGTTGGGATAGAAGATTGTTGCAATTACTCATCTGCATTTCCATGCATGCAAAATATATGACGAACTGTGATTCCTGTGACTGTATCATGAACTGCCGCTGTGTACTGTACTTGAACATGAGCAATGTTAATAAAAAGAATTAAAAAAAAAAAAACTGTCACTTTTAATGAATGCCTCTCAATGCAGTGATATCATCTGATGTACTAAGGTGAAACACTTTTTTGAGAAATATACTTTTTTAATTTTAAAGATACTTTCTCATATTTTTACATAATATTTGTTGCACAGTTTCCATGCCATGGCCCAGCTTGTGCCCTGCGTTCTTAGAGCAAAGAAGGGCTCTTAGAGCCAAGATAAGCCCTTGGCTCTGCTGCCCTATTAATTTGTTAGCTCGACCACCTATACTACAGTACTATGTATAACATTTATTCAATCTCCACCTCTCAATATCTCGCACTGGGGAGCAACATCTTGTTTGCCGAGATTCTGGCTGGTTTTAGCAGTCTCAGAAGAGCAAGTATTCCTACTTCTGGTTGTAATAAGGAAATATTGTGATTTACGAATTTCAAGAAGTTGTTTTAAAGTTACCTGTGCATGGTTTTAGCATAGAATGAAACAAACAACACTTAAATAATAATTTATTTTCCCAAGTTCCAGCACTCTGTCCTAAGTAATTCTATTTTCTTTTACTAACCATCATTGTCTGTCCTCCACCTGTTAGGCTGAATGCAGTTATTACTCTGACTGTCTTGTCTTAAGCCACACAGAAGCATGAGCATAATTTCTTCTTTGATCTCTGCTCAAAGCAGGCAGCCAGGGCCCAACGGTGCACTCTGAATCTACACAAGCATTTGCAATGCAATAGGTCTCGCATTTGCGAGAGTTTAAGCTATTGGCATTGCAAATGACAATGCCTTTTATTTATCTGTTTTGATAATTAACACATAAAAAATAAAAACCATTGTCATTTGCAATGCCAATAGCTCAAACTCTGATAAATGTGAGACCTATTTATCTTCAAAGAAGCGGCTGCCATTGTCCCAGGCTGCTTGGAAAGTGAAAGCATGCATGGCGCACTGAATGTTGCAGGAAAGCATGTCATGCCTGCAGTAGAAGAAACTCATTAAAGAAAACAGTGCTTACAGACTAAATAAGACATACGTGTAACAACAGAAGTAAAAGGGCCAATCTTCATGGGAGGTTACAAAAGAAGACAAGGAAGTACTAAGGAGGGACTAACAAGCCTATTAACGAATCAGAAGCCAGCATTTACGAAGGACAATGACACAAGCCAATGAAAAATATGTGTGGAGAGTGGGGTGGAGCTTCAAGTCCATACTCGAATACAGCATGACTCGTAGAGCAGCGCGTGCGCTGCCCAGGCTCGACCTAAAAAGTGATTATACACACTGCTCGGTCATTCATTGCACGGATTGTAAGGCCTTTGCAGTGCCTCCTCAAGTTCTTCATTGGATTCTGCTGCTCAGAGTCTGACTCCTGCAGCTGAGGGAATCAGACAGAGCTAATGGCAAACTCCCAGTGCTGTAAAAGCTCATTTGGCCCTAGTAGGCAGTAGTGCTGGGACAATTTTCGGACTTTGGGTGCTGCTTTCAATGTCACATCACTGAACTCATAGGGCCCAATTCACAAATGTAATTTGAGACAAAATCCTAACTTTACGACTTTCGGTATTCACAGAATGCATTTAGGAGTACTAAAGTTAGGATTCCTAACTTTACTACTCCTAAACTGAGAAAAATCCTAACTTTATGACTTTCGGCATTCACAGAAGGCATTTAGGAGTACTAAAGTTAGGATTCTTAACTTTACTACTCCTAAACTGAGAAAAATCCTAACTTTACGACTTTCGGTATTCACAAAATGCATTTAGGAGTAGTAAAGTTAGGAATCCTAACTTTAGTACTCCTAAATGCCTTCTGTGAATACCGAAAGTCGTAAAGTTAGGATTTTGTCTCAGATTACTTTTGTGAATCGGGCCCATAGGGATTCTGAAAAATCAAAGCATCACACAAATCTTGAGGTGAGGCACAGCAGGCATGTTTATCATACTGAATTAGACTCCAAAAAAAGGTGATAGTGAGAAAATTAACACTGAAAGTATATGAGCCCTTATAATACCCTGAGAATCACTCACTAAATTGCTGCCACCAGTAAAGGCTAGAGATTTAGAGGAGGCACTAGCCATACTTGATGCATAGAATGCCTCTGACTCCAAGTGGCCATTCCACTTGAAAGTTCTGCTGTAGAAACTGCTATGTATAGAACCAGCAGGTCAGGTCCTGATGAACCTGAGTGTGTCCAACCCCTTTCTGTTGGCCACGTGGCCGAGGCAGGGTTGCTCATTGTACCCTCTGTTGTTTGCTCTGGTAATAGAACCAATAGCCAACAACGAACCAGCTCGAGTTTTCTGTTGAGAATGGATTTTACTGTACTTTATTGGCAGCTCAGAGACAAAGCATACATCGACAAGTCCACATAAAATCACAGTTACAAAACTCATAAAATTACAGATAACATTTCAGTTTAAAATACATAAAAGTCAATCCATAAAGTGCATTAAAAGATTTAACTTTACAATCATAATTTGAGTTTGCTCGCGTTTATGTGCCACACTGAATAAAGTTATTTAGAAATTACAAACACAACGCGAATGCTGGTATCTGATTTGCACATTCTTAAAGCAAGATGACATTGTCTTGCCACCATTTGTTAACAAAGCGGCTTAATCCATTTAAAAAAAAAAATTTTTTTTTATTTATTTATCAAGCTTTTACAGAACATACAGGAAGCAAGATGCAACGTTCTAACCGCTGTTAGGCATGCACATGGTGTACAGTTGAATACAATTAGACATAATACAAACAGATCTAGTACAATTCAACATATCCGTGTGAGTAATTACTGTATAACATACTGTTGACTGTGGTGATATCGCTTTCAGCCACTCCAGAGCTGAACATCAAGAGCAAATATACGGGCATGGCCCCGACTCAACAGTCATTGTGCCCACCTAATATGGCCACAAGGGAGATCAGACAGCAAGTGTTGTGCGGGCTTGGGACGGCATGTTGCGATCAGTCTTGGACTGGTCCGATACCGTAGCAGATATGTATGTCGTGTAAAGTCCCCAGAAATTTTTGGGTGGCTCCTGGGGGGAAGTAGATCGCTGAAAGTCTCCGTCTGCGTACTGCAAAAAAGCATGTCGTGTGACCACTGCGCCATAGTGGGGGTGGGGCCGCGAAGCCAAGTGATCGCTACTCTACGTTTTGCTAGGAGCAGACCCATGTCTATCAGTCTGCGCCTCCCTTGTGGGATCCTTTTGGAATAACCCAGCAGGGCCAGGGCTGGGTCGAGGGGGATCTCCGAATCAGTTATTTTCGCCAGCTCACTAAAAACCAGCTCCCAAAATTTGTGTACCCTCGGGCAGGACCAGGCCAAGTGCATAAAGTCAGCCGTTGGTTCCGCGCATCTGTCGCAGGCAGGAACTTCCCTCAACCCGTATCTGTGTAATCTCTCCGGGGTGTAGTGTGCCCTATTGAGGTATTTAAAGTGGATCAGTCTGTGCCTGCCATTTAGCGAAATGCGCTGTGTACTAGTGCAACAATATGCCCACATAGCGTCATCGATCGGTTGCTGTAGGTCTCGTTGCCAGTCTAACCTGGCCTTGGAGTACTGATTTACCCTGTGGGACATAGCGATCTTATAAATATTGGAAACAATCTTGCGGGACGATTTAGCTTTGATAACATAGGTTAATTCCGTGACCTCGGGAGGCTCTAAGAGGTCCTCCCCCAATATGCCACGTAGAGCATGCCTCGTCCTATGGAATTGGAATTGTTGCAGTAGGGTATGAGGGGGCTCCCGCTGCTCCAGCTCCTCCCATTGTTTAACTACACCGTTGTGGAAGAGGTCGCCGGCCGTCTGAACGTTCAGTGAGCGCAATGCTCGTATCACCCCATGGTCTCTGCAGGTGGGTAGCCAACGGACCCAGTCGAGTGGCATGGCTGGGGAATATAACAAGGCTCCAGCTTGGAGCTGCAGTAGAAAATGCCAGGCGTGACGCGTAGCGTTGATGGAATCAAGTATACCTGTCCTGCGATCTGCATTGTCAAATACCAAGGCTGGGAGTGGTAGCGGATCAGCAACAATCGTCTCAAGGCGGATGGGGGGAGCGTCCGGAGGACCATGTATCCAGTAGTATGCGTGAGCACACTGCGCGGCTCTATAATATAAGTTTAAATGCGGAGCACCCAGCCCCCCATGTGGTACGGCATGGTTAGTGTCCGCCACCTAATCCGAGCATGGTTGCCCGCCCAGGCTAATTTTATCAGTAACGTCGTGACCCGACTGAAAAATAAGTTGGGCAATACCATGGGGATATTCATGAATAAGAACAGAAACCGCGGTAGCACCACCATCTTCATGATCGAGATTCTGCCGAGCAGGGACAGTGGCAACTTGATCCAAGTCTCCACGTCATCTTCCAACCTACTGACAGCCGCACCATAGTTTTCCCTGAAGACAACCTCGGAGTCGGGGTGCACCCGAATACCCAGGTACCTGATCGAGTCCGCAGACCACTGCAGTGGATATTCCGGCTCATGCGGCTTCGTGTCGGGAGTGAGCGGAACAGCGACAGATTTTGGCCAATTAACCCGCAGTCCCGAGAGGGCGCCAAAGTGCACCACCTCGCGCAGGACGGAGGAGAGGTTGTTTTCCGGGTCATATGTTGACACAATTAGGTCATAGTTCGACAATCTAACACCCCTGTGGCTGTGGTATTCATGTAGCGCACAGGCCATCGGCTCAGCCACTAAGGCGTATAATAATGGGGACAGCGGGCATCCGTGCCGCGTCCCGCGGGTGATGTTGAAGGGATCCGTCACCAGGTTACCAACTCGGACTCTGGCGGAGGGGTGATCATACAGCACCCCGATCAATTGTAGGAAAACCGGACCCAGACCCATCCTAGTCAAGACTTGGCGCATGAAGGGCCACTCGACAGAGTCGAAGGCCTTCTCCATATCGAGAAAGACCGCCACCGCCTTAATATCTTGCCGAATATGCTGTAAAGGCCCCAAATACCGTACGTAAATTGTAAGTGAGGTTCCTGTCTGGGATGAACCCAGCTTGCTCGGGGGCCACTAGGATCTGCGCAAGGGGAGCTATCCGGTTGGCAAGGATTTTAGCAAAGATTTTAGTGTCGACGTTTAGCAAGGAGAGCGGGCGATATGACCCGCACTCCTCAGGCGGCTTCCCCGGTTTAGGAATAGCAACTATGACGGCCTCCCTCATCGTGGGCGGCATCGTGCCAGTTTGGCACATATCATCAAAGAGCGTAGACAGATGCGGCAGAAGATATCAAGAAATGCTTTGTAAAAGGCCACGGTGAGGCCGTCCACCCCAGGGGCGCTGCCTGACCTCATGCCCGTCAAGGCCAGTACTATCTCGTCTTTTTCCACAGGTCTCATCAGAAACTCACGGTGTGAATTCGTGAGGGAGGGAAGTTTAATATAGGAAAGATAATCCGTGATTTCCTCATCCGTCCCGGAAGAGCGGGCAGAATATAATTCTGCATAATAACTTCGAAAACGTTCCGCTATATCTGCCTCCTCAGTTAGCACCTCACCTTCCGCTGATTTGAGTTCTGTGACTTGAGTTTTACTACGGCGCCTCCGAAGCAACTGAGCCAAAACCGCACCCGGCCGTTCCCCCTCCCCGTACGCGCGTGCCGTGGCGTATTTACCTAAGTGTTTAAGTTCAGCATCTGCTGCCTCCTGATATTCCTCCAAAAGGGTCTTAATTTCCGAAGCCACTGCGTCATCCGCATGTACCAGCTGTCGCTGCTCCAATACTCCCAGTTTCCTTTCTAGATCAGCCAGGCGTCTGCGAAGGTCACGGAGGACCCCCGAGTGCTTGGACATAGCTATACCCCGAATGTAAACCTTAAAGTTCTCCCAGATCACTTGAAAACTGTCCACCAACCCCACGTTAGTGGCAAAGAACGTCTCGATAGGCTCCGCAAGCTCGGCCTTGAAGGCCGAGTCCAGCAGCGAATAGGGAGGGAATCGCCATATGAACGGCGGTATACATTTCTTAGGGTAGCTATCGCTATCAACAGGGGGGAATGGTCAGACAGAGTACAGGGGAGGACCCTACACTCCCTAACATCCTCGTAGAGGGGCGTGGATGCCAACCAATAGTCTATCCTAGTATGTATGTTATAATAAGCAGAGTAATGTGTATATCCCCCCTGCAACAGGAATCTCGTGCGCCAAACATCACGCAGATCAAAACGAAGCATAGCGCACTCCAATGCCCTAGCGGCCGCAGAGGGACGTCTCTCGGGGCCCCCCGAACGATCCACACACGGGTTCCTGACCAAATTGAGATCCCCTCCCCAGAGGAACTGGCTATCCCTGTATTTAGTTGCTACGGACACCAGCGAGTCAAAGAATGCGGGGCAGTCGTAATTTGGACCGTATATATTCACAAGTACTAAAGCAATGCCCTTCCCCTGACATCTAGATATGGTGTATCTGCCGTCTCTGTCAGTGTCGAGTGGCTCCAGAGTGTAGGGAGATTTGGGGTTAATCCATGTAATCACCCCTCTGGCGTGTGTAGTAAAACCTGAGGCGTGTATGTTGTCCCGTAGACCTCTGCTGCGTAGGAAGGGACTGTCAAGTGGAAGGTGCGTCTCCTGTAGCAGGGCAACGTCTATAGCATGATTTTCTAAATAGTGTAATACCTTACGGAGTTTCCTGTAATCGTTTAGACCCCTAACATTCCATGTGAGCGCTCTGAAAGTGTTAGCAGGTAAGTTCTTGCTGACATTGCTAGGTACCACCATCGCACTTGTTTGATCTCACCCCACATTTTGATCTTTATAGTAGGCGACATTCACTCTCACCATGTGCATGCTGATAAAAAACTTCTATCTGAAATGGCATCCGCTTGCTTCTCAACACCCACCAACCCCACTCCCACAGCAGACCTTCCCCAACTTGGTCGCAGTTGTTCCCCATCGACGTCCCAATTCCCCCCCCACCTATCCCCACCCCAAAAAACAAAGAACACTCCCAGGTGTGTTTCACGCGTGGGCGGAAGTTGCTCATCAGACAAGGAGCACTATCAGGCCAACATGAGGCCGCTCCCAAGGCACCGTCTCAAACATCTTATGCAACTATCAAACGTATAATGTCCCCCATTCCCTCCCCACAACTTTAGCCTGAGTTCCATATGCTTGTACTCCATGCCGGGCACTGCCTGCGCACAGGATACGCCTGGCCAGATGCCGCAGCACAGGCCCCGACCCCCCAAGTTAAAGTCAGCACTGTCGCTCGGCCCACAAACCCCGCCCCACACATGTAGCTAAGACCGTCCCCGCATAGAACCTGCCGCAACTCTGTGGAACAACAAAGGCATCCAGGGTGAGGGCCCATCCAGTTAAAGGAGCAAAAACAGTGTTTAAGGAGCCATATATCCCCCTCCCCAGTCCCACCAAATAACATCCCCAGCTCTATCCCAGGGCAAAGACCATACTTATCGCACTAAGGCATCAGACAAAGTTCAGTCCTGGTCCTCCAACTGTCCTCCCGCAGCCTCGCCAAGTAGCTGCCGCTCCGGACTGTGGCGCTGTTCTCCCGACCAGTCTTTTAGCGCCTTCTGTAGGGCCTTCGGGTCTGTGAAGATGTGGGATCAGCCCTGCCTGTTGACACGCAGCTTCGCTGGGTAAAGCATGGCATAATCCACTCCTAGATCGCGGAGCTGTTTTTTCATCGGGGCAAACTGCCGGCGTGCCTCCTGGACCCGGATCGTAAAGTCCGGGAATAGCGAGATCGTGGAACCTTCAAACCCCAGATGCTGCTTCTCCCTAGCCAGTTTCAGCGCCACGTCTCGATCTCAATAATTGAGTAATTTTACAATAATGGGACGAGGGGGCGCCCCCGGGGGCGGCCGGGGCCCCAAGGAGCGGTGCGCTCTTTCCACCACAAACATTGCAGAGAACGAGTCCTCACCCAGCAAGGTCTTCAATAGCTGCTCCGTGAATTGCTCCATGTTGCCAGTGTGTGTGGTCTCTGGTAGTCCCGTGATTCTGAGGTTGCAGCACCGAGAACGCGCCTCTAAGTCTTTGTTTTTTTCCTGCAGGACCCGTAGCACTCTGCCAAGTTGCTTATGTTCAGAGTCAAGTGTGGTGTGTGCTTCCTCCGCTTCCGTCAGCCTTCGTTCTGACATGTCTAGCCTCTCGGCATGCTTGTCTAGCCTCTCAGCCATGCGGTCCATTCTGTAGGATGCATCCATCTTCGTGCCAAGGGCTGAGATACAGTTCTGCAGGCTCTTCTCCATAGCCACTAGCATGCCTCGGATATCCGGACGCGATTCTTCAGCGGACTGCTCCTGCATTCTGGAGGCGTCCTCCGTGGATGTGTCTCTGGACTTGGACCTTTTCTGTTCGAACGATAGCTTCGGTTGCGTCCTGTCGACTCTGCCCATCCTAGCCTCCAGTAGGCCGCACAACCGGCAGATCTCCACCAATCCGGGGGGGAAGCGCAACTGGAGGGGAGACAACGCGTTATGTACAGCGGGCTCCCTGAGTCAGCAACCCAGGTGGCTCCTCCGGCCAGAGGTGGCATCAAGCAATATCAGGCCAGTAGCACTCAATCCAGGGAGGGTTCCAGCACACAGCTCAAAGCCCCAAGACCACGCCGCCGCCCGCCGATGCCCACACCGGTTCCCAAAGCTGTCTCTGCTGCGTTGTTGAGAGCAGGGGGAGGTTGCTCTGACCCCCAGCCAAGCCCGCTCGCAGTCGCTCCCGCAAACGGGCAGTATCAGAGAAGACGTAGGGCCCCCAACCGCAGTAAGCAACCCAGAGGGTCTCGGTGTCCGCAGTAAGCAAGTCTAGGTCCCCTCCGTAGCTCAGACAAGCAGTCAGGCCAGATGCCTTCTCTCCCAATGGCAGCCACCAGTACCAAGTATAGCCATGCACCAGGCTATCAGAGTCTCAATGGCAGGCCCCGCTCCCGGCTCACAGCACAGCCCCCACCAAAGATTCCCCAGGGGGGGACTCCGCAAGTCCTAACTGGGCTGGTCACTCACTTGCATTGCACAGGCAGATGACATCTGGGGCTCCCCGAGTCTAAAATGGCGGCCTCGCGGCGTGGAAGCTCCTCTGCCCACAGCTATTTGATGCGGGGGATGGGGCCGCCCCAGGCGCGTGTTCCAAGACGCCTGCAAAGCGCTCTGAGGACCAAGGTAGGGCAGCGAGGCCTCAACACCCTCGGCGCCTCTGGCTCGCCCCCGCGGGGCGCGGGTCTCCGGCGCAGGATCGGAAGCATGCAGCGAGGCTCTCCCCCGGAGCGCACCGAGTCCCGTGCCTTAGCCAAGTAAGGGATGCCACATACCAGGAGGTTCCGCTGGGGTAGGCAGAGCCTGAAATGCACCGCCCGCACATGCAGCGGCGCTCCGCATGCACTCCCCGCTCCAATGCAGCAGCAGTCTCGGGCGAACGCCGCCCACTGCACCTACGCAAGTCCGGTGCGTGAGGCCTAGCCGGGCCGGCGTCGGCGGTCGTTCTAACTTCGTGCAGAGAGGCAGCACGGCGGTCGGGGGCACTTAAAAACGTAGCCACAGATCTCCGGAGAACAGCGGACGCTGTCTCGAGTCTCACAAGCGTTGCAGTTGCCGGATAGTTTTCGGATCTTTTGACGGTGTTACGGAGCACTCGGCTCAAGCGGCCATCGTGGTCACGAGCAAGCTCCGCCCCCGCCTAATCCATTTCTTTATAGGTTTCTTGCACGCAGTACAGAAGAAGAGAACACATTTCTCAGTTTCATCAGCAGATTTACACAATGGGCATGTCTTGCTTTTAGGATCAATCTTTGACCATATACTTTTAAAAACAGCGAACAGTAAGACCCCAGTCCTAGATTCAATATATAAGCTTCATTCAACAGGAGACAATATAAAATCCATATAATCTTCAAATCTATATTCCAACTTCATCAGTAGGAACTTACCTTTCACATTGCCTGCTCTTGTGTATTGTTAGCAATTTCTCAAGTACACAGTACCAATACCTTTCCTTTATTTTTTATTTTTTTTAAATATATTTATTTGCATTTTGTCAAACATATAGGTTACAATGGACATATATGAGAGAGTGGGAAGGGGGAGGGGAGAGGGGAGATAGGTGATCAATCAGATACGGATGAGACATTGGATAAACAATCAGTACAGATACAGGAGAGGGCCAGCGGTCTTGTCCGGTGCAGTCTCAGACTGTGACGTATCTTAAGTCCATGTGGCTAGTGACTGACCATAAATGGCATGTTTAATATACCAACAATCCAAAGGACCACTTTTAAATATCCATGCAAATCTAAGAGCCAATACCTTTCCTTTATTGCAAGGTAAGTGCGCTTACTGATGCGTGAGACATTATGCCAATATTCCCGAAACCATAAACTAGTTAATGAGCGATTTATATGTTTCAACCATGGAATTTTTGTCGCCATCAAGTGTAAGAGTTCAGAGAAGCCTTCTCTATAGACTCTAAGCTCCCCCCTTTGACCATATTCTTACCCAAAATGTGGTAGGGCGCAACTCAGAGTGGCAAGTAATAGATTTCAGGCCCAGATCTAACCTAATGGGGACTAGCGGGTACTCTTCAGGAGCTTCAGGAAGGCCTTTATAAAAACATTTTCTGTCTTCTCCAGACTATCCATATTACAATGTCCCCATAGTTCAGGCCCATAAAGGACTGCACTAGTAGCCTGTGCTCTACATATCTCAAGTCCTGGCGATCCTGGGTAAGTCCTGCCCTGTTAAGGAACTTAATTAATGCACTTGATCTATGTTTTAGCAAGAGTTTACTTTTAGCAATCTCCTCACGCCACACGTGCGAGTCTGATATCCTAACACACAAGTAATCAAACTCAGTTACTCTTTCAAGGGCATTGTTGCCCAATTTTATTTCCCCCTAAAAAATTTATGCGGGTTGCATGCCATAAATTTTGTTTTTTCCTATATTTATTTCCAGACTATATAAATTACAAAAGGTAACAAACCCATGGAGTAAGATTTCCAAACCTTTCTGGGTTTTGGAAATGAGTAAGGTGTCTTCCACAAATTTTTATATGCCAAACCTGGTGAATCATTCAAACACTTTGTTAAATAATCAGTGCACCCGATAATAAAAAACAAAAAGGAAGAGGGTGGGTGCCAAGACGCAATTGTGGCCCACACCCTTGTTGACCTTTATCTTCTCAGTCAACTCTCCATTTAAGCCCCAGCTCACCTGGGCAAAAGTCTCAGTGTGTAAATGTCTAATTACAACTAATACATCATGGTGCAACTAATAATCTCCCAGTGTAACTCCCACAGCTTCTCTCTAGGGACCTTATCAAAAGCAGATATTAGAACAATAAAAGCAACGTATAAGCTGCCTCTTGCAATGTCACTGGTCTTCCACCTTAACAGAAGAAAGCAAAAGGTTTGATCAACAGTGCTGGTCTATGTCTTGAACCCCACTTCAAACTTGCCCAAAATGTGATAGGTCACCCAGACTGTAAGTTTGTGCAGCATCTGTTTGCAAAATATTTTCTGCAAATTATCAAGCAAACTAATTGGGCAATAGATAGTAGGATCAGTACGACTTCCCTTCTTCAAAAATTGACACTATCTCAGCTCCATTCCAAGAATCAGGTATTGGTGCCCCATAAACAATTGCATTAGAGACAGTATTAATGTATAGGCTCCAAATATCCAGTTCATATAGAAAGAGATCTGAAAGTATTTCATCCAAGCAAGGAGCTTTGTTTTTTTTCTGATCTTTAATTGCCATCAACGCATCCTGCAGTGAAAAGAAGACTGGATTTACTGGTTCAAGATCATGCTTGTCTGTGTAAGTTTCACATGAAAAGTTAATAGCCTCAGTTTCTAATGGGTCATTATATAAGGCATCAAAATGCTTCACCCATTCAGTTGGCTGAATGTACACTTTGTGTCATTACGCCTAGAGGCGTCAAGAAGATCTCCCCATGTTCTACGCTCCCAGTCTGATTTGGCTTGCTTGATACAATGCCAAAACTCCCCTCTAGAGGATTTATTGTCTCACTAATCCCCAATTCTATTGCCTGTATAAGGTTTACTTTCTTATTTCTACACTCCTTATTAAACCATTAATTGTTTTTGTTGAGCTTGGCCCGATGGGAAATTTCTAATAAAAAAATTACTAAGTTGATTAAATATTTGGTTTTGTGCTTTCACTAATATAAAAGGGCTGGGTATGATTTCTATAAAAACTCTCCTGTTAAAACTGTTTTATTATATATAAACTTAATTGATTTGAGTAGTATTAATGATTTTGTCCCATTTCACATTTTTCCTATTTGTGATGGCTAATTTATTATTTTTAGGAGAAGGGCTATCCATTTGCACTTTAATCAATGATCCTTTAAGATGGAAACCCAGGGGGTTATGATCGTTTTCATATTTTGAATAAACCTCCATATCAACTAAGTCACTCCATTTACAGACATCCATTAATATCTAATGAATGCAAAAAAAATGTAAGCTTAATGAAATAAAGGGAAAGGGGGTGAAAGAGGATACATGTACGCCAATCCATCAAAGAAAATTCTATGAGTGGAAAAAAATAAAATGAAGGTTAACAGTAGAACAATGCATGGTAGTAAAATAAATAGGAAGCTATAGATAGACATAAAAAATAAGGCATCGGAAATAGAAAAGAGGAAAGAAAAAAGAGAATACAAAGTAAGAAAGAAGACAAAAGAAGAAGAGTTGAGCAAAATATTATAAAATCTCAACAGAATTAAATGTGCATACTTCGATATATTTATTATGCCATGCAACTATCCCGTGGATGTCAAGGGAGTATTCTTAACAACAATAGCAGATACATAATCAGTAAATAGTGACCACAGTACTTCTCGTTTGGTATTAATTTCAAGAAGTTGCAGATTGTATCTGTTTTGTCTATGGTTGTGGCACACTAAGTTCCACCATCGTTAAACAGTGATATTGTCAGTAGATTTCCAACTGGAAGTGATTACCTGTAAACCAATGGCAATACGGAGGTCCATCAATTTACCAAGCATTCTATTATGAGACCATATACAATATTTTTCACGAAGAAATAATTTATCCAATAAAAATGGAGTAGGTGTACCGGTAATGGCCTGAACTCATGACCACAACTGAACCCAAAAATCAGAGACAGTTGAACATAGAAAGAACATATGAACATAAGTACCTATTTGGGAATTACATCTCCAGCCAGTATCTTTACGAAGGAGCTTGAGTTTAGATAAGTGTAGTGGAATGTAAAATAATCTATTGTAAAAGAAATATAAAGTTTGTGTAAGGCTTGCTGAGCGGGCTGTAGAGTGAATCGTTGACCAAAGCTTATCCTATGTTGAGGGGGACAAGGTGTAATGTAAATCAGATTCCAATTGAATCACTTGCTTAGATTTGGGTCTATCACATGTGGATTTAGTAAGCATTTCATATATGACAGCAGCTTTAGAGGATTTATGAATGGAAAATGGATTGATCTAGGAGTCTTTGTGATGAGCATCATGGGTCATGAAGGATTGTAGAGAAGCTTGAAGGGCAATTTTCAAGTCAGTACATTGCTTATGCATCGTAGAGGGAAGATTGTATGTACGAGAGAGTGATTCGAAAACGAATAATTGAATCATTATGAATTAGCTGTGAAATGGCAAAAAGACCCTTGTCTAACCAAGTCCTCCACATCAATGCCTTTCCCTTGTGTTTGATCCATTTATTATACCAGATAGGATTATGAAGGAACTGTTGAGGGAGGTATTTGTTAGGGACAAAATGAGGCTTCAGTAAGGAACATGAGTGAGAGACTCCTGATGGCATCCAGAACTTAGGGAGTTTAGACATAAAAAGAATATGTCAGAGAGAGAATGGAGATAACAAAGCTAACTCAAGTTGAAACCACAATTTAGACATAACATAAGTGGAATCCAGCAAACCACCCTGAATCTCTTTTGTACCAAACGCTGTGTGATAGTGAAAAAAGTTAGGAAAATGAACACCCCCTAAGGTCTTGGGAAGTTTTAATCTATCCAAAGAAATCCTAGACTTTTTCCCACTCCAAAGGATACTAGATAAAATGTATCCATAGTAACAAAATATTTCTTGGGTATTTTAACAGGTAACATCATAAGAAAGAAGTTTATAATTGGTAAGATCATCATTTTAATAGTATACAAACGACCGCTCCAGGACAAGAACAGTGACCAATCTTGTGTGAGGTGTTTTTTAATTTTAGAGAGTAAGGCGTCCATATTAACTTTCAAATTATCCCTGATGTTATTATTATACCAAATCCCTAGACATTTAATTTTAGTGGGATTCCATGATAGACCTGACTCTACATAAGGAGATTTACTGCAAAATGTATTTCAAATTTGTCTAAATTAAGTTCAAATCCACATACCTCCGAATATATTTGTAATTCGTGAAAGGAAGTGGGAAGAGAATTTTCCGGTTTAGAGACAAAAAGAATAATATCATATGCATAAGCGGAGTATTTAATATGTGAATCTTTAACTTTAAAGCCAGAAAATGTTTCACAGTGTTTCAGCTGATAAAGGAACAGCTATAAAGCAAGAATAAATAGCAAGGGAGAGAGTGGCCATCCTTGTCTAGTTCCCCAATTAAGAGTAAAGTAGGGAGACTGTATCCCATTTCCCATAACCCAGTGGTCTTCAAACTTTTTAATGTCGCGCCCCCCAGTGAAAAAAAATAATTACCGGGGCCCCCCCTCAAAAATGTTCACAATTATTCTATTAAACTGGCAATGTTTAAATATGTTTAGACTTATTTAAACATTGCAGTCGGGGAGAGGATATGGCCTAACGGCTAGGGCGGTCGACCTCAAATCTGGGGAACAGGGTTCGTGTCTCGGCAACGACGCTCAACATCCTGTGATTCTGGGCAAATCACTTAATCTCCCCGTGCTTAACAAAAATGAATGTGTCCTTATGTAACTCAACTGGTGCTCGTGTAAAGCGCTCTGATACCTGATACCTTTGGGTCAAGTTCGTGCTATTTAAAACTCCAGAAAAAAAAAAGTTCTGTTATCGTTTTTAAAATGCAATCAAATACATGATTATTAAACATACTATTCTGGTCAGGCAGGCCAAACTAACGTGAAAAAGTATCTACTGTGTAAATATTAGAAATGGAGGTAGAGGTTTTGAAGAATATTTGGAGTCCCTTCCCTTTTGACACCTTCTCCTAACCAGGATATAATTGATAAAAGATGTTACTGATGGCCCCTTATATTTTTTCAGCTTAGAACAAAGCACTGTTATCAGCATAATGCTTCTTTTGGCCAGAGCCTGACTCCCCCCCTAGGATCACTTGAGGCCCCCCTAGGGGGGCCTGCCCCTCAGTTTGAAGACCTCTGCCATAACCGATGAATGTGGCGATGAGTAAAGTAATGCGATCAACTGCAAAAATTGTGGACCAAAACCATACCATCTTAACGCGCTCATAAGGAATTTCCAATTAACCCTATCAAGTGTATTAGTGTCAGGCTCATGGAAAGAGCGATAGGACTACGCATTTGAGCCAAAACACTACTGGTCAAACATGCAGCCATCTTGGAACGTCTTTCCTATTTGTTATACCGAACTATAACATAACCCTGAACTCTCCCTTGATTAACTAAAACTACCAAATCACCGAGGTAGATGTAGGACAACCACTATTTCAGTAGGATTTATTTTGAATACTTAGCGTACTCGACCCCTACTCTGACATTTACGCAAACTTCAACTAGTTCCCCTCTATCTAGGCCCCTCCTCAAGGCATCAATTCCCTCTATCTAGCAGACTTCTGACCCTCCCACTCCTACCTAATTCCTCGGCAACGCAACAATTCATTCCACTTCTCATACTCTCTGACCACCCCACACCCAAAAAAGAAAAAAAAGAAAATAAAAATTCCATTCTCTGACCCCTTAACTCTATTGCAACAAAGACATGGAGTTAACAGGCCTGCACACTTACTCCATTAAATACCCCCCTAACCTTACAAAAAAAGCGGCAAAAAGTTTCAAACATAATTTATTAAAATCTCACCCAGAAATCCCAATATCTGACACCTATTTTTCAAACCATAAAGGACATCTAACAAATGACATCATATTCTATACCAAGAGAAGGGCCCAATGGCGGAAAGCCTTTCTCGCCTTATTCTCGATTTCATCCACTAAAAAAACACCACATGGGCTTACACTATCCATCATTCCCTCCACGTTCTATAAGGCGGCAGCAACAATCACCATATATCATAATGGAATCATCCTCATGCAAGCCTCAGACCAAAACCTGAATCTACTGGATAACATATTTCCGCACATCAAAGATAAGGTGGTGAGACACCTTCCTACCTCCCCAGCAGACCTCTCTCCCTGCACTCAGCCCGACCAACCACATGACCTCCCCACTAGTCCTCCTCCCTCTAGCTCCCATTGTCTACACTCACCTGCCCCCGCCCCATTTGACCCCACACTGTACGACATACATCTCCCCATGGCCTACTCCTCCCACAACTCCACTGACACTTCCTCTATTCCTATCACTCTGCACACAAGTGTCCCCACTCCTCTAGCTGTCCCATCCCGCATCCATTCCCCCTCCCACACATTACACAACTCTACCCACCCCACCGATCTCGCTATGCCTAGCATACCCACTACAAACTCGGCCCCAACCTCTCCCTACACCATTACATCCGATCAGCCAGCACTCCTTCAGGCCTCCTCTCCCCTCACGTCGAACTTTACCGCCTCTCCCCCTACAGCTCAAAACATTACCCCGTCGCACCCCCTCTCTACTTCCCCTCTTACATCGGATCACCACACTAAAAAACAGCCACTAATCGAACCTCCTCACTTCTCGCCTCACGAACACAGTCTTATATCCCCACCTCACCTACCCACAGACCGGCTGAGAAATAAGTCAACTCTGGCTCCTGACCCTAGACTCGAGGAGATATTACTAGCCCTAAGTCAAATTAAAGATGACATCCAAACTCTTCATGACCTTATCCTGACACAACCAAACACAAAAGCGAGTTTCCGCCAACAATCACACGCTAGGTCCACGTCACAGAACCCCCCTAGATGGAAATCAATACCTGACCCCAATGCCTTAACCCGCCCATTCAGAATAAAAAACTCACTCTCACCGCAAGATCTTACCTCTCTACTTCAGTCCTACGAACCCCCATCTCCGTCCCTTCCCTCGGTGCACACAGACAACACACGGATACTGTCCTCTATCCAAGCCATCCCTCCCAACCCCGATAGAACCAGTAGACACGTCACCAGAGGTATTGTTGAAAAAACCTCAAGAAAGTTCCCATCTCACAAAACCACAACATTATACCTACCAAGGCCAGGTTAAAATGTATCCTACTAAACTGTAGGTCAGCAGCGCGTCATGCCGCTGATATAGCTGACCTCATACTAAACAACGAACCTGACCTCATAATCTTAACGGAAACATGGCTAAACGACTCATCCGCGCCCATCCTGGACATACTAGTCCCACCTAACTATCACATCACAAGACTAGATAGAATTGACAGGCTTGGAGGAGGTATTGCCTGCATACACCGGAACTACCTCTCTGTGAAACATCTCATCTCCCCGGGTTTCACCTCCTGTGAATACCTACATCTTGAAATCTCTAATAATAACACTCTTATATGCTCAATTCACTCATTATACCATCCACCAGGAAACAACCTTACCTTTATTGAACACGTAATGGATATCCTAGCTACAAATGCCGATCTCCAGAACAAGCAGATTTTCCTTGGAGACTTCAACCTCCACTGGAATGACCCGGACGACCCGGAGGTCAATAGCCTAAAAACTTTCTTGACTGACCTTAACTTATCCCAAATTTGTGACAGCCCAACACATAACAAAGGATCAATCCTAGATCTGGTAATCTCCAAAGCGGACTACACCCAATTGGATTCTATCCTCCCTTGTGACTGGTCCGTCCATCACATCATCACTTTCTATATCAACGAAGTAGTTAAACCACTCCATGTCCAACCCAAGAGAACGAAAATCTGGAAGAGAAACCTAAAAACATCAATCCCGACTCACTTGCAACCGCTTGCCCTATCTTAACGCCCCCATCTGACAGCTCACATGAAGTACAAGAGCTAACCAATCACTACTTCCAATCTATGAACATATTATTAGACAATTTAGCCCCACTACAATTGAAAAGTATCTCAAACAAAGTTACAAACCCATGGTATGACGGTAGGTTAAATGAGGACAGAAGAACACTAAGAACAATTGAACGTCAATGGAGAGCAGCACCTTCCTCCCCTCACCTCAAATTACTCAGAAACACAAGAAACGCTTATTACAGGAAAATTAGACGCTCAAAAATCGACTTCTTCAGCAATCAATTGAACCAATCCAAGAATCGCCCCAAAAGACTGTTTGAAATAATCAAGCGCAATCTAAGGGTGTCTCCCACTCACCTCAAGTGAATGCAGAAACACTCCCTAACTGCGAGGTTTTCGCATCATACTTCACAAAAAAAACGGAAAACCTTAAGACAGACCTATTGAAGGACCTATCAGCCCTCTCCAACCCTCACATGAGCGCCTCAGGGACCCCCTGCAGGAACCCGCTTAGCTGTTCCGCAAAGCTCGACCCCAAAAACAATGCAGACTGGTCCTCATTCAACCTCTACAGCGAAGAAGCTATTCTAAAAACGCTTACGGCCTTAAATCCCTCCAATCACTTCGCTGACCCACTCCCAGCTTCCCTCCTAAAAGACCTCATACCGACATTAGTGCTTCTATGGACCAGGATTATAAACAGCTCTCTGCTTCAAGGATCCATCCCTGATATCCTCAAAGCTGGTCAGGTCTCCCCCATTTTAAAGAAATCATCAGCTGACCCAGCTGACCTAAATAACTATCGCCCCATATCTAACATCCCCACCCTGGCCAAACTACTAGAAAAATGTGTTCACACGCAACTTACCCACCACATTGATCACTTCAATCTGCTCGACAAATTCCAATCCGGCTTTCGATCAGGGCACAGCACCGAATCCGCCATGACCCACATAATAGATGATGCCTTAAAAATACTGGACCAAAACAAAGCATGTTTACTAATCCTACTGGACCTATCCTCCGCCTTCGACACCGTCAAACATGACAGTCTATTAGACCTCCTGAAACATAGAATGGGGCTTTCGGGAACGGTTCTCAACTGGTTCACTTCCTTCCTTCAAAACAGAACACAAAGTTTCAAGACCAATCAATCTTTATCCAAACCTACTCCTGTCACTTTAGGAGTACCCCAAGGCTCCTCCCTCTCCCCTACACTATTCAATTTGTTCATGGAGCCACTCACAGAACTTCTCAACTCTGCAGAGATCCAATATCACATGTACGCAGACGACACACAACTCTACATTAAGGTACATTCACTTGAGGACATCAAGTCCCTTAATTCGACGCTACAAAAAACGCAGACCTGGCTGGCAAACAGCCATTTAAAATTAAACACCCTAAAAACTGAATTCCTCCTAATTGCGCCCCCAACCAAACAACCACCATCATGGAGTGGATGAAGCACCTAACAGCACTAGACGGCCAACCGCTCATGATCGATTCGGCCAAATCGCTAGGTATAACTCTGGACAGTAAGCTTAATATGCAGAAGCACATCAGTGCAGCAGCAAAAGGAGCAACATTTCAAATGAACACCCTAAGAAGACTGGAAACCCTTCATACCCGCAAATGACTTTAAACAAGCAGTCCAAACGCTAGCAATACCCAGAGTGGAATATGGGAGTATCGCTCTCTGCGGCCTCCCCAGAGCAACGACAGCCCCACTAAGAGCATCTATCAACACAGCCGCCAGGCTAATCACAGGCTCCAAAAGAAATTGTCACATCTCCCCGGATTTGCGTGCCCTTAACTGGCTACCCTTTGAGGCCAGAATCCATTTGAAAATCGCCTGTATGACACACAAGGCAGTGCATCACAAAACACCACATTACCTTGCTGAGAAACTAGTTCCTTCGGGCGGCACCAGAACTAACAGGAGCTCATATAACCTCCTGTTGAAACCACAACGTTTAAAAAAAAAAGAAAACTTATAACCGTTCATTCTCAGGAATGGCCCCTAGGATTTGGAATGCCTTACCCCCAAATACAAGACAGAACCCTCACGCGGCATCATTTAAAAAGGAAGTTAAATCGATTCTCCTGACAAAATTCACTTGATCTATTTGATGCAGGACTATAGATAGGTGTTATGCTGGATCTATTACCGTCTGTTTGGACTTATTATAAGCATTATTATTTTTATATGTATATACCTATTTCCCTCTGGCTATTCCCTCTTTTTTCTTTCATTTATTTGTTGTAAAGCACTCTGATACCCGCAAGGGTCTTGTCCGCGCTATATAAAACCTTCTAAATAAAAAATAAATAAATAAAATCAAAAGTCTTTTCAGCGTCTAGGGTAAGCGCAGCCAGGGATTGATTGTATAAATATTCTTTGCTAAGAATATTCAGGAATGTACAGGAATTGTCAGTAAGTTCCTATTCTTCACGAAGCCAGATTGTTCAACACCAATTAAGTAAGGCATGAAGTCTGTTAGTCTATGGGATAATGCTTTTGCGAATTTTTACAATCTGTATTATTAAGCAAAATAGGTCAATAATTTTTACAATTGGCAAAATCTCGATATTTTTTCAGTATAAGGCAAATCATGGCTTCAGTGAAAGTGCTGGTAGTGTTATTTAAGGAAAGGGAATGATTATTAAATGTAAATAATCTGGGAAAAAGTAGTTGTGAAAATTGTAGGTAGAACTCTATGTGAAGCCACCAGGCCAAGGGGCCTTACCAGTGTAAGACGTTTCACTGCTGTATAAAGTTCTTCAATGTTTAGAGGGAGTTTAAGAATGGAAGCATCTTTTAAGTTGGGGATTTTTTGCTATAAGGTGAGCAAAATAAGAAATCTTGGGAGGGGTGTGTTCTGGAGTGTACAAAGCCTGGAGTGTGCAATATCTGTGTCACAAAACAATTGTACACCTAAGCCGTTGGTAATAGACTTAATAGATGATTTTTCTTTCTTGCATTTTCAATAATTGGCTAAAAGGGTGCCTGTCCTGTTATTACCATCATAGTATCTGGCATAAATTCCTTTTTCAACCATTTTTATTGATTTTAACATATTAATTCAAGCATCGTACAATTTGTCTCATCAATTATCGACATGTACATTCACTCCCTAGTATATAGAGGCTTAGCTGGGTGGCTGGAGCCGATGGTTCAGCAACAACATTCTTTAAAAAACAGGTAGCAAACTACAGATCACTATATGACATACAGATAAGAAAACAGTAATATGACATGGTAGGTGTTGGGTATGGGCTTACAGTACAGGAACAATAACACAAACTATCCAGATGGAACATCTCCCATTTACTAGCTTTGTCCTTCCCCTGTCATGAATACCAACTGAGTCGACAACCAAGAGGAAGGGAGAGAGGGTCACCCGCTCCGCTTATGACAATGGAGCTCAATTCAGGCAATTCTCATCAATGTAGGTTTGGGGGTACTACTTTTCAACTGGCTAAAGCATCTTGTTAGACCTGCAAGTCTTGCAGGAGGGCATCCCAAGATGCTGCCAGGGGGACCCTGTGGAGCCCTTGGACCTCCTCGCGATGTAGCGTCACAGCTGCTGCCCTGCCCCATTTTAAGGTAACCACACACCAATGCTGCATGGGTGGAATGGTGGTCACTTTCCAATGCATTGCTATAGACCATTTGACTATGAGAAGTCCCAGGTCGATGAATCTATTGGTGGCTTTTTGAGTTTTACGCTCTTTATACACAGCCAACAGGACTCCCTCCATGGTAAGTATGTCGTAACGCCCCGTTATTTCAGAAAGAGTGTTAGTGATTTCCTTCCATTTAGTGGCCACTACAGGACAATCCCAGAACATGTGGACCATATTGCCGGGTGGTGCTCGACATCTGGGGCAGTGAGCGGAGGAGCCGTACTTTTTGTGCAAACTGACAGGAGTGAGGTACGCTCTGTGCAATATGTTGTGCCGGATGTACTGGAATTTGGAGTTTCAAGAGTGTTTGCGTGGGTATTGAAGGACTTTATCCCACTACTTTGCCGTGAACTCATGCCCCAGATCCCCTTCCCTGCCTCTACGTGTTATTAACAAGGGGTTGTGGGGCTATACGCCTGCGCCTTGGCAAGCCATGTGACAAGTCGGCAGCCGTTGCCCATTATGTGGAGAGTATGGCCCATCAGGTGATGCTCTGTGTTCATTATGTGCCATAAGCAGCCTAGCTCGGCCACCAAAGTCCCATGTGCTAGGAAGTGTCCAACCAGGAGATTATGTTCCGCTTGCAAGTGAGCAAATGGCATCAGTGTACCGTCATGGAAAAGATCCCCAACGGTTTCCACTCCTGCGTCAGCCCATGTTCTAACACCCTCCCTTCCAATGTATGTACAGAAGGTCAAAATAGTGTCTAGTAATTTTTCGGCTGAGTATGGAGTAAGGCCTGCCGTAAGGCATAAGCCCGCTTGCAACTGTTGTATGCCACTCTCATCAAGGAGTTAGCCCCAGTGAGGAGTCGTGCTTGAGGGTATCTGGCATTAATCTTAAGGAGCATATCACAAGCTTTTCTGTGGTGAATTCATTAAATTGTATCTTGGCTGCCATTAGTGCATCAAGATCAGATTTATTATATTTAGAAGTATAGTAAGCAGCCGCGGTCCATGCAGGTAACAGCGGTGGGGCCGCGTAAGGGGTATTTCGAGGGACGAAGCAGAGGGAAAATTAATTATTTATTTCATTTTCCCTCGGCATCGTCCCTCGAAATCCCCCCTCACGCGGCCCCACCACCCCACCGCTGTTACCTGCACGGACCGCGGCTGATAGTAAGCATGTTTGAGTGACTTATTGGAGTTTAAATTGGAAGTGGATTCTTTTTCCATTGCTTTGTTTTGGGAGGAAACATAATTAATTAAACATAATTAATGATGAAGCTGCTTTAAAGCGTCCCAGGCAAAATGATAGGATCATGCACCGTTGTAATTCAGCTCAAAATATTTTGAGACAAAGGTTTCATACGAGTAGATGAAGGATTTTTCAGAGAGGAGGGAGTTATTAAATCTCCAACGCGATTTGTGTTTTAAATCACAAAGGATTTCAAAGTCAGTCCAGACAGGAACATGATCAGAGATTAAAATGAACCTGTCTCTGAGTTAATCAAGTGTTGGGTTAAACTTTTACTTAAGAAAATATAATCAATCCTGGTGTGAGAGTCTTGAGGAGAAGAGAAGAAGGAGTATTCTTTCTGTGCAGGGTTGAATAGTCTCGTGGCATCTGATAAGGCGTGCGGTGATATGGTGTGTTTGAATGCTTTCTGAGTGATAAATCTGGTTTTGGAATGTTGATCTACAAAGGGGTCTAAAATCTGACTACAGTCGCATCCTAAAATAAAGTTCTGAGAGGAATATTCTGCAATCTTCTGGGATATTATCAATGAAAAATCAGGGTTGGGATGAGTAGGACAATACAAACTAAGTATAGTTAAAATAGTGTCATCTATTTTGAACTTAACCAAGATCCATTGACCACCCAAGTCATGTTCTTGAGAAAGGAAAGATATATGTAGTTGTTTATGGCAAAGTATAACTACTACATTCTTTTGATGAGCTGATGAGGAGTAATACATTTCATCCACCCATTGTGTTTTCAGTTTTATAATTTCCGCATCAGTGTGAAGCAAGGCAATCTGACATTTTAACCTTGCTAGATGTGATAAAACTCATTAGCATTTAATAGGGTTCTTTAAACCCTTGACATTCCATGTTGTTATTCTAAGATTCATAGTGGAAGGTAACACTAAAAAATTCAACAAGGGGCTATTGTTCCTGAGAAGGCACGGTCTGTTAATAGGTGGAGAGTGCCTAGGTCAGAGTACTGGATAGGGACAGTCAGAAGGACTGTTTATGGTGCCCTCACACATTTCCTAGAGGATGTCATGCTTCATCATAGGGCGGTGCTCCTCGTCGGGCCGGCACTGCAATGCCATACGGGTCCCCCGAAGGGTCACTTTGTCGGAGATCTTTTTAGAGGCTGCCGTATGATGAGTGCGGGTGAGGTGATTCATGATGTAAAGTGGTGGGGTGTGAAATAAAGGATTAGAACTGGTAAGGGAGATCCTGCCCTGTACTTTAATGAAGGGATTGCCCTTCCAGGGATAAAAACCTATCGCAGGTGAGTGTTACCTCAGGGTTTGAAAGAAACCCTAGTAGTCTGGGTGTTGAGACTAGATAGGGAAGTCTCCTACTGTCTCAGGGGAGGGACCTAACTATGGTCACTCCTTCACAAATGTGTCGACATGTTTCGCGCCTCTACTGGTCATAGGGCTCCGTGGCGCTTCATCAGGACAAAAAAACATATATAGTAGATAAACTACCCCACACTGAGTTGGTGCCCTTAGGTGCCACCAACTGTGTGTGTGTTGTTCCAGGTCCGACCTAAGTTAGGCAAAATTATGGCAACATAAGGTGGCGCGGAGGAGCCGCCTTTAAACGTGCTTTAGCTTTGGTGTGCGGACTGCGTGTCTGCACCTACCCGTCTCTTCGTCCCAGGCGACACATTTGTGAAGGGGTGACTGTAGTTAGGTCCTTCCCCTGAGACACTAGGAGACTTTCCTATCTAGTCTCAACACCCAGACTACCAGGGTTCCTTTCAGGTAGTGAGTGCAGGAGACAGAGCGACTGCAATATTTTCAGCTGTGTCACTGGGCGCTCTCTCCCACTAATAAGTTGGATGCAAATGGCTTGCTGTCAAACTGGGAAAAATCACTTACTACATACACCGGTCCCAAGGGTCTCATTTCTACTATTTATGGCCCTCCCTATATCACTGAAACATTGGCAAAAAATTTGGGTGGACATACCATCACTATGTAAAAGTGTGCAACAAAGGGAATTCCAATACAAAATAATGATCGGTGTTGGAGAGAGCATGGTCATGAGGGGGATGTAATTCATGTGCGGTGGGTTTGCCCCAGTTTAGCTCTGTTTTGAAGGAAGTCTTAAGCCATATTAGAGGAGTGATGGGCTATCCCTTAAGACCTGACCCTGCAATTATAAAACTGGGTCTCTGTCCAGAGGGTTATGATCTTATGACAACAGTAGACTTTAGCATAATCTTCTTGTTGGCAGCAAAACAGCTGCTAACACAGACATGGAAAACACCCAGGATACCCACAATACATGAATGGGTGAGCGATTGTGGGCCTTGTTAGCTATGAAAAAACTTACTTGAGGACTTTGCAAAATGGGGCACGTATTTGATACTCACTGACAGGTTTTGGTTGACTATTTAGCAGACTCTGGCCCAGGTCTGGGTTGTCTCAGATCATTGCGCTCACTTCACCTTACAAATTGAAAAGGGACAGCTTGACTTTACTTACCGGAGAGGTGTGGGACAGTGGAACTGCACCTTGTGATCAGTGAGGAATAAGGAGCTGTGGTAATGAGTAGACTAGTTGTTAGTGGGTGAGGATGAGGTGGTGGTGGGGTGTGGGGGTTATCAATAAAATTGGAAAATTTAATATCTGATTCTGTATGTTCACTCCGATCCAAACCTACGCTTGTACTTCTTTTTTTCCACACATTTTATCAGTTTGAATCACTGAACTATTATCTTTGCTATTGTTACAGAATGACTCCCCTGAAGAAGGGCTTTCTCCCGAAATGCATCGGGAATGTATTTCAAATGAATTAAGAATGTTTCCATGACAAGTGACATATGGAGAAATTCCCCTTGAAGAGGAGTTATGGAAGATTAATTTACAAGTGTGACGCAACACTGTGATACCGAATTTAATAAAAAGAAGATTTCTAAAGATAAATTCTAAAGTTTTTTTATAGATTTGAAAGAATAAATTAAAGTGTTACTTAACCCTCCGGAGTGCAAAGTGGGGACGCTGTTTATGGTTTAAACAGTGCAATTGGAATCTTTACAAATACGCCCTCAGGTCAGAGGGAGATACCTACCTGCACCCTACCAAAGCATCAACAATATAATTTTGACTACAATTCAGGAACTTCAGTGTGCCACACTCCCATTGACTTTTTTGGAATTTAACTTACTGTCAGCAGACAAATCAATTGATAAAACCTGCAGACAAAGGCGGTAAATAGTAATACTACCCACAACTATGTACAAGGACGAATGCCGAAAACTCCTCAATGACACGCAAAATTACAAACGTCTGGCAAGAGATCCCACTCCCGAAATACAATAGGAGATTACCTTCTTAATATCCAAGGGACTAGAAAATGTGTGGATCACTTAACATAAGGCAGAGTTTCTTACCCAGGAACAACCTAAGGTTCCATACTTCTATATTTTTCCCAAAGTCCATAAAAACAAGTTCCCGCCACCTGGGAGACCAATTGCCTCAGGGATCGGGTCCCCCTAGAACCTCTGTCACAATTTTGTGACGTCTTCCTTCGGCCTTTGGTGAAAAAAATGGCTACCTTTCTACAAGACACAAAAGTTGTCCTGAATCTAATGAAAGACATGTCCTTCGACAGCAACAGTGAACTACTGATTATTTTGGACGTAGAGTCCTTATATACCCGTATCCCCCAGGTGGACACCTTGGAGGTAGTGGAAAAAAATCCTGAATTAAACTGAGTGGGACTCCATCACCCCTGCGAGTTTGTACTCAGTCTAGCTCACCTGGCACTAACACGTGATTTCTCCTAATTCGAGGGTGAATATTTCCTCCAGGTGCACAGGGCTTCCATGTGGAGCACATTTGCCCCCAGTTTTCCATGCCTCAATGTCCACTCCTTTGAATCAGAGTTCGTCTTACTCCGCCTTAATCCTTTTTTGGACAAGATATGATTATGGAAATGTTACATAGATGACGTGCTCTTGATCTGGACTGGCACTAAAAAGGAGGCCCTCGAATTTGGAAGGTGGCTAAAACGCATTGAATCCCATTTTGCGCTTCACAGGCACCATAGGAGGAAATGAACTACCTTTTCTGGATCTCCTAATCAGAGGGAATAATGGACATATGAAAACTGAGGTCTTCCAAAAACCAGCAGAACGCAATAATCTCCTCCGGTTTGAGAGCTTCCACTCGCGAGCACTATGGAAGAACTTACCAACTGGACAATTTTTGTGCATAAGACGCACATTGATTGTGGCCACATGTGCCCCTATGGTGCAAAAGGGATATTTTATTTATGAGCGTGGTACCATGTTCAGTCAGGAAACTTTTTAATGTTAATGTGTGCCACCCACATAAATAAATGCACTTTTTGCATCAGAGAGTTCTTGCGTCTACTGTCTTTGTTTCAAACAGAGTGGGCATGTAATACACCAGGGTTTATCCATACACTTTGCAGCTCAAATAAAAAAATAATTTTCAGGCAGTGCAGGGCAGCAAGACAAATTTCTGCGCCACGCTGCATCAAAAGGAAAGGGAGGAATGCAACATATTTATTTACCAAGATATGTCACATTCCTGCCCTCTCCCTGGGCTGGTGCACTGAGCACTGCCTAGAGCCAACAGAGGGACCCTTGGGCCATGGTGCAAGGGTGCAACGTTACACATTGGATTGTTTTTGTACAGGAAGAGATACCTTCCTGAACAAAAACCATCCTTAGGGCTTTTTCTTCTTTTTAGGTGTGCTGCATATATATATAAATGTTTGCAACATTGATTGTGGCCCCATGTGCCCCTATAGTGTAAAAGGGATATTTTATTTACGAGCGTGGTACCATGTTCAGTCATATGCTAATATGTTTTTGTACTGACCTGGTAATAGTCTTTTTCATGCAGCAAACCACTTGTCTTTTGTCAGTAGCCATTATCGTCCCTGTTGTCAATCAAGTGGTAATGATTCAAAAGTTGCTGAGAATGCCCCAGCGCGTATATGTGATCAAGGCCATCTGTTGTGGCCGACACGCGTCATGGACATAAGTGAGCAACAGCAATAGATTTTTGCACTTTATTATTTGGAGTCTGTGCCCGCTTCTTTGAAGTTTCGAATTTTGGATTGTTTCACCCCAAAAAAAAATATAAATATATTTATGCCGCATATTTATGAGATGATATATATATATTCCGCTCCATTGTCCACCTTAAGGCACCACCGCACTCTTGATGACGGGTGCAGACGAAAATGCAGGTGGGTCCATTCTAACATCAAAGCTCCTGTCTCCTTAGAAACACGCTGCACTCACGGGGTTCATTCAAATGATTTATTTGCGAGGACGCGTTTCGGCGTTCTGCCTTCTTCTAGCTCGCATTTCAAAATAACAGCATATACATGACGATGCCTTTTAAATTAATAGCTGGTTTCTCATAGGTCACAGTCAATGAAAGGAGGAAGGGGATTGGTCACATACCAATGTCATTGCCCCTCCGTTTTTATTGTGGGGAATTTATAATCCATGATACACTTTGGGAGTATATTTAAATTAAATATATTTTACGTTTAATAAGTGTGCATATTCATTTATACACAACACAATTACTTAAATACACACATTTTCTAATAAATGAACACATTCATATTACATCTGTCTCTTCCTCCCCACGTGACAACAATTACCTCACCTGGCACAATGAACTATGGGGCTAAAAGTCTCCTGCGGTGTAAGATTATTCCTGCACAACGAGAGCAGCTTTAGTGCTACATAGTGCTGTGAGGGTCTGACTCCTCCTCACCTCGTGACGATAGCACCTGCACCTAACACAATTAATTATGGGGCTAAGGTCCCCGTCTGAAAAATTTCAGCACTCCGTCCATCATCTCCTTGTGTTTGCTTTGTTCGCCATAAGTTGGCACAGGGTCAAGACTGATTTGCATATAGCTGGGTCTGAACTGGGGTGGCGAAGTGAGCTAAAGAACGATGATGGATTTAACCCAGATCTGTGACTGGGGGTGAGCATCTGAAAAGTTTCAGCACTCCGTCCATCATCTCCTTGTGTTTGCTTTGTATATTAATAAAGCCTTAGAGGATTATGCACTCTAAACAGCAACCCACATTTTTACCCACCTGTAATCATTGTGTCGATTGGCTGAAATCTACGTCAGTGCGTCAGTTCATCAGGACGCTGCGAAGAACGAAGGATGCTGCCAGGTCCTCTCCTCGCCGCCGCTATCCCATCCGTTGCACCGTCCTTTCTCCCCTCGTTGGCGGATCGAATTTTGTTGCCTCTACCATTCTCTACCATACCAGTCTTCTAAGGGCATTGTCAGTGTTCTGTCACCACCACCTGAACAGGAAGAGGGCACGTAATGGACGAGGTAGAGCGAGCAGTGTGGAGCGTGCAGCATGGAGTGTGCAGAAGGCAGCAGGCAGCAGAAGGCCCGCAGAAGGTAAGGCTTCATGACACGGAAGCCCCCAGGTTGAGCGGACGCAGCCAGCGGTAGGTTGGTGCGGCTTACTTTCCCTGTGGAGGCCCTGCCCTGCCCCGTTACATCCTGTCCTGTTCTGTCCTTGGGAGCCTGTTCTGCCCTACGGTCATGCTGCCCCAAGACAAATTACCCTTGAAGTGCCAGACCGGGACCAGGTTTTTGTCGTCATTTACAGCTGCATCTTCCTGTCACCCCTCCACTTCCCGCTTCCTGCATCAGGGTATTTAGGGGCCCCGGTAGCCTTGGGAGCCTTTTTCTTTCCACCTGCTACCCCAGCTCCCTTAACCCCCTCAGTCCCAGGTTACTCACTGTACCCTTGGTAGCCCCAGAAAGGAGACCAGAAGACTGGGGAAGGGAGTAGAAAAGGAAAAAAAAGATAGCGGGAAAAAGAAGGTTTATTGCCAAGCCGGTCCTGGCTCCAGGGAACGGCTAGGCCAGACCTGTTGAGCTGCTTTTGGTACTTGGCTGCAGCCACAGCAGCAACTGCAGCAATTTTAGTCCTATAATCCTACGTTTCTCACTTGGATAGCTACGCTGCTGCAGATCCCGCCTAGCGGCCAGGCAGCAGTATCTTAACTTTTTTTCCTCATATGCTCCTGCTACTATTTGTTTTAGCTCTATTTATAAACACAGCAGAAGCATAGCTGTGGTGTGCTTTCCTATTGCTTTCCTATTGCTTTTCTGATGGTATTTGGCCCGGGCCTGACAGCGGCGCAAAAAGGCTAGCAGTTCACCATCTCTGTGACCTTATGTAGTGTACTAGTGCCACCAGCTGAACCACCGTGTCCCCTAGAGGCTTGGTGTATTGCTAAGTGAGCTAGGAAAAGGAGGCCAACTTGTTGTTTGCTATCCAACGTGAACTTCTGCTCCTCGGAGGTAAATTATTATACCATGAGGTCAGGCTGTCTAAGAGGGTAGTTACAGCCACAGTCACAAAAAAGGCGGGAGACTGTTAAGAAAACCCAAGCTCAAGCCCAAAAGGATACATCACTCGGTAACGAGATGGAACTTGAGGAAAAGCTAGCCCACATTGAGGCAACATCAAGTATGGAACATGTGAAAATGGTCCCTGATCAAGCATCTAAGACTGTTACCGACATTGGGGCACAGCTTTCCCAGTCCCGTATTGTGGACTATTTTAAACAACCAGATAAAGTTCATTGTGAGGGTGGGATGTCTTTATCCACACCTGCCCTAGTATCTTCATGCTCACCACCAATAGTTTGCGCTGTATGTGATGTTGCACAATTTCAGGGAGATGAGATGAGAGATTGTTTGCAACAGTCTGCCGATAATGCTATCTCATGTTTAAAAGCTACTGCTGTAAAAGATATTCCATCTGAAAGAGGGTCCCCACAGGTAACAGAGGTCGATGCCCAAGCTCATTTTGAGCAAGTTCGTGAAGTTCATCAATTAAACAAGTCAACAGTTCAAATAATGTTGCAGGCACAAAGATCCGTCCCTTACAGGCGTAAGGCAAAGCTCAGGTTGAAACTGATTGTTATAGGGATCCAAGTGAATGTGTTGTCTCTGTCATTTGTTTGGACCATATGCAATCAAACCATAGTTTTTCCAAATCTCCTATATCTAAGAACACAAGAGGCTGCGAGAATCTAGGAGAGTCTATAAATCAGTCACTAACCAAAAAAACTGATATGAATCCATTTAGTCCCGTAATACGGGATTGTGATGAATATTCTGACTCACAACCAACTTTAATTCCTCAAAAATTTAAACTTAGAAGCTCTGACCAGGGGCTTAAGAAGACTGATCAAATAAATAACTCTTTGAATTCTGCAGATCTTTCATTTTTGGATAAATATGATTATCCACGCTAGCGGAAGAGTGTCCCCCAAACATCAAAGTTCGGAAAATACTGGAGTATGGCGAAATTTGCTGGGTACAATGGATGCAATAACAACAGCCTTAAATTTTCATTCTAACAAGCTCGATATACAGGTGTATCTATTAAATACCCTAGCAGTATATGTGGCGGAGATAGATACAAATTTACACAATCAAACCAACCTGGCGATAAGAGCCCAGTCTGATGTTAATAACCAACTAATTTAAAGTATGTGTTCACATATTTTGTATAATGTGTCGGAACTCCCGATTGTAGTAGGGTCTCTTATTGAAGAACACAAAACACAGCAGAAATGCCATTTTTCACATGCACATCTGTACCCTTTGTTCGTCGGATAATAGCTTCACCGGAATTTGGTAGGTTGTGGTGCTCTCCAAGCAAAAAAGGACCTCCCTCTGCCGACAGGAGGCAAAATCAACTCTCAAGGTGAAGCAACATGCCCACCTGGAGTTGAAATACACAATGCAACAAAATGCCGAGGCACACCAAGAAGTCCAGATATTGTACGACTGGTTTAGATCAACCAAATATGTATCAAAAGAAGTCCATAGAGCAGACTCTGTTTTCCTTGGTAAATCCTTTATTTCATATCAATACCGATTTCCAAAAAGACAGCCGACACGTGTTTCGTCCAAAAGGACTTTCTCAAGGCTAAGTTCAATAGAAAAGGGATTACAGTATTTAGAACGTATTCTTCCATATGAAGGGTACCAACCCGTATTATGGGTGTGTCACCTGTAGCAGGGAGAATCAAATCGACTATTGTCGGGACTCTTTTACTGTGCAGTCTGGCCTTGAACGCAGGTGTATCAAGACCTGCTTGAATTGTTAAGATATGTAGCGGTAGCGATGTCTATTTGATTCTCCCTGCTACAGGTGACACACCCATAATACGGGTTGGTACCCTTCATATGGAAGAATACGTTCTAAATACTGTAATCCCTTTTCTATTGAACTTAGCCTTGAGAAAGTCCTTTGGACGAAACACGTGTCGGCTGCCTTTTTGGAAATCGGTATTGATATGAAATAAAGGATTTACCAAGGAAAACAGAGTCTGCTCTATGGACTTCTTTTGATACATATTTGGTTGATCTAAACCAGTCGTACAATATCTGGACTTCTTGGTGTGCCTCGGCATTTTGTTGCATCTCTTATTGAAGAAGTTAAGAAACTAGCTGTGCAACCAAACTCTGAATTACCTTTAACTCCCCATATCGGCTTAGGGTCAGGGGTAACTAGTGTGAGTACAAAACTCCAAAACATTCAGCAAGATGTTCCCGTTCACATAATTAGGGATTTAGCCGGTGAAGCTAGGAAGTCAGAAGCAGGTTTGGTCCTCGACATTGCAACAGATCAAAGTCCTTTTGTATCAAGAAATGATAATATAGAGAGAAGTTAAGTTTTAAATTCCACAGCCTTAGGTGATAGCACTAGCGGGGATCCCCGTTTAAAGAAAAGGGCTAGAAAAAGGTTGCGGAAGGCCCGGAACAAAGCTAAGAAAACTATCGACTTATTGGCCAAACCCAGGGATTGCTATTCTATCTTCAAATCGACTGGTCTGAAACTACAAAGGCAGGACCATTCTCTCAAGGGTGCAGAAACTCCCTCTGATTCCACTCAGTCAAATCATTTGAACTCCCTATTGAAGAGACAGGTACAGAGCCTTCCAAGGGGCAGTAAAGAGCCTGCAACCATTATTGACATTGTAGGTATTAATAATGGGAATGTGTCTATGCAAAACGATAGTGGTACTCAGAATAGACGAGTCACAGAAACATCAATAGAGAAACAGACTGTCATTTACAAATACAGACTGAACCAATTGTAAATAATGAGGCTATGTCCTTGCCGCAAGGTCGCGCAATTCAGAGCATGAATGGGGCCTGTCTGGCTGATGGTAACAGGTCCAGCGTAACCCAGAGACCACCATCTTCTGGAGGACATCAAACCAACTTTCTAGCCAAGGACAGTGAACCAGGGCCAGCAATACCTACAAGGGTCTTGCCGGAAAATCAATCTTCTAATATCGTGAAATTAGTTTTCCACCCCCATACGAATCTAGGGGCATACATGATAGTTTGAACCGGAGCTCTGTCCTAAAACTTATTTCAACCATTCCTGATCTATCATTTATTAAATCTATTGATCTCCTTTCTGTCCAGTTTAAACAAATACATTTTAATTCATCTCGTGAGTCCACTATAACAACTTGGACTACCAATGAAATAGCAAATAAAATTCTAGATTCAAACTTTTATTTCATGGAATGGGGCACTGAGGTTAAGAAATGTACCTCTTCAAAATATCCTTCCATTTTAGAAGCACGAGTTCCAAGAGTGGAAAAAGAAAAAAACAAACAAGGTTGATAGTAAAAAGTAAATCCCATTACTCAGAGGTGCGACTGGCCCATTGAATATATCAGTTTGCAATACAGGTTTGCTAGTTACTAACACATTAAAAGGAGTGCGCACCTGTGAATTGTTAACCAAAAATAAAACGCAGTTTGATGATTGGACATGGCTTCCAGCAACCAATGCAAATGTGTCGTTAGAAGATGATGACTGAACAATTTCTCCTGCAAGTGGAAATTATATACAACTGAGAATATGTTCTTGGAATGTGCACTGGTTGGCCCATTTGCTGGCTGACCCTGATACTCTCTCATTTTTAAACTCCTTTGAAATTTTAATGTTCCAAGAATCATGGAGTGAGCAAGTAACTCCATTGCTTGGGTTTAATTAATTTAATCTCCCAGCCATATGCACTAATAAACTAGGCCGAGCCAAGGGCGGCCTCTCATGCTATATTGCTATTGAATTAAGACTAATAGTAGAAGCAATTGATTTGCAGCTGGAATGGTTACAATGTGTTCTATTACAGTACAACTGCATTATAATGATAATATTGAATGTTTCTTTAAATTCGAGGAAAGATAAAATGACCCAGCTGTTTATTCTACAGGACATCATAAGCTCATTAGCAATTCGGTATCCAAACGCCGGTGTGATCATCTCTGGCGGCTTTAATTTACATCTGGTCGCTGTTAACCCTTTAGGTAGGACGAGTAATGGTATTGCAAATATGTGTTGTGACAATCTGCACCAGTTTGGGCTAACTTTGTTAAAGGAAAAATCCTTGTGCAAATTAAGGCTAGTTCCATCTTTTAAACAGTCCAAGCACGGTTCAATAATCAATTACACCTTCATCTCAGATAAACTGGGCTCAAACATTGTTGAATATAAGGTGACTCCTCGACTCAAAAGTGACCACAACCCTCAGATATTAACGTTACAACTGCCAATTAGTTGTAACCCCAAATCTAATGAGCTTTTAAATACGGTTCATTCTTCTTATAATCTGAAAAGGCTGGTATGGCATTCGGATAAATAAGTAGAAATAATAAAGTTTTCTGAAGCCTTAATAAAGGATAGTGATCAGGACCAGGTGGGGGTAGGTTCAATGCTAGATAAGTGGAACTATATCACCTCATCCTTGGTGGGAATATTTCCGGCACGAAACTGAAGAAAAACGAATCCATCATTAACCTCCCCTAATAAATGGTATTCATTTAAGTTACTCAAATTAAAACGATCCCTTAATAGAGCTGTACGGGAAGTTTTTCCCATAGATACCAGCAATATTACTATGCTCTTAAGGATAAATTGATGTCACTAAGAAGTTCATATAGACGAGAAGTGTGGTTGGCTAAATCACGTTATCAAACAGGGCTATGGCATAGATTATTACATGCCTCTAAACTAAATAATGTGAAAACGTTTTAGGAGATCATTAGCGAACTCGAAAGGGGAGGCAATAGGGCCTACAGTATTAATATTATGGAGGATGATTGGGTAAGGTTTATTACCAACTTGTATGGTGTGTGCGATTCAGATGCAAATAGGCCAGACTTGTGTTACCATTGTGCGAAGATCAGTAAGTCATACATAAAGCAAGTGAACAGCCCTAATCTGGAGAATTACTTGGATTTTATAAGCAGTACTGAAACAACCACTCTCTTGCACTGCCTTCAAGTGGATGGGGCTCCTTGTTTCCTAACGCCATATTCCGTGCCAATATTGACATGTGGGCCAAAGTGTTGACTCCAGTGTTCAATGAGGTATTGGCATTGAATATCGCCCCGTGTCCTGGCAAGGTAGCATTGTGCAGCCAATTTTCAAAAGCGGCCCAGTCAATAACCCTGCCAATTATCGGCTAATTGACTTAACTGATGTAGACGCTAAGGTTTTTGCCTTCCGTCTATTGATCGATTTGGAAAACCGGGCAACGATGCAGGAGATAATTCCAATTAATCAAACAGGATCTTGTAAGGGCCAATCTACCATCACCAATTTGTTGGCCCTCACTTCACTAGCTGAACGGGCTGTTTCAAAAAGCAAAATCTATATATTTGTTTTATAGATTTAAAAGCTGCCTTCGATTCAGTTCCTTGAGCTCTACTATGGAAAAAGCTTGTAGGATGGGGCATTTCTCGAAAATTGTTGAATGCTATAATGCTCTTCTAAACCAATACTTGGGTCCAGGTCATGTTCGGTGACGGTTTTACTCCATCTCAAAAAATTAAAACTTATAATGGTCTTAAACAAGGATGTGTGCTTGCTCCCTGCCTTTTTAATCTTTTTTTGTCAGACTAACTACAGCACCTTGAGCCCGTCAACGCCCATCCTCCAAAACTTGCTGAGGTGCATCTTAGTTATATACAATACACAGATGATACCATTTTGTTGAGCCAAACTCCGATAAGCTTACAAAGATTGATTAATGCATTTGATGATTATATTTTAGTTAATGGCCTAGAGTTGAATGTTAAAAAAACTAAAATCATAAAAATCAGTCTGGTGAAACCTAAGACTGATTCATGGAGGGCTAGAGGTGGGCCAATTGAAGTAGTGAAGACATAAATATCTGGGTATTTTATTCGAAAATAGAGTCTCATTTAAAAGTCATTTTAAAGGCTTGAGGGCAAAACCCCGACTTTAATCTACGCCTTTAAATGCTTACGTAAATCATTGAGGTGCCAATCGTACGATCATCTTCTTAAAGTTATGAGAGCAAAGTTACAGCCAACAATTACATACGGCTCGCCTATTACCAGGGTGAAAGATACGAAATTATTAGACCTACTAGTAATTAAGGCCTACAAATCAATCTTTGGGATCCCCAGGTCAATTGGCCAAGCCGAAATTAGATTGGAGTTTGGCCTCCAAAGACAGTCCATGGTGGTGCAAGGGTAATTTTTTAAATGTATGTACTCCCCATTTTTATCTGACCCTGACTCTTTAGCTAACACCTGCTGGCGTGAAATAACTTTTTATGTCTATACAGATGCCTGGCGATTCCGTATTTTAACATGCCTTCAGAGTTTCGATCTGCAGATAGGGCTTCCAGGAATGACAATGTCCAGTTTTAAACAAATCCTTAAAAAAAGATTAAAATTACATTATTTAATGTGCATAAGACAACTTTAGTGGCAAAAACCTATGCCTGGTCTGTGATTAATTCACACCGGTCCTTGTGAATCCAGCCTTATCTGAATGCCTACTTCTCGGCTCAAATGAAAGAAACATTTTTCTGTTCAAAATATTTATTTTGCAAAGAGAGAACAGGGGGACTGCTCGTTGACACAGCGTTTTGCCTACAACCCTATGTGTAGGGCCGGCCGTGTAGGGTAGACAGGCAGTCGATAGGTAGTAGTATGAAGCACCACTAAACAGTATGGCATGCGGATCACACAGCAAGTCGCCTACAACCCAATGTGGGCCGGCCGTGTCTGAGAGTAGGTGCCAATACGTGTCATACATATGGCAAGAGCAGATGGCAAGTCGAGAGAGGAAGGAAGAGGTAGAGAAGAAGAGAAACAAATAGGAGAGACAAAGAGGTGGGAGTGGGCGAGGGAGGAAGCGCTAAGCCCCGAGGGATAACGAATAGTATACAGGGAGGGGTCTATTCTGTGTCCGGGGGGTAGACTGCGTCCTCAAATAGGTGTAGGGCTCGGAGTTTTGGGGGCTGGAAGCGGGCGTGCTCCAGTTTGCAGAGATGGGTGACAAGTGGTTGCCACAGTTTCGTGAAGTGGGAATCACGGGACTGTAGGCGAGCAGTGAGCAATTCCATGGAGACAGTGTGCCATAGGCGCGTAAACCAAACAGTGATTGGGGGGTCTCCGGTTTTTTCCAGTACAGGGCGATGAGCTGTTTGGCAGCGCCCAGCATGTGGAGGGAAATGTGCCAGTCTTTGCGTGTGAGGGCGTGCAGATTGTCAGGTTTGAGGCTTAGAACAGCTGTGGCAGGAGTGGCAGGCAGGGGAAAGCCAAGCACCTCGTTGATATGGCTAAGGATCTCCTTCCAGTATGAGGTCAAGAAAGAACAGGACCACCAAATATGGAGGAAGTCGCCCGTGGCGCTCGAGCACCTCCAACATAAAGGGGATGTCGCAGGAAACATTTTGTGCAGTCTGAGAGGCGTATAGTACCATTGGGTCATGGTCTTATAGGCGGTCTCCCGCAGGGAGATGCAGCGGTAGACCTTCGGGATATCAAGCCATAGGCGATTCCACTGGGCGGGGGCTACATCCAAGGCAATGTTCGTTTGCCATTTGCGCTGATAGAGATGGGGAGTAGTGAGTGGAGGATGTTGCAATACGTGATAAGTGCGGGATATGAGCCCTTTAGAGTCGTCGAAGGCGCTCACTAGGCGCTCAAAAGGCGTAAGTGGTCGAGTAGCTGCCTGCGTCCAGGAGGAGGTATGTATCCAATGTCGCAATTGGATATATTGCAATTGAGCTCCCTCCGTGAGGTGAAAGTCTGCCTTACACTGATCAAAAGTTTTAAAGGCGTCGCCCAGGAAGAGGTCCCTAATGGTCCGACACCCACCGTCAAGCCAGTCAGAGAACACTAGGGGACGTACTGCCGGTGGGAACTGAAGGTTCCCGGCAATAGGGGTGAAAGGGGACGGGAATGAGGTGAGGCCCTTAGAGATTGCAAGTTTATCCCAGATATCTAGTACCGTCCGAGTCGGGGGCCAAGTAGGCACTACGCGATCGCGAAGCCCGGTGCTGCCACGGGAGGTCCCAGATGGATCTCCCAGTCACCGCCCTATCCATGTGGAACCACACCTTTTCGCTTTGCCACACCATCCACTCCGATATAAAGCGGAGGTGCGAGGCCCAATAGTACTCCAAGAGGTTGGGGCAAGCCAGCCCGCCCCTATCGCGAGGAGACATGAGGATTTTGTTGGAGAAACGCGGCCTGCGCCCTCCCCAGACAAACCTGGTAATGTCTCGCTGGAGGCTGCTGATCTGATGGAGCGGCATGGGAGTCGGAAGGGATTGAAAGAGATACAGGACTTTGGGAAGCACCGACATTTTGATTGCGTGGAGCCGCCCCAGCCAGGAAAGAGTAAGTGATTTCCATGTTCGAAGGTCCCCAAGAACCGACTTCCGGCATTCCTGCCAGTTAATTTGGGACCATGAAGCGAGAGTGGGGGTGAGCTGTAGGCCAAGGTATCGTATGGAGTGGGAGGCCCATTGATAGGGAACTAAGGCCTGGAGCACAGGAATCTCGTCCTGAGGGATCGTGAGGTTGAGGGCCCAGGATTTCTCGTGATTAATTTTAAGACCAGACGCCAACTCGAATGAACGGAGAAGAGCCAGGGGGCCGGGAGGGAGACGTGAGGCTGAGAGAGTGTGAGCAGGATATCGTCCGCAAAAAGAGCCACTTTATGCTGTTGGCCTCCGAGGGGAATGCCGTGGATGTCGGAGGCGTGGCGGATTAAAATGGCCAGGGGTTCCACTACGAGAGCAAATAATAAGGGCGACAAGGGACACCCCTGCCGGGTGCCTCTGCCTATCGAGATAGGAGAGGATAGCCGGCCATTAACCCGCACCTGGGCCGTCGGGGACGAGTAAGGAGCCATCATCCGAGCTATCATTAACGGGCCGAGCCCGATTTTATGTAGGACTGCCCGAAGGAAGGTCCAATCCACTCGGTCGAACGCCTTCTCCGCGTCTAGCGACAGAAGGCAAGCCGGGATGCTCCAGTGATGGGCCTTGCTCACCAGGTGTGCAATACGTCGCACGTTGTCCGCACCTTGGCGATGGCGGATGAAGCCGACCTGGTCCGGTTCAATGAGGCTGGGGAGAAGCGGATCTAGTCGTTTGGCTAAAATGTTTGTGTAGATCTTCAGGTCCGTATTGAGCAATGCTATGGGACGGTAGGATGAGCAAAGTGCATGGTCCTTGCCCGGCTTAGGAATGAGAGCAATTTCCGCCAGCCCCATAGACTGGGAAGGACCAGCGTCGGTGGCGAAGGAGTTAAAGAGACGGACGAGGTGCTTCCACAGCTGCGGCAGGAACATGCGGTAAATAGAGAGGGAAGACCATCCGGCCCAGGAGACTTTCCGATGGGGAGGTCCTTCATGGCCCCAGCGAGCTCCTCGCAAGTAATTGGGTCTTCCAGTTGCTGGGCATGGTAGCTACTGAGTGGGGTCCAGGGGCAGGCATCAAGTAGAGTCCGTATCAGGTCTGGGAAGGGCGAGGCAGGGGCATATAGAGAGGAGTAGTATGTTTGGAATGCAGCGCATTTAGAGGCTTCCATGGTCGCGCGGGTGCCGTCTCCAAGTTGAATATTAGCGATGTGGGCCTTAGCTGCGCGTTTCCGCAGGCGCCGAGCCAAGACCGTGCCCGCCTTGTCGTCCCCTCGTAATAGCGCTGCTTCAGTGCTAGCAGAGCACCCTCAGCCTTGTTGGTGCGATGAGCCCGCAGCTGACCACGGAGGGTAGCCAGGCTCCGCTTATGGGCAAGTGAAGGGCGTTCCTGGTCGAGCCTCTCAAGGGCCTTCAGGTCCCTAGTAAGATTGGCTTCGAAGAGACGCGCCTCCCGAGCTCGCGCAATCGCGATGGAAGTGATGTGGCCGCGGATGGTGGCCTTGAATGCGTCCCACACAACAGGGAAGGGGGTTTCGGGAGGTCGTTAAGCTTGAAATAGGAGTCAATGGCCGTCCGCAATTCCGCCACGTCCACGGGGTCCCGGAGGACGCGTGGCGGGAGGCGCCAACGAGGCGGGAGTGGGGTGCGTGCAGAACTATGGCGAAGGAGAAGCTCCACGTGAGCGTGGTCGGAGACCGAGATGTCAGACATGGAAGCGGAAACCGTCTCGCCGATAAGGGCATGCGAGATAAGGATATGGTCAATACGTGAGTACGAACGATGCACGTGTGAGTAGTATGAGTAGTCACGAGCTTCGGGGAGTGATACCCCCAGGAGTCAAGTAGCGTAAGATCCGTCAGTTGCTTCTTTAAGGTGGAGGACATAGCCCCGGTGCCCTGAAAGGAGCCGTTGCTACGGTCCAGGGCAGGGTCCCAAACCAGATTGAAGTCGCCCCCAATAATAAGAGAAGGGTCGTCCTGCGGTACTTGTTCCCTCAAGAGGGCTCGAAGGTAAGAGTCCTGCGCCTGGTTAGGCGCATAAATACTGCACAGTGTGAGGGACCGATGTCCGATCAAGACCTCAGCTCTAAGGAAGCGGCCATCTGGGCTGCGAAAGGTTTTAGATTTCCCCTGCCGGATGCCAGGGCCGCAGAGTATTGCCATGCCAGCTGTTTTGGAGGAGGCCGAAGCCCACAATTGGAGGGGGTACTGGGGGTGTGCCATGCGAGGGACATCAACTTTCAACAGGTGGGTCTCCTGCAAAAGGATTATATCGGGGTGCTGCTGAAGGAGGTATCGCCATATCTGATGCCGCTTATTGGGAGAGTTGAGCCCCTTGACATTAAAGGAGAGGATTTTCAGGCAGGGAGTAGTAGCCATGGCCTATTGGGAGTGCGGTCTGGCCTAAGCATCCCACAGGGGGGCAGGGCGGGGCAATGTCAAGGAGAAGGGGGAGAGCCGCTGTCTTCCGGAAGGTAGAAGGAGAGCCACAGGAGGCGCCCCCGCCCACCCAGGAAGGAGAAAAGGACAGAGAAAAGATGAGAGAGGGAAAAAGAGAAGAAAGAGGGACAGACATTCAAAACGAATACGATCAACATTGGCCAACAGGGCCACGGTGTCCTGTTCCAGTCTAGGGACCGTCGAGGCCCAGGGGCACAGGCAGTCCCGGAGAAGTCACTCTCCCAGGAACAGATGGGGGCGAGTCGCCGGACACTGGAGATGTCATCTGGGCAGGTGGTCCGACGCCGCCAACACTGCTTACAGGGAGCTGGGAGGCTGTCGAGACATGAAGCACCACTTCAGGCACAGGGAGAAAGTTCAGAGTCCAAAGTGATCCTCCACCAGCGTGAGTGAGAGCCTTGTCAACTAGGTAGTTAGGGACGGAGTGCTGGGCGAGGGCGATCCCCTCCATGGAGCGGATATGTTGGATGATGTCATCTTTGGCTTGTGAGGACGAGTGCTCCCCGGGGTGCAGAGAGCGCCGGCTATGGCTAACCTGGGACCAGGAGGGTTTGGCTGGGGCCCTGGCACGGGGCAGCAGGTGTGCAGGACTTGAGGGTGGCGTGAGAGAGAGATGGAGAAGATTTGCCGCCTCCTGAAGGGATCGTACCATCCGGCGCTTGGATTCCCACTGGAAGATTAGCGCAAAGGGGTGACCCTACTGGTATTGGATGTTCAGGCTGCGCAGTTTGGCGGTCACAGGCCTGAAATCGCGGCGTATCCGAAGCGTCGTGGGCGCTAGGTCCTGGAAGTTCTGAATGTTGGCACCCTTGTAGGTAAGTTCCTGCTTGGAACGCGCCGCCTTCAGGATGGCCTCCTTTTCTGTGAAAAAATGAACCCGGGTCAGGATGTCAGGGAGGAATCCCGGTCGACCAGGGGGGCCAGAGCCCCTGTGTGCACGATCCAGCGCCGGTGGAGAGGCATCGTCGTCACCCCATACCTCGTGGAGGAGCTGTGCCACGTAGGTCATGATGTCCGACCCCTCGGCCCCAATTGGCACCCCCCGGATGCGGAGGTTGTTGCGGCGGCTCCGGTTTTCCAAGTCCTCCTGCTTTAATTGCAATCGATGTGTTGGTCCTCAAGGGTAGCCAGGCGCTGCCAGAGTTGCTCTTCATCCTCCATACGCCCATCCACCGTCCGCTCAAGACCGTCCACTCGGTCCCCAAGTTCCGTAACCTCCCTCCGGAGTTCCCGGACACAGGAGTGAACCTCCGTGCGCAGGGAGCCGATTTCCGTCTTGAGTTCTGCCATGAAGCCGGCCATGAAGGACTGGGTGACCGGCGGCGAATTCCCTCCATTTTGCGAAGCCATTGCTTCAGGGGCAGCAGCGCCTGTCTTGCCCCAGAGCGCAGCTACAGGATTGTCCTTTGGGGTGCCGCTGTGTCCTTCACCGCCTTGGTGCGCGTCATCTCCCGGCAGAGTCCAGCACCTCCCAAAGCCAGGCTAAACGGTGAGAGGAGGGTGTAGAGCCGTGGAAGGGCAGTTAAGGGGTGCAGCCATGCCTACCCCAATCCAAAACTGCAGGGCACGGGTCACGGCTAGAGAGGCCTCCCAGTGAGTGTGAGCGGGCAGATGGGTGGGCTAGAGCGCCGCCGCCGTCGCAGGCAGGGTCCCCCAGCCGAGCAGTGCAGGCCAAGGTATTCCCCTAAGCAGGCGCCAGTAGGGCACCAAGAAATCCTCAACGCTCCGACGCGGAGGTAAGGCACCCCGGCAGGGCAAGCACGCCCAGACCTCAGGGGGGGCGTGCAGCATGGTCCCGGCCCAACGCCCAGCACCCAGGCACCCCTATGCACTGTATCCCCAGTCCCGGGGCTGGAGCATTGCAGGGCCCAGGACCACAGCGGTGAAAGCGGCGCAGAGAAGCCGGTTCAGCGTCCCGGTCCCACTAGGCCACAAAGGTCCAGGCGGTGTCAGAGGCAGTCCGTTCTGAGGGACAGGCACATCCACGCCAAGCCGGTCCCCCCGTAGGCCTCAGCGGAATGGCCAAGTGCTTCAGTACCCAGTGGACCGGGGCAGGCCTAGAAGGCCGCAGGCGAGTCCCGCTCCGCAGTAGATTCAGAGCGGGGCCTAGCGCTCTGGCCGGGGCAATTCGGGCAGGGCGCGTGGTCTCCGCGAGGGTCCGCACCAAGGGGCAACGTGCCAGCACCCCCCCTCCATCCTCAGCTGGACCGCAGCACGGCAAGTCCGATGTGCCTCACAGCAGGGTCCAGCATGCAGGAGAGCCCCCGTCCCCACACCTCACCTGCCCAGGCGATCAGCTTCTCAGGAGTCCAGCCAGGAGCAGGCACACAGGCAGCAGGGAAGAGAGCAGGCTCGTGCCCAACTACAGGCCCGCCACACCGGGGGGGGGCCGCTGCTCAGGGGCCGGCTCCCACGGGAGTAAATTCAAGGGCCAGTGCATGCCCGGCGTCCCCGGGACCACAGTCCACCACTCCGCCTCACCACCCGACCCAGGAAGGGCCCACCGCGGGGGGAGGCCTCCGCGGTCGCTCCTCGCACCAAATCCGCTCCGGGGGGTGAAGAAGCAGGCCTAAGATGGCGGTCGTCGCATGCGGGGTCGCCGGAATTCCCTCCAGTCCCGGCCGCACCTCAAGCCCAGGGAGGCCCCGCGCAGGTCCAGGTGCTCCCCCTCTGTCCGCCGGTCCGCCCACAGGGCACTTGAGGGCAGGAAACGCGCGGCGTTAGCCGAGACCCGGGGCCGCCAAAGACAAGATGGCGGAGGCCACCGCTGAGTCCAGCCGCCAGGATCGAGAGGTCTGCACTCCGGCTCCCGTTCTCCCCAGGCCGTCGTCCGCTCACCAAAAGGTGCTCCTCGCTCTCTGCCACCCGCCCTTATTTTATGTTTATCAGGCGAGTCGATTCCATTGTTATGTAAATTGATAACATTTTTAACAAATGCGGAAATTGCAGGCGTCTGCCACCTAAGGGACATTTTAACAGATTAGAAAATATAAAGTTGTTGTTTTTAGGTTACTGACACCTTGAATGATCTTGTTTCTAAGCTACAGAGCCCTGTATGGACTAGGGCCGATGTACCTCAGGAAGCGTTTTGCCTTTTATGCTCCCAGTCGATCTCTGCGCTCAGTCACCCATCGACGGGCGGTGGTCCCCGCTTTCGCAGGATGCGTCTGGGGGTCACTCCCTCTCCGTTAAAGCAGCGTTAGCATGGAACTCCCTTCCTGTGGAATTGCGGAACACTCAGGATCCTAGGCTCTTCAAAAAACAATTAAAAACCCTTCTTTTTAATCTGCCCATTTAAATCCCTGCTTCACACTGCTACGGTCACTTCCCGCGCCGGGACACTCTTGAGTATCTGTGCGCGTTATAAGTGTATTATAACATAACATAACATAACTATGGCAATCAGGTTCTAAAGAATACATGAAAACACTGAAGCACTTTTATTGCTCATTTGCACAATGGCATACAATGTTTAAAGTTCTGGCCCTTAGGCAATTTCAGACATCAGGCTTCAAAGCGTATAGAGGAACTTTATTGCTCATTTGCACAATGGTACATAATGTTTACAGTTCTCGCACTTAAGGCACTTTATATCTTATTTGCACCATGTTACATAATGTTAATATTTTTTGTTGTATATTCCTGTGAATGTGACCATAATATGTTATTAGCTTTATAATTAATGTGCGACCGTGATAAAAGACCTTTATATGTGGTATCAATGTTCTAGTACGGCATGTAACCATTGAAACATTCTTTTTATACAGCTTTATATTGATCGAAGAATTAGGGAATTGTGTCTTTTTATTCATGATGTTAATGTTTTAATTTCAATTATTTTTGTTATTCAAGCAATAAAGAATTTTACTACTACTAACCCACATTTTTAGAGTTGCATGTATACTGAGGGATCCCGAGCCGGGGTGACCCCAACACCTCATGTGCACAACATCATTCTACATGCATACATCTCACTCTCTGGGGGACGGGAGAAGTTTCAGACATGAAAAACACTATGGATTTAAAAAGGATGGCCAAGAGACAGCATCCGCAATTTAGGGTGCAGGTAACACACATGTACCCTGTGATTATCAATTAGCAGCCACCAACCAAGAGTAGTGTCATAGTTTCACCATGCAGGCACTAGTCACCCATGTTAGTCCTCGAAGTGAAAAGAGAGTTTACTTAGGGTGAACTCCATCGTCAGCAGATTTGGTTACTGTACTGGTGAGTAACTGGTACAAATACAGTAGCACAGTAGCCAGGAGACTTCTAAGATGTTTTTAAGAGTCCCAGGGCAATCAGGGTTTACTGGGCTCAATTGGTGACAGTGAGAGCCTTTTACATCTGCAGACCTGGGGTCTTCCGTACTGCTGGGCCCAAAAGTGAACACCAAGTAGATACCTTTAGCACTTGATCCCCAGGTTAGCAAGCGAAAGTGGCCAAAGGTTTACTCGTTGAGGTCATGTGGAGTATAGACTCGGAATTCAATGAAGCATGCAATACCATTAAATAAATCATTGTCCAGCCTTTCCTTTTCTTAACAACAAAAAGTAATTTAGCCATGAGGCAAAGGTAAATGGTGAATAAGAAAATACAGTGTGCAATAGGCACATAATTATCTCTGGGGAAACCTGGGGGTGTATGAGATCTTGCTGAGTTCAGCACAAGGCCAGGTAACAGGGGTTGCTTGGGCTCAGCAGGGCAGAGGGGATTCCGAAGAAGGGGTTTAACATGTACAAGTGCAACAACAAAGGGTATAAGGGAAACAATAGACTATATGAAAAGATAGTTTGTATGCGTCTAGAAAATTGATTTGTCTGTGAGGTGAAAAGAGCTACAAGACGGCAAGGAGCAGATTAATCTAACAGAGTTTAGGGAGACACCCGGCATCTCATATGGAGAAACAGCACTCTGTGCCAGAGGCACCAGCCTCAGAATTTAACTGGCACCCTAGGTAGCAATGATAATCAAGATTATAACACAAACAGAATAAAGGATAACAGAGAACAGAGCAGGGAACACAAAAACAGGAAGAAGGCTCTGGATAAAAGAGGACTAGAATCAGTAACAGGCCTGGAACATACAGCGCTATGAATACTGAGAACAAGAATGGACTCCTGCACACTAACTAGAACAGGACACAAATATGTAGTCAGAACACAGAAAACTAGACAAGGAATCAGCATATGCAGGACAGGTTAGGAAGTGTGCAGCCAGAACTAGGAACAAGGCAATCATAGAAACAAATAGGCAGGAAAAACAACAGACAGAAAACCCTCGTCCTGGCAAGGCTCGATTCTCCACCCCATATACAAAAAAGGCCCTATCTCTCTTCCAGACAGCTACAGGCACATTGCATTATTGGAAATTGAGGCAAAGTATTTTGCCTCGCTACTATTTGAGGATTTACAAGACTGGGCAAAGTCAAATAACTTGCTTTGCCCCAATCAAACTGGGTTTAGAAGAGCAGCGGGCACCACCGACAATCTGGTAGCCATTAGGATGCTTGTCACCCGACAAATTCAGAAAAAGGAAGAACTCTATTGCTGCTTTATTGACTACAGCAAAGCTTTCGACCGAGTAACTCGTCATCTACTGTGGGCTAAACTAACAGCTTGGAAAATCCCAGAACCTTTATTGCAAGGTATCGTATTGCTCTACTCCAACACGTGGGCGAGAGAAAAACTAGGACGAAATACGGCTGTCTCAGAGAAAATCGACATGGGATAAGGGGTCAAACAGGGGTGCGTATTAGCACCCACCCTTTTTAATTTGTATATGTGTCATTTGGTTCCTGTCCTAAATCAAGTCAATAGTCATGCTCCCAAACTCGCGAATCAACACATCTCCTCGCTGCTGTACGCAGCCAGACGCCGGTAGGGCTTCAAAGACTGCTAGACGCCCTAGCCACGCACTGTCTGGCAAATGATATGCAGATTAACTATGAAAAAACAAGCATAGTCATCTTTGGCCGGAAAAAGAGAAAACCACATCAATGGTTGATGGAGCAAGGACTCACAATGAGACTTGCTCGAAAGCAATCTTCTCATAGTATTAATGTATTAAACTTTGTAATGTCTATAATAACCAATGCACACACGAATACAAGTAGGAAGAAGCTTGCCTATGTGTTTAAACTAACAAATAACGCTTGTCTTAATCTAAAATGGCCGCTAAAGCGCGGGAAACTTATTGCGCATGTGTCAACCATATCACATGGTGTGACGTCTTTCTTTGCTTGGAGGGAAATTCTTGCTTCTGCGCAGTGTGTATTAAAATGGCTGCTTAATGTTTTCACGTGCTGCAGCTTGCGCACATGTTACAATTAAACTGTGATATTCTAACGCTATTAATGCGGGATAGATTTATAAATAAATGGGAATAGAGTAGACAAAGTGGGTATACAGTGAGATCATTTTTATTGTGATTTTAATATTTTCTTCTTTGACTTTTTATTAGTTCGTAAATTGGGCCTGGGTTGGTTGAACTGCAGCTCGAGAAACATTGATTCTGCACATGCGCCCTGAAAGGCTGACCAGAAAATGCGATGAAGTCAACTTGGAAGCTCTCCAAGGTCGCGAAGCCTGGTTCACAAGTTCACTCGAAATGTACCTGCACTCGATACAATTGTTAATAAAGTTGTTGCTGAGTCAATAAGAAACGGGTGGGAAATAAAGCCAATGTATTAATTGTGATGGGCGGTATTTTAAAGACAATGGGCTTAAAGAAATTGAACTAAATCGACATGGTGTGAGGATTGATGGAGCAGTAAAAATAAAAAAATTTAACCCCTAACAAATTATATAATTAATTAATTAAAAATGTTCGTTTAAATGTAGTAATCAACATTGTATATGTGGGAATGGTAATATGCCAATGTATGTGCTAAATAATCTATTAATGAATGTCCGTGTGTCTAATCATAACGTAAGAATAAAAAGCGTACTAAATAAAATAAATGCATGTTTGTGCTTCATAGAAATAAAATGTGTCGTTGCAAAAACAATAGTGATGGTAAGTAAGGAGCAGCTTAAATGTCGCTTTTTGCTAGGTAACAACTAATTGGGGTACGTAGACGGGAGGGAAACGAAAGGGATATTTTTCTCTATTTTAATTATGTTTTATTTGCCTCAAATTAGTGCTTCTAAAGTAGAACCGAGTGGCGAGATAAAATGGCCGCCAGTGGGAAGATGTGCGCAGGCGCAAGGGGACACGTGGTACGGGATGAGATTGAAGAAATCTGGAGCCTCGTGATGTCTCTGAGAGGCTAGGATGCAAGAAATGGTCAAGGCTGGTGTGACCTAATTGAACTGATAGTGTGCCGTGATGATCAGGAGAGAGTCCGTGGGAAAGGAGCCCAAGAGAAAGGACAATGACTGCGGAGTTCTTGAATGTGTCAAAAGAAGATACAAATGGACTGATCGAATCGGATGGAAATGTTTAAGCGTATGGGAAAGGAAATGATCCAAGGACCCTTGAATCCAAGAGAACTTGATTAAAGAATGAATAAGCTGACATGCATGGACCAATGAAAGAAAAGCGTGATATTAATGTTGCAACAGTTAGTTAGCAAAGTTAGAATTGGGGTATAAGAGGGCCTACTCTTAGTGGAGGGGGTTAGTTCCAGGGAAGTTCCAGAGAGTTGCAGTACGAGAGTCGTGGTTGCAGTAGAGGAGACGGGTTGCAGGTAGCTGATGCTGACGAGCTGAAGTTGCTGTTGCGGTCTTAACTTTACAGTTGAGTATGAGAATCAGGCTATTTCTAATCCCAAAGTTAGGTTAGAAATCATTAGGCTAAATTAGGAAGCTAGGCAGGTAACTAAGGTTTTTGGCTTCATGACAAAATTTCCTTTCTGCAATAAATTGATTATGCTTAATAAAATTGTGAATTTAAAATGAATAATTGAATAAAGTATTAAATCTTTTCATGCTTTTAAAATTATATAAAATTTAAGATTCTTTAAAAACCAAAATGACTCAGTGGTTATTTTCCTAAATGATTGTGACATGAGTAATTGGTTGATTGTGATTCAGCTGGTCTTAATCACTATGAACTAATTTCTTAAATGAATGATTCATCGACAAAACAATGAGCAGGAATATCTTAAGAAATAATTAAAAGAAAGTGACAAATTAAGGTAAATAGATATCCTTGCTCTTCCAGCGGTACACAAAATGGTGTTCTCCATTTAGTTCTCATGCTTCTCCTAGGAGTACAGAAATTCATAAAGGTGTAAAAGGAAATCCAGGAGTGTGTGTGTGTGTTTAGGCGATGTTTATGGGCCCCATCGTCATGTGGATATGAGAAATATAGTTTGCCCCTGGATGACCTATAAGTAACCTGGGAGGAGGATAGTTTTTATTGTACGCGCTGCATCAGATTTCTTGGTAGCAGAGTTATGGTTTTCTATAGATTAGTTTAGTGATTATTGTTTATTGATTATTGATTATTTTGATGACTAACACTATATGTTGAGTCGCGTTATGTTATATGTAAGTTTTCACGCTTCTGGGATGTAGGAAGTGGAACACGTGTGGCAAGAGAAGTCACATGGAATTTTGGTACATGGTCTGAATTCATTTTGGTTATAACGCAGGTTGTGTTATGTTAGGGATTTCGGTGTGAAAAGTGTGTAAATGAAATAGCAAATCACGTTTACTTGTGAAACTTTGGCCTTAATTCTCAGGAGCCTAGTCTCCACATGTGTTTTATCCCCAGAGAAACGAGTAAATTGTTTGTTCGAAAGAAGGGTAAGGTAGAGGGAAGTGCTACTTTATCGGCGAGAGTAAATAATTCTGTGGTAGGGTAGAGGTAAGCGCTGCCTACTGGAAAAACAGGATTCTTGTGTAAAAGAAAAAAAAAAGCTGTCACTTTGTTTAGCGAATCAGACTATGGAATTGTTTATTTGTTGTAACTAACGGAGAAAACAGCGAAAAAAAAAAAAAAAAAAAAAAAATTGCCGATAAATTTTGTAAAGGAGGGGTAAAGAGTAGAAGTGACGTGGAACAGTGCCGCGCTAGGATTGGATAGTGCGCAAGTCACGTGAACACAGAGTTAGAAGTGACGTAGAAAAGTGCCGCGCTAGGATTGGTTGGTTTGCGGGCGAAGGGAATTGTTCTGATTGGTGCGTCAGTGTGAGTCGCGCTGTAATTGGTTGAAGTTCATTATACAGAAACAGCGTTAGAGTAAAGAGAAAACAAAATAGAAGACATGCCGTATTACGAGTATGAAAGGGAGAGAACGTCATGGACGACGAAATTAAAGAATTTCTTTAAGAAAGACAAAAAGGTTGTGACTAGAGAGGGACAAGTAATTCCTCCGCCGAAATCAGCAGCTTCACATATGATGCTGAAATATGGATATCATACGTGCATATGGTTGGATAATTGGGTAAAATATACCAAGAATGATGGAGCATTGGCTTTTCCTGAAAATGGTTCTTTTAATGTAGCGATTTTACGGAATTTAAAAGAAAAGATGCTTAAATTGGAACCTAGACCTAGACCGACACAGTTTGAGGCTTTAACAGAATGGGAAGATGAGATGTACGAGAAAGAAAGATTCAGAGGTATGAAAGGTTATGAGTTCGTGCCCGGAAGAATGTGGGGAATGAATCATGAGGACAGAATAAAACGATGGAGATGTGCTAACATGACAGGAGGTTTGTTTCCAGCTTTTACAGTTGAGGAAGGGACTAAGAAAAAACGGACTGAGGAAAAGAAACATTTAGAGAGAGAAAAGTATATGCATGAGAGCGAAACGGATGACGAGTTGCTGGAAGATATATTAAATAAAAATCCACCTCCGTATCAGCAGAATTCTACAGTGGTGACACCAAATGCGCCACCAATAGAAGCTATGCGAAATGAAAGCCCAGAAAAAAGACAAGAAATAAATAGGTCACAAGAACAAATAAGAACTTCCCAAATTGAGGGAATAGAAAATGATAGTGCAAGAGAATTGGCAAGGACAACAAAAGAACTAACTGAGAAAATTAGAGAATTAACAAAGAATATGGAAGCAGTTACCGTACCCGTAACAATAGGTCCAGTAATACCAGTTTTCGAGAATCAGAAAATTGATGAACGATCTTTGGTGATTCCCTTGAGTTCGCAATTCCAAAGAGAAAAGGAAAGAATAGAAACAAGTCCAGGTACGAGCAATTTGACTAGTGCTTACAGACCAAGTCCACCTGAAAATTTGACAGTGAATGAGTGTAGCGGTAGGAAAATGCCTATGGTAACTGAATCTGCAACAGTGACACCTGAAAAGAGTGGAAATTGGACAGAAATAAATAGTACTCCTATAGGTCCGACTCCTGATGAGTTAAATGAGTGGATAAAAGCTTTTAAAATAAAAGAAACGGAAGAAAAACCATTAGATGTGATCAGATTGAAGATTGACATGGAAGAATTAATTCTAGGAACGATTGGTACAGAAAAGATAAAGAATTATCAGGATGATGAAATAATGTTTCTGTGCAAAAGTATAACATGGAGGGCAAAGAATTTACATGACAAACTAGAAGAAGTGGCCGGTGAGATTGGAATAGATTTTGCAAAAGTAAAAACGTTGCAGAAACCATACAGAGTAGATTTTTGTGAAAAAGATATTGAAAATTTGAATACAGCAGGAAGGCTGACACAGATAAAAGAGTTGATTGTTTTATTGAGAAAATGGGGTGATGTGGACAGATGGAAGGTTAGATGGACAAAGAAGAATGAGAAAAGTGTAGACAAAGGTTCATTGGCTTTTATGATAACAGAAAAGGAACATGTTGTTAAAGAGTACCCTATGAGAGAAACTCCAGGTGGTAGTTATGTGCATGTTCCCTGGACTAGGCAGGACATCCTGTCATTTACAAATGACTTTCCAAAATTAAGAGAAAAGCCAGTTGAGTGGTACCGACAGGTAGAAAGGTTTGTAAAGGTCTCGAAAGTGTTGTGGATAGATTTGGATGGATTGTTTGACATAGTGGTACCAACGGATCTGTGGTCAGAATGTAAGATTACAGTTGACTGGCCAACTACAGAATATCCAAGAGATCCTAAGACAGGAGCTCCAGGACCAGATGTGATGAAGAAATACGATAAAGTGATTACCTTTTTGAAAAATAAGATTCCTCCAAAAGAGACAGATTGGGTTAAGATTGATAGAACTACACAGGAAAGCAAGGAGAGTGTACATGCATATTATGAGCGATTGTTGTTGGTTTTCAAACAGTATAGTGGTTATGAGGAATTAAGTGAAAAGGATATGAGTCATTTTGTATACCGATTTGTATTTGGCTTGAAACAAGAAATAAGTGATATGATTAAGCAACATATGATAAACTGGCAGAATGCAAGTGTAGATGAGGTGCTGAGGTATGCTAAGTATTGTAGTGATGAAATAGAGAGTAAACAGCGTAAGTTGAAAGAAAAAGCAATGTGGGCACAAGTGAAAGTGGCAGAAAAACAAGAAGCTCAATTGGATAATAATAATGGAAACGAATCAGGACAAAATAAGATGCGACCAAATATAGGTAAAGGAAAAGGACAAGTGAGTCTAGAAGAGGCAAAGAAGAAATGGCCATGTCATAATTGCGGAAAATTAGGGCATTGGAGAAATGAGTGTAAGTTCCCACCTAAACCTAATCCGGAACATCAATCATTAACTCCACAGGTGCAGAATGAGGTAGTTGTTCAACAAAGTCAGGTGCCACAACCACCACTTCCCAACACTGTTAACCAGCAAAGATACAGTACAGAAACAGGATTCTACGGAGGAGAGCAGGTAACACAGTTGCCAAGAGCAGCTAACATTTCCCAGTATTGGTTGCATCAGAGTGAGGATGACCCGGATGAAAGTTTCTGACGGTGCGCAAGAGAGGGAAAGAGTGCGTGCTTGGCGCAACTCTAGAGGTAGATCAGTCTGGTCCCTTTGTGGATGGAGAAGTGAATGGAGCAAACGTAACATTCCTTGTCGATACTGGAGCTACCCGTTCTACTGTTAGGTCAGTGGAAATTCCGAACCTTCCTCTCTCAGGTGAATGCATCCAAGTGGTAGGAGTTGCCAATCAGCAGATTAAAACCCCACTTACTGAATTGGTAGAAGTAAAAATTGGTTCTTTTAGAAAAATGCATAAATTTGTAGTGTGCGATTGTAGTCCTGTAAATCTTCTAGGTCGTGACCTCTTGTGTAAAATGAATTGCACAATTTATTGTACACCAGATGGAATTGGTTTTCAGACTTCAGATGAAGATGCTTTGTATAAAGTAACTTTGATGAATCAGGAACCTGAAATGAATGGTTTGTTTCCTGCATTTGATGCAGGAAAACTTCCAGAAGAATTAAAAAGTGCAGTGAAAGAAAGTGTGTGGGATTTTACAGGAGAAGACATTGGATTAATGAGAGAAGTTGATCCTGTAAAAGTGACAGTGAAAGAAGGGATAAGTTATCCAAACACGCCACAGTACAAATTAACTCCAGAAATAATTGAAGGAATAACTCCTGTGATAAATAAGATGATTGAACAGGGAATTCTGAAAGAAATCATGAGCAGTCCATGTAATTCACCTATTATGGGACTGAAAAAGCCAAATGGAACATACAGAATAGTACAGGATTTGAGAAAGATCAACAAAATAGTTGTACCATGCTGTCCAATAGTGCCAAACCCTGCAGTGATTCTATATCAAATTCCGCATGAAGCTGAGTGGTACACTGTGATAGATTTGTGTCATGCATTCTTCTCTATTCCTTTGCATCCAGATAGCCAGCCATTATTTGCATTCCGTTTTGGAGAGCGTATTTTGGCATGGTGCCGAATTCCCCAGGGGTATACAGAGAGCCCCTCAATTTTTAATCAGATTCTAAAGAAATCTCTGGAAGATTTAAAAATGCCAGAAAAATCAGTGATGGTGCAGTATATCGATGACCTATTGGTGGCATCGAAAACCAAAGAGGCATGTGTAAGTGACACAATTGCTTTACTGAACCATTTGGAGAAAAGAGGACATAAGGTGTCCCCTTCAAAATTACAGTTTTGTCAGAAAGAAGTCCAGTATTTAGGACATAAAATTGAGAAAGGAGTGCGGAAAATAGCGACAGAAAGAGTAAGAATGATTCAAGGAATGAGAGCACCAATGACTCAAAGAGAGGTAAGAATGTTTTTGGGAATGGTTGGATATTGTCGACAATGGATAAGTGGATTTTCTTTGATTGCAAAACCATTACAAAAATTGACAAAGAAAGATGTAAAAGACCCTTTTGAGTTAAACAAAGAAGAAATGAAATCTTTCAAAGAATTGAAAAGGAAACTGTGTGAGGCCCCTGCATTAGGCATGCCTGATTATGAGAAAGATTTTGAGTTATACTGCAGTGAAAGAGATGGATGTGCATTTTCAGTACTAGTACAAAAACATGGCACCATGAAGAGGCCTATAGCTTACTTTTCAGCTGTTTTAGATCCTATAGCAAAAGCATTGCCTGGATGTTTGAAAGCAGTTGCTGCTACTTGTGTAAGTCTGGAACAAAGTGAAGGTATAGTGATGGGGTATCCACTGAGAGTATATGTTCCCCATTCAGTAGAAATTCTTTTGACAAGAACAAAAACACAGTACATGACACATAGTCGGCTGACTAAGTACGAAAAAGTCATCTTGAGCGCAGAAAATGTGACCATAGATAGATGCATAAATGTAAATCCTTCGACTTCATTGCCAGATGAAGAGAGTATAATTGAACAAGATGAAGTAGATCATGATTGTCTGAATGTGCTGGAATATTGCACAAAACCAAGAGCTGACATAAAAGATGAACCGTTAAAGGAATCCGATTATGTCATGTTTGTAGATGGTTCATGTTTACGCACAAAGGAAGGAGTGTTAAGCGCAGCTTATGCAGTATGCACAGTGGCAACTGTAATGGAAGCGTCTTGTCTGAAAGGAGTTAGGTCTGCCCAAGTTGCGGAACTAATTGCTTTGATTCAAGCATGTAAATTGGGGAAAAATGTACGAATCACGATTGTGACCGATAGCCAATATGGTTTCGGCATCGTACATGATTTTGGCCAGATTTGGTCACAAAGAGGATTTTTGACATCTGCAGGAACACCTATCAGAAATGGAGATTATGTTAAAAAACTGCTTGAGGCGATACAGCTGCCTAAACAAATAGCTGTAGTGAAGTGCAAGGCGCATAAGAAAAACGAAGATTACATAGCGGTCGGCAATAATTATGCTGACGAGATCGCTAGATATTGTGCGGAAAACATGGCGTCCCTGAACAGAAATAGAGAAAGGGAGCATGTCTCTTGTCCTTTGCTTTTCACTAATGCAGTCGAAACATGGGATGAAGTAAGGCAGTTACAAGAAACAGCAAGAGATGAGGAAAAGGATTACTGGATTAAAGCAGGATGTAGAAGACAGGAAGATAATGGAGTGTGGGTATACAGAGATGAAAGACCAGTTATGCCTGATAGCATGATTGCAGACATGGCACGGATGTACCATGGACAAGCTCATATTGGGAGAGATGCAATGATCAGACGTTTTAGACAAACTTGGTATAATCCAAAATTCAGAGCCATTGCTGAAAGTCTTTGTCAAAGATGTCTTATTTGTCAACAATTTAACCCAGGAAGAAAAACAGTAGTGAGTCTAGGAACAATAGGACGAGAAGGAGGTCCATTCACAAGGATACAGATGGATTTTATTGAGATGCCCCCTAGTAACAGATTAAGATATGTTCTGGTGGTCGTCTGTTTGTTCTCTCGTTGGGTGGAGGCATACCCCACAAGAAGGAATGATGGAACAACAGTGGCAAAACTTATGCTACGAGAGTTCATTCCGAGGTATGGTTTTCCAGTCACAGTTGAGACAGATAGAGGAACACATTTTCAAAATGAGTTGATCCAATTGATTTGTGAAGCATTGAGTATTAAACAAAAATTACATTGTGCTTACAGACCCGAAGCTTCTGGGGTAGTAGAGCAGATAAATGGAACAATTAAAAACAGATTAGGAAAAATGTGTCAAGCTACAGGACTCAAATGGCCAGATGCACTGCCTCTTGTTCTGATGACCATCAGAAGCATCCCTGAAAAGAAAACGGGACTCAGTCCTCATGAAATGATCATGGGACGAGCAATGAGACAAGCCCACGTACCAGTCAACAAGTTATTGACAATAACTGATGATCTAATACTGGATTATTGCAAAGGACTGGCTGATGTGGTGCGTTCTGTGTTTCATCAGGTTGGACCGGATGCGACCACTCTTGAAAGAAAACCAGCCCACGACTTGAATCCAGGAGACTGGGTCCGTATTAAAGTCCACAGGAGAAGAAACTGTCTAGTTCCACGTTGGGATGAGCCAAGACAGGTAATCCTAGTAACAACGACTGCTGTCAAGTGTGCAGGAGTAAAGAACTGGGTTCATGCCAGCCACACAATCAGAATTCCAGAACCTACAGATCGACATGTGAGTCGGCGTCTGGAAGTGTGGGATAAAAGTTTAACGGCGGGAACAACCAAGATAAAAGAAAGGGTGCCAGAACTTGAAGATCGACCTGAAAGTCGACATCTGGAGACCCCAACGGAAAACACCTCTAGAGAAGAAGAGGAACAAGAAGAAGAAGAAGAAAGAAATTCAGAAGTTCCAGAACTTGAAGATCGACCTGTAAGTCGACATCTGGAAATATCTGACACAACTTCAGGATCTGATGATTCAGCTGCAAATTGGGAAGAATTCGAAAGGGAACTTGGGGTTATAAACCAATTAGAGAAGAAACTGAGCAAGAAATTGAGTTAGATGAACAACCAAGTACAAGTTATGGTGGAAATCATTCAGAAACAATATTAATAGATGAAGTAGGGAAAGAAGTACACAAAAAGTTAGAAAATCGAGAAGAACCCCGAGGAGCAATAGGGATAGATAGAAAAACAGGAGAACAGGGAAATTCAGAAGCAGGTAAGGAGGAAAACACCAAGGGGTCGATTCCGATTCGGGCCGGAAATTTCTCCGACCGAGCCGGACCCGGAGAGATTTCCGACCGAATCGGACCCGTGCAGTCCGACCGAACGAGTACGATGCGTCCGTATGTTATCGGACACGAGTCGGTCGGACTCCCATTGAACTCAATGGGAGCCGGTCGTACAACGCGTACGCGGGCTCCCATTGCCTCAATGGGTGCGAGGCGGACAAGGGCGCCCCCTACAGCGAGTACGCCGCGAAGCGCTTCGCGGCGTACACGCACAGGTAGGGGGGACCCTTGGGTCCCCCCTGTGTGCGACTCGCGCGGCTACGCGTACAGGGGGTCCGACACGGACCCCCAAAGTACGGCTCCGACAGCTCTTACGAGCCGGAGTGCGCGGCTCGGTCGGACTGCTCGCGGCGCGCATCGTACTTACCCGGCCGGGAAACGTCTCCATTGCGCGGTGCGAATCGGGTCCGAGCGAGTCGGTCGGAGCGGTTCGAGTCCGAGCGAGTCGGTCGGAGCTGTCGGGACGCCCGGACGAGTCGGTCGGCGAATTCGCATCGTACTCGCTCGGACGGACCCGCGTACGGTTCGGTCGGGAAACAGGCTTTCGCATGGCTTTTTTCCCGACCGAATGGTATTGGGTGCGCCTCCGACCGAGATCGGAATCGGCCCCCAAATCGGAAGAACCCCGAGGAGGGACAGTGATAAGGGAAAACGAAAAGGAGAAGATAGATCCACCAGTAGGAGATGACGAGATTATAAGTTTCAAAATAAGAGACAATAGTGAGACAGTTGAAACAGAAACAGAAGAAAGTGGAGGAGAGGAAAAAGCAAAGACTGAATCAAGAAAAAGAAATTGGAGGTCGGAAAGAGAAGAAAGAGAGGGTGAGGTCAAAAGGCCAAGAAAAGGAGATAATTGGCCCAACAGCTATGTAAGAAAATTGAGATATAGAATAATAAGAGCAGAAGATGAAGATGCTGAACAAGTAAATGAAGTAACAAGTCAAAAGGGACAAGAAAAACCCAGTGGAAAAAGATTACAAAAGTCCAAAAGGACAAGGAAAATAAATTCAAAATTTAAGTCACCTGAGTGGCTGTATATTGCACTAACAGATTACAAAGGAGAAGAAGAAAACACTCACGGAAACCAGAGACTGAGAAGTCGAATGGGAAAAGGTGAGATGCAACAAAAGGACTGAAGTGAAGACTTAAAGTGCTTCTGCCGGACGTGACAATTTTACTGGATGTGACAAATCACCGGATGTGACAACAAAAGAATTCTGGAGAGAATTAAAGAAAGTACCAAGCAAAGACTTTTGAAAGCAGAGTGGCGTCTAAGTCATTTTGAGGTGTAGTGACACAATTTTCTGAAAATTTAACAAATAGAAAAAGAAAAATGGAGAATAATGAGAATAGAAGAAATAAATGTGAATTTGTAAAGAGATGGTGCAAAATGTGCTGCTTTTGTACAGGGTTATTAATGACCATATGGATAGTTTTAGCAATCACAATTCCAATTAGCGTGGCTGTGATAGAAGCAAAGAATGATACTAAACAAGAAAAAGAAACTAATATTAAAGAACAAGTTGTTTTAAGAAGTAGTGCAGAGTTGCATAAGGATAGGTCAGTAACAGATTTCTCAAAGAATGTTTTTACAAAGTTGTTGTATGAGTACGTAAAAACAATGGAAGTAAGAGATTGTTATGTTTGTATGCAATTGCCTGCATCAGTATCTGAAGGTGTGACTTATCATCACTTACCTTTGACTTATGGAATAACATGTAGTGTAATAGCAAGTTTATTTTATAAAACAGGTAGATTAGAATCGTATTATACTGATATAGATAAGATATTTGCAAACATTCCTGTAGTGCCAGAACTTAACAAAGTGAAACCAGCAAAGGTTTTAGGAGAATTCTTTTTAGAACATAGAAAATTAACGTTAGAAGAAATAGTTAGTGACAACCTTACCTGTGAGTTAAAGAAAGAAGAAAAAGTATTTCTAGACATGGTTGAGGAAAGAAGAATGAAATTTCAAAAAGAAGCAATAAAGAGGAAGGAAAACGTTTATGGACGTTTGAGGAAGGAAATCATGAAGGGAAAAAGATAAATGCAGCAATGACATTAGACTGGCCGCAAACAGGAAAGTTGTGCATTAGGAGAAATAAGACAGTCTATGACAATTACTTTGTAGGTTCCAGTGTCTGCCATGACAATTATCAAATTCTGGGAGGTTGGGGATTCAAAGGTGGAAAAGATCCAATATTTCCAGGTATCTATTATATTTGTGGGAATAGAGCTTATTACAGGTTACCGGATCATTGGTATGGAACTTGCTATGTAGGCCTGGTCTTTCCAAAAATCTTTCACATGGACAGAGAAGAAAAGGGAACATACAAAATAATTAATGGATTTAAACGTAGAAAGAGGGAAAGTTTTTCAGAAGTTGTAGGAGATATTTTTGGAGCATTGATACCAGCAGTGGGAATATCTTTGAATGCATTTAAAATTCGGAAGTTATCCACAGTAGTAGATCGTTTGTCTACAGATACTGCGGGAGGGTTCTTAATGGTAAATACCGAAATGGTTGCCATGAGAGCTATGGTGATGCAAAATCGGCTTGCCCTTGATATTCTTTTGGCAAAAGAGGGTGGAGTCTGTGGAATGTTGAAAGTTCAACATTGTTGTACTTACATTCCGGATAACAGTGAAAATATACAGAAGTATATTACAAATATTACAAGTCTGCACAAAGAATTAGTCCCACTGGAGGTTGAAAGTGTTTTGGGAAAACTTGGTAGAGGGTTTTCCTCAGTAGCAAATTGGTTAACTAGGATGAGTAAACTAGTAATAGGGAAAGTTATAATAGTAGCAACTATAGTGATATTGTTAGCCATGACATTGAAAATAGTAATAACATGTATAAAGAGAAAAGTAAGACAGAATAAGATAAGAAGAAATAACAGAATAATGAGAGAAAGAGAGAGAGAAATGGGTGAAATTGAGTTGGAGAAAATGAAAGAAAGCATGTATAAAGAGACTAAAAGGCAAGATGAAGAAGAGACAGAGATATGAATAACAGAAAGTAAAGGATGAAAGACATGCTGCCTGAAAAGAAGTATGACTTGGGTTTTATGTGGTGATTTAAAAATCACCAAAGGGGGATTGATGGAGCAGTAAAAATAAAAAATTTAACCCCTAACAAATTATATAATTAATTAATTAAAAATGTTCGTTTAAATGTAGTAATCAACATTGTATATGTGGGAATGGTAATATGCCAATGTATGTGCTAAATAATCTATTAATGAATGTCCGTGTGTCTAATCATAACGTAAGAATAAAAAGCGTACTAAATAAAATAAATGCATGTTTGTGCTTCATAGAAATAAAATGTGTCGTTGCAAAAACAATAGTGATGGTAAGTAAGGAGCAGCTTAAATGTCGCTTTTGCTAGGTAACAACTAATTGGGGTACGTAGACGGGAGGGAAACGAAAGGGATATTTTTCTCTATTTTAATTATGTTTTATTTGCCTCAAATTAGTGCTTCTAAAGTAGAACCGAGTGGCGAGATAAAATGGCCGCCAGTGGGAAGATGTGCGCAGGCGCAAGGGGACACGTGGTACGGGATGAGATTGAAGAAATCTGGAGCCTCGTGATGTCTCTGAGAGGCTAGGATGCAAGAAATGGTCAAGGCTGGTGTGACCTAATTGAACTGATAGTGTGCCGTGATGATCAGGAGAGAGTCCGTGGGAAAGGAGCCCAAGAGAAAGGACAATGACTGCGGAGTTCTTGAATGTGTCAAAAGAAGATACAAATGGACTGATCGAATCGGATGGAAATGTTTAAGCGTATGGGAAAGGAAATGATCCAAGGACCCTTGAATCCAAGAGAACTTGATTAAAGAATGAATAAGCTGACATGCATGGACCAATGAAAGAAAAGCGTGATATTAATGTTGCAACAGTTAGTTAGCAAAGTTAGAATTGGGGTATAAGAGGGCCTACTCTTAGTGGAGGGGGTTAGTTCCAGGGAAGTTCCAGAGAGTTGCAGTACGAGAGTCGTGGTTGCAGTAGAGGAGACGGGTTGCAGGTAGCTGATGCTGACGAGCTGAAGTTGCTGTTGCGGTCTTAACTTTACAGTTGAGTATGAGAATCAGGCTATTTCTAATCCCAAAGTTAGGTTAGAAATCATTAGGCTAAATTAGGAAGCTAGGCAGGTAACTAAGGTTTTTGGCTTCATGACAAAATTTCCTTTCTGCAATAAATTGATTATGCTTAATAAAATTGTGAATTTAAAATGAATAATTGAATAAAGTATTAAATCTTTTCATGCTTTTAAAATTATATAAAATTTAAGATTCTTTAAAAACCAAAATGACTCAGTGGTTATTTTCCTAAATGATTGTGACATGAGTAATTGGTTGATTGTGATTCAGCTGGTCTTAATCACTATGAACTAATTTCTTAAATGAATGATTCATCGACAAAACAATGAGCAGGAATATCTTAAGAAATAATTAAAAGAAAGTGACAAATTAAGGTAAATAGATATCCTTGCTCTTCCAGCGGTACACAAAATGGTGTTCTCCATTTAGTTCTCATGCTTCTCCTAGGAGTACAGAAATTCATAAAGGTGTAAAAGGAAATCCAGGAGTGTGTGTGTGTGTTTAGGCGATGTTTATGGGCCCCATCGTCATGTGGATATGAGAAATATAGTTTGCCCCTGGATGACCTATAAGTAACCTGGGAGGAGGATAGTTTTTATTGTACGCGCTGCATCAGGATCAACCCCCTGTCCCCGTCCAATCAGAAGTAGTGGGCCCATAATTCTGCAACATTAAGGGGAGGTACATGGGCGGAGAAGGGTATAATAGATATAGTATTAGCTAATTAGTTAGAGTTCGAGGTTCGAGATCCATGACGAACTGATCAATTGCAGACTGAACCGCTGTCCAGAGAGGTCCTGAGGTGGGGGCGGCGGAGTACATTAGAAGGAAGACACAGGAGAAATCGAGGAGAAGCGAAGTATCAGAGAGGGGAACGACGCAGGCGTCGTTGATAGAGAGGTCACCGGTCCTGTCCTGAACCTGGAGGAGGTCTTTGCTCTTCATCCTTCCTGGGTCCTACCTTTCCAACTCCTTGGCCAAGGGGTTTGGTTTCTCGCACCTTTAGGTAAATATAAATGTAACTTTAGTTGTACTGCTGTCTCTATCTTCTTCTTTCTGAGGGACCGTCATTGATCGATAATTGACTATTATGCTTCATCCTTGATATACGATTAAGTATCATGTGGTTCTGTATTTTACTCTGCTAAATCTTTAGATAAACATTTTGAAACTTCCTGACTCAGTGATTATTTCAGGAATTATGAATTGTATTGAATGTCACTCATTTTAAACTTCCCAATTAGCAAAGGGTCCATTGGTAAGTCATTACTCTTCAATCAGAAAAGTAATTGGTAGCAGGGATTTGATAAAGAGTACAACTGACCCACCAGCGGAAATTGCTAGCGTAGTACGAATGAATGGGCCCAGGTGAGTATTCGGTGTATGAATGCTTGTTGCTAGTAACCCGCTGGATCAGTTTTCTGGTTATCAGAGGATGGTTGCACTTTCTTAATTGGGTAATGAGAATTTTTAATTTTATAAACTAACATCCGTTTGTTCAAAGTTTGTTTTGTGTTGTCCAGAATTCCCCGGGCAAATTGAATAGCGGATGGTGAATGGAAACCATACTGCAGTGAGGTTATCTGTCAGGCAGAAATAGTACTGAAAAGTTAAGCAGGGCTATCAGTACTTGTTAGGGACTCTATGAGTGTGAGTAATAGCAAAAGGAATATGCTGGTAAAAATTTGATGTTATATCACCTATAAAGGGTAACATTGAAGAAGTAGCAGGTATTTCTGAAGCTTACGTGAAGAGTAAACGGAAGGGTTTTACTCGTAGTGTATGTTTAGTAAACGGAAAGGTTTTACTAAGTGTGAGAGAAACTATCCTTTTCAAGTTAGCGAAACTGGCACTATAGCGAATGTTTTATGTTACTGAATTTTAATAAGAAGTATAAAGAAAATAAAGTTTTGCGTACAATTTTGTAAAGGGAGGGTCAGCTGCCGGAGAGGAAGCTGACGTCACAAAACGCCACGCTGGGATTGGTTGAAACCGCGGGCGTAGAACGACTCTTGTAAAGGAGGGATCAGTAGGCAGGAGTAATACTGACATCACAGGTGTCGCGCTGGGATTGGTCGAAACAGCGAGGGACAGAGAAGCGCAGATTGTAAAGGAGGGGTCGCCAGAAAAGACGTCACTGAAAGGCCGCGCTAGGATTGGTTTAGAGACAAATGTTAGCTGGAATTTAATTGGTTGTCAGCATAGAAATCGAAATCTTAGTGGACAGTGAAAATTATATGTTGAAACGCGATCCGAATTTAATAGGAACTCGTCCAGACAGGAGATTCCTAGGGTTTGCAGAATATAATTCGATACATAGATATTTACCCAAAATGTATGGAGAAAAGAGAAAAATGACATTTCTACAAAAGGTTAAGAATTATTTTAAAAAGGATAAACCCATCAAAACTAGAGAAGGAATTATCATTCCACCAGCAAAAACGCCCGCTTCATTCATGATGATGGAAAGAGGTTATCATACTTGCGTATGGGTAGAAAACTGGATAGAATATACCAAAAATGATGGAATATTAGCATTCCCAGAGAATGGTACTTTCAATGGGAGAATTCTTCAAAATTTAAGATTGAGGATGAATGATTTAGAACCCAGACCTAGATTAACTCAATACGAAGCCTTAGAAGAGTGGGAAACCGAGGCATTCGAACGTGACCGAGCAAGAAGTAGTAGGGGTTATCGGGGATTTTTTCCTAGATACCAAAATGAGTCAAGAGACGGTCAAATGAAACAGTGGAGAAGAGCGATGCTTACAGAAGGTGTGTATCCAATATTAATGGCAGAAGAATCGTTAGGGAGCAAATGCACTGAGAAAACAAAACATTTGACAGGATTTGGAGATTCCGAAGACGAATTTATGGAAGAAATATTAAAGAACCCGCCACCATATCAGGAAGGGACAAGTGGATGCACCCCAAGTGCACCACTGTTAAAGACACCCTTGGTACCACAAGTATTGCATAATCCCCCAGTTTATAGGGTACTTCAGGATAAGGAAAAGGAAGCTATAGACAGAAACAGAGCAGAATTGATACAGAAAATAACACAGTTGAATGCACATCCTGATTCCCTGACCATACCTGTAACCATTGGTCCAGTGGTTCCTTTATTTGGTGATAAGGTGAATTATCCGAAACCATTAGCAATGCCCACACCGGTAGAAATTCTTAAACCTGAGCCTGTAATACTTGATTATCAAATCAGTGATTGTGAAAGCATGATATCCTTAATGGATTTACCTATTCGAGGATCGGTAAATACCACTCCTAGAAGAGTAACACCTGGTTGCTCCAAAGATGTAAACATAGTAACCTCATCTGGAACTAAGAGTGCCACAGTAGTTACACCAGAAGATTTAGAAAGATGGGCACAAGGATCAGACAGACAGAATTCACCCCCAAAGATCATGGACATTTACAAATTAAAGGTTGAGTTAGACGAAATGATAGCAGGCAATGTAGGAGTAGATCGGCTAAATACCTACGATGAAGAAGAACTATTGTTCGTATGTAGAAGTATCACTAGAAATGTAAAAATATTTCATGAGAAATTATCAGATTTGGCCTTACAGATGGGAATTGAAATAGGGAAGTCAAAAGTGCTACAGAAACCCTATAGAGCAGACTTCTCTGACAAAGATTTAGAAAATATGAATGCCTCTGGTCGAAAATTACAAGTAAAAGAATTAATGACAGTTTTACAGAAATGGGGAGACTTAGATAAATGGAAAGCTAGATGGACAAAGAAAAAGGAAGAGGCACGGTACAGTAGAACCACTTCTGAATACCTGATGAAGGAAACAGGCAAAGCAGATCAAATGTATCCGATGCGAGAAGTTCCGGGAGGAGGTTATGTTCATGTCCCATGGAATAGACAGGATATTTTGTCATTTACGAATGATTTTCCAAAATTGAGAGAAAAACCTATTGAATGGTACAAGCAAGTGGAGAGGTTTGTGAAAGTGTCAAAGGTATTGTTGAAGGACTTAGATGGTTTGTTCGATATAGTGGTACCTGCCGATTTGTGGACAGATTGTAAAATCACAGTTGATTGGCCGAGTGAAGAGTATCCTAGAGATCCAAAGACAGGTGCTCCATCAAGTGATGTAATGAAAAAGTATCAGCAGGTAATAACTTACTTGAAAGGGAAAATACCACCGAAAGAAACAGATTGGGTAAAAATAGACAGAACTACCCAAGAAGCAAGTGAATCGGTTCATGCCTATTATGAACGTTTATTGCAGGTATTCAAACAGTATAGTGGATTTGAGGACATTGGAGACAAAAACATGAGTCAGTTTGTTTACCGATTTGTTTATGGTATAAAACCCGAAATTTGTCAGATGATTAAGCAGCACATGTTGTGCTGGCAAGGGAAACCCATAGACGAAACTTTGAAATATGCGAAATATTGTGGAGACGATATTGAGGATAGGCACAAGAAACTACAAGAGAAAGTGATGTGGGCTCAGGTGAAAATGGCTGAGCGACAGGGAATTAATTTGGACAACCCAAATGATAATCTGGGAAAAGATTCTGGAGTGAATGGTGACACTGAGAATGGTGGTAAAGTGAGAGGACGAATGAGTAGAGAAGAGGCTAAAAAGAAATTTCCTTGTCATGGAAGCGGAAAATTAGGGCATTGGAAGGATGAATGTAAAAAGATTCGAAATAATAATGGCCCAAATCAAAATTTAAATCCACAGATGCAGAATGACTCACAGCAGGGTGCAAATCCTCAGAGTCAGTTGCCACCTGCACCTATACAGGGTAATGCAAGCAGAGCAAAGCATGGTACAGACGTCGGATATCAAGGAGGAAGTGGTAAGAATGAGTATGTAACTTCACAATTTCTTTTACAGGACGACTTTTGTCCATATAGTCAATGACGGTGCCTAGGAGAGGGGGAGAAGGAGTGCATACTTGGCGCATCCTTGCTGGTAGACCAGTCAGGTCCATATGTTGAAGGGAAGATAAGAGGTAATGATATTACTTTCCTTTTGGACACTGGTGCTACCAGATCTACTGTGAGAACAGCAGACACCCCAGACCTTCCTCTCTCTGGAGAAGCTATCCAAGTTGTGGGTGTGGCTAATCGAAAGATTAGAACACCTCTTACCGAACCAATGGAAGTAAAAATTGGAAATTTTAGAGAAATGCATCAGTTTGTAGTGTGTGACTCCAGTCCAGTAAATTTATTGGGCAGAGATTTGTTGTGTAAAATGAACTGCACAATTTTTTGCACACCGGATGGTGTTGCAATTCAGACCCCGGATGAAGACCATGTATATAAAATTATGATTGCAAAGCAAGGTACAGAAGTAGATGAAATGTTCTCTTTGATAACTAAAGACGAATTGCCAGAAGAATTAAAAACTGCGGTAAACTCCATGGTATGGGATTTTACAGGAAAAGAAGTAGGACTTATGGCCAAAATAGACCCAGTTAAAATCACTGTAAAAGAAGGTGCAATTTTTCCAAATACCAGACAGTACAAAATGAGTGCAGAAGTAAAAGCAGGAGTTATTGAAGAAATTAACAGAATGGTAAAACAAGGCATATTAAAGGAAGTAATGAGTAGCCCTTGTAATTCACCAATAATGGGTTTGAAGAAACCTAGTGGAAAGTATAGGATTGTTCAGGATCTGCGCAAAATAAATACGATTGTGGAACCTTGTTGTCCTATAGTGCCGAATCCTGCAGTAATATTATACCAGATTCCCTGGAGTGCAGGATGGTTTACTGTGATTGATTTATGCCAAGCATTCTTTTCCATACCATTACATCCAGATAGCCAGTATCTTTTTTCATTTAAATTTGAGAACAAAGTCTATGTATGGAATCGTGTTCCTCAAGGGTACACAGAGAGTCCTTCCATCTTTAATCAGCTATTGAAAAAGTGCTTAGAAAAACTAGTGATGCCAGGAAGTTCAGTCTTAGTACAGTATATAGATGATCTGCTAGTGGCATCTAACACTAGAGAGGACTGTGTTGTCGACTCCATTGCACTATTAAATCACTTGGCAGAAGAAGGGCATAAAGTTTCACCTGAAAAATTGCAGTTTTGTACAACAGCAGTTAAATATCTAGGACACCAAATTGAGAGGGGAAAAAGAAGGATAACCTCCGAAAGAGTAAAATTAATCAAAAGAATGCAAATGCCTGTAACTCAAAGAGAAGTGAGAATGTTCCTTGGAATAGTGGGCTATTGTCGACAATGGATACTAGGGTTTTCTCTGCTAGCAAAGCCTTTAATTCAAATGACGAAAAAGAAGGCAAAGGACCCAGTTGAGTGGGATGATGAAAGTGTAGGAGCTTTTGTAAAGAAGAGAAGTGCTTTGTGTGCAGCACCTGCCCTAGGCATGCCTGATTATAAAAGAAGATTCGCATTATTCTGTCATGAGAGAGAAAATTGCGCACTTTCAGTCCTAACCCAGAGACATGGTTTGGACAGACGTCCTATAGCATACTTTTCTGCTACATTGGACCCAGTGGCAGCAGTGTTGCCAGGCTGCTTAAAAGCAGTAACTTCTACCTGTTTGAGCATTGAGCAAAGTGAATCAATTGTAATGGGACATCCTGTAAAGGTGTTTGTTCCACACTCAGTTGTGATTCTACTGACAAGAACCAGAACTCAGCATCTTACTCCTAGTCGGCTGACTAAATATGAAAGAATAATTTTAGGTGCGGAAAATGTAACTATTGTCAGGTGCACAATTGTAAACCCTGCTACATTATTACCAGACCCGTATCATGAAGAAGTTAAAGACGATGAAGAGGAACATGATTATTTACAAGTCGCAGAATTGTGCACAAAACCGCGTCCTGATATACAGGAGCTGCCTCTCAGAGACCCAGACAGGGAGCTGTTTGTGGACGGTTCATGCCAAAGGCATGAAGATGGTAAACTAAGTGCAGCATATGCAGTATGCGAATTAACTGAAATAGTCGAAGCATCCTATTTACCAGGAGTAAAATCTGCACAAGTAGCTGAATTAATTTCTTTGATAAAAGCCTGCAAAATTGGGAAGAATCAGAAAGTAACTATATTTACAGACAGTCAATATGGTTACGGGGTTGTGCATGATTTTGGCCAATTATGGATGCAGAGGGATTTCATGACTTCTTCAGGATCCCCTATTAAAAATGGACAGTTTGTAAAGGAACTGCTGGAAGCAATACAATCACCAAAAGAATTGGCTGTGGTGAAATGTGCCGCACACCAGTCAGGAGATGACTGGGTGGTAGTCGGTAACAGATATGCAGATTTGGTGGCTCAACACTGTGCTAAAAACAGGTTGTCAGTCAATAAAAGGGTTGAAAGAATGGGAATCAGCTGCCAACTTATGCTGTATGCACCTCCTGAAACATGGAATGATGTGAAAAGACTGCAAGATGATGCTGATGAGAATGAAAGAAATGCATGGATTAAAATGGGATGTTCTCAAAGGGCAGACGACGATGTATGGATTTATACTGATGGTAGACCAGTCATGCCCGACTGTCTGATTTCACAAATGGCCAGAATGTATCATGGAGACACACATGTAGGAAGAGACACAATGATTAGGCTCTTCAGACAAAATTGGTACAATCCAAGGTTTAGGGCCGTAGCAGAGAGTCTTTGTCAGAGATGTCTAACTTGCCAAATGCATAATCCAGGAAGAAAAACAATAATTGGTTTTGGGAAAATAGGAAAGGCAGAAGGTCCCTTTGTGAGATTGCAGCTCGATTTTATTCAGTTACCCCCATGTAGAGGACTGAAATACGTACTTGTCATAGTGTGTCTGTTTTCAAAGTGGGTGGAGGCCTAGCCTACCAGAAGGAATGACAGTATTACAGTCGCAAAGTTGTTACTACGCGAACTCATTCCTAGATTTGGTTTCCCAGTAACTTTGGAATCAGATAGAGGAGGACACTTCAACAATGATGTGATTAGAATAATCTGTGAAGCATTCCAAATTGAACAAAAATTGCACTGTGCATATCGTCCAGAGGCTTCTGGAGTTGTTGAACAAATGAATGGCACAATAAAATCAAGACTGGCAAAAATGTGTGCATCAACATCGTTAGATTGGCCGGATGCATTGCCAATTGTTCTAATGGGACTCAGAAGCATTCCTGATAGAAATACCGGATTGAGTCCGCACGAAATAATCATGGGAAGGGCAATGAGACAAGCACATGTTCCTACAAATAAACTGCTGAATATAACTGATGATATGGTTCTGGATTATTGCAAAGGATTGGCTGACCTAGTGCGTTCTGTCTCTCACCAGGTTGGGGAAGACGCAGTTTCCAGGCAGCCTGAACAAGAGCATGATCTGAATCCCGGAGACTGGGTGGTTGTGAAGCATCACACCAGAGAAACGTGTCTATCACCCAGGTGGGGCGAACCTTGTCAAGTCATACTAATTACGAACTCAGCAGTAAAATGTGCAGGATTGCCTAATTGGATTCATGTAAGCCACACCAAAAGAGTACCAGATCCTGAAGAAGAAAATCCTCAATCTGCATCGATAACTGAGGAAGCTGAAGGTTGCCCAGCTGAAGGATCTCAGGTGCGAGATTCCAGGGAAGCTGAAGAAGAACAACCGAGCACAAGTCAAGACTGGATACCAGTGGTTGAAATACCTGAAATTTACAACAGAACCAGAAGCCAAGCAAATTTAGAAGAAATTGAAGAAGATCAGATAGGTGAAGAAGAAGCAGCTCAGGAAGAGGAAAATGAAACAATAAGAGAACCTGAGCAGGATCAGATAGGGAGAGGAAATTGGGCTAAAATCAACAACGAACCAACAAATTTTGAGCAGGGACAGACAGGTTTAGAAGAACGCGGTCAGGCTGCAGAAGTACAAAGTGCAATAAGCCCTGATCAGAACCAGTTAGGTTTAGGAAAATACATTCAAGAAGAAGATCACGAAAATCACAGGCATGAAGACATAAATCCTGAACAAGGTCAGTTACTTGAAACTCACAGTGGAGCAGCTGAAGAGAAAGCAATAAGACCTGAAAAGGAACAAATAGAAGAAACTAAAATTGAAGAAAACCAAATTGTGCCACAACTTGAAAATACAAGAATTTCTGAAGACGAAATAAGAAGTGAAGAGACAGTGCAAACAATGAAGGTCAGAAAAGGTGATCGTTGGCCTAGTGTCATTGAAAGAGTAAAATACCACATAAACTACCAGAAGTGAAGATCCAGAACAAGTAAATGAAGTGACAAGCTTAACGGGACAAACCAGTGGAATCGAAAAACAAAAAAGCAAAAGACTGAAACTTGTGAACAACAAATTTAAAGGTCCCGATTGGACTTATATTATCCTTGAAGACTACGAGAGCTCAGAGTCAAGTGAAAGTGGTGACGAAGGAACAAGTGCGGAACTGACTTATGAGAAAGAAATAAAACCACCGTGATAACGTAAAGAGACTTGAAATAACGATAAGAAGAGAAATCTTCCTTGTCAAAAATGCCTGACGATAGAGTTTCTGGGAGACCAAAGCAGAAATGTTGTAAAAGATGCTGTGCTATATGCATATGTAGTCTGGTAGTGGTGCTTATAGTATGGTTAGCTGTGATCGTAGCAATTCCTTACCTTTTGATAATGGATAAAAAAATTAACAACGAAACGAAGGCAAGGGCAGATTACTTGAAAGGTAATAGAGTAGAACTAAAGGCAGAAGATGAACCAGAATTTCATCATGAAGTAACAGATAACGACACTAGTTTGAATGTTTTCACAAAATTATTGTTTCAATATGTAGATACCATGGAAGTTAGTAATTGTTATGTCTGTATGAAAATACCTGAATCAGTAGCAGAAGGGTTAACATATCATCATTTACCATTAACTTATGGCATATCATGTAGTGTATTGGCTAGTCTGTTTTATAGAACAGGGAGACTTCAGTACTATTATTCAAATATAGATGTGATATTTTCTGAGGTTCGGATTCGAAAGAATATGAATCCAGTGCTTAGTAGTAAAGATGCACAGTTTATGGGAGAATTTTTCTTAACAATGAAATCAATAGACATAACACATGCACATAGAAACAATCTAACATGTTCATTACATGAAGAAGAAAAGATATTTTTGAATTTAGTGGAGAATAGAAGACAAGATTTCCAAAAGAAAGCTTCTGAGCATAAAGCTCATCTGCCACCTTGGGCTGAGAAAGAGGGTAGTTACACACCTGGCAAGGCTCAAGCTGCTATGGCTCTAGATTTTGTGAAGACAGGGAAAATTTGTCTACATAGGTTAAAAACTGAGTATAACAATATTTTCATCGGTACCAGTGAATGTGAACATAATTTCTTAATTCTTGGAGGGTGGGGATTAAAAGGAGGAACGGATTCAGTTTTTCCTGGAATCTATTATGTGTGTGGGAATAAGGCTTACTTTAGGCTTCCTGCACGGTGGTATGGAAGTTGTTATTTCGGAATAGTATTTCCAAAGATATACCACATAAAAAGAAACACTGGGAGCAATGAAAATAATAGTGAATTAACACGTAGTAAAAGAGCTAGTTTTTCTGAAATTGTAGGTGATATATTCGGTGCATTGATACCTTCAGTGGGAATAATTCTGAATTCAAGGAAAATATGTAAATTATCTACAGTGGTTGATCGTTTATCAATGGACACTGCTGGAGGATTTCTGATGATTAATACGGAGATGGTTGCGATTAGATCTATGGTTATGCAAAATCGACTTGCTCTTGATATAATACTGGCAAAGGAGGGCGGAGTCTGTAAATTATTGAAGACGAAACACTGTTGCACTTACATACCTGATAAAAGTGCAGAAATTGGAACATATATACAGAATATAACTAAACTTGAAAAGGAACTAAAACCACTGGAAGTTGATAGTGTATGGGAAAGATTGACAAATAGTATTACGTCAATTGGTACCTGGTTTGCTAATGTAGGGAAAGGACTTATAGGTCAAATATTAATACCCTTAGCAGGGATAGCAATAATAGTGTTGTCAATAATAATATGGTGCAAATGTTGTAGAAAGAATGAGATGTATAAAGTGACGGGAAAAGGAAAGAAAAGAAAGTTTGATGAAATTGAGCTAGAAGATCTGAGAAGCAAATTATACAAGAAACTAAAAGGAGACGTGAAAAATAGAAAGTGTAAAAATGAAGCTGAGACAATTTTATGCTAAAAGTTGGCATCTGGTTGTGGGTAGTATTTTGATGGCTCAGAAACGCCATCAGAGAGGGGATTGATGGAGCAAGGACTCACAATGAGACTTGCTCGAAAGCAATCTTCTCATAGTATTAATGTATTAAACTTTGTAATGTCTATAATAACCAATGCACACACGAATACAAGTAGGAAGAAGCTTGCCTATGTGTTTAAACTAACAAATAACGCTTGTCTTAATCTAAAATGGCCGCTAAAGCGCGGGAAACTTATTGCGCATGTGTCAACCATATCACATGGTGTGACGTCTTTCTTTGATTGGAGGGAAATTCTTGCTTCTGCGCAGTGTGTATTAAAATGGCTGCTTAATGTTTTCACGTGCTGCAGCTTGCGCACATGTTACAATTAAACTGTGATATTCTAACGCTATTAATGCGGGATAGATTTATAAATAAATGGGAATAGAGTAGACAAAGTGGGTATACAGTGAGATCATTTTTATTGTGATTTTAATATTTTCTTCTTTGACTTTTTATTTGTTCGTAAATTGGGCCTGGGTTGGTTGAACTGCAGCTCGAGAGACATTGATTCTGCACATGCGCCCTGAAAGGCTGACCAGAAAATGTGATGAAGTCAACTTGGAAGCTCTCCAAGGTCGCGAAGCCTGGTTCACAAGTTCACTCGAAATGTACATGCACTCGATACAATTGTATATAAAGTTGTTGCTGAGTCAATAAGAAACGGGTGGGAAATAAAGCCAATGTATTAATTGTGATGGGCGGTATTTTAAAGACAATGGGCTTAAAGAAATTGAACTAAATCGACATGGTGTGAGGATCAACCCCCTGTCCCCGTCCAATCAGAAGTAGTGGGCCCATAATTCTGCAACATTAAGGGGAGGTACATGGGCGGAGAAGGGTATAATAGATATAGTATTAGCTAATTAGTTAGAGTTCGAGGTTCGAGATCCATGATGAGCTGATCGATTGCAGACTGAACCGCTGTCCAGAGAGGTCCTGAGGTGGGGGCGGCGGAGTACATTAGAAGGAAGACACAGGAGAAATCGAGGAGAAGCGAAGTATCAGAGAGGGGAACGACGCAGGTGTCGTTGATAGAGAGGTCACCGGTCCTGTCCTGAACCTGGAGGAGGTCTTTGCTCTTCATCCTTCCTGGGTCCTACCTTTCCAACTCCTTGGCCAAGGGGTTTGGTTTCTCGCACCTTTAGGTAAATATAAATGTAACTTTAGTTGTACTGCTGTCTCTATCTTCTTCTTTCTGAGGGACCGTCATTGATCGATAATTGACTATTATGCTTCATCCTTGATATACGATTAAGTATCATGTGGTTCTGTATTTTACTCTGCAAAATCTTTAGATAAACATTTTGAAACTTCCTGACTCAGTGATTATTTCAGGAATTATGAATTGTATTGAATGTCACTCATTTTAAACTTCCCAATTAGCAAAGGGTCCATTGGTAAGTCATTACTCTTCAATCAGAAAAGTAATTGGTAGCAGGGATTTGATAAAGAGTACAACTGACCCACCAGCGGAAATTGCTAGCGTAGTACGAATGAATGGGCCCAGGTGAGTATTCGGTGTATGAATGCTTGTTGCTAGTAACCCGCTGGATCATGGTATCTCGATAACCATCGTCTGACCAACGCGAATCAATATAAATATTTGGGCTGCTGGCTGGATAATAAAGGTGGGCACCTACTACATCTGAATTCATTAAAACCAAAATTAGCCTCGCTGCAAGGTGCTTTTCGAACAATATTGAAGGGCACAAACAAGTTCTCTTTTGAGGCATTGTTGAAAATAGTCTCTGCTAAACTAGTGCCAACACTGTCATACGGTTCAGAAGCCTACCCGGGAAAACTGGGGACTTTCTTAAACAGGGCACAGAGTGCGGTGTTCAGGTATATTTCGACTGCCAGGCAATACCTTGCCAGTCAAATCAGGCTGTAATTCACACTACAGGATCAACTGCTTGTGCAAAAGACCTGCATAATAAAATACTTGCATTCTACAAGATCTGCTGAGCAAGGATCATTAAAACAGCTCATCTGGCCGGAAACTGCGTGTCATGACAGCACGAATCACATGAATCCCTGTTTGCAAGCCCTAGACGAAGTGCTCAATAATGAGCAGCCGAAAGTGATCACAAAACTGGTAAAATTTCTAGGGTGCGCGGAGAAGCAACTCAAATTAATTTCAGAAGTCCAAAATGAAGAAGGGGCGGATCTGTGAATAACAGCAGTCCTAAAAACAAATAGCTTCGATCAGATGAACTGCACTGCTTCTCTTTTTTCTTAATCAAAGGCACTTTTATCAAGTTGTTAGCTGTTTATTGAATAGTATTTTAATCAATTTTTACCTGTGAGAAACACAGAGGTCGAATTATGAATTGTCTACAGAATGATTGAGAGCTGGGAAAAATTGGGATAACAGCTATTACTCTAAATGTATTTGTAATTTTAGGCACTTTGACAGACTTTATTGTCTAAATAAAGTATTTTCTGAACATGAACAGACAGAAAACAGATACAAATAACTAGTCCAAAAAGGAAAATAGACTCATGTAACAATGAAAACAGAAATCAAAGAGCAATCATACAAATCTAACAACAGGATCAAGACAAAGCACAAGGAGACTCAGGAGCAAAGTCAGTTGCAAGCCATTGCACACTGATCTCACAGGGTTGAAAGAGGTTTAAACCCATGAGAGAAGCACAGGTGGAGGGAGAGAGCCAGGTGCAAGGAGTAAACCAGGTGCAAGGAATCGGGGACCCACCGACATAGGAATTGTTGAACTGAGACTTGGGAAGGAAAAGACCAGGGACACCAGGAGGCAGAAGACAGGAAACAGGAAAGCCTCGAATGGAGTGTGGATCGGTGACAAGAGAGAGAAAAGAACAGAAGGGTCAGAATGGCCATAGGATCCAGGAGCCAAAACAGAGAGCAAAGACCCACCACCAAATAAGCAGAGTTTGGAGACAGAAAGGACTACAAGAACCATGATGCATAAGGAAGATAATGAGGAAACCTGGACTGGAATATGAGGTGGTGCTAGAAATGCAAGGTGACAAGTGTATATTTTCCTATTTAAGGATAAAGGCCGGACTCTACAGGGCCTTCATGAGCGCCACCTAGTGGCAGGATGGTAGATTCCTAATAGTGAATAGGGAACCAGCCAATAGTAATTTCAGGCTGCTCCCCGCTGTTTATGTGTTGGCACCAGTTCAACATGAAACTACACTAATTTGCCACACGGCTCACGGGGTACAATCTAAGTAACTCTCTCAGGGCTGCAGTTAAAAGAAAACTGTTGACTACAGTAAGAATGTTTTTACTTCATCTTTCTAGCTGCCTCAGTGTCTACTATGGTTATTGTGGCCCCGTTACAGCTTGGCTATTCATTGTACATTTGAGTCTTGAAGTGAGGGCTTCTTCCACTGAGTGACGCGGGCGGAGGCGCAGGCACTCTGCTCATGGGCACACTGGCACATAGCTTCACGGACGCGAGAACTCTGACACTGTCCCAGCCCAGCTGTTACGCTATCCCCTGTTGTTGTATTCGGTTTCAGCCACACACCCACGAGTTCAAAGAGGGGCACCAGCAGCACAAGTAGGCGGGGGTCGCAATCGCTCGCACTGGTCATGAGGAGTGAGTCTTCTTTGCTGGATCACTCTCAGGCCTAAATTATAAGCCCACCACCCACATAAATGAAGAGCCCTCCCTAACTAAGTATTAGTGGTGAAGTCAAACTGCCAAATGTAGCTGCAACGCTCTTCTGTACCAAACCATCACAGGCACTTCCTTTCCTTGTTTCTCCTTCGTAATCAGTCTTGCCGCCACTCTCGCCTTATGACAGGGGCAGGAAGTCAAAGTACTGGCATGCTGGCACAGCTTGCAGGAGCAAGTTATCTTGATCAACGGCAGGACTAGGGATACAGTGCCTCAAGTCACCACATGGCCTTGTGGTGCAGGTCTATTCCCCGGCTACAGGGAGACAGCTGCAGTTTATCCAATTTGGCTCCTCACAGTCATCTTTTTCTAAGCAGCCTTTCCTTTGTACAAGGTGTCTCCAGTACCCCTCATCAACAGATCGTAGCCTACTTCCTTCAAGGATGTTCAAGGCGGTTTATTCAAGCAGGAAGCAAAACTTTGTTTCCTGCTCCCAATCCTGGTAAAGGGGTCTTGGCAGTCAGTGAGTCCAACGCTGGAGCTCAGATGCCCTTCTCTGTCTCCACTGGTGTTGCAGCCCTGACACTGGTCAATATGAAATCCTGACACAATTAATTTTACTCAATTTGCAGACAGAGACTGGATTCCATAGAACCAGATCTGGAGCTGGATTTAGGCGGTTGCTGCCTTCTTGTGTATTCCTCCCAGACTTGTTAAGCCGCAGTCTTGGTCCTCTAGTGTCAGCGGAAGAAGGGGTGTGGCTTGGAGCTCCCTGCCAAAGAAACCCAAAACAAGGGCACAAAAGAGGGAGACGCTTCCTCACTCACAAGAAAGGAGCAGAAAGCTGGCAAGGGCCCGCTGCATAACTCAAAATAATGCCCACCACCTCCCGCACAAAATGACGAGGGGCCCCTGAGTCTCCCATATCTCACAAATATTCATTGGCCTTGGGCTGGCTGGGACTCTTGAAGGGTTGGAGGGCCACCTGGAGGGTTAGGGGCCCTTCTGCGCTGCTGGGGCCTATGTTACACCCCTGAAAGATACACTGCAAACGTGAGTCACTTTCAGGAAAACGTGTAGTATAAACAGATCTTACCATGATACTGTGGCCCGGCAAACCGATGGGTCACTTTGTGAAATACCTTTTATTGTGAGTTGTGCCAAAAAAGGAATAGAACATGCCGTCAAAATCAAATGTTCATTAAACCGTTTTCTTCAATTCAATGTGAGTGTGACAAAAAATATTTCACAACGTTTTGCAAAAAAGTTTTTCCAATACTTTTCCTTGGGACATCATTCTACTTTTTTAACCCTGCTCTGACACTATGGGTCATATTTGCCAACCCAATAACAAAAAAATACATCACTATTATTTTTATCATGGAAACTTATTTTTGCAACATTTTCCTGATCAAATAGCCCTTGTGTTAAATATATCAGTGTATTTGTGAACAAAGCAAGTTATAGATATATATATATATATATTCACTGAAAAAACCATAGGTTTTAGGGACAGTTATAGTTAGTTGGACATTGCACTCGTACAAAACCCGTGAAATTCCCCCGTTATAGTTAGTTCAGGTAACTTTAACTCGCGCCCCCGCAATGCACTGCTGATGACGTCACATATTACATCACTCATGACATGATCAGTGACATCACTGATAACATCACTGATGACATCTCAAATGACATCACTGATGACATCATCCAGTGACTGTGTGTTTCTGTAAAGTTTAAATATGTTTAATATATATAGGGAAAGGCGTATTGAAGAATGAGTGGGTGTATAAGTGTCTGAATGGATGATTTAGTAGGTGCGTGACTAACTCTATAAGTGAGTGATTAAACGTATCTTACTAAATGCATGGGTTAGTGACTAAACTGGGTGAATGTCTGTATCCGTCTGTCTGGTGCTGTGTAAGTGGCTGCATGGGTTTGTGAATAGCTACATGAGTGTCTATATGAGTTATTGATTGGTTGTCTGAGTATCTGTATGGGTGCCTGAGTGTTTGTGTGGGTGGGGTGTGTGCGACTCTGTGCATAGATGTGTGAGTGGGTGATTCACTGGGTGGATGGTTTCAAGAGTGCATCTGTGATAGACTGTATGGGTGGGTAAGTGTGTGTAAGAGTGTGTTAGTGAGTGAATGTATGTCCCAGTGGTACATGTGTGAGTAACTACATATGTGAAAGGCAGTATATATGTGTGTTGGAGTATATAAATAGCTATAAGCGAGAGTGTGTGATTGTGAGAGTGACTGTATGGATGAGTGTGTGCTTGTATCAGAGATTGTATAAGAGCGTAAGAATGTGCTAGTATTTGTATGAGTAAGTGAGCTGGTGTGTGTATAACTGTATAGGTGAGTAAATGGGTGTGTGCTTAATTTTTTGCATGACTGACTAGGTGTGTGAGTACCTCTATGGATGAGTGGCGGTGTGTGAGTGTTTATATAGGTGTATGAGTGCATATAATAGTCCTGTACTGAGTGACTATAAGTATGAGTGACTGTACGGGTGAGTGAGTAGATGTGTGTGTGTAGACCTAAGAATCAGTGAGTGTGTATATAGTAATTGGTGTTGGAGTGTCTATGGATTTGACAATGGCAGTCTGTAATTTACAGTGGGTGTATCAAAATTTATATTAGGGTGTGAGAAGATGCATCAAATTATCACATGGATGATGTCATCAGTGATGTCATCAGTGATGTCATTTGAGATGTCATCAGTGATGTCATCAGTGATGTCACTGACCATGTCATGAGTGATGTAATATGTGACGTCATCAGCAGTGCATTGCGGGGGCGCGAGTTATAGTTACCTGAACTAACTATAACGGGGAATTTCACGGGTTTTGTCACGAGTGCAATGTCCAACTAACTATAACTGTCCCTAAAACCTATGGTTTTTTCAGTGAATTTGTAAGGTTTTTTAAATGCTAATTTCTAACTATAACGTGCCTGAAACCTATGGTTTTTTCAGTGAATTTCAAAGGTTTTTTTAAATGCTAATTCCTAACTATAACATGTCTGAAACCTATGGTTTTTTTCAGTGAATTTCAAAGGTTTTGTAAATGACAATTTTTAAATGTATTAATTGTTATATTTATTTTTTTGATACTGATTTACTACATTTTTTAAACTATTTATTTTTACATATTTTATTTTTTAAATTACATTATAATTACATTATACATTACATTACAAAATATACTTTCTCAGAATGAATTACTTTAGTTTAAATACTTTGCAAATAGGCAATAGACTTTTAAGTACAGTAGTTACAGTTGTTGCAATGGGCAACACAATTTCAAACACAATGCAACATTGAGCTCAATGTGAATTTCTAGTTAAATACAATTAGTTACTTTATGGATTACTTTTCTAACCACAGGACTGGATCCTAGATTCAGTCCTGGGACATCTCCTGTAAACAGTTGAGTAAAAGCGTTTTGGTTACAGTAGTGATTTTTAAGGAATATTATTGTATTTTAAAAGTTGACACTTAGAAACTTTTTCACATAGAATCACCAATGTTATCCTATGGGAGGAAATTCACTTAGCAGGTAAGTAGTGTTATCGTTACTTTTTCTTACTCAGTGGTGGATCCTGGATCCAGCACTGGTGCATCTCCTGTAAACAGTTGAAAGAATGCGTTTAAGTCATACAGGCTATTTTTAAGGAATATTTGTAGTTTGTGAAAATCGACACAAACTTTTCTGCTGAAAAACCAGACAATGGATTCCTATGGAAGGAAATACAAGTTACTGGTAAGTACGGTTAGAATTACTTTTCAGGGTCAGTGCTGGGCTAAAAGATGCAGCACTGGGTTCTCTCCTGATAACAGGTGAGTAAATCGGAATTCGTAGTTCGGCTGATTTTAGAGGAATATTATAAAGTTCCAAAACTCCACACTTAGAAGAATTTCCAAGTGAAACCAGTCAATGTTAGCCTATGGAAGGAAATTCAAGTTACTGGTAAGTACGGTTAAAATTACTTTTCAGGATCAGTACTGGGCTCAAAGGTGCAGCACTGAGGTCTCTCCTGATAACAGGTGAGTAAATCGGAATTCGTAGTTCGGCTGATTTTAGAGGAATATTTGTATGTTTCAAAAATCGACACTTAGAAGAATTTCCAAGTGAAACCAGTCAATGTTAGCCTATGGAAGGAAATTCAAGTTACTGGTAAGTACGGTTAAAATTACTTTTCAGGATCAGTACTGGGCTCAAAGATGCAGCACTGAGGTCTCTCCTGATAACAGGTGAGTAAATCGGAATTCGTAGTTCGGCTGATTTTAGAGGAATATTTGCACAGTGGTGAAGGGAGGGGCGGGGCTTCCGGTGACATGTCTGCAAACAGGCCCCGTGGCGCGTTTTAAGATGGGGAATTAAATCCTCCTCAATGCCGAGGGTCCCTAGGGGCCAAGTAGCCCACCAGATACCTCCAGTATGCGCCAGAGAGCTGCGTTGCAGAGAGGTGTTCAGAGGCCACGCCCCTTTTTGCACCTCTCTGCAACGCAGCTCTGTGGCGCTTTCTGGACATACCTGGTGGGCTAGTTGGCCCCCAGGGACCCTCAGGATTGAAGGGGATTTAATTCCCCATCTTAAAACGCGCAACGGGGCCTGTTTGCACACATGTCACCTGAAGCCACGCCCCCTCCCTTCACCACTGTGCAAACGCGCCCCGTGGCGCGTTTTAAGTTGGGGAATTAAGTCCCCTTGAATCCTGAGGGTCCCTGGAGTCCAACTAGCCCACCATGTACCTCCAAAAAGCGCCACAGAGCTGCGTTGCAGAGAGGTGTAAAAGGGGCGTGGCCTCTGTACACCTCTCTGCAACGCAGCCCCTGGCGCATACTGGAGGTTCCTGGTGGGCTAGTTGGCCCTCAGGGACCCCCAGTATTCAAGGGGAATTCGTTCCCCTCTGCAAACGCGCCAGGGGGCGCGTTTGCAGAGTGGTAAAGGAAGGGGGCGGGGCCTGCGGCACGATTGTTTTTTTAAAAATTATTTTTATGCTTTTTTATGCCCAGGGGGTCCTTGTGGGACCCCCTGAGCAGACCTAGGGGGTCAGGGTGTTTCTACCCTGCCCCCTTTGTGCGTTTTGCGCACTTGTTTCTGTGCCTCGGTTCTACCGAGGCATAAAATGGCTGCCAACACTTCCTGATTTGGAGTGTTGACAGCCAATTAGCATGCAGCTCGTGATCGGGACGGTGCCGCAGGTTTTTTTTTTTATTTTTTTTATTTAATGCATTTTTATAAAGCGCGGACTTTACCCGAAGGTGTCAGAGCGCTGTACAATAGAACCAGTTACGTTACATGAGAAAAATGGTATAAAATAGAACGTTACAAAATAAACAGGAGAGGTAGAGTAAAACCATATAGGCAATAACACAATATCAGACACAGCAATCAAGGGTGGGGAATGAACAAAAAGATGTTACAAATTTACAGTGATGAACTAGCTTCCTGGAGGGGTCTGAGAATGAGGGTGTTAGTTCTGGAAGTGTCTTTGAAGGAGAAGAGATTTGAGGTCCGCTTTGAAAATCTGGATGGAGGTAGTGGCACGGAGCAATGGCGGAAGCGAGTTCCAGATTCTCACCGCATTACCTGAGAACGATTGAGCCATCGATCTTTCCTTTTTGAAGGAGGGGGCTCAAGCAGAAACTTTGCTGCATTCCGAGAAGGTCTCGAGCCTCCTGACATTTTCAGTTTATTCGCCAGGTAACGAGGGGAAGAAGTGTGCAAGGCTTTATGGGTGATGCAGGCAGTTTTATAAATGGATCTTGCCTCGATGGGAAGCCATCGAAGAGAAGACAGGATAGGAGTAATGTGGTCACTACGTTTGGATCCTGAAATAAAGCGAGCTGCTGAATGGAGGACGGATTTGAGGGGGAGAGGTGAGATTTGGATACGCCAGTCAGGAGAGAATTGCAGTAATCCAGTCTAGAGAGAACTAGCGATTGGACCAATGTTTTTAGGTCTTTCTCCGGGAAGAACCGACGGATCCCCCACAGAAGTCGCAGCTGGTAACGTGCGTTCTTAGCAATGGAGTTGATGTGGGAGATTAGGTTGAGTCTTTTGTCAAGTATGACACCTAGGGATTTAGCGCTGTCGACAATGACGGGTTTATTGTTGAGTAAATTCAGCTGATCCATCCAGGATTGAACCGGAGGAGGTGAGAGAGAGGTAGATAGGAGGAGGAATTCAGTTTTGGTGGGATTGAGAATGAGTTGGTGAACTAACATCCAGTTGTGAATAGAGTTGAGAGTAGAGTTGAGTAGTGAAAGATCGTGTGCGGAAGACACCTTGAGGTAGATTTGGGTGTCATCCGCATAGAGATGGTAGTAGATCCCAGATTTACTAAGGAGGTTCCCCAAGGGTTCCAGATAGAGATTAAACAGAGTGGGTGCAAGGATAGAACCTTGAGGGACGCCTTGACCTACCGCCAATGGAGGCGAAAGACTGTTCGCTATCTTGATCATTTGTGATCTGTCCGAGAGGAATGAGGCAAACCATTTAAGCACTGTGCCTTCCACGCCCATTCTCTGTTGAAGAATGTTGAGGAGGGTGTTGTGATTAACAGTGTCAAATGCTGCAGAGAGGTCAAGAAGAATCAGAAGGCACGGTTCCCCAGAATCGAGTATATGCAGCGCATCATCAATCACTTGCAGCAGGGCTGTTTCAGTGCTGCAATTTTGGATGAAACCCGACTGGAACACGTCAAGGAGATTATTGTCCATAATGTGTAGGGAAAGTTGTTTCGCAACACATTTTTCTGTGATTTTAGAAAGAAAAGGGAGGTTGGTGATGGGGCGGAAGTTGTTGAGGTCATTCGCATCTGCGGAAGGTTTTTAGAAGAGGGGTAACCTGTCCTGTTTTGAGGGCAGCAGGGAGGGAGCCTTGACTAAGGAAGAGGTTAACTAGTCTGGTCCAGTAAGAGAGAGTATTGGTGTAGAAATCAATGGCGATGCCACTGGGGATGGGGTCAGAGGAATGGTTGGAGGGTTTGGTTTCAAGGATGCATTTGAGGAGGTCATCTTCCGAGATGGCTGCAAAGTTCTGCCAAGTGACTAAGGATTTTCGTTCCTCAATGGGGGTGGGGTGGGTGACCTGATCCACTAGTGATTTTACCTTTTCATCAAAGAAAAGAGCGACTTCTGCTGCTTTCTTTGAAGAATCTTCAGGCTTGATGATTTGCGGAGAGCAGTTTGGGTTTTTGATGAGGTCAAAAAGTTTTTTGGGTCTGTTCTTGGCTGAGTCGAGGAGGGATCTAAAATGTGATGCTTTTTCATGGAATATGTGCTTGTGGTATTTGGATCTTGCCGAACGTAAATGAGAGAAATTGGTAGTGGACGAAGATTGTCTCCACTGTTTCTCCAAGATTCTAAGGTTTTTCCTTTCATCATAGAGAGCTTTATTGAACCAAGGTGCAGAGGGGTGGGTCTTTTCTTTTTGCTTTGGAGTGGAGCGACTATATCGATTTCGACTGCTAGGACTGAGAGGCAATGGGAGGTGAGATCATTGACATCCACGTTGGGGTCTAGTCTAGGAAGTGATTGCAACGCAGAGTCACACAGAGTGTCAAGATCAATGTTTTTGGTGTTGCGGAACCAGGTAGTTGCCCTTTTGGGTTGGCCGAGTGTAATAACGTGCGATAAGTGAAAACGGAAGGGAATGAGGAAGTGGTCTGACCAGTCTACATGGACAGGGGGAGCAATAGTGAGCAGGTCTGCTTTGGATATGACCAGGTCCAGAATTGAGCCCTTAGAGTGTGTAGTTTCCGAACAGTGTTGGAAAAGATCATTGGCTGAGAGAAATGTGGCAAGCTTGTTGGCAGCCGAGTCTTCCAAAGAGCCCCAGTGTAGATTGAAGTCACCCAGGAAGATCTGTCTGTCACTTTGAGACAATTGGTCACTGATGAAGTCGGTGAGTTCCTCCAAGAAGGGAGAGCAGTTTCCGGGTGAATGGTAGATGACATGGAACCTGAAGGGTGAACCCTGATACACTTGAAGTTCTAGGGATAGGCTTTCGAGTGTACGGAAGGGGATGGAAGGACTTTAATTTGAAGGGAGTTTCTGAAAATGATAGCGACACCTCCACCAATTTTGTCAGTTCTGTCGTTTCTGAGGATGGAGTAGTCCGTAGGTATTAGAAGATCAAACAAAGTATGAGAGGAGTCATTGAACCAGGTCTCAGTGAGGAAGAGCAAGTCAAGATTGTGATGGGTGATAGTGTCGGAAATTTCCAGTTTGTGCTTGATTGCAGATATGCAGTTGTGGAGCAAACAATGCAGCTCTGACGCAACTGTTTTAGAGATGGGGGAGGTTGGGCTATTGAGGGAGATGGGGATAAGATTCTTGTATGAGGGTGCCAGGGAAGACGAGGGGGGCTGGAAGGATCTGACAGAGGAGATGGTCTGAATAGAGAATTGTGTGGGATTCTTGGGAGGGGAAAGTGGAGAGGGATTGATGTTGGTGGTCTTGTAGCTAGCCAGTAAGTTGGCGATGTCTGCGGAGGACAGATTGTGGTTGGCTTTATTGGGGCGCGGGAGCAGGGAACTCCTCAGGAGGTTGTTAGGGAAGTGGGATAACTTAGCACTTAGAAGTGCGATGGACGAGACAAGCTGGGAAATGGAAGAGATGAGAGAATCGAGTTTATTTTCCAGGGAGAGGAGGGCTGAGCACGCAGTGTTGGGAGGCTCGTTGGTTAAGGGAGGGAGTGCAGTAGGCGAGGGAGGACAGGGAGAGGTGGTTAAGGGAGGGAGTGCAGTAGGCGAGGGAGGACAGGGAGAGGTGGGGCAATGGGGGGTATTGGGGTGCAGGGGTCGAAGGTAAGGGACGATGGTGGTAGAGAGGAGTGGATGGTGTTACAGTGATATTTTTACTGGTGTTGAGCATAGGGGTAGCGTAGAGATCAAAAGTGGGAGGAGGCAGTTGAGGAGTAGAGAGGGAGACGGGGGGTGGAGTGGGGAGGGCGGGGTTCAAAAGAAGGCCGGAGATATGGGAGGAAGAGAGGAGAGGGGGCTGTACAAGTAGGGGAAGGAGGGGGGGCAAAGGAAGGCCAGGGGTAAGAGGAGAAGAGAGGAGACTGGGCTGTACAGGGAGGGGAGGGAGGAGGGTCAAAGGAAGGCCAGAGGAATGGGGAGAGGAGAGGAGAAGGTGCTGGATAGGTACCGTATGCTAGGAAAGGTGTATGTAGGGGAAGAGGCACCAGGCAGAGATGGGGGCATTGGGATAAGTGGAAGTTGGGGGGAGTATGGGACTGTAGGGTCAGAGGGAGGGAAGAGGGTGGAATTACCGATAGGGGAGGCAGGGTTGCAAAGCATAGGAGGAGTAAGGGGAGGTAGAAGAGAGATGGAAGGTGAAGGAGAAGAATTAAAGATACGTGGGAAGGGGGAGCGGAAAGGGATGAGGAGAAGGAGAAGTGAGGAGGAAAGGGGAGGGTAGGGAAAGTTGACCGGTGGACCAGGTTGTAAGAAAGGTGGATTAAGTAGGGGGAGATGGGTAGGAATAGGGGGATTAGGGGGCGGGAGATGGCATTGGAATATTGGCAAGATGCAGGGTGGGGAGGGAAGCCGGAGGTAAAGCAGATGAGATAGGGGGAAGATCAGATTGGGAAGGGGGAAGAGTGGAAGAGGAGGGAGCAAGGGAAGGGGGGGACAAGGGATAGCCTTGTGTCTCCCGGGAGAGCGGCCTGAAGGACGATAGGGGGGTCGTGGGGGGAGAAAGGGAGAAAGGAGAGGAGCTAGCAGAAGAAGAATCAAGGGAGATCGTAATTGGAAGGGTGGGACGAAGGGAGTGGAAGAGGTGGTCAAAGAGAGAGAGACAGGAGTCAGTAGCTTGGATCATGACAGTGCCATTGTTATAAAGTGTAATGGTGAGGGAACCATTAAAACAGGTGGAGGGGGAAATTTTTAGCCGCTGCCCATGTGGGATAGAGGAGGAGGAGGAGACGTTGAAGGAATTGAAGAAGCAGGTGGACCAGGCAGGGATGTCGTGAGTGAAGAAAATGAGGTCATGTTTTAGCTTCCCTAGACGCCCATTGTGGAATTGGTCAACAAAGAGGGAATCAGGGAATTGTTCAATGGTGTTATGCTTAAATCGTTTTGCTGCTACTTTGGACAGATTGGGGGGTAAATAACTTTGAAGCAGTTAACTCCAGATTTAATTCGAATGGGAGCCATGGTAGGGGGGTGAGGTGATGGGGGGATGGGTTTGGGGGTAGAAGAAGGGGCCACTAGGGTGGCGAAAGTGCAAAGAAGTGTAATAAGAGGAGTGAGCATATTCCGGAAATCGAGTGAAAATGATCCAGGAGATGTGTGGTCAGATCAGGACCAAAAGGAGGTACTATTGGGAGAATGTTGGGTAGTCCTTTTTTCTTTAAGTTTTTGTAAAGAAGGAGCAGCCATTTTAAAAGCTGGAAGTTCCCAGAAGTGAGGGAGGGGAGCAGCTCGTTAACCAGAATCTTCCGATAGAGACATGGATCACAGTTATGAGGCAGAAGTTCTTTCTCTCATTAAAGCACAAAGCAGAAGCTTACTTACACACTCAGAGCGCCTCAGAGACAAGAGAATTGAGAAGCAAGTATGCAGCGCGCATAGCAGGGAGAGGCTTCTTTTCTCCTCTCCTTGCAAAGCTTATGTTGAGTGCACTGTGCCTGACCCGTGTGATCAGTGCTGCATCAGTTTCCTGTATAACTGCATCCACGTTGGCAGGAGACCGACAGAGATTCAGGGCCCGAGAAGGGATTTGAGACCCCGGGCACAATGACCCCTATGCAGAGCTAAATACACTGCTTACACTTATTTTCCGCACACGTATCTGTGGTAATTGTTTGGCTGATCTGCCTGCTTACATCGCCACAGGTGTCATCAGCAGCTTCTGTGTGGCGCCTGTTACAGGAGAGGCTCGGTCTCGGGGGTCCAGCCACAGTCAAGGACCGGACTCACGCTAGAAGACAATCGGAGCCCAGACGCTCCTAATTGCAGCTCGCCAAGAGCCAGGGCGAATGCTTCAACTCCCCTTGTAGACGCTTGCGGCGGGAGAGGCCCGGTCACCGTCGGAGCACCGATGCTCTTGTCCGCCTGCAGCCGCAGAGTTTGTCGGGATTCCGTCGTCCGACTATTCAGGCACGCCTGTTGGACTTCAAGGATTGAGGCGGATGGCAGCCCCCAGCCCGACCCTTCAGGCATGCCGAGGGACCGGAGTGGTGGTGACGGAGGGCAACACCCCGACCTGGTTCCCCAGATGACCACAATGTTGTGAGCTGCCGGGGGGGCAGTGAGGTATAGTAGTACTCACCCCCGGGGTAGTCCAGCGATGATTCCCGTCGAGCCGTCACTCTGGAGTCAGGCAGAAGGCGAGGGACACGCCGATAGGCTCGCCAGGGTCCCGCAACTTGCCTCTGCAGGCACAGCACCGCAACCATCGGAGGCAGAGGGGCTGCAGCACGTCGACTCGTGATCTTGAGAATAACAGTCTGTGATGGGATCAGGCCGCCATGTTAGGGTCAGGCAGAGGGAGGCATATGCCAGCGTGGGTGCAACAACCCCCAGATGATCCTGCACACAAAGGACCACTCCTTCCGTGGGGGGTGTCATCTCCTGGGTTGCAATCTCCCCCTTGGCCAAGGCACAGACACGAGATTCACTTCTGCAGATCCCTATGTAACGCCGCTCAGGGTGCGCGAATCCGACGCGGCCATAGATATATATGTGATTTTCCTTTTGATTTTCTCAGGAACTACTGAACGGATTTACACCATTTAACAAAAGGGTTCTTTCTGAACCAAGAACTACCTCTTTGCCAAATTTGGTGTAATTCCGTTCAGCAGTTCGGGCTGTAGCCGTGGCTAAAGTTTCCTATGGGAAAATGAATGGGGAAAACACGTTTTGGGACCCCCCTTTTTTCTCGGCCCCCGCTTGACGAATCACCCCGAGACTTTCAGGATAGGAGCAGACTGGAGCGGGCCACAAAGTTTGAAAATGTTGCGAAGATTCGTCAACCGACGCAAGAGTTATTTCAAATAGAATGTTGCGGATTTCCTATGGAAAATAGGTCCTAACTATAACTATCTACTGGCGACCGCCAGTAGATAATATATATATATATATATATATATATATATATATATATATATATATATATATATATATATATATATATATATATATATATATATATATATATATTCACTGAAAAAACCATAGGTTTCAGGCACGTTATAGTTAGAAATTAGCATTTAAAAAACCTTACAAATTCACTGAAAAGACCATAGGTTTTAGGGACAGTTATAGTTACTTGGACATTGCACTCGTACAAAACCCGTGAAATTCCCCCGTTATAGTTAGTTCAGCTAACTATAACTCGCGCCCCCGCAATGCACTGCTGATGACGTCACATATTACATCACTCATGACATGGTCAGTGACATCACTGATGACATCACTGATGACATCTCATGGGGGTCCAAAACGGGAGACCGCGCTTCGATTTTTTTTTTTTCCGGCAGGATCCGCGCTCCCTGAGCGCATCCTGCCGATTTTTTTTTTTTTTAAATGCTTTTTTTGCCCAGGGGGTCCTTGTGGGACCCCCTGAGCAGGCCTAGGGGGTTAGGGGTTTCTACCCTGCCCCCTTTGTGCGTTTTGCGCACTTGTTTCTTTTTTTCTCGGCGGGATCCGCGCACCCTAAGCGCATCCCGCCGATTTTTAAAAAAAATGCTTTTCTGCCCAGGGGGTCCTTGTGGGACCCCTGAGCAGGCCTAGGGGGTCAGGGTGTTTCTACCCTGCCCCCATTTTGCGCTTTGCGCACTTGTTTCTGTCCCTCGGTTCTACCGAGGGACAAAATGACTGCCAACACTTCTTGATTTGGAGTGTTGACAGCCAATTAGCATGCAGCTCGTGATCGGGAGGGTACGCGGATCCGACGCGCCCATAGATATATATGTGATTTTAATTGTGAATTTCTCAGGAACTACTGAACGGATTTACACCATTTTAGCAAAAGGCACCAGTCTGAACCAAGGGCTACCTCTTTGCCAAATTTGGGGTAATTCCGTTCAGCAGTTCGAGCTGTAGCTGCGACTAAAGGTTCCTATGGAAAAATGAATGGGGAAAACGCGTTTTGGGACCCCCTTTTTCTCGGCCCCCGCTTGACGTATCACCCCGAGACTTTCAGGGTAGGAGCGGACCGGAGCGCCCCAACAAGTTGGAAGCTTTCGCGAAGATTCGTCAACCGGCGCCAACGTTATTGCAAATAGAATGTCGCGGATTTCCTATGGATAATAGGTCCTAACTATAACTATCTACTGGCGACCGCCAGTAGATAATATATATATATATATATATATATATATGTATATGTATATATATATATATATAATATATATATAATATATATATACTGATATATACATATATATATATTTCTTATTTTATTGCTTACCGGGTACACTATGAACGTGTGCATACGTATAGAACCTGACACCAGATTATAGTCGCTTCGGAATGTCTATCCGCTTCAGGACAGATGGGAAAGAAAAGAAAGACCAAGAAAGCAGAAAGACAGGAAATGGAGAGCTGTAGAAGGAACCTTATGTGTGATCATGTATTTTCCTAAACAGTAGTATCTCGACAGAGAGATGCCTTGGGTGACTGGGTCTCTGTCCAGGAGGGAGAAAAGGGGAGAGTATTGCGCTGTTGGCTCGATTCAAAAAGATTGTTTAATGAGGGGTGTCATCCCTGGATTTCTATGGTTCAGACGTAGAAACAACGCTTTGTGAATCGGGCGCTTAATAGCAAGTTGAAAGCGATTAATCTAACTTGCTTAATTGCCATCAGTGCCGAGAGCCCTCATCCTCGCTCAAATAGGGCTTTGGATAAATGGCGTTCGGATTCGCGGCCACTTCACAGACAGATGGGTGATAGGCCTCGCTTTGTGTGGGACAAGTTCTTTCAAACCAACCCCCAGGTGGTGAGAAAGGATCTCTGACTTGTTGAGATGACTTGTCACTACAGGCATCCATTACAATCCGGCTGAAACCTTAAAGAAACGTGATGGCAGCGCCCTGCTGATGCAGGGCATTCTATGCAGGCCAGGCGCGCACCGCCCAGTTGGGTAAAAGGGCTTCAGCCCCCCTCCCCCGTGGTGAGGCAGAGCCCGAGGGTTCTTTCCTCAGGGAAAGCCCGGCAGCGCAGAGCACTGCTCAGGAAGCCGGCGTCGGAGAGGACACTTGATTTTCTTTAAAAAGACAGGTTCGGGGTCTCCTGCTGCTATGAAATGTTTCCTCAGGAAGGGGTGAAAGTAACTGGTGATGTACATTTTACTTGGGTGCAGACTTCACGGTGGGGGCTGTCCCTGTGCAGAGCAATGTGTTTGAGGCCTCAATATTGTTTTAAAGGGGAACTAATGCTTGGTTATTAGCACTGGGATGAAGAGAGCATCTACACTTAAAAGGGGTCTGTGCCCCCTCCCCAACTTGATTGATACCCTTTGAATGCTTCTAAGACAACAAGGCAGAAAATGACGTATTGTATGCAATTGCATTTATATATAGCGCTTATTACCCATGAGGAGCGGTGGCAAGCACTATATATAGGCAATAAAGGGAAATTCGTTTTTCTTTTTAAATGGGTTTTCAGTGGTTCAGTGTCCACCAGACAGTCCAGACTTTTCTGTCAATAACATCGCATCTTGCATTTTGTTGGGGTGGAGGGGGCTTGTGGCTTTTCTTCTAAAAAAAATAATCCAAGTAGTGCCTAAAAAAAAGAACCTGCAAAATGGTTTTGGTAAATAGGGTTATGGGCAGTACTTTGTTTTGCTGGTGGATGGCACCAAGACTTATAAACAGGGCCCCTGGAATTATGGAACAGAAGATGTCCTAATTATAGAGCAGGGATGACTACACTATGCGGCAAGAATAGGGATACCTTTTGTGATAGTATTTCTTCATTGTTTTGTCGTTTTTATGCACCTGGGCTAAGGTTTGACTTCAGAGGCTCAACTAGAGCCAAATTTCGGGGGGTGGGGGGGCTAATAAAAAGTTTGTGGGGGGGGTAATTCTTCTTCTTCCAGCAATACGCAGAGTGGAGATGTAGGGGCTCTAAGAAGGGATGAAAACACAACAAACCCTCGTTAACAAGTAATGCTTCCATTTCTAACGATAATGGCATTACTCCTAGTCCTACTCCCTCGCCTTCCTTCAATACAAGTGAGGCCCCGCCTCCCACCCAGACCCACCCCCAGCATAAAAACTCTGCCCGCCCCCACCTCCACCTGCACGTAAACAAGCCGAGCTAGCACTCAGATGAACCGCACCGGGAGGGAGGGAGGGTCCTTGAAGGAAGGCGAGGGAGTAGGACTAGGAGTAATGCCATTATCGTTAGAAATGGAAGCATTACCTCCCGTCCCTCCCTCGCCTTCCTTCAATACAAGTGAGGACATAGCAAGCAGAAGAAAACAGAGACGGACAGCTGAGTGCGAGAGAACACTAAAACAGAAACAGTGCCCCAAACACAGCAGATCAACATCCCAGGAACCCAGCGGCCCAGAACAGCAGACAAGCGTTCCAGACACGCAAACGGACAGCGACAGTCAAACGGAGAAGGAGAAGACCAGGACGCAGTCCAACAGATCCCACAGAGGAGCCCACCCGACAGGACACCACAACCGGCAGGGACCACAGCAAAGCACGCCGGACAGCAAGCAACGCAGCCACCGAAATCGCCAAACAGCGAGAGGAACACCCCTAATTCCCCACAGGAGGAACCACCCCCAAAAGACGGACAGTCAGCAAGACCGGGGACCAAAGCCAACGACCCAACAGAGCAGAGGAAGGCCAAACAACCACCGCAACCGGATCAAAGCAAAACGAGAACCCGCAGCCGATCCAACACCCCCAAGCGCCGCGCAGAGGGGATGGCAACCAAAAAAACAAGGCCCAAAAGACAAGAGCCGCAACCCGAGACCCCCAAGGGGACCAAAGGGAGGACAGCCAATACCAGCAGCCAAGACCCCGAAGGGAAGGAGCAGACAGGGCGAGGGGGCAACAGACCCCCGCCAACCCGCAAGAATGCCAGGAGCATCAAGAAGCCAGAGAGCCGCCCACAGCACCCGCAGAGGAGACACCGACAAACCCAGAAGAGCCCCACCAGGAAGGAATCGCCACGCCAAACATAGGCCAGCCACGTGGGAACAACACCCAGAGCAGAACACCAGGCCGAAAAGGTCCGCCCATGCCAAGCACAGGACAGCAGAGAGGAGGACCGACGGGAAGGCAGCCAAGCAACCGCCAAATGGACAGGAGCCCCCAACCCAGCAAAGCCCAGCCGCACCACCACCAGGCAGCAGGCGAAACCCCTGCACAGAACCCAGGGGAAGGGCCGGAAACATCAAGAGAACGGAACCACCGGAAGGACCCACACCCGAACGCAACAGAAGGCGGACAGGAGAGGAGACCAAGGCACCCCAGGCCAACGGGGAGCAACCAACAACCCCCGAGCACAGAGCCACCCGACCAGAACCAGAAAGGCCCGGAGCAGTGGAAAAAAAGGGGGGGGAGGAAGGCACCTAGAAGACCCCGAGGCACAGGAGAGGGAAGGCCAACGACCCCCCGAGCCCCGGGACCCCATCCCAGAGACCAGAACCGGGCCACCAAGGCCCACCCCGGATCCGCAACCGGACCACCACAGGGAGGCCCCAACGACCCACCAACAGGCAGGCCACACGGGGAAGAAGAGAGAAAACGCGGGAAGAAGGAATGACCCAGCAAAAACTGAGCCGCCAGCCCAGAGGCCACTCGCCGAAGGGAGAGAGCCGACAGCCCCAGCCCCCAGACCGGAGCCAGGGAAACAGGACGCAGGCAAACAAGGAACAGAACCGGGGCCCACCCAGAGGGCGGACAGAGGACCACCTCCCCAGAACGCCAGACTGAACCAACACCGCATGGGCCCCGCAGAGAGCCACGAAAGAGCACCAGGGCAAGCCCCCAACAAGCGGCAGCAGGAGGAACTCCGGGAGACCAGCAGGGACCAGCACCCCTGAACCCAAATAAACCGCAGCCAACCCCGCACCCGGACAGGCCGGTGACCAAAGCCACCACAAGCGGAGCCGGAGGAGGCAGCAAACAGCCAGCCAGAAAGCGACGGCGGGAGAGCCACCAGGACAGCCCCCCAGACACGGACCGACACGGGCAGCGGGGACAACAGACCCCGGAGACCAACCCAACAGGATCCAGACGGTCAGGCGGAGAAGTAGAAACGAGCCCCGGAACCTGAAAACACCCCAGAAGCCACGAGCCCCCGCAGCCACAGGACCGCCGGAGGAGCCCCCGGGACAACAAGGCCCGATCCAGAGAAGGAAGAGAGACCAGGTGCAGGCAGGACAAGGGAACAGGGCCATGCAAAGGCCACAACGAGCCTCAACGAACACCAAGCCCTGAGAGGGGACCAGAGAAGACACACCCCAGGCCACCAACAACCCCGATCCCCAGAAGAACCACCAAGGTCCCCCGAACAGACCGAGCAAAAAGACACTCCGGCCGCACACAGCCAGAGGCCGACCGACAGAGAAGGACGAAGGAAAAAAAACCCGCACGAAGGAGAGCCACAGGAGGCACCAGGACCCGCGGGAAGACCCAGGGCGAGGGCCGGAGGCCGAACGGAAGGACTCAAAACCGAAACGGGCCACACCCACAGCGAACCGCAGAAAAGAAGCGGCGACTGGGAAGCGGAGAGAGGCGTCCCCGAGACCCACGGCATGCCAAAAGATGCCAGGCAGAACCAGAGGAACGACGGCCGAAAGGACCAACACACTGAAGGGAAGGGGCCGAACCCAGGAGCAGACCCACAGGAGAGCCAGTACAGGCCGAAGCCACCGGACACCCCGAACCCCGAAACAGAACGGAGAGGGGCCCAGGCCCGGGCACCACAACAGGAACCCAGCAGACCGACCACCTGGCAACCAAACTGGACACCCAGACCAGCAGAGCCACCCCGCGGGGACCGGAGACAGGCAGTGGAGGCAACCGAACCCCGAATCCGGAGGAACCTGCACCAAGACGACCCTGTACACAGGAACCAAAGCACACAGGACCCAACCACCAGAAACGGGCCGCCGCCACCGAGGAAGAAAAGGCCGAAGACGACCACCCACCGGAGGGAACCGAACAGAGGGCAGCGACAGGGACCCAGCCGGGCAGGGCCCGCAGGAGAGGAGGCAGGGAGCCAGGCCGAAAAACAGGCCAAACCGCACCCACCGTAAAGGCGGAGGAGAAGCCCACAACGGGGACAAAGGAGAGACCTCAGGACAAGGCACCCCAGAAAGGCAGGACGCCCCACACAAGTAAAGGCACACAGAAGCCTCAAGGCGGCCAGAAGGACAGAGGACCTGCAGCCCACAGCACCGAATAGTCCCAGGCAGCCACCCAGCCAGGCACGAACCAGGCCAGACTCCACCAAACAGCAGAGACCCGACAAGAGCAGGGGCCCACCAGGCGCCAAGGCCGGAGGCTCGAACAGCTGCCGCCAAAGCCACGAAACCCCACACCAAGGAGGGCCTAGAAGAAGCCGAGAACAGGCCAGCACCACAGCAACAGCCAAGGAGAACAGCCGACCCATCAAGCAGAGCGGCCAGGACAGAGACCAACAGCCCAACGGGAGGAAAGGGGCGAACACCCCCAACAAGCAAAGCCGCCGGAGGAAGCAAGGAACCCGCAGCACCGCAGGAAAAACCCACTGATGCAAAAGAGGGCGTAAAGGAACCTGAAACCAAACAGGACCAACACAGCACAGAAGGAACGCCCAGGGCGGAGGAAAAGAGACCGCACACAGCAGGCTCCGCAGGCAATCGACAAACAGTCGCCAGCCGGGCGGCCCACAGTGGACAAAGCAGCAAGCACAATGTACACAAAAGCGGAAACAGCAAGCACGGGCAACGCACGCCACTCCCACAGCACCTATCCCCACACCGGGACAGAAGGGCAAGCCCAACCAGGCGGGCCAGGAACACCATGAATCCCACAGGGCCCGTCCAGCAGGGAAGAGGAAAGCCCAGCCGACCAGCACAGGAGCCCAAGCGACCCTCCACACCCCCCAGAGCCAAAGGCAACGCCAGAGGCGGGAGAAGGCCCAGCACCCCAGGACCCAGACGGAAACCATCCGCCCACAGGATCTGCCGGACGAGGACGGGACAGACCAGAAGGCAGCGGTGGAGCCCGAAGCACCGGACAGAGCAGCCACAGCCAAGTTCCGCACCAGGCACAGACAGGAGAGGCACCAACACCCCCCGCGAAGTCCATGCAGCCAGGGCGCCCCAGGGGGACCGGTGACCAAGCAGCAGAGGAAGAAGACCCCAGAAGGCCCCCAACAACCTCAAACGCCAGGGCAGCAAGCGGAAAACAGCCCCCAGCAGCCCCCAAGACAAGGCGGACAGACCCCCACGCCAGTCAAGGGAAAACAGCAAGCCACAGCACCCGGTACCCCCATACAGTGTAAAGGAACAAACCACGGGTCAAAAACCCGTCCTACCAGGACACCGTGAAGAGTGCAGTCCGAGAGGAGGCATCCAAAACAGCCCGACCCGGAAACACAGCCCCAGCCACAGGAGGACCGCCAAACAACGCAGCAGCATCCTGAGCCACCGCTCCGCCCCCATCCACGAGGGAGACGAGGAGAGGAGGCATCGCCAGGAGAACTCCGTCGAGGGCACCGCCGTCGCAGAGAACCAACTCGAAGACTCCCCGGCACCGCCACAAGGAGGAACTGAAGGTAAGTCTCACTAGGGAGACAGAAAAAAACAGGTGGAGGTGGGGGCGGGCAGAGTTTTTATGCTGGGGGTGGGTCTGGGTGGGAGGCGGGGCCTCACTTGTATTGAAGGAAGGCGAGGGAGGGACGGGAGGTAATGGTCATTTAAAGACCTGTGAAGTACTCGGTGCGCCTGCAATAAGACGGTCGCCAGCCCAGGAAGCTGTCTCAGCCTGGGCTGACACACAGTACGGGGTAGGGGGGGGCTGAAGCCCTTTGAGCCCAATGGGCGTTGCGCGACAGTTTGACTTCATTAGTACTAGTTTAACACCCAAATACAGGAAAAAGCAAATAATGATGGTCGGTCAACCTTTGCATACTGTGCATCAACACATGTCGCTGCATTTTTAGTAACCTTTGATTCATTTGAGCTGGAAACACATTTTTCAACTACAATCTGCAATATGTGGCAAATGCAAATCCATAATGATGCAAAAAAAGCTCAGGCCACAGAATTACATAATTCCCAAAAATGGTCCCTCAGGCAGCAGTCCATATTTTCTGAGTAAAATAGCCCTGGCTTCCTGTTCTATCTCAGAAAGAAGGCCAGCTAAGGCCCAAGCACTGACATTACTTATGAGCCTGTCATGCAGTATTGGCGTCAGGGTGATGGCTTGACTATAACGTCATTTCACACAGTTACTCTAATACTCAATACATAGGCAGTGGTGCAGAGCAGCTTGTCACTGTGCTTCTCTGCCTCATGCTCCTCTGCCTCATGCTTGCTCTGCAGCCAAGCTTGGCTAGAACAGGGCATGCAGCCTACGGAAGGATCACACAAGAGGTGCACTATTCCCTTATGCTTTGTCGAGGCCTACTAGGTGCTAACCAATAATAGTCCACTTCAAAGAAGGCCCTTGTGTGCCTGCTGCCCTGTGTGTTTGGTAGACAAACACACAACAACCTGAAGAGGCAGATCAGCTTGGCACTGTGCATGAACAGGCCTGGCGCTGCACCTATTGAAGCTTTCTGCTGCAGCAGCATAGTATGCCCCAGACAGCTCGGCAATCGTGGAGTCTATCTCTTGGTCATCTTTCCAATCAGCTGGTGCTTGGAAAACTTTGAGATGAAGGGAGAGAGAGGGTGCCATGCTCCAAATCTAAGACATACATACATTTCAAAGGCTTACTTGAAATGTATATTGGCTGTGCAGTTTCTGGGCCTTGCTTCTGTTCCTCAAGAGAATCTATGCCATGCAGCTGCTGCCTGCTTCACCTTCCACAACTCAATGCCAATTTAAAACCAGCAAGTGTCTGCTGTGACACAGTCCATGTACCTTGCCTTTTTTAATGTCCGCATGAAGGTTTTAAAGCTCAAGCTTGGTGTCAAGAGACAAAACTTGAAATTTAACACATTTATTAGTTGTCTTTTGCTTTTCCCTCCAATGAGCTGTAGAGCATTTCGACCACTATTGCATCATCCATAGGCTGACACCTCGGCCTGAGCACTGTTCATCCTGCACTCTATCCCTGTAGTCACTCTACTCATGCCACTGCCTCCTCTCCTGCTCTCTGTCATCCTCCCTTTTCATTTTTTTCCATCTGCCACTCCCCACTCCTTATATTTCACTTTTGTCTTCTTTTTGTTTACTGGTGTCTCCATCCCCCTGCCTCTACTTCCCTGCTCTTTCTAAATTTCCTCACTACAAATGTAGGCCACAAAGAATATCAAATTGACCTAAAAGCAATGAATGCCAAGACAGCATTCACAATAAAGCCTGGATGGTGAGGAATTCAGTGTGCAGTAGACATTGTATTAGAAGACAAAGTAAATATTATGAGAGGTTCTGATTTGCATATGGCTACGTCTAAACTGGGGTGGCATGGTGAGCAAATGAACGATTGATTTAACCCAGATCTCTTGCCTGGGGGTGAATGCATGATTTATTCAGCATTCCGTCCATCATTTGCTTGCGTAGCAGTATAATTTGCCTTGGCATCATTGTTGTGCTGCTTGTTTACAAATCACTCACTCTGCGATCTCCCATTTCACACTTCTCTCTTCTTTGCTGTCTCAGTCACATTCTCCTCTCATTTCTTTCCCCTCCATATTCTATTTTATTTAATTCACAAACAAATATAAAAAAATCTAAATTTGAATGGGAAGGTTAGAGCTTTTCTAAATTTAATTGAGGTCACTCATTGTCAATACTATATCCTGTTTGGTGCACTTGCACTGCTCCCATAAATCAATCTGAAATTACTACCTTAGTTTTCAAGTTCCAATTTCAAATTCCTTCACATTTAGAGAATGTTTTAAAAGTGTAAATTGTACATTTTTCTTCGTTATTTATATACACTTTATTAATCTGATATCATTTATTATTTAATTTTATAAGCATTCGTGAGTACCTACTCTGCCTCCCAGGCGTCCCAGGACCACGGGTGAATAAACACTGGTATAAAGTAGGAGTCCAGTGCTGGGCCTTCAGGCTGCCCTCGCTGTATGTGTCTGTTCTTGACGTTTGTCAGCCATGGATAGTCTTTCACATCATGAAGCCATGGCCCCAAATCACTGCCCTGTGCTGCACTCGCTCAGTGCTGGAAATGGGAAAATATGACTCGGGTACACATCATCGGCATAGCCAGTCTGAGACATGGGGTTCCTTTTTTTTTGTGCCTCTGTCTCACACTGTTGCGATTCCCTCTCTTTCTGCTCGGGGAAATCAGAGTGGCTTTCCAGAGCATTTAACTGTTTCTCATTCCGTATGATTGCATGCATTCTGCCAGGCATGCTATAGCATGGCTTAAGGGTTGAGGGGGCCCTCTCCAAAATAAGGAACCTTGGGCCCCCCCACACTGCAGGATCTACGCAGGCCTCAATTATGCCCCTGGCACGGGCCGCCCCTATACTTCAAAAAGGCACTCTGTCTCCTATTTTCCACACACTAGTGTCCAGTCAAAGGCCCCAAGAATGCCTTGGATATTGCTGTCTGGTAGCCTAAGCAGCATCTATCATGTACATTATTTAAACACAGGTGATCCAAAATGGATTGCAGTGTCCACACATCCATTCACAGCACACACTTTCCATGCCTATCCTGTTACACATATACTGTGCATTTAAGCAGTCAACACCCCCTCACATATAAGTGCAGCAAAGGAGCGGTTTGCATGGACTGGCAGATCATTTTAGACAGAAGAGGCCAGTAGGCAACTCTCCTCGCGCAGGTACTGTTGAAAAGTCTAAGCCTACTTCTATAACCTGTTGCTGCCACCACTGTCGGTCCTCAACAGCCTGGTGAGCCCCTCCAGACCTTAGACCTCAGCTCAAGGTCACAATACTTGTTACAATGGTCCCTCAGTTAAAAAACATAATTGTCACATGCATTGAAGCCAAAAATAACTACAGACCTGCTAAATGGGAAACTCATGATATGAGTCTCATGGACTGAACTAATAGGTGCCATGGGGCTCATGAGACACAAGCATCATGTGCGGGGAAATGTGCCAGGTCAATCAGAAATGCTAAGGAGCAGGGTAATATAGGGGTATTGCACCAGGAAAGTTTGACCCTGTGCATTCCGAGTCTGATTAACAAGAAAAGTTGTATACTTACACCTGTATATATACTCCGGGTTGGATTGGTAAGGCGGGCACTCGGGCAATGAGTGATGGGTCGGTATCCGAGTTGCAGCTGTGGGACGCTTTTTGGGCCAGCGTGGTTGCCGATTTGGGCTGTGTCTGTGCTGTTCAGATCCCACCTGTGGCCCAGTGGGTGCCTGAGCAGGCTTTCCACAGTCAAATGGGCCTCTATTACCTCCCTTTTACCAATGGGGCGGAGGCGTCATTCCCAGTCTCTCACTGGGCCGGCCAATTAATGTATGCAGATTGATCAGGGGCTGGGGGCAGGGGCGGTGCGTCCATTGGGGCGTTGGGGCGCAGCCCCCCCGCCCACAGCTCCCTCGGCGTCTTTGAACCTAAGTAAACTGAATCAGTTTACTTAAGTTCAAAGACGCCGAGGGAGAACTGACAATCGTGTCAGTCAGCATGACGTCGGACCGCCCACCCCCTTCAGAGTCTGAAGGGGGTGGGCGGTCCTGCGTCATGTTGACTGACATGATTGTCAGAGGGACCAGGGGCAGCAGGCAGCACTGCAGCACAAGTGCGCATGAGTGGGGAAGGGCAGCGAATTTTCGCGCCGTGCCCAGTCATGCGCACTTGTGTTTGCACTGGCTTGCGCATGCCCATTAGGAGAGCGAGGGTTGAGCAAAGGCTCAAACCTCGGTCTCCTAATGGGCAGGCGGGCGAGAGGTAACCGTGCCCATAGCCAATCCAGGATTGGCTGAGAGGGGTTATAGGCGCAAACGGAGTCGGACCCGAGGCGGCGCGGACGGCGGACCTGCTCAGGTAGGATTTTCTTTTTTTATTTCAAAACTCCCCCGGGCCCCCGGCACCCCCCCCCCGCGCGCGAGCCGCGACTGCACTGTCCTTCTTCGACATTAAACATCCTTTCTACTTCACTTGAGTATGCATTTATGTATTTTCAAGATGGCCACGACACTCAAACCGAGTAACTAGGGCATTGTATGGATAATGTTATCAAGCCTGCTGTTTTTCTTTTTTGCTTCATTTTAATGTAACGTCAAAGTGCTTTTGGGTGTTCTGGAGACGGGATGGGAAAAGTGTCTGTCAGCAAAACAGAGAGGAGGCAAAAATACAGGAAACCTGCCTGATGTACCAGCACATGCCCTCAAGCACTCCATGCCAACCTCTGACGGGGTTGATCTAGGTTACACTAGGTGTTTCCCTCCAGATTCCTAGAACCTGTACTGAGGTATGGTTTATGAGGCAGGAGCAACTTTAGCTTCTCTAATTGTTCTATCTTGACGCACACCTGGCATTAATTAAATGAAGTGTAACCAAGGCGCAATTTTGTCTGCTCCTGAAATAACTTTGCTTTATCAAACTGACGAGTTTAGGTAAAAATTACTTACTGTGGAAATACTGCCCGGACCAAAATAAAACCCTAATTTTAAATTGAAGGACGTTTTTGGGAATAGCAGTGGCCTCACAGTGTCTGTAAACTGCACATAAATGCCACACCACAGACTTCTCCGCCTACTTTCACACTCTGTGCAGCACTTAATTCTTATGCACATCAACGACGTCTGTTTAACTATGCACTCCAAAAGAGTGCCCAGCACACTATCCCACGCCAATTTACTACACTACACAGCAGCATACCGCCCTCACCACAATGAACTACATCACACTACTTCCCACTTTACAGCACTGCATTGCACCATACCCCAAACACCACATCACACCATGGCACATCAAACCACAGCTCAGCACAAGTGCTACTACATTCCACACCCCTCTACACAATGCCATACCACATTATGCAGCGGTGACTATAATGGTTGGAGGCCAGCAGGACAGCTCGGGCATAATGCATGAAGATATCCCATCTGGCGGTAGCTTTTAAGTAGCGGCATTACCACTAGACTGTAAAGGACTCCGTGTGGTAAACAAGGGATGGCTCCCTCGCATGAGTCAAAGGTAAATAGCCAGAGACGCTATCTCCCACACTAGACCCATAACATGTGATGCTGTGTAATTAAGGTGTATTTCTAAACCCGTAATAACAGCGCTTCCACTCCACCTTAACAATTACCCTCAGAGGTGACATGCTCGGCACACAGCCAGTGTGCGTAAACAACACACCTAGAGATGTACTGGCTGGAGGCATGCCTTATATTTGTTATTAGGTGGTTAACGGATTTATAAAGTAACAATACACTGAATAATGTTTCATTGCATAAGAAAAAGACGAACATGAAATTCACATTTGTGGTTATATACATATTTACGAGTTTTATATTACGTTGCACGTCGCCTCACAACAACTTATAATTGTAAAAAGCACATTTAGACCCCAGCCATGCTTGGAGAGGCATGCTCACTCCACGGACGTCCCTTTGGTACCACGGATGGATGAAAGGCTGAGTGGACTTGTCAGGACCTTTGGCCATGGGGTCAAGTGGAGATCCTTAGCACACTGAGCCCAGCGCCAGCTTCAAAGTGTTACATAAATCTGGGTATCATCGGAACAGAATCTATGTCATTCTCAGGGTGAAACATATTTGTGATCGATAACGAATACTTTATTGTGTTAATTCAGTACAGCTGACATGGCCTACATCTAAAATACTCTATTTACATTAAATGTGTACACGTGGTGCAAGATCCGGTCCAGTGCTTAGAAGAGGGGCCAAGTCAGAAATACTTTTATGTGAAAATATTCCAGACCTGCCCTCTGACCTTCATCGCTTACACTGAAATCATATTTTCCAACCTTAAAATCTGTTTCCTTATGCTGGAGTTTTATTTCAAAACGTAGAGCAACACATTTTGTCACAAAGCATGCCAAGAAGCAAAATACACGAGCAGTGACTCTAGCATCTGAACGTGCTCCAGAAGACCCCCTTTAAATACACATCTTGTTGGTAGCACAGAACATGTGGCTGGACCAAAATCATAAACTAAAAAGAGTTGTCTTAGGTTTCAGTACACTTGAGCCTGTACAAGCAGATCAGCAGTAACTTTTAATATCGGAGGGAGAACAAAACTTAAAACTATTTTTTATGAGGCACACAAGATACCCATAAAGTTTAAGCTTGAAGGACGAGCTCTCTGGTACCTTTTTCAGCTTTTGATAGCGTATGTCGGTGTTTTACCCTGGTCAATTCCCCTTTGGGGCTTCTGTTTATTTACAGCATATTGGTGAGCCTGAAATCCGACAGAAGGGTCAAGGTCAGTGCTAGACTTGGTCCTCTCTACAGGGTCACCCCAAAACGTTTTGCCTTCACCCCTCCTGTTTTCTGAATTTCATTTTTGTTGGCATTAGGGCTCTGTGCACGTTGCCACTGCTAACCAGTGATAAAGTGCTTGTGCTCTCTCCCTAGAACATGATACAATTGGCTTACACCTGATGAGCACTTTTAATTTACTGATACTTCCCTAGTATATGGTATTACATATACCCAGGACCTGTAAATTAAATCTTAGTAGTAGGCCAGCAGCACACAGTGTGCGAAGAGTCTCAGGTGGAAGTCAGTCAGAGCATCCCTCCCGCCAGGAAGAGTACACATTTTGTGCATAGGTAATGTGGGGTTTGTGGTTTTCGTACAATAAACACTGATTTGATAAAAAATGAACGGATTTTTGAAAAGAAGTGTCTTTTATGAGTCTGACCTCTCTCACCAGCCTTTCAAAATACATGGTCTTAGCTGACATTTCTTGGGCAATTTGACACTCTGATGCTAAGGCATCTTTTCTTTGAGTGTGTTGTGTACATATCAATGCACATTGAAGGGAAGAATGCTGCAGGCCGGGTTTCTGCAGCAGGGGCAAGGTGACCACTCTCCCCCCATCGTCCCACTTCAGATTAATCGCCAGATGGTGCTGAATGTTGTGCGACCTGTCGCCCATCGAATCAGACTCTTTTCCTCTCCAGTCCCTGTTTTTTGGTGATCTGCTGGGCATTGAATGCCACACTCATTTGCTTGAACGCCTCACCACATGTTCGGTGACAACAACTGTCCATGGTCTGTCTCTTTGTGCTCTGCCTTGCCACCCACAACCATTTACCTGGGGAGTGGTGCCCTTTTGTAAGGAGAAGTCTGCCTTTTGTTGGTTATTTTCACCCCATGTGCTGTGTGGGTGTTATCGCTTTGCCTACAGAATATAGATAGGATCGGTGCAAGGACATTAGGTGCTCCATACAAAAATATATTTTACTACTGAAGCGCCTCCCTTCCACTTAGTATGCGATTTTCTGACCTTTTCTTGCAATCTGGCACTCTTAATCATGACCCTTCCCGTGCACACTTTCCCTCTAACTCACTGTCAAAAGATTTTTGAGAGAGTGCTGCATGCCAGATTGAGCCAAATAATGTTTGAAAGTTGAGTGTGCTCCTTAATATATGTGCCCTATGACTTAAGTGCTCAAACAGCAGGCTCTGAATTCGGAGGGGATTTACCAGAACTGTTTTACAGGAGGTGTGTATCTCGCAGGTAGTAACTGTAAACTGGCAAGTGTTGCTTACCACGGGGTGGGTGGGAGTAAGATCCCAACACAGGTGTGTTGGGTCGGGAGGGGGGATATGAGGAGATTACTGAACCGGAGGAAGGAGTCAGGACGTCCGACCGGAGAAGGGTCACAATTGCTCTATTAACCTTCTTGCTTCTCAAATTTGCTTGAAAATGCACCATTTACCCACTATTTTTTCAAAATTTCCTCGGGGGGAGAACCCCCCCGAACCCACCTTAAGATGTTCGGGCTCGCTCGCTGCGCTCGCTCGCCACGGTGCACTACGACAGAAAGTTTACACCCCACCACTTTCAAATGTCACCAGCCACCACTGGCTGGGGGGCTGAGCAGAAGCAGCCTCACTTACATTCTGGCGTGATTCACCATTGTGAACTAATCTGTGCACAAAGAGTCCTGGCAACATTAGCACTTTTTTTTTATTTCAGTGAAATTAACGAAACATGCCTCTCTTAGAGAAACCCCCTTTTTGCTTTCATAATACTTAAAACACTGAAGCAGTGTTATGGGAAAAGGTGCAAACTGTAAATGTGGGCCTCTGTTTTTTTAGGGTGCCCAGGCCTATTTTTGATCCCAAACCAACCCTGGATATACTCAAAGTACAAGTGCACTTTTGGAATTCACAAACATTCCCATTGTACTCCGGTTTCAGCTTTCCAGGTGCACTACTGGGAAAGTAATGTAACATTTGCTATTTTCCTATTGCAAAATCAGTACAATTCAGCTTTGGACTATGCAGCTCGCTGTGCAAATGCACATTTAAAATGTTTTCTTCTTTTTCCTCCACATATTTCCCTGTCTAGATACCTGTTCCATTATACCCCCACAAAGGTTGGGGGTATTCTATTCCTCCCACCATCCCTGGAACAGAAGTTGATGGCCAGAGTAAATCTCTAATACTTTAAAGGGTGGGAGGGGGGCAGAGGAGTATGTGAATACCAACAAACTCACAGGTTTGTGGGTGTTCACAGACTCTCAATGCAAACCATGCCATGTTCCTTCCTCTCTCCATCCAGTCTGTGGGGTGTACTGCTAGGTAATTGTACACACTTGTAACATGCAATAGCAATTACATAGTATGCCTGGCAACTGGTGCCACTTCCCAGGTATACTACAGGGATTGTTCATGCGTAGGAGTATATCTACAGTTGTGAATGTGTGACTTTCCCTTGTGAATTAGGCCCATATAACGTACAGTATTGAATTTCTTTTTGCTGACAATAAAACATCATTATGCATTGCATTTAACTAAGAAATAACCATATGACCATAAAATAACGAAGTGCAACTAACTTTGGAACCATTAGAAGTAGGGCATGAGGTGAAACTAAATAAAAGTGGGAGTTTGGAAAGAAGCATGAAGGAAACCTAGAAGGGCAAGGGAAAACAGATAGCATTTAGGGAGGACTAGCCAGTGCCGAAAAGTAGGGGGGATCACAGCAGTTCCCCGGTTCTGGCAACTATTTCTGGGCCGCATCTGGGATCCAGCTGACCGAGGGAAACATGCTGGATTTGCCCTGGTGCCATTTTCTGACACTGTGACATAATTCAGCAGAGACCGCATGTTGTCTTCATTCCATAGGAAGAAACAACCTAAAGACAGCGAGAGGCTTTCTTATTTTAACATCCAGCTGTGTATAGATCAAATACCTAATTTAAAGGCCCATCAGCCCTACTTTTGTTCAAGTATCATCTTGCTGACAGGAATCTGGAGCTTAAGACCTAGATGCCAAAGCAATGGAAGGAAACAAAGGTGCTCAGCTTGTTACCATTACATTATAAGTATTTTAGAGAATTTGTGACTTGGAGGCATGTTTTTGATCCTGTTGAACATCTTCTATGTTAGAGATGTGCTTCAACTGTAAGAATGTAAGATTTATCTTTCTGTATGAGCAATTACACAAATAGTGTTTTAAATGGCACTTACTCATTTTTTTCTATTTAATTCTGTTAGAGCGCTGCTCATCCCACTTTAGGGCGTCAGGGCGCTGTACATCACAAACAGAGTCATAATAAATCATACAAGTGTGTAAATGAATGTACAGAAAATGATATATAAGACGATAAGGGTTATAAGGTGTCACTTATCATCTATAGTTGTAGACATTATATGTTAAAAGTGAATGGTCAGTAGAAACACAAAGTCAGGATATAAAACGTACACAGTGATTGTGGTTGTCTGTACTAACAAGACTTTATTAATTTCCAAAGGAACCCTTATTTGCAATCTTAGAATAACAACTGATTGAGAAAAAACACAAAAAGGATATGAACCCATGACTTACAGATGGCATGCAGCTCCCTGATGCTGATTAAAAGACCACTGAGCTATATTAGAAGGCTTGCAACTTAGGAACTGGAAGTAACAAAATGATCTCAGTGTCAAAAGCAGTAGCCCACATACCTCTAAATAAAATACAAATCTGTGATCTGCATGTTACACAGTGTGCAGGCACATTTAGAAAGGCAGGGGCCGGCATCGGACACGCCGCAGGTATGCCCCCCGATGACGATGTGAGGGCGGGCCCGTCGCGCACCTGTGACGCGGCGGGCATGCCCCAGTCAGGGATTGGTTGTCCGGTTCGCGCCCCGGAAGTGATACTAATCACTTCTGGGGCGCGCGTCGCACAAACGCCGGGGGCCGGTTTGAACCGGCTCCCGGCGGGACACCCACTTACTGGAGGGCAATAAAAGGCTGGGGAGCGGCGAAGGCTGCCTCTTTGCACGCCGCTCCCTCAGCCTAAACAGGGATCCGTCCGGGTCTCGCTAGGAGGCCCCCTCTAATTTTCATTTGTGTTTTTCAGTTGGGCGTCTGTTCTTCGAGGGGATTCGCAGCCTCGCTGGGAGGCTTTACGGCATTTGTTTTCTCTTTTTCAGGCGGTGACGAGAGCGATATCCGGCCTGTTACGGACGCCGCTTCGGAAATACGCGACTGCGCAGAGAAGCAGGGCAGCATCGGAGTTGTTGCCGGGGCGATCATCCCTAAGCTGTGGTGCCGCTGCAGCGCCCCACTGAAAAGCTGATTGGAGCAGCGGTGAGGCAGAGGGTAACCGCGTGCAGGTGGAGAGCATAGTGCTAGTTTTGTCAGCAGCAATAGCGCGTTTGTGAAGCGCATTTTAGAGCCAAGCGTTGCTATCTGTGTCAGTAAGAACCGCGCTGTAGAAGCACGATCGGGGACAGATTTGTCCATTAATTAAGTCGGGCTGGGCAAGGTGGGCAGCGTCTCAGCGTGTCTTCAGGCGGCAGCAAGGCGCTTTGTTTCCACCAGCGTCTTTTAACACGCGCATCCGGGTTTAAAGCAATTTTTGAAGCTGCCCATCGCCGTTAATCAGCAAGGTGTTTGCACGCGGCAGCGAGGGGCATTGTTAGACCATTCATAAGGGCTTTTCCGGTGCGGAAGGTGCAAGACAGCGCTTCCAAGTGGTCATTTTGGGGGTTAAACAGCGCACATTAGGCATTGCGCTACAGTCAAAGTATAAGCCTAGGGCACAGCGGTGACTGTTCAGAATGGTTTACCTTGACGTGCACTTTCACAGCAGCTCCTCAGCCTCGCTTAGAGGCTTCACTTGATCTGTTTTCTGTTTCCTAGCCAAGCAAACAACGAATTGGACGGCGCGAAGCACGTGGTGTGCGACAGTCAAGACCTGCAAGAGAGCGACAGCCTGGGTTGCGGACGGCCTCTTCAGGGAGCATCAGGACAAAGGGAGCTTTCAGGGGACACAGACAGGCCTGCATTCCAGCGCTTCTGGGAGCCACGCGGGTTCGAGCAAAGACTCACCTGACCCACTGGACTAGCTGGTGGGCGTGGCTCTGGTTGCGTGGGTGCTTGTGGCCGGTCGTGTACCCCCTACAAATTGTACGGTAAGGGTCTGGGCGCGGTCCCAGGCCTCAGTGGGTTGTTGGGGTGTGTAGTGTAGGCTGCGCCAAGGTTCGAGGTACTTTTAAGGTACGATGGCCGGGAAGGCTAAGCTGTTGTATTCCTCTTAGGGTGTCCATAAACGGGCTTTCCAGTATCATGTCCTTATATAGGCACAATTCGCCCTGCCCTTATATAGGCATAAAATCCCAGCCCTTATTTAGGCATTAAACCGTGCACTCCAAATACAGGCATGGTTTCTGACATCCGTCCACCCTAACGTCACAACGAGTTCATGAAGAACAGACCCTTAGGCTGTGGGAGTTTCCCTAGCCCAGGACTATTGATTTCTTCAAGGACTCATATATTATGCATGAACCATTATTCCTTAGGGGTTCATTCATGACGTCTTCCGCTGTCCGACTCACGTCAATACTAACATTCTTAGGTACTTCTCAGGTATAAATATACCTTCCCTAGCCCCTGTAAATCAGAGGAGACCTCGACTTCAGAGGAGCCTGTTTCCCGGCCTGACGCACTGAGAAGACGCTGTCATCCCTGCACGCAGAGAGTCCAGCTTCCAGTGATCTGACTTCCCTTGCGGCGTGTTGGAGTTCGAGTCTGGCAAAGAGATTCCTACCTCTCTCATTCTTCAGGTATGGAGCTGACAAGAACCTAGAGGGACTCTTGGCATACTAGGCATACTAGGCTTAACATACTCTTAGTATACCATAGTAAGGAATACTTCACCTACTTCATACCTCTCCCTACACCTAGGTTAGGTTAGGTACATTGGGGTAGAACTAGATTAGAAACGCATCGTATGAGTACTCGCATTTTTAGTCTGTGTTATTTATGTAAAGGCATATGTACTAAAAGATAATGCTATCGCAGTATTATTTATTTCTACTGCTCACACTGTACATTATTTATCTCGCATACTGTCTTGTGATCGTAAGAGCACATTTTACTTACACCAGAAACAAGACTGTTCAATAAATCTTTTATTGAAACGCCCGTCTGTTCTTTCTGTGTAACTTGGAGAAAACTAAGAATGCACGATTGAGCTGAGTGAAATAGTTATCTATTGTTTCCACGACTCTGGGACACGTTCTGATTCTAAAGGGAAACAAAGTGGTCATGTTTTGCGGCTGCCAGAAACTACTCCCTTCTTGTTTGTCAAGGAGTTTTTAGTGGCCTCTGAGCTAGCTAGCACAAGTAATTAAGTTTAATATACTCGATAGGGACATACTGACCTTAGTCCTATGTCAAACCTATAGGATATATTATTCCAATGCGCAGAGCCTTTTAGGGAAATAGGAGCTACACTACATGGCGCCCAACGGTTTGGTAAGGCGGTAATTCAACGTTAGATACTGAGTAACTCAGCAGTGCTTTTTCTCTCAGAGACCCCTACCCATATACTCCAAAAGACGTCTGGAGTGGGCAGGGTTAAGTATCCACCACGGCTACATAGGGAAACACCCTATAAATTAGCTGTTTGGTTTGCTCAACGTTGAAGGATACAGTGTTCCAAAATATTGTGCACCTTATCTTTGTTTCCTTGAAACTTGTTCTACATTTTTCAAACAACAAAATGCCTGGCTCCGACACTGAGACCGGAAACGGTGGAGCTGCGGCTGATCCAGCCCAAGCAGCTTTTAACATTACAGGTTTAAATGAAACCGAGGAGGGTGTTATAGACATCCATCCAAACTTAAGAAGAGCCATCACTCTAAAACTCATAAAACATGGCCTACCACCAAGAGGAGGTAGAGCAGTTTTCGTGATAGAGGCACATGAATCCTTTCAGACAGAGGTATTCTATTCATGGGTAATATTTCCTGAATCCAATCCAGTAACACACATGTTTCACTTCTACAAAGAAGCAGGGCCGTTTCTAGGTGTTTTGCCGCCCTAGGCGAGAATTGAAAAATGCCGCCCCCTCCCTTTTACTACCATCACTCTCTCCCCCTGTCATCCAGGTGTTGGGGAATAGAGGCCTGCTTTGGTGCCTCTCTATCTAGTCTGGACTGTCAAATCCGTATTAAAGTAAGTCATCTGTGTCAATTGTTGCGGCTATTTAAGTGTTATTGCCCTGTTCTAAGGGTATTAACTCAGTTATGCTATCATGGGCTTGAGTTGGGAGAACAATAGGGCTACTGGCCTCTACCACCTCCAATCACACCCAACACAGGCAGATACACAGACCCACGCAGAATCAAACCAACCCATAGTATGCTGCTTTATGGGGCGAGATTCTCGAGACAGAGCAAGCTTTACCTTAGACAAGATATCAAGCAATGCCAGGATAATCTTTTCGGGGCCACTTCTGGATTCAGGCATGCAAATACTTCTGCCTGCTTGATAAGCATCAACTGAGGGTGTTGTGGGAGGAGTGCTTATCAATGCGCACTCTTCAGTCTTCCCCCAACATAACCTAGATGCCCTCTTCATCACTGAAACCTAGTGCACAACCTCCCTCCTTCACACACATCCTGGACATCCTCATCCCAGATGGTTATAGAATCAAACATATAGACAACACACTCAAAACAGGAGGGGGGTTTGCAGTCATACATAGAACATACTGATCTGGCACTGTTCACAGCTCGACAACACCTACGTATTTCAAGCTCTTCTCCTGCCGCTTTTCTCTCTCAATATCCGAAAAAGCACTCATACGTGACGTCTAATCTTTAGACTCTGTTTACTCTCTGAAATAACTGTGCAGACTTACCCCATGTACCGACATATACTCCTTATGTAACTAGTGCAACTGCTACTGTTTATCGAATACCCCCTATGCACAATCTTGCATACACTGTTTCCCAAGTCAACACACTCTGGCGTAACTACCTCAGAACCTTACGGACCACTTTTCATATTGTTCACCATATACGTCCCATATACTCTGTTGCTATGTATCTGTGCTTACTCCTTATGACTGCATTTACTCCATATGTAACTCGAGCTATTGCTACTGTTTACTGTATACTTCCTGTGTATATTGTGGCCATACATTTATTCCACATGTAACTCGTGCAACTACTACTGTTTATCTTATACCTTTCGTGTATATTGTGGCTATATATTGTGCCTACTACCTGTTTATATTTACATAATGTTTAACTCTTGTAACTAAGACTTTGCCATCTATGTAAAGGGCTCTGATACCTTTGGGTCGAGTTTGCGCTATAAAAAACTCTATAAATAAAAAAATATAATTACTATAAATGTCTGCATTTGTATTTGACTAACGTAGAGAAACAATGGAAGGGATGAGAAATTCACAATGGAGCCTACGTGCAGATTTAGAAATGTTGCTTACAAGAAGAAGCCCAGTTCTGTGGTACTTCGGAAATCCTCGCCATCAAACGTCAAACATCCCAAGATTCGATTCAAAGTCTGGTCTACACGAGTAAATATGCCGGGTTATTGATATTCACCAATATCAATGGCTTATTCATTTCTAAAGGCAAGTTTGGTGGTTTAAAAATACCTCCTCTGGCTGCCCAGTGTATAGTTTTATTGCAGCGGCTCCCAGCTCTCTTTTATTTACAGGACTATATTGATTTTGCAGGCTCCTAAAAGGCACTTGCAAGCCAGGGTAATATAACGGTTGCTTTTCCACGGAGATCTATCAAAAGGAATTTCATGGATTGTAAAAGGGCCACACTCAGCAGATTGCTCTAACTGGGGCTTCACCGGGAGCTGACACTTAATACTAGTTATACACTTTATTAAATAGAGTTGGCAAAGAAGTTAAATAATAAGCAGAATTTTTCGAAGTAAATTGCCTTTTTTCATAAACCATTTCCTCTAGTAATCTATTTGATTTACATTCGGCAATATCTAATGATCTCTTATCTACCGTTGCTTCAGTATATATTACATTTACGTGATATGTCTCAATGCAGACATTGTCTATACCCGTCATTGGGGTTACTCTGTTCCTAGACAATATTGACAAACCCACTTCTAAGGAGCAGCTGCCCCAACAGAGGAGTAACCCATTGTTGTACTTTTTAAAAATCCAAAATGGACTTTCTCACCCGGGACCATCTCTCGTGGTGTGTCTATCTGCAGTCTTCAATGCATGTATTTCAGGAAGCTTTAATACCAATGGTATTTGTTTTAGCAGTTTTATATAGCGCGAACTTGGCCCAAAGGTATTGGAGCGCTTTACATGAGCACCAGTTATATTACACAAGGAAACATTCATTTTAGTTTTTTTAAGTCATATGGAGACTAAGCGATTTGCTCAGAATCACAGGCTGCTGAGCCGACGCTGAGACTCGGCCTGTTTCCCAGTTCAAAAGTCAGCAGCTCTGGCGGTTTCCCCACATTCTCTTAGAAATGAAAGTCAGTGATTATCACGTGAGAGCATGTTTGTTTTACTTCTGGGACCTTTAGTTTAGGTTGTGTGTCTTACGGATTCATGGGAAACGATATCTTTTGGCATATCTAACAATTGTCGAGTTTCCTTTGACAAACGTTTTGATTGAGTTTGTCACTCGCGCAAACACCACGTGCACTGGTAGGAGCCAACAGTAAGTAGAGCGGCAACACCAGCAGCATGTGCGTAGCCCTGACATCCCTTAATGCTGCCTGTAGAGTCAGCTCACGCATAGGCCTGGGGCACTGCCGCACAGGCAGTCAAAGCCTAACAATCGTCCTGCACTGCCCAAATAAATGCCACACTTGCCTGAAAGTAGTCCCGCACTGCTCCGCACCACAGCTTTGGTAAAGAAATGCCGAACTGTGCACTTGCCTGAACGTTAATGAAAGCCAACAAACGGTTGTTCAGATGCTGTTCAGGGCTCAAATGGGCTCGAGCCACTTGTCGCCAAAAGCGTGTTGTAAAGAACATTAGCAAACCGAGTCATACTTTACTTAGCCAGGAGGACCTAACTGACCAGGCCTTAAATTAGCCCCCTATATTTTTTTTTACATCTGATCCATCTGATCTACCCTGCCTGCCGACCCGGATACCATCCCGGCCTCCCCCCAGTACCTGATAGGCCTGCAGGCGAGCCGCAGCGCCGCAGTAACTCTCTCTGCTCTGCCTCTTCTTGCCGGCCACGCGCGCATAGGCACAGCCCCCGCGGCCGCCATGGCGCCGAACGTGACCTCACGTCATGTCACCCTGGTCATGTCGACGGTCTCTAATTGAAGGCGAGCCGCGCTACGCTACCTGGTAGATTCGGATTCATTCAATAGAAGTCAGAAGAGAGTAAAGAACTCAACTCATGTTTTTAACTTTTGCCACAGCCGCCCTCCACCTTTTGCCGCCCTAGGCAGCCGCCTAGTCCTGCCTAGTGGTAGAAACGGCCCTGCAAAGAAGATGATCCACCAGAGGAATACATTCCTTTCGAGGATATTGAAATTCCATTAACATACCAGGAGCATCAGCTCTGGTTTAAAGGTGCCCTAAAACATCACAAAAACATTACCAGGCTCGGTCCACTAGGTAGACCAGGAGCAACATAGCCGATTCTAGCCGGCTACACACCTCATCCTGACATTGAAGAAATGTCAAACGAGGAACTACTTACTCAAATCACAGAGTTAATAAAAATTTACAGACAATTGGTCCAATATGTCATGCGGACTTTTACAGTCCAGCAACCATTAACAATTCCAAATCCAACTCCCCAACAGGGGAATACACTAAAAATTACACCACAGACTCTATACGCAGTCATGGGTAAAATGCCCACAAAACTTGAGCAAATTCCATTCTGGATAGCTCAAAAAATTACTCAAATCGAAGCAGTATTTCCAAATACTAGCCCGTATGAGAAACACAGAATACTAACAATCAGTTTACCAATGGGGATCACACCACAACTGGAAGACTGCACCACATGGGGCTCAGTCTTTGCTGCCATCTATACTAAAACACATGGCATACCGAAATTGCGGTAATACCTGTTGTCCTGAAACAAATTCAAAACGAATACGGGGCATAGCCTGCTCTAAATTTAGGTATGAAGTTACTGAAAAATTTCGACCAGGTCTCAACAATAATATTATCTAATATTAAAGGGGAGGCAGCAGCAGTGGCGATCCGCCAAAAATTAAGGGAATTTGATGTTACAGAACATCAAACTGAGCTACCCAGAATAATTGAACAATCTTATGCAGAATTAGGCAGAGATAGTTTGGGTGGAAGACCAGTGAAGCCGAAGCTATCTGAAAGTCCTGAGAAGGACTCTATTAAACAAACTCCTACATCTTCTAAAAAGAAGTGGGAGACTAATAAACAAAATTCAAATGAGAAACGTTCTCAATCCCGAGGTAGGTCTCCTCAAAAGGAGCCCTCTGAAAGGAGGTATAACCTCAGGAATAGGGATAATTTGAGAAAGCCTGACAGGTATCAAGATACTGATACACGTTCCTCTCGTCCCTTTCAGATCTCATCACAGACTTCGGAAAGAAGAGGACGATCAGAACATAGAGAAGAACGCGTGAAATCGAAAGACGACAAACACGCTCCAAAAACTAAAGCAAAACCTCAATTCTCCAAAAAGAAAGTAGCAGGTCTGAAGATCAGACATGCCGAGAATACTGAGAACATAACTCAAGAACGGAGAATGGGCTCAGACAATGCTGGACAGTGCAGCAGAAGTCACAATAGCTCGCCAGAACCTGAAGGAACTTCTGGAGATAGTGGACTTGAATGAGTACATTAAGGTAGAGACTGTAGACACCAGGGTTAGTACTCCCCAAACGTTATATGAAATAACTCTCCGGATGGAGGGAGACAAACCTAGACAGGTGAAAGCACTTTTTGGGAAAGACTATCAAAGGGCTATGACATACTTCTAGCAGAAAAAGACTGGCCACCACAATTTGTCAGGGAGTGCCCACATGGCGAGGACATTATTATGCCTGCCTTCTCCAACCATATTCCAATTCACCTAAGATATACATATGCCAGGAAATGGGCAGTGGCCCAGGCCCCAGCATTATATAAAAATCATGTAGGATGGGATGAGGACTCACCTCACCATAAAATACATCTGAAACATGAACCAACTGCACAACGGCAGTACCCAATAAAGCAAGAAGCTAAAAAACAGGTCAGGGAGATCTTAGATCAACTTGAATATCAAGGGGTGATTGAAACATGCACCTCCTCAATGAACAATCCTTTGTTTCCTGTCTCCAAACCAGACAATACATATCGTCTAGTTTTGGACTACAGACACCTAAACACTTGTTCTAAAACTTTTGCAGTGCAAAATGCACATAGCACAGCATTAATGAATAACATTGTGCGTAAAATATATAAAACAACATTAGACATCTCAAATGGTTTCTTTTGTCAAAACATAGCACCTGAAAGCAGGTACTTAACAGCATTCTCCATAATGGGGACCCAGCGTCCATTTTGTTGACTCCCACAAGGGTTCAAGAACAGCCCAGGTTTATTCTCAGCGAGGGTAACAGAGTTACTACAAATTTATGACAATGAGGCATTGTCCTATGTCGATGACATTTATCTGACAGACGATGACCTGGACAAACACTTGAACAGGGTGAGCACCATTATACTGGGCTTCGCCTCTGAGGGCTACAAATTCAACTTTAAAAAGTCCAGAATTGCCCATCTCAATGTCCTATTTCTAGGATATGAGCTTTCAAGTGAAGGCAAGAGCTTGGCAGCTAACTTTTAGAAAAGTGTGCCCTGCTCCAACCTCCAAAAACGCAAAAAAACTTACAATCCATCCTGGGTTTCCTAAATTTTGGAAGAACATACATTCTAAATTACGCAGAAAGGGTTAAACCTCTCTACGCATTAATCAAACCTGATTTTTCGATCAGAAACTGGACACAGGAACACACAGAAATCATGCGTTCACTACAGGCTAACATGTTAGCAACAAATCACTTACAAACACGCGCAAGTCAACGCAACCTGGTGATCCGAATAATTTCGGGTCAATGCGGATTCACCTACTTAACCTACAATGAGGGTGAGAAAATGCCAATCGCATACAAATGTCATTTGTACACACAAGCGGAAATGCGCTTCAGTTCAACTGAAAAAATTCTAACAGCAGTTCAAACCGCTGTAGCAAAAGAAAGAGCCTTAGCCCAAGGGAAACGCATTATTGTCGTAACCCCGGTACCAGCTTTAGAAGCGGTCACAAAAGCAAGCATTCCAAATGCTAAAGCATTACATCCAAGATGGATACAATGGGTTAATTCTCTTGCTGCAACAGATGTTGAATATGTTTTTGATCCAGATTTAAAAACACAAGCATTCCTGCAATATGAACAAGAATGTCCTCTGCCTACTGAAATTCTGCCTCTCGAGCAGTACGAATTCATAATTTACACTGACAGATCGGCACAACCCGCAATAGGGAGTAAGAAAGCTTACAGTGCAGCGTGTGCAATCGTTAAAGGTCGCATGCGAAATGGCATCTTCAGACCTATGGTCACAAAAACTCAGTCTCTAGGAGATTGTACAGCTCAGCGAGCTGAACTACAAGCATTCAAACTGGCACTTGAAAGTACAGATCGAGAATTCCCCACACTAATAGTGTGCGATTCCTTTTACTGTGTTCAGTCGTATAATGAATATATACAAAACTGGCTTGAAAATGGTTTCAAAGATGCGAAAGGTGGCACAATAAAGCACAAAACGCTTTGGGAACAAGTAGTTCAGTTGAAAAACGAACTACCAAAGGCTCACGTGATCCACACACTGAGTCATCAACGTGATGGCGTTCACGTTGCAGGGAATTCATTGGCTGATGAAGCCGCAAAGGGGGCTGTGCAGACGGCGTCCGTAGCTGCGATCACTCGTTCAAAAACAAAAATAGACGGTGAGATAATGTTGGCTGTCAATGCTTCAAGCAAAGGCAGCAGTGCAGCGTTACCAAAAAAGTTTCCACTCAAGTACTCTTATGTAATTGATGCGAACAACGTTCCTTTTGCTCGAATCCCTGGAGTGGGGGATAGGGTAATCCCAAACATGGAACGTAGAGCAGCCTTGATTTATGAAACACATTTAGGGGAGGGTCTGTCACATCAAGGGATCTCTAAAACAATTTTGACGTTAAAAGAGATGTTCTGGTGGCCTGGAATGAATACAGAAATTCACATATTCATCAACAACTGCTTAGACTGTAAATTACAGCGAGAGAGCCACCAGACACCATGCTGCGAATGCGGTAACCCAGTACAGACACCATTGTTAGACAGCATTAGACTATCTACGCACCTGCGTCCTACTGGACAAAGGCATTCCTACAAATAATGAATCTAGGTTCCTATGGATATGGCCTCAACGCTCGGCTGACGCTCGAACTGTTATAAAAGATTTGCAAGTCTTTATCGGCACATACGCAATAGGCACGCTACATTCTGACAAGGGTCCTGCGTTTAGCTCTCGGGCTTACAAAGAAGCCATGGCCAGTCTGGGCGTTGCATTGCGGTACTCCTCTCCATTCCATCCTGAGGGAAATTCGGTTGTGGAAAGGAAAAACCGGGACATAAAGCAGTCTATAACAGCTAGGGTATTAGGTTCGGGTGATGGGTGGGTCAAACACCTTAATGGGGTCCAACGCTCATTGAACAATCTGCCAAGAAGTTCTCTAGGGGGTCACTCCATATGAGGTCCTATTTGGGACAAGAATGTGGGTACCAGACCTTGAACACGTAGGCACAGTGGTGGAAAATAAACCGTTTGATATCAAAGATCGTTTGGCTGTTTTACAGGAACTGAATGAGTTAAGAACTAAACAAAGCAACGTATTCCTACAGCCAACCACCACTGGGGAAAAATCGGCGGTCCCAGCAAGGCCTGTCTGGATTCCAAAAGTTGGGGATCTAGTCAGAGAAAAGATTGCGGACAAGAAGGAATTTGGACCTTCTTACAGACAACCAGTACCTGTCCTAGCAGTTCAAGGAACAAGAACAGTACTTCTGCCGCCCCTTGCTGGAAGAAAGGAGAAAAGATTTGTGTCCATCGACCTGATCAAACCACAGTATGTGGCCAATACTAAATAGTAGGCCTCGTGGACTCCGACCTAGTAGCAGACGCACTCCTCTCGCTACTATCCAAGAGGTTCAGACTGAAAGACTGATAACAATCGAGAATTCAGCTGTAACAGATGGAGGACTAAGCAACAACGCTATGGAACTCATCCCTCTTGAACACCAAGTAACAGTTCGTCCAAATACACCTGTCTACACCAATGTAACAAGTGATGAACTGGTTCCAGTGATTTCTACAAATCCTGATGCAATTCCAACAATTGATAGAACTGCTTCTGGCTATTTAATTAACTTTGATACGTTCTCAGAAGATCCGAGTGAACCTGAAACGACGCCAGCATCATTCAAATTCAAGCAGCAAGTACAAGACCTTCTTCACTTTCTGAAAAAGACTTATTTGGTTTCTCCATGGATTGAACTCTGGATTATATCTGGACTTTTTGTTTTCCTGCTCTGGCTAGCTTTGGTTATAAGTGGCAGATACATCCATGTGAATACTGAAGGAAAAGGCGTGAATGTACTTTTGAAACCTCATAAATCTTCCCATCGTGAAGCAAGAGACTTGTCATCAGTGAACATCACAGCTGTTCCTATACAGGATGGTATAGTGTGGGACAAAACAGATTTTGACATCTTCGGTCCGACGGAACAATTGAACATTCCACATTTGTTTAAAATTTCACTAAGTGATCTAATTTTGTCCAGTACCTATTCTGATGATTGGGACTTTGAGACTGTTAATGACATAATGTATGACCTAGAAAAATCTGCTGCATTTTCTAAAAATGAATATTTAGAGGGTTCATCAGACTATGAACAACTGTATTGTTATAACCACTATGGTCATCATTATTTGCATACATCTGCATATCCAAGAAATGTGTTTATGTTTAACCAATGGGAACATTGTCCTACACCACCTAAAGGTAGTTCAAAAACATTTGCTAGTAAATTTCCATATTTTTCAGGTTACAATACATCTGACCCAGAAACATTTTACTTTAGAAATGTAAACAGTACAGGACTGAAAATTATGTTAACTAATACAAAACAGATTTACTCTGCAGCCTTTATTGCCCAACTATCTAGACAGGGTTTCGACTTATGGAAAGATACAATAGACACAAAAACTGTCTGGGGTACTAAAGATTGGCAAGTGCAGGGGATAGAAGCTTTATTTAGAGCCTGTATCATCCCTGAACAAATAATGTTTTTGAATGAAACCATCCAACAAACATCATGTCTTGGATTAGCCAAGATCAAGGATGTAGGAGAGTAGGATCTGCTTCAAATGGGTCCCCCACTTTTTGCTGATGCTTCACTGTTTTTCGACCTTAGTCTGGCTGGGGCCCTGCTAATCAGAACCGCAGCCTAGCTGCTTCCTCTCTAAAATGGTTTCCATGTGCCTTAGGCACATCTCTGATTGGAATCTGGAGTGCCCTTATAAGTCCCTAGTATATGGTATACTATGTACCCAGGGCATAGGTACCTCAGAGGCCTACCAGGGGCTGCAGCATGTATTGTGCCACCCCTGGAAGGCCATCCAAACTGACACCACAGGTCTGCTACTGCAGCCTGGGTAAGGTGGTGCATGCACCCCTTACTGTGATATAGGCTACCTATATCACTATATACATACACACATATAAACCTATAAGTCACTCCTATGGCAGGCCTTATCAATCCTGAAGGCAGAGTGCGTGGTTCCTATGTGAGAGGGTGCCCCTGCATGAGCAGGGCCCCTCTGCAGCGTTCGGAGACCCTTCTCTGATGCTGTTTGTAGTGCAGCCTGACCATATACTCTTAAGCGCATTATAACCTCGCGTTAAATGCTAACTTTGGGATGGCTGCACGGAAACATGTCGTGTTTGGTGTCAAACATCTTGGAATACTACCCCCGCCAGTTCTGGTGGCGGGGGTAGCATTCCACCCTTCTAGAGGGAAAGACATGTACACACCGGTATGCCCGGTAACTTCTTTCTAAAGCCCTGGCATCACAAAATGGATGCTGCTGCCACAGACACAAGTCTGGCCTCCTGCTGCTGACCGAAACTCCGGCAGGGGAGGCCTGGACAATAGGTTTCCTGTCCCAGGGAGGTGTGACCACCTCCCAGACAGGATAGTGTGTATTGGGGCTGGGCGGGAGCACTCTCGGGTGCTTTGAAGTCCTGCACTGGGGGCACATTTGGTGTCCCTGTGCATACCCCAGTTCAAACCGGATCAGGGGCTTCCAGCCCCTGCTTTGGCGCGAACTGGACAAAGGGAAAGGGGTGTAGCCACCCCTCTGCCCTGACCCACCCATAGGTGGGACCACAGAGTAAGTCCAACCCCTAAACTTAGTATAAGTATGGGACCCCAGTCCTTAGGACTTTAGATTATCCCTGGACGAAACTCTGACACAGAATCCTGGACCTTCGACGCTCTACTTAAAGATTAGAGGACAGAAGAATCTCCCTTGGGGTCAAGGAGTGACTCCCCTGCTTGGCAGGCACCAAAGAAGCAATTGTCCGGTCTGCATCGCTGAAGCTCCTGCCGGACGCCGAAGTCTTTGCATCACCAGAGGTGGATTTCCAGACTTCCCCGAGGTTGCCCTGAGTCCCCAGCAAAGGTGAGGCCCGTAGCTGTCGTGGGTAACGTGGAACCGTGACCCCTGGACACCACACGCATTTGCAAGTGCATCCTCTTCTGGGTCTCCCACAAAGTCGTGCTTTGGGCTCCGAGTAGCCCAAGCCTCCAGCACCAACTGCAACGAAGATCACTGGCCTCCACTCCATGAGTGTCCTGTGAGCCAGCTCCACGTGCACCGTCTTGAGGCTCCTTCGCGGTCGCTAGCCCGTTGGCTAGTAGCCCTTCACGAAGGCCAATCTTTTTCTACTTGGGCTCCCTGGTTGCTCCAGGCTTGCCCTCACTTACCCTTGCTGGGTGAGTTCCTCAGACCTTGCTGGTCTGCACAATCGTCAATCTTCATCTTCATCGAGACTTGCCGTTGCCAAGACTTGTTGGGTCCAATCCGGTCGCCGACACCTCAGCACTCGACAGACATCGTGTACCAACCCGAATCCTGCTCCTGGTTGCCGACAACGCCTCCTGGACCTCGTGGCTGAAGAGTCAAGACGACCGTCAACCTACCTGAAGCACTCGACATCGGTGGGCATCTGCTCATCGCCTTCCTGGTCACTGGCTAGTGACCCAGACTCTGTCCCCTCTGCTTTCAGGTTCTTCAGATCTCCGATCCACCCTTGGATCCACCCGGACACTTTTCACTTGGTCGCCAGCAGCACTTTGCAGCAGATCGCCATTCAAATCGACGACGAAACCCGACCCCGAAAGGCACCTATGCACCCGGCTTCCCTGGGTGAGGTAACAAGAGTACTCCGGTGCTCCCGTGGGTAGAGACTCTAGAACGACCTAGTTCTCAAAGGGTTTGCTCCAAGTCCTTCTTTAAGTGTCCCTTTTCTTTAAATTCCAAACCGCGACTTTCTCCATAGAAGTTAACGGCGATTCGCGGCTGTGTTACTACACTGCACGCGTCCCCGTGGGTCCCCTGTGTCACTACCTTGGGTGGTTCCTTGTGGTCCAAGCACTTCTAGAGGCTCTAGGCCTAGTGTCTAGCTCAGTCGTGGTTCTTATACCACTTTATTGGTATATGGTTTGGTACGCCCCTAGGGCCCAAACGTGTATTTGTGCTATTACTGTGTTTAAATAACTTATAACTTATGTACTTGAACTCTAGCCTCATAAAGAGACTAGAGGGGTGTGTTTAGTAATAAATACATATATTTTTAATATATACCTGGTGTGGTGCTCTTTCATTTGATCACTCAAGAGATTATAGACTGGTAAAACAAGCTGCTTTACATTCCTTCAAGACTTAGCCTGAAGGCTGCTCTCCATAGCTACCACTAGGATAGCTTTCAATAAAGGTTGTCTTTAACCTATCTCCAATAAGGGGTTGTTTGGACTGGTGCAAGGTGCCCACTATAATTAGTGGACAGCATATACCAGGCCAACTTCTCACATTGGTGTGCAGCGTGTGGGATTCCAGCTTGCTATTGTTTTACCAGATAATCTCAATTGAATTGATCAACTGAAAACCACTAAAGGTACCTAAGGTACATATAAATTAAGCTTAGTATACAGTAAGTTCTACTGAACTTAGAGTTGTGTGTTAAGGGATAGCACACCCTTTCTTCAACTCAAGAGAGTTTAGTAGGCCACACTAGAGTAGGTAGTGCATACACCACACCTCACTAGTGATGTCTTCAAAGCCAGGACCTAGAGAGTCCTTGCCAGAAGCCACTGGGCTTCTTCCCTCCAAGTATGATACACTCCCATTCTTGGAATTGAGAGCAATATGCAATGTGAGGAAACTGAAGACAGGCCAAAGTCCCACCACCCAACATCTGAGAGAGATGTTAATGGCTGATGATCTCAACAGGCCCTTAGGGACTGAAGGGGTAGGTGCAGAGGGTGGGGCAGAAGATGAGGATGGGGCCAGGGGTAGCAACACCCCAACCCCCTCTGGAACTGACCAGGAGGGTGACAATGACCCTGACCTGGAAAACCCAATCCCTCCTGTGGACGAGGAAGAGGAGGATCAGAATGACCTCCACTTTGTCCCCCCAGGAAGCATTATGAGTGTGCCTAGAAGGTCTAGATCTCCTTCTCAGGAGTCTAACCACTCTGACACCTCAAAAGGGACCTCTGTCTCCTCTCATAGGAGGGAATCCTCTCATGAGAGGAGAAAGAGGCTGATTCAGTATGAGCAAGCCCAGCTTGAACTCAGAAAGCAGCAATTGGCTCTAGACAGGGAGTCCCTAGATCTCTACAGAGAGAGAAAAAGTTGGGACTAGAGTCCCATGGTGGCAGCAATATCCCTAAAGATAGGGAAAGGTCTTATGACCATAGAAACCTGAGCAAGATTGTCCCTCCCTACCAGAGTGGGGATGACATCCACAAATGGATAACGGCTCTAGAGAGGGCCTGTAAAGTACAGAAGGTCCCTCAGGAGCAGTGGGCAGCAATCTTGTGGCTCTCCTTTGCAGACAAAGGTAGAGACAAGCTCCTCACTGTAAGAGAAGAGGATGCTGATAATTACAAGGTCTTGAAGAGTGCTCTTATTGATGGGTTTGGCCTAACAACTGAACAATACAGGTTAAAGTTCAGAGATGCCCAAAAAGCACAGACTCAAGACTGGGTAGACTATGTGGATTGTTCTGCTAAGGCTCTGGAAGGCTGGTTGATGGGCAGTAAGGTGTGTGACTTCACAGGATTGTACAATCTGATAATGAGGGAGCAGATTCTTAATAACTGTCAAAATCAGCTGTTGCATCAGTACCTGGTGGACTCTGATCTGACCTCTCCCCAAGAATTGGGAAAGAAGGCAGACAAATGGGTCAGAACCAGGGTGAGGCAGAAGGTACAGAACCAAGGTGGTGACCCTAAGAAGCAAGATTCTAAGAACTCTGATAAGGGTGGGGAGAAGGGTAAAGATCAAAAGTCTTCACAAGGCCCCCAAAAATCTTCTTCAGGTGGGGATTCACAGTCTACCAAAGGGAAAGGCCAAAGAAAACCATGGTGCAAGGTCTGTAAGCAAAAGACCCACTGGACCAGTGATTGCACCAAGTCCAAAGACTCGACTCCAGCCCCCACCAATGCCCCTAAGGCACCTGCTCCCCCTAGTGCAGTTACAGTTGGTGGTGGGAGTACTACAACCAAGGGTTTAGTAGGGTTGACCCTGGGTACTGAGATGGGCTCTGACCTAGTCAGAGAACTCACTCAGGCTGTCCTAGTCTGTGATGGAGGCATGGATATAACCTCCTCTATGAGTCCCAGTAATCTGGGCAAGTACAGACAACAGCCTTTAATCAATGGACGAGAGGCTTTGGCATTTAGGGACACAGGGGCAAGTGTCACCATGGTGACACAAGACCTTGTGAATCCTGGGCAAGTTATACTTGGTGAGATGTACCAAGTGACCAATGCTAGCAATGTCAGAACAGACCATACTCTGGCAGTTGTTAACTTCTCCTGGGGAGGGGTAACTGGCCTTAAGAAGGTTGTGGTAAGTGCAGACCTACCAGTCGAATGCTTGCTTGGCAATGACTTAGAAACTTCAGCTTGGGCAGAAGTGGAGCTCAGGACCCATGCAGAAATGCTGGGGATCCCTGCAGATGTGTTTGCTGTGACCAGGTCACAAGCCAAAATGTCTAGCACTGAACAGGCCTTGGATTCTGGAATAATGGACCAAGTGCCTTCCAAGAGGAGGAGTAGTAGGGTAAAGGCAGTGCCTTCCCCTTGGCTCAGAAGGAAGATCAGTCCCTTGAGGGGATGATCTCAGTCCTGAGGAAGGAACTGTCCCAGAGGAGCTTGAACCTGAACAGGTTGAGTTCTTGGGGACAGGGGGACCTTCCAGGGCAGATCTGAGCCAGGAGCAGCAGAGCTCCCCTCCCTTGAACCCCTCAGACAGCAAGCTGCTGCTGAGGCTGCTGGGAAAGCTAGTGGTCCCCATACTGTGTATTGGGATGATGGACTCTTGTACTCAGAGTGTAGAGACCCCAAGCCTGGTGCTACCAGGAGGTTGGTTATACCTCTGATGTTCAGGGGCTTCCTATTGACCCTAGCCCATGATATTCCCTTAGCAGGTCACCTGGGCCAGAACAAGACTTGGGACAGAATTGTCCCTCACTTTCACTGGCACCACATGTCTGAAGACACCAAGGAGATTTGTCGCTCCTGTGTAACCTGCCAGGCCAGTGGCAAGGCAGGTGGCACTACAAAGGCCCCCCTGATACCACTACCTGTGCTGGGGGTTCCCTTTGAAAGGGTGGGGATTGACATTGTTGGTCCCATGGATCCCCAAACAGCATCTGGGCACAGGTTTATCCTGGTGGAAGTGGATCATGCCACCAGGTACCCAGAGGCTATTCCCCTTAGGACCACTACAGCACCTGTGGTGGCAAGGGCCCTCCTGGGAATTTTCTCAAGAGTGGGCTTTCCTAAGGAGGTTGTATCAGACAGGGGTGCTAACTTTATGTCTGGATACTTAAAAGCAATGTGGAAGGAGTGTGGAGTGACTTACAAGTTCACCACACCCTATCACCCACAATGCAATGGTTTAGTTGAGAGATTCAACAAAACCTTGAAGGGCATGATTAAAGGGCTCCCAGAAAAGCTTAGGCGAAGATGGGACATACTCTTGCCCTGCCTTTTATTTGCATACAGGGAGGTGCCTCAAAAGGGGTTGGTTACAGCCCTTTTGAACTTTTGTTTGGTCACCCTGTCAGGGGTCCACTGTGCTTGGTGAAGGAAGGATGGGAGTTACCTCTCAAGCCCCCAAAGCAAGACATAGTGGACTACGTACTTGGTCTCCGCTCCCGGATGGCTGAGTATATGAAAAAGGCAACTAAAAACCTTGAGGCTAGCCAGGAACTTCAAAAGGCCTGGCATGACCAAAGGCTGTGCTGACTGTTTATCAGCCAGGACAGAAGGTGTGGGTGTTGGAGCCAGTGGCCCCAGCAGCTCTCCAAGACAAATGGAGTGGACCCCACACCATTGTTGAGCAGAAGGGTGAGGTTACCTACTTAGTAGACCTAGGAACACCCAGGAGTCCCCACAGGGTTCTCCATGTCAACAGGTTAAAACCATATGTGGACAGGGCAGACATGGGCTTGCTCATGGCTACTGATGAGGGACAGGAGGAAGAGAGTGACCCACTCCCTGACCTGCTCTCACAGAACCCTGATGATGGGTCAGTGGATGGTGTAGCCTTGGCAGGCAGCCTCACTACCCAACAGCAAACTGATTGTAGACAAGTGCTCAATCAGTTCAGACATATGTTCTCACTGACTCCAAGTCAGACCACCTGGTGCACTCATGAAGTGGACACTGGGGACAGTCTGCCTATTAAAAATAAGATTTATAGGCAACCTGACCATGTCAGGGACTGTATCAGGACAGAAGTCCAGAAAATGTTGGATTTGGGAGTTATTGAACCCTCAGATAGCCCTTGGGCTAGTCCAGTGGTCCTTGTACCAAAACCTCACACCAGTGGTGGGAAAAGAGAGATGAGGTTTTGTGTGGACTACAGGGGTCTCAATGCAGTCACTAGGACTGATGCCCATCCAATACCTAGGGCAGATGAGCTAATAGACACTTTGGCCTCAGCCAAGTATCTAAGCACATTTGACCTGACAGCTGGCTACTGGCAGATCAGACTAGCTGATGATGCAAAGCCAAAAACAGCATTCTCAACCCCTAGTGGGCATTATCAATTTGTGGTGATGCCCTTTGGTCTGAAGAATGCACCTGCCACTTTTCAGAGGTTGGTGAATACAGTCCTTACAGGTCTGGAAGCCTATAGTGCAGCATATCTAGATGATATTGCTGTCTTTAGCTCCACCTGGGAGGATCACCTGGTCCACCTCAGAAATGTTTTACAGGCCCTGCAAAGGCAGGCCTGACTATCAAGGCCACCAAGTGCCAGATAGGGCAGAGTCAGGTTGTGTACCTGGGCCACCTTGTGGGTGGAGGCCAGGTTCAACCCTTGCAGAGCAAGATCCAGACCATCATGGACTGGACTGATCCAACTACCCAGACTCAGGTGAGAGCCTTCTTAGGCCTGACTGGGTACTATAGGAGATGTGTCAAGGGGTATGGATCAATAGTGACACCCCTGAATGGCTTAACTTCCAAGAAAATGCCCAAAAAGGTTCAGTGGACAGTTAGCTGACCTGAAGCAGGCCATGTGCACTGCTCCCATTCTACAGAGTCCTGATTACTCCAAGAAGTTCATTGTTCAAACTGATGCATCTGAATTGGGGGTAGGGGCTGTACTGTCACAATTGAATGAAGAAGGTCAGGATCAGCCAGTAGCTTTCATTAGCAGAAGGCTGACCCCTAGAGAGAAACGTTGGTCAGCCATTGAGAGGGAGGCCTTTGCTGTGGTCTGGGCTCTGAAGAAGTTGAGGCCATACTTGTTTGGTACTCACTTCCTTGTTCAAACAGACCATAAGCCCCTCTTATGGCTAAAACAAATGAAGGGTGAAACCCCCAAACTGCTTAGGTGGTCCATTTCCCTACAGGGGATGGACTTCACAGTGGAACATAGACCTGGGAGTAACCATGCCAATGCAGATGGACTCTCTAGGTACTTCCACTTAGAACATGAAGACTTAACTGGGCAAGGTTAGTTTAATGTTCCTACGTTTGGGGGTTGTGTAGGAGAGTAGGATCTGCTTCACATGGGTACCCCCACTTTTTGCTGATGCTTCACTGTTTTTCGACCTTAGTCTGGCTGGGGCCCTGCTAATCAGAACCCCAGCCTAGCTGCTTCCTCTCTAAAATGGTTTCCATGTGCCTTAGGCACATCTCTGATTGGAATCTGGAGTGCCCTTATAAGTCCCTAGTATATGGTATACTATGTACCCAGGGCATAGGTACCTCAGAGGCCTACCAGGGGCTGCAGCATGTTTTGTGCCACCCCTGGAAGGCCATCCAAACTGACACCACAGGTCTGCTACTGCAGCCTGGGTAAGGTGGTGCATGCACCCCTTACTGTGATATAGGCTACCTATATCACTATATACATACACACATATAAACCTATAAGTCACTCCTATGGCAGGCCTTATCAATCCTGAAGGCAGAGTGCGTGGTTCCTATGTGAGAGGGTGCCCCTGCATGAGCAGGGCCCCTCTGCAGTGTTCGGAGACCCTTCTCTGATGCTGTTTGTAGTGCAGCCTGACCATATACTCTTAAGCGCATTATAACCTCGCGTTAAATGCTAACTTTGGGATGGCTGCACGGAAACATGTCGTGTTTGGTGTCAAACATCTTGGAATACTACCCCCACCAGTTCTGGCGGCGGGGGTAGCATTCCACCCTTCTAGAGGGAAAGACATGTACACACCGGTATGCCCAGTAACTTCTTTCTAAAGCCCTGGCATCACAAAATGGATGCTGCTGCCACAGACACAAGTCTGGCCTCCTGCTGCTGACCGAAACTCCGGCAGGGGAGGCCTGGACAATAGGTTTCCTGTCCCAGGGAGGTGTGACCACCTCCCCAGACAGGATAGTGTGTATTGGGGCTGGGCGGGAGCACTCTCGGGTGCTTTGAAGTCCTGCACTGGGGGCACATTTGGTGTCCCTGTGCATACCCCAGTTCAAACCGGATCAGGGGCTTCCAGCCCCTGCTTTGGCGCGAACTGGACAAAGGGAAAGGGGTGTAGCCACCCCTCTGCCCTGACCCACCCATAGGTGGGACCACAGAGTAAGTCCAACCCCTAAACTTAGTATAAGTATGGGACCCCAGTCCTTAGGACTTTAGATTATCCCTGGACAAAACTCTGACACAGAATCCTGGACCTTCGACGCTCTACTTAAAGATTAGAGGACAGAAGAATCTCCCTTGGGGTCAAGGAGTGACTCCCCTGCTTGGCAGGCACCAAAGAAGCAATTGTCCGGTCTGCATCGCTGAAGCTCCCGCCAGACGCCGAAGTCTTTGCATCACCAGAGGTATATTTCCAGACTTCCCCGAGGCTGCCCTGAGTCCCCAGCAAAGCTGAGGCCCGTAGCTGTCGTGGGTAACGTGGAACCGTGACCCCTGGACACCGCACACATTTGCAAGTGCATCCTCTTCTGGGTCTCCCACAAAGTCGTGCTTTGGGCTCCGAGTAGCCCTAGCCTCCAGCACCAACTGCACCGAAGATCACTGGCCTCCACTCCACGAGTGTCCTGTGAGCCAGCTCCACGTGCACCGTCTCGAGGCTCCTTTGCGGTTGCTAGCCCGTTGGCTAGTAGCCCTTCACGAAGGCCAATCTTTTTCTACTTGGGCTACCTGGTTGCTCCAGGCTCGCCCTCACTTACCCTTGCTGGGTGAGTTCCTCAGACCTTGCTGGTCTGCACAATCCTCAATCTTCATCTTCATCAAGACTTGCCGTTGCCAAGGCTTGTTGGGTCCAATCCGGTCGCAGACACCTCAGCACTCGACAGACATCGTTTACCAGCCTGAATCCTGCTCCTGGTCACTGACAACGCCTCCTGGACCTCGTGGCTGAAGAGTCAAGATGACCGTCAACCTACCTGAAGCACTCGACATCGGTGGGCATCTGCTCATCGCCTTCCTGGTCACTGGCTAGTGACCCAGACTCTGTCCCCTCTGCTTTCAGGTTCTTCAGATCTCCGATCCACCCTTGGATCCACCCGGACACTTTTCACTTGGTCGCCAGCAGCACTTTGCAGCAGATCGCCATTCAAATCGACGACGAAACCCGACCCCGAAAGGCACCTATGCACCCGGCTTCCCTGGGTGAGGTAACAAGAGTACTCCGGTGCTCCCGTGGGTAGAGACTCTAGAACGACCTAGTTCTCAAAGGGTTTGCTCCAAGTCCTTCTTTAAGTGTCCCTTTTCTTTAAATTCCAAACCGCGACTTTCTCCATAGAAGTTAACGGCGATTCGCGGCTGTGTTACTACACTGCACGCGTCCCCCGTGGGTCCCCTGTGTCACTACCTTGGGTGGTTCCTTGTGGTCCAAGCACTTCTAGAGGCTCTAGGCCTAGTGTCTAGCTCAGTCGTGGTTCTTATACCACTTTATTGGTATATGGTTTGAGTACGCCCCTAGGGCCCAAACGTGTATTTGTGCTATTACTGTGTTTAAATAACTTATAACTTATGTACTTCGAACTCTAGCCTCATAAAGATACTAGAGGGGTGTGTTTAGTAATAAATACATATATTTTGAATATATACCTGGTGTGGTGCTCTTTCATTTGATCACTCAAGAGATTATAGACTGGTAAAACAAGCTGCTTTACATTCCTTCAAGACTTAGCCTGAAGGCTGCTCTCCATAGCTACCACTAGGATAGCTTTCAATAAAGGTTGTCTTTAACCTATCTCCAATAAGGGGTTGTTTGGACTGGTGCAAGGTGCCCACTATAATTAGTGGACAGCATATACCAGGCCAACTTCTCACAAAGGAGATGAACACACCTTCTGTACCAGCACCTGCAAGTGATAACGATACACAGGCAGTGGTGACAGTTGACAATATACTACAACTCAACAGATCTAATCCTGATTGGAAAAAATGGTTGATCTGGCCCACAGACACGAATAACTGTCAGGAAAGATTCCTGAATAAAACTCAGGGCTTTACTATTAATAGGCCAGACCCAAGATACGTCCAAAGACAACATCCGGGGGTAGTAACAACATACAGTGTAGGGAAATTATGCCTCGATTGGCTGCATAAGTCTACACTACAGGATGTGAAACAACACTTAACCTTACTTAAAAGGACGCAGACCTTAGGGAATTCTTGCTTGGACCAAGAAAACCGCATCAAAAACGTTTCATATATGCCGGCATTTATGCTGCCTATAATGAAGCATAGAAAGTATCACAGATGGAGGCCGCAGAACGAATACGTGAACTTGATCGTATTAATTTAGAGAAAACACTCTCTGTGGTCGACAATGGGTTAACAACTTTATCCTCCAGAATATATTCATTGGATGGCATTGTATCCTCTGCTATCGACATACTAGAACAAGATTTGGCGATGTTACAACACGGTCAGTCTCAATTACGTTCTATTGTGTTATTAAGCTGGACTCTGCAATCTTTGCGAGCGGGCTATGTGCCTTGGCGTTTTATCAACACGTCAGCTCTGTTTGCAGAATACAATCTGACTGATAAACAGATCGAATTGGCACAAAGAGGAGCAAGGTATACAGTGCTGAGCATTGAAAAACTGGAAAAATTACCATTCACAGTGGCAGAAAAACCAGCTACAGAATGGCTTATTCATGGCAAAATAACATTACCTGTGACTACTTTTCAGTTTCAGTATTGCCTCAGACAAATGCAAGCAGGCAAATATGAAAGGTTGGAGTAAGGAATACATTAAGACATCTTGGGATTTACCGTCTACATATAGATGTTGGAGTGGGGATCGTGAAGTGTTTTTGAGCGGTACACACTGTAAACATGCACTGAGCGGTCCGCTTATATGTCAGGACATTTCTTTACACGAACTTGTAATGGTTCTGTGCAAATTTGTCTTGCCATCAGCAGGGTACACCAGCTGCTGTGATTAATCCAACGTTTGGACAACTTTCTAATGGGAGTTACCTCATGTTGAATGATCAGAGTTGCTGCGGCATGCTGCCAGGCATCCCATATCTAGTAACGGTCAACTCCAGGGTCACTTGCTGTATGCAAGTATTGTTTGCCCCAATAGACACAGTCAGGGAGTCGCCTCTATGGCCTTCGCTGAACGTCTCTTTTATAAGATTTGATACTTTGAGCAGAATGAAAGCCATGCTTTTACAGCAAACAGTGCCTTTGACCTCGGCCAAAGAAACCTATGATCTACAAGTAGCAAGGACTTCGGCTGAGATACAGACTTTAATACGTACAAACTGCCCTATACATTTCGTAGAATTGATAGGACGTATCTTCAATATGTCTGATACAACCGGAATTGTACATGTATTTAAGAGCATCTGCTCCGGTCTGTTAGCACCTTTCCAGGCAATACTCGGAATCATCCCGAACTTTGCACATTCGGTGTTTGGTGGCATACCATTAATTCTTGCACTTGTTGCCGGAATTCTATTTCTCTTCCTGCATTTGCGCTATGGCCAGCCTATTCGCAGACATCACTCCGAGCGAAATGGAGAAAGCTCTCCTTGAACGAAAGTGTCGTGAGCGAATAGTACAGCTATTGGGCATGACTCGTCTACGGGACTTGAATACCACGTGGTTCCTGTCATTCAGACCAATCTGGCAAGATTGCATCTTACCTGTTCTACGATGCCTGCTATGCGGTGAAGAATGCGTGTTAGACACTTGTCTCACATTTCCATCAGCTACGCCAACGGATGTCGATACTCTGCTGGTCCCGATAACGGCCCATGCTCTGTGTTGTCCCCAGAGGCTACCAATCCTGATGTCAGCATTCATTGAGATCTCACAGACGCTTCCGGCTCCTGCTGAGGTACAAGAAAGATCTACAGGCACACAGGTAACAACGGACGCGAACATTGCTGCGGCAACCTATGCTGGAAGCGATGCTTCTCATCTCTGTGCAATTAATCTACTACACGAGGTGTTCCAACTGACACCAACTTCAGTGGATGATGTTTTGTCTATAGAAATAGATGATCTCATGTTTACACCAGACCCGTAAACTGACTCTGATTCAGCATACAGTGTTCCAGAGATGCAATAACAATTTGGCCTTCATTTTCAAAAAAACTTGGAACTCTACCAAAATTGAAATTTTTCCCATTTTTCGAACGAAAATGGCACTTCAATCTGCTTAAAGTAGAACTAGCCTTATAGTACAGACTTCACGGTACTTCCACGGACACTTAGTCATCTTGTGTGTCTAAAACAGTTCATTAATTTTCATGACATGAAATGACTTTGATTTTTGAACAACTTATCGATCATTTTCTGTCACATGTAAATATTACTGCTTATTTCATTCCAATTGCATTTATTTACGAACTTTATGCCTGAAATGAAAAGCATTTGCTTCAAATGTACAGTACCTTTTGCATTTTTACTATGTTTTTTAATGCTTTTAAGAAATATTTTTAAATATGCGGTACTCCATTTAATGTTTAGCATTTTAAATGTTTAGCATTTTAGTATTATCGTACACACGAAAGTGGAGTGGGTGTTGTATTCCTCTTAGGGAGTCCATAAACGGGCTTTCCAGTATCATGTCCTTATATAGGCACAATTCGCCCTGCCCTTATATAGGCATAAAATCCCAGCCCTTATTTAGGCATTAAACCGTGCACTCCAAATACAGGCATGGTTTCTGACATCCGTCCACCCTAACGTCACAACGAGTTCATGAATAACAGACCCTTAGGCTGCGGGAGTTTCCCTAGCCCAGGACTATTGATTTCTTCAAGGACTCATATATTATGCATGAACCATTATTCCTTAGGGGTTCATTCATGACGTCTTCCGCTGTCCGACTCACGTCAATACTAACATTCTTAGGTACTTCTCAGGTATAAATATACCTTCCCTAGCCCCTGTAAATCAGAGGAGACCTCGACTTCAGAGGAGCTCGTTTCCCGGCCTGACGCACTGAGAAGACGCTGTCATCCCTGCACGCAGAGAGTCCAGCTTCCAGTGATCTGACTTCCCTTGCGGGGTGTTGGAGTTCGAGTCTGGCAAAGAGATTCCTACCTCTCTCATTCTTCAGGTATGGAGCTGACAAGAACCTAGAGGGGCTCTTGGCATACTAGGCATACTAGGCTTAACATACTCTTAGTATACCATAGTAAGGAATACTGCACCTACTTCATACCTCTCCCTACACCTAGGTTAGGTTAGGTACATTGGGGTAGAACTAGATTAGAAACGCATCGTATGACTACTCTCATTTTTAGTCTGTGTTATTTATGTAAAGGCATATGTACTAAAAGATAATGCTATTGCAGTATTATTTATTTCTACTGCTCACACTGTACATTATTTATCTCGCATACTGTCTTGTGATCGTAACAGCACATTTTACTTACACCAGAAACAAGACTGTTCAATAAATCTTTTATTTAAATGCCCGTCTGTTCTTTCTGTGTAACTTGGAGAAAACTAAGCATGCACGATTGAGCTGAGTGAAATAGTTATCTATTGTTTCCACGACTCTGGGACACGTTCTGATTCTAAAGGGAAACAAAGTGGTCATGTTTTGCGGCTGCCAGAAACTACTCCCTTCTTGTTTGTCAAGGAGTTTCTAGTGGCCTTTGAGCTAGCTGGCACAAGTAATTAAGTTTAATATACTCGATAGGGACATACTGACCTTAGTCCTATGTCAAACCTATAGGATATATTATTCCAATGCGCAGAGCCTATTAGGGAAATAGGAGCTACACTACAAAGCGAGGTGAACAGCGCTCTCGCATGGAGAGCTTGATGGAGGCTATGATGCAAAAAATGGCTGCCATGGAGGATAGATTAAAAAGAGTTGATGAGATGGGATAGGCCATTGAGGACCTCAGAGAGAAAGTGGATGGGCCGGATGGTGAAGGCAGGCCCAGAAGGTCCATTGTGGCTCCCAAGGCAGCATTCCCCCCCCCCTACCCAAAAAGAGTAGAGCTAGAAAAGGGGAGACACCGAGGGTTGAGGGGGCAAATGGCCCCGTTGAACCAGTGGCCCCTATACCGGTTCCACAGACAAGCGGGGATGGGGGGGATCCGGGTTCCTCTGGGGGGAGTGAGCCCCCGGGTAGCGGAGGGGGTGTTCCACCAGCAGCCGCAGGCAGTAACCCGCAGGCCCCAGTTGCCCCTATGGGTGGTGGCCCTGCGGGGGTCTCCCCAGTACCCCAGGACCTGGTAACCAATTTAGCTGCGGTTCTCCCTTGGTTGGGTAAGGTTTGGCAATTGGTCCCCGGCAGCTGGGATGTCTGGCAGCGGGGAAGACTTACTTGGCAAAGCTAGGCAGTTAGTGGCTCAGTTGGATGGGGCATCGGGCGCTACGCCCGGGGAAGGGCTGGGTGCTCCGACCCCTGTCACGTCAGTGGGCGCCCTAACCCCTAGCGGTGTGGGTGCGCCAGCCCCTATCACGCCAGCAGGCGATGTAACCCCTAGTGGGGCTAGCAAAGAATTGCCAGCAAGCAGCTCAGGTGTGGACACAGCAAAGGAGAAGCCAGCAGAACCAGCGGGGGCAGCCGCAGCAGGTAAGCGGCAGACTTTGCCCGTGTTAGGTGTGGGGGAAGCGCGCACCGGTAGGGAACAGCTGGCAAGGCATGTCACACAGGAAGTGAAAGAAAAGATTTGGAAGGGGAGCTATATCAGTATATTCTCCCTGCTGCTTGATGAAACTGAAAGGGAGGAGGCCAAGAAAAATAAAGATTGGATGCTCCCTAGGGAATGGGCAAGCGAATTGCAAAAATATAGGATTGAGGAAACTTTAATTAACTGGGTGAGGGGCTTCTCAGTGTACATGGCGGTTATGGCTGAGCGTTTCCCAAATTTGGCTGCAGAAATGGCGTGCTACCAGAGCAGGATCACTGGGGCACATGACAAATATGGGGGCATAGGATGGAAGGAATATGATAAAAGCTTCAGAAGAGCAAAGGCCTCAGATCCTGCCCTGACTTGGGACCAAATTGACATGATTTCTTGGTTAGACCAATTCAGTGGTGGGTTACAAGACAGTGCAAAGGGCCAGTCCTTTCAGTCTTTTCGGTCATTTTCCCCCGCTACCCCCAGTAGTGGGGGAGGTAAAAAAGGGATGTGTTGGGACTTCAACAAGCGCACATGTTCTAGGGCTCCAGGCACGTGTAAGTTCAAGCACGCATGCTCTTTCTGTGCCAATACATCACACCCGGAATCAAAGTGTTTTAAAAAATCAAAAGATAGAGGGAAGAAGAAGCAGGAGTGAGGATGTTACCTTGATAAAAGCACGTTCGCCCATTATAACAACTGCATTGATCCCATGGTTGAATAGATACACTTGTCCTTCATCTGCCAGGTTGTTGCTAGACGGTTTCAGATATGGTTTTAGGATCCCCGCCCCAGATTATGTAGGGACACCAGAGTGCAGGAATCAGCTATCAGTAAGGGCCAAGCCAAATGTGGCTGCAGCAAAAATAGAGAAGGAGCTGCGCCTGGGCAGAGTAGCAGGTCCATTTGATGCCATCCAAGTAAAAAAATGTGTCTGTTCACCCCTGGGGGTGGTCCCTAAAAAAGAATCTGGAGAGTTCAGGCTGATCCATAACCTGTCTGCGCCCAGGGGGAAATCCCTGAACGATGCTATTGACGAGGAGCTGTGCACAGTCAAATATGCATCTTTTGATCAAGCTGCTGAAATGCTCAGGGGTCTGGGCCCCGTCGCGCTGCTAGCGAAGTCAGACATTGAGTCAGCTTGCCGCCTGTTGCCAGTCCACCCTTTAGATTTTCACTTACTGGGTTTCCAGTTCCAGGGAAAGTACTACATGGATATGTGCATGCCCATGGGTTGCTCGGTCTCCTGTGCATACTTTGAAAAATTCAGTTCATTTTTGGAATGGGTTTTTAGGCAGGTGACTGGACACCAGCATGTCTTGCATTACCTGGATGACTTCCTCTTCCTTGGGTCAGCAGGCTCTCAGGAGTGCGAGAGGGCACTACGGGGGTTCTGCACGCTCATGCATAGTTTTGGGGTTCCATTGGCACCAGGAAAGACGGTCGGGCCATCCACAAGGATTGAGTTCTTGGGGATAGAGCTAGACTCAACCCAGGGATGTTTTCGGCTGCCCACAGATAAGGTTATTAAGTTCAGACAGCGTTGCAGCAATGCTTGGACAAAGAAAAAGTTACGCTGCATCAGCTGCAGCAGACAGTGGGTCAGTTGAATTTCGCGTTGCGTATCATCCCAATGGCACGACCATTTTCGCGATCCATCTCACAAGCCATGTGGGGTCTCAAGGAGAAACATCACCACACCAGGCTGTCTGCTGAGGTTAGGCAGGATATGCGGATTTGGATGGCATTCCTGCTTGACTTCAATGGAACAGTGATATGGCCCGGTCCGCTCACTTATTCCGCTGAGTTGGGTTTAATGACTGATTCAGCGGGCAGTGAAGGATTCGGCGCTATACTGGGCACTGAGTGGGTGGCACAGCGGTGGCCGGCATGGTGGGTGGACAACGGTTTGAAAACAACATTGGGTTCTTGGAGCTTTTCCCTATTTTTGTGGCATTATCAGTATGGCCAGAGCAATTACGGAATCAGTCAGTGGTGTTTTGGTCAGATAACATGACAGTAGTGGACTGCATCAACCAGCAGGCAGCAAGGTGTAAGATGATCCTCCATCTGTTGAAAGAGATAATCTTGTTATGCATGAAATTGATTATGCATTTTAGGGCTAAGCATGTCCCAGGAGTGTTAAATCATGCTGCTGATGCACTCTCTCGCTTCAAGATGCAGGTATTCAGGGCACATCTCCCAGCTGCGGCAGAGAAGCAGACACCCTTCCCAGAATGACTTTGGCAGATTGGTGCCCCCAACTACCGGACCTCGTGGCAGCTAGCCTAGCACCCAGGACCAGGAAGGCCTACGAAGGGGCGTTTTGGGCATATTGTACCTTTTTGGGGAAGGAGTGGGGAGAGAGGTGGCATGATACTGGGGCTGTGCTCTCTTACCTGGGGGCATTGAGAGATGAGGTGCGCTCAGTGGCTGCAGCAAGAAGGCATGTAGCAGCAATCTCCTTTTTCACGCAAGCAAAGGGTAGGGGGGACCCGGCGAATAGTTTCACAATCAGGAAGGCTCTGAAGGGTTGGCAGCGTCTCCAGGGGTCACAACCGGACTCGAGGCGGCCTATAGGGGTCGATCTACTGGCGTCAATACTAGGGACCCGTAGCCAGATTTGCAACAGTGAGGCGGAAGCCTTTTTGTTCCGCGCCACGTTCTCGTTGGCATTTTACGGCGCATTCAGAATTGGGGAGTTGGTGTCCAAAAACAAGCATGATCAGCAGGGTGGTTTGCAGCTTAGTCATGTGAGGATCCAAGGCGATTCCTTGTTCATATCTATCCAGAGATCTAAGACAGACCAAGAGGCCCGTGGGGAGGGGGTGGTACTGTGCCGGGCGCAGGGGAGCATTTGCTGCCCTATCACTAACCTGGAGGCCTTTTTGGGGCAAAGACCCTGGAAGACAGGGGGGCCATTGTTAATCCGTGCTGATGGTACCCCACTCACGAAGTTTCAATTTAAGAGGGTCCTGGACATGGCAGTGCAGAAAGCAGGGCTAGATCCCAGCAGCTTTGGTACACATTCATTCAGGATAGGGGCTGCCACCGAAGCAGTGGCAAGGGGGTTTGCCAGGAGAGATGTGCAGAAGATTGGCAGGTGGTCCTCCAATTGCTATAAGCGCTATGTGCGGCAGCATATGCTATGAGAACTGCTCAGACGGTATGTTCTGATGCTGGGTTTCTTTTCTGCTTAATTTACAGTTTCTCAAGCCTGTCACGCAGGAGGGAAACTGGCGACAGCACAGCAGCATCCTGGATCAGCGCAAGAACGGGTGCACGCCCGGGACCGAGGAACACACGTCGTGTGGGTTATTGGTCATTCATATGTGAGACCTTTAAGTAACTTTTTTCTTTCAGGCAACTATGAGAGGAGAGCGAGGGAGGCAGGTTTTAGGTTATCATTCCATGGGCAGGGGGGCTGCGCTTGGGTCAATTCAGGAGCTTCGTGTTAGATCTGCTAGACAGGGGAAGGGCTAGCCCCAGCATTATTATCTTGCACTTTGGGGGGAATGACTTGGTACACCTGGGTAGAAGGGGGCTGGTCAAAGCACTAATCACAGAAGTGGGTTGGTTGGCACGTCTATGCCTAGGGTCCACCCTGGTTTGGTCACAGATGGTGCCGAGATTCCAATGGCGGGGAGGTGAGTCTGTGAGGGCATTGAACCACTCTGTGAAAAGAATTAATAACAAATTGGCAAGGTTATTCAGGGCTCCACATCTGCAGACTATAGCCCATGGGTGCATTTGGGGGGAGCCGTGCTTCTTAAAAGACGGCGTCCATTTGTCCAAATTAGGAAATAAAATCTTCATGGAGAATCTTCTGGCCTGGTTAGTTGGGTATAGGGACAGGGCATGACCTTTCAGTGAGTCTTTGGGGGGGGCCTGATAGTCGGGCAACTATGCAGGCCTGTGGCGGTAAGGTCATGATTGGTGAGCAGTAAATTTAAGGTCCTTAGGGGGCGGCGTCATTCTTGAATGGGGTTGCCCAAGGGGGAGGGACAAGTGGTCTCTCACCGAACTCCAGGGGCAGTTACAGCCGGTTGGCTGGAAGGGTGCGGGGGAGGGAAGTTCCGCTTTCCAGTAGGCTGGTTGGCCACCCCGCACACGCACAAGGGCGCAAGTAAACGGCGCATAACTGCAAGGGCCCCTTATGGAGTTAATCTGCTGGGCGTATGGGGGTGCTCGGGGGGGAAATACCTCCCTGGGAACGGGCCCCCTGCGCATGCACACTCCGTTTGGAGAGCGGGCATAGTTTTGATCAGGATCTGGCGCCAGTCATTGACCTTGCCGTAGGCTCAAATAGGAATACGCAGAAAGATAAACGGATTTGATTATGTAATGTCTAGATCGGATAGGAATATATATGTATTAGAGAAATGTTAAGGTTAGCAACATGACATATGTACCTATCAATGTAATCAAATGTAATGCAATGGACTTTCTGCGTATTATGTAAATAATGTATAAAAATTTGTTTAAAATTTTTAATTTTAATAAATACGGCCGGGGGTTTAACGACCCCCTAATCCCCAAAAAATTTCTGGTGTGAAAATGACTTACCGCCTTGGGGTGGAAGGGAGGCAGTAATCCTTACACCGGTAATAGGGGCCATTTTAGTAAGGGTTGTGTCATTAGGAAGAGGGGGTCTAGGCCGTACCTGGCCATACACCCTCTACGCTACTTTATGAGTGAAAACTGTGACTGGATAAAACACAGAACGCTTCCAGAACTGTGTTAACCACTAGAGTTAATTTACCTCTATTATAATCCCTTCAAAATTGCTGGGCACACAGTGATCTCTGCAGTAGGTGTCTTAACCCTGTAAGATATTTTAAAATGCAGCCCCTATTTGACCTATTAAGTAATCTTTAACAGATGTACTGTCACATATGTCCTTGTTGCCAATCGTTTTGCAGCAGATAAAAAAAAAAGAATAAGTTGACTGTCAGACGATCCTTTTTAAGCTCTGTCTGCCCCTCGTGACTCCACCCCCTTTCCTCTGACACACCTTGACCCCCAATTTATGGGTGTCCGGAGTAAGATATTTCCAATTCCAGCACTGGCACTAGTTATGATGGCTAACATTAGATTACAAAAGATATATTCTAAAAATTGTGTTTTCAGGTTCCTATAGAACTGTAATAGGGATTCTGTACATCTCAGTCCGACCGGGAGAGAGTTCCATAATGCAGGGGATGCTTGCAAGAGTACTTGCCTAGAAGCTTTTTTAGTTTGAACTCTCCAGATTAAAGTTTTGCAAGCTTCTCTGTTTCCGAGAGGTTCAAGCGACCTTGAGTGAATCCTGCAGGTAAGCAGAGCGGTGCAGATGCAGGGCTTTGTAGACCAGTGCGTATTTTGTAAAATAATATGTGCTGGCGCCCAAAGTTTTCTTAGAAGCCCATGGCCGGTGCTGCCGAAAATCAAAGTTGGTGAATACTCATGCCTCCGTCATCCACCACCATTCTATTCCTGGCCTTTTACATCCCTCTTATGGTTATTTTTCAACCATGCTTTCCCTCTTTGTCACTTCTTTTTTATCTTTTGCTTCCTCTTTCTTTCCCCCTTTTCTGTCTTTCTCTCCCTTTTTCGGGATCATAGTCTGATGATGAAAAATAAGTTCTGGTCCTCAAATTGAGTGCCGGTGGGCCCCACCTGCAACCACGACCTCAAATTAAGCAGTGTTGTAGACCAGACACATCAACTTGAATTTTGTGCTCGCTCCCCGAGGTAACCAGTGAAGGTCTCTCAAAACAGGAGTAATGTGATTGCATTTCCATGTGCCGTAACTCCTTTTAGCCGAAGAATATACATCAGCTTTGATGGAGACTATGCTATTTGGCGTTACCCAACCCGGTTATCCAGGCCCATCTCTCATTGGGTGCCAGGGGGCATCCCTGTCTGGGTTGCTCTGGCATTGATGTTTAAGGGACTCAGCTGATTAGCTGGCCTTTGGCGCATCTTCCAAGGAAGCAGGGGATTTTGCCTTGTAAATATTATATTTGGGGGTACCTGGTAGATAGAACTCAGACTCCCCAGTCAATTCACCGTGCTCTAAGGGCCAGAGTGGTGGCCAAACATGACTTCAACGATGTGGCAAGCGATTCCAATGTACAGTAGTTTTTTCTCCAACTCGTTTGCATTTTATGTAAAAATATGTACATTGTGAAATGGTAATCAAATGTTTTAATGCTAACTTGTGGTGTAATAAATACGGCCTGAGGACTGTTTTCTCAAACGCAAAATCTGATTGTTTTGGGCCACTTCTCTGCCTGTCTCTGGAGAGTGTGCCTCGGTAATTCGGGCCTGGGAGTGTTTCTTGCTTCCTCTCTACTACCGCGGGCCTTGGTGCGGTCCCCTACCTGCGCTGAAGTGCCTGGCAGAAAGAGCATTGCCATAATCATTTTTTTAAATGACTAATGATTGGGGGTAGAAAAGGTGTACTATCTTTTAATGGAGTTTTATGTGCATTCCTGTACAGCACTGATTTATTCAAGGTTTGCTTCTTTCCATTTTCACATTCAATGGGCGAGGCTTGGCAGGATACTGACTGCATGTTTTATCTCGTTTCCTAATCATTTTGTTCTGTTCAAGGATCGCGAATACTGTAATGAGCAGAGTACACATACATACTTGAGTTCTGTTACTGTTAAGTGAGGAACACACGCGGACATTTTTTTATAGGATGGCACGTGGCGATCTCCTCTTCCTTTTGTTCTCATGTGACCCACAAATTAACTTCTTCGTGGGTCGAAGCCTCAACATTTTAAACCTTCCGGATTGTATAAACATGAACAGTACATGGAAGACCCCCTTTTATTTGTTATATTACTGCTCTATATTTCCAATAGGATTGTGTCTGCAAAGCACTTTGTTTAGTCACTCACTGCCTCTGCTCTGCGCTATTAGCACGGTGTTCCACTCAATGAAATCAATTAAAATTAATTGTGTAAATGAGACTATAACGATACTCATCTGATATGCAAAATCAAATATAGAATGCGCAATAAGTATATTTGATTTCTTATTTTCCAGAGTGATGTTTTTCACCTTGTATCAAACTGATATTTACTTTCCCTGGCAGGCCACCTTAAAAGGGAGAAAGAAGCTTGCTCTCTGAAGTGAAGGGGATGTTTTGGATACAGATTACATGTATCATTCTGAAAAAGACAACTAGGGAGTGACTGATTCCTAGGGAACCACTGTTCTTTTTTGAAGTGAAACAGAAGACCCACCAACTAGCTGTCTAGTCTTCCTCAAAATGCTCCACAAACAAAAAGCCCTGTTGGGCTCGAACAATTCCTTCAACAAAAATGAATGAACGAAAGAACGAACGAGATGTATAAAGTGCCTCAGCTACCCAATCTAGGGCATCATGGCGCTAACAACCTACAAACATTGTGAAATGAAGCAAAAGTAAGATGCTAGCGGGAAATGAAAAAGCCAAGTTTTGATTTTCTGATGGAAAATAGAACCAGATGAAGCACGCTGAAGTTCCTCAGGATTTAGTGCCAGTGCATAGCAGACAGGTAAGCAAGAGAGCGGCCGTCCATTCTAGGGCGCCGGATTTGATTGATTTTACGAAGCTTAACCACAAAGGAACTCAAAGACCTCGCAGTGTATACTGATGCAAGAACATTTGAAGATGCAACCGGCCTCTATTGCCCAAGGCTCTAAACTTTAAGAGAGAAAATTTGAACAAAACACTTTTGTGCATGAGAAGCGACTGTAGTTTCCTGAGATGTGTGGAAATGGGCTGATGTAGGGCATTCAAAATTAGACAGGCTGTGGCATTTTGAGCAATTTGTAAGCATTGAATCAGGTACATTGATAGACCCATAAGCGAGTTGCCATAGTCAAGTCTAGCAGTGAACATGGCATAAAAGAAGGTGGAAGTTCCAGCACCTTTCTGAGAGACTTCAAAAGGGGGAAACAGGTGACGGCAGATGCCAGGGTGAAAAAGACATTCCAGCAAGATGCTATGCAGTAGAGTATCTAAAGCTGTAGAGAAGAAAAAAACAATTATTGCTCCACAACCCGATCCATACAAGACAGATTGAATATGTTCAGTTACAGCAGCAAAGCAGGCAGTTTCAGTGCTGGAAAGTGGCCTGAACCCAGACTGTGACTCGTTAAGGAGGCCATGGGTCTCTAGAAAGAGGGAAAGTTAACGATTGATTGCTAACGCCCACATCTTTGAGGGGACTGGGAGAAGCCGCATGGGTCTATAATTCCCCATCACTGTCGGGTCTGCGGAGAGCTTCTTAAGGAAAGGAACCACGTGCGCATGTTTCCAGAGAGAGGGTCCTCTAGCAGAGCTAATTGATCCATTTAGACGCTGACTCAATTCTGCTTTTTAAAAATCCCAACTCAATTTAAAACTAGATGGAGGGCTCGGGTTCTCCGGCGAGCCTGCGTGACACGATAAGAGGACTGCAACCGTTTCCTCAGTAGAAATACAAGTGAAATTGCAAAGAGAACAATTTAAACCGGGAGGCAGATTCAAAGGTTTGACAGCTCAGGATCTAGCTGAGAAACAAACACATTTATCGTGAATAGTGCACTTTTATCAGAGAAAAGCATTGCTAAATTACCACATAATGCTTGGAAAGTGGAGACGGTTTGATGACAGACAGTGGGCTGTGAACATAAATTTACAAGAGTAACTTGTATGCATAAGTGGTGCGTGCTTTCCTGCAGGCGGTTGCGGTAATTTGTCGCAGCGGATATATATATATAAATATATTCCGCCTTATATTCCTGATCGTAAATGGTCTTTCAAGAAAGTGTTTCCTGGCGTGTGCTTCCCAGCAATTTGCTTAAGTTGCAGTGCACCATAAGTTTAAATTCCTTTAATACGCAACATGATGTGATGACGCTAAGGGTGCAGCACAAAATGTGATGTATAATGAAATATATTGCAAAAACTATACGAGACAGTTATATATTCCTAGGTACTTATTGACCCAAAATAATTGGTTATCTCTGTGCATACATACCAAGAACGAGTTTCAGAGGTCTGCACCATGAACTTTCAGATGGCTTTATGGAATTGACGCCTGGGCCCAGGGTAGTTATATACCTGCGATGCATTCTAAATTTGTAAAAGTAATATTGACACCACGTAAAAGCGTTAATGTTTAATGATTGCAGGTATTGAGGCAATATTTTTTTCTCTGTGCTCACAATTCACTTTGAATAGAGCTGAAGCGGAGGCATATATGATTATTTGTAAATCTAAATGATTAAGTTAATGTTTTTCCATCGTTTTACAGATTTGGCCATCTGCATTAAGGTAATTGAATTGAGTACTGAGTTGAGTTGAAGAATTGCTTTGTATTAAAATATATTTCTATAAACACAAACACACACACACATATATATATATTCATATTAATAAATGTAAAATAAATAGTTTTGTTAATTCTGTTACATTAAATATATTTATCTATATCTATATATATGTATATCTATATATGTATATCTATATAAATATATATCAAATGTACTCCGCTGCTCTCCTTCGGATGTCTCCAGGAACGGACACGGACCCAAAAATCGTGCTGCAAGGTATTTTTATTTCACCTCTGTTGCCATTACGCGTTTCGCCTTCTGCGAGGCTTGATCACATGACAATGGTAACCGAACATTGTGCTTAATTTAAAGTGCTAGGTGCTTTACAAAAACTGCATCACATGACTGTTTTATCCATAGACATAGATGACATACTTATACATAATAATATATAAAATTTGTATTGTGTCTAAAACAATCATAAATACATATGTTTAAACATTGGATTGGAGGTTGTCCCTGTAAATTAATTTTTTTTTTTACAAGTTTCAATTTTTACTCCTATCATGTTGCCTTTACATCCTACTATTTTGATCAACTATAATGGTTTAAATACCATTTTTGAATACTGGATGATGTTAGTAAACATGTCCAAATTACAATCAACCTTAATATCGTCAATTGTTGCCTTAGTGATGCCATAAAGTGCTAAAGTGCAAACAAACTTAGTGCAATAGTGTTTAAAAATCAAAGGAATAAAATTGGAGATATGTTTAAATGTTCAAATTTTCATTGTGTCCGGAAAATTAGCAAAAGGGGTTGTTACATGATTATCACTGTATCTTTTGTTGTTTACGAGCGGACTCAGGTATGGCATAGTACTGTGTGATTTGCAATTTACCGATATTTAAGCTTTGTCCAATAAATCCATTATTGTGGGGTTCTGTGCAAAATAATGCTTCATACAAATATCCAAATACATAAAAATACTTAAAAATATTTAAAAATATTTAAAAATATTTAAAAATATTTTAAAATATTTTAAAATATTTAAAAGCACCCGAACATAAATACACAAATACATTAAATTTGCTATATGACACTAATTATATTACTACAATATATTTATAAGAAAGTAAAATACTTAATACCACCATATAAAATACAATGTGTGTCATTTGTTGTTAAAAAGCCCCCTAAAATATATATGTGTGTGTATATATATATATATAGATAGCCTTGAAAGAAATGCTGAGTTTTGCTAACTGGCGGCCTAGCATTGCCGGTGCACACAGCGATCCTTGGCTCCATCCAACATGCATACACCACTATTGTCCAGTTTCCTATTTAAACAAAACATGCCCTATTTCTCATGCTCACTTGAGCCGTTATTTGTTTGCTGTACAGTTATCATTTGAATGGAGCCACAGTGCCACAATGCTTAAAGGATTTACCTTGATTATCCTGATTATGCATAATGTATATTTATTTGCAAATTACAGCATATAGTGGGCATAAAGCAATGTCCAGTATCCTTGTGTATATGGATCATAGTACTTTGTTGCTCTCTATGATTGTAATCTTGTATTTCTGGAGGAAATTGGGGGCATTGTGTTTACTTTGAGAAAGGCTTCTGAGAAGCCGAAACACATCGGTACTAAGCACTATTAAAGATGTCCGAACCTACCCTGGAGTGCAGCATCTGATTGCCCCAAATTGTGTATGTATTATATATATATATATATATATATATCCACAAACGAGTGTCCCTTCCGTAACCCTGAGCCCATGAGAGGTGGCGCACAATGCCAGCGGGACACGCCGGACAGTCAATCCACAAAATCCATCTAATGAAGCGCACTCTCAGGCATCAAGCAGATCAAGAGAAAATTGAATCGGTTCTGTAACGCGTTTCAACTGTTGACACAGTCTTGTTCACACACAGAATGAAAGGCAAAGCATGGTTTACGGGGGGGCGCTAGGTGGCGCGCACGCAAGATGGCCGCACAAGTGTGAGGCTCCTGCCGCCCGGTGTTCTTATCCTGGCAATTATCCTACTTAATGACCCATCCAGGTATTAAAAGACTACCATCTGGATGAACTACACTTCCAGCAGGCTCGCTGAAAATTTCAGGAAGATCAGACTCACCCTGCTCTCGGTCCGGCGCACGGAAGCTCTGACCGGGGTGATGTGCAAATTTGCATGGGAGGCTGGCGCGGCTGCTGCGACTAACTGAGCCCGCTGCTGCACTTGGAACATCCAGGCCAAGAGACACGGCGCGCGAGGCGGAGGCAGGAACGCTGCACCTGAGACCTGGCCTGGGGCCGAGATTGTGCAGCACTCAATGGTGGCGGACATCGAGAATAAGATACTGGAGGCGGACAGTGCTGCCTGAGCTGAACGGCGATTTAGACGGTGAGAGGGAAAAACAAAGAAAAACATCGTGGGCGGCGGCAACCCTGGTGCTTTTCGGCGGCGAGGGAGCGCGCTTTCCGCTGCTGTGTGAATGCGGAGTTGGCGCTCGGGAAAATACAGGAGGACCTGCCCTGCCTCGGCGGCTTGCGGGCGCGAAACTACGATGCCGCAGCGCACTTGAGTGCAGGCAGTGCAGTCTAACGGTGACTGAGTAACCTGAAGGTATCGTGAAGATAGCCACTACCCCACCTCCCCACCCCCCCCCTGCCCGATTGAAGGACTGTGAGACGGTGAGAGGGCTGGCTGCCGTCTGCGACCCCGGTTGTGGTGGGGAGAGGGTTCAGATATCAGACGGCGCCCCTCCACTCCACTGAGAAGCAGGGAGCCGCCAGGACCCAGTAGTTGGCGCCATTTTCCATTAGGGGGCTCCCGGGCACCAATTTGTGAAGAGGGGAGACGAGAAGTACGCTCGGCGGTCCTGCACGTACCAATGCTCCTGGTAATCAGAGGGATGTACCCCTAACTGCGACTTCACAGCTGAGAGGGGCCCCACTGATACCGTGATTTACAGCGACGGGCATGTCAACTCACCACCGGGTGGAGTAAAGCGAGGCTGCTTGGCACCAGACATCCTGATTGACTGCCATACCATTATTGTGCTGCTGAGCTGTGTGGTTGCAATTCTTAGGGCGACTGAGAGCGACGCCCTGTAGCTGGCCCTACTGCTATCCACTGCCCTTGTGAGACCTGCTCTGGAGGCGCCGTTGAGACCCCCCCTTTTTGAACTGTGCGGTCCGGACTGTGATCTGACGCTGAGGGAGGCTGTGTGCTATTGGCGGTGTGACACTATAAGACCCTGCACTGGTGCTTTGGCGGCTGTAGACTGTTGTGGGTCCGGCTGACCCACCCTCGCTGGGAGTCAGGGGGTGAGCGGGCAGTGGTACGCTTGGCTGCGCCCCCCACCCTCGAACCATCATGGGGAAACCGGACACTAGACAACCATAATTGAATTTTGAAACTGCGAAAAGAAGTGCCCGCAGCATGCAAGATGACCGGGACTTAGACGGAGGGGGAGAGGCCCAGGGCGGCACTGCAGCACAAACTACCGACGTGCAGAGCATACTACAGGAGGTCAGGCAAGGATTCGCCACTATCGTGGATAAAGTTGATCGTATGTCATCGCGTATGGATGCCATAGCACACAAGCTGGAGGGGCACGAGGATCGAATAAAGGAAACAGAGCGGCGCATTTCGGATACAGAGGACACGACGTCCAGGAACACTACGCAGCTTGCCCACATGGACAAACTACTGAAACTTATTGCCGCCAAGAACGAAGACTTGGAAGCGCGCAGTAGGCGCAATAATATCCGCGTGATTGGTATTCCGGAATCAACGAATATGGGGAAAATGGAAGGGTATGTGGAAAAAATGCTGGTGGCTGCGATTGGTGCTGAGTCCTTTTCAAACCAGTTCATAGTGGAACGGGCCCATAGATCCCTTGGTCCGCGTCCGCCCACAGGTAGCACTCCGCGGCCTATAATAGCAAGGCTGTTGAATTATAGGGACCGAGATGTGGCCTTGCGCGCAGCAAGAAGTAAGCAGAACCTGGTGTACGACGGGAACACATTCTCCATCTACCCGGACTTCACGCCTACAGTGCAGGAAGAGAGACGTAAGTTTATGGACGTCAAAAATAAATTGCGGAAGGCACAAATCGATTATGCGCTATTGTACCCAGCACGTCTTCGAGTTACGCATCAGGGCAAACAGAGGTTCTTCACCAAGCCACAGCAGGTGGAGGAATTTCTCAAGCATGTAAAGCGCACAAATCGAACTGACGAAGCCATGGCGGAATCGCAACAATCTGTGTCGACGGGAGCCGAAGATGACTCGCAATGAAATAAGACCTCACCGCCACTACTCAGCTACAATTTGACTTTGGATGTGCAGATGGTTGGGGGGTAGGACAGTTATCCTGGGACGAACAAGATATTGTACGATGGGTTCATTGAGTTCTTTCTGCTATACGCCGGGCACCCTCTGCCCTCCTAGAGCCCGGATGCTCCAACTACAGTGGGCTCTGGGGGCGAGGTGTCTCTGTGTCGCCACCTAGAAATGACCCCCAATGGGTATTCCCCTAGGAGTGTCCACTGCATGATACTTGCAGGGACTGTAAGGCTGTTATTGTTTTTGTTTGGGTTGGGGTTGGGGGAGGGTGGGCGGGAGATTAATTCTGGCAAGTTGGGGCTGCTTCAGTGGGTGGGGGGAGGTAAGAGTGGGGTTTGTTCCAGGCATTGTATAATGGGTACTCATCAGGGCTATCCTATCAGTGTGTCTGTGGGACCAGTTGACGAGTTAATGGTAGAGCATCATGAGCGACTTAAGATATCACTATGTACTAGGGTGCACTGGATGGACAGCATTCATTGGATAACATGCAGGATGATAGCGGACGTTGGGGAAAATGGCTGATGTAGAGGCTGAGGCACTGAACGTTATTACATGGAACGTTAGGGGATTGGGAGACCCTAGAAAGAGGAGGCAAATCTCAGCATACTTGGACAGGCATCGAGCGCACATAGCTATGCTGCAGGAAACGCACTTCACCCCTCAGAAACCAAATAACTTTGCAAGCAAATGGGCAGAACATAGAATCTTCTCCTCGTATTCCTCTTACGCGAGAGGAACAGCGATCCTCATAAAAAAACGAGTACCATTCCACCTAGCAGGGGCAACGTGGGACTCACAGGGTCGCTACTGTTTGGCATGGGGGAGGCTGGGGACAGTCTCAGTCACCTTAGCCTGTTGCTACGGGCCTAATATCGATGACCCAGAGTTTTACACTTCGCTGTGGGCCAAGATCTTTGATGTGGGATCCGGTCACATTATATGGGGGGGTGACTTCAATGTTACGTATAACCCTGGGGTGGACAGGTCGCAGCCGGCCTCACATCACTACACCAAGGCGCGCGAAATAATACAGGACACTATAACCACCTATCAGCTGATCGATGCATGGAGACATATGCACCCACACTCACGGGAGGGAACGCACTACACGGCGCAGGCAGCATCATGGGCGAGACTAGACTATTGGCTTCTGTCCCGTGGGCTGGGGCCTGCAATATCCCGCGTACGGCATTTAGCCAGAACGTAATCGGATCACGCCCCGGTGGCACTCACTCTGTTATGTTCCGAATTTGATACGCCACGCAATACCTGGGGGCTTTATGCCCCTAGCTTGTTAGACACTGTATTTCAGGAAGAATTGCGAGAGGAGGTGCAGGACTTTTTTGCACGCAATAAAGGAACGGTGGAAAAGGTAGAAACCATTTGGGAGGCATTCAAGGTCACGCTCCGTGGGTTCTGCATCACGAAGGGGGCGGGGGTACTTAAAGATATAACTAACACATTACGCACACTGGAGCTAAAGCTTAAAACACTGGAAGTGGAACTGGCCACAGGTCCGAGTAACACCGCTCAAGCACAATTTCGGAAAACACTCACGGAGTATATGGACGCAGCGCAGAGGGAATCTCGATTTAGGGGTAAATACTGGGTGGCCAGATGTTACGGCGAAGTAGAGAGGCCGGGCAGGGCTTTAGCGCACACAGTTAGACAGCCTCGATACTCGGGCCATGTATTGGACATTGAAGACCTAGATGGGATGGTTTATCGCGATACGGCTAACATTTTAAGTGCCTTTACACGACACTACAATCACCTCTACACTACGCAGAGAAGAGATGACTTGGATCTAGACAGTTATTTGGGGGATGTGGCGCTGGGCTGGCTGAGCGACGGGCAGCGTTCCTTTCTATGTGCTCCATTTGAACTGGACGAAGTCAGAGATGCCATTATGGGTATGCAATCAGGGAAAGCCACAGGGACGGATGGAATTCCAGTGGAATTCTATAAAACGTATATAGACTTAATGGCCCCCATTCTTCGTGAAGTGTATGAAGAATCACTGGAGGTGGGAATTCTCCCTGCCTCCATGAGGGAGGCGCTTATAATTTCACTATTGAAGTCAGGGAAGTCACCCCGACACTGCGACTCATATAGGCCACTTTCTCTCCTGAATTGCGACGCCAAAATTTGAGCCAAAATAATTGCCACCCGATTGAGCTTACTGATGGAAAACTTGATATTACCTGACCAGGCGGGCTTTGTACCCGGGAGAGCCACATCCCACAATTTGAGAACACTTTTTGCTATTTTAAATAATGTCTCGCCTGATTTACCCCTAGCCGCGTTTTTTTTAGATGCCACTAAGGCTTTCGATTCAATTGAGTGGGACTATATTTTTGGGGTGATGATGCGCATGGGATTCCCGCCCCTCCTTCTCTCTTGGATTAGGCTATTATATCAACGTCCGGTTGCTAAGGTGCTTATTAACGAACGCACATCTCAGACGTTCCAAACTACCAGAGGTACTCGGCAGGGGTGCCCTCTCTCCCCCTTGCTTTTTGCCATTGCGGTAGAACCATTGGCGGCGAAAATACGACAGCACCATAAGGAGAAGGCACTGCGTTGCAATATGCGGCAGATACTTATATCATTATCTATGATATAACTCTATACATCCGAGATCCGCAACAGAATTTGAACCCGATCCTCAGAGAATTTATAGTCTTTGGGAAACTATCAGGGATCCAGATCAACTGGGGGAAGTCGTGTATTTTCCCACTGACGACTGCAACAACTCGTTTCCCGCTGGATTATCCCTCAGAGTGGTGTGATGAGGAGGTACGTTACTTGGGAATACGTGTCACTAGAGATAGAGAGGAACTTATGAGGTTAAATTATGGCACTGCTATAACCCGTATAGCGGAAGGTGTTACCCGCTGGATTGCTTTGCCCCTATCCATGGCGGGAAGAGCATCGTTAATTAAAATGGTAGTACTTCCCCAATTACTTTATCTCTTTTTAAATATTCCGTATTACCCAGGGACTTTCTTCTTTAAGACACTAAGGTCGGAACTGACGCGGCTTGTGTGGGGAGGTAAGCAGCCGAGACTGCAATGGGACGTCCTTATCAGGCCGTATTCACAAGGAGGGTTTGGGATACCAAATTTTGAACTCTATTATATTAGTGCGCAGGCCCATTATGCTTGGTTCTGGGTGGCACACCCCCGATATATACCGCAGGTCGCGGCGGAGCACTGGCTAGCACACCCCATTCCCATTGACGGTGCTCTATACGGACTGACCAGCCCCAGAGACAAGATGCCGACTACGCTCACATGTACGATAGCAGCATGGCAACGCATAGGACGCATGCTGAACTCCACCTTCTTGTACTCTCCCTTATTGCCTCTCACTTATCATCCGAACACGCCCCTTCTGCAAGAAGCAGTATTTCATAAATTTAGAGAGTGCACACACATCCGCACTTGGGGGGACTTATACCAGGATGGCCACTTTCGCACTGCTGAACAAGTATTGCAGGGACTGCAACACACCCCGCTTGACCTTTTTCTCTATATTCGTCTTAGGCAGGGGATCCGGTCTCTCACCCCGGATGTCCCCGCTGAACCACAGGTTTTAACGCCACTACAGTTGATACTAAAGAACACAACGGCTAAATGCCTTGTCTCCCTGATTTATCGAACAGTACACATGCAGAGGGAATTGCCAGCTACGACATCCCGTGCTCGCTGGAGTGAGGAACTGGGATATGACCTGACAGATGATCATTGGGAGTATGGTTGCCTACAAACAGAGCGGGTTTCGGCCAGTAGCAGACTCCGCATTAGACACTATAAGTTCCTACATAGAATGTATTACACCCCAGTCAGGCTGCACAGGTACCACCTAAGAGACTCGGACAGGTGTGACAGGTGTCATGCTCCTGGAGCAGGTTTTTTACATCTGGCGGGGGAATGCTCGAGGGTGAATGAATATTGGGGGCAAGTCTTTGATGCCTTGACATTGATGATAAATACACGCGTGGAACCAACCCCATTGATGGCCCTGCTTGGCTATGTTAAACCACTACAGGCAGTACACCGCAGATATGTAGCCTTAGCGTTACTTATGGCTAAAAGGCGGGTGGCCTGTCGCTGGGGAAGAGGGCGGGCGCCCAAATTTAAGGAGTGGATTGACGAATTAGTGAATTGCCAAGAGCGGCTCACCGCATATGCTGAATTGCTGCCGAGCGCGTCTCGGCCCAGGGACATTTGTGCCCCCTTGACATGTTACGTACTGGCACACCCACGTGACACGTCGCAGGCTAACACAGAAACACCTATGCCCTAACATGCTTGAGGAACGCAAGAAATCAGAGTAAAATCTAACACCGGACGGGGAACAGATACCGGATGAGGACTATGTGGGCTACATGTTATTATGGGTTATCTTATCATATTTGCACGGCAAAAATTGGAAAAGATGTGATGTCTAGGTGTGCTGAGAATGTGACCATGTACGTCAGACTACGGTCATCGTAGTTACCTCCTGCACCTCTGCTGATACAGTGATAGGCTTTGAGAAGTTCTGAATAGAGCACCTATGTTATGTAAAATATGAAGTAATGACTAAAATGTACCACACACTGTTTGCAATGATGCTACCGATGTTTGATGTATGAACGAAAAATTCAATACAAAGAAACTTTAAAAAAAAAGCATGGTTTACATATCCGGTTTGGACATAGACAAGGTGACTCAGCCTTAAGATAATACTCAGTGCTTAGCAATGATAGCGGCCATTTTGTAGTGTGCAATACTTGTATAAAATACATGTGTACAGTGATATTGCATGCTCGCAATTCCATAAGTATACATGCTAATACAGAAACCCTGCAGAGTGCAGTGGTTACGCATGATTAACAATGACGAAACCAATGATTGGAATCAAATAACATTGAAACATGAGAATTCTTAAAGACAATGCTGAAAGGGTGAAGCATTGTAGTTGTCTATAAGACAATAGTGCCATAATCATCGTGTCATCGCAAACACACCAACTTTGGGCAGGCCCATAGCCAATCGTATTGCACCTACTGACCATATTTCACAATAAATATGTGCATATATAGAGGCATAAGTCTGGTCGCAAAGGTCATATCCATCACTAAAGTGAACAGCACAGATTCCTAAGTACTCTTCAACCTTCTGATTGTGGAATCACTGTCAGGCTCCTGGCTGTAAAACTATAATGACCACTAGTGGGTTAATCACATATCTGAAAGACCATTGTGTTGTATGATCTAAACTGTAAATACGGGACCAGCCAAGCAAAGAAGAGACAGATAAATGTCACCCAGAATCAAAACCAGACTTGTAAAAGGACCAAATGAACCAAATAGAGACTAGTGAGACCTGAGGTCTCAAAGGAGACACACAGTGTGCACGGAGTAGTGAGAACTACTCCACCCAAAAATCTTATAGACTGTAAATTACAGATAAGGTGATAAATGTCTTATCTTACAGTGTAGTTCACCCATGGAATTCTTGAAGAAAAGGGTTGGGAGCCCAGTGCCCAGTGAGTCCAAACAGACGAGGGCCCCTGCCTTTCCTCCTGAAAAAGAGATAACAGAAAAACATTTGATTAAAAGCAGATAAAATAATGCGGTCAAGCAAAACCCCTATATATATATTCATGTAAAGAAGAAGCAGCAGGTCTAGACATCCTAATATGTATAATACATTGTAGCACGATACACACAGGATAACAACATAACTGAATCTCTGAAGAGTAAATTACCCCTGCAGATGTATGCCCAATTCCTCATCCTGGTTGTGCCCCCCCGGGCTTTTGGTTTCTAACTCGATAATGTATTTAGACACCCTTTGGCGTAGCTTGAGTACTCTGTTACCCCCTCTGTGATCACCTAGTATCTGCTCGATGGCAAAGTATCTAAGGAGGGAGCTGTTAGAGAGATGGTATTGTTCAAAATTGTTCAAAATGTCTAGCAATGGGGTAATGGGTATCTTTGTTAGTAATCGCCCTCATGTGTTCTAAAATCCTTTTCTTAACCATGAAGGTGGTACTGCCCATGTACCGACGGTTACATGGACACTCAAGGACATACACAACAAAATTGGAGCTGCAGGTTAGAAATTGTACTATTTTTCTGTTGTTCCCTGGCGTGGTAAATTCCTGTTTCATGTGACTACTGCGGCAAGCCCTGCAGTGGCCCTTGGGAAAAATCCCTGTAAGTTGTGTTCAGTCGGACGACGTAGAGTCGTTATGTCGCCATGTACAAGGATATCACGTAAGTTGCGACCCCTTCTATAGGTGACCCTCGGTCTTCCTTGTAAGGTGGGGCCAATTATGGGTTCACTGGTTAAAATGTTCCAATTCTTAGTAAATATTTTCTGTATCTCCTGTGAGTTGCTGTTGTATGTAAGGATAACTCTGGTGTTGTTCGGACTATCTGGTTCCTCAATGGTATTGTCAGTGAGTGTTTGTTCCATGGAAACCTTGCTGGCTTTGGTTATGGCGTTGTTCAGAACCCATTGCGGATAGCTGCGTTTCTGGAATCTCTTCATCGTGTTGCTAGTCTCTAAATCGTAGGCTTCATCTGTGTTACAGTTTCTTCTTGCTCTGAGCAGTTCTCCATATGAAATGCTCCATTTCAAGTTGTCTGGGTGACTGCTCAGGGCATGAAGAAGACTGTTCCCTGCAGTGGGTTTACGAAACAGGTTAGTGTGAATGGTGTTGTTCACAATACTTATGCCTACATCGAGAAATTCGATGTTCTCCCTTGTCTATGTCCAAACCGAATTTTGTAAACCATGCTTTCCCTTTCATTCTGTGTGTGAACAAGACTGTGTCAACAGTTGAAACGCGTTACAGAACCGATTAAATTTTCTCTTGATCTGCTTGATGCCTGAGAGTGCGCTTCATTGGATCGATTTTGTATGTATATATATATATATTCACTGAAAAAAACATAGGTTGCAGGGACGTTATAGTTAGTTGGACATTTCACTCGTATAAAACCAGAGAAATTCGGCTGTTATAGTTAGTAGAGGTAACTATAACTCGCGCCCCCGCAATGCACTGCTGATGACGTCACATATTACATCACTCATGACATGCTCGTTGACATCACTGATGACATCACTGATGACATCTCAAATGACATCACTGATGACATCATCCAGTGACTGAGTGTTTCTAAAAATTTCCAGAACGTTATATCTATATATGCCAAGGTATATTGAAGAATGATTGGTTGTCTGAGAACCTGTATGGGTGCCTGAGTGTCTGTGTGGGTGGGGGGGTGTGATTCCCAGCATGGATGTGTGAGTGGGTGATTCACTGGGTGTATGCGTTTATGAGTGCGTGTGTTAGGTAGTGTATCGGTGAGTGAGTGTACGTATAGGAGTGTTGGTGAGTGAATGGATGTGTTAGTGGTATATGTGTAAGTAACTACATATGTGAAAGGCAGTATTTGTGAGTGTTGGAGTATATAAGTGAGTATATGTAACAGTGAGTGATTGTGACAGTGGCTGCAAGGATAAGTGTGTGCTTATGTCAGTAATTGTTGAAGACAGTACGTGTCAGTATGAATAAGTGATGTGGTGTGTGTACAACTGTATAGGTGAGTAAATGGCAGTGTAATTAATTCTTTGGGTGACTGACTAGGTTTTTGAGTAACTCTTTGGGTGAGTGGCAGTGTGTGAGTGTCTATATGGGTGTATGAGTGGATATATCAGTGGCTGTATTGATGAATGACTGCGTGTATTGTGAAAAGCAGCGAGTCTCCTGAGATCCCCAATGCTGCCCGGCGCAAGGTCACCTTTAATCCACTTTGGATTCGCTATCTAAAATAACGAGGCAGGCGCTGGAAGCTGGAAGGCAAGAAAAAGGTTTATTACTCTTAGAGGAGACCACGTCAACTGCTGACACCAGGATGTCTTCAGGGAGGTGTTCTACTGGCAATGCTTTTGGCTCTTCCTTTTATACAGGTTTTACACAATGTATTTGTTTCATTTATCATGGTTACAAGCTTGGAGTCTCCGCCCCGGGCAGGTTGTCACACAAGTCCGACATTGTTTCATCAGCATGGTTACACAAGCCCAACATTAACTCTCCTCCCGCCCAGGTCAAAAACAGACAATTTAATTGCAGCTGGACCTTGCTTGAGGGTCTAAACACAAGTGAGACCGGCCAGTTCTAAGAGTTCATTCTGTTGATAAAACCAGGTCCCATTGTTGGCAAAAACAAGTCTTGCTGTGTGCAGTGCAATAAACCATGCTTGCAAGAGTCTGTTTGGTATTTGTAACCTGTTTGTGCAGGGATGAGAGGAAAGACGAGTTTGAGGCAGCAGGTGATGTTGATGTTTGTCGTGGAAATAGTTTATAGCCCCCAGCACACATATCAGGTTTGGTCAGAGAGTCAGAAGGCTGCTAGAGGACAGGGTGAAATGAAGGTGACCAACAGAGTACAAAATGGCTGTGGTCAATCAGAATGACTGTAGTTTATGTGCACGTAGGAACTTTCATCAGACAAGATGGCGCAGAATGTTCATGATTGTCGTTTTGTTCTTAACAGTCGCCCCTTTGAACATAACTAGCCATCTCATCAGTCTATTTCGATCTCCATAATGTCCTGTATTTCTTGTTCATACATTACTCTCATTTTTGTTAACTGAGTGTCCATATTCTTAGGGCGCAAGGCACTTATGCAAAGAGAACACAAAGGTGGTATACAGTGTACACCCAAACAGCAACCACATATTGCCAATACTGGGACCAAGAGAAACATTGATATTTTCCAACCCCAGTCCTTCAAGATGCCCCAAAGCCAACTTCCAATTGTCCAAGTCTCTGATCCTTGATGAATTTCTGAAGACAGTCTGTGGAGATGTTCGATTGCTTCATAGACAGAGGGTGAATTATCAGGGATGTATATGCAGCAACTGGCACCAATGATGCGACATGCTCCTCCACGATCCGCTAGTACCACGTCCAGGACCATGCGGTTTTGTAGGGCCACCAGACGGACCGCTTGAAGCTCGGCAGTGTTGTTGGTGAGGATGCCAGCTGTGACGTTCAGGGGGTTTCTACCGCTTGAGACAGATGTCTGATGGCTCGGCTGTTTGCCATCGGACCCCATAGCGGGACGAGCCCTTTTGCTGCGTCAACGAACTGTGATGCGGCAGAGTCTGCTTGATTAGTGTCTTTAAAACGCTTTTCTCGATGATGCTCTGCAGGGGCTGTGTAGGTCGGTGGCAAAACAAAAGCGATGTAGCACGTGCCCCCCCAGTTTCTTGGGAGCCAGGTGTAGGCTTTGGTTCCACAGACAAAGTACATATTGGGTGATGCAACAAATGCTGGAGGGTTGGCAGTGTTCAAAGTCCTTACAATGTTACAAGTGCTGTGACCCACATTCTTAGTCCCACGGCCTTCAATGCATACAAGGCCAGAGACGTTCACCACAGATAGGGCCACAGTCAGTGTTGCAGCAGTTCTTTTCTTCAGGTAGGAAAATGTGGCTCTGACAGGATTATTGAACACTTGTATTTCCACTCGTTCTTTGGAGGGGACATTCATTGGGAATGTCGTATTGGAGGTGTGAGGGCAAAAGGGAGCTGCTGTTCTTCCTGTTTGGTTTAGCCAGAACTCGTTGTAGAACTGAGCGATTGTCCCATCGGAAGTGGCATTGTCTTTGTAACTTTCTTGTAGGAGCATCATCCAGGCAAGGCAAGATCCATGAACAGAAAAGGGTGAAGGGATGAAAGGGATGGAATGTTCAGTGGCATGTGGTAGCAGCCCACAGACCCAACAGTTAGTGGCATTGGTGGCAAGATTGTGCTGGTGCAGCATCTGTACGAAATAATTATTCCAGAATTCTTTGCGTCGTTCTCGGAGATGTGGCGGTAGTGATACCAGGTAGTGTTCTTTCTTTGTGATTGGTTGCATGGTTGGTGACAATGTTCTGTATGCAGGTGCATTCTCTTCAATGATCCAGAGTGTGACCATTAGTAGGAGGCAGGTGAGAAATGCAGCTACAAGTGCAATTGTCTTTGTACTGTGCAGTTCAAAAGTCTTGGTGTCTTTGCGGTGGCTTTGCAGGTGTTCCGTTTCTTCCATCATCTTCGAGGAGCTCACCAACTGTTAGGACCACAGACTTTTGTCTGGTGTTTTTCCTGGTAGCGTTGTTTGGCTGTGCTACCGATCTGAGACTCTGACTCAGTTAGTGGCCTGGTTGTTGGAGCTCCCCCTTTTGTCGATCTTAGGTTGTACCCTTCCTTGGATGGCACCGTGGGGTCGGGAAATTCAGACAGTTGGAGGGTGTCTTCTTGTGGGTAGCAACTCAGAGCTGGTCGGTCTTTTGCGAGTACTTCCTCTTGCACCTCCACCTCTTCACAGGTTGCCAGCATTGGAGGGACTTTCTTGCAGTGGTGGGCGTGCAGCCAATTTCTTTTTCCTTCCACTCGGAGGGCAGTTCGAGTGGTGATCAAGACTTGCCAGGGGCCCGTCCACCTGGGCTCCAGATTCTTCGTTCTTTGGAAGTTGCGAACTAGGATGAAGTCCCCAGGCTTTATCACATGTCCTGGGCCCCTGGATACGTCAGGCAAGGCTTGCTGCACCTGTTGGTGGATAATTGTTAGCTCGTTTGTCAATTTATGCAGATAGTCTGACATTAATATGTTCGGGACATCGTTAATGGAGGTGGGTCTTGGTGCCGCCCAAATGTTCATAGGCCTGCCGAAGACCACTTCATACGGGGTCAGTCTGTGTTTGGTCGGGGTGGAGCGCATTGATAGCAATGCCAATGGAAGGGCGTCGGGCCATTTCAACCCGGTTGTGGCAACTATTTTGGCTAGCTTTAGTTTCAATGTTGCATTGTGTCTCTCTACCAGGCCCGCTGATTGGGGGTGGAAGACGGCATGGAATTTTTGTTTTACCCCCAACCCTTTCAGTATGTTCTGTATCACTTCGGCTACGAAGTGTGGGCCGTTGTCGCTCCATAAAATTCTGCAAAGGTCGTACCGGGGAAGAATTCTTTCAACAATACTTTTGCAGTGGCTATGGCAGTATTGTCGCGGGTGGGATATGCCTCCACCCATTTGCTAAAAGCGCACACAACCACCAGGACATATTTTAGACCATGGCATCTCTCTAGTTGGATGTAATCCATTTGAAGGACTTCAAAGGGGTGATCAGGGACTCCAAACCCTCCCCGTGGTACTACTGTCCCTTTCCCTGGGTTGTGTTGCAGGCATACTATACACTGTTGTACTAGGCGCTTTGCAGATTCTGTTATCTTGACATTATGCCATACTCTTGTGATTAGTTCAATCATGGGGGTGGAGCCTATGTGTGCTGGTAAATGTGCCATGGTCAATATGGGGATGAGGTAGGCATTGGGTAACAGCCATTTATTTCCGTCTTTAGTTCTCCAGCAATCTTCCTCGTCTTTTAGTCCCACCTTTTCCCACTCGGTCAATTCGTCTTGTGTGCCTGTAGTCTGTATGTCCCTTACAGTGGTCCTAGCATCAGTCCATTGTTCAGCTTGTGACCTGGTCACATACATTCGTGTCATAGTTCTGTCTTCTGCCGTGGCTCAGGCAGTAACGTCTGCTAGCGCATTTCCCTGTCCAATGAGATCTGTCACTTTCCTATGTGCTTGGCATTTTATCACTGCTAGCTTTTGGGGAGGAGGACTGCTTCCGTCAAGGCGGAGACTAAATCTCCATGCAGGATGGGTGTACCGTGCGAAGTCAGGAACCCTCTTTCTTTCCATAGAATCCCGAAATGGTGAACCACCCCGAAGGCGTATTGGCTGTCGGTGTATATGTTAACTGTCGTGCCAGCTGCTAAAATACATGCTCGTGTGAGGGCAATGAGTTCTGCTGCCTGGGCGGAACGTTGGGCAATACGGGCTGTTTCTAGAATGGTTCGGGCTGTGGTGACAGCGTATGCAGCTGAGGTGGTGCCGTCGGGGAGTTTGATGCACGAACCATCCACCCATAGTTCTCCATCTGGCTCTAGAAAGGCGGTGTCTCTGAGGTCTAGTCTACTTTTTGTTTGTTCATCGGTTAGTGTCACACAGTCGTGTAGTGGAGCCACGTTAGGATCGTTCTCGGGTAGGGGTAACAGCGTGGCTGGATTGAGGGTGGTGCATCGCTTTAGGGTAATGTGCGGTGCTAGCAGGGTCAACTCATATCCTGTCAGTCGGGCGCTAGTCAAGTGTTGGGTTTTGGTCTGGTTCAGTAGTGTGTCGACTGCATGGGGTACTAAAACAGTGACTGGATTGGAGAGCACTATTCCTTCGCTCTGGCGTATTGATACTGCTGCAGCTGCCACAGCGCGCAGGCACGCTGGCAGTGCTCTGGCTACTGGATCGAGGGTGGCAGAAAAATATGCACAAGGGCGTTGTTTGTGACCAATTGATTGTGTTAGGACAGACAATGCACATCCCTCCCTTTCGTGTGTGTAGAGGAAGAATGGTTTGGAGTAATCTGGGGTTCCTAGGACTGGTGCTGAGCAAAGGGTATTGCGTAGTTCTTTAAAGGCTGTCTGGCATTCGGGGTCCAGGGGAGAGGTGAGGGGATGTCCTTAGCTAGGAGGGAGAGAAGGGGTTTGACAATGAGGCTAAAGTTCGGTAACCACTGTCTGCAAAACGAGGTGAGGCCTATCAAAGAGCGGACTTGCTTCTGATTTTTGGGGACAGGGGTGCCTAGAATTGTCTGGATCCTGTCAGGCGTGAGTTTTCTCCCTTCTTTTGATAAAAGGTGACCCAAATAGGTCACTTGTGATTTACAGAACTGCAGTTTCTTTCGGGAGACCTTGTGACCATTCTCAGCAAGGAAATGGAGTAGTTTGATGGTGGCTGTGACGGCTATTGGTATGGTGTCTGCTGCTAGAAGGATGTCGTCTACATATTGTATTAGTGCCACTCCATCTGGCAATTGTATGGCGTCCAACTGTCTTTTAAGCGCCTGGCTATAGATACTTGGGCTCTCAGTGTACCCCTGAGGTGCTCTACAAAATCTATACGAACGGGAATTTAGGGTAAATCCAAAAAGATAGCGGCTGTCCTCGTGTATAGGTATGGAAAAGAAGGCGTTCTTGAGGTCGATCACAGTGAAGGTGGTGGCAGTGGAGGGGATTAAAGTCAAAATTGTCGTGATGTCGGAAACTACTGGGTATTGTGGTACTACGATTTTGTTTACCTCCCACAGGTCAATGATGAAGCGGTAGGCTTTCCCATCTCCCTCTCCCTGTCTCTTTACAATCGGTAGTATGGGACTGTTACAAATGTTGCTCACTACTTCCTCTACCACCCCTGCCTCTACCAAAGAGTGTATGATCTCTGTTAGTGCTTTCTCACCCTCTGGCGATATTTTGTACTGCGGTACCTTCGGTAGGGTTGCGTCCTGTCGTATTGTTACGTGTACTGGGTCAATCATCATTCGTCCTACGTCTGAATCAACCCTAGCCCATAAGTGTGATGGCAAAGTGTCCAGTAGGGATGTGTCAGTCTCAGAGATGGAAAACATGTGCTGAAAAGGGTTCTCTCTATGGCGTTGGGTGTTGTCATACAGGATGACACGCACTCCGTCTGGTGAGCATCTGATAGTCGCATGGAAGTGTTTCAAAAGGTCGAGGCCCATAATGGCGTCTGGGGTGTTAGATGAGAGGAGGAATGTCGTTTCGACGCCATTGCTGTCAAGATTGAAAGGGATGGGTCGGGACAAAGGGTTGGTGGAGGGCGTACCGTCAAATCCTATTGAGGTCACATGTGAGCCTGACAAGGGTGCCCTTGGAATCAGTCGTTTGGATAGTGCACTACGTGTTGCTCCTGTGTCTACCAAAAATGGCGACCTTGTGCCCAGGACCTCAGCGGTAACATAAGGGCCTTGCTGATCAACGCAGAGCTCGACTGGATCCCTTCCTTGCCCCTGGCTGTCCTATGCAAAGTCGTACGTATTGTCATAATCTGTCTGTTGGTACTGATTCTGTCTGGGATGGTCAAATGCGTTCATTCTTCCTGGCCTTTCCTCGCTTGCTTCACTCGCGTACCCTCTTCCACATCCTCTTCCTCTCTGTCCACTTGCTATTTCCTCGCCCCTCTGCCCCTAGCAGCTCCTAACAAAGCCGGGCATTGGGATTTCCAGTGTCCATATTTTTTTTGAAAAATGCACATTGATCCTGTCCTAGGTCTTGGCGTCCTACATATGATGTAGATGGATTGTTCCTAGGGGGCTGTACTCTAGGGGTATTCTGCTGGTTTCCTCCCCTATATTGCTCCCTTCCTGTATTCGCCCCCTGGAGTTGTGCTATCATTACCCTTTCCTTCAAGTCCTTCTTTTTCCTTTCTGTAGCCCTGTCATTTTCGTTTCTCTGATGCTCGTAGTACTGGGCCATTTGGAGAATGGCCGTCGGTTTAGATGCTGCCCAACTACTTTCGCTGGCTTGTAGTTTCTGGGATACATCTGGCAGTAATCCTTTGACGTAGTTCTGCACAAATAAATGGTGTCCGGTTGCGGTGGACATGTCTTGTCCACTGTAATCAGAGAACACAGTTTCAAATCTGGAGAAGTACTCTGAGACGTCCTCTTGTGGTTTCTGGCGGCATGCGGTTACTATGGACCAGTCTATCTTTTTCTCTGGGATCAGCGTTTTCACTTTCTGCACTATTTTGTCAGGGAGGTCTAATATTGCTTTAACTGGTTTTTGACCAGGGTTCCGCTGTTTATCTAGTGTGTCGAGTTGTTCCCAGGTATGACCAAACAGTTCGGTATGGTCTACTTTCCTAACCTGTTTCCACACTTCTGCTGGCAAACATAACCCGAAGAACAAGTCTATGTCGGCAAGTGTCATTATTGTTGATCCCAGAGCGGTACCTAGCTCGGTGTAAAGGCGGTGGGGTTCTTTCGTAAATCCGGCAAAGATTTACGGAAGGTCAGGATGTCCTGTCTGTCCCATGGCTGATACACCCAATTGTAGACCACCCTTCCTCTAGCGTCTTGATGGTTTATATTGTCATTAGTCCCTTGTCCTCTAGGAGGTATCCAGTAAGGGGCAGCTTCTTTTATTGGCATCATGCTATCTGTTTTTTCCACTGGGGGTCCTGTTGCCTTAGTTGTCCTGTCCCTATCTATCTGTCCTTGTTCTATGAGGTGACGCAATACTTCTAGTGTGGATGAAAATAGTTCTGCAACATCGTTGTCGCCTTCATCTCCGATGTCTACCTTCCTGTAGAGAGCCACTAATCGCTCGGGCCCTACGTCTTGGTACTTCTCTTCATATGCAGTAAGGGTGTGGTAACAGAGACGTACAATAAAGTATCGTTTGCGGTTTTCAACATAGGAGTTGCATATGTCAGTTACATGCTCTTCTGTCTCCTTCCTATCTATGAGGGATTTAACTACTTTATCAATGCCTGCTCGCTCATTTTTACTTAATCGCGGGACCCTGGGTGCTCCTTTTTCTTTTGATCCTACCTCTACTACTGTATCCTTTGATGAGGCATTTGGTGTGGGTGACTCGGTGGGAGCAGAGGCAGTGGAGACTGAGGCGATCGTGCCATCTCCGGCTATACTTTGGTGGTCCTGGCGTTGTACTATGGGATGAGTAGGGGCGTAAGGGGGTGGCATGTATATCATTGGGGGACCTAACAATAAATCATCATCTACCCCCTGTTTTGCTGGTAACTCGGGGTAAAGAGTTAAGGGCGTTCTAACAGGGCATTGACCTGATATTTTTGATTCCTGTTCCTTTTTATCGATTTCCTTTTCTTTTAGTTGTTCTTCTAACTTTTTACAGGCTTGGTAAGCTGATTTTCGCGTTTCTTTATCTTGTCTAGCTTCGTCTCTTTTCTTTCGTTGAGCTGCCTCTTTTCGCCATAAACCAAAACAATCAAACATGGCTGGTCTAGCTTTCTTTTGTGGAGAGCTAATTCTAACGTTTCTATTTTAGCGGGATCGAAAGATCCCGTCAGTGGCCACTGATTTACCCGGTCCTTCCTTGTGTACTTATGCCATAGTTTGCTATAAGCTACGGTGGCTAATCCATATTTCACGTACATGTCCTTGTTAGGGTGCCTTCCGGCGGTGCCGGATGACTGACCTCTAACAAACGGTCCGGTCCAAAACAATCAAACAATCTAGAGAAAACAGGCATGACGTATTTAGCGGTCAAAATGAATATCTCAATTAATGTTAGACAAAAGTCTGCACTACCTGTCCTTCGCTGTCTGCAAAGAGAGAATATTCCTATTCTACGTTGTTTGCAAGCAGGGAATGTCTCAAATAACTCAAAAAGGAATACTAGTATTTCTATCAATCAATCAATTTAAGTCATGTTTTCTCACGACCTTACCCGGACCGTATGGACAGTTCTTCGTATTCCCCTTCCAGTGCCTGGTTGTCCTCTTACTCCAACAATCAATGCGGCGTTCCTGTAAGGCCCCAGTCAGGACCGCAGGTCACTCGAGAGAGGTCCGTTCGGAACCGGTGAAGTTCAGTCGATTGGCAGCCAGACGAGGGTCTCTTTCAGGCAGGTGCACTCCAATCATTTAGTCGTTCACTCCGTCGTTAGGACCTCTCTACTGGACCCACGTGTCTCTGATGGGCCCCCCGTTGGGTCGCCAATTTGTGAAAAGCAGCGAGTCTCCTGAGATCCACAATGCTGCCCGGCGCAAGGTCACCTTTAATCCACTTTGGATTCGCTATCTAAAATAACGAGGCAGGCGCTGGAAGCTGGAAGGCAAGAAAAAGGTTTATTACTCTTAGAGGAGACCACGTCAACTGCTGACACCAGGATGTCTTCAGGGAGGTATTCTACTGGCAATGCTTTTGGCTCTTCCTTTTATACAGGTTTTACACAATGTATTTGTTTCATTTATCATGGTTACAAGCTTGGAGTCTCCGCCCGGGCAGGTTGTCACACAAGCCCGACATTGTTTCATCAGCATGGTTACACAAGCCCAACATTAACTCTCCTCCCGCCCAGGTCAAAAACAGACAATTTAATTGCAGCTGGACCTTGCTTCAGGGTCTAAACACAAGTGAGACCGGCCAGATCTAAGAGTCCGTTCTGTTGATAAAAACAGGTCCCATTGTTGGCAAAAACAAGTCTTGCTGTGTGCAGTGCAATAAACCATGCTTGCAAGAGTCTGTTTGGTATTTGTAACCTGTTTGTGCAGGGATGAGAGGAAAGACGAGTTTGAGGCAGCAGGTGATGTTGATGTTTGTCGTGGAAATAGTTTATAGCCCCCAGCACACATATCAGGTTTGGTCAGAGAGTCAGAAGGCTGCTAGAGGACAGGGTGAAATGAAGGTGACCAACAGAGTACAAAATGGCTGTGGTCAATCAGAATGACTGTAGTTTATGTGCACGTAGGAACTTTCATCAGACAAGATGGCGCAGAATGTTCATGATTGTCGTTTTGTTCTTAACAGTATGAGTGACTGTATGGGTTAGTGGGTGGATGTGTGTAGACGTATGAATGACTGAGCGGGTATGTACTAACTGCTATTGGTGTGTCTATGGTTTCGATATTGGTAGTCTGTATTTTAGAGTGGGTGTACGAAAGATTTTATTAGGGTGTGAGGATGTGCATCAGATGATCACGTGGATGATGTCATCAGTGATGTCATTTGAGATGTCATCAGTGATGTCATCAGTGATGTCACTGAGCATGTCATGAGTGATGTAATATGTGACGTCATCAGCAGTGCATTGCGGGGGCGCGAGTTATAGTTAGCTCTACTAACTATAATAGCCGAATTTCTCTGGTTTTATACGAGTGAAATGTCCAACTAACTATAACGTCCCTGCAACCTATGTTTTTTCAGTGAATTTCTAAGGTTTTTTAAATGCTAATTTCTAACTATAACGTCCCTAAAATCTATGGTTTTTTCAGTGAATTTCTAAGGTTTTTTAAATGCTAATTTCTAACTATAACATAGCAGTCGCGTTTGCAGAGTGGTGTAGAAAGGTGAGCGTGGCCTCCGAACACCTCTTAGCAATCCCACTGTGTGGGATTTACTGGAGGTAACAGGAGGGGTAGTTAGCCCCCAACGTCAACCTTGGGAGCCAACTACCCCTCCTATTACCACAGTAGGATTGCTAACTTCTCATACCAGGCCACGCCCCCTTTCTCCACCACTCTGCAGACGCGCCTCCTGGCGCGTTCTGGGTTGGGGGATTAACTCCCCTTGAATCCTGAGGGTCCCTGTGGGCCAACTAGTCCACCAGGTACCTCCAGTAAGCCCCACACAGCTGGATAGCTGAGAGTGGTCCGAGGCCACGCCCCCTTTTTACACCACTCTGCAAATGCACCTCCTGGCGCTCTGCTGCTCGGGGGATGAAGTTCACTTGTGTCTTGAGGTCCTCAGGACACAAGAGGACCTCATCACCCTACCAGCAGTGCGCCAAGAGGCGGGTTTGCAGAGTGGTGTAAAAAGGAGCGTGGCCTCGGACCAGCTCCCTGCAATGCTGCTCTCTGGACCTTACTGTGGATACCTGGTGGGATAGATGGCCCCCAGGGACCCTCAGTATTCAGGGAGACTTAATTCCCCAACTTACAATGCGCCAGGGGGCGCGTTTGCAGAGTGTTGCAGGGAGGGGGCAGGGCCTCCGGCAAGATGCTGTTTTTTTACATTTTAATATTGTTTTCAAAGGGGGGCTGTGTGGCCCCCCTTCTTGCACTATTTTTGGGGCCCTGGGGACCCCATCCCCCAGGGCGGACCCCTTTTTTATAAAAAAAAAAAAAACGGGAATGGGGCCGCGGGCCCCCCTCCAGAGGCCAAATTTTGGCCCCGGGGACCCCATCCCCCGGGGCATAGCCTCCTTTTCAAAATTTTACTATTGGGAAGGGGGGCCACGTGGCCCCCCTTCCCTAGGCCGCTATTGGCCCTGGGGACCCCATCCCCCGGGGCCGGCCTGCCGTTTTTTAAAATTTAAATGGGAGGGGGGCCGAGTGGCCCCCCTCCCGGGCCACTTCTGACCCCGGGGACCCCAGCCCCCGGGGCCTGGCCTCACCGTTGGGGACCGTGGGGGGAGCCCCAATGCCGCCATGGTCCCTGCCGGCTCCCCGCCTCCTGCGGGAGCCTGCATTGCTTTTGCACAAGGGGAGCTGCTGACATGCAGCTCCCCTTATGCAAAAGCAATCTGCATTGGTTTTTGGAAGCGAGAGCAGGTTTTTTTCTACATATATATATATATTTTAGAACAAAGGGATGTCGCACTCCAGTAATGTTGCTATCAGAGGTTTTTATTCACCACTACCACCAACGCGTTTCACCATACAGGATTGTTCACGGTTAGGGAAGTCTGTTAACTATTTCCATTTTATACTACTTTTCCCATGTGCCCATTATGAGGCATTGTGGGGTATGTAGTTTTAATCATAGTATTCACAGAAGTATTTACAAATATATACAAACATAACGATTTTTAATTTCCGAGGATATATTGAATTCAACCTTTATCAAACTAGTCCTTTATTTTCACAGATGGACAAATAAATCTTCTTCCGCATTGAGGCCTATTGGTTGTTTCGTTCTGAATTTGATAATTAATTTTGATTCCAATTGTCTCTGTCGCCTCCTCTTTCATGGATTGGTACATGAGCGATACCACTATATTTAATATTTTTCCAGGTGTAGTTCTCATGAGTTTCGAAATGTTTAGTTATGGCATAGTTGGTGTCTCCATTTGTGATCGCTCCTATGTGTTCCAAAATCCTTTTTCTCAAAGAGCATATTGTACTCCCAATGTATTGTTTGCCACAGTCACATGTGATCATGTAAACTACATAATTAGTCTCACATGTGATTCTGTGTTTGATGGTGAATGGTTGTTTTTTGTAGTCCATGAGATGCTTGATGTTTCTGCCAATTTTACAGGCTTTACACTTATCACATTTCGTAAATCCTTTTTGGCAATCTGTTAGCCATGTTTCTTTTAGTGTTCTCGTGAAGTGACTACGAGTCAATTTGTCTTTTAGGGATGGTGACTTTCTGAAAGAAATGTCAATGTTGTCACTTAGACTGTTTCCAATATCTGGATCTTTCTTTATGATGTTCCAGTATTTATTCATAATTCTTCGAATCAAGTTGTGCTCTTTGTTGTAAGTCATTATGAATCTTATTTTCTTTTCTTTTCGGAGCGAGCTACAAGAGACTGCATTTACCAGAATGCCAGGGGCGAACCTTGCCTGAGAGGTCAGCGGTGTGCTCCCACATCCTGTTGTCTATTTAAAGTACTCCCGTGAGTCATTGAGCTGACGAGCTCGTGGATGAAGCACCTGCGAGCCAGTGAGAGGTACCGGACCTGATATAATGTTTGGCAGCCTACTCAGCAAACCCCAAAATATAAGACTGTATTCTCTACTGATGACGGTTAATAAACCAGAAACACGTGTCTAGAGATCAGCACTAGCTGCGCCAACCTTGGCGAAACACTCGAAAATATCGGAGCGAGCTACAAGAGACTGCATTTACCAGAATGCCAGGGGCGAACCTTGCCTGAGAGGTCAGCGGTGTGCTCCCACATCCTGTTGTCTATTTAAAGTACTCCCGTGAGTTATTGAGCTGACGAGCTCGTGGATGAAGCACCTGCGCGCCAGTGAGAGGTACCGGACCTGATATAATGTTTGGCAGCCTACTCAGCAAACCCCAAAATATAAGACTGTATTCTCTACTGATGACGGTTAATAAACCAGAAACACGTGTCTAGAGATCAGCACTATCTGCGCCAACCTTGGCGACACACTCGAAAATATCGGAGCGAGCTACAAGAGACTGCATTTACCAGAATGCCAGGGGCGAACCTTGCCTGAGAGGTCAGCGGTGTGCTCCCACATCCTGTTGTCTATTTAAAGTACTCCCGTGAGTCATTGAGCTGACGAGCTCGTGGATGAAGCACCTGCGCGCCAGTGAGAGGTACCGGACCTGATATAATGTTTGGCAGCCTACTCAGCAAACCCCAAAATATAAGACTGTATTCTCTACTGATGACGGTTAATAAACCAGAAACACGTGTCTAGAGATCAGCACTATCTGCGCCAACCTTGGCGAAACACTCGAAAATATCGGAGCGAGCTACAAGAGACTGCATTTACCAGAATGCCAGGGGCGAACCTTGCCTGAGAGGTCAGCGGTGTGCTCCCACATCCTGTTGTCTATTTAAAGTACTCCCGTGAGTCATTGAGCTGACGAGCTCGTGGATGAAGCACCTGCGCGCCAGTGAGAGGTACCGGACCTGATATGTTTGGCAGCCTACTCAGCAAACCCCAAAATATAAGACTGTATTCTCTACTGATGACGGTTAATAAACCAGAAACACGTGTCTAGAGATCAGCACTATCTGCACCAACCTTGGCGAAACACTCGAAAATATCGGAGCGAGCTACAAGAGACTGCATTTACCAGAATGCCAGGGGCGAACCTTGCCTGAGAGGTCAGCGGTGTGCTCCCACATCCTGTTGTCTATTTAAAGTACTCCCGTGAGTCATTGAGCTGACGAGCTCGTGGATGAAGCACCTGCGCGCCAGTGAGAGGTACCGGACCTGATATAATGTTTGGCAGCCTACTCAGCAAACCCCAAAATATAAGACTGTATTCTCTACTGATGACGGTAAATAAACCAGAAACACGTGTCTAGAGATCAGCACTATCTGCGCCAAACTTGGCGAAACACTCGGAAATATCGGAGCGAGCTACAAGAGACTGCATTTACCAGAATGCCAGGGGCGAACCTTGCCTGAGAGGTCAGCGGTGTGCTCCCACATCCTGTTGTCTATTTAAAGTACTCCCGTGAGTCATTGAGCTGACGAGCTCGTGGATGAAGCACCTGCGCGCCAGTGTGAGGTACCGGACCTGATATAATGTTTGGCAGCCTACTCAGCAAACCCCAAAATATAAGACTGTATTCTCTACTGATGACGGTTAATAAACCAGAAACACGTGTCTAGAGATCAGCACTATCTGCGCCAACCTTGGCGAAACACTCGAAAATATCGGAGCGAGCTACAAGAGACTGCATTTACCAGAATGCCAGGGGTGAACCTTGCCTGAGAGGTCAGCGGTGTGCTCCCACATCCTGTTGTCTATTTAAAGTACTCCCGTGAGTCATTGAGCTGACGAGCTCGTGGATGAAGCACCTGCGCGCCAGTGAGAGGTACCGGACCCCAAAATATAAGTCTGTATTCTCTACTGATGACGGTTAATAAACCAGAAACACGTGTCTAGAGATCAGCACTATCTGCGCCAACCTTGGCGAAACACTCGAAAATATCGGAGCGAGCTACAAGTGACTGCATTTACCAGAATGCCAAGGGCGAACCTTGCCTGAGAGGTCAGCGGTGTGCTCCCACATCCTGTTGTCTATTTAAAGTACTCCCGTGAGTCATTGAGCTGACGAGCTCGTGGATGAAGCACCTGCGCGCCAGTGAGAGGTACCGGACCTGATATAATGTTTGGCAGCCTACTCAGCAAACCCCAAAATATAAGACTGTATTCTCTACTGATGACGGTTAATAAACCAGAAACACGTGTCTAGAGATCAGCACTATCTGCGCCAACCTTGGCGAAACACTCGAATATATCGGAGCGAGCTGCAAGAGACTGCATTTACCAGAATGCCAGGGGCGAACCTTGCCTGAGAGGTCAGCGGTGTGCTCCCACATCCTGTTGTCTATTTAAAGTACTCCCGTGAGTCATTGAGCTGACGAGCTCGTGGATGAAGCACCTGCGCGCCAGTGAGAGGTACTGTCATAAGGTTTCTGCACATACACAGAGCTATGCACAGGAAAATGGGACCCCGGAATACAGTGGTTTGCCACCATATACCGTAGCACCCAAAAACCCCAACCCAACTAGCTTAGCATCCCAATAGCACCCAAGTACTAATGTTTGGACAACCCAGAACACGGTATCTTTATCTCAGGACTCGCAGAAGCAAGAACACTCTTTCATCACTCACTCGTACTTGTCCACAAGATGCGTAGGAAGAGACACTGGATAGGTTAAAATGTTTATTCCAACTTACGTGCTCTAATGTACAGTACACGTGTCAGTACTAATAGCATAATGCATATGACTAATATAAGCAGCATGGTTACAATTCCATAGAATACAAACGGGGAAAGCATCTCAGAGCTCAGTGGATAAACGTATAAATAACATTACCACCCTCCCCTTGCAGTAAGATAGTTTATTATAATAATAGAAGACCTCTGGGCTTTGACTAACGAACCCCCATACCTCAGTCTCTAGATGCAGAATTACATCAGCAGGACATCATAGCTCTTCTCACTGAAAGGGATTTCTCCAAGTGTGTTAAGCGCTAGTAAAACCACAGTATTAAAAGCATATCAACTTCTTCATGGCAATTGTACATAATGTTATGTCTGGGTGCGCGAGACTGGCCATATCAGGAAGAACCAAAATACATTGTTATGCGACCTTGTACATGTTTGTGCAGACTGAGCCCAAAAAGGTGAACAACAGAAGATGCAGACAGTGCAAAAGAACTTGGCACGAGCAAAGGGCGAGGCAGGCCCGGCTCAGTGTAACGTGCGCAAAGAAAAGCAGCATGGCAGCCAGGCCTAGGCCACCATAACAAGGCAGGTAACAATCCACACGACACCCTCCCCTGGACAGTCCGGCGGCCAGGACAGAGGCCCATCAGAGGAGAAAAATAGCCGTCGGAGCACAGGGAGCGCCCAAACGGCGAAGGGCAGGTCAATCCATGAAAGTGAAAGTGCAGAAAAAAGCCATACCCTCCAAGAGTTCATCATTGGAATCGTCAAAAAACATAGATGCCATCCAATCCATGAGTTCAAAAGAGCAGGAATGCTCCTCAGCAAAGGGAGCATCCAGAAGCAATGCGGGACAGCTTGCGTGATAATTGAAACAGCTTCGTTGTAGGAGATCCTGGGCAGCCGCCCAGATATCCCATTGCGCCAAAATCCCCAGTGCAGCCGCACGCGCCATACAGCCAGCGACGGAACAGTCCTGCTCATGGGCCTCTAAGGGACCCATCAACTGAACAAAATCCGGAACAGACAATGACGAATTGGAGAGGCAATAATCCAGAGTCCAGGTGAAAGGACAGCGGACACAAGTCATCACAGGTTGCACGCAAGTGAAATACGCAAAGCGAAATGAAAGAGTATATGACACACTCAGTGTCGCCAATGGCAAGACACCAAAACCGGCCAAAAGGCGCTCACGGAGCAGCTGGAGGCGTTCTGGATCGAGCAGGTCCCATCGGGGAGCAGCCATTGCGCAGAAAGCAAATTAAGAGCAAGACACCAGCCGCTAAAGCGAGGATCAATGGGAAACCGCCAAAGACACTGGAAAAAATAGAATGTATGAAAGCCGGGATGACACCAAAAATAGTTTGGAAGGAGGACACCAAGCCCGACCCAACGACCTTAAAAAAGTGTACTAGGCCTTCAGTGTTAGATGCGTTAAAAATACGATGTATTAACTCCCCAAAATGTTGGGGGAGATTAGTGTTTAAAAGGGCCTGTATTTCACTGTGGGTACTCGCCACCTGGAGAATGAATGTCTCCCGGGCGGACGTGAGCATAACTTCCTCGTTTAATAATAGTGCCTTTATTCTGCTCAGTCTATTGAAATCTGCTTCCATGGTAGGGATGGAAGGCCAAATAGAGATATCAACCTTGCCATGAGGGGGAGGAAAAAGCACATTTTTGCAGCAGACAACCCTGTGTGAAACTGTTACAATGTAAGGAATGCCAGCCTGCAGGCCACAACAGTTTTCGTTATTTAAAAGTAAATAACTACCATTGGAAAGGAGAGTGAAAGTAGGAGAAATAACAGGAGCAGGAATACCTTTCAGCACACAAGCAAGATTAGGAGAGGAAACGCTACATGAGCCATGCAATTTAATGTGTTTACAAATAAGCGAATGACCTATAGTCGAGTCGCAGTACTCCCCCGTGAGAAAGACTTCCTTGCCGTCCCGAAGGCATTTATACATGAAAGGCAAGGACCAGAGTTCATGCAGGAAAGCACTGCCCAATGGCCGGTAACGGCCCACAGGATAATGTTTCATGCATGAGTCAAATTCAAACAAGGAAAATGGTAAAGCTATAACCCCATGGACTAGCCATACAGCCGAATCGAGTTCTGCAACAGAGAACGGCAATGGATCCACCTTTTCGATATGTAATAGATTGTAAGTTGCATCCTTCATGGACATAAATTGCTGTTTATCAGTTAAGTTAAAAGGTAGAAATAAGGCAGAGGTGTTCAAGAAATGCCAAGGCACTTTACCTAACTTAAGTGTTTGCAAAGTCCATGCAAACTGCATAACTGAGCGCAATTGATTCTGACCATGATATAACATAGAAACATCATCTTGTACAATATCAACAACAGAGGACACAATATTCTCTAAAGTGTAAATGCGAGAAGACAGGGTATTAATACTATTGTCAACAACAGCAAGCACCTTTTCCATATTTGCTTGATCTATTTCCCGAAGACGGGAAGCAGCTTCTATTTGTGATAGCTTCCAGAGTTCATTATATGTTTCATAAATGAATCTTTTAGGTCGGGGACCACGAGGTCCCAAAACAAAGTCGGACAGATCAATATTGCCTGAAAGGAGGGACAAATGTTGTTTAACAGTATCAAGGGACGAATGTTGCAGCCATTGTTTGCATAATTTACCAACAGAGTATGTAGTGACAGTACGGGCATCAGTAAACCTCGGATCAGGCCTATTCTGTGTGTAGCTAGCACCAGTATCATGAAAACGCATTTGACATGCATTAGATGATATAGGCCATACTAACCAGGGTGACTGAACCAGCTCAGAAACATTAAACGAATTATTTTGTAACATTGCCTGCAGGGACACGAGGGACAGATTGAATCGTGAGCTTTCATTTGGAAAACTCGACAGGGATGGTATTGATGGCGTATTTAATTGTTTAATGGTTGCTAAGCCCCAACATGTAGTCTGATAGATGGAAGCATTTAGGAACATAATTTGGGTAGGGATGAGGCAAGCACGATGCAACGCCTCGGTTCCCTGTACCTGCCATGGCTTGGAGCCCCAAATAGATTTCAAATCCACTGTATTATCCCAGTACTCATAACCACCCACAGCTAGGGAACTCAGAAAGGAACCTGAATAAAGCAATTTGGTGTGTGTCAACATAATTTTCTGAGTTGATGTGTTATTAAGTCTAAAATAATAGGATGCAGGGTTCGACCGATTAAAATCAGTAAAATAATTAAACTTATTTCGAAGAGTTTGAGAGCTACCTGGCAAGGGGTTTGGACAATGTTCCCATTGGGTATAGTTAACAGAACTACGCAGGGCACTGGGTTTATGGAGAAAATGATTACCCCAATGTTGGTAACAATACAAATCGGCATAATTAGCAGAATTCATATATAAATCTTCAGCATTAAAAGATGCATAATATTTTAAATCGGCAAACAAAGCTTCAACGGCATGCACATCCCAATCATCAGAATGAATATTATTTTGTACTACATCACCCATTGAAACACGAAGGACATTAGGTACATTAATAATTTCCGTCGGACCATGGATTTGATAGTTCACTGCATCCCATACGATGCCATCAGCAACTGGGAAGGCTGAAATGTTCACAAATGTGTGGTCACGCTTCATGATGTGAGACGAGGAATGAGGAGCCAAAGTTCCAGAAACAGAGTCTACAGCAGAGCGTTCAGGTAAATAGTGACCATTAATTAGTAGAAAAAACACTGTGACAAAGCCAATGGACATGAACAAAAATATCAAGAAAAGTACCAACCAGAGGTATGTCCAGGGTGGAATCAAAAAATTGTCTCTAAACCAGGATACAAAAATACTGAACTTGGATGGGACTTTTGAAGATGTGGAATCCGAATCAAAGGAATAACGAGCCGGGCCAAGTGGCGTTGTTGGTTGATGCGCCACCGATTCAGATGCAGGATAAGTATACTCGTCCTCGTCGATATTAGTGGAGAGTTGGGGATCAATTGTAGTTTCAGGCAAAGGAGAGGATTCAGGCAAATCAACCATCTCAATTACAGCATCAGCGACCGTTCGTGTAGATGGGCCACGAACATATGTCCGATAAATGGCAGGACAAGAGACCGCTGGTGTGACACTATTCAGGATCGGCCAGGCGCTGTAGCTTGACATTTTCAACTGAGATGTATCTGTTCTCTTTGCGACCAGGAAGCGGTGGTAAAATGACTGTACGTGTTCCCTTCAGACCAAGAACTGGAACCGGTGCACGAAAAGAGGGGCCAAATTCTTTTTTGTTTTCAACCTTCTCTCGAACCAGTTCCCCAACTTTCGGAAGCCAGCCGGCTACCGGAATCTGCAACGCAGGATCTGTGGCTGAAGGCAAATGTGTAGTTGCAAGTTTGTCTCGGGCTTCTTGTAAGTCCTGTAACATAGCAGAATGGTTATCTACATCAAACTTGGCGGATTGCGCCGCGATGTCTGGACCCTCAAGGTCAGGCACAAACATTCTTATGCCAAAGAGCATTTCGTATGGGGTCCGCCCACCCAGAGGTCTTCTAGGGAGATTATTAAGTGCACGCTGAACGGTATACAAATGGGCCAGCCAGTTCCTGCCAGTACCTATAACCCTAGCTGTTAAGGATTGCTTTAAGTCACGGTTCATTCGTTCAACGATAGAGTTGCCCTCAGGCCTATACGGAGACGAAAATTTCACCCGCACCCCAAGCGAAGCCATTGCATCCTTGTAAGCCCTAGAGGCAAACGCTGGACCTTGGTCCGAATGGAAGGTGCCGCATGCGAAAATTCCCACAAAGACACGCAAATCCCTGATTACATTTCGGGCGTCAGCACTCCGTTGTGGCCAGACCCAGAGAAACCGTGTGCACGAGTCCACTGCCACTAAGATGTATTTATAGGCAGTGTCTGATGAGAATGGACCGCAGTGATCCAAGTAAACACACCCAAAGGGTCTGTTAGCAATGCAGAGCGGTGTTTGTGGTGGACGTGTTACCGTGGAAGGCTTAATCTGTTGACAAACGTCGCAAGAAAGCACAAAAGCACGGGTGTCTTTATATAACCCACGCCACCAATAACGCTGCTGCAAGATGGAAACCGTAGCTGACACACCTGCATGTGCCGAAGCCATGCCTTCGTGTGCAGCCGATATCAAGGCACTCCTGCGGTCCGCGTTGGGGATCAGCCGATCTCCAACGTCAGGTATAGTTACATAAGGAACCTGATCGGGACTTAATGTGTAAGAATACTTGGAAGGGAAACCTGTAGGGTAATTATTACCTTCCTTGGTTGCAGCAATAGCCGCTAATATAACAGGGTCTATTTTAGACATGGACCTGGTAACCGCTGCTACTGAACACGTGACTACTGCTGAACGGGCAGCTTCATCTGCCAGATCGTTACCAATAGCGTGTGCGCCCACCCGCTGATGGCCTAAGGTGTGTACCACCTGTGTGAGGGGCAGACGTTGTTGCAATTCTGCCACTCGAACCCAAAGCATTTTATGCTTAATTGTGCTCCCTTTTGCGTCCTTGTAGTCGTTTTCGACCAGAAAAACAGATTGTCATTGTAAGATTGTACACAGTAAAAAGAATCACATACAATAAGAGTGGTCTCATCCTGAGAAGCGAACTCAAGTGCAAGTAGCAATGCATGCAGCTCGGCCAATTGTGCGGTACTATCTCCAAGTGTGCGAGTATGCACTGCAGAGGATTTGAACTTTCCATCTACAAAGGAACCCGCAACAATAGCACATGCAGCTGAATAAGCGTGCTTGGACCCAGTGGCCGGTTGCGCCGAACCATCGGTGTAGATCACACATTTGTAATCCTCAAGCGGTAATAAAAACAAAGGAGGAGGATGAACGAATTCATACTGCAAAAACTCCTGAGTCTGCAGAGAAGAATCAAAAACAAAAGTGACGTCCGAAGACGTCAAGGATGTAGCCCATTGTATCCAACGGGGATGCATTGCTTTTGAGTTCGGTACACTTGCCTTTGTTACTGCCTCTAGGGCAGGACAGGGTGTTACCACCAGAATCCGCTTTCCCTGCGCCAGTGCGCGTTCTTTTAGAATCGCCATTTGCACTGCAGTTAGAACTTTTTCGACAGATGTAAAGCGCAATTCAGCGGAAGTGTACAGATGTGACTTGTATGCGATGGGTACTGTATCACCTTCATTAAAGGTTAAGTATGTGAATCCCACCGCCCCCGGAATTATTCTAATCACCAGGTTTGTGTGGTTATCACGAGTCAAAAGATATTTAGACTCCAATAGGTCTGTCTGCAAAGACTGCAAAATCGAGGTATGCTCAGGCAGCCAGCAAGACCTTGAATAAGTAGGTTGTATCAAAGCATACAAAGGCTTGATACGCTGAGCATATTCGGGAATGTAAGTACGCCCGAAATTCAAGAAACCCAGCAAAGACTGAAGTTTCTTCAGAGTATTTGGGGGGCACAAATGTGCACATTTTTCCAAGAAATGGGGGCTAAGCCCTTACCTTCGTTATTGAGCTCATAGCCCAAGAACAGAACGGTAAATTCAGCAATGTGTGACTTAGCAAAGTTAAATTTGTAACCCTGCTCCGCAAATTCAAGAATAATGCGGTCCACACGGGACAGATGCTGATATAACTCGTCGTCTGTCAGATAGATGTCATCAACGTACGAACATGCGTCTTGATCAATGTCATTTAACAAAGAAACAACACGGGCGGCGAATATACCCGGACTATTTTTATAGCCCATGGGTAATCGCCGGAACTGGAATAATTTACCACCGGATGTGAATGCGGTCCATTGACTACTCTCCGGGGCTAGGTTGTGCGTGTAGAAACCGTTTGAAAGGTCAAGTGTCGTTTTGTATTTTTTACGAACAAGACTGTCTACAAGCGCAGAACTGTGTGTATTTTGCACCGCAAAGTTCCGACAATGAGTATTTAAATGCCGGTAATCCAAAACTAAGCGGTACGATCCGTCGGGTTTAGAAACCACGAAAAGGGGATTGTTCATAGGTGATACGCATGGTTCAATTACTCCCTGATATTCCAACTGTGTCAGAATTTCGGAGACGGGGCCTTTTGCCTGCCGTTTGATGGGATATTGGGGTTGTGGCTGCGGTAGTGACCGCAAAGGTATTGCATGAGGAGGTGATTCTTCATCCCATCCCACATGGTTGCGGTATAACGCTGGTGCCAGGTACACAGCCCACTCAGCTGCAAGTGCTTCAGCTTTGTCCTTTGGGACATGCCTTGATAAGCTTGGAAGGATTACCTCCTCTCCTTTATGTGCAGCTAAAACGAATGGGGGTGGCCAATCCACCTCTGCTAACAAAATGTCATATGAAGAGGTTAGATTTTCCCAAAAAATCCCTTTTATTTCACGCAGTATGTCACCTTCAATTTGTATGACTATATTATATAGTCTGTCAGGGGGTGCCACTCTCGTATCAGCTGTCTCTACAGTAACGAATGTTTCAGTTGCTGTCGCCTCCATATGAGGACGTAGCGCCTCCCGCACTATGGTAACTTCCGCGGCGCTGTCTAGGAGGGTCACTGCCCACGTCCAATTCTGGAGTCTCGTTCTCACGGTCTGAGGCATATTTCGCTGTGACAGCGGCAACCTTTTTCTTCTGAAATTGCGGTCGAGGAAGATGAAAGTCTTCTGCTTTCCCTCTGACTTGTTGTCGAGGTTGGTCCCGCTCCTGGGGAGCCTCTCGGCCCCTTCCTCTATCTTGCCGTCCTCCTCCACCAGCCTGTGACGACGTCTGGGCCTGTGAAGAACGAGGAGAACGCGTATCAGAGCTCTGAAACCTTTCTGGTGATTTAATTCTCGACCTATCACGTAAATCATAAGTACGTTCAGAAGAAACCGAAACTGGGGAAGCGCCTCTCGACCCCGGCTTCTTTTGTTGCTTACCCTGTTTTTTCTGTCTCCAACTCTTTTTAGTGAAGACTGGTCTATCATCTTTCTCAGATGTACTTTTTGTTTGTGTAATTTGTGGTTGCGATTGAGTTTGCATTTTTACAAAAGGCTTGTTGCCTAGGCTATTTCTTCCAATTGTTTTATAAGCCCGAGCAATAATTTTCGGTAATTCGCGAGGCCTGTCCAACTCTGGGACCAAAGCCAAAGCATTCGCTACTTGAAAGTTCATAGCATCGCCCTTGACATTTCCAAGGATCAGCTCAGCTACTACATCAAACACTCCCACTAGTCTCATCCCTAATTCCACAGCCGCTTCAGGGCCATGTTCATCCTGTACTTTTTAATTACAGAGGGTAGAACTGTCATGGAAGGAGTTCCAAAACATTTTGAATAAACTGCTGCGAATACCTTACCCCAGTTTTCACATGATGTCAAATCGGGGATTAAGTCTTTTGGCAAACTTATCGTAAGGATGCGATGTTTATCCACTGGGGACGTATGTGGAAACACCGCTTCTATCTGATCGAACTTTTCGGCAAGCCAATAAGGATAGTCGTCCTTATTTTGTGGACGTTTGCCCATCACAGAATTTACCATGACAGGACTTATGGTCACTCCAGCGGCTATAGCTGGTTGGCCTGCGACTACAGGAGCAGCTCCATGTAGGCTACCTGTAACGTATGTCACTAGGGCTCGATGCACTCGCACCAATTCGGTATGCATAGTGCGAAGTTCCGCAAGCGGTAATGCCAGATAATTCGGATGCGGAGTATACCCGGCCAATACAGGCCAAGTGGCCCCCTGAATTGATAAGGGGCCTAAACGAACTGCGGTAGTTGGTTGTGGTAGGGCGCCATTAAACCAAACACGGTGCTGCCAAGCCGTGAGAGGTACTTCAAGAGTGGTATAGGGTCGATAGGCAGCAGGAATAGCGGTGGGCTTATATTCATGAAACAGATTATCATCTGCCTCCACCGCTTCAAAAGTGATCCAAGTGTAAAACACCTCAAAGTGGTAAGCCGGATCGGCTTGAACCACAAAGACCAAATCGATCCCTGTATCAGGCACTCCATACACCCGTAAGTGATCTCGGAGTGCCCCTCGACTATGTGCAGCAATCGCCACACCAGCCATGACTAAACAATTATCTTCGACAACCTAACAGGGAGCACAAAAATGGGTCAGTTTACTAACCTTTTTTAATAACATCAAGCTTGAAAGAACCTATAAAACGTTCAATATAGGAGGTATCACCGTCACATACGCCTCCGGAAGCGTACGCGAGGGGTTTGTGGACAAGCACAAGTACTACTCAAGCGTCTCGCAGATAAGCTGCCCCACGGTGGTCGCGCCATGTCATAAGGTTTCTGCACATACACAGAGCTATGCACAGGAAAATGGGACCCCGGAATACAGTGGTTTGCCACCATATACCGTAGCACCCAAAAACCCCAACCCAACTAGCTTAGCATCCCATTAGCACCCAAGTACTAATGTTTGGACAACCCAGAACACGGTATCTTTATCTCAGGACTCGCAGAAGCAAGAACACTCTTTCATCACTCACTCGTACTTGTCCACAAGATGCGTAGGAAGAGACACTGGATAGGTTAAAATGTTTATTCCAACTTACGTGCTCTAATGTACAGTACACGTGTCAGTACTAATAGCATAATGCATATGACTAATATAAGCAGCATGGTTACAATTCCATAGAATACAAACGGGGAAAGCATCTCAGAGCTCAGTGGATAAACGTATAAATAACATTACCACCCTCCCCTTGCAGTAAGATAGTTTATTATAATAATAGAAGACCTCTGGGCTTTGACTAACGAACCCCCATTCCTCAGTCTCTAGATGCAGAATTACATCAGCAGGACATCATAGCTCTTCTCACTGAAAGGGATTTCTCCAAGTGTGTTAAGCGCTAGTAAAACCACAGTATTAAAAGCATATCAACTTCTTCATGGCAATTGTACATAATGTTATGTCTGGGTGCGCGAGACTGGCCATATCAGGAAGAACCAAAATACATTGTTATGCGACCTTGTACATGTTTGTGCAGACTGAGCCCAAAAAGGTGAACAACAGAAGATGCAGACAGTGCAAAAGAACTTGGCACGAGCAAAGGGCGAGGCAGGCCCGGCTCAGTGTAACGTGCGCAAAGAAAAGCAGCATGGCAGCCAGGCCTAGGCCACCATAACAAGGCAGGTAACAATCCACACGACAGTACCGGACCTGATATAATGTTTGGCAGCCTACTCAGCAAACCCCAAAATATAAGACTGTATTCTCTACTGATGACGGTTAATAAACCAGAAACACGTGTCTAGAGATCAGCACTATCTGCGCCAACCTTGGCGAAACACTCGAAAATATCGGAGCGAGCTACAAGAGACTGCATTTACCAGAATGCCAGGGGCGAACCTTGCCTGAGAGGTCAGCGGTGTGCTCCCACATCCTGTTGTCTATTTAAAGTACTCCCATGAGTCATTGAGCTGACGAGCTCGTGGATGAAGCACCTGCGCGCCAGTGAGAGGTACCGGACCTGATATAATGTTTGGCAGCCTACTCAGCAAACCCCAAAATATAAGACTGTATTCTCTACTGATGACGGTTAATAAACCAGAAACACGTGTCTAGAGATCAGCACTATCTGCGCCAACTTTGGCGAAACACTCGAAAATATCGGAGCGAGCTACAAGAGACTGCATTTACCAGAATGCCAGGGGCGAACCTTGCCTGAGAGGTCAGCGGTGTGCTCCCACATCCTGTTGTCTATTTAAAGTACTCCCGTGAGTCATTGAGCTGACGAGCTCGTGGATGAAGCACCTGCGCGCCAGTGAGAGGTACCAGACCTGATATAATGTTTGGCAGCCTACTCAGCAAACCCCAAAATATAAGACTGTATTCTCTACTGATGATGGTTAATAAACCAGAAACACGTGTCTAGAGATCAGCACTATCTGCGCCAACCTTGGCGAAACACTCGAAAATATCGGAGCGAGCTACAAGAGACTGCATTTACCAGAATGCCAGGGGCGAACCTTGCCTGAGAGGTCAGCGGTGTGCTCCCACATCCTGTTGTCTATTTAAAGTACTCCCGTGAGTCATTGAGCTGATGAGCTCGTGGATGAAGCACCTGCGCGCCAGTGAGAGGTACCGGACCTGATATAATGTTTGGCAGCCTACTCAGCAAACCCCAAAATATAAGACTGTATTCTCTACTGATGACGGTTAATAAACCAGAAACACGTGTCTATAGATCAGCACTATCTGCGCCAACCTTGGCGAAACACTCGAAAATATCGGAGCGAGCTACAAGAGACTGCATTTACCAGAATGCCAGGGGCGAACCTTGCCTGAGAGGTCAGCGGTGTGCTCCCACATCCTGTTGTCTATTTAAAGTACTCCCGTGAGTCATTGAGCTGACGAGCTCGTGGATGAAGCACCTGCGCTCCAGTGAGAGGTACCGGACCTGATATAAGGTTTGGCAGCCTACTCAGCAAACCCCAAAATATAAGACTGTATTCTCTACTGATGACGGTTAATAAACTAGAAACACGTGTCTAGAGATCAGCACTATCTGCGCCAACCTTGGTGAAACACTCGAAAATATCGGAGCTAGCTACAAGAGACTGCATTTACCAGAATGCCAGGGGCGAACCTTGCCTGAGAGGACAGCGGTGTGCTCACACATCCTGTTGTCTATTTAAAGTACTCCCGTGAGTCATTGAGCTGACGAGCTCGTGGATGAAGCACCTGCGCGCCAGTGAGAGGTACCGGACCTGATATAATGTTTGGCAGCCTACTCAGCAAACCCCAAAATATAAGACTGTATTCTCTACTGATGACGGTTAATAAACCAGAAACACGTGTCTAGAGATCAGCACTATCTGCGCCAACCTTGGCGAAACACTCGAAAATATCGGAGCGAGCTACAAGAAACTGCATTTACCAGAATGCCAGGGGCGAACCTCGCCTGAGAGGTCAGCGGTGTGCTCCCACATTCTGTTCTCTATTTAAAGTACTCCCGTGAGTCATTTAGCTGACGAGCTCGTAGATGAAGCACCTGCGCGCCAGTGAGAGGTACCGGACCTGATATAATGTTTGGCAGCCTACTCAGCAAACCCCAAAATACAAGACTGTATTCTCTAATGATGACTGTTAATAAACCAGAAACACGTGTCTAGAGATCAGCACTATCTGTGCCAACCTTGGCGAAACACTCGAAAATATCGGAGCGAGCTACAAGAGACTGCATTTACCAGAATGCCAGGGGCGAACCTTGCCTGAGAGGTCAGCGGTGTGCTCCCACATCCTGTTGCTTATTTTCTTTTCTGTCTCTTTATTTCATCTTTTGCTTTGTTTGTTAGTAAGTGTTTCTTGCTGTGTTAAGTTCTCTGTTCTTTTTCTACCTTCCTCGATGTCACTCCTCCTGTAGCCTCTTTGTTTGAATTTCTTGGCAGTTTCTTCCGATTTCTCTTTGAAGACACCGTCATCTGTACAGTTTCTGCGCATCCTTAATAGTTCACCATATGGTATGCTCTTTTTTAGGGCACGCAGATGGAAACTGGTCCCATGTAGGATGCTGTTGGTGGCTGTTGGTTTAGTATATGTGGTTGTTTTTATCTGATCATCTTCAATGTAGACAGTAAGATCCAGGAACTGCACCTCCAGAGGGCCGACCAAACCAGTCATGCGCACTCAGGAGTGAGCACACCACTCCTCCCCTGCCCAGCCCTGCTTGCAGAGCAGCCCCGCCCACCTGCCCGCCCGCAACCAAACCTTCTGCTTTCTCGCAGTGCGAGAAGCAGAAACTTAAAATGGTAGTTATTACCTTTTATGTTTCTGCTCCTCGCACTGCGAGAAAGCAGTGGGGCGACGCTCCTCCGCCCTAGTGGAGGAGCCGCCCCTGCTCCAGTCAGTGCAACAGTAGGGAAAGCATTTGGCTTTGGAAATTTTAGATTTATTATTCTCACTCCAATCTAAGTAACAGTGGGTAAAGGGTGCGACTTCAGAAGCAGTGGCGGCGTAACAAATCTTGAGGGGGCCCTCTGCAAAGTGCCCAGAGGGGCCCCCCTCTGGACTCACTTGGGAGCTCTCAGGCCAGGGTACTCTGTTGCGGGGCACCCACACTGCGGGGGCCTTTGTTACGCCACTGTTCAAAAAGGGGACATTTACTATTCCCACTCCAGTCTAAACAAAAGTAGGGAAAGTGTTGGACTTCGGAGGGGGTAGATTTAGTATTCCCACTCCAAAAAGCGCAACAGTAGGGAAAGCGTTGGATTTCAGAGGGGTAACATTTACTATTCCCACTCCAAACTGAGCAACAGTAGGGAAAGTGTTGGACTTTGGAGGGGTAATATTTACTAATCCCACTCCAGTCTGTGCAACAGTAGGGAAAGCGCTGGATTTCGGGGGTGGGGGTGAAGTTTACTATGCCCACTCCAAATAGCCCAACAGTAGGGAAAGTGTTGAACCGCGAAGAGGTTAATTTTACTATTCCTACTGCAATCTAAAGAAGATTATGGAAAGTACTTCACTTCAAACACATTACATATCTAAGCAACCCCACAAATGTAGAAAAAATATTAAACTCAATATAAAAATTATTCATTAACATGAAAAAAATATATATTTATTAACAAAAACTAAAAACAATTGATCAATTTACATAATTACTATTCAATAAAACAATTATCAATTAATAATTGTTATTCAATTATTAACTTCCCACCCTATACCCCTACAAACCTAGCAGCCAGCAACTAAGATATAATTAAAAAAATAAGTATTCCATAATTTACATATTTAAAAATCAGTTAAATAATTATTTTACAAATAATAAAGAAGTTAATTATTACTTACCCTCCTACCCTATACTCCTAAAAAGCTAGCATCCTGCAACTAAACGTTAAGTAAAATAAATCAGTATTCTGTATTTTACATAATTAAAAATCAATTAAATACTTAACAATTAATAATAAATTGTTAATTATTACGAAATTAACTTCCCACCCTAGACCCCCTACAAGCCTAGTAGCTCACAACTAAAATATACATAAAATAAATAAGTATTCTATAAATTATATAATTTAAAACAAATAAAATAATTTTTAATTGTTAATTATTGCTTAACTTCCCACCATATACCCCTACAAAGCAAACAGCCCACAAATAACATATAACAAAAATAAATCAGTATTATACAATTTACATAATAAATATCAATCATATAATGACATAAAATGTATTAAATAATTCATAATTAATTACTACCTAATTAACTTCCCACACTATTCTCCTACAAACCCAACAACCCTCAGCAACACTATAAATTGCTATTAAAAATTAAACAAAAAATTCGAAATCACTTACAGTTACAAGCTATATTTTCTTTAAATTAATAACATTTATATAAACAATAGTAGCACATTAAATTAATATATCAACTAGAACACATTAAAATAATTAAAAAACAATATTTGTACCCACTGTATTATTGAAAACTACATTGAAAACATTGATATTATTTAAAACAATATTACTTGCCTCCAAAAATGATATTCTTGTCAACGATATTTGTGCGTCACGATATTTGTGTGTCACAATATTTAATTTCTGATATTTCTGTTTCCTGATATTTTTAACTCGATATTTTTTCCAAACACTGTCCAGGGGATATTGTGACCTTAAGCCCAGATAGGGAGTGCTGTAGTACCAGGCTATATTAGCCCCTTAGCACAGGTTTTATGAGACACACCCCAAAGGTGTCCCCATATATACTTTCCAGTGTTGTCCTGCGACATTATCAACACTCTTACCCACTCCACCTCCCCTGATTTCAAGGGTACCATGTCACCAACTCCAGGAGTTATTCCTTTGGCTTAAGCGTGAATGAGACTCTACTTGCAGTTGGCTCTCAAGAAAGAAGCTAAGGGTGAGGAAGAAGAAAAGGCCCGGAAGTTTGAGAGGGAGAAGTTGAGATTAGCTCATCAGGAAAAGGGAAAGGGAGGTGGAAGAGACAGGAGGAATGGACTTGAGAGGAGAACAGAAGGGAAGAGAAGAAAGGGACAGAAAGAGGATAGCTTTAGAAAAGGAAAACCTCAGGATGACAGAAGAGACAGCTACATCTGGGTGAGTTCCACCTCCAACTCTGCAGGTGTACCCGCAAAGGTTCCAAAAAAGCTTTGATACATGTATGTTGAAGGCAAGTGTATTTTGGAAAGGTTTGTGAATTTAGAGATTACTTGTAGAGTGCGGGCTTTTAATGATGTGTCTAAGACAGCCATTTTAACATTGTTTTTGTTCCTTGCAGTAACATGCCCATAGAATTTAATTGAAAGGAAGAGAGGCAGAAGTTTAAAGTAGTGAGGGACATCACAACATATCAGTTAAGAATGAAATGTCAAGCATCCCTAAACCATGATTATACAGGGGGAAAATGTGAGGAAATATTAATGATGCATAATTCTGGTCTCCATGAGGCCAGACGGAAATTTCAAGATTATATAGAATTGCTACTCCCCCCACACAAGCTTATCATGACATTGCGGACCAGGAACCTAGTTTGTTGGAGATGGCAACAAACTGACCGTGATATAATACACATCTGGTTTGTTTATGTTTTATAGTTTTATCTTGTACTTTCATGGCTGCATAGCAGCCGAATAAAGTTGATTGAATTGAATTGATAATAGACATTTAGTGGAGATGCCAGTCTGGCATACTTTACAAGATAGCTTAGAGTAGCTAATCAATCAGACTTAGATGTACAGGATGATACAAAAGGGGATGATGGACGGAACGTTTGAGCCAATCAAACACTCACCCCCAATCAACTGATCTGGGTTTAATCCATCATCATTCTTTAGCTCACTCCACCACCCCAGTTCAGACATGGCCATATGCAAATCAGTCTGACCCTGTGCCTCATGGGAACAGTCCAGCCCGAACTGCCAAGCCATGTCTTCCCTGGACCGGAAACAAGCATCCTAGGACCGGTTTCTGGCATTCCAGCCGTCATCAGCCAGGCTTGCTTGAATCCAGTGGCAAAGTGAGCAAGGGACCCACGTCTGGGCATACCCCGCCAACTTAGGGCGAACAAAGCGATACAAAAGGGGATGATGGACGGAACGTTTGAGCCAATCAAACACTCACCCCAGTCAACTGATCTGGGTTTAATCCATCATCATTCTTTAGCTCACTCCACCACCCCAGTTCAGACATGGCCATATGCAAATCAGTCTGACCCTGTGCCTCATGGGAACAGTCCAGCCCGAACTGCCAAGCCATGTCTTCCCTGGACCGGAAACAAGCATCCTGAGCCCGGTTTCTGGCATTCCAGCCGTCATCAGCCAGGCTTGCTTGAATCCAGTGGCAAAGTGAGCAAGGGACCCACTTCTGGGCATACCCCGCCAACTTAGGGCGAACAAGCGATACAAAGGGGATGATGGACGGAACGTTTGAGCCAATCAAACACTCACCCCAGTCAACTGATCTGGGTTTAATCCATCATCATTCTTTAGCTCACTCCACCACCCCAGTTCAGACATGGCCATATGCAAATCAGTCTGACCCTGTGCCTCATGGGAACAGTCCAGCCCGAACTGCCAAGCCATGTCTTCCTGGACCGGAAACAAGCATCCTAGGACCGGTTTCTGGCATTCCAGCCGTCATCAGCCAGGCTTGCTTGAATCCAGTGGCAAAGTGAGCAAGGGACCCACGTCTGGGCATACCCCCGCCAACTTAGGGCGAACAAAGCGATACAAAAGGGGATGATGGACGGAACGTTTGAGCCAATCAAACACTCACCCCCAGTCAACTGATCTGGGCCTGGCTGATGACGGCTGAAATGCTAGAAACCGGTCCTAGGATGCTTGTTTCCGGTCCAGGGAAGACATGGCTTGGCAGTTCGGGCTGGACTGTTCCCATGAGGCACAGGGTCAGACTGATTTGCATATGGCCATGTCTGAACTGGGGTGGTGGAGTGAGCTAAAGAATGATGATGGATTAAACCCAGATCAGTTGACTGGGGGTGAGTGTTTGATTGGCTCAAGCGTTCCGGTCCATCATCCCCTTTTGTATCGCTTTGGTCGCCCTAAGTTGGCGGGGGTATGCCCAGACGTGGGTCCCTTGCTCACTTTGCCACTGGATTCAAGCAAGCCTGGCTGATGACGGCTGAAATGCCAGAAACCGGTCGTAGGATGCTTGTTTCCGGTCCAGGGAAGACATGGCTTGGCAGTTCGGGCTGGACTGTTCCCATGAGGCACAGGGTCAGACTGATTTGCATATGGCCATGTCTGAACTGGGGTGGTGGAGTGAGCTAAAGAATGATGATGGATTAAACCCAGATCAGTTGACTGGGGGTGAGTGTTTGATTGGCTCAAGCGTTCCGTCCATCATCCCCTTTTGTATCGCTTTGGTCGCCCTAAGTTGGCGGGGGTATGCCCAGACGTGGGTCCCTTGCTCACTTTGCCACTGGATTCAAACAAGCCTGGCTGATGACGGCTGAAATGCCAGAAACCGGTCCTAGGATGCTTGTTTCCGGTCCAGGGAAGACATGGCTTGGCAGTTCGGGCTGGACTGTTCCCATGAGGCACAGGGTCAGACTGATTTGCATATGGCCATGTCTGAACTGGGGTGGTGGAGTGAGCTAAAGAATGATGATGGATTAAACCCAGATCAGTTGACTGGGGATGAGTGTTTGATTGGCTCAAGCGTTCCATCCATCATCCCCTTTTGTATCGCTTTGGTCGCCCTAAGTTGGCGGGGATATGCCCAGACGTGGGTCCCTTGCTCACTTTGCCACTGGATTCAAGCAAGCCTGGCTGATGACGGCTGAAATGCCAGAAACCGGTCCTAGGATGCTTGTTTCCGGTCCAGGGAAGACATGGCTTGGCAGTTCGGGCTGGACTGTTCCCATGAGACACAGGGTCAGACTGATTTGCATATGGCCATGTCTGAACTGGGGTGGTGGAGTGAGCTAAAGAATGATGATGGATTAAACCCAGATCAGTTGACTGGGGGTGAGTGTTTGATTGGCTCAGCGTTCCGTCCATCATCCCCTTTTGTATCGCTTTGGTCGCCCTAAGTTGGCGGGGGTATGCCCAGACGTGGGTCCCTTGCTCACTTTGCCACTGGATTCAAGCAAGCCTGGCTGATGACGGTTGAAATGCCAGAAACCGGTCCTAGGATGCTTGTTTCCGGTCCAGGGAAGACATGGCTTGGCAGTTCGGGCTGGACTGTTCCCATGAGGCACAGGGTCAGACTGATTTGCATATGGCCATGTCTGAACTGGGGTGGTGGAGTGAGCTAAAGAATGATGATGGATTAAACCCAGATCAGTTGACTGGGGGTGAGTGTTTGATTGGTTCAAGCGTTCAGTCCATCATCCCCTTTTGTATCGCTTTGGTCGCCCTAAGTTGGCGGGGGTATGCCCAGACGTGCGTCCCTTGCTCACTTTGCCACTGGATTCAAGCAAGCCTGGCTGATGACGGCTGAAATGCCAGAAACCGGTCCTAGGATGCTTGTTTCCGGTCCAGGGAAGACATGGCTTGGCAGTTCGGGCTGGACTGTTCCCATGAGGCACAGGGTCAGACTGATTTGCATATGGCCATGTCTGAACTGGGGTGGTGGAGTGAGCTAAAGAATGATGATGGATTAAACCCAGATCAGTTGACTGGGGGTGAGTGTTTGATTGGCTCAGCTGTTCCGTCCATCATCCCCTTTTGTATCGCTTTGGTCGCCCTAAGTTGGCGGGGGTATGCCCAGACGTGGGTCCCTTGCTCACTTTGCCACTGGATTCAAGCAAGCCTGGCTGATGACGGCTGAAATGCCAGAAACCGGTCCTAGGATGCTTGTTTCCGGTCCAGGGAAGACATGGCTTGGCAGTTCGGGCTGGACTGTTCCCATGAGGCACAGGGTCAGACTGATTTGCATATGGCCATGTCTGAACTGGGGTGGTGGAGTGAGCTAAAGAATGATGATGGATTAAACCCAGATCAGTTGACTGGGGGTGAGTGTTTGATTGGCTCAAGCGTTCCGTCCATCATCCCCTTTTGTATCGCTTTGGTCGCCCTAAGTTGGCGGGGGTATGCCCAGACGAGGGTCCCTTGCTCACTTTGCCACTGTATTCAAGCAAGCCTGGCTGATGACGGCTGAAATGCCAGAAACCGGTCCTAGGATGCTTGTTTCCGGTCCAGGGAAGACATGGCTTGGCAGTTCGGGCTGGACTGTTCCCATGAGGCACAGGGTCAGACTGATTTGCATATGGCCATGTCTGAACTGGAGTGAGCTAAAGAATGATGATGGATTAAACCCAGATCAGTTGACTGGGGGTGAGTGTTTGATTGGCTCAAGCGTTCCGTCCATCATCCCCTTTTGTATCGCTTTGGTCGCCCTAAGTTGGCGGGGGTATGCCCAGACGTGGGTCCCTTGCTCACTTTGCCACTGGATTCAAGCAAGCCTGGCTGATGACGGCTGAAATGCCAGAAACCGGTCCTAGGATGCTTGTTTCCGGTCCAGGGAAGACATGGCTTGGCAGTTCGGGCTGGACTGTTCCCATGAGGCACAGGGTCAGACTGATTTGCATATGGCCATGTCTGAACTGGGGTGGTGGAGTGAGCTAAAGAATGATGATGGATTAAACCCAGATCAGTTGACTGGGGGTGAGTGTTTGATTGGCTCAAGCTGCTCCGTCCATTATCCCCTTTTGTATCGCTTTGGTCGCCCTAAGTTGGCGGGGATATGCCCAGACGTGGGTCCCTTGCTCACTTTGCCACTGGATTCAAGCAAGCCTGGCTGATGACGGCTGAAATGCCAGAAACCGGTCCTAGGATGCTTGTTTCCGGTCCAGGGAAGACATGGCTTGGCAGTTCGGGCTGGACTGTTCCCATGAGGCACAGGGTCAGACTGATTTGCATATGGCCATGTCTGAACTGGGGTGGTGGAGTGAGCTAAAGAATGATGATGGATTAAACCCAGATCAGTTGACTGGGGGTGAGTGTTTGATTGGCTCAAGCGTTCCGTCCATCATCCCCTTTTGTATCGCTTTGGTCGCCCTAAGTTGGCGGGGGTATGCCCAGACGTGGGTCCCTTGCTCACTTTGCCACTGGATTCAAGCAAGCCTGGCTGATGACGGCTGAAATGCCAGAAACCGGTCCTAGGATGCTTGTTTCCGGTCCAGGGAAGACATGGCTTGGCAGTTCGGGCTGGACTGTTCCCATGAGGCACAGGGTCAGACTGATTTGCATATGGCCATGTCTGAACTGGGGTGGTGGAGTGAGCTAAAGAATGATGATGGATTAAACCCAGATCAGTTGACTGGGGGTGAGTGTTTGATTGGCTCAAGCGTTCCGTCCATCATCCCCTTTTGTATCGCTTTGGTCGCCCTAAGTTGGCGGGGGTATGCCCAGACGTGGGTCCCTTGCTCACTTTGCCACTGGATTCAAGCAAGCCTGGCTGATGACGGCTGAAATGCTAGAAACCGGTCCTAGGATGCTTGTTTCCGGTCCAGGGAAGACATGGCTTGGCAGTTCGGGCTGGACTGTTCCCATGAGGCACAGGGTCAGACTGATTTGCATATGGCCATGTCTGAACTGGGGTGGTGGAGTGAGCTAAAGAATGATGATTGATTAAACCCAGATCAGTTGACTGGGGGTGAGTGTTTGATTGGCTCAAGCGTTCCGTCCATCATCCCCTTTTGTATCGCTTTGGTCGCCCTAAGTTGGCGGCGGTATGCCCAGACGTGGGTCCCTTGCTCACTTTGCCACTGGATTCAAGCAATCCTGGCTGATGACGGCTGAAATGCCAGAAACCGGTCCTAGGATGCTTGTTTCCGGTCCAGGGAAGACATGGCTTGGCAGTTCGGGCTGGACTGTTCCCATGAGGCACAGGGTCAGACTGATTTGCATATGGCCATGTCTGAACTGGGGTGGTGGAGTGAGCTAAAGAATGATGATGGATTAAACCCAGATCAGTTGACTGGGGGTGAGTGTTTGATTGGCTCAAGCATTCCGTCCATCATCCCCTTTTGTATCGCTTAGATGTACAGGATGGCATTGTACAAGAGGGTGATCTACCATTTACCGGATAAAATGCAGCTTTTTAAAAGTGTATGGTCAGCATTCTTGGGTCAAAATGGGTAGAGATAAGTCTGTGGCTTGAAGGTAGGCACCTACAGCCATGCAAAATGAGCATGAGGTGGATGAGAAATATTAAGTCCCAAGGATAAACAGTAGAGGCACATTTCAAGCCACCGTTATGACTATAATCCTGATCTTAGGTAACAACCCGGAATCACATACAGGTGTTGGGAGAGCTTACGGGATTCTTCCTGAATAATAGAAGGATACATCATGAATACTGATCTAGATTCCCAAAGCCTTTTTTCCTTCTTATCCTGTGACACAATCACATGCAAATTGGTGACAGCAATTGTTGTAAAGGAGCATGTATATTTGTTGAATGGATAGACAATGGGAAGCTAGGTACTGAAATTAAGACATTTAGACCAAATAGAAGGAGGGAGAAGGGACAGGACTTAACTTTGCAGGATACATTCTGATGCCTTTTCAGATATCAAAAACCTTAAAAAGGTAACACATTTTTCTAATTTGGTGTAGAGACAATCTTTTCTCAGATGCTGTAAAACTTCCTGAAGATGTCCGTTGACATAAGCATCTAAAATGCCTCTAAATTTGTCATTTACAAAATTTAGAAAATGCTAGAAGATCACCAGGGCATTACATAACCCAAAAAGCAAGACCATGTACTCAAAATGCCCATAACAACATGTGTTAAAGGCAGTTAGAAGGGGGCTTGGCTAGCAGCACATGGAATGAAACACACTTCGATTGGCTCCTGCCCAGCTGGCCGCCATCCCCATTAATCTGATATGATGCGGGTTGTTTCTCCCTGGTCACAGAGAAGTAGGGTGATTATGCAGCCCTGCAGCACAGTTGATGCTCGAGAGGGATGAAAGGTCCCACAGTTGATGTGCTCTCCTGGGCCACAACTTGCCTCCGAGGTCCAAGATGGAGGCCATGCAGATCACGGGTGAGATAGAACCGAGAGGAAGAGACAGGTGGCTGTTGTGTAAGGGAAGAGCACTGTCTTGTAGTTCCTATATTACCTATACAGGATCTGCGCATTTGGATAACATAAACTGTGGGTTTGGTGGCGGACGGATTCCTTGCACCCCACCGGATACCTTAGCCTGTCTGTATTAGCTAGCTCACAGTGCCACTAGAGTCTCCTCTTATCTGGGAGAGAATAGTTCTTGGCAACCTCAGAACATGACAACCCTGATCCCCCAGGATCGCGGAAACAATATACTACTTTTCGCTCAGTCACTCGTGCTTACTTAGTTTGTCTCAGAGAGATACACAGTATAAACAGTCTGGGCATTTCAATAAGTATTTATTGAACAGTTGTTATTCTAGTGTAAAATATATGAGCTGCAACAACCATTAGACAGTAGCAGAGATATATGATTAGCAATATTAGGAAAGTAAAAGGATGGTATAGCTCTACCATCTTGCAGGAATCATGAATATATACAAGTACATAAAACACATGATAAAAAGTGCGTACTCCTACGATGCCTCCCTAACTAGATGTACCTAAATGTACCTAGCATCTATGTAGGTGTTATGCCAAGAATCCCTCTAGGATCTAGTCCACCCCATTACCTGAGAGTTTAGAGAATGTGGGACCCCGTCCTGGTCTCGAGTTGGACACACCGCGAGGGATGTTAGACCACTGCTAGCTGGAGCGTCTGCATGCAGGAACCTCAGCGTCTCTGGTCAGTGTGTCAGCCGGGAAGTCACGGTCTGCTCCCCCTGTCTAAGCAAGACATAATGTATATATATCCATAGGTCTCCTCAGGGGTCCTATCTTGCTGCGTTACTGTGTCGGCCTAAAGGATGACGTCAGGCCTGAACTTTAACATAGATATTATACAGGAGATGTTCGTCCTGCTGTAAGTCCTGCTGTGCTTCCAAGAAGCCTCATGCATAATGTATGAGTATTGAACCAGGGAAAAACCTGCGTTCTGAATGCAGTGTCGTATCTAGGTAAAAGGTCAGTCCCTATGAACCGTTATGTATGAAATGTAGGGAAGGATATAGGTGAAAGGTTGCAGTGTTACCTGCGCCTTTATAGGGTACCTATGTGGAATATAACAGCACAGGTGATATATGCCCACTTAAATTAGAGCTGGAAGCCGGGCCTGGAGCAACTTGATGAGTGCAATGAAAAGCCCAGCAGGTGAGGGCAGACGGCCCTGATTGTTACTCGTGAACCACAAAAAGAGCAATCCACAGTGCCCGCAATGCAGGTCAAAAGATACTATGAAATGTTTCCCCTCTTGAATGAACCCCCGAAACTCACCTAAACTGTGAGTATGGCCGCTTTATAAGTGAAATTTGTTGCAGTGAATGGACACACTTCTTTTTCATAAAAGCGAGCACAGGAGATGAAGATTCCCTGGCTCCGTTAAACAGAAGGAGACTGGTAAGACCGATGTGGGCGTTTTATTGGCTTTGTATGTGAGAAAGTGGGTGACTCTGCGAGGCCCCTAGTAAATGTCCCAGAACAGGGTTTAGGCGTTGAGGTGATCCTGATGTGGATTTGGCAGGACCTGGACTGGGCCTCTGGAAGTGGCTGTTGCCTTCCAGATGGGTTATCAGGAGATATCTGCTTGAGCACATCAGAGCAGCAGAAGTGAAACAGGATCTATCAAGACCTAAATCCAAACAAGAGGATGACTTGGGCAGAGTTCTTAATGAAAAAGACTAGGGAAGACCCTTAGAAAACACTCCAAAAGTCTTGTGGGACATGAGATTTAAGTACACTCAATTTAATTATTTACATAACACTGATATATCTCCCAAACAAATTAATCTGATAGTAGGAAGAGAAATCATTAAAAGCCCTAGATGTGATCATTCCAATGCAGATTTTTACCATTGGGCACATCAGGTCGCACAGGAGGTTTTGGGGAAGCTAGCTTTTCCCTGAAGCATGCTTTTTGGGGCTATACGCTAGGCTAAGTGCTAAGAAAATAGGCTACACATTTTTGCATTTGGCACTAGTTTAAGGCAAGCAAAGTATAGCAATGCATTGGAACACCGAGTACCCACCCCAACAGACAAGTGGCGTTTGATGGTCATTGACAGGGTGGGAGAGCAAGGAAGGAGTGCCCTCAGACCCCACTCTCAGAAAATGTATGAAAGTAGGAGATAGACAAACCTTTACACCCATTAGGAAGCCAAAAGAATAACTGCAGAATCACTGCACATCGTTTACTTTGCCTAACTGGTTATGTTCTTATAAATTATGTTTGATCTGAATCTTATCACATACTCTATCTCATTACTACTGACAAGTGCTTTACACCAGGATGAACTTCTGACCGTACGTTGTAACTCGTCTTCGGTATGGGATTTGGATGCATTTTCTAAATGTATGACTTGAGCATTATGACTGACTATGTAAAACTTTGCACTAAGAATTGAAAACCACATAAGCAATTTAAAACAAAACAGATGTTAAAGGCAGTCTTCCATTCAGCCTCCTCTTTAATGTGCACCTAGTTGTAAATGCCCCCGAGATCCAATTTGACTCAGTTTAACAGATCTTAATGGTTGAGGATAATGGCTGCAATTGTTAATCCCATTTAATTCCATAAACTTTATACAAGGCCTATTTCCTTCTCCAGGTTTGGGTATAAACATGATAGGGGCTCCACTGGAGTGTCTAATAAAACCTTTTTCTAAGTTCATTTTATTGATATTTTGTGTGTCTTCATCTTCTTTAACTGTAAAGGGATAAATACAGCGATGTTTTATATTTGTTCCAGGGATTGTATCAATGGTACAGTCATAGTCCCTATGAAGGGGGAGTGTCTGCTCATTACGTTAAACACATCCAAAAAGTCTTTGTAAGCCTCTGGTAATCCTGTGTCCTTAGGTTTTTGTACAGAAAAACACAGCAAAAGTTGTTGTATTGTTGTTCACAACATGGCAAATTCAGTGGTATCTTGCCTTCGACCATTTAATGACTCGGCATGACTTGGAGGCCAGTAATTTCCTAAAATGTATCTATTTATGAATATGGAATTTGTATAGTGCAAAGGCAAGCATGCAATCAATGAGTGATAGGAAAGGTAGCTGAGTTCTGGGAGCATTGTGATGTAAGGTTCTTTAAAGAGGTATGTCTTCATCTCTTTCTTAAATTTTAGCAGAGTTAACACAATCCTGATGCATATGGGGATGTCGTTCCAAATACTGTCCTAACACACACTGGTGGGCAAGTTTGTTGATTTGGGGTTTAGTGTCAATTGTTGCCCTGGTTGTCAGATCAAATCAGGATTATTTCTCCCAGGTGTTCTGCTGTTTTAAAGTTGCAGTGTATCCCATGTCAGAATGGTTGCTTCTCCTATGACCAGCCTCTGTTCTACAACGTAGTATAGCAGCATCAAGTCCTGCTCATCTAGTCCTTCACTTTCACCAGTGCTACACAGCTGACAACCTGGCAGACTTCCACTTCATCGCAATACCCCATTTTACAAGTAGCAAGGTTTAAGTGTTGAACTCCAGAGATTTTGTCCATGCAACAAAGAATATGGCATTTTCCACTCCAGGTTGCTTATGGAAAATGTTTACATTAGCATGTCCAATGAGTTGATATAGATTCCCCCCAAAAGCAGGTTGAAGATCTACTTCATGTGAAAAGTCCATTAAGCTAGCCGGGTAATTCAAAGGACCCACAAAGATTCCTGGAACCTAAAAAGGCAAGAGTCCTATTGTCCTGGCCCGGGTCCTCAAGGGCAAGGAGAAAGTGCAAAGTGTAGTTTTATTTTCATGCAATGCAGCATTTACTGCAGTGGTTTTAGAATGCACGATTTGGTATATGATACAAACCCTTCAATATCTATCATGTGGGCTGGTAAGCAATTGGATTTCTCAAATTTGCCAATGAGGTCTAGCTTGTGAAGGACATCCGACATGAGAGTGTTCTTGAAACAATAATCAACAGGGAGAAAGTTGTTGAGGAAAATCATTAGTTAAATTTTTAAATCCAAAGGCAATCTACTACTGGCTGAAGCATCTTTGTGAAGCATCAAGTAGCCAACCAAATACCGAAGGAAAGATATTCATTTTGCCACATTTGGTCTCCCTAAATTAACTTCAGATATTTGTGATGAGGAGGGAAGCTCTGTATGGAGAAATATGTGTTTTTATTCATCGAAACATAGCATCTAATCTTAGGTTGTATGTTACCCTAAAGGAAGTGAATCTCCTCTATTCTGAAAACACTATATTCTACCCAATGATTATAGTATGCTAATTTTTTGGAGGGCACAATTTTTATCACCCAACTGGTTTCAAGATGCTTATGTAAAACATATCCTAAAAATCACAAGGTGCGAGAAAGAAACGGAAAGTAAGCAGGACCAAAAAGTGGCTCAAGCAAAAAGATAGGCTTTCAGGTTTTTTTTTAAACACTGACAGATTAGATATACATCTTAGGTCTCCTATGAGTGAATTACAAAGTCCAGGAGCAAGCAAGGAAAGAGTACTTCGTCAACCTCTTGCTTTCTTGCAAGCAGAATGTTCAAGAAATTACCATTTGATGATCTCTGTGGCTCCTCTGCTGAGTTGTGGGGCTTTGCCAAAGAGGGTTCTGTGGGCCTGGCTAATAACCTTGAAAGTAATTCTCTCCTCAATGAGGAGCCAATGGAATTTCCTCAGAATAGGGAACACTCACAAAATGTGGTGCTATTACAAGTAACATACTTGTCTGTATTGCTTCATTAGACATTTAGCCAGTCTCATGTACATGGAATTATAGTAATCTAATCGAAGAAGTGAAGGTTTTAACTGACCTCTGTGCCTGGCGAAATGTATGTGTATCATTGTTAGAAGCAAACCAATGGTGTTTTGAGCACTCTCTCAAACTACTGAAGGATCAACATGTTCGTGAAGAATGTGCCTTCCTTTTGAGTATGAACAAGCCAGATGGGAGATGTATAGAAGTGGCCTTGTCAGGGTTTGAGAGCATAATATGACACCTTTCTGAAATCTCTACCAGAGTATTAAAGAAAGGTGACTACTTAAGAGTCAATTTCAGGGGGTGAGACACATATTGCCATCAATAGGACTAGGTCATTTGGCCCTGAAGGTGGACTTGGCCCCTTTTCCAAGTGGTCTCCAGTCTTTCAATGAAGAAGTGAGGACCATTCACAAGACATGAAATAGCTAAGTTTGCCAGGGCTGCCAATATATTTCCCTTAGGGTCCAGGAAAGGAACAGGTCATGAACTGTAAGGGTTCTTCCCCATACCTCTTTTCTTCCGCTGCCCGGTGCTGGGGCCGCGATGATATGGGTCTTCTGTGGGAAAAAAAAAATGGGTCTTCTGTGGTTTGAGATGCCATGGTGTCCTCGGGAGCCATCATTGTTTTTCCTCAGCGGGCCTTAGCTCAATCGAGCATGTACAGGATTATGGGGCAAGTTCCTCCTGCATGTCGGTGTCTCTGGGATGTCCCATGCTGGAAGGTTGCTTGCATCAGAATAATTTATGCAAAAATCATGCTCATTCCTGGAATAACCTTCATCTTAGTATGATTATAGATACAGATTGAAGTATAATGTAACCCCCATTGATGATGTTTTTTCTGTCCTTCTGTTCCCAATCCAAGATGGCCGAACCTATTCTTGAAATACATCACATCCTGTTAGGCACTATGAAAAAGAGACTCCAATTTAGTCGTTGTGTTGCAAATGTGCTTCCTTGATTGCTTGCTTACTGGATTTATGGATTCTCTGCCTTATCCAGTTTCTGCTTGGTTTTCCTTGCTCTTCATCTTGCTGTTTGGCCTGGACAGCTGGAAGTGTTTTCTGGTCTCCAGTTTTTTTTCCTTGCTACTGAATATTTTCTGGAGCAACTCTAGACTTCCAGTTACATTCTAGTGTCTGAGTTTGTTTCCAGCGATAGTAGGTTGGACCCATGCACCAAGACGACACTACGCCTGGCGCCAAGAAGACCTGCTCTTGACATCAACCTCATTAGTAGCATCAATGCTGCAGTCCACCTCCTCGCTAGTCAAGTGAGGAGACAAACTATGGCTTTATTGAGAGCTTGGTAGACGGCTCAATGTTCCTCCGCCATGCCTGAACTTAGATATCTGTCAGGGTGGCAATTGACCGCCAGTTGAATTTAGAGTATTGGGGTGCAGACCATCATTGCGAAGGCAGAGTAGCATTTGGTTGTGCACTTCTCAGTCACTGGTTCCACTTTCCTCCATTGGCAGCCATACATCTACTGACGACCACCATATCTAGAGTAATCTGCTACCATGATGCGACGGATGAGATGTTGTGACAGAGGATCGCATGGCCACCAGTAAAACATATGGCAAACGTCCATCAAAATCAAGCAGATGATGTGTCAAGGCAAACCTGATGTACATATACCAATTACCAACACATGCTGCCTTCCCTATAAAACAGGCTCACAAACAAACCAAACCACTTACTACTCACACCACAGTCCTGTGCCTCACAGCAGTAGAAAGTGAGTACAGAAAGATGAGCAGCTCTTACACGAGCGGGAACCTGGGCTCTTAACACAAAACTAAAACAGTGGGACAACTGATCCTTTTTTGAATCAGCAAAGTAATTTTCTGAGTGGTCATTCAATGTGAAAAAGATGCAGAAACAATCAATGTAAGAGACTAACCAATTTAGCCCAATAAGTGTTTTTAGTTTTTCAAGGTGTATGCAATCATTATATAACATTTCTACACAAGATCTATGTACATATGGCCAGTACAAAGTCACACAAAACAGTCAAAAAGCAAATAACAAGAGTGCGCAGTATCCCAGTGTGGAGAAAGCTCATAGAAGTGAGCAGATCGTGATTATATAAACATCTTTCAAGTATGTGTTTTGTGAGGCACAGCATGGTAAAATGTTTAAGTGGAATTATGTCATCCCGCAACAATTAGTGTGCTGTGTTTTTGATGATGTTTTCAACGTGTTTGTAATATGAAGTTCTATTCAGGATAGTTTGATAGTTGGGATCTGGGAGAAGAGCAGTAATCTAATTACTGAGGGAATTACATGACACGGTTGTTGAATGGAGGTAACTCACATACTTGTAATGCACGTGTCACTGTCAATGCACGTGTGGTGCACGACACCACAATGTGAGGAAGGAATAAAGATGAAAAAATAACTATTCACTCGGGTGGAAAGGCAACCCTAAAAATAGTCAGCCATTAGTACAATGACAATAAATTAATCAAGTAGTGGGCAGTTAATCTGCTTAATTGCAGCATTTACCAACCTTGCTGTATGCGAGTTATATTGAGGATAGCTTCATCTCTTTAGTCTAGAATTAGAGGAGAGGAGCCAGAGCACAATGCCTCCCTCCACTAGTCAGGATGGAGCCACTAGGTCACGTTCACAAGGGATAAAATGACCCAGTAACACCGGCAGACGCATTCTATCTTACCGTGGTAGGAATGTCGTCTGGTTCCCTCCATGCACCTGCACTTCTTCGATGGTTACAATCATCATGTCTCACGAGGGCCACAGATCCCGCTGCGGTAGGATGACCGCCCTCCAATGCGTATCACGTCACTAGCCATTATACAATCAGGAGCTATGCTATTCAGCCTGGTGCACAACAGCTCAGGCCAATGAAGATTGTAGGCATAAAATGTAATTTTATTGGCTGTAGAGATCCCCAACCGTATCTGTCACTGTCAGTTGAGTGCGCGGCTTTCCAACTACTGGAAATGAGCTACCCGCCCACCAGGCAGAGATGATGCGTGCTAACTTTGTGCACTTGCAGTAATGCGGGAAATACACCTAAGAAGGGTTAGTATAACGCCAGATGTGTGACACTTGGTAGGGCTGTTGACAATCACGTCTCACGCTGGCCGCATCAGTCCGGTGTGCAAAGTTGCGTACTGTCACTGTCTGAAAAGCAAATGAATGAGCGGTTAAACTTTCTAGAGTGGGAGAAAAGAGCTAGTGCACATTCGCTGCTCCTGCCGGCCACAACAGGTGGTGCGCAGTGTAGGCGGTGCAGCGTATCATCACTCTCAGTTAGCTCAGATTCTCTAGTGTGTGACACGAGGATGGGATGACAAGATAAACAAATATGGCCACGTCTCCAAAACGAGGTTAGAAACACAGGATAGAAACGCATAAATGCAAGAAGATTATTTTGTATTTTCTATTGAAGACATACCAATGCAACAAGTAACAAAGGATCAGGAAACAATGGTTTTTTGTAATAAGGAAATAAAAGGGAAAAGAATGAACCCCAATATGAAGGATGAAATGGAAAAAGACTATTCGGAGAGACATTCTGTGAGTGCAAAATGGCAACCCATGCATGTAAGTGTAGTAAAACAATTGATAACATACTCTTGTGAATGTAAAATACCTTTTAAAAAAAATTAAAACAGCATGTACATTTTGCACAAGGTACTCAATTGCACAAAAGTAATATTTTGGTTTAGACAGTACGATCTAAACAGGCATATGGTTCCCAAGGGATCAAAAGGGAGAAGAAAACCAATAGCAAGGTCCATTAGTTACATGAGGAAATATAATTTCTTCACTTTTTCATGGAATTCACTCCTCTAGAAATAGAAACACAGCTTTTGATCCATTTACATTTCAGAAGTTGTAGAATGGCGCATATGTTACCACCTTTCTTTGGTATCGATGCTTGCTCAATACCCAGCTACCTTTTATCGTCAGCACTATGGTTGTGCTCTGTAAAGCATGCCATTAGAGGGGCATTGGGAACTTTGAATTTTATCCTACTTCTATGTTGTCCAAAGTGTTTCTTGACTTGCGGAGTTGTATGCCCTATATAAATCAAATCACATGGGCACCAAATTCAATAGACCACCTTTAATGAATTACAATTTGAAGAAGATTTATGTCCCATTGAAATGTGCCATGTCTGAACTTGTTTGTAGTAAATGTACATGTAATACAACTTGAGCATTTAAAGTGACCAACTTCTGCTGTTAGTACTGGTTCTCAAACCCGAAGAAACAGTTCGAGTATTGACTTGAAAGCCCTAAAAAAAAACTCAAAATTTGACAGTTACCCTTTACCAAGAAATGACGAATTCATCATCATCATCATCAGCATTTGTAAAGCGCCTGGTTACACCAACGGTGTGTCCCGCGCTGAGCAGAATCTCAGAAATGACACGAGATAGGTAGGTGAGCCTTAGCTGTCATGTTTCAAGGTCTATTCTGGTTTATAGGTGGGAAAAAGCCAAGTTTTCAGCCTTTTCCTAAAGGCAGCTTCACATGGCTCTTTCCTCAAATCCATTGGTAGTAAATTCCAATGTTTTGCTGCCAAGTATCTGAAAGAGCAGCCTCCTAGCCTGGCCTTCCTAAATCTGGGTACTATTACTAATGCCTTGCCTTCCGATCTTAGGCTTCTATTGGGGGTGTAGGGTGTAATCATGTTCTGTAGATAACTTGGGCCTTTATTTGCTAGGATACGATGGCAGATGCACATTGCCTTGAACAGGATCCTTTTGCCCACCGGTAACCAATGCAATTTGGCCAGGGCCTTTGTGATGGACGATCTTCTAGGTAGATTCAGCACTAGCCGGGCAGCGGCATTTTGGACTGATTGCAGCTTCATCAGCCTTTTTTTAGCTGAACAATTAGGAGATTCACAGGATATCACCACTATCGACCTCACTAAAGGGTATTGGCAGATTCCAGTATGTCCTGAGGGCAAAGAGAAAACAGTACATACTACCTCTTATAGCTGAGTGATATATGTCAAGATGGCATGTTCCACGTGTCTAATACTTGGCACTTACAAGGATCATCAGAATACATAAGTGCTCGTGCTGAGCTTGTGTTTGTTTTTAAACTTTTTGTTACAGCAGTGTTTCTGCCCATTGTCATCCAGTGATCATGTATTGTTTAAACATATTTTGTTGCATGGTCAGGCCACAATACACTGTGCCAAAGTCAATGCTGTGATAAACGCAGTTCAAATACTACCAGACATCTATGACACGTTTAATTTTTTTGTACTGACAACCAGACTATTAATATCTCAAGATGATGTTGCATAGCTGGATAACATCGACGTTTTGTAACATTTAAGCAGCAATTGATAGTCAGATGTTACATAATGTGCAAATTACTATCAAGCAATGCGTAACATTTCAACATTTGCCTTGTTTGATTTGTCAGTTCAACTATGGTTGCTTGGTAAGCAATGTTTAGCAAGCAACAATGTCTCAACGGGTATTATTAAAGGACAATTTTCTTTAAAGAAAGCATGCACAAAAAAGGTGCTCGCCATACAGTGCAGCCACCGCAATATGCGGTAAACTGTAGTAAGATACACACGATGTTTGCATGAAGTTAAGAATGACTTTTGAAACATTCAAAACCTGCTGACATTTTATCAGCACAGTTACATTTGAGCTTACTATTTCTCACTATTTTGCAGGCACATCGTTAAGTATATCTGGCGCCTTCAGCGTACTAGAACATTACGTTTTTCCCTAGTGGAAAGAATCAAAAGGTATTACCGGTGTACAACATTCACATAATTTTTACCACTATGTCCACTGAGAAACCTTTTAATGAAAGTCAATTTTCATACCGGTCATTTCGTAGGTCGTGTCCTTGAACTATACACTCACGAGGACCTATATACACCTCGATTACCTCGAGTAAGTTGTTGTTTTTCAATTTTTCCAATTCAATCTTGGTTTTCTATTCAGTTCTCTTCACCATCAGCATGCTGGAACGTCATATCAATCACGGTGAACTTTACTTTTCATTTTCATGTTTCTTACATCCAGGCACTATTTATGCTTTAGCATTCCCTGCACTTGTCAGGTGATGGTATTAAACCCTATTTTCTCTCACATTTTCATGTGTTTTAGACTAACAACCCCCTAAATGTCGCTCAACACATACTGCATTTGGTGACAGCATCATGCTTTATTTGTGCTCGACGGGCAAAGGGACTGTTCAAGTGGTTTGCTAAAGTTGTCAAAGCAATTGGGAATGTTATAACCTTTTTGGCAAACATTCCTCACCTGCATATCGTTGAATAATTGAACAAAAACATTTGTTTATTATTTTCTTACAGAGGCCCCTACCATTCTCAGCTAGGGAAGCTAATAAAGTGTATTCTTTTCCACTAGCCAGGGAATTTTTAAACCATCACATATATTTATATTTCACGATCCCACGCACTACACATATACACTAATCACTAAAGTAAGTGCTCCCGCGTCCACGTAGGTAGTAGCACGCCCCGTCCCGTAGAGGGGCGGGAAGACCCCAATGATGAAGCATGACACTCAATCAGGTTTCAGTGTGTGAGGGGTATTTTACAACTTTTTGAACACTGTCCTTCCTACAAACATGAGAAGGTATTCCTTTTTTCTAATCACCACCGTTTTTTTAAAAAGCCCGAGAGATCACATTCAGCATAAAGAAAATAACTACTTTAGTATGAACTTGGCTTTTTCAATCTGTTTTCCTAAAATCTACATTGTCTGTATGAAGGCGCCCCTATACCCCTCGTGACATCTCATGGAGAGGACACATTAATATACGAATGTATGTAAATATAAACATCTTTAACGGCACGTCTCTCTGAGAGCTTGGATTTTGAATCCCATGTTTAACTGCATGCTAGGGGAGCACTTATTTATAAGTGAGTGAATGCACATACATGCTGAAAACTTACCATTCTAAAGCGCTAGGCAAGAAAAACGAAGGCACATGCGTTTTTCACAGAACTAGGACAATTCTAAATTATTTTACTTTTGTAAATATGAATGTTTGAATGTATGAATGTTTAAAAACAGTGTATGAATGAATGAATGCTTTAAAATAAAAAACATTAAAAAACTTTTTTACCACCCATCTGGATGTTTGAAAGTTCTGAATGTATGTAAAACTGGGTACTAATACTATCAGGAGTGTTGTTAGCAATTGATATATGAGTAAAAAACACCCATATCAGGGTGAGAAAAATATATCACAGTGATGATAAGTTTTTTTCCTTTACACATGATGGTGATGTGAATATACAAAGTGATAAATGATACAAGCAACTATTTATCCACCTTGTTCTCTTTTTCATAGGATATACTAATGATATAATTTTCAAATGCGCAATTGGGGCGCAGAGAAGAGTACTTGTGATCAGTAGGCCTATGTACATTTATACAGCCCAGTGAGGCGTTATAGGGATCGTTTCGGTCCTGAAGAAGAAAGCCTAGGGGATGGCTTCTGAAACATGTCGACCTTGTAGAAAGTGACCCATTATAGTACACCATCTACTTTTTTCCCCCCCTTTTTTTTACCATTCTCAGCTAGGGAAGCTAATAAAGTGTATTCTTTTCCACTAGCCAGGGAATTTTTAAACCATCACATATATTTATATTTCATGATCCCACGCACTACACATATACACTAATCACTAAAGTAAGTGCTCCCGCGTCCACGTAGGTAGTAGCACGCCCCGTCCCGTAGAGGGGCGGGAAGACCCCAATGATGAAGCATGACACTGAATTAGGTTTCAGTGTGTGAGGGGTATTTTACAACTTTTTGAACACTGTCCTTCCTACAAACATGAGAAGGTATTCCTTTTTTCTAATCACCACCGTTTTTTAAAAACACAGCAAGTAAGATTAAGCATACACTTACGTGCGTTTATATGTTTTTATAGTAGAATCTCTTTGTTGAATTGCGATACTGAGAGGAGGACGATTCTACCTTTTTCCTCTTCACTCCCCCTCATGATATTTTTGTTCATATCTAGGTAAAGGGCAGTCCCTATGAACCGTTATGTATGAAATGTAGGGAAGGATATAGGTGAAAGGTTGCAGTGTTACCTGCACCTATATAGGGTACCTATATGGAATATAACACCCACTACTCTTCCGACTGGACGACATATGTAACTTATAAGTGTATTACCATTCTAACTAGACATTGGTACGCACTAAAGTAAAAACATTTCTTTTGCTAAAATGTTTAAAAACGTCTAAAAAACCTTAAAATGTGTAACGAGAAAAATGCTTGCAAAAAGTATAGCTCTAAAAATGTCCGCAGTTATAGTCCGAAACACTATAAGCCTTAGAAAGCCATTCATGCCCAAATAAATGAAAAGGAATGTCAATTTTGTATCTGAGTTCCAAATTGAGCTTGTTATTAAAAAGGTCGAATTTTTATCCAGCACACGACGAGCCAAAATGAGTCAAAATGTTTATGTGTCCTGGCTGGTAGACGCAACATTTCCGTTGCTTGCTTCCGCAGTAGACAGCCCCTGTAACACCTCGCAAAGAATGTTAATTGAGCGCAGATGATCTTCTGCGCTGTCCGCAGCCGGCGCTGGGGCAGCCTGTGCGCCGTCCAAAGCCTGGGTGCCAGTGGAGGAGCCGGTGTTCATACCAACAAGTGTAGTTACAACCTGTGGTGGCTCAAGGAATGCCGCCAACAACATTGGAATGCGCTGAGGACACTGCAGAGCATGGGCCGTTGTCGGGTCCAGTAGAGCATTCACGTCCGGTTGCGCACATGATAGGAGTGTCAAACAAAGGTCTAACACGCATTCTCATCCGCAAAACAGGCATCGGAGGACAGGTAAGATGCAGTCCATCCAGACTGGTCGAAATGACAGGAACCAAGACGCACTTAGTTCTCTCAGGCGAGGCGTGCTTAGGTGTTGTACCATTCAGTCACGGTATTTCCACTCCAGGAGCGCTCTTTCCATCTCCTTGGTGACTGGGACGTCCATTGCGTAGCAGAAAAATAACAATCAGGATACCTGCTATTAGAAACAGGGTCAGGGGAAGTCCTCCAAAGATGCTTCCGAATACGGAGTGTATGAAGTTTGGTATAACTCCAAGTACCGTCTGAAAGGTGCTTAGAAGTCCAGAACCTATGGTCTTAAATAGGTGGACAATGCCAGTCGTATCAGACATGTTAAAAAAACGATTCATCATTTCTACGAAATGGAAAGGGCAGTTAGTATTAATAAGCGCCTGTATCTCAGCTGAAGACCTTGCGATCTGGAGATCAAAAGTCTCTCAAGCGGAGGTTAAGGGAACAGACTTCTGTAGAAGCATGGCTTTCATTCTGCTTAGAGTATCAAACCATATTAAGGAAACATTCAGTGAAGGCCATAATGGCACCTCCCTGACTGTATGTGTCGGTGGAAACAATACTTGCATACAACAAGTAACCCTGGAGATCACGGTTACCAGATATGCGATGCCCGGGAGCATGCCACAGCAGCCTTGACTGTTCAGCATCAAGTAACTCCCATTTGAAAGTAGCCTGAATGCTTGAGCTGGGGCACCCTTCAAATGACAGGACAGGTTTGCTACAGAACCATTACAAGCTCCGTGCAACATTATATCCTGGCATATGAGTGACCCACTTAAAGCGCTCTCACAGTTTGTACCACTGAGAAACACTTCTCGATCCACACTCCGGCATCGAAATCTGTATGGTAATTCCCAAGATTCCTTAATGTACTCCTTACCCATTTTTTCATATTTGTCTGCCTGCTTTTGTTCGAGGCAATATTGAAATTGAAAAGTAGTGACCGGTAGAGTTATGTGGCCATGGATTAGCCATTCTGTAGACGGCGATTCCGCCACTGTAAATGGTAATCTATCCAGTTTTTCGATACGCAGCATTGTATATTTTGCTCCCCTCTGTGCCATTTCTATCTGTTTATCTGTTACATTGAAATTCAGAAAACAGAGACGTACTGTTGATAAAACGCCAAGGCACGTAGCCTGCACGCAAAGATTGCAGCGTCCAGCTCAATAACATTATAGAACGTAACTGAGATTGCCCGTGTTGTAATATGGCCAAATCTTGTTCTAGAATGTCTCTCGCAGAAGATACAATGTTGCCTAAGGAATATATCCTGGAGGTCAATGTTGTTAACCCATTGTCTACCACTGCTAGAGATTTGTCTAAGTTCATATGGTCTATTTCCCGTATTCTTTCTGCGGCCTCTTGTTGGGATATTTTCCAATTTTCATTGTAGGCAGCATAAATGCCAGCGTATATGAAGGGTTTTTGGCGTGGTTTCCTGGGACCTAGTAAAAAATCCCTAAGATCCATGTCTTGTGTGAGTAAGGATAAGTGTTGTTTCACCTCTGTGAGTGTTGAGGTTTCTAGCCAATTAAGGCACAACTTCCCAACACTGTATGACACCACTACCCCTGGATGTTGTCTCTGTACATAGCGCGGATCTGGCCTATGGATTGTAAACCCTTCGGTTTTACCCATGAATCTTTCCTGACAACCATTTGTGTCTGTGGGCCAAATCAACCATTTCTTCCAATCGGGGTCTGATCTATTGTATTGTATGATGTCATCTAATGTAATCCCTGTTTGTGATGTTTCGTTTCCCTCGGTGTTCGATGGAGTCGGCACTCGAGGTGTGTTCAAGTCTTTGTTCTTGGCTAGTCCAAGGCAAGACGTCTGTTGCACTGTCTCGTTCAAAAACATGATCTGTTGAGGGATGAGACATGCTCTAAACAAAGCTTCTAACCCCTGCACCTGCCATTTTCTAGTACCCCAGACTGATTTTAAGTCTATGGTGTCTTTCCATAAGTCGTAACCTTGTTCGGACAACTGGGCAATAAAGGATGCAGAGTAAATCTGTTTGGTGTTCGTTAACATATTTTTCTGTGCTGATGTTGGTGCAACCTTATAATAATATGAGGCTGTGTCAGACATATTAAACCCTGAAAAAGATGGAAACTTCTGTGCAAACGTTTTTGAACTGCCTTTCGGCGGTGTTGGACAATGTTCCCACTAGTGGTATGTGAACACATTTCTAGGATTTGCAAATTTATGCAGAAAATGATGACCATAATGCTGATAACAATACATTGATTCAAAATCTGACGTGTCTTCCAATGTTTCACTATTAGAAAACGCAGCAGATTTTTCCAAATCAGACAACATGTTATTAACAGTTTCAAAATCCCAATCATCGGAAAATGTACTTGAGGTAATGATATCACTCAATGATATTTTAAATAAATGAGGAATTTTTAAAATTTCAGTCGGACCAAATATATCGAAATCAACCTGGTCCCACACTATACCATCAGGTATAGGAACTGCTGTAATGTTCACTGATGACAAGTCTCTTTGTTCTCGATGAGATGATTGGTGTGGTTTTAAAAGTAAGTTCACTTCTTGGGCAGCAGAGCTTTGCCGAATGTATTTCCCATTAATATGCATACTAAAAACTATTACCAAGCCTACCCAGAATAGAAAGAAAAGTATCCCGGTGCTTATCCATAGTTCTACCCAGGGTGACACCAGGTAAGTCTTTTTAAGAAAGTTCATAAAGTCTTTTATTTGTTGTTTGCGTGATTTCTGGGCTGGCGTCGTTTCAGGTTCACTTGGATCCAAAGAAAACGTATCAAAGTTCATGAAGTAGCCAGAAGCAGTTCGATCAATTGTTGGAATTGCATCAGGATTTGTAGAAATCGTTCTTTGCTCTTGTCGAGGTATGTTGACGTAGACTTCTGTATTTGGTCGAATAGCAACTTGTGCGTTGTTTTGAGTTTGATTTTGAATTTGAACTTCAGGTTCAAGAGGAACTAGTTCCATAGCATTGTTGCTTAGTCCTTCATTCCGTGTTGGAGGCTCTTCGAAACGTGATGAGTCTTTCTGTTTGAACTTCTTGTATTGTAGCGCGAGGAGGGAGTCTGCTACTTTGGAGTCCACGTGGCCTACTGCTCAGTATCGGCCACATAGTGTGGTTTCATTAGGTCAATTGAGACAAATCTTTTCTCCTTTTTACTGGCAAGAGGCGGTAGAAGTGCAGTTCTTGTTCCTTCAATTGCTAGGACCGGTACAGGCTTTCTGTAGGATGGCCCAAATTCTTTCTTGTCCACTATTTTCTCTCTGACCAGATCCCCGACTTTAGGGATCCAGACAGGTCTTGCCGTGACTGATTTGACTTCCCTGGTGGCGGTCTGTTTCAGGTGCACATTACTTTGTTGTGTCCTGGATTCATTTAGATCCTCTAAAACAGCCAAACGATCATGGATGTCAAAAGGTTTTTCATCCGCCACTGCGCCTTCACAATCAAGATCAGGCACCCACATTCTTGTCCCAAATAGGACCTCATATGGAGTGACACCCCCTAGAGAACTTCTTGGCATATTGTTAAGGGCACGCTGAACTCCATACAGATGTTTTACCCAACTTTCACCCGTGCCTAATACTCTAGCTGTTAAAGATTGCTTTAAGTCTCGGTTTTTTCTCTCCACTACCGAATTTCCCTAGGAATGGTACGGAGATGAGTACCGCAATGCTACACCCAAACTTCCCATTGCCTCCTTGTAAGCTCGAGAGCTAAACGCAGGGCCCTGGTCAGAATGTAGTGTGCCAATTGCGTATGTCCCTATGAAGACTCGTAAATCTTTTATAACAGTTCGAGCGTCAGCTGAGCGCTGGGGCCACACCCATATGAATCTCGAGCAGGAATCCACTGCAAACATGATATATCTTTTAGCCCCTTCACATTTTAAGGGGCCGCAGTGGTCCAGGTAAGTGCACGCGAATGGTCAGTCTGATGCTGTCTAATAATGGGACCTGTGCTGGGCGAGCTACGGTGGCTCCATTTATCTGTTGACAGATATCGCAGTTTAAGACGAAGTCTTTGGTCTGCTTTGTTAATCCTGGCCACCAATAGCTTTGTTTCAGAAAAGAAACTGTTGCCGCAGCTCCTGCATGTACAGAACCCCAACCCTTTGTGTGCTGCTTGTATTAAACCTAACCTACGATCCATGTTTGGAATTACTCTATCCCCCACTCCAGGAATCTGAGCAAATGGAATGTTATTGGCATCTAACTTGTAGGAGTACTTGAGTGGAAACCTTTTTGGTACTGCTCCGCTGTTTTTGCGGGTTGCATTAATAGCTACCATAATCTCACCGTCTATTCTCGTTTTAGAGTGAGTGATTGCAGCTACGGAAGCCGTGCGTACAGCCCCCTTTGCGGCTTCATCAGCCAATGAATTCCCTTCAACGTGAACGCCATCACGCTGATGACTCAGTGTGTGTATCATGTGAGTCCTTGGTAGTTTGGATTTCAACCTCACTACCTGTTCCCATAGCATTTTATGCTTAATTGTGCCACCTTTTGCGTCTTTGAACCCGTTTTGAGCCCAGTACTGCAAATATTCATTGTAAGACTGCACACAGTAAAAGGAATCGCACACAATTAGTGTGGGGAATTCTCGATCTGTATTTACTAGTGCCAGTATCAGCGCTTTTAATTCTGCCAACTGTGCCGTGCAGTCTCCTAGAGACTGCGTCTTTGTGCATCTCGGGTGGAACTTTCTATCCCGCATGCGACCTTTAACGATTGCACATGCTGCGCTATATTGTTGCTTACTTCCTAAGGCCGGTTGAACACATCCGTCAGTATAAATAATATATTCATACTGATCCAGAAGCATTATTTCGTGTGGTAGAGGATATTCTTGTTCGTATTGCAGGAATACTTGTGTCTTTTAATTTGGGTCGTACCTGTATTCTACATCTGTTGCAGTGAGAGAATTAGCCCATTGTATCCATCTTGGATGTAAAGCTTTAGCGTTGGGAAAGCTTGCCTTTGTCGCAGCCTCTAAGGCTGGAACTGGAGTAACTACTATTATTCGTTTCCCCTGAGCCAGTGCTCGTTCTCTCACTACAGCAGTCTGTACCGCTGTCAGAATCTTTTCAGTGGATGCGAAGCGCATCTCAGCATTTGTGTACAAATGTGACTTGTATGCAATTGGTACTGTCTCACCTTCATTATATGTTAGATAGGTGTACCCTGATTGACCCGCGATTATACGGATCACCAGGTTGCGTACGTTTACGCGTGTCTGTAAATGTTTGGAAGCTAGCATGTCAGCTTTTAAGGAACGAAATGTATCTGTGTGTTCCTGTGTCCAGTTTCTGGCTGAGAAATCAGGTTTAATTAAGCCGTAGAAAGGTTTTACTCTTTCTGCGTAATCCAAAATGTATGTTCGACCAAAATTTAGGAATCCCAGTATTGATTGTAAATTTTTCAATGGTTTTGGAGGTTGGAGCAGCGCGCATTTTTCTAAAAAAGTAGCTGTTAGGCTCTTTCCTTTACTTGAAAGCTCGTATCCTAAAAACAGGACACTGAGGTGGGCAATTTTTGAAAGTTAAATTTGTAGCCCTCTGATGCAAATACCAAAATTATGGTATTCACTCTGTTCAAGTGTTCCTCCAGGTCATCGTCCGTCAGATAAATATCATCCACATAGGACAATGCCTCTTCATCCAAATTTTGAAGTAACTCTGTTACCCTGGCCGAAAATAACCCCGGGCTGTTCTTATGCCCCTGGGGGAGTCGATAAAATTGATGCTGGGTCCCTAGCGCTGAGAAGGCTGTTAGATGCCTGCTTTCAGGCGCTATATTCTGGCAGAAGAATCCATTTGAGATATCAAGTGTCGTTTTATATTTTTTCCACACAATGTTATTCATTAATGCGGCACTGTGTGCATTTTGGACTGCAAATGTCTTAGTGCAAGTGTTTAAGTGTTTGTAATCTAAAACTAGACGATATGTATTGTCAGGTTTCATGACAGGAAACAAAGGATTGTTCATTGGTGAGGTGCAATTTTCGATCACCCCTTTGTATTCAAGTTGATCTAAGATCTCCCTGACCTGTTTTTTAGCTTCTTGCTTTATTCGATACTGCCTCTGTGCAGTTGGAGTATTTTTTATAGGAATTATGTGGTGGGTGGAATCCTCATCCCATCCAACATGGTTTTTGTATAATGCCGGAGCCTGGGCTACTGCCCACTCCTGCGCATATGTGTGTTGCAAATGCCTGGGAATATCATCTGCGAATGCCGGCATAATTACTGTTTCTCCTTTAGGACAGTCCATGACGAATGCTGGCGGCCAATCTTGTTCAGCTAACAAAATGTCATAGCCAAACGTTAGGTTCTCCCAAAAGAGACCTCTCACTTTCCTACTCTTGTCCCCCTCCATTTGGAGCGTTATTTCATATACTTTATGTGGGACACTTACCCTAGTATCGGGTGTTTCTACCGTGATATACTCATTCAAGTCCGCTGTCACCAGAAATTCCATCAGGTTCTGGCGAGCTATTGTTATTTCTGCCGCACTGTCTAGCATCGTCAGAGCCCATTCCCCATTCAGTAGTCGAGTCCTCAGAATTCTGGGCATGTCTGATCTTTAGACCTGCAACTTTCTTCTTTTTGAACTGTGGCTTTTGCTTTGGCTTTTCTTCTTTCTTAGAAGTGTAATCCTGAGCGTGCTGCTTGTCTCTGGACTTTGTACGCTCTTCTTGTCTTTCTGACCATCCTTCCCCCTCGGAGTTTTTCGATGAACCCTGAAAGGAACGAGAGGAACGTGTATCAGTATCCTAATACCTGTCAGGTTTCCTAATGTTATCCCTATTCCTGAGATTATACCTCTTTTCGGAGGGCTCCTGTGGAGGAGATCTACTTCGTGATTGAGATCTATTTCCTTTAAAGTTTTGTTGTTTTTTATTATCCAACTTCTTTTTAGAAGAGGCAGGTGTCTGCTTGGAAGTGTCCTTCTCAGGACTGCCCATCAGTTGTGGTTTTAAAGCTTTCCCACCCAAACTGTGTCTACCTAATTCTGCACATGCAGTTTCAAATATTTTGGGTAGTTCGTGTTCCTGTTCTAAAGGATCGAACTCCCTCAGGCGTTGGTGGATGGCCACTGAAGCTGCTTCCCCCTTAATGTTAGCTAGTATTATGGCTGATACCTGGGCATAGTTACCTAGTAACTTCATCCCTAAGTTTAGGGCAGGTTCTGCTCCGTACTCATTTTGTATCTGTCTTAATACGTCTGGTACCACTGCTAACGAAGGAATACCATGAGTTCTGGTATAAATGGCAGTAAAGACTGTACCCCAAGTGGTACAATCTTCTACTTGTGGTGTTATCCCCATGGGCAAGCAGATTGTTAGCATTCTGTGTTTTTCATACGGGGTAGTATTCGGGAATACTGCCTCGAGCTGTGTGATTTTCTGAGCTACCCAGAATGGCATTTGTTCGTGTTTAGAGGGCATTTTACCCATCACTGCGTGTAATGTTTGTGGTGTGATTTTTGTTGCTGTACCCTGTACTTGAGTTCCATTAGTTGCAACTATTGCTGGTTCGACAGTGAATTTCCTCATGACGAATTGCGTCATGTTCCTATAGATTTTAATTAAATCTTTGTGTTGTATGAATAAGTCTCCTGGTGGCATTGTGTCAATGTCACGATGTGGTGTGTAGGCCGCTAATATCGGCCTTGTTGCCCCTTCTCCTCCGGGCGGGCCTAATCTTACTCTTCTTCTTATGTGTGGTAGGGCGCCTTTAAACCAGTATAAGTGTTCCTGGTATGTGAGTGGAACCTCTATGTCCTCGAACGGACAATATTCCACTGGTGCTTCTCCTTCTGTGTAAGAGTGAAATGTCTGAGTTCTTGCATTTGCTGCTGGGAATGTAACCCATGAATAAAATACCTCTGTTTTATTTGATTCGTGTGCCTCAATCACGAAAACTACTAAGCCACCCCAAGCTGATAAACCATTTTCTAACAGTTTTAGGGTGATTGTATGTCTGAATTTTTTTGCAATCGGAATTGCGTCTTCATCTTCTCCTCCTGAGAGGTGTAGTTCTACTACTACGTTATCTTTTGTTTCAGTCATTTTTGTAAAGAAGAAGTTTGTTCAAGGGAACTAAGATAAGGTTTTTATGCACAACTTTTAGGAACACTGTGTCCTTCAAGCTTGATTAACCAACAGCCAATAAATAGGATTTCTCGCCTACTCAGCTGTGGCGGAGTTTGTGCCCACCCACTCCAGACGTCTATGGTGTTTTGTGAGTAGGGGTCTCTGAGAATAGCACGACTGAACTACTCAGATTCTACTGTTAAATAAGTACCCAACCAACGTTGGGCGCCATGTCGTGTAGTTCCTATATATCCTATACAGGATCTGCGCGTTCGGATAACATAAACTGTGGGTTTGGTGGCGGACGGATTCCGTGCACCCCCACCGGATACGTTACTCTGTTTGTATTAGCTAGCTCACAGTGCCACTAGATTCTCCTCTTATCGGGGAGAGAATAGTTCTTGGCAACCTCAGAACATGACAACCCTGATCCCCCAGGATCGTGGAAACAATATACTACCTTTCGCTCAGTCACTCGTGCTCACTTAGTTTGTGTCAGAGAGATACACAGAATAAACAGTCTGGGCGTTTCAATAAGTATTTATTGAACAGTTGTTATTCCAGTGTGAAATAGATGAGCTGCAACAACCATTAGACAGTAGCAGAGGTATATGATTAGCAATATTATGAAAGTAAAAGGATGGTATAGCTCTACCATCTTGCAGGAATCATAAATATATATAAGAACATAAAACACATGATAAAAGGTGCGTACTCCTACGATGTCGCCCTAACTAGATGTACCTAAATGTACCTAGCATCTATGTAGGTGTTATCCCTCTAGGATATAGTCCACCCCATTACCTGAGAGTTAGAGAATGTGGGACCCCGTCCTGGTTTCGAGTTGGACACCCCGCAAGGGATGTTAGACCACTGCTAGCTGGAGCGTCTGGATGCAGGAACCTCAGCGTCTCTGGTCAGTGTGTCAGCCGGGAAGTCACAGTCTCCTCTGTCTGTCTAAGCAAGACATGATGTATATATACCCATAGGTCTCCCCAGGGGTCCTACCTTGCTGCGTTACTGTGTCGGCCTAAAGGATGACGTCAGGCATGAACTTTAACATAGATATTATACAGGAGATGTGAGTCCTGCTGTGAGTCCTGCTGTGCTTCCAAAAAGCCTCATGCATAATGTATGAGTACTGAACCAGGGAAAAACCCGCGTTCTGAATGCAGTGTCATATCTAGGTAAAAGGTCAGTCCCTATGAACTGTTATGTATGAAATGTAGGGAAGGATATAGGTGAAAGGTTGCAGTGTTACCTGCACCTATATAGGGTACCTATATGGAATATAACACCCACTCCTCTTCCGACTGAAACAACATATGTAACTTATAAGTGTATTACCATTGTAACTAGACATTGAGTACGCACTAAAGTAAAAACATTTCTTTTGCTAAAATGTTTAAAAACGTCTAAAAAAGTCTAAAAAACCTTAAAATGTGTAACGAGAAAAATGCTTGCAAAACTATAGCTCTAAAAATGTCCGCAGTTATAGTCCGAAACACTATAAGCCTTAGAAAGCCATTCATGCCCAAATAAATGAAAAGGAATGTCAATTTTGTATCTGAGTTCCAAATTGAGCTTGTTATTAAAAAGGGCGAATTTTTATCCAGCATACGACGAGCCAAAATGAGTCAAAATGTTTATGTGTCCTGGCTGGTAGATGCAACATTTCCGTTGCTTGCATCCGCAGTAGACGGCCCCTGTAACACCTCGCAAAGAATGTCAATTGAGCACAGATGATCTTCTGCCCTGTCCGCAGCCGGCACTGGGGCAGCCTGTGCACCGTCCAAAGCCTGGGTGCCAGTGGAGGAGCCGGTGTTCATACCAACAGGTGTAGTTACAACCTGTGGTGGCTCAAGGAATGCTGCCAACAACATTGGAATGCGCTGAGGACACTGAAGAACATGGGCCGTTATCGGGTACAGTAGAGCATTCACGTCCGGTTGCGCACATGATGGGAGTGTCAAACAAAGGTCTAACACGCATTCTTCTCCGCAAAACAGGCATCGGAGGACAGGTAAGATGCAGTCCATCCAGACTGGTCGAAATGACAGGAACCAAGACGCACTTAGTTCTCTCAGGCGAGGCGTGCCTAGGTGTTGTACCATTCGGTCATGGTATTTCCGCTCCAGGAGCACTCTTTCCATCTCCTTGGTGACTGGGACATCCATTGCGTAGCAGAAAAATAACAATCAGGATACCTGCTATTAGAAACAGGATCAGGGGAAGTCCTCCAAAGATGCTTCCGAATACAGAGTGTATGAACTTTGGTATAACTCCAAGTACCGTCTGAAAGGTGTTTAGAAGTCCAGAACCTATGGTCTTAAATAGATGGACAATGCCAGTCGTATCAGACATGTTAAAGATACGATTCATCATTTGTACGAAATGGAAAGGGCAGTTAGTATTAATAAGCGCCTGTATCTCAGCTGAAGACCTTGCGATCTGGAGATCAAAAGTCTCTCGAGCGGAGGTTAAGGGCACAGTGTTCTGTAGAAGCATGGCATTCATTCTGCTTAAAGTATCAAACCATATTAAGGAAACATTCAGTGAAGGCCATAACGGAGCCTCCCTGACTGTATGTGTCAGTGGAAACAATACTTGCATACAACAAGTAACCCTGGAGCTCACGGTTACCAGATATGCGATGCACGGGAGCATGCCACAGCAGCCTTGACTGTTTCTGCATCAAGTAACTCCCATTTGAAAGTAGCCTGAATGCTGGAGTAATCACTGCAGTTGGGGCACCCTTCAAATGACAGGACAGGTTTGCTACAGAACCATTACAAGCTCCGTGCAACATTATATCCTGGCATATGAGTGATCCACTTAAAGCGCTCTCACAGTTTGTACCACTGAGAAACACTTCTCGATCCCCACTCCGGCATCGAAATCTGTATGGTAATTCCCAAGATTCCTTAATGTACTCCTTACCCATTTTTTCATATTTGCCTGCCTGCTTTTGTTCGAGGCAATATTGAAATTGAAAAGTAGTGACCGGTAGAGTTATGTGGCCATGGATTAGCCATTCTGTAGACGGCGATTCCGCCACTGTAAATGGTAATCTATCCAGTTTTTCGATACGCAGCATTGTATATTTTGCTCCCCTCTGTGCCATTTCTATCTGTTTATCTGTTAGATTGTTTTCAGAAAACAGAGACGTACTGTTGATAAAACGCCAAGGCACGTAGCCTGCACGCAAAGATTGCAGCGTCCAGCTCAATAACATTATAGAACGTAACTGAGATTGCCCGTGTTGTAATATGGCCAAATCGTGTTCTAGAATGTCTATCGCAGAAGATACAATGTTGCCTAAGGAATATATCCTGGAGGTCAATGTTGTTAACCCATTGTCTACCACTGCTAGAGATTTCTCTAAGTTAATACGGTCTATTTCCCGTATTCTTTCTGCGGCCTCTTGATGGGATATTTTCCAATTTTTATTGTAGGCAGCATAAATGCGAGCATACATGAAGGGTTTTTGGCGTGGTTTCCTGGGACCTAGTAAAAAATCCCTAAGATCCATGTCTTGTGTAAGGATAAGTGTTGTTTCACCTCTGTGAGTGTTGAGGTTTCTAGCCAATTAAGGCACAACTTCCCAACACTGTATGACACCACTACCCCTGGATGTTGTCTCTGTACATAGCGCGGATCTGGCCTATGGATTGTGAACCCTTAGGTTTTGTCCTTGAATGTTTCCTGACAACCATTTGTGTCTGTGGGCCAAATCAACCATTTCTTCTAATTTGGGTCTGATCTATTGTATTGTATGATGTCATCTAATGTAATCCCTGTTTGTGATGTTTCGTTCCCTTGGTGTTCGATGGAGTCGGCACTCGAGGTGTGTTCAAGTCTGTGGTCTTGGCTAGTCCAAGGCAAGACGTCTGTTGCACTGTCTCGTTCAAAAACATGATCTGTTGAGGGATGAGACATGCTCTAAACAAAGCTTCTAACCCCTGCACCTGTCATTCTCTAGTACCCCAGACTGATTTTAAGTCTATGGTGTCTTTCCATAAGTCATAACCTTGTTCGGACAACTGGGCAATAAAGGATGCAGAGTAAATCTGTTTGGTGTTCGTTAACATATTTTTCTGTGCTGATGTTGGTGCAACCTTATAATAATATGAGGCTGGGTCAGACATATTTAACCCTGAAAAAGATGGAAACTTCTGTGCAAACATTTTTGAACTGCCTTTTGGCGGTGTTGGATAATGTTCCCACTGGTGGTATGTGAACACATTTCTAGGATTTGCAGATTTATGCAGAAAATGATGGCCATAATGCTGATAACAATACATTGATTCAAAATCTGACGTGTCTTCCAATGTTTCGCTATTAGAAAACGCAGCAGATTTTTCCAAATCAGACAACATGTTATTAACAGTTTCAAAATCCCAATCATCGGAAAATGTACTTGAGGTAATGATATCACTCAATGATATTTTAAATAAATGAGGAATTTTTAAAATTTCAGTTGGACCAAATATATCGAAATCAACCTTGTCCCACACTATACCAGGTATAGGAACTGCTGTAATGTTCACTGATGACAAGTCTCTTTGTTCTCGATGAGATGATTGGTGTGGTTTTAAAAGTAAGTTCACTTCTTGGGCAGCAGAGCTTTGCCGAATGTATTTCCCATTAATATGCATACTAAAAATTATTACCAAGCCTACCCAGAAAAGAAAGAAAAGTAGACCGGTGCTTATCCATAGTTCTACCCAGGGTGACACCAGGTAAGTCTTTTTAAGAAAGTTCATAAAGTCTTTTATTTGTTGTTTGCGTGATTTCTGGGCTGGCGTCGTTTCAGGTTCACTTGGATCCAAAGAAAACATATCAAAGTTCATGAAGTAGCCAGAAGCAGTTCGATCAATTGTTGGAATTGCATCAGGATTTGTAGAAATCGTTCTTTGCTCTTGTCGAGGTATGTTGACGTAGACATCTGTATTTGGTCGAATAGCAACTTGTGCGTTGTTTTGAGTTTGATTTTGAATTTGAACTTCAGGTTCAAGAGGAACTAGTTCCATAGCATTGCTGCATTCCGTGTTGAAGGCTCTTCGAAACGTGATGAGTCTTTCTGTTTGAACTTCTTGTATTGTAGTGAGAGGAGGGCGTCTGCTACTTTGGAGTCCACATGGCCTACTGCTTAATATCGGCCACATAGTGTGGTTTGATTAGGTCAATTGAGTTAAATCTTTTCTCCTTTTTTCCGGCAAGAGGTGGTAGAAGTACAGTTCTTGTTCCTTCAATTGCTAGGACCGGTACAGGCTTTCTGTAGGATGGCCCAAATTCTTTCTTGTCCGCTATTTTCTCTCTGACCAGATCCCCGACTTTAGGGATCCAGACAGGTCTTGCCGTTACTGATTTGACTTCCCCGGTGGCGGTCTGTTTCAGGTGGACCTTCCTTTGTTGTGTCCTGGATTCATTTAGATCCTGTAAAACAGCCAAACGATCATGGATGTCAAAAGGTTTTTCATCTGCCACTGCACCTTCACAATCAAGATCAGGTACCCACATTCTTGTCCCAAATAGGACCACATATGGAGTGACACACCCTAGAGAACTTCTTGGCATATTGTTAAGGGCACGCTGAACTCCATACAGATGTTTTACCCAACTTTCACCCATGCCTAATACTCTAGCTGTTAAAGATTGCTTTAAGTCTCGTTTTTTTCTCTCCACTACCGAATTTCCCTCGGGATGGTACGGAGATGAGTACCGCAATGCTACACCCAAACTTCCCATTGCCTCCTTGTAAGCCCGAGAGCTAAACGCAGGGCCCTGGTCAGAATGTGGTGTGCTAATTGCGTATGTCCCTATGAAGACTTGCAAATCTTTTATAACAGTTCGAGCGTCAGCCGAGCGCTGGGGCCACACCCATATGAATCTCGAGCAGGAATCCACTGCAACCATGATATATCTTTTAGCCCCTTCACATTTTAAGGGGCAGCAGTGGTCCAGGTAAGTGCACGCGAATGGTCAGTCTGATGCGGTCTAATAATGGGACCTGTGCTGGGCGAGCTACGGCGGCTCCATTTATCTGTTGACAGATATCGCAGTTTAAGACGAAGTATTTGGTCTGCTTTGTTAATCCTGGCCACCAATAGTTTGTTTCAGAAAAGAAACTGTTGCCGCAGCTCCTGCATGTACAGAACCCAACCCTTTGTGTGCTGCTTGTATTAAACCTAACCTACGATCCATGTTTGGAATTACTCTATCCCCCACTCCAGGAATCTGAGCAAATGGAATGTTATTGGCATCTAACTTGTAGGAGTACTTGAGTGGAAACCTTTTTGGTACTGCTCAGCTGTTTTTGCGGGTTGCATTAATAGCTACCATAATCTCACCGTCTATTCTCATTTTAGAGCGAGTGATTGCAGCTACGGAAGCCGTGCGTACAGCCCCTTTGCGGCTTCATCAGCCAATGAATTTCCTTCAACGTGAATGCCATCACGCTGATGACTCAGTGTGTGTATCACGTGAGTCCTTGATAGTTTGGATTTCAACCTCACTACCTGTTCCCATAGCATTTTATGCTTAATTGTGCCACCTTTTGCGTCTTTGAACCTGTTTTGAACCCAGTACTGCAAATATTCATTGTAAGACTGCACACAGTAAAAGGAATCGCACACAATTAGGGTGGGGAATTCTCGATCTGTATTTACTAGTGCCAGTATCAGCGCTTTTAACTCTGCCAACTGTGCCGTGCAGTCTCCTAGAGACTGCGTCTTTGTGCATCTCGGGTGGAACTTTCTATCCCGCATGCGACCTTTAACGATTGCACATGCTGCGCTATATTGTTGCTTACTTCCTAAGGCCGGTTGAGCAGATCCGTCAGTCTAAATCATGTATTCATACTGATCCAGAGGCATTATTTCATTTGGTAGAGGATATTCTTGTTCGTATTGCAGGAATGCTTGTGTCTTTAAATTTGGGTCGTATCAGTATTCTACATATGTTGCAGTGAGAGAATTAGCCCATTGTATCCATCTTGGATGTAATGCTTTAGCGTTGGGAACGCTTGCCTTTGTCGCAGCCTCTAAGGCTGGAACTGGAGTAACTACTATTATTCGTTTCCCCTGAGCCAGTGCTCGTTCTCTCACTACAGCAGTCTGTACCGCTGTCAGAATCTTTTCAGTGGATGCGAAGCGCATCTCAGCATTTGTGTACAAATGTGACTTGTATCCAATTGGTACTGTCTCACCTTCATTATATGTTAGATAGGTGTACCCTGATTGACCCGCGATTATACGGATCACCAGGTTGCGTACGTTTACGCGTGTCTGTAAATGTTTGGAAGCTATCATGTCAGCTTGTAAGAAACAAAATGTTTCTGTGTGTTCCTGTGTCCAATTTCTAGCTCAGAAATCAGGTTTAATTATGTCGTAGAAAGGTTTCACTCTTTCTGCGTAATCCAAAATGTATGTTCGACCAAAATTTAGGAATCCCAGTATTGATTGTACATTTTTCAATGGTTTTGGAGGTTGGAGCAGCGTGCATTTAAAAAAAAAAATCGCTGCCAGGCTCTTTCCTTTACTTGAAAGCTCGTATCCTAAAAACAGGACACTGAGGTGGGCAATTTTTGATTTTTGAAAGGTAAATTTGTAGCCCTCAGATGCAAATCCCAAAATTATGGTATTCACTCTGTTCAGGTGTTCCCCCAGGTCATCGTCCGTCAGATAAATATCATCCACACAGGACAATGCCTCTTCATCCAAATTTTGAAGTAACTCTATTACCCTGGCCGAAAATGACCCCGGGCTGTTCTTATACCCCTGGGGGAGTCAACAAAATTGGCCCTGGGTCCCTAGCGCTGAGAAGGCTGTTAGATGCCTGCTTTCAGGTGCTATATTCTGGCAGAAGAATCCATTTGAGATATCAAGTGTCGTTTTATATTTTTTCCGCACAATGTTATTCATTAATGCTGCACTGTGTGCATTTTGGACTGCAAATGTCTTAGTGCAAGTGTTTAAGTGTCTGTAATCTAAAACTAGACGATATGTATTGTCAGGTTTCATGACAGGAAACAAAGGATTGTTCATTGGTGAGGTGCAATATTCGATCACCCCTTGGTATTCAAGTTGATCTAAGATCTCCGTGGCCTGTTTTTTAGCTTCTTGTTTTATTCGATACTGCCTCTGTGCAGTTGGAGTATTTTTATAGGAATTATGTGGTGGGTGGAATCCTCATCCCATCCAACATGGTTTTTGTATAATGCCGGAGCCTGGGCTACCGCCCACTCCTGCGCATATGTGTGTTGCAAATGCCTGGGAATATCGTCTGAGAATGCCGACATAATTACCGCTTCTCCTTTAGGACAGTCCATGACGGATGCTGACGGCCAATCTTGTTCAGCTAACAAAATGTCATAGCCAAACGTTAGGTTCTACCAAAAGAGACCTCTCACTTTCCTACTCTTGTCCCCCTCCATTTGGAGCGTTAGTTCATATACTTTATGTGGGACACTTTCCCTAGTACCAGGTGTTTCTACCGTGATATACTCATTCAAGTCCGCTGTCACCAGAAATTCCATCAGGTTCTGGCGAGCTATTGTTATTTCTGCCGCACTGTCTAGCATCGTCAGAGCCCATTCCCCGTTCAGTAGTCGAGTCCTCAGAATTCTGGGCATGTCTGATCTTTAGACCTGCAACTTTCTTCTTTTTGAACTGTGGCTTTTGCTTTGGCTTTTCTTCTTTCTTAGAAGTGTAATCCTGAGCGTGCTGCTTGTCTCTGGACTTTGTACGCACTTCTTGTCTTTCTGACCATCCTTCCCCCTCGGAGTTTTTCGATGAACCCTGAAAGGAACAAGAGGAACGTGTATCAGTATCCTAATACCTGTCAGGTTTCCTAATGTTATCCCTATTCCTGAGATTATACCTCTTTTCGGAGGGCTCCTGTGGAGGAGATCTACTTCGTGATTGAGATCTATTTCCTTTAAAGTTTTGTTGTTTTTTATTATCCAACTTCTTTTTAGAAGAGGCAGGTGTCTGCTTGGAAGTGTCCTTCTCAGGACTGCCCATCAGTTGTGGTTTTAAAGCTTTCCCACCCAAACTGTGTCTACCTAATTCTGCACATGCAGTTTCAAATATTTTGGGTAGTTCGTGTTCCTGTTCTAAAGGATCGAACTCCCTCAGGCGTTGGTGGATGGCCACTGAAGCTGCTTCCCCCTTAATGTTAGCTAGTATTATGGCTGATACCTGGGCATAGTTACCTAGTAACTTCATCCCTAAGTTTAGGGCAGGTTCTGCTCCGTACTCATTTTGTATCTGTCTTAATACGTCTGGTACCACTGCTAACGAAGGAATACCATGAGTTCTGGTATAAATGGCAGCAAAGACTGTACCCCAAGTGGTACAATCTTCTACTTGTGGTGTTATCCCCATGGGCAAGCAGATTGTTAGCATTCTGTGTTTTTCATACGGGGTAGTATTCGGGAATACTGCCTCGAGCTGTGTGATTTTCTGAGCTACCCAGAATGGCATTTGTTCACGTTTAGAGGGCATTTTACCCATCACTGCGTGTTAGGTTTGTGGTGTGATTTTATTTGCTGTACCCTGTACTTGAGTTCCATTAGTTGCAACTATTGCTGGTTGGACAGTGAATATCCTCATGACGAATTGCGTCATGTTCCTATAGATTTTAATTAAATCTTTGTGTTGTATGAATAAGTCTCCTGGTGGCATTGTGTCAATGTCAGGATGTGGTGTGTAGGCCGCTAATATCGGCCATGTTGCCCCTTCTCCTCCGAGCGGGCCTAATCCTACTCTTCTTCTTATGTGGGGTAGGGCGCCTTTAAACCAGTATAAGTGTTCCTGGTACATGAGTGGAACCTCTATGTCCTCGAACGGACAATATTCCACTGGTGCTTCTCCTTCTGTGTAAGAGTGAAATGTCTGAGTTCTTGCATTTGCTGCTGGGAATGTAACCCATGAATAAAATACCTCTGTTTTATTTGATTCGTGTGCCTCAATCACGAAAACTACTAAAACACCCCAAGCTGATAAACCATTTTCTAACAGTTTTAGGGTGATTGTATGTCTGAATTTTTCTGCAATCGGAATTGCGTCTTCATCTTCTCCTCCTGAGAGGTGTAGTTCTACTACTACGTTATCTTTTGTTTCAGTCATTTTTGTAAAGAAGAAGTTTGTTCAAGGGAACTAAGATAAGGTTTTTATGCACAATTTTTAGGAACACTGTGTCCTTCAAGCTTGATTAACCAACAGCCAATAAATAGGATTTCTCGCCTACTCAGCTGTGGCGGAGTTTGTGCCCACCCACTCCAGACGTCTCTGGTGTTTTGTGAGTAGGGGTCTCTGAGAATAGCACGACTGAACTACTCAGATTTTACTGTTAAATAAGTACCCAACCAACGTTGGGCGCCATGTCGTGTAGTTCCTATATATCCTATACAGGATCTGCGCGTTCGGATAACATAAACTGTGGGTTTGGTGGCGGACGGATTCCGTGCACCCCCACCGGATACGTTAGCCTGTTTGTATTAGCTAGCTCACAGTGCCACTAGAGTCTCCTCTTATCGGGGAGAGAATAGTTCTTGGCAACCTCAGAACATGACAAACCTGATCCCCCAGGATCATGGAAACAATATACTACCTTTCGCTCAGTCACTCGTGCTTACTTAGTTTGTCTCAGAGAGATACACAGAATAAACAGTCTGGGCGTTTCAATAAGTATTTATTGAACAGTTGCTATTCTAGTGTAGAATAGATGAGCTGCAACAACCATTAGACAGTAGCAGAGATATATGATTAGCAATATTATGAAAGTAAAAGGATGGTATAACTCTACCATCTTGCAGGAATCATGAATATATACAAGTACATAAAACACATGATAAAAGGTGCGTACTCCTACGATGTCTCCCTAACTAGATGTACCTAAATGTACCTAGCATCTATGTAGGTGTTATGCCAAGAATCCCTCTAGGATCTAGTCCACCCCATTACCTGAGAGTTAGAGAATGTGGACCCCGTCCTGGTCTTGAGTTGGACACCCCGCGAGGGATGTTAGACCACTGCTAGCTGGAGCGTCTGCATGCAGGAACCTCAGCGTCTCTGGTCAGTGTGTCAGCTGGGAAGTCACGGTCTCCTCCCCCTGTCTAAGCAAGACATGATGTATATATACCCATAGGTCTCCCCAGGGGTCCTACCTTGCTGCGTTACTGTGTCGGCCTAAAGGATGACATCAGGCCTGAACTTTAACATAGATATTATACAGGAGATGTTCGTCCTGCTGTGAGTCCTGCTGTGCTTCCAAGAAGCCTCATGCATAATGTATGAGTATTTAACTAGGGAAAAACCCGCGTTCTGAATGCAGTGTCGTATCTAGGTAAAAGGTCAGTCCCTATGAACCGTTATGTATGAAATGTAGGGAAGGATATAGGTGAAAGATTGCAGTGTTACCTGCGCCTATATAGGGTACCTATATGGAATATAACACTATGAACATTAATGTATGAAACTTTCAATTTTGAGTTTATGAAAGATTATCTTGAAAAAGTGTGAGATGTTGTCCACAATAATAAATATTATGTGTAACTGATTTCCACACATGTTTATTGCACACATAAAGATATTTACAATTTGTTTAAGACAGTTGAATTTACCCTCCAGCTGTGCGGCCAGGTTACAAGAGACAGTATACACTTGTTACAGAAATAATTTGTAGTTTAGTACCACACGATATCTGGGCATAATACTGAGACTAGTTCTCATTTGATATGACAGGGTTGTAAGTTAAGAGCAGACATTTGCTGTGTTGTGATGAGTTACTCTTTACGTGTGTTTTTAGGCACACAGTTCAACGTGCATATGGGTTGCAAGCTGATGAATGATGAACTGTGTGTGTGTGTGTTTTTTGATTAGAGTTTAATATGTTATCACGCTTTTAAAAACTAACCATAACAATATTTTTGGGAAAATTGCATTTTTGGGTTATGCACATTTCAGGGGCAGTGTGGCTCAACATGAAAAAATGCACATATGTGTGGTGTTTGGTATGCATTATCCTATATGTGTAGTTTGGGCACATGAATTCAGAGTTCATATATATCATCATTGCTACTTTGTCCTAACATGTAATAGCGGGATAGATAAGGATGGTATTTGTTCCACACAATCTTGGCGCAGTCTTAGAACTCCGCTATGTCTACTAGGATGAACCTTCCACTCAAATTGAGGCTGAAATCACAAATTCAATAACATTGCAATGACAATGAAGCAGATTTTCACAGTAATGACAGACAGGAGTAAGTTTGCAGACCATAAGGGTTTATTGGGAAATTAGTCGTTACAATCTCCAATCAAATCAGTTAGCCATAAATCAAGATTCACCCAACTACAGCATACATGAATATGATGCAAGTAATTCAATTTAGTAAATGCGATCATTACGGTATGAAAGGCAACATGTGCAGATCAAAGCAAAGTATTGTTTCCATAAAGAAAACTCCCTAATGCTAAGCTAAGTTTGTGGGCAGGTCGGCGGGGATTCAGAAGCTGCAGGTGTCAGCAAATATAGCATTGAGAGAAGAACCAAATAAAAGTTCTGATTACCATGAAAAGTAATGTGCTTGCTCCCAAGAATAACTCTAGGAGCAGAAGAACGAGGAGCATTGGTCTCAAGAGAGGGAAAAGGCTGTCCTGCTAACTGTGACTCTTTAGCCTGAAACAGAAAAGGTCTTACGCACAACAAGCAGAAATGTAGTGTTTAAGTTCAAAATGGAGTAAGGCACCTAGGCCCACTCATGCTCATAAGATGTACATTTCATGTAAAATGAATTGAAACATATGATTTATCCGGTTTACTAAATCGTAATGTTAAATACCATGTAAAATTATACGTAAGTAATGTGGGCACGCATGTAAATAATGATTACGAATGTTACAAGTTAACATATTATTAGGTAAAAATAAATTAGGGTGACTTTGCGTCGCCATATGTAACTTTCAGTAATTGGACTGCTGTAGATTTACATTACATTTTGTACAGATACATTCAAAGGGCTTGCAGCAAGAGGGACATCTTGCTTGTGTTGATTGTGGTGACTGTGGGTGTGGGCACTTATACCCCGCCAAAGCAGGTGTGTGGTATTATCCTCCATTGAGCTGCTGTCCAATTATAGACTCAAAATGCAGCGGAGAGCATATTGGTATTTTCGATGATCTGTTGATTTTCAGCAAATAGACTGAGGACAGAGGTGTAGACTGGTGGCAATTGTTCCTCAAAGAAGCTGCTAAACTCTAAACACAGCAGATGTTATTTTATGATGGAGGATGGGCTCAATGCTGTTTATTGTCAGTTCGATCACATCCACCAAACTCTATAGCGATGAACGCGTTAGACATATGCATCAAAAGATTGTGAAGTGAAACAACAGGAACGTTGGTGGGTTGTTTACTAAATTGGAGAAAAAATATCATTGTAGCGGAATACAGTGGGCGGTGGAATATTCTGAGCGCATATAATCAATTCCTGCATCTCTGCCCTTTCATGAAGAATTACACGTCAAATAGCACTTATAATAGGAAATTAAACTCAGATCCTCTGTGCAGCAATAATTTTTGAACAACAAGAAAGCTGGCATCATTGAGGCAGCTTGGGTGCAGAAGACTTACACACATTCAAACATTTGAAAGCAACAGAAGGAGAGGAGGAGGATGTTTGTGCCTGGATTCTGTGCAATGTTAAATGACTCCATTATTAATCACATTACTGCAATAAGAATTGTCTTAGATTGAAAGGTATTTGAGGATGATGCTGCTATTTGCTATAGGTGAGCCATTGGTTATTATTAGACATGTTGCAATGCCTGTCTATAATAACTAACTACTTCTTAACACGTACTAGGACTATTAAGATTACTAAGAGATGATAACATTTTAGTGCATTCTATGTACATTGTTTTTTTCGTTTTTTATTTCAATCCATAGCATGATTCAATATACAAAATACAACAATTTCATTAGAAAATAGTAACTGTGACCCGATCAGGGTCCATGACAATACTTAAAATCATCGGACAGTTATAAACGAGGTAAAATTGTAGTACAAAAAATAGGGATAGGATACAAATTAATTTTACTCTTTCATATGCTCAATCATGGGCCCCCAGATCTGTGTACCCAATTTCCATCTGCGTGTGCCCTTAAGGGAGTACAGGCTGTTTTCAAGAATATATACAGCATAAAATCTAGCTCTCCACATCTCAAAAGTGGGAGCTTATATCTGTAACCAAACTGAAGCAGTACATAACCTTGCCACAGCTGTGGCTATGAATATTAAACAGTGAAACGTATGCACCACCTGTCCCTCTGTCAAACTATCCCTGACTCCTAGTAACATTAATTCCGGCAAAATATTAATTCCTACCCCGTGATCTCCGTTAAAAACCCTTCAATGTGTCCCACCAGCTGCGCTAGGTGAGTACAGGAATAGAAAATATGTACGATATCAGCCTGCTCCTCCCCACAATGAAAGCATTTCCAGTCATTCTGCATTTTAACATTTTAGCAGGGGTGTAGTAAAGATTAAATATTGTCTTATAATGTTGTGCTTTTAGCTTGGCTGATACCAAAATCTTTTCGGCCATATCAATAGAATGCTCCATGAAAAACCCTTGCCGCCCCAACCGACTGTTCCATTTAAGATCTTGAGCAGCCAGGACATCCTGCTGTGTGTCCAACAGACAGTTATATAAAACACCTATCTCATTCTTAAATCTTATGGCCTCAACCAAAGGATTAGGCTTTATCACCCTCTGCTTCTGGCTTCTATATAAAAAATCACGAATCTGTAGGTATTTAAAAAATTCGGTTTTAGGTAGAATTTTTTTTTCAGCCAATGTTAAAAAAGAAGAAAGACCTTCATCATTGTAAAAATCACCTATCCGTCTTATTCCCTTAGATCTCCATCTATCAGTTGTCCAATCCCAAAAGATAGTGGGCAATAATGTCGAAGCAGCCGAGGGTGTATAAAAACAAATCCCCTCAATCTGAAGGCTTCTCCACACCGCCTTCCAGACCTTAAAAGCAGTTAACAAAACCTTAAACCTGTTTTTTTTAATAATAGTTTGGTTCCAACCTCCTAAATAAACAATTCTTGGCCTCTGAACCAAGCAACATCTGATATATTGACAGTGCTTTGGCATCATTTCCCACCTCCTCTCCCGTTAGCAGAATTTGCATATTCTGTAGAATACAGACATAATAATAAAATGTAAAATTAGGAACTGCCCAACCCCGCGCTTACAAGGTAGTGTCATGAATTTCAATGCCCTTCGTGGCTTCCCCTGGCCCCATATAAATCTGCCACAAATTGACTGCTGTCTTTGCAACTGTGCCCGAGTTAGTTCCAGTGGTACTGCTCTAAAGTAGTATAAAACTTTGGGTAGGATATTCATTTTGAGGACATTACACCTACCAACCAATGAAAGATGAAGACATTCAATACGGTCTACTTATTGCTTGATTCCAGCAAGAATGGACCCCCAGTTGACCTCTACTAATTCCTGCAGACACACCCTAATTTTAACACCAAGATACGTAACCTCATCCGCTACCCTAGGATCGTTGGCACAAGCTGAGTTGGTGCAGATGATCCGTGTTTTGGTCTGGTTGAGTTTATACCCTGATACCTCACCAAACATATGCGCAAGCCGTTCTATCTCAGGGAAAGCTGTAGCTGGATCGGAGGTCACTACCGCAATGTGGTCTGCATAAGCAAACACCCGGAAATGTAGTAGTCCACAAGATACAGAACTAATCCTGTTACTTCCTTCCAGCATTGTGAGAAAGGGATTCATATAAAAAGCAAACAAGAGCGGGGAGCACAGGCAGCCCTGCCTTGTCCCTCTAGTTATACACACTGGTTTAGACTCCTTACCCATTATGCATATTCTGGCTATCCAGGTCTTATACATAACCTGAATGGCCTTCATAAAACCCATCCCAAACCCCAAACGTCGCAGTACCCCCCTTAAAAAACCCCAAGAGACACGGTCAAATGCCTTTTCGGCATCTAATAGCACCAGGCCCATGGTAGTGTGTTGTACATTTGCCAAGTCCAGCCGGGTCACTACCCTGTTTATATGGTTGACCGTGCCCCTGCCAGGTATAAAACCACACTGTCGAATGGAGACAAGTGGGGTAATCTCCCGAGCCTATTGTGAAGCCAGAATTTTGGCGTAGATTTTCCCATCACAATTTAGCAAGGAGATGGGTCTATCTTTTTTTAAAAACAATAATGCCTCATCCCAAGAAGGTGGAGCGTTTCCACGTTGTGCGGATTGAAAAGTTGCCAACATATCGGCCTTTAGCTCCTGAAAGAACATTTTGTATATTTCCAGCAGAAGCTTATCTGGACCCGCCGCCTTGCCACTGGCTAAGGAGTTTATTGCTTCATCGAGCTCTTCCATAGTAATCGGGGTGTCCAGCATAGTCTTTTCTTCCTGGCCGAGCACTTCAGTGTGTAAATTCTGTAAAAAAGCCTCTCCAGTCTGACCGCCAGGATTGCTCTCCACATACAGTGCCTCAAAGAATGAGTGAAAGATGTTTAGAATCTCATCACTAGTCTCCACTATCTTCCCCCTTGAATCCGTCATAGCGCCAATTCTTTGTGCCGCTTCCTTGGATCGTAACCTTTGTGCCAAACATGAGTGTCATCCTTATGCGCCCGCATGGCCTCGGTTATGGATCTCTGAGCTGCAAGTTCATCTTCTAGGGTGGATATACGAGCCTCTGCTTCGTTGATCCTGCCTGCGAATTCTGTGCAGGATTTTGCGATCCTTCTAACAGTGTTCTGGAGTTTCCTACAGGCACCCTGCGTCTTCTGACTCTCCATGCGAGTCTCCGCTCTATGAGCCATTATGCTTTGATAAATCACGGCCAGCGAGATCTCTTTCGGTTTTTTAGGAAGGGCTTCCTTTATGTGATTGGAGGTGACCCTCCCCGTTCAGCGCAAGCCCAGCCGAAAATTAATAGTCCCACAACAGTGTGCCTGTATCATCTGGTTGTGCTGCCCTCTCCAGCAGTGCCTGGTTCTTACACACTGTCATGAGGTCAAAGTCTGTGTTACCACTGACATCCTCTTCGAACGGTGTGCTGCTGAGTTCGCTTTCACCACTGCCCGGTGACTCTCCTTCAGAGCGTAATCTCAGACCCGACTCCATCTCTTCTTCTGATGAGTCAGAAGGATCCGACATAGAGAAAAAAATTCCCCTGAGTCATTTTCCTTCACTATATCCCGTGTGCTACCATCATACTTTGCCACTTGCGTTTTGGCCGCTGATGTTCTTCCGGCCTTAGATTTACTCATAGGAGATCTGGGTTGAGCAACCATGCTGGGTTCAATATGCTCAATGTGCCCCTTGAAGATGTCTTCGTGACTTCCAGCCTGAGGGGATGCTGTGCTTTGATTTCCCTCCAATGCCACATTAGTGCCTGCATCCCCCCCTCCTTTGTACTCCAATTAGAATTACAATTATTAGAGTTATCCAGGGTCTCCTGATCATGCTGAACACACTCCAATCTAGACAGGGAGTGATCACTTGCCTCAGACAGGTCAGCGCCCTGGCAATGTGGTGGAGACTCTGGTTGTTTCCGCTCTACTTGAGGAGGCTCTGGAGGTGGCAGGGATTTCTTACTATTAGCTGACATGAACAAGGCAGGTACCTTTTTCCTCCCCCCCTGCTCACCTCCATGAACCTTATCAGGCTTTGCTGCTGCCCCTTCCTGCAGACCGGCACTGTTCCACTGTGCTCCAATACTAATACCTCCCCTTGTTAAATGACTCCATTATTAAACACATTACTGCAGTAAGAATTGTCTTAGATGTAAAGGTATTTTAGGAGGCTGCTGCTATTTGCTATTGGTGAGCCATCGGTTATTATTAGACATGTTGCAATGCCTGTCTATAATAACTAACTACTTTTTAACAAGTACTAGGACTATTAAGATTACTAAGAGTTGATAAAAATTTAGTGCATTTTGTTGTAATTCAATTTAAATTAGTTTTATATTTATCCTTGAAAATATATATATTTATATTTGTTTTTCTGTCATTGCCATGTCAGCAATTAGTCTGTTTTCTAGATAGTTCTTTCTACTCTTGATGAGGTACAGACTCGCATTAGGAGATGGGTAGCACGTTACACTGAGGGAAGAGCTTGGTTAGAAGAGTACTGAATTGCAGTGTTTTCTATGTGGGAAGCAGTTTGGTGTTGTACGTGGTGACCATAATGGTACTTTTAAATTGGCATCCTTAAGCATGTAGTAGAGTGAGGGACAGACACATGAGCTATATATTAATTTATTGTTGTGTCTGGTTGGAAGGCTGTAGATTATGAGTGTGGCCTACTTGGAAGTGCACTGCATTTAAGCCTGGACTGGATTGAACTAAAGTGAAAGATAGGGGTGCCACATGTCGACTTATCTACTGTCCTCGAGAGGAAATAGGTTCTTCTTCTTGGTGGGCTTTGATTCACAGAGGAGCAACCCAAGGAATGCATTGGTTACTGGGAGAATACTAGACTACAAAGGAGATGGAGGGGACAGGATTATGCCACTGGATTCTCTAGTTATGCCCATGGGGCCCTCCTGTGGGTCAGGCCTGGTACTCCATGTGCCATGAAGGAATCAACTATAGACACTCAGGGCCGATATGTATTGGTGAAGGGACAACTGGATGGGCACCCTATATTGCTGGGATCCCTCTAAGCACCAAACATGGACCAAGCCCCCTATCTACAGGCACTGTCCCACACCTTTTGCAATGGGAGGGGATTCCGTGGCTGCTTGGCGGGACTTTAATAGTGTGTTGGATAGCACTCTCAATTGCTCCTTCCCTCCATTGCCGCGTACACTTGCCACTACCAACGCTTGCACATTATCTAATTGGCTGCAATAATGGCATCTGGAAGATGCTTGGTGCAGCCGCAACCCAATGTCGAGGGTCTACTCCTTTTACTCGGCTCCTCGTCGACTGCATGTCCGCATAGATTGATTAGTGGCTACTCACTCGCTGCTCCCATCCATCAGAACAATAGATTATCTAGGACGCACACACTCTGATCATAACCCCCAAATCCTACAGTTGCAATGGGACTCTAACATTCCTCCTATTCCCACATGGAGGTTCCAGCCGGCACTATTGGAGGACCCACCTTTTCAGGATTCGCTGGGTTCCATGATAGATGACTACTTCCGGCACAATGCGGGTATGGCTTTGCATGGCCTGCTCGAACGGGATGCCTTCAGGGTGACATCGAGGGGCACTGTCCAGGGGCGCATTGTAAATTAAGATGCGGGCTCACCCGAGACATCACTAACATAGAACGGAAGCTACAGGGGCTCGAAAATCAAAAGGCTGGGGGGCCGGCTGACCCAGCCATATTGGCCAATGCGAGGCGCGAACGCATGACACTAATAGAATGACTATGCTGTCTCAATTATACAGCACACTCAGCACGCACACATGACAAGGCGGATAAATCTGGGCGTCTGCTGGCATGGCTGATTCGGCAAGATCACCCCCACAAACTTATCACAGCCCTGCGCTCAGGGGCTGGTACCCTCCTTTATACACAAGCTGCCATTCATGATGAGCACACCCGTCACTACACTGCTGTTTATCAATTGCACAGGGACTCTGACAAGTACAGGGTGTTTCTCTCAGACTTACCCATGCCTACTATTACCTTAGATACTCAGTTGGAACTAGACAAACCTCTAACTGTAACCGAAATTCACAACGCCATCAGAGCACTAGACACTGTCAAGACACCGGGTCCCGACGGGATGCCCTCTGAACTCTACAAAGCTTACGCATCACAGCTTGTGCCACACTTGCCGAAGAAATATGGTGAAGCCTTATCTCTGGGGACACTCTCAGAGTCCCAGAGAGCGGTGTCGGTCATATCTTTGCCCAAACCCCACAAAAACCCTGAACTCCTTGGCCCGTATCACCCACTGTACCTTCTGAATATAGATTATAAAATATTAGCAAAAACACTTGCGGACCGCTTAGCACCATTTGTACAAAGTTTGGTGCATCCCGACTAAAATGGGTTTGTCCCCACATGAAACACCTCCTTAAATCTGCGCATTTTTTTAGGGTCCTTAAATATGCCCCCACCGAGTTTCCCCAACCTGAGTGCTTAGTACTGGACCTTGAGAAAGCTTTCAATTCACTAGAGTGGAGCTATCTGTTTGCAGCACTCTCCCGGCATGGGATTGACACCAGATTCCTGAGGATGGTGAAACAACTATATACCAACCCACTCAGAGTTAAAACAGGTCCTCCACTGTCGACTGATATCCTTATACACAGACGTACACGTCAGGGCTGTCCGCTGTTGCCATTAATATTCTCGCTGGCCATCGAACCCTTGGCCCTAGCACTTCGTAAACAGGGAGTGCAATGGGGAATTACCTTGGGCGATGGACTGCATGTCGCCTCCCTGTACGATGATGACATATTGTTTTTGAGGGACATACAGGATGTCCCCACTATGATAAATGCTACCCTGACACAATTCGCAGACATGTCGGGACTAAGGGTCAATTGGACCAAATCTTGTGTTTGCCACCCGAATGCGGTTAACCCCGAGCTGAGGATAGGGGATGCACAACTGAACTGGCAGCACCGTACGTTCAAATATCTGGGCATACAAGTGTACCACAGCAAGACAGATCCGTTTGAGGGCAACGTTCTGTGGGCAATCACTGCGCTTCACGCGCAGATGACGTTTGTGTACATTACCTCTAGCAGTCATGGGAAGGGCGGCTCTACTAAAAATGGTGCTACTGCCCGCCTACTTTATTTCTACACCCATATACATCCTGGCTACGTTTTTTCTGAAATTCGAAAAACAGGTGAGAGACTTAATTTGGAACAAATTGAGATTTAGGGTTGCCTTGGTGAAGCTTTGCGCCCCCACCAGTACTGGTGGTCTAGCAGCCCTTCACTTTGAACATTATTATCTGGCTGCCCACATCCAATGGATTGCACATTGGCTAGTGGGGTTACACCTATCAGACATGGCTATTCCATGCCAGAAAGGTCATTATTAGACATTGCACATTTATTTCACACCTGCACTAAGTTAAGCCCACCAGACTTGCTCCTCCTGGGAGTGGAGCACAGATGCTTGCGTAGATGCCTACACATTACCGAACAGACTCTCCCATACGCCCCAGGACTGGCACTAATTAGCACTCCTAGACCAGCAGGCTTGAAAATGACAGCGGAATTAGAGGCATGGCACACAGCGGGAATAAATACCCTAGGCGACTTATACAGTGTTAGCACCTTTTTTTTTTTTTAAACGTATTTTATTCGTCAATTTGCACATATAACGCAGGGCTCTGCACACCAGAGACATCTGCTGAATCAGACTATACTTAAGCATTAAAACAATCGACTTTTGTTTTGCCAAGTCAGCTATGCATAACAAGGACACATTAAATGATGCAGAACCCCCCCAACTCCTCCCCCCTCATCCCCCCTAAAGATCGCACTAATCCCACAGAATCTTATCCACAGCCTTGATGTATGAACGAATAACCCTATCACAAATACACACGCCCTCCCAGCCCCCCTCCCCGCCACCTTCACAGACCCAGAATCTTAGCCCGATAGCTGAGGCTCCACCATCACTGGCGGCTCCAACCATAGGCCCCGATACTCCGCCCATCGTTGCCATATTTTGTAATGCTTGCGCGGGCATCCCCTGGCTACAAAGATAGGTTGCTCCAGTCCCATACAAAAATCTAATCCATTTTTCCAGGCAGCCACCGAGGGGGCCCGCACCGCCTTCCACACCTTAGCAATGTCTCGCTTCGCCAGTGTGAAGCCCAATAACATGAGGTGCCGTTTGTAGGCATTGCCACCTATCCCTGCCATAACATGAAGCAGGGCCAACTGCGGTGTGCGAGGAAGCTCCCATCCCAAGACCTCAGAAAGACATGTGAACACCCCCCTCCAGAAGCTATCCAGCGATGTGCACTGCCAGACCGTGTGTATAAATGTACCCTCCTCCCGTCCACAGCGGAGACACTCCGGGGAGGCGATCAGTCCCGCCCGCCACAACCTTGCCCTAGTAAAATAGACCGTGTGGAGGTATTTGAACTGGATCAGGCGGAGTCGCATTGCTATAGCCGCCCCCGCGGGGCTGTCAAGGCTTCCGTCCAGTCCTCCTCTTCCAAACTGCCCACGTCTCCCTCCCAGTCCCCCCGGAGCTTCTGAAGTGTGGGAGAGCAGTGAGTGACCAGGGACTGGTAGATTTGGGAAATTTTCTTTTCTTTTAAGTCCCCCATAAAAACTTTTGCTTCCAAAGGACTAAATTCAGGGAGGGACTCCAGACCCTGCAGACTGGGGGACAGGGCATGGCGGAACTGGAGGTATCGATAAAATTGTGACTGAGGCATGAGGAACTCCTTCTGGAAATCCCGGAAAGGCTTTAGTGTCGTGCCCCTCAGGACATCTCCCAGGGTGGAGACACCAATGTTGTCCCATCCCCGAAAGCCCGAAAGGGCCGCCAATTGGGGCAGAAGCCCATTATTCCACAAAGGGGTCTCCCGAGTCAGGACATTCCACCAACCCATACGCCGCAGCGCCTGTCTCCATATCAAAAAGACCACCCGTGTGGCCGATGGCAACGCACCCCGCAACTGAGCAGAGTACAAAAGCGTATGTAGTGTGTGGCATCCCATAAGCTGTCGTTCTAGCGCATACGCCCGGTCTCCCCTATCACCGTACCACCATTCATTAAGGACCAGTAAGTGCGAGGCCTGATAGTATGAGAGAATATCCGAGGACGCGAGGCCTCCACAGTAGGTAGACAAGAAGCATGTACGCAGAGCCACGCGCACCTTTCCCCCCTCCCACAGAAACTGCCCAAGCACAGAATTCACCAGCTGGAACCATCTAGGCGGGATCGGGTACGGGTGATTCTGTAGCTGGTAGAGAAGCCGGGGAGCGCCACCATCTTGAATATGGCCGATCTACCGAACAATGTCAGGGGCATACGGGACCAAGACTTAAGGTCTGCACGGACCCGCTCCCATACTGGTGCCAGGTTTCGCTCCCAGGCTATTGCCGGTACGTCCGTGAGAAACACCCCCAGATATTTCAAGCCTCCTGCTGCCGACTGGATCGAGGACACCCATGCGCCCATTCTCGTCCAATCCCCCAGAGCCCACAATGTGGATTTGCGGGGATTCATGTATAGACCTGACGTCTCCCCAAAGATCTGCATGATACGCAGAAGCCGTGGCCCCGTCCTGTCAACCGCTGTAAGAAAGAAAAGGACATCGTCCGCGTATAGCGCGATCCTATCGGACAGTCCCGGGGCCCATTCGAAGCCCCGCATCTGTGCATCCATACGCACCCATGCTGCCAAGGGCTCCATGGCTAGAGCAAATAAATATGGAGACAGGGGACATCCCTGCCGTGTGCCCCTTTTAATAAGAAAGGTTGAGGAGGTCGCGCCCGCCACCCGTACTGACGCCGTCAGATCCGTATACAGGAGTTTTATATAGGAGAGGAAGTGCGGGCCCAGATTGAGTCTGCCCAGCAATGCGAAGAGGTAGACCCAGCTCAAGGAGTCGAATGCCCTATCCATATCTGCCAGGAGAAGTGCCACCGGTTCCCCGGTCTGCCGAATAGCTGCTACCGCCACATGCGCCCTCCTAATGTTGTGTCTGGTGGCCCTCTGGGGCATAAACCCCGCCTGATCAGGGTGTACAAGTGTAGTAATATGGGGCAAAAGGCGGTTGGCCAGCGCCTTTGCCAGGATTTTGGCCTCCACATTTAGGAGAGAGATGGGGCGGTATGAGGCATGCTGCTCTGGGGGACGACCCGGCTTATGGAACACCACCACCTCTGCATGTCTCCAGTCTGGGGGGAGCAGGCCTTTTCCCGGGCCTCTTCCACCACTGCCCGATAATACTGGGCCAGCTGTACATTATAGCGGCGAAAAAACTCACTAGGAAACCCATTGGGTCCAGGTGCTTTCCCGGGGTTGAGCTCTCCCAGGGCCGCTCCCAGCTCCTCATCTGTCAAGGGGGCCTCCAGCTGATCCCGCACCTCATCTGACACCGCTTTGGGTGGTAAGTCTGCCATAAATTTATCAATGGTGGACGCCGGCAGACATTCCCGGGGGGCATAGAGATCCGCGAAGTATGTGGCAAAGCTCTCTGCAATGGCAGGAGGGTCTGTAATCGGTGTTCCCGCCGAGTCCAAAATTCCCGGGAGGACCTGGGAGTGGAACGTGCCCTGACACAGTCGATGCAACATCTTGCTGGACTTATCCCCCCATTGGTATATCCTGCCGCGCGTCGCCAGCCATACCTGGCGTGCTTCGTTCATCAGCAGGGCGGCTCAGGCCTGTTGAGCAAGAAGCAATTGTCGCACACCCTGGTCACTCCCCGTCTCACGATTCTGCTGTTCGAGGGCCTCTATGTCCACCTCTGCGCGAATCAGTTCCTCCCTACGCTTCCTGCGAGCCGCCGCGCACCAGGATATGTCTGCCCCACGGAGAGTGGGCTTCAGCGCCTCCCACAGAGTGGCAGCGCTGGAAACCGACCCCTCATTTGTCGTCAGGTACTGAGCAATTGCTTCGCTCATATGAGTCCCATATTCTTCGTTCTGCAGGTGCCACACTGAGAGGCGCCACCGGAATGGTTGCCTCCCCTTGCCCATATAGAGCTCAATGGATACCGGGGAGTGATCCGAGAGGCCCCGAGGCAATATCTCCGCCGCCGCCACTCTACCAACCACCGCCCGGGGAACGAAAATATAGTCAAGTCTGGAGAAAGATTTGTGAACCGCTGAGAGGTAGGTATATCCCCGGGAATCACCGTGGGTGCACCGCCATGTATCGACCCAATCCAACCCCGTCGCCAATTAATGTAGTTTCGTGGGAAGACCGCTTCTGGGACTACCCCCAACCCCAGTCCTATCTTTAGCCAAGTCCATAACGTCATTCCAGTCCCCACCCACTGCGGACAGTACGTCCGGCATATCGGCCCACAGGGACTGCAGCTTTTCTATCAGATTCCACTGTAGGGGAGGGGAGCGTATACACTGCCCAGCACCAGGGGGTCCTCTCCAATCCTACCCCGAATAAACAGATAGCGCCCCTGTGTGTCAGTCCACTGCTGTGCATGTATGTAAGGGACCCTTCGATGCACCAGGATTGCTACTCCCCGCGAACCCCTCGTGAAGCCGGAGTGGAAGACCTGATGGAACCCATACCGTTGTAAGCAAAGGGCCTTCGTGCCCATAAGGTGCGTTTCCTGTAACATGAGAACATCGGCCCTCACCCTCATCGCCTGGTGGAGTATGGCCCCCCGTTTAATTTTATCCAGGACCCCGCGTACATTCCAGCTAATAATGCGGAGGCTGTCCTGGGTCACCCGACCTCTATCAGGTATCCTAGCCATGAGGGGGTGCATCCTCTTTCAACACTGATGGCGAGCTGTGGCGATGCATGTGTAGTCTGTAACGGGCCTGTATTTGAAGTGCGATCTGTAAACTTGACCTACCCCCTCCCTACCCCCCCCAACAAACCCCCAACTCCATCCCTCGAGGATGTTGTTAATTCTGTCGCTGTAGAGCAGGCACAAATCCCCAAACCGAACCCCCCCAACAAACCCCCCACCCCATACCTCAAGAACACTGAAGCATCTGTCGTGGCATGATTGACCCGCCTCCCCCAACGGGAGGAGACCGGCCACCTCATCCAATGGATCCCCAACCCCAACCCCATAGCGATTGGGCCCGTATCCCACCCAGAAAGGTGTGGCGGGAGTCCTGGCCCATAAAAACTGTGCTCCTAGTGACCTCAGGAAAAGAAGACCCACATGGACCACACCGGCCCCTCACTCAGTCCTTCCCCGGCGGCAGCACTACCGTGCCACCCGGCCGTGATGTGGCCCCACAGGAGAGCGAGCGTCGCTTTGACCGAGACCGCTTGGCACCCCTACGGCCAGATCGCTGCCTCCTCTGGTTCGTCTCACTCGCGGAAGAGTCGGACTCCCTCCCGGCCCCCATCCGGGGCGGGGTGTGTGCCCTGACCCTCACTGTTTCGTCTGTCCATTTGAACACCTCCTCCAGAGTGTCAAAGAAATGGGTGCGTGACTTGAAGACCACCCGCAGTCGAGCAGGGTAGAGAAGCGAGTATTGCAGGTTAAGTTCTCGCAGACGGGCTTTCGCAGCCTGAAAGGATTGCCGTTGCTGCTGCACTAGGCGCGTGTAGTCTGGGAAAATGAGGATCTTCACGTTTTCGTGCAGCAGGGGTTCCTTAAGCCGGGCCTGTTTCAAGATCGTGTCCCTGTCCAAGTAGTTCAATATTTTCGCAATTATGGGACGCGGGCGAGCCCCCACTGGCGGCTTCTGCATAAGTGCGCGGTGGGCCCTCTCCACCACAAAACACCGCGATAATGCCTCTGGGGGAATCCAACTCTCCAACCACTGTGTGAGGAAGCGCTCCACACTACCCCCTTCACTGCCCTCTGGAAAACCAACGAAGCGGAGGTTGTTGCGGCGGGCCCGGCCCTCCGCGTCCTCCGCCCGCAGGGCCAGCCACCGTTGGGTCATCTCCATCGTGGCCACTTTCTTCTTCAGGATAGTGACGTCGTCCTCCACACCCGAGATGCGGGTCTCGGCCTCCGTGATGCGGGAGACTGCGTTGCGCAGGTCTTGGCGCAGGAGCGTGACATCCGATCCCACCGCTCCTATCTTCGCGTCCAGCATATCTCGGGACTGGGTGATCGCTTCCATGAGCGCCGCATTGTCCGGCACGGCCCCTTGTTGGCTCCCGGACCCACTCGGGCCCGTGAATTTGTCGATTGGGCCCTGCTTCACCGGTCCACTGCCACCTTTGTCGCGAGTCATGGTCACCTGCAGATTCCCGCCCCGATCTGCCCAGTTGTCGAGACGGGCCCCTCCTCTGTGATGGGTACCGTGCTCCTGTGGATGCCCCGCGGTCCGACCCAGCCGCCGATCAAAGACTCACGGGCAAGGAGAAGGAGTCCCCCCCGGTCGCAGCGGGCCACCAGGGCCTACGCACCGCCCAATGACGGGCGCTGCCACGGGCTGTCCGGACCAGCTCCTCTGCGGGCACGGGACACCTCCAACCCTCGTTATGCCCTCGGGGCCCGACCGACCCCCGACACGGGCCGCCTGTTAATCCGGATGACTGGGCCCCAGGGGTGGCTCCCCCGTCTGCTCAACTGCCCACACCACTGGTCCTTTCGCCCGTCCGGCCCTCCCACGCGGGCCGATCGCACCGCCGAGGGGAGGAGGGGAAAGCGGCAATGGGCACCGCAAGGGGGCACGCAGTCCCAAGAGCCCCCCCCCCCCGGGAAGGGCCGATGTGTCGCCCGCTGCGAATGGGGGCAGGAGGGGAAGGCTCACCCAGTCAGGCCCGCGCGAGGCCCACTCCACCACCACGGCCCGTAATAGCCGCCGAGCCACACCACCAGCGCTGCAGACACAGCGCCCCAGACACAGGCACCACCAGGATCACTGCACTCACCCGGCGCGGGAGCGCTGCCGTGCCGCCTGTCCTCCGGTGCCCAGGTTGGGTCCCGGCACAGATGCCCCCAGCGGCCGCCGGCACTCGACCTCCCGGCTTCCCTTCACTCTCTGGGCGGCAGACTCGTGTGGTCTCTGCGCCGCTGCCCGGGGGGCCCCAGCCGCCACGATCGCCGCCGAGCCTCCACCACCAGGGCCCGGGGTCACCGACACTCCGCTGAGTGGGTAGCAGGCACTAGGAGCCAGGATAAATTACAAATTTATGGCGGGCTGGACGGAGCTCGCCTAGCACACGTCCGCCATGTTCGGCTGCTAAGCCACGCCCCGTGTTAGCACCTTTTGACATCTTAATAGAAGAGGATAGATTACCTTTGGGTCAGTTTTAACTCCACCAGATCACTACTAGGTACATTACGGCAGCACTTGGGGGACATGAAATCCGAACCTCCAACGCACCTCATGGTCCACTACTTGCAGGTGATGGGAGGGGGCAGGCACTTCACACGCTGGTTTGCTGACTCCATGCGCCTTCACACTACCCCACAACGTCTCACCCTACGTCGTTAGAGTGCGATATTGGAGGGTCCCGGTCATGTTCCACGTAACACCCGCTTTAAACTTAAACATTTTTACATACTATACAGGGCCTACCTTACCCCTGCCAATATCAACAGATATTATCCAACAACAAATGCTGCATGCCCCAGATGCTAATGTATCGACGCAGACCTCTGGCATATGTGGTGGGCCTGCCCATCACTACGCACCTTTTGGAATGCCATCACAAGGGCATACTCTCGTTTCCTGCACTTGGAATTTATAGTCGCCAAACGCCTCATCACAATGAGATGGAAATCTCCAACATCCCTGACGTTTGCTGCCTGGCGGCGCTCTATAGACAACTGGGCGCAAGCCATGCACAGAGAAAATACATTAGGGCTGCGGAAATACCCCATCTCCACTTACTGGGACTCCATTCTCCTAGCCTTACAGCCTTACACGAAGAGGCAAACAATGTATCAGAGCCCACTGACATGGTTGGTAACCGTGCACATTGAGTAACGGAGCGATTAGAACGTTCCATCCCTCACCTCACTTTTCATTTCCACACTGACGGAGCGGTCCCAAAGTTTGCTGACACTCTATTGGATTTTCTCCTTCCATCCCTCCCCCCAACCTCCCCCACTCTGATCGCACATCACTCCCAAGTACCACACATACTTTGAGTATGGCACTCGGGTTGATGCATGGATGTCTGTAGCCACTGGAAGCTGAGATGCACTAGGCTATTGGTTGTTTCTTGCCTTTTTTCTCTTCTTTATTTCGTATGGTTATTGTTGACAGAAAAATAACGAACTGTATTGTAATTCCTATCTCTTTTTTTTCTCCTGTACATTGTCTGCACAGGGGATTCCCTAGTAGGCCACGTATTATGGAAAAGTGCTTGCTACCCAACATTTAGGTGTACACCCACTACACTATGCATATGCTATGTTCAACCTCAGACTTCAATGCATATATAACTTACTCAAACTAGACTTGTATATGTTAAGAGATACTCACATGATGCGATAACGTTTGAGTTCATCATGGTATGTCTCACATGTCGTTGGATACTTTTATGTTTCTTGTACTACGCACTTAAGACGAACTGGTTGTGAACAGTAATGAGATGTTAATTGCGAAATTTATTTACAATAAACAGATTCAAACAAAAAATTAATGATTTGGGTGTGTTTTTATCAGACTCAACTAAGGATGTGCCGAAAATTGCGAACCTAGATCTTCCGGCTCTGTTATGTGCTGACGACGCGGTGTTGATGGCTAGAACACCGCATACCCTTCGCAGTTTGGTCGAATCATTTGTATCTTTCATGAATATGTTAGATATGAAAACTAATTATGAGAAATCTCATATTATCGCATGTGGCCCAGGTAAGAAAGCCCTGTCTGTATTAAACTTGGGCGGAAAGCAGCTAACAGCAATTACTAACTTCTGTTATTTAGGCCTGATGTTTGATGCTAATAATTCATGGCAGTCACAAGTAAACAGTGCGCAGCGAAAACTTGGGAGGGCAGCGTGCTCGCTTTTTAATTTGGCTAGGAGGGATGTCAGGAGTACAATCTCCACCTTCCTTAAAATCTACAAGATGCAATGTGTTCCCACTGCTACCTATGGAGCTGGGGTTTGGGAATTTCACCTCGCCGCCCCAGTTCAGGTGGAAGAAAACAGAATATGCAGGAGACTGCTGAACCTCCCTCCCTCCAGTTCAAATTTTATTCTACACTCCGAATTGAATCTAGAATATATACAGGATAGCATTAGACTGCCCCCCCTGAAACTCTGGGTAAATATTTGGAGTAATAGGGAAGCTTGTTTTAACAGGTCAGTTATTGCTGACTGCTTGAACATGGATGGGGGACTTTCTATACCTTGGTTGAGTTACGTGCGGAAATCAATAGTTGATATTGGCCTTCCAGAATTGTTTGGTGCCCCCGGCTTGATTAATGAAGCCACCAAAAAAGTGCTTAAGCAGAGCTTTGCAGAACACATTTCCTCTCTGCGGTTACAGGAGATCTCTAGTAAGCATACTGTATGCCATTATTATTCTATGTTTGCTATGGGTGACATCGCTTTGTATCTTACGTTAGACCTAACCCAATGGGAGCGATCACTCCTATTTAGATTTAGGTCATGGTCAGTCTCTATGTCCTCGTAACAGCAAGGCGGGACAGTCTTTGCTACATTTTATGTTTTTCCGTGGCTTTTTCTGGCGTTTTTCCAGTCATGCCTTAAACCGATACTGATCAAATTAGCCTTTCAGAAATGTAGGGTTGCACTAACCTATCTTCAAATGTTGGATAGTCCAGAAATTTGTCTTACTGTTTGTTACCATCTTAAGATGGCCACACGCAGTAGGAAAACAATGGAGGGGATGTAACAGGGCATTTTAGTTGCTTAATCGTGTTTTATATTATTCATGTTTGCTGAATTATTATGGTTTTAATATTCTTATTTATTGTATTGCACTGAGGCCAATATATTGTGATAATGAATTAATGTATCTCTTTTATTGTATTAATTTATCTTGTGCTTTTATGATCTTTTTTAAATTGGATAAAGATTTATTTAATTTAATTTAATTAGTGCCAAGGCAGTCAATGTGTTGGGAAGGGCTTGTAAAAACTGTGCAGCCAGACCCGGAGAAATAATAAGTCCAAAAACTATAAAAGGGGAAAGTTGGGGTAAAACTGATAGCAAAGGAGGAGTTTTCACTGCCTGGTACATTACAAGGGGCAAGAAAATAAGTTACTTACTTGTAACTGCAGTTCTATAGTATTGGTATCTTTCATAGACTCACATGCTTGAATCATTCCCCGTTGTCGAAGTGGGAGTCCCATGATACGATAATAAAGTCCATTCTCCCGGGTTGTCAGTAAAGCTGCCATATAATATATATAGAGGGGCACCGCGTAATTACGCGACGACCATCTCGAAAACGGCTGCAACGAATCCTATCATGTTTGGTATCACCGTTTACGGTGTGGGAGGTATGATTCCAAGCACTGGAAGAGCCCTCCGTTAGGCTCTCAGTGTTCCCTGTACCAGCCTTCTTGACCCGGACAGCACAAAATGGTTGCTGCCGCCCAGAGACATGATTCTGCCCTCCTGCTGCTGAGCCAAGCTCGAGCAGGGGAAGGCAGAACAATAGGCATCCTGTCACAGGGAGGTGTGATCACCTCCCAGACAGGATTTAGTGTATTGGGATGGGGTGGGTGCGCTTTCGAGCGCCACTCAGTCTGCATGAGGGGCACATTTGGTGTCCCTGTGCATAGTCCAGTTCAAACCAGTTCTAGGAGCCGTTGGCTCCCGCTCTGGCGCGCAACTGGACAAAGGACATGGGAGTAACCTCCCCCCTGTCTAGACCCTCCCCTGGGAGGGTCACCTGAATCTTCCCAACCCTTCCCCTAGGTTACTTAAGGGCTTACCTGGGTGTAGGTCCCTAGATTCGTCGTGGGATAAGATTCAGATCAGACACCACTGCACTTTTACTGTCTGGGCACTCTGGACTTTGCTGGACTTTGTTCGGGCCTGACTTCATCTCCCTTCCAGTCTGCTACATCGTCTGTGCCTGTGCATCATACAGGAACCCTCCAAGGACTGTGAAGCATCAAAGACACTTGAAGGAATCTCCCTAGGAGTGAAGGAGTCACTCCTCTGCATTTGCAGGCACCGCAACTAAGTAGACCGGTCTGAAGATCCTGAGCTCCTCCGGATTCCATTTGCTCTGCAACACAGGTGGTGGTTTTCCACAGCTCCCGAGGCTTGCCCTGCCCTCTCACCAAGTTTGAGGCCAGTATCAGTCATGGGGGTTGCAATAACCGAACCCCTGTGCACTGCGTTCAACTTGCAGTTGCAAAGACTTGTTGGCTTCTTTTCAAGATGATCATCGGGCTCCAAGTAGCCCCAACCTCGAGTACCTCCAGTGACAAGAATCTTCAGCCATGCCACATCGTGTGCATCGTGGCTGCATCTTTTGGTGAGCTGCTTGAGGTGCTCTCGCGACTCCAGTGCCTCCGGCCTGTGGGTCCACTTGAGGGTCACTCTTGTTTCTTTTGGGCTCCCCTGATTGCTCGGGGCCTGCCCTGACTCCCCTGCTGTTGGTGAGTCCTCTGGACCTTGCTGGTCCCAACGTTGCTCCTTCTTTGATTCCTGCATTGGTTGTATTTGCCACGGCTTGTTGGTGCTCCCACCGGACACCGACCCCTCAGCACTCGACATCCTTCGTGGGACAGTTTGTGCACACCTCCTGGTCCTCCTCAGCATCGCCTGGTCCTCACAGCTGCAGAGTCAAGGTCATCGACATCCATCCTGCAACATCCGACATTGGAGGGCATTCGTCTTCCAAGTCTCCTGGTCACTCCAAAGTGACATAGACTCTGTCCCCTCTGCTTGCAGGTACCTCTCATCCCGAATCCATCCTCGGATTCCACCAGACACTTTCTCCTCTTCCAGCAGTGGCACTTTCCTGAAGTCCTCCATTGGGTTCGATGGCGGTTTCCGACACCACTTCACACGTATACACCCGGCTTCCCTGGTGTAGGTAACGTGGGTACTAGGGTATCTACGGGTGGGGTGGCTTTCCAACCTTCTGTGTTCCATGGGGTTTCTTCAGGGTCTACTGGGAAGGCTCCTTAATCTTTAAAAATACAACCGCGACTTTCACATAGAGTTGTACGGAGCAAGAGGTTGTGTTTCCACACTGCACACGCTCTCTGTGGTGTCCCTATCTACTCACCTTGGGGTCCTAGCACTTTTACATCCTCTCAACCCTATCTTGATCCAAGTCGTGGTTCTTATACCACATTCTTAGTATATGGTTTGGTCCCCTCCTGGGGTCCACTGTGTATTTCGTGCTATTTACTGTGTTTCTCTGCTGAAGTATTGTGTGCATTGTGTTTATCTCCGTGTTGGAGATATTGGAACGTACTAGAGAGTATTATATAATAAGTACATATTTTCATAAATACTTGATGTGGTTCTTTTTCACTTAATCTATACTGTAAGATTGCATTCTGGTAAAACATGCTGCTTTACACTCCTTCTGGACTAAGCCTGAAGGCGGCTCTCCACAGCTACTACTTACAGAGCTTTCGAAGGTTGTCTAAGACCTCTTAAATCACCATAAGGGTTGTCTGGACTGGTGCAAGGTGCCCACTTACATTAGTGGACATCATATACCAGGCCAGCTTTTCACATTCTTGAATGGAGGAGTTGATGATCTTTGATAATTCACATGGGGACCTAGTTTGTGAAACACTTTAGGCAAGCCTCTGTGGCCTTGGACGCTTGAAATGCATTGGTGCTTTTATCAACCAGTTGTTGAGGTAGAGGAATACCTGATACTGTCCTTCCTGAAAAAAGCTGCCACTGGGGCTAGGCAGTAGGTAAAATTGCAGGAAGCTGATTTGAAGCCAAATGGGAGAACTTTGATGTGTGGGTGGGAATGCAGAAGTATGAATCCTGTAAATTCAGAGCTGTCATGTGATGACGGAGAGGGTGACTACGTAAAAGGATTCTTTCCTGAAATACCTGTTTAATTTCCAGAGGTCTATGATGGATCACCACTCCTCTGTTTTCGTGTCTATGAGGAAAATTCAGAGAATAGATGCCTGTTCACTGCTGAGAATATGGGCCTTTCCCTATGGAACCTTTGGGTAGCAAAGCTAGCACTCCCTTCTGAAGCAGATGTAGATGAGGTGGTGCCCTCGTTTTGGTGGAGTGGTGGGCGGAATCTGGGTGAATTCTAACACCTGACCATATGTGGTGAGATCCAAGTCTTATTTGTCCGATGCTTTTTTTTTGCCATAGATGACAACATTTTTAACTTGTTTCTGCCACAGGATGGTGTAGGCAGCACCAGAGCGTTGTCACTGTAGGTAAGCTAGCCTAAGGGCTTCTGAGAGGGTTGATAAGTCTGATACCTCTGGTATCCTCCTTGATATGGATGTTTCTCTTTCACTGGCCCCTTTAAAGGGTGTTTCTTTCAAAATTGTTATGTGCCAAAAGATCTTGTGGTGTCAGAGTCATCCTTGACTACTTCCAAGGCATCGTCGACGTGCTTGCCAAACAGAGCGTCGCCATGGTAAGGTAAAAATATTAGATATATTTGCACCTCAGGTTCTAAATGTTGTGGCCTTGAACCAACCTTTGCGTCTAAGGACCACTGACCCTGCCGGTTGTGAGAATCCAATTGAAGCTATATCTATAGCGCAATCTATGTTTTCTGATGAGGACATTTCGCCCCCCAACCCCTTTTTTCTTTTTGTTTGTGCCCTTTCTGTCTTCCGGCAGAAAGTTTGTGTATGTGCCAATGTCTGACCACATCTGGTGGTTATACCTGCGCCATATTGCCAGTGAATTGGCAACCCATACAATAGCACCAGACATAGTTAAAAACGTCTCCTTGCTGGTCAAGCGGGGTTATGGGTGACAGGGTTTTCCATGATTGTAATTCCTCTAGGATATATAAACAATTGGAATAGGTTTCACAGCTTTTCTATTTAAAATCAAAGAAAACAAACCGATTGCTTGTTTGCTATTGGAATTTGGAAGCATTTGGCCGCATGTTCCCTAAGGGCATGGGCCCACCAAAAACCACCGGTTGTGGGCCTTCTCTCTATCATCACCAGATATGAACGGGTCGTTCCTGGGAAGCATGGCAATATTTGACACTGGGATCATTCTTAGAGTGGCAGGAGCATCAGAGGATACTGACATATCGGACACAATGTGACCTTGCAGGCTCGGGAAAGTGTTTTTAGTAATCCTGTAACATGCCCTGTAGGTCTAGTACAAAGCAATATGGACCTGACCCATGCTCTGAAGTTGGAGGCGGAGCGAAGTAGTGAAATTGCTCAACATATTGCCTCTCCATATATTGCTGACTGTTGTAGACATGCTCATATTAGTCCCCTTAATTCTTGACATTAAGTTCTTCTGGATTATGTGTCTTTTGTTCTTGTTGACGACTGCGGTGCTCTTGTTGTCATTTTTATTGTCATCAAGATCATCGCTGAAGAGGCGGACATAGACAACTAGGTTGACATCATCAATGTTTGTCATCAATGAGGCCTTCGTCGTAGACGAGGCCATCTTAGACGATGCAGTCATAAATGAGGCCACCGTAGACGAGGTCATCGTAGATGTGGTTATCGTAGATGAGGTTACCATAGACAAGGTTACTGAAGACGAGGCCGTTGTCATAGACGATCATCGAAGATGAGGCCGTCGTAGACTACCGTCGTAGACAAATGTCATAGACGAGGCTGTCATAGATGACTATCGTAGATGAGGATGTTGTAGACAACCATCATAGACGAGGCAGCCGTAGATGACCATCGTAGATGAGGCTGTTGTAGACCATCGTAGACGACCATCATAGATGAGGTTGTCATAGACAACCATCATAGATGAGGCCGTCGTAGATGACCATCGTAGCTGAGGCTGTTGTAGACGATCATCGTAGACAACCGTCATAGATGAGGACATTGTAGATGACGGTCATAGACGACCATCGTGTATGAGGCCATCATAGATGAGACTGTCATAGACAACCGTAGTAGACGAGTTAGTTGAGGCCGTTGTAGACGAGGCCATTGTAGATTAAAAAATCGTAGATGAGGCCATTCATAGATGAGGCCATTCGTAGATGAGGCCATCATAGTTGAGGCCGTCGTAGACGAGGAGGTCATAGACAATGCCATCGTAGACGAGGCCATCATAGGTGATGTCGTCATAGATGAGGCAGTAATAGTCGACATGGTTGTGGTCGTTGACGTTGTCATCATAATTGTTAACGTTGATTTTGACTGCAGTTTTGCAGTAGACTCCTCATTGTCAGGTTATGATGATTTCCCTGATGTAGTGTCAGGGCTGAAGAGGGAGTTGAAGGGTCTGCCATTGGAGTAGTATTTTCCAGTTTTCTCTCTCTGTGAGACGTGCCTTATGAAGACTCATGGTAAGTCTTTTTTATGGCTTTTCTGTGCGCCTTCTGGAGACCCTTGGCACGACCTCTCCCTTTGAACTCTCCTGTGAGGTGAAGGAATCCTAACTATCCTCATCAGAAGTGACAGATTTAAGTTTCTGTAGTCCCAATAATAGCCTCATATCTCTGAACGTTAGAGTTTTTAAAGAAAGGGTTAGTCAAATTTCATAGTCCTTTACCGTGTTTTCTGCTACTCTGATATATTAGTGACATGTCAGAGAAATGAACCATGAAATATAATCTTGGATGATCCAAAAAGAAGTAATAGCTGAAGAAACTGAGCAGAGCTCAGAGAGACTCCCTTCACACGACGTACGGTAGAAATTCTGAGGGACTCAGCCTCTGTTGGGAGTGTTCTAGAGGTTGCTGTCGCCTGATTGGTTATAGTTCAAGTTTGGTCCTTTGTTAAAGAGGACACAGATAGATTTTTAAACCGACTTTTTCATTGCCATTATAGCCTATGATAGTGATACATACTGCTTTATTATGGTACCGTGGGACTCCCACTTCGGCGATTCAAGCATGTGAATCTATGAAAGATCTAATACTGGAAAAAGACGCAGTGAATTATAGTGATCCCAGCACCAGTTTTATCTTGCTGGTCGCTTCTGGATATATTATATCCAGTCGGTAAGGCATACACAACATCAGGCGCAGAATCCCCTTGGTGCCAGGTTTCCATGAGAAATACTGCCTCTGGCTGCTCCTCACACAACAATGCAAACCAATCAGGTTTATGCAGCAGCAATGATCTACAACTGATTAAAAATGCCCTTCACATCTCTTGTCTCTTTAACGTAATATCCCTTGAACACTGCTGCGAATACTGCTGTTTTAGCCCTAAATTACTGTTAAATGACTCACAAAACAGAGTCACTGTGATGGAGTCAGAATGAACACATATGACATTTGTACTTACATTTAAAGCGGGTGTGTAAAGTAGGATGGGCTTGGTGTCTCTTCTCTTTTGCCAGGTGCCCATTTCAAGTCGAAATAATACTTTAAAAGGCATAGCAGAAGTGTTTCAATCTTATTATTTACAATTATGTACTATAAAAAACAATATCAGTATATCATGAGGCATGGCTGCCTCGGTCTAAGTATCTCCTTTTAGTTATATTTCAGTATCAACATACCATCACATATCACCCTTTATTATTATTTTACTTCATGGATTCTCCCATAACTGTACTGATCAGTATTAAGGCGATAGGTAAGTTGGTTCTTTGGCTGATCAGTTCAGGCTGCCTGACCTCTCCTGCATGCCTCTATTTTTAGTAAAATCATGTTCGCAGGTGTGGAAATATCAGCTTAGCAAAATAAAGTATAAAGCCATCAGTCCTGGCACTGAAGTGCACTTCTTTTTAGACAAATGAATATGTGAATAGGAAAAATGTCAACACTCAGTGCAAGATAGCCAATAGCTGAAGGTGTCTGAACCAGCACCTCCATGCTGTAAGCTGTAGTGGGAGGATGCAAAATATGACAGCTGAACAGACCAGTGGATTAAAATGTCTCATCCAATGCCCCTCAAGCTATGTATATATGTATGTTTGTTTTATTTATGAGTTTTCTTGTTTACATGAGCCTTGAGGGATAGAAAGGCTGTCTCTGGGCCAGACCTAAAATAGTTAAATGCTGTAGGAAGGTGGAATCTGACTATATGGTTGCCCCCACTTTTTTTATGGTGTTTTGCTGGTTTATGACTTAGTTGGACTGGGATCCTGCTATTCAGGGCCCCAGTCTATCTGCTTTCTCTGTAAAAAGGTTTCCATGTGCCTTAGGCACATCACTGATTGGAATCTGGAGTGCCCTTATAAGTCCCTAGTATATGGTATACTATGTACCAAGGGCATAGGTACCTCAGAGGCCTACCAGGGGCTGCAGCATGTATTATGCCACCCCTGGAAGGCCATCCAAACTGACACCACAGGTCTGCTACTGCAGCCTGGGTAAGGTGGTGCATGCACCCCTTACTGTGAAATAGGTTACCTATATCACTAAATATATACACACATATAAACATATAAGTCACTCCTAAGGCAGGCCTTATCAATCCTGAAGGCAGAGTGCATGGTTCCTATGTGAGAGGGTGCCCCTGCATGAGCAGGGCCCCTCTACAGCGTTCGGAGACCCTTCTCTGATGCTGTTTGTAGTGCAGCCTGACCATATACTCTTAAGCGCATTATAAACTCGCATTAAATGCTAACTTTGGAATGGCTGCACCTAAACATGTCGTGTTTGGTGTCAAACATCTTGGAATACTACCCCCCCACCAATTCTGGCGGCGGGGGTAGCATTCCACCCTTCTAGAGGGAGAGACATGTTAACCCTGGCTAGCCCGGTAACTTCTTTCCAAAGCCCTGGCATCACAAAATGGATGCTGCTGCCACAGACACGAGTCTGGCCTCCTGCTGCTGGACGAAACTCCGGCAGGGGAGGCCTGGACAATAGGTTTCCTGTCCCAGGGAGGTGTGACCACCTCCCCAGACAGGATAATGTGTATTGGGGCTGGGCGGGAGCACTTTCGGGTGCTTTGAAGTCCTGCACTGGGGGCACACTTGGTGTCCCTGTGCATACCCCAGTTCAAACCGGATCAGGGGCTTGCAGCCCCTGCTTTGGCGCGAACTGGACAAAGGGAAAGGGGTGTAGCCACCCCTCTGCCCTGACCCACCCATAGGTGGGGCCACAGAGTAGTCCAACCCCTAAACTTGGTATAAGTATAGGAACCCAGTCCTTAGGACTTTAGATTATCCCTGGACGAAACTCTGCAACAGAATCCTGGACCTTCGACGCTCTACTCAAGATTAGAGGACAGAACAATCTCCCTTGGGGTCAAGGAGTGACTCCCCTGCTTGGCAGGCACCAAAGACGCATCTGTCTGGTCTGCATTTCTGAAGCTCCCGTCGGACGCCGAAGTCTTCGCATCACCAGAGGTGGATTCTCAGACTTCCCCGAGGCTACCCTGAGTCCCCAGCAAAGCTGAGGCCCGTAGCTATCGTGGGTGACGTGAGTCCGTGACCCCTGGACACCAAGCACATTTGCAAGTGCATCCTCTTCTGGGTCTTCCACAAAGTCGTGCTTTGGGCTCCGAGTAGCCCTAGCCTCCAGCACCAACTGCACTGAAGATCACTGGCCTCCACTCCACGAGTGTCCTGTGAGCCAGATCCACGTGCGGCGTCTTGAGGCTCCTTTGCGGTCGCTAGCCCGTTGGCTAGTAGCCCTTAACGAAGGCCAATCTTTTTCTTCTTGGGCATCCTAGTTGCTCCAGGCCTGCCCTCACTTACCTTCGCTGGGTGAGTTCCCCAGACCTTGCTGGTCTGCACCATCAACGATCTTCATCTGCCATCGAGACTTGCCGTTGCCAAGGCTTGTTGGGTCCAATCCGGTCACCGACACCTCAGCACTCGACAAACATCGTGTACCAGCCCGAATCCTGCTCCTGGTCGCCGACAACGCCTCCTGGACCTCGTGGCTGAAGAGTCAAGATGACTGTCAACGCACCTGAAGCACTCGACATCGGTGGGCATCTGTCCATCGCCTTCCTGGTCACTGGCTAGTGACCCAGACTCTGTCCCCTCTGCTTTCAGGTTCTTCAGATCTCCGATCCACTCTTGGATCCACCCGGACACTTTCCACTTGGTCGCCAGCAGCACTTTGCAGCAGATCGCCATTCAAATCGACGACGAAACCCGACCCCGAAAGGCACCTATGCACCCGGCTTCCCTGGGTGAGGTAACACGAGTACTCCGGTGCTCCCGTGGGTAGAGACTCTTCAAAGTACTAGTTCTCAAAGGGTTTGCTCCAAGTCCTCCTTTAAGTGTCCCTTTTCTTTAATTTCCTGATCGCGACTTTCTCCATAGAAGTCAACGGCGTATCGCGGTTGTGTATTTACACTGCACGCGTCCCCCGTGGGTCCCCTGTGTCACTACCTTGGGTGGTTCCTTGTGGTCCAAGCACTTCTAGAGGCTCTAGGCCTAGTCTCTAGTTCAGTCGTGGTTCTTATACCACTTTATTGGTATATGGTTTGGTACGCCCCTAGGGCCCAAACGTGTATTTGTGCTATTACTGTGTTTAAATAACTTCTAACTTATGTACTTCGAACTCTAGCCTCATAAAGAGACTAGAGGGGTGTGTTTAGCAATAAATACATATATTTTGAATATATACCTGGTGTGGTGCTCTTTCATTTGATCACTCAAGAGATTATAGACTGGTAAAACAAGCTGCTTTACATTCCTTCAAGACTTAGCCTGAAGGCTGCTCTCCATAGCTACCACTAGGATAGCTTTCAATAAGGTTGTCTTTAACCTATCTCCAATAAGGGGTTGTTTGGACTGGTGCAAGGTGCCCACTATAATTAGTGGACAGCATATGCCAGGCCAACTTCTCACATTGGTGTGCAGCGTGTGGGATTCCAGCTTGCTATTGTTTTACCAGATAATCTCAATTGAATTGATCAACTGAAAACCACTAAAGGTACCTAAGGTACATATAATTTAAGCTTAGAATACAGTAAGTTCTACTGAACTTAGAGTTGTGTGTTAAGGGATAGCACACCCTTTCTACAACTCAAGAGAGTTTAGTAGGCCACACTAGAGTAGGTAGTGCATACACCACACCACACTAGTAATGTCTTTAAGGGTAGGATCTAAAGAATCCTTGCAGGAAGCCACTGAGCTTCCACCCTCCAAGTATGATACACTCCCATTCTTGGAATTGAGAGCATTATGTAACTTGAGAAAAATAAGGACAGGCCAAAGTCCCACCACCCAACACCTTAAAGAGTTGTTGGTGGCTTATGACCTTAGTAAGCCCTTGGGGACTGAAGGGGTAGGAGCTGAGGGTGGGGCAGAAGATGAGGATGGGACCAGGGGTAGAAATACCCCCAGCCCCCCCTCTGAAACTGGCCAGGAGGGTGACAATGACCCTGACCTGGATAACCCAATCCCTCCTGTGGAAGATGAAGAGGATGATCAGGATGATCAGGATGATGCCCTCTTTGTCCCCCCAGGAAGGATTATGAGTGTGCCCAGAAAGTCTAGATCTCCTTCTCAGGAGTCTAACCACTCTGGCACCTCAATAGGGAGCTCTGTCTCATCTCATAGGAGGGAATCCTCTCATGAGAGGAGAACAAGGCTGATTCAATATGAGGAAGCTCAGCTTGAACTCAGAAGGAAGCAAGTAGCCTTAGACAGGGAGTCCCTAGATCTCTTTAGAGAGAAAAGAAAGTTGGGACTAGAGTCCCATGGTGGCAGCAATATCCCTAGAGATAGGGAAAGGTCTTATGACCATAGAAACCTAAACAAGATTGTCCCTCCCTACCAGAGTGGGGATGACATCCACAAATGGATAACTGCACTGGAGAGGGCCTGTAAAGTTCAGAAGGTCCCCCAGAGGCAGTGGGCAGCAATCTTGTGGCTCTCCTTTGCAGACAAAGGTAGAGACAAGCTCCTCACTGTAAGAGAAGAGGATGCTGACAATTACACAGTCTTGAAGAGTGCTCTGATAGATGGGTTTGGCCTAACCACTGAACAGTATAGGTTGAAGTTCAGAGACACCCAAAAGCTCAGACTCAAGACTGGGTTGATTTTGTAGATTGTGCTACAAAGGCTCTGGAAGGTTGGATACATGGCAACAAAGTGCATGACTTTTTAGGATTGTACAATTTGATTATGAGGAGCAGATCCTTAATAATTGTCAAAACCAGCTTTTGCACCAGTATCTGGTGGACTCTGATCTGACCTCTCCCCAAGAATTGGGAAAGAAGGCAGACAAATGGGTCAGAACCGGAGTAAAAACTAGAAATCAGGGTGGTGACCAGAAGAAAGATTCTACTAAGTCCCAAGAGAAAGGTGGGGATAAATCTAAGGATAAGTCCACTACAGGGCCCCAAAATTCCTCTTCTGGGGGTGGGTCCCAAACTCCTTCCTCTCCTGAAAAGAAACCATATTGCCATGTCTGTAAAAAGCCTGGGCACTGGAAATCTGATCCCAGTTGCCCCAGGATTGGCAATAAAGAAAATGTTCCCCCAGCAACTACTACCCCCCTCCTGGTACTACCAGTAGTAATCCTCCAGTTGGGAGTAGTACACCCAAAAAGTTAGGTGCTTTTGCAACAGGAACAGAGGTGGGCCCTGGTTCAGACAGGGACCCCTCAACAGACTCCTCTGACTCTGATGGTGGTGTAGGATTTGCCACCTTTACCATGGGTCCCACAGCAATGGGCAGGTACAGACTGGAGCCAATGATTAATGGTCAGAAAGCTGTGGCATTTAGGGACACAGGGGCTAGTGTCACCATGGTGGCAGGGAAACTAGTCCCCCTCACCAGCTTTTACCTGAGTTTAAATACCAGGTGACCAACATTGATGGTGTCAGAACAGATCACCCCAGGGCCATAGTCAATCTCAACTGGGAGGGGGTCACAGGCCCAAAGAGAGTGGCAGTGTCCCCCACCTTACCTGTAGATTGCCTGATGGGCAATGATCTGGAGATTTCAGCCTGGGCTGAAGTTGAACACCAAACCCACCTTAGGATGTTGGGCGTCCCTGTAAAGGTTAGTGGGGCTGTAATGGCCACAGCCCCAGCCAAAGAATTTGGAGAGATGGAGCCTGAAAGAATGGCCCACTCTCCCCCAAAAGAGAGCACAAGGGTTGAAGAAAAGTCTTCTTCCCTCCAGACAGTAGGTAAGGGTCAGCCTCCTCAGGGAACTGACCCTACCCCTAGTGAAGGAACTGCCCCAGAGGTAGTCAGGCCTGGCCTGGCCACTCCCCTGATGGCAGAGGACCCTTCCAAGGTGGTACCCAGTCTGGAGCAGGTAACCTGCCCCTCTCTACCCTGCCTCAGCCGGCCCAGGGCTGCAGAGGTCAGGGAGGTCAGTGGACCCCCAGGGCCCCCTGTCCAGAGGAACCCCCATCAGCAGATTAGGGGCACCCAGTCTAGTAGCCCTAGCCAGGTGAAAACTCCTCTACACACTGAGGGATCCCCCATGCCTTTATGTAGGGACCTCCCCAGAAGGACTCTGGTAGGCAAGGGCAAACCTGGGACCTGAAGGTTCCAAACCTGCCATGTCCCGCCAGTAGTCCATCCAAAAGGACCCAACCCCCAGCTGTAGGCAGCCAAAGGTTGACCCTTAGAGCAAAGTGCAACTCAGTCATGAAAAGACAGGCATACATAGTGACCAGTGATCTGAGGAAGCTGAGGCCAACATTCCTAGGGCCTCACTTCCCTACTCAGACACCTCACCAGCCTTGTACTTTACCTAAGCTCACCACAGGTAGTGATTCCCCATGGTGGAGACCCTCTCATACCCTTAGGGTGAGGGATTGCTTAGTGGACCATAAGACAGGGGGCAACCATGCTAGTGCAGGTGCTTCCTTATATGACCACTTAGTCAATGAAGGCTCAACTGGCCAAGGTTAGCCTTATCTCCTTTCGTTTGGGGGGGTTATGTAGGAAGGTGGAATCTGACTATATGGTTGCCCCCACTTTTTTATGGTGTTTTGCTGGTTTATGACTTAGTTGGTCTGGGATCCTGCTATTCAGGGCCCCAGTCTATCTGCTTTCTCTGTAAAAGGTTTCTATGTGCCTTAGGCACATCACTGATTGGAATCTGGAGTGCCCTTATAAGTCCCTAGTATATGGTATACTATGTACCAAGGGCATAGGTACCTCAGAGGCCTACCAGGGGCTGCAGCATGTATTATGCCACCCCTGGAAGGCCATCCAAACTGACACCACAGGTCTGCTACTGCAGCCTGGGTAAGGTGGTGCATGCACCCCTTACTGTGATATAGGTTACCTATATCACTAAATACATACACACATATAAACCTATAAGTCACTCCTAAGGCAGGCCTTATCAATCCTGAAGGCAGAGTGCATGGTTCCTATGTGAGAGGGTGCCCCTGCATGAGCAGGGCCCCTCTGCAGCGTTTGGAGACCCTTCTCTGATGCTGTTTGTAGTGCAGCCTGACCATATACTCTTAAGCGCATTATAACCTTGCGTTAAATGCTAACTTTGGAATGGCTGCACCTAAACATGTCGTGTTTGGTGTCAAACATCTTGGAATACTACCCCCGCCAATTCTGGCAGCGGGGGTAGCATTCCACCCTTCTAGAGGGAGAGACATGTTAACCCTGGCTAGCCCGGTAACTTCTTTCCAAAGCCCTGGCATCACAAAATGGATGCTGCTGCCACAGACACGAGTCTGGCCTCCTGCTGCTGGACGAAACTCCGGCAGGGAGGCCTGGACAATAGGTTTCCTGTCCCAGGGAGGTGTGACCACCTCCCCAGACAGGATAATGTGTATTGGGGCTGGGCGGGAGCACTTTCGGGTGCTTTGAAGTCCTGCACTGGGGGCACACTTGGTGTCCCTGTGCATACCCCAGTTCAAACCGGATCAGGGGCTTGCAGCCCCTGCTTTGGCGCGAACTGGACAAAGGGAAAGGGGTGTAGCCACCCCTCTGCCCTGACCCACCCATAGGTGGGGCCACAGAGTAGTCCAACCCCTAAACTTGGTATAAGTATAGGAACCCAGTCCTTAGGACTTTAGATTATCCCTGGACGAAACTCTGCAACAGAATCCTGGACCTTCGACGCTCTACTCAAGATTAGAGGACAGAACAATCTCCCTTGGGGTCAAGGAGTGACTCCCCTGCTTGGCAGGCACCAAAGACGCATCTGTCCGGTCTGCATTTCTGAAGCTCCCGTCGGACACCGAAGTCTTCGCATCACCAGAGGTAGATTCTCAGACTTCCCCGAGGCTACCCTGAGTCCCCAGCAAAGCTGAGGCCCGTAGCTATCGTGGGTGATGTGAGACCGTGACCCCTGGACACCGAGCACATTTGCAAGTGCATCCTTTTCTGGGTCTCCCACGAAGTCGTGCTTTGGGCTTCGAGTAGCCCTAGCCTCCAGCACCAACTGCACCGAAGATCACTGGCCTCTACTCCACGAGTGTCCTGTGAGCCAGATCCACGTGCGGCGTCTCGAGGCTCCTTTGCGGTCGCTAGCCCATTGGCTAGTAGCCCTTAACGAAGGCCAATCTTTTTCTTCTTGGGCATCCTGGTTGCTCCAGGCCTGCCCTCACTTACCCTCGCTGGGTGAGTTCCCCAGACCTTGCTGGTCTGCACCATCGACGATCTTCATCTTCATCGAGACTTGCCGTTGCCAAGGCTTGTTGGGTCCAATCCAGTCGCCGACACCTCAGCACTCGACAAACATCGTGTACCAGCCCGAATCCTGCTCCTGGTTGCCGACAACGCCTCCTGGACCTCGTGGCTAAAGAGTCAAGACGACCATCAACGCACCTGAAGCACTCGACATCGGTGGGCATCTGTCCATCGCCTTCCTGGTCACTGGCTAGTGACCCAGACTCTGTCCCCTCTGCTTTCAGGTTCTTCAGATCTCCGATCCACTCTTGGATCCACCCGGACACTTTCCACTTGGTCGCCAGCAGCACTTTGCAGCAGATCGCCATTCAAATCGACGACGAAACCCAACCCCGAAAGGGACCTATGCACCCGGCTTCCCTGGGTGAGGTAACACGAGTACTCCGGTGCTCCCGTGGGTAGAGACTCTTCAAAGTACTAGTTCTCAAAGGGTTTGCTCCAAGTCCTCCTTTAAGTGTCCTTTTTCTTTAATTTCCTGATCGCGACTTTCTCCATAGAAGTCAACGGCGTATCGCGGTTGTGTATTTACACTTCACGCGTCCCCCGTGGGTCCCCTGTGTCACTACCTTGGGTGGTTCCTTGTGGTCCAAGCACTTCTAGAGGCTCTAGGCCTAGTGTCTAGTTCAGTCGTGGTTCTTATACCACTTTATTGGTATATGGTTTGGTACGCCCCTAGGGCCCAAACGTGTATTTGTGCTATTACTGTGTTTAAATAACTTCTAACTTATGTACTTCGAACTCTAGCCTCATAAAGAGACTAGAGGGGTGTGTTTAGCAATAAATACATATATTTTGAATATATACCTGGTGTGGTGCTCTTTCATTTGATCACTCAAGAGATTATAGACTGGTAAAACAAGCTGCTTTACATTCCTTCAAGACTTAGCCTGAAGGCTGCTCTCCATAGCTACCACTAGGATAGCTTTCAATAAGGTTGTCTTTAACCTATCTCCAATAAGGAGTTGTTTGGACTGGTGCAAGGTGCCCACTATAATTAGTGGACAGCATATGCCAGGCAAACTTCTCACAAATGCATTAAACTGTGCTCATTAAAGGAAAATTGCCAAATGGCAACAACCCACAACTGATCACCATCACACGTAAAAGAGAGACAAACAAAATCATATGGTCAGATCAAGAGAAAAAGTTCAATCATGGTCAGATTGTTTTTTCAAAATATTGGACAGTATAAGATTTGGGGAGAGAGTTTGAAAGAATATTAAAATTTTTTTTTATTTATGACATCAGAAAGATAACGCTTAGTAAAAATGGGGATTTTTCTGTGATCCCATGTATCTTTTGTATTGACCATTCTATCCAGTAACTATTACAATAGACAGCACATTTGCAATATAACTATGCAGTCCAGTACAAGCATATATTAAACATTGTTTGGGAGGGCAGATAGGCAGAACGAACAACATTACAGATATATTAGTTTCATTAGATATCATTAAATCACATTAATCCCTACCTTGGGGCTATACATTGCACATTGAGGGTTTGCCTGAGAGCCCCTACTCATTGGTGGGGGGAAGGATGGGCTGCTGTGAGGTGATCATTCCCTTGGCATGTCTTAACCATACAGCTTTATTCACTCTAGTTGTCTATACAAACCAACAATAATTGTTAGGGGGTTGGACTAGTTGTCTAACTATTGTCCGCTAGTGAGAAATCAATGGGGCAGTTTAGGTGGAATAGAGTAAAGTTATGTTATGTTAAAATATTTGTAAAGCGCATGGCTGCCCCAGCAAAGGGACGTCCCAGCGCTAGTATCGGAAAGGCAAGACCGGCAAGAGGGAGCTAATAGTCAGAGAATAGCCAGTTCTTTACAGCCCTTCTGAAGGCCCAGTGGTCATGGATGCACCTGATAGATAGAGGCAGAGAATTCCAAAGGGTAGGGGCTTTCGCATGAAATGAGCGACCACCTGCTCTTAAGCACGTAAGGGATTTATCTGACCATCACTGTTTTGTGCATTTATGCCCCCTCCTCTCCTGCTGCCTATGGGGACAACTGTATCCTCCTTACTGGGCTGTGTGAGAATCATGAAGGCAAATCGTCAGACTACTGAGTGAATTTTCCCAACACTTCGTCACATGTAGCTAATATTTTGCGCCTTCTTCCTCTAAAGAATGTTCTGTGTTGGAAAACTATTTTTAATGACAACCACCTAAAAACATCAGGGTGCTATACATTCACCAAGGAAGCATGTAAATCCATCTAACCCATTGAGATTCTCCTAGCTTCAGTGCTGCGAAAATCTGAGATTGTATTAAAGACAAGGGGGCATGTATTATATGAATCAAAAGGGGGGACAACGGGGCAGGTTTAAAGAGGTCCAACATACATGCCCCAACAATACTATATGCACGAAGGATATGGAGTTCCTCTAAGTCCAAGAGACAAAACAGGGAGATACTAGGGGTGGGGGGGAAAAATTGGTGGCCCCACACTGAAGGTGAAAAGGGAGATCCCCTTGTCGGAACTAGGGCTCTCACACACCTAGCAAGCTAGGTGTCATGCTTCATCATATGAGCCTGCCCCTCGTCAGGTCGGCGCTGCAATACCTGACGGGCACCCAGTACGGGGCTCTTTGGCGGGGATCTTTTATTCCTGCCGTTGGGTGCAGTGGGGGTAAGGGGCCTAGTGAGTGTAGATGTGGGAGGGAAGTGAGTTAAAATAAGTCAGTTAGTCCTAACAGTGATTTATTCAGGAAGGTAAACTGCCTAATTAAAAATTATAAAGAGAGTACCTTTCATTATGGAGTGTGCTACCCTGGCTTTGACTGAAAAATTTTTTGAATTCAAGAAACAACTTTACCATCAAAGCCAGGGCACTTCGATGGGCAGTACCTTTGCTCCCAGTTTGGCCTGCCTGTATATGGCAGCATTTGAAAAGGATGTCATCTACAACGCTAATAACCCATACTTCAATAACCTGAAACTATGGAAACGTTTTATAGATGACATCCTTATCTTTTGGCAAGGGGATCGCTCCACTTGCATGGAATTCGTGGGCTGGATTAACAACCAGAATGACTATCTGAAATTCACCCACACCATTTCAGAGAACAATGTCCCGTTTCTTGATCTCAACATCATACTCACCGAGGGACGTTTTAGTACTACCCTATATAGAAAACCCACTGACCGCAACAGTTTGCTTTTATACAATAGTCACCACCCTAGGGCACTGAAAGACAACTTACCCTTTGGCCAGTTTTTGCGGATTAGACGCAACTGCAAGACAGTTGCTGATTATCAAACTGAAGCCTGCACCTTGGCAGCCAACCTTGGGGCTAGAGGCTACCCGATAAGGTTAGTGCGGGACTCTATGAAAAGAGCTAGGAACAACCCTAGAGAGACACTCCTTGAGGTACACACCAAACCCACGACAGATACACTGACGTGTGTCACATCGTTCACCCCCGACTCCACTCGAATCAAGAAAATTATCCATAAACATTGGGGGATACTAGGTACAGGTGACCTGCGCATACCTAGGCCTAGGTTTGCATATAAAAGGACACGCAACCTGAAAGATATTTTGATAAACACGAGGCCTAAACAAACTAAACCTAACACACAGAGGACCTTGTGGGGTCTCCCGGCAGTGACAGGACACTATCCTTGTGGCTCCTGCGTAGTGTGCAAACTCACTTATGCTGTTAAGGAGATCTCTCTCTTGGCCAACTTTCAATGGAAATTAAATAAACATACTAATTGCAATACTAACCAATGTATATACATGATCACCTGTCCATGTGGCTTGCGATACATAGGGATGACCATGCGAGCAGTCAAGACCCGGATAACCGAGCACAAGAGCAATATACGGTGCCAGAGGGTCACCACTAGACTATACACACACTTCAAGGATGCTAAACACCCCCCTGATTCATTTAGATGGGTAGTTTTGGAAGCCCACACACAGATATCTAAGTCATCTCTGTTTAGGATTGAGCAGAGATGGGTCCATAGACTTTCAACCCATAGTGAAGGGCTCAATGATGATATTCCATGGGGTTCACTTAACTAGGTCGCATCCACTATGAGGGGGCCACTGCACCATATATAAGGGATATATATATATATTTTCATATATTTTCCTTTTATACTGTTTAGGTGTAGAGAAATGCCGTACATAATAGTCAGCCACCATGACGTCTGCACCTACTTTTACTTAGAATACCACCTCTACCGTATTCCTTCTTTGGTGTACCTCATGAAGAATTTCACATATTAGTTCTGTACTTTGAGCAGCCTGGCATCTAATACATTTTCTTCGCGGTGCCCTGTCGCTGAGATCTGTTTAAATTTACATAACAGACAACCTAACCATTGAGTAAGCAGGTTTTAATTTTACCTAATTGTGCCTCTACTAGTAGTTGCTTTTGACTTTTCTAAGATGGCCGCGCCGACTCGTCTGTCTTTGATTTTGATCCACACTGCACAATACAGTTTCACGGGATTACCTCCAGCTCTTTGATTTTGGCCTTACTGATCCCTAGCTAATACACAAGCTTTGTGTCTGTGATAGTTGCTCCTTACCCTGCACTAAGCTCTTCCCTTTTTCCAGGGCTGCCACCACCTGTGTTGTTTTCTATCCATTACAGACTATTGATATAAGGGACCACTTGACCATTACAAGATGGCCGCCTTCTTTACCTACATTCCTTAACCTTCTCTTTGTACCTCTTTGACCCGTAGTCTCGCGATATTACGCTAGTACACTAGGCTCCGCCTACTTTGACCCTGACTGGTTGGTATATCTGTGCCTGAGCAATGGCACCAGTTACCATCCCGGTTTCTGGCGGCAGGGTAGGTCACATACGAAGCGCTCTTCGAACGCTGGTGAGTAGTGATTTTGGCTATTGACTTGGAGACCCATGCAGCTACTGACTATCACGGAGGTAAGCTTACATTGCGGATCCAGCAGAGGCACCAGGTCACTAATGGTTCAACTCCCTCCCTTTCTTGATTATCACCCCCGTGATTTTCCCTCGTGGTGTACCGGCATACACAGCTGCCGTTTTCACTCACAGGTGTTCACTTGTGTAGTTCCTGGTTACCTTTTCACCGTGTTTGTTATACGGTGGCAATGCCTTATTACACCTGGTTGACACGGGAATACGGTTGATCTGAGGGGAGGCGTTTATTATTGTCCCCTGGATCTCGTGCTTTTGGCAATTGTTTACCATTCATTGATGGTCCGGACGCCTGGGGATTTTTAGTTTTTCTAGTATTCTGGTTTGTGCAGTATGGAGCCTCTTACTTTATCCAGCCCTTTTCTTTTACTCACGTAGGACCCAATTTGGTGTCCTTTACGACCGCCGGATACTGTTGCAGTCCTAATTAGACAACAGTATAGGTGAGCATTGTTTCTGTCCTCTCTGTTTTGTTACTGCTCTTCTGTTACGTCATGGCTCTGGATGAATTTCCTCATTGAGACCTCGGTTTTACCATGATTTCTCTTGTGCTAGAGAGTCCTTACCTTGTTTTTTAATTTTAGTCTCACCCCTCATACGGTATTGAGTAAGCGTGTGAATATATTAATTCATTTAACACATGTACCATTTCGGTACTGTATGAACAGTTCCATGAGATACGTGTTTTGTACAGGGTTACATTCCATATTATAATCACGTTTTTCTTTTTCAATTTGTTTGCAGGTTATTGACCTGAGAGTGTGGTATGTAGTTTTCACTTACCACGCTGTGTAGATAGTATTGACAATTGGTCCTGAAGAATTGCCTTGATCCCCCTGACACACAGGGCATGAAACATGTTGACCGACTGAGAGTAGGGCTCATACAGCTTGATACCTTGTATCCAGTTCTCCGCCACTCTCTTTATAATTTTTAATTAGGCAGTTTACCTTCCTGAATAAATCACTGTTAGGACTAACTGACTTATTTTAACTCACTTCCCTCCCACATCTACACTCACTAGGCCCCTTACCCCCACTGCACCCAACGGCAGGAATAAAAGATCCCCGCCAAAGAGCCCCGTACTGGGTGCCCGTCAGGTATTGCAGCGCCGACCTGACGAGGGGCAGGCTCATATGATGAAGCATGACACCTAGCTTGCTAGGTGTGTGAGAGCCCTAGTTCCGACAAGGGGATCTCCCCTTTTCACCTTCAGTGTGGGGCCACCAATTTTTCCCCCCCACCCCTAGTATCTCCCTGTTCTGTCTCTTGGACTTAGAGGAACTCCATATCCTTCGTGCATATGGCATGTATTATATGCAAGAAAGTTTTCCTGTTTCTCAGCAGCAGTGAAGAAACTATAGCAAGAGCAATTTGACATCACTCTATACAAGGCTAGAACTCCCTGACAACAGCCTCTTTAAGCAGCAAAAACAGGGTCAATATCCAGTCAGTGGTGCATCTATTGGAAAAACAAACATCCAACAAAGGGAGGACTGAATTAGCTGGACCAAGAAGATCCAAACTGGAGATTCGAAGGATTCTATGAGAACAGAAGACGTGAGGAAGGTCCAGTATGGTTCAAAGAGAACAGCAGACAAAATACATAACAATTGGAATTAGTCAACACGTAAAATAAAGTAAATGGCCTTTGAAATGACATAAACACCCAGCAATCCAAGATTGGCAAAATGTGATCTTGAGGTAGCACACTCTATAATACATGCCTCTTGGTCTTTGGTAAAATCCCCTTTTTAAGGCAAGTTGGCAGCACTAAATGCATGTTCAAATCCCATCTAGGATTCTTTCAGATATATAATCAACTAACTTCAGGTAGAAGACCCTGAATATAGCAGCAAAGGACCATTCCACAGTTCTGAGGATGTCCTCTGAACTTAGAGCTTGCTGTCACATGCACCCTAAAACTTGCTCACAAGATATAACAAAAGCTCCCTGAAAGAGAGCTTGGACAATGATGCCCTTCCTGACCATCTCTGAAAGCTCCTGATCTACCAGTGCTCTCTGTTCACATGAAAAAGGATAGTGTGGATGCCTCAAACTGGTAAGGGAGCCTAAGTGATATTTTTGGGAGCCCCTTAGGGATCTGGAATGATGATTTGCCACTTTAGACAAAAAGAATAATGTGCTCCCATCCCCAGAGGAAGAATTGAGGGAAAGGTTTGAGGAAAATTCACCTTCAGAGATTGGAGGGAGCATTGAGTGCTAGAAACTTTGTTTTGAGGTGTTTGAGCTAATGACAATGACATCTGGCACTGACAACTGGATGTGTGTGTGGCCTGGTACAATTATGCTTATGCAGCAGAGAGAAAAAGCAGAGATAATGACCTCTTTCCTCTTTCTGACCTTCACACTTGTGAGCCAGCCCCTTATTTGGGGTAAGTCATTCACAAGGAACTAAGATATAATCACGAAACATGATATCACAAAATGGAAAAGGTATAAATGTGAATGCAATCAGAGCAACTGATCTTAAAACACAGAGGGACAGATTTACTATTTACTGGTCACAAAATACTGGTTGTAATTTGCCGCCAATAATTTTGCGACCGGTAAAGAATTTTAAGAACCACCCTATGTACTAATATGTTGGTTCTAAAAATGTCGAATTGTTGTGGGTCACAGTCTGACCTATCTCATGAATAATGAAGAGGTAGGTCATCAATTGCAGCTCACTATGATTAGAGACTATCACAGGGATGATGACCTGCTGCGGTCAGAAGATCACAATGTCTGTGATCGGTTTTAAATTAAGCCAATTTTTTCTATCCTTTCCTTATTGGAAATGGGGCTGCCTTTAATAAGAAAAGCTTTTGGTTTTGTTTGCGAGTTGACACTGGTCCTGTGGATCACTGCCTATTCCCAACAAACTTTTTTTAAATTTACAATGGGGAAGCGGTTACAAGGAGACTCCTTCCCTTTAGTGAATGGGTAACCATGCCCTTTAAGGTCTCCGTAACCAGATCTTGGTCATGAAACATGGATACATAGAATACTGATTCGGTATTTGAAAGGTATGCCTACAAGATGCCCCTTCCAGATATCGAATCGTTATCCATTTGCAGACCCATTTTGAGAGTTGGACAATCATCTCCAACTCCTAAAATGGGATTAGTACAGCTGAAAAAGTATTTTTACAGTCACAAACGCCAAATAAGAGTATTTGTGACTGTAGGAGGCTGGCTTAGTATATGGTGCACACTTATTTAAGTGAAGCACCATGCACTAATCCAGACAACCCTTATGGTGATTTTAGTGGTCTTAGACAACCTTAGAAAGCTCTCTAAGTGGTAGCTGTCGAGAGCTTCCTTCAGGCTTAGTCCAGAAGGAGCGTTAAGCAGCTTGTTTTACCAGATCTAATCATGTAATGTAGGTTAAATGAAAAAGAACCACACAATGTGGATATAAAAAATGTCTATTTATTACACAACACTCTCTAACACATTGGTATATCTCCTACCTGGAGATATCAACACAAATACACAATAATACTTAAATTGCAAGATGTGAGTAAGCACAATACACAGTGGTCTCCAGGGGAGACCAAACCATATAGTAAGAGAGTGGAATGCGAACTGCGACTGAAGTCGGGACTTGGACCAGGAGACTCAGAAGAGCTGGGTACACAAGGACCCATCCAAGGTAACTACCCAGGAACCCCACGGAGGCTGTGTGCAGAGTGGAAACACAGCCACGTACTCAGTAGAAGTCAAAGGGAAAGTCGCGGTTGCAGTTTTTAAGAAGAAGGACCATTCCCAGTGGACCCCGAAGAAACCCAGTGGAAGACAGAAGGTTGGAGAGTCCCCCCACCCGTAGATACCCCAGGAACCAGGATTCCTACACCAGGAAAGCCGGGTGCATAGGTGTGAAGTGACGTCAGAAACCGCCGTAGACCATAATGGAGGACTTCAGAAAAGATGCCGCTGATGAAGACTGTGCAAGAGTCCGGTGGAGTGGAGAACCTGCAAGCAGAGGGGACAGAGGGCCAGATGTATGACCCTAAATTGCATGTGCAAACGGGTTTGCGACCCGTTTGCGCATGCAAAATGTTACAGGGACATGTACAATTCCTAATTAGCGAGTCGCAATTTATATGCGACTCACTAATTAGGAAGGGAACCCCTGGGGACCCCTTCCCATTTGTGACTGGCTCCAAAAATATTTTTTAAGGGCAGGCAGTGGTCCCAGGGACCACTACCTGCCCTTAAAAAATGAAACTAAAACGTTTCATTTTTTCTTTTTTAAATGCATCCCGTTTTCCTTTAAGGAAAACGGACTGCATTTTTTTAAAAAAACTACTTTATTGAAAAGCAGTCCCAGACATGGAGGTCTGCTGAGCCCAGCAGGCCAGCATCCCTGGGAGGGCCAGTCATTCCCAATGGGGTCACAAATTGCGAGTGGCTCATTAATATTCATGAGCCTCGCATTTTGCAACCCCATTGGGAATCGCTAACAGTGTCTCTGACACTGTTGTACATTTGGTTTTGCGACTCGCAATTTGCGACTCGCAATTTTTCACAATTTGCGAGTCGCAAAAGCAAATGGACGTACATCTGGCCCAGAGTCTATGCCACTCAGAGGTGACCAGGAGGCACGGAAGAGCAATGCCCACCGATGACGGAAGATGCAGGAGTGATGACGGTGACCTTGTCGCTGCAGCTGTGAGGACCAAGCGATGCCGAGGAAGACCAGGAGCCGTGCACAAGCTGTCCCACGTCGGAAGTCGAGAACCAGGGGGTCGGTGTCCGGCAGGAACACCAACAAGCCTTGGCAGCAGCAACAGACGTGATAAAAGATGAAGGAGCAACGTTGGGACCAGCAAGGTCCAAGGGACTCACCAAGTGCAGGAGAGTCAGAGGAGGCCCCGAGCAAGCAGGTGAGACCACTGAAGCAAGAGAAGACCCTCGAGAGGAAGCACAGGCCAAAGGCACAGGAGTCGCAAAAGGACCTCGAGCAGCTCACCAAAGATGAAGGCCTACGGTGCAGAGGATGTGGTGAGAACAAAGATCTTGGCAAGAAGAGATGCTAGAGGCTGGAGCTTCTTGTAGTCTGAAGATCCCTGTAGTGCAGAGCAAACAAGCCTTGGCAACGGCAAGTCAACGCGGTGCACCGGGGTTCAGTTCCAGCCGTTCTGACGAGGGATACTGACTGGCCTCAAACTTGCTGAGAGGACAGGCCAGGCTTCGAAGGGGGGTGGCAGACCCAATATCTGTGTTGCTGAGCCTTTCGAGGTCCGTAGGACGTCTGGAGCAGCAGGCTGATCAGCTTTGTTGCGGTGCCTGGAGATGCAAGGGAGCGACTCCTTCACTCAAAGGGAGATTACTTCAGGTGTCCTTGATGCCCACAAGTCTGTTGAAGATCCTGGAAGAAGCACAGACACAGACAATGAAGAAGACTTTCAGAACAGTGAAACCAGGAGCAGCAGCAGTCTCGGTTCCAGGCGAAGTCCAATTGTCCAGACAGGCGTAGAGTGACGTGGTTTCAGGCTTGAGTCTTGTCCCACAATGAATCTGAGGACCCACCCACAGGTAAGCCCTTTTATACCCTAAGAAAGGGGTTAGGATGACTCAGGGGTCCCTTCCGGAGGAGGGGCTGGACAGAGGGGAGGATACTCCCATGTACTTTGTCCAGTTTCGCGCCAGAGCAGGAGCAAAGGGCTCCTTAAACTGGTTCAAACTGGAGTATGCAAGGAGGGCACCAAATGTGCCCTTCAAAGCAGCCTGGTGGTGCCGGCAAGCGCCCCCACCCCAGCCCAATACACTAAGTCCTGTCTGGGAGGTGGTCACACCTCCCTGTGACAGGAAACCTATTGTTCTACCTTCCCTGTTTGAGCTCAGTTCAGCTGCAGGAGGGCAGAATTGTGTCTTTGGTCGGCAGCAGCACTAGCTTGCTAGCAGACCCTGAAAAGTTGTTACCGGGAGTAGTGGGGGCTTCCCAGAGGAGCCCCCCCAGTGCATGGAATCATACCTCAAACACCGCTAACAGTGTTGATATGATTCCAACATGTTTGCTACTAAACATGCCCAGGTTCGGCACCGCTGCTATATTGTTAGCCATTACGTAATGACGGTTGGCCCCTCTATGTATCAAAATGGCTGACCGCACTTACAAAGCCTGGAGAATCGACTCGGGTTTGTAGAGGTGTCCTGCTCATGCAAGGGCACCCTCACACTTATAACCCAGCACCCTGCCTTCAGGATTGAAAGGCCTGCCTTATGGGTGACTTATAGGTTTTAAGTGTAGTGACCTCAGATATAAGGAAACGTATATCTGTCGTTAAGTGGTGCTAGCACCAGCTTACACAGGCTGCAATGGCAGGCCTGTAGTCACAGTTTGAGTGGTCTCTCATGGGTGGCACAAAACATGCTGCAGCCCATGGGAGACCCCTGGTGTACCTATGCCCTGGGTACCTTGGTACCATATACTAGGGACTTACAGGGGTACACCAGTAGCCAATTGTGGAGGTACAGAAGTACTTACCATGAAATATTTAGGGAGGAAACACAGTGGCTGGGGTACTGATTAGCAGGATCCCAGCCAGACTAGTCAAAAAAACATACTGACACCACCAAAAAGTGGGGGAGACCAAGAAAGCAGATCCTACTTTCCTACAGCGACTGTGAAAATACTTGGTACATCTGGCCCAGAGGTCTCAATTCACAAAGGAAAATCTACATTCAGAAGATTGTGCACTGTAGGAAAGTGCCCGTTTTGACATGGTTACCCCCCACTTTTTGCCTGTTATCTGGTGCAATTTTGACTGAGAGTGTGCTGGGTTCCTGCTAACCAGGTCCCCAGCACCAGTGTTCTTTCCCCAAACTGTACGATTGTTCCACAATTGGCAAACCTTTAGGATCCCTTGTAAGTGGGACCCCCTGGTACCTACGGCATTGGACCTAAAGCAGGTCCCTAAGGGCTGCAGCATGAATTGTGCCACCCTAAGGGACCCCTCACCAAGCTCATGCAAACTGCCATTGCAGCCTGCGTGTCATAAGGCTGAGAAAAACGAAGAGTCAACATGGCACACATCCCTGTGTGCCATGCATGTCAGCACTACATGTGGTACAGCCTGCTTTACAGCCCTAAGGCAGGGTGCACTATACCCATGTGAAGGCACATCTGCGAGAATGGATATGTCCCGGTGATACCAAAGTTCACCCTTAGGTATTACCAGTGCACAGGGAAGCCATAATGACTACATGGGCTGGACACTCGTCATTGCGAATTCCCTAGATCCATGATGGCTTCACTGTACCCCAAGATGTTTGGTACCATCTTAATAAACCTGAACTGATGCCAGTGTCGGATTTATTAATAAATGCACCCTGAGGGCACCTTAGAGGTGCCCCCTGAAAACCTGCCGACTACTAGTGTGGTCACCGACTAGTCTCAGCGAGACTGCCACCACTAGATATGTTTCTGGCCTTCTGAGGTGAGAGCCTTCGCTCTCAGAGGCCGGGAACAAAGCCTGCTCTGGGCGGAGGTGTTCAAACCTCGTCCAATCCGGGACTGCCCTCCAGGGCGGGAAGCTTCAAAGGCCCTGCCGCCTTTGAAATGTGACCCAGGCCTCTCCAGTTAGTGGAAGATGCCAACCCCCATTGTCCTGACCCCACTTTTGGCAGCAAGACAGGCAGGAAAATTAGTTAGATTAAGAGGTGTTAACACATTCAGCCAGCACCACCCCTAGGACGAGCCAGCTGATGTGGACCCCACTTTTCCATTTCCTCCATCTTGTGTTGAAGGGAATTAGCCTATTAGGGTCAGGGTTATGTCCACTTCCCACAGAAAGTGGTCATATAGAGGGTGTAGTCACCCTAAGGTAGGTAGCCCATTGGCTACTACCTGGTATTCCTCTTAAACGCCCCTAAAATTGAGTATTTAGGTGGCACCCCACAACCCAGAACTTTAGATTCAACAGACCTAAAGATGAGGATACAGAAGAGCTGCTAAACCCGAGAACTGAGTTTTGGAGTAAACCCCTGCCTGCCGCTTCACGACTCGACAATTGAGGTGAATTGTCTTGTCCTTCTTCTGTGTGGCCTCTAAGAATCCCAGAGGACTATCAGCCTTCACAAACTGCCCAAGAACACCCTTGGAGTAGAGGAGCTACTCCCCTGAAGACCGCAGGCACCGAAACCGCAGAGTCCGGTCCACCAACTTGCAGCTTCCCGGCCCGATGTCCGCAGCAACCGACTAGGAAGAGGTACTCGTGCTCTGGAAGGTCAGATCTGTCTCCACACTCGGTGGACCAACCAGAACTGTGCAGTACCAATCTCCGGGGTGCCGGACGCCCTGCAACCAAGACCGACATTGAAGAGTTCAATCAGGATCCAACTGTACCAGAGACCAGCAGCCACTGAGGGACATCAAGACCCCTGAGACCCACTTCGAGAGTGGCCCAGCAGTCCTAAATTTGCCCCTGCCAGCTGTAGGCAGGAGCACCTTTATGCACCAGGCTCAGCCAACATACCTGTTCTGCACCCAGCCCGCCTGGCCTGGGTAATGATGAACTGGCTGTGCTCCCTTGTCCCTAAGGCCTTTGAGAGCCTAGCCCCTGTTTGGGAGCTCTCGGACTTGTCCGCAACTCCCCCTGTGCATCCTCTTTTTAGAGGGCCCCCCTTGCCCGTAGCGCGTCAGCTACCAACTCCCTGCTCCTGGCGGAATTCGGGACGCACCCGACGAACTGCTGGTAGAACATTGGACCTTGGCTTCCTGCTTCCTAAACCCGGAAGGTGAACCTCTACAACTGTCTGTGCTGTGTGCATTACCAACCTGGTTCTTCCTCCCATAGGACTGTATGGTGCGTAATTGCACACAACTTTGAACTATTTGCTAATCTTTGAAAATTCATAAGCAATACAGTACTTACCTTTGAAAGTAGTTCTTGGTTCAAAAATATATATTAAAATGATTGCTATTTTTCTGAATTGGTTTCGGATTTATTCTTTGAGTGTATGTTTCACTTATTGCCTCTGTGAGTACAACAAATGCTTACCACTACCCTCTGATAAGCCTAACTGCTCGCCCACACTACCACAAATAGAGCGTTAGTATTATCTGTTTTTGCCTCTGATAACCAATTGAGGACTCACTGGACTCTCTCCACAGTGTACTTCTTTTTAGTGGGCTATATAGAGAGCCAGCTTCCTACATGTACACATAAAAGCACGTCTTCTACCTAGTGTACATTTCAAGATAAACAGTATTCACAAAGAATACATATAGATGAATATCTAACTGCAGACATAAGACGACACACTCCTTTGCATCAATAACAATCAGTGAGAGTTTATATGTATGTCTGAAACTATGATGATACTGCTAGTACACACAACATACGTCATGTAGGCAGAATGGTATGCAGCTTACACAATTGCTTGCTATCACTCTGGGTGCGAACACATTCGAAATCAGCCACACCTAACCAGAGTTACACACACCAGTCAGCAATCGCACATAAATACAACCAGCACCCAGGGTCCTGCCCTCTTCCATATGTGATTTGGGCCGTCTTGGAGTAACTGCCTCCACCTGACTGTTAAGCACATCTTCGTTCAATAGTAACAAATCCACGTCAACAATAGTGTCACCGTGCACCAATCCAAGGACCACCAACACCAGCCATACAAGGTGCTCCAAGAGATAACCAGCACTAGATCTACCTTAACAAGCTATGTAGGGATCAAAGTAATGCTAGCCCTACCTGTACACTACAAATAATTGCCACACATTTTATTTCCGGACAGTATCAATTGTCCACAATCACAACTAGATCTCACAGCCACCTCTGTCTGTCTGTGCACATCTTACATTGTTACACCTGCAGTACACGCGCCGAGATGGGAAACACTGCAACAGAGATTTCAATCTCTTACAGACTGGCATTGTGCTATCATGTCCGAGACTGGCTTTCTAGTGAGTAAACATGATCAAATACTGTACTACTCTCAAGTTTACATCACTATTTGTGAGGTTGAATCTGACAGTATGATGGGAAGAAATGTATTATTGTGTTTGCAACGTCCTTCAAAAGAACTAAGGGAAATTGCCTCATTGTGTCAACAAGAGTCAGGCAGGACAGAACATAGTAAAGGCACATGATATCTAGCTCCAAATAGACATTGTTTCTCCTTCAAGATAATCCATGTACTATTCATATGTACCAGTATGTGAGTGTTCACATTTTGTAGCCCAGTTCTTTGTTGGTATCTCAAGGCAAAGAACAGGTCAGAGTAACACTGGTTTACAATAATTGAGCACAGAGCACCCCGCTAAATATATCTCACGTACTAAGTAGAAAATCTTGTTTCACCACATCTTTTCCATTTGCCTGAAGAAGAGAGCAGCAGGAAGAAGGTGTTTTAAATACCCAACATTAACATTTTATCTGCTACAATCAATGGGGGTGCATATATATTGCCATTCATGCACATTGTTGACATAGGGTGTGAAGGAAGTGACCCGAATAGAGTCACCCGGGTCACTCGCGACCACCTCTCGGCCTTCCAAACAAATGAAGAGTCGGTCAGACAGTAGAGAATATAAACCAAAATTATTTATTAGTATTACGCTGCAGCAGAGCCCAGTCTGACCAGCCTCATGAGATGGCTGCCGAGGGACTGCCTTCCCGCCAACATAAAGTCAGATATTATACTTGTCCAATTCCCCAAGAACACGCCCAGACTGGAAAATTTCGGTCGAGGCGACAGCAAACAAAGGTGGCAAACAAGGATGAGCCATGGTCCTGGGGCTGGGTACATACTATCTCGGCTCCAAGGCCGTTCGGCCTGTGCCTACCATTATATGATGTGGGAACGGGTTTATCTAACAGCGAAGGTATGCCACAAGAGAAAGTGCATTCATTAGTGCAGCAAAGCTCAGCCTTGAGAAGTACAAGCTGAAGGTACAGGAGGCAGTTTTCTGCTGAGACAAGCAATATGAGACAGAGGCTTAGTTTCGATCCTAAAACAATATGTCGGCGGCTAATAAAATGGCGCCATGAATGCTAACTTAATACAGGACGAAGCGTGAGCATAACGATAATAACATTCCAAATCTAACAGACCCTCCTTTTAGCATTCATGCTAAATTTTATTGTTGCCATCAGGTAAGGGCCTTTACAATTCTAGATAGGAAGAACATTCAATCGCAGGCAACTGTTGCTATCTTACAAGCTACAGAACTAAATACTCTATAAAACTAGATACGCATTATCAATATTCAAAAATGCCTTCATCAATACCCATCAAATCTTGGAAGTCCTGCATCATCATGGCTCTGCTCTGAGAATCACGTTCTGGGGGCTTTGGGCGAGGGGTCAACATCGATACACACCAGGCACAACAAGCAGGGAGGCAGTGTATGCACAGACAACATGCTAAAATAATACCAGCTATGGCGACCAGGAAAATAATAATCTTCCAACCCCAGGTGGCAAATAGGCCCCAAAGCCATCCCGTGAAGGACCACCTGCCATTCTCCTGGTGTATATCAGAGGCAAGCCTATGGAGCTTCTGTATAGCAGCGTACACAGTCGGAGCGTGGTCCGGTATGTATACACAGCAGCTACTGCCGATGACACGGCAGGCCCAACCCCTGTCTGCAAGGATGATGTCTAACACCATCCTGTTTTGAAGGGCTACAAGTCTCGTAGCCTGGACCTCTACTGTGATATTGGTCAGAATCCCTGCAGTGGTGTTAATGACCCCTTCCACAACCCTTGTGAGCTGTCGAATGTTAAGGCTATTGGCCATGGGCCCCAGAAAGGTATGATACCTTTCATAGCATCCATTAACTGCTGCAAAGTAGTGTCCGTCTGATCTATGTCGTCTGTGCTAATCATTCTTCTAAACCTGAGCACATGGGCATTTCTACGCTGTAATCGATGGTCTTTATGGTAATTGGGCGGGGCTATACTGGGGGTAAGAGATAGGAAAGATAACACCTTCCCGACCATACCTCGGGAAGCCAAACATAACCGTGAGATCCACAGACAAATTAGACATTAGGGGGCGGTATCAGGGGCGGACTATCTGCTGCTCTCATTTTATAAGTAGCGTTGCATCTGCTCTCCCCTACATCTGTCTTCCCAGCCCCCTGGACACAGAAAGCAGCTGTAACATTAACCACTGACAGTGGTATCAGCTTATCTTCAGTAACATTACGGGCCTGAAAGGACTGGAAGTATTCTGATGTGTTGAACTGCAGGAAATTATCCCTTTCCGCCTGGGACCATGTTCCATTCCGCACCCCTGTGTATGCGTGCATGCAAGAGCTTAGGAATAATCTGCCAAATGGCTCTCGGCCCGTAGGGGCACCAGGAAGGCTCCATGCTGGAAACGTACATTGTGTGTTACGGTGCGGGAGCTAGTACTCTTTCGTTCTAATGTAACAGCCTGGAGAAATGAACGTACCATACTAAGCAATGCAAACCACCCCTCACAGCTATTGACATATGACAATGGCATTGACAACAAATTTTCGCTTCTATGCGTCACTGAGGGCAGCAACCCACATACCCAGAATGTTGTCGTGTTATAGGCATTGTGTGTTTGGTGCAGAGTCTGAATGAACACATTATCTTTATAGGACTTCCGGTGCTCCTCTTTGTGAGGGGTCAAAGTAACAAATATATGTTCAGGGGGAATAGGCGTAGTACCAATCAAAGTATGCACAGGATATTTCTCCTCAAGAAAATACGCTATTCCAAGAATTATTATTAGAGAGATCAGAATAATGGTCACAAAAACTATTTTGCTTTTCACAGACCAAGTGGACCAAACAGGCCCGTTCTGTTCAGAATGCGGAGCTGCAAAGGGCTGTTCTTCCTCCCGAATGGGGTGACCAAAGGGGTACATTTTTCTTAAACCAGAGGAAAAGACTTATAATTGGAGCCAAATGGGGATGATACAAGGAAATGGGATAGTGTTCCCAGCGTCCATCTGAGTCCCGCTGGTGGACTCCTATTGTTCATCAGGCGTAGGCACAGTCCTTTTGCCCTGATCATTCACTGTCCGAACAATGCACCAATCTCCCTGTCCCTAAGCTATCGTTGGTACCGTGGGCTGGGTATGTTCACCCTATTCATCAACAATGCAGTCCATCCCTACTAATCTGACTTTTCCTTTGGTGCACTGTTCGTCCGGCGGGGGCGCAAATTGTACCTTATTACTCCAGGCACAGAGGGGTCAGGAAAAAGGGGGTCAGGCTCAAAGGGACCAAGGGGCAGAGGCTCAAACACAGACGAGCCAACGGGCTTGTGTTCAACGGGCTGGGACTCAAGCACAGACGGACCAGCAGGCTGGGGCTCCTGGATGGCCTTAATCTCAGGTGGCACAGCCTCATTCAGCATGGTGTGGCTTACTTCCTCAGTTGGAGCCCACGTCAGGCGTGCATCCAAAAAGGGGATGAAGCGTGGTACCTGCTCCGTCTCATGGCCGCCAATCCCGTCGAGCACCCACTGGTCGTAAGGCAACGGCAGGGGTACCCTCTTACAGTGGGTACTGTGTATCCAGTTCCTCCGGCCGTCGACCTTCACCACTGTTCTGGTGGTGAGAAGGACCTGGAGTGGTCCCCTCCAGCGTGGCTCCAAGCTGCTTTTCCTCTGGAAGTTTCACGCCAAGACCCAGTCTCGGGTTTGTATCTCGTGGCCTGGCCCCTCGGGAGTTTGCGGTAAGGCTTCTGAGACCTGTTGGTGAATGGAAAGCAAATTTTTAGTCAAATCAGAGGGGTAGTCCACAAGCAGAGGGTTTTCTATGTCAGAGAACAGACGAGGTCGCGGGACGCCCCAGACATTTGCCGGGCGGCCGAACACGACCTCATACTGTGACAGTCCTGTTCTAGAGTGGGCTGTGGCTCTTGTGGACAACAGCGCTAGGGGTAAAGCATCTGGCCACTGCAATCCTGTGCTCTCTTTGATCTTTGCCATTTTCAGTTTGAGAATACCATTGTACTTCTCAACTAAACCTGTCGATTGGGGGTGGTTTGCTGCATGAAACTTTTGCTTGATGTGCAACACATCGCACACCAGCTGGATAACCTTCGAGTTAAAGTGACTTCCATTATCACTCCAAATCAAACGGGGCAAACCGAAGCGCGGGAAGAACTCTTTCAAGAGTGCCTTTGCCGTCGCCATGGCTGTATTCTCTTTAGTGGGGTAAGCCTCAATCCATTTACTGAACGCACAGACAACCACTAACACATATTTCAGATTGTTGACTCGTTCCATTTCGATGAAATCCATCTGGAGAACCTCGAAAGGGAAGGAAGGCGGTGTGAAACTGCCAGAAGGTGTAGGGGTACCTTTCCCAGGATTGTGTATCATGCATACCATACAGTACTTCACTAAGTGGGCAACAACTTTAGGGATGTTGTCGTTCTGCCACACGGGGTCTAACAATTTACTTATCCCTTTTGCGCTAACGTGGGCTATCCCATGCGCCATAGTAACCACAGGGAGGACATATGCATCTGGCAGCATCCATCTCTGCTTCCCTGACTTGTCAGTCCAACACCCATCCTCATCCAAATGGGCCGTACTTTCCTGCCATACTTCTAGCTCCTTAATCGTTGGCTCACTCTGTATCTCCTTAACATTGTCTAAAGTGTCCTCAAACATGGTAACTTCAGGTACCCATCTAGCTGGGCCTGCCACAAACATTCTTTTCATCTGCGTTCGGGCTGTCTCCTTAGCTGTTAGGTCTGCAAATGCATTTCCCTTTCCCACATCATCAGTAATTGCCTTGTGGGCACTGCACTTCACTATTGCCAACTTCTTAGGAAGCGTCAGGGCCGACAAAAGCCTATGTATCAATGGGCCATTCTGAATCTTTAACCCATGTGAAGTCAGAAAGCCTCTCCCGCCCAGAGCCGCCCAAAATTATGAGTGACTCCAAAGGCGTACTGACTGTCAGTATAAATATTGACAGTCAGTCCCTCACTCAACTCGCAAGCTCGAAGAAGGGCAACTAACTCTGCAGCTTGGGCCGATTGGTAGGGAACCCGTGATGTCTCTACTACTGTGCATTAGGTAGTTACGGCATATGCCGCTGTTGTTGTGCCATCTGGTAATTTGAAACAAGAGCCATCGACATATAGCTCCCCTTGGGGCTCAGATAGGGGAACATCAGTCAGGTCTACCCGTCCCTTCGTCTCCTCCTCTGTACGGAAAATGCAATCGTGCACGTCCGTTTCCTCACTCTCAGAAGAGAGGGGTAGTAACGTGGCTGGGTTCAGAGTGGCACATCTTTTGATGGTGACGTGTGGTGCAAACAGGGTCAGCTCGTAGCCAGTCAGACGCGCACTGGTAAGGTGCTGCGTCTTTGTTCTGTTCAAAAGTGTGTCCACAGCATGTGGTACCATGACTGTGAGATCAGTATCAAGGACGAGCCCTGCCGATTGTCGGATAGAGACGGCCACGACCGCGACCGCTCTTAGACAGCTCGGGAGGGCTCTTGCGACGTTATCAAGAAGCGCCAAGAAATAAGCACACGGCATCTGCTTACCTCCAAAGGCCTGTGTTAAGACAGAGAGCGCACAGCCAGCCGTCTCGTGTACGTACAACACGAACGGCTTCTGGTAATCAGGCGTGCCAAGCACAGGCACAGAGCAAAGTGCGACTTTTAGTTGCTCAAAATCTTGTTAACATTCATGCGTCCTAGGCAAGGGTTCATGCACATCTTAGTGGTTAGTTGCAATAGAGGCTTCGTTAGTAGGGAATAGTTAGGGATCCAGTGGCGACAATACGAAGTAATGCCGATAAAAGCTCGCATATCCTGGTGGGTCTCAGGGATGGGCATTTTGACAATAGCACTAATGCGTTCAGGTGTTAGTCTTCTACCCTCCTTCGACAGTAGGTGTCCTAAGTAGGTGACCTCCTGTCGACAATATTAAAATTTGGAAAGGGACAGTTTATGTCCGTGGCGGGCCAAGTGTAGCAACAATTTAACCGTCGCATCCTTGCAACCATCTTCAGTGTCAGAAGCGATCAAGAGATCGTCCACATACTGCAATAATACATTACCTGTGGGACTTATGAGGGAGTCCAATTGACTTTTTAAAGCTTGACTATAGATACTGGGGCTTTCAGTATACCCCTGAGGAGCCCGACAGAATCTGAAACTTCTGCCGGCGAGGGCGAATCCAAACAGTTACCTACTGTCTGGATGTATTGGAATGCTAAAGAATGCATTTTTCAAATCAATGACAGAAAAGTATTTGGCAGAGGAAGGAATCATAGTCAGAAGGGCAGTGATGTCAGGGACAACTGCGAACTGAGGGACCACAATCTTATTAACCTCACGCAAATCAATCACAAACCGGTAGACATCAGGATGATCATCAGAGGAACCCGATGGTGCCCTCTTAAGGATGGGAAGAATAGGGCTATTACACACATTTGCAGACGTCTCTTCAACAACCCCTTCCTTAATCAAATCCTGTATAATCTGCAACAACGCTCGCTCCCCTGCTTGCGGTATTTTGTACTGAGGGATACGGGGAAGAGCAGCATTATCCATGACTCAAATAGAGACCGGGGGTATCTGCAAGAGCCCCACGTCCATATCACCTGTAGCCCATTACGTTGATGGCACATCCTTGAACTCAGCGGGAAGGGGCTCATCCTTTGACAAACATTGCTTGGAATTCACTACATTGGGTCCTATCGTCATATAGACACCATCCGGGGAGCAAGAAATAGTCGCATGCAACTTCTTTAACAAGTCCAAATCCATCAAATTTTCTCCACAATTAGATGTCAGTAGGAAAGGGGAATCTACGGTAAAAGGACCAATAGTCAGGGCAAGTGGCTCGGAAATGGGGCTCACAACCGGTATACCTGAAAAGCCTTCCGAAACATTATTTTGACCGGACAGGGCTGCCGCGGGGACCAGTGAATGAGAAACAGAGCTATTCATTGTGCCTGTATCCACTAGGATTTTTTTAGCTGATCCCTGCAAATCAGCAGTAACATAAGGCCCACACTGAGCTATAGGTATCTGAACTAATCCCTCAACCTGTTCCTGGCAGTCCTAGCCAAGAGCTAACCCAGTCACTTCGTCCAATTCGTAGTCATCATAATAGTACTGTCGCCCCCGAGGGTCATCGAAATAGTTCTGATCAGAGCAACCTTGCTGTTCCTCTTTTCCCTGGCCTCCGTCATGTCCACCTGCTCCATGACGCCGTCCTCTGGGAGCCGCAACTTTTTGTAAAAACGTCGGGCACTCACTTCGCCAATGTCCCTCCTCCTTACAATATGCACACTGGTTCGGCCCCACAGGCGCGACATTCCTTCCAGTGCGGGGCAGCTGTCGGGCCGGACCAATGCCTCATCCTCTACCGTTCCCCCTGGACACCTGATGCATCAACACCTTCGTCTTCAACTCCTTATTTTTCTTCTCCACCTTCTCCTTCTCTTCATTTTCCCTATGCTCATAATACTGTACTATACTTAATATCACTGATGGGGAGGAGGTAGTCCAAGTGCTCTCCGAAGCCTGCAACCGAGTCGCGATCTTGGGAAGCAGGTTCATAACAAATCTGTTAACAAACAGTCGAATACCTCCTTCCATAGACAAGTCCTGCCCACTGAAATCCCAAAACACACCTTCAAACCTAGTAAAGAAATCTGATACACTTTCATCTTTCTTCTGACGACATGCTGTTAACTTGTCCCAATCTACTCTTCTAGGTGGAATCAGAGAGTGCATGTAAGTAATAATTCGACCTAGCAAAGCTAGTATCTCAGCCTTAGCCTTGTCACCAGGCTTTCTCTCTTTATCCCATGCCCTGATCTCATCCCAAGTGCCACCCAACTCCACAGCATGGTCCTGCGTATGCACCTGGCGCCAAATATCAACTGGCACCAATAAACCGAAAAACATCTCAATATCGGCCAACGTCATAACCGTTGACGACACAGCCTCTGTTAATTCTTTATTGTATGCCGTTGGATTTTTCCTAGGGTCAGGTAACTGACTTTTAAGGGACAAAACCTCACTCCTCTTCCAAGGAGTATAAACCCACTGTTCTTGGAAACAAGCCTCTACTCGCTGTCTGAGGACAGCATCCCTCTGATCTCGCAACTCCGGTATCTCAGGGTGAAAGATCGGATGTACTTCCCTCATCGGAAACTGAGACACTGTTGTCGGGCTCTTCTGGTGCAACCTGCCTCGGTATCCAATCAACGTCGCGACATTACTAAAGACATCTTTAGGGGCCATGTCAGTAGTATACACGCGATCCCGGATGTCATAAATAATTTGGGGCGCGACACCATTAAAGCACTGTTCCCACAATCCAATCAAAGTAGCCGACATATGCTTGAGGGCATGCTGCTGTACAAACGGCTCATACTCTTTTAGCACGCTCCACACATCCTCCACACTGTAAATCGGACTTCGGGCCCACTGGGCAGCCTGGTTAGCTACCATCTGCTTCTCTGCATTCCCCACATCAGACCGAATCAGCACTCGCCCCATTCGCTCCTTTGCAGTCGACCAGTCCCCGTCATCCAGTCCACGCACCGGCCTTCCAATGCTCAACAATGTCAGGGAGAGGAGATGTGGAGAGGGTACAACAGTCGAAGGGGCCAGCACCAAAGTTACTAATGACTGTGTTGTGGGTGTAAGTGATGAAGAGAGAGAAGAAGTTGGAGCAAGAGGCGTAGCAGGGCGACCTGCAGTCACTGCAGGGGTGATAGGTGAAGCCGAAGAAGAAACAAGAGGTGCTGTAGCCGAAGCAGCCGGGTCAATAGCAGGAGAACCAGAGGCAGGGGCAAGAGAGACAGAAGGCTGGGGCTGTAGGACAGCAGGGTATAATCTCTGCGGAGCGTATGGAGGTGGGGGTCGCATATCTAGCAGATTCTCTACAAATGTGTCACCTTCTTCTTGGGCAACATAGGACTTGTCACACTGCAACCTTATCTTCCTATCAGCACACTCTATACCCTTCTCTATTTTCTCTCTATCATACGCTACTGCTTTCTGAGTTACCATCTGCATCTTTCCTCTCCGAGCCTCCTTTTCTGCTTTCATCCATCTCTGTTTAGCTTCCTTCTGCCATGCCTGGAGATAATCGAACATCGACTGCCTACTCCTTTTTGCAAACAATTTATCCTGTAGGAAATTCAATTTCTGTTCATCAAAAGTACCGGTTAACGGCCATTGCAACTCAGCATTGTCCCTCGTATATTTGTGCAATAATGTAAAATATAATAGGGCCAAGGCCGTGCTTATCGTACATGTCATAGTTTGGGGTGCCTTCCGGAGGCGCAGGTTGCCTCTCCTCCAATCGAGCATCAGCAGAACAACAACAGCACCTCAGACAGCACAACTTACTAAAATATGGCATTTTAAAAAGAGAAAACAGATTCACCATTCGTACCAGACGAATGACTTACCAATATCTTTTCGAAGGTCGGTCCTCAGACCGTATGAAGCAAAGAAAAACCGATAATCAGTCCCCAGACTGCACCAAATTACAAATCAGAACCACCAGCACAAGAGCCAAAACTAGTCAAACCCCAGGCATTTTCAAAAGTGAACCAAATCCATTAGTTTGCCTGGCAAGATGTCCGTAGACACCCTGCTTCCAAAATTGGTCCGCAGACCTACAAAGCACAACCCAAAAGCGGTCTTCGGACCACACCAAAGATCACTCAAAACGGCGTCATATTCACAAAGAACCACAGCAAACTCACCTGGTGCACACAGGTCGAACAAATGTATTCTCCACTGCCGACTCTTCGGACCAAACGGTCAATTCCAAGGGTTTCGCCTTTCAGGACCCCAGCCGGGATGACCACTGGGCGAGGTACCGCCCGATCAGACAGGCGGGGCAGCTGCGAGAACTAGGCTCGGTCGTGTGGGGATCCCCGATCCACCCATCCAACCTGACGTAGCCCCGTCCTCCTCACCCGTCCGCGGGCGAGGATGGGTCACCCAATGGAGTCCCTGTTCGGGTGCCAACTGAAGGAAGTGACCCGAATAGGGTCACCCGGGTCACTCACGACCACCTCTCGGCCTTCCAAACAAATGAAGAGTCGGTCAGACAGTAGAGAATATAAACCAAAATTATTTATTAGTATTATGCTGCAGTGGAGCCCAGTCTGACCAGCCTCATGAGAGGGCTGCCAAGGGACTGCCTTCCCCCAACATAAAGTCAGATATTATACTTGTCCAATTCCCCAAGAACACGCCCAGACTGGAAAATTCCGGTCCAGGCGACAGCGAACAAAGGTGGCAAACAAGGATGAGCCATGGTCTTGGGGCTGGGTACATACTATCTCGGCTCCAAGGCCGTTCGGCCTGTGCCTACCATTCTATGATGAGGGAACGGGTTTATCTAACAGCGAAGGTATGCCACAAGAGAAAGTGCATTCATTAGTGCAGCGAAGCTCGCCCTTGAGAAGTACAAGCTGAAGGTACAGGAGGCAGGTTTCTGCTGAGACAAGCAATATGAGACAGAGGCTTAGTTTCGATCATAAAACAATATGTCGGCGGCTAATAAAATGGCGCCATGAATGCTAACTTAATACAGGACGAAGTGTAAGCATTACAATAATAACATTCCAAATCTAACAGGTGGGACTGAATTGCCCGAAAGAGAAATCTGAGTGCTGGGGAATTGGACAGGCAGCGAGGAGAGAGAAATAATTAAATGTTTTTTGAAAGAGGAAAGTTAAAGACAGGTTACAAGGAAGTGATTTCGGAGCAGGAAAGAATAAAGGAATAATTGACAACAGGAATGAATGATGGAAGGAAGAATATGACAGAAGGATATGACAGTAAGTGTCTTTATAAAAATTGGAAAAACATAATCTTTGTGGTTATGTAAGAAGCAAAAACGAATAAACACTGATAGTAGCCACTGTTTTTTACATTTTTTTAAAACAGCAAAAAAAAACACTGAAAATACCTACCAGAATTCACAATAAATAGAAATGGTAAACAAGAAGGCATAGACATAAGCCGAGAAACTGACCACAAGTCCCTGGGCCTGGCTCTGAAATCTGGAGGGGTGCACCAAGCATAATCTCTAGTCGACATGAAACTACTGTCCATGTCTTGGGACGTGGACATTAAGCCGTGGGGGTACTGTACCATTTTTCTGACTGATAATACTAAACAGACCTTTTTCTTGTTTAGGTTTGAGTGTGGTGCCCACAAGCCCCACTCAAGCAAAGTTCCCCTTCAATATAATGGCCAGACCCTGAGCTGACATCCCTACATGAACGTCACATATGCTAAATGGATAGCGACTGGTAGAAAGATTCCATGATTATTGTGAGTGTACGGTTGTAGAGACCAGTGGGATCCATTTTGGATGTACCTGGTAAAACATAGCAAAATATAAAGGTTGTGATACAACCTCCAGAGGCAGCCATAGTGTATTGCTCACATTCCAAAGTGGAAGGGTGTAGCCTCAGATTCTTACGTTTGGGAGGATTTAGACAGGACTGATCTAGAAATGCATTATCCACAAAAGTGATGGGTGGAATGCATGAATTAATCTCAGTAACTGGTAATTACTCGGGCGCATCCCAGTTCATTGTTATTTTGCAACACCATGACACATCAGTTTGGAACCCGAAGTGGGCTCTTCAGTTGGTGTAGCTTGGTTCCAATTACACAGTGAGCATGGAACCCACGTCTGGGCACACCTGTCGCGCTTTGGGCGTCACAATAAGTATACAAAAAAGTGATGGTAGAATGCTTGAATTAATATCAGTCAATGGTAATTACCCATGGCCGCATCCAGTCCACTGTTATTTCGCACACCATGACACCTCAGTTTGGACCCTGAGCCATATGCAAATCATATTTGATCCTGCACCATTGGGAACAGTCCAGAATAAACTCCAGGCCATGTCCTAGTCTTAACCATTTCACAAGCAACTGAGGACTAGTTTTGCCCCGACTGGGGCTCTTCAGGTGGGTGTAGCTTGGATCCACTGGCTCAGTGAGCATGGAACCCACTACTGGGTACGTCTTCTCCATCAACACTTATAAAAGGTGACGGGCTACCTGTCCACACGGTTGCTTTGAACCACAAGCAGGACCACTCGTGCTACTATTGTCTGTGGGCCCCATGCTCAAGATTCCTGAGCTCCCGATACTTCCGGTAAACTGACCGCGTAAACTCAAACGTTCACTGTGCATGCGTAATTTCTTCATTATGCATGGAAGCCCTGAGAGAATATTTTAGTAGTGGAACATGATTGAATTGACTTTGTACATGTCATAGTGAGTTTGCATCTGTGCATAATCCCCTTTAGGAATATTCTGTGTGATTATAAACCCAAAGCGCCTTTATTAGAACCCTGTACATGACTGACTTTAGTTTGTAGAGAGTTACATTTTTTGTGTGTAATGAAAGTGCTTCATTTTCCTATGAAGAAAGGCAATGAGCTTGGCAGCATTTATTGTCTCTGTTGCATAACTGTTTAAATTCTGAGTCTCTACTCCCCACATTAACTCCCTAAGAAGTACTTGATTGCTCGCCGTCACAACCCTGAGAGTCAAGTGTGGAAAAAGTGTACTTGGTGCCCAGTTTGCAATGCCACAGTAGGCCAATAACTAGAACATCAGTGGTAAAAAGCCCTAAAGCCTCAGATGAGGCACAATAACGTGCCCTGTGGCCCCCAAGCAGATTCTACAGAAAGGATCTGAGGGAAAAAAAACAAGAAAAGGAAGACAGGCAGGCAGGAGGCAAGGGAGAATTCAAGGGGGTTCCCTGTAAGAAAAATAAAATCCAAAGGTGCTGTGGAACAGGGAGAAAACAGAACAGGGTGAAAACAGAATAAAAGGCTTGGTCAGCCCAAAAAGATATAAATGATTTTACAAATACCTATACAAAATGCATTGGGGAGGCAATACAGTAGACATCAAGCAGGTATTATTGTTACTTGATATTAAAACTTGATGAAACTGTTATCAGGGTAGGAGCAACCACCTATATATAGTTATGTAGCTCAAAATTATTATGATTATTGATGGTTAGCAGTCATATGGGTCTGCGGACCACCTGAATACATACGGAGGGTGCACGGACCACGGGTTAAGAACTGTTGCCCTGGTACATGCAGGGCAACTACATGTATGGTCCCAAAACCCTCCCCCAGCTCCTCCCATTGAAGAACCATAACTCAAACCCAACCCAGGACCTGTTGTCCATAACCAAAGATGGAGATGAATCCTACAGATATGAACATTCACTCCTACCTCCTTGAAAGCATGTCACTTAACACTTGCAGGTGCTACTCTCTTTCCGTCCCTCTCTCACAGACACACACACAAACAGACACGCACACCCTTCTATGTGTACATTTCATCCTACATGTATACATGGACACTTACCCACCATCCCTTTCTGTCACAGTATAAAGTGTTATACAAAGCTATATGCTGATCTGTTATTAGTTGTAGTTTAATATACCCAAATTGAATAATGTGGTCTTGTGTGAAACAATGTATTCACAGACAGAATATTGACAACACCATCAAAACAAAATTAGTAGGCATTCAAACAGAGCATGCACACAAAAAGCACCAAAATAAAGAACATTCAGAGAACAGCTGATTTGTAAAAACAAATGTGGAAGGGACAGGAATGGGATGGGTGGATGGAAAATGGCATGTAGGGTGATAAGGGTCTTGGGAACTATATAGAAAGTAACATGAAAGAACAAATATACTGTCTGGATCTGGGCATGGATAAACAATTTGGTAGGAGAGAGGATACTCCAAAAAGTGAGCTAAAGAAAATTAATAAATAAACAAAGACCCACAAACAAAAAACACAAATGTCCAAAGAACAAAAAGAGCTCCCATACAAAAACTCCAAAAGCAAATCCAAGGTCCAAAAGAAAAACAAATCCAACTAACGCAAAACGACTACGCATCCCAAACATGGTACTGTCCTACCTGTCCTTAAGCTCCTGGCTATGTTCTTACACGTTTAGTGGAACAGTCACCAGAAAGTCTTTCTCCCAACACTGGAAGTCTACAGGGAGAGCATGATCCGGCATACACAAGGGGCTCGCACTTAGATGCAAATACAAAGGCGAAAGAATCGGTGGGTCAAGCAAGGATAAAGGATGGGGAGAAATTAAGGGGTTTGGGAGACAATGTGGATGCAGTCTGGGAGGAGAGGAAGCAGGTCCACACACTGATGGGCATCCTGTACCTCCAACATGGCAGCAAAGCCACTATCAATGGCCTGCAGAATGCCCAAGGATATGACGGGTAGGGCTTTGGTGGGAGTGATACACTGTCCTCAAAGCATGTGGTGGTATTCAGGTTCATCACCTCTCGTGCAGTGTGCCCAATCTTTTTCATCTCTTTGTGGACACAGCTTTCTTTCACTGCAGCAGAGGACTCCTCCTTCTATGTGCCGTGGTGGGTACCCCCCTTACGACCGAGGTCCTGACGTCTTGCAGGGTCCTGCTGGATTTCATCTATCTATATGTTGCTCACTGTGGAGGAGCGAGAGAAGGTCCATCAGTAAAGTTGTGTTTTACATCTTGTGACAGAAATGAAGCATTGATAATGCAAGTTGTTCACTTTTGTGTTACACTTTACAGGATTGCATCTGAATTTCAGATTATGATTCTAAAAATTGAAAAACGTTTAGTCTAAATATAACTTGCTACAGACATTTTTCTCTTGCTCATACTGATTATACGTTGCCAGTGTAAGGGGTATCCACCTGTATGCAATTTCTGTGATTCATAGATTATTCATTTTTGCAACAAACATTTTACAGACTCAATCAAAACATGAGATGGAGTTTTCTTTAACAGATCTTGGTGCATTGTCTGGGAAATGCCAATGCTTAGTCAGTAATGGTTGACACTGGCTGGAGTGAACCTTCACTCACCAGCCCTAGACACCAAAATAAGACAGGGAATTTGGGTAGAGGCAGCAAAGTGCTCATCTCACTAATTAGGCCAGGCAGTCTAACGTAATTACAATTTGCCATACGAGTCTGTTTCGTTTTTATTGATTAATGACTTAGGGACTTTTTCATTATATTGACTTTCAATATAAGTCACCTGGGTAGAAGAAGATGGAAAGAAAATGGTTGGGTAGGAAAGAGAGCATTTTTGGAATTAGGAGTCAAAGTTGTGAATGACAATTTAGGAAACAGAGCAGCATGGCTGCCTAGGTCCCCAGTGCAGACCCTGTTGTATAAATGAAGGTGAAATAGGTACGCTGGTTGAGCCGCCTATCCTGTCTCTGAACCTCAGTAGGTCATGACTGGGTATGTTCTGAATGTGAGGGGGCAGTGGACAGGGATGTGTGTACTCTCTGACTTCCCTCCAAGGTTGAGTAGAGGGGGAAGCTGTCAGACTCCTTCTTTACTTCTTACCCTGAAATTGTTCTTCCATTCATACATGAATGCTCTATGGTGCAAGGTGGCAGACTACCTAGCCCCTTATCTTTGGTGAGAGTGACGGTACATTTGGTGAAAATGTGAAATGGAGGATCAAAACAGAATAAGATTCCACCTAGAGGGACGCCCACCCATATTATGTGCTACCTATGTAGCAGTAGAATGTGCAACTTTTAAATAAGAAAGGTTGAGTGCATGGAGGATGATGAAAACAGATATTTCCCAGAGGAAGGCACCTTTGATACTAAGTGCCTAAATAATCTTAAAAGAAGGAAAAGACCCTCCCAGTAAAACCATCTCTAACAATGGCTGGCTTTCTTGAATTTGTACGGCAAGAATCTTAGGTAAAGAGTTTTAGGCACAGCCCAGAAAAAATGTGATGCTAACTTAGACACATGATGGTTAGGACCTGCCCCTGTGCCCCCCTCTGCATCACCTCCCACATACCTTTTTGCTGAAATCACTTATGAAATTCAGGAAGACAGAGAGGAGGATCTTTTGGAAACCTTGATGTAATTAAATGATTCCCCCTTGGTAAGCAGGAGTCAGGTATCCAGCTCATGTAAAATAACAGGTTGTAGGTTTATTGAAGATATATTAACTGTATTACAACCAACAGCAGATTATAACACATCTCCTTCCCTTAGAAAATAATAAAATGCAACAGGAAACAAACTAATACAATTGGTAAGTCCTATAAATGATTCAATCCCTATAAATTATTCAGACTGGTAAATAACAAAACTTTCACTACTTGCCCCTCTACCATGCACACTCGCCGGACTAGGGACATACAGTCAATGGACCCTCTACTGCACACTTTTGCATATTGGCAGGACCAGGTAAATACATGGCCGGACCAGGGAAATGCACACACCCTCTACTGCACACACTTTTGGGAAACATACTACACGCTCCCCTTCTACTGCATACTCTTGCAGGATCAGGACCAGGGACTTAAATTGCTCACCCTCTACTGCACACTCTAACAGGACCATGGAAATATACACGCTGTCACCCTCTACTGCATACTCTTGCAGGACCAGGAAACAAAAACATTCACCCTCTACTGCATATCCTTGCAGGACCAGGGACTTAACACACTCGCTGTCACCCTGTACTGCACATAATTAACACAATACGTTGTAGATATATATATAGATTCAGCTCCAAAGTTGTCCACCATGCACAGTCTCATAGGAGCGGCCCATTTGGAGGCGTGCAATATTTAAATGTGAAATGGGACCGGTACATGCATGCATCCTTTCCGTTAAAACCTCTGAGGAGAAGTTGAGGAACTTCGAAACGCGTCAGGCAGTCCTATACGGAATGGCTGTTTAAAGTATCCGCAGGCGGAATACCGTTCATACCTATCAAAGGCTGTTGTCTTGCTGCTGTTGTCTGAGTGCTGCTCCTCTGGTGGACAACTTTGGAGCTGAATCTATACGCGGCCATCCTGCCGCGGAGCGAGCACCACCCCATGAATCAAGGGGGCCACGCGAATTGGTATTGACTGAATCGTAAATGTGGGGCAGCAGCAGAGGATCTAGGACGGGCCCGTCTGCGGGGTCCATTGAGGACTTTGAATTCAACAGAACATTATGTTTGCATCCATCTGTGGATTACAAAGTGCAGAGACTACAGCTCCCATCATGCACAGTCTCATAGGAGCGGCCCATTTGGGGGCGTGCAATATTTAAATGTGAACTGGGACCGGTACATGCACGCATCCTTTCCGTTAAAGCCTCTGAGGAGAAGTTGAGGAACTTCGAAACGCGTCAGGCAGTCCTATACGGAGCGGCTGTTTAAAGTATCCGCAGGCGGAATACCGTTCATACCTATCAAAGGCTGTTGTCTTGCTGCTGTTGTCTGAGTGCTGCTCATCTGGTGGACAACTTTGGCTGAATATATATATAGATATATAAATAGATATCTATATATATATATATATCTATATATCTATATATATCAGCGTTAACTCCGTCAAACCCCCGAATTCCTTTTCAAAAGAACGGAGCACGGACCGCAAAGTAGTGCAGCAAGATTGTTCTTTATTGCTTGCCGACCTCTACAGCCATGACGCGTTTCAGCCCGTCAATGGCCTTGATCACATGACACGCTCTGTCAGGTGGGTAGTTTTTTTATATCATTTTTTTATCTTTTTTTCTATTGCTCAACCAATGTTTCCTTAAAGTGACAAGTGCATAGGCTCCGAATCATGGAAATGAATGACAGATTCAATGGTTGTTAGAGGAACTCAGCAAAACAATTCTGTTAAAATACATTCGTCCAGGTAAAATACCATAACTAGTTGCTTTACTTTAAAAAACCCCTGTGGTTGGTGGTAGAATTAACACAACCAATCAAATTTCATCTGTACGGAAATTTTTCTAAAACCTTTAAAAACTGATAGTTAAAACTGAGGTATTCATAAAAAACATCAAGATCATTGATGTACTACATTTCGGTATAAATACCTAGGTGTTGAAACCTAAAATTAACAGTTATTTTTAACATATCAGATAGGTGCAAATTTCGCAAAGACAGTACAATTGATATAAATAATTCCATGTGAGCCTATTAACTTAAAGTGCATGTGCTAGTGCAAAATGTTATATTGGTGCTAAAAAAAAAAATTCTAAAACCATGTGTAAAAAACTACTAACTCACCCTATGTGTAAAAACTTATATAAAATGCGGCAGACAGAATATATTTGACTAATGTCTAAAATATAATACAGTTCGTGGATGATAGTTCTCAGCAGGCCTACATAAAGTTATGACTTTAAGATGTTGTTCTGTCATCAGAAGTTTATAGACAAGTATACAGTTCTTCAGTGGCATTCAGACCCCTTGGTTGTTTTGTATCGAGGTTGATGGTGTAATTAGCCTCTAGTAGTCTGAGTGCTCTTTCTCTGTCACCGCCTCCTTTGCTGGGTGGGACAGAATCTATTAAAAAGTAACTCAGGCCTTTGGGATCCGCTTTGTGTGCCTCACTGAAGTGTCTGGCTACTGGATAAGCTTGGTCTCGATTTTTTATCGCTCTTATGTGCTGGAGTACCCTTTTGTGTCCCTGTAGTATCGTACTACCAATGTAACGCAACCCACAAGGGCACTCCAGCACATAGACGACATGATCGGATTTGCAATTAAGGGTCTTCGTGATGGGGTTTTCTTTGTCGCTGAAAGGGGTTTTGTATGTAATTTGGTTACTGCCATATTGGCACGCCTTACATACTTTGCACTTGAAAAAACCCCTTCTTTGGGTCAGCCACAAGGTTTTACTTGGACGACTAGGGTCATTCTGGACCAGTATATCTTTCATGGACACTGCCCTGCTATATGTGATTGCTGGTTTTCTTGGGAGCAGATGACCAATTGTGGGGTCACTTAAAACTAGGGGCCAGTTTTTAGTTATAAGCTTTCTGACCTGTTTTTCGTGTTTATTGAATTTTAAGATGAATCTAAAATTGGCCCCTTCTTTTTGTTTACTTATGTCCTTAGTAGGTTTATAGTTTTTTTCAATATCTTTTCTGAGGAGGGTTTCCCTGGATTTGGACCTACTCTTATGGATGGCTGTGTCAATGCATATAGATAGTTAGATAGATAGATAGATAGATAGATAGATAGATAGATAGATAGATAGATAGATAGATAGATAGATATGGGAAACTGGTATCCCGTGTTACCCTTGCGTTTATTTCACCGCCATCATCAAGGGGCACAGAGAGGCAGCACTCCACAAAACAAGACCACACCAGGTTGTAGCTCCTTTGGAAATCTTTTTTTTATTTTCGTATTTTTCGCATTGTTTTCTTTCCATATAAAGTGCAAAGTGCAGTCAGTGCATCAAGAGAAAAAACGACCTACGTGTTTCGGCCAAAGGCCTTCGTCCGGGTCATAGAGTGTTGAGTGCAAAGTGTATTTAAAGAGGTAGGCTAACCCCTCCCTCCACCATAGAAAAAAACTTTGTTGGTTGTTAAAGGAACAGTGCCTATTATCTTATGACATCTTTATGCACACAACAGATATACTATTTTAAGTGAAGTCCCCAATACCAAGGAGGGGGTGAGGAGAGGGGGGCGGGAAAAGGAATCCCCTTGGTTAAAAACATTGTCAAACTGCCATGAAGACAAGAAATGTCTAAGTGCTGACTTATCAGTTCTATAGAAGGTGAAGTACCCATTATAAATTCATATTGAATGATTGCCTATGTACATGGATCACGTTCTATATATAAAGTGCATGTGCTTTCTGTCTCTAAGATTTCATAATTTTGTTGATAATCTCCATAGAGATTTCCAAGATGCAAATGACATCACTCTTTGAAGTTTCTGTGTTCATCTATCTGTCATTAAGAGTAAAGTGTAAATGCAATAAATAACATGGTATTAGAGATAAAAAGTCATATTAAATAGTTGCTTATATACATTAATCACATTCTTTATATAAAGTGCATGTGTTTATCCTCTCTAAAATTACACAATTTTGTTATTAATCTCCATAAAAATGTATAAAGTGCAAATGACTTCACTCTTTGGAGTTTCTGTGTTCGTTTGTCTATCAGTCAGAGTAAAGTGCAAATGCAATAAATATCATGGTATGAGAGATAAAGAAGCATGTCTGTTCATACGAAGTATTTAAAGTGCACAGTTACTACACTCTTTAAATTTACTGTGATCCTCTATCTGTAATCCAGGGTAAAGTGCACATGCAATAATGCGTGGTGAGGGAGAGCATCTTCGTGTGAGCTGTTTCCCTTGAGCTCCTCTTTGGCTGCTGCTGTCTGATCCTGGCTCTTTAACTTTGCTCCTCATACCTTTGTGAGGTTGCCCCCAGCTTTCCCTTCCGGCCGGAGGATTAGCTCTTCAGACTATTAGCACGCTGTGCTATAGATTCCTTAAGTTCATATGATACTCTGAAATTGCATTGATCTTGTTACAATGCTCTTTTGTCTCTCTTCCTATCCACTCACTCATGCTCCTTAAATGAGATGTTATTGTGTATTACCTTATTTTGTTTCTCTTGTGTGATGAACTGAGATTCGATGCTGTACCATTGTTTGACCATTTCATATGCTTTCAAACAAATTGATAAAAGCTAAGTGAATAGTTAAACTGAGTCTATCATTATTGATAATTGTGATTAATGAGGTTTATACATAGTAATGTATTGTTTGGTTTCTAGAATATTCCCTTTGTTGTAGGTCCTCATAAGGGGGGTATTATCCGTCTTAACTTTTGTCAATCCCTGTCAACTCTCAAAAGGTTCATCGGAGGACCAGTTATAGGTATGGGCCAAATTTAGTTTCATAAAGAGAGGTTATTAAATTGGTTACGTGTGGTGAATATGTTTACCCCACGTTTTCCGCTGCATCAATAGCAATCCTTCTCTTGTGATCACCAAACTCCAGGACTTTTGAGACCAGGGGTCATGCAGTTTAAACTCCTTAAACTCTGACCATGGCACTGTAGGAGAGTAAGATCTGCTTCACATGGGTACCCCCACTTTTTGCTGATGCTTCACTGTTTTTCGACCTTAGTCTGGCTGGGGCCCTGCTAATCAGAACCCCAGCCTAGCTGCTTCCTCTCTAAAATGGTTTCCATGTGCCTTAGGCACATCTCTGATTGGAATCTGGAGTGCCCTTATAAGTCCCTAGTATATGGTATACTATGTACCCAGGGCATAGGTACCTCAGAGGCCTACCAGGGGCTGCAGCATGTATTGTGCCACCCCTGGAAGGCCATCCAAACTGACACCACAGGTCTGCTACTGCAGCCTGGGTAAGGTGGTGCATGCACCCCTTACTGTGATATAGGCTACCTATATCACTATATACATACACACATATATACCTATAAGTCACTCCTATGGCAGGCCTTATCAATCCTGAAGGCAGAGTGCGTGGTTCCTATGTGAGAAGGTGCCCCTGCATGAGCAGGGCCCCTCTGCAGCGTTCGGAGACCCTTCTCTGATGCTGTTTGTAGTGCAGCCTGACCATATACTCTTAAGCGCATTATAACCTCGCGTTAAATGCTAACTTTGGAATGGCTGCACCGAAACATGTCGTGTTTGGTGTCAAACATCTTGGAATACTACCGCCCCGCCAATTCTGGTGGCGGGGGTAGCATTCCACCCTTCTAGAGGGAGAGACATGTTAACCCTGGCTTGGCCGGTAACTTCTTTCTAAAGCCCTGGCATCACAAAATGGATGCTGCTGCCACAGACACAAGTCTGGCCTCCTGCTGCTGACCGAAACTCCGGCAGGTGAGGCCTGGACAATAGGTTTCCTGTCCCAGGGAGGTGTGACCACCTCCCCAGACAGGATAGTGTGTATTGGGGCTGGGCGGGAGCACTCTCGGGTGCTTTGAAGTCCTGCACTGGGGGCACATTTGGTGTCCCTGTGCATACCCCAGTTCAAACCGGATCAGGGGCTTGCAGCCCCTGCTTTGGCGCGAACTGGACAAAGGAAAGGGGTGTAGCCACCCCTCTGCCCTGACCCACCCATAGGTGGGGCCACAGAGTAAGTCCAACCCCTAAACTTAGTATAAGTATAGGAACCCAGTCCTTAGGACTTTAGATTATCCCTGGACGAAACTCTGACACAGAATCCTGGACCTTCGACGCTCTACTACAAGATTAGAGGACAGAAGAATCTCCCTTGGGGTCAAGGAGTGACTCCCCTGCTTGGCAGGCACCAAAGAAGCAATTGTCTGGTCTGCATCGCCTAAGCTCCCGTCGGACGCCGAAGTCTTTGCATCACCAGAGGTGGATTTCCAAACTTCCCCGAGGCTGCCCTGAGTCCCCAGCAAAGCTGAGGCCCGTAGCTGTCGTGGGTAACGTGGAACTTTGACCCCTGGACACCGCACGCATTTGCAAGTGCTTCCTCTTCTGGGTCTCCCACGAAGTTGTACTTTGGGCTTCGAGTAGCCCTAGCCTCCAGCACCAACTGCACCGAAGATCACTGGCCTCCACTCCAAGAGTGTCCTGTGAGCCAGCTCCACGTGCACCGTCTCAAGGCTCCTTCGCGGTCGCTAGCCCATTGGCTAGTAGCCCTTCACGAAGGCCAATCTTTTTCTACTTGGGCTCACTGGTTGCTCCAGGCTTGTCCTCACTTACCCTCGCTGGGTGAGTTCCTCAGACCTTGCTGGTCTGCATCATCGTCAATCTTCATCTTCATCGAGACTTGCAGTTGCCAAGGCTTGTTGGGTCCAATCCGGTCGCCGACACCTTAGCACTCGACAGACATCGTGTACCAGCTCGAATCCTGCTCCTGGTCGCCGACAACATCTCCTGGACCTCGTGGCTGAAGAGTCAAGACAACCATCAACCTACCTGAAGCACTCGACATCGGTGGGCATCTGCTCATCGCCTTCCTGGTCACTGGCTAGTGACCCAGACTCTGTCCCCTCTGCTTTCAGGTTCCTCAGATCTCCGATCCACTCTTGGATCCACCCGGACACTTTCCACTTGGTCGCCAGCAGCACTTTGCAGCAGATCGCCATTCAAATCGACGACGAAACCCGACCCCGAAAGGCACCTATGCACCCGGCTTCCCTGGGTGAGGTAACACGAGTACTCCGGTGCTCCCGTGGGTAGAGACTCTAGAACGACCTAGTTCTCAAAGGGTTTGCTCCAAGTCCTTCTTTAAGTGTCCCTTTTCTTTAATTTCCAAACCGCGACTTTCTCCATAGAAGTTAACGGCGATTCGCGGCTGTGTTATTACACTGCACGCGTCCCCCGTGGGTCCCCTGTGTCACTACCTTGGGTGGTTCCTTGTGGACCAAGCACTTCTAGAGGCTCTAGGCCTAGTGTCTAGCTCAGTCGTGGTTCTTATACCACTTTATTGGTATATGGTTTGGTACGCCCCTAGGGCCCAAACGTGTATTTGTGCTATTACTGTGTTTAAATAACTTATAACTTATGTACTTCGAACTCTAGCCTCATAAAGAGACTAGAGGGGTGTGTTTAGCAATAAATACATATATTTTGAATATATACCTGGTGTGGTGCTCTTTCATTTGATCACTCAAGAGATTATAGACTGGTAAAACAAGCTGCTTTACATTCCTTCAAGACTTAGCCTGAAGGCTGCTCTCCATAGCTACCACTAGGATAGCTTTCAATAAAGGTTGTCTTTAACCTATCTCCAATAAGGGGTTGTTTGGACTGGTGCAAGGTGCCCACTATAATTAGTGGACAGCATATGCCAGGCCAACTTCTCACATTGGTGTGCATCGTGTGGGATTCCAGCTTGCTATTGTTTTACCAGATAATCTCAATTGAATTGATCAACGGAAAACCACTAAAGGTACCTAAGGTACATATAAATTAAGCTTAGCATACAGTAAGTTCTACTGAACTTAGAGTTGTGTGTCAAGGGATAGCACACCCTTTCTACAACTCAAGAGAGTTTAGTAGGCCACACTAGAGTAGGTAGTGCATACACCACACCTCACTAGTGATGTCTTCAAAACCAGGACCCAGTGAGTCCTTGCCAGAAGCCAATGGGCTTCTTCCCTCCAAGTATGATACACTCCCATTCTTGGAATTGAGAGCAATATGCAATGTGAGGAAACTGAAGACAGGCCAAAGTCCCACCACCCAACATCTGAGAGAGATGTTAATGGCTGATGATCTCAACAGGCCCTTAGGGACTGAAGGGGTAGGTGCAGAGGGTGGGGCAGAAGATGAGGATGGGGCCAGGGGTAGCAACACCCCCAGCCCCCTCTGGAACTGACCAGGAGGGTGACAATGACCCTGACCTGGAAAACCCAATTCCTCCTGTGGATGAGGAGGAGGCTCAGGATGACCTCCACTTTGTCCCCCAGGAAGGATTGTGAGTGTGCCTAGAAGGTCTAGATCTCCTTCTCAGGAGTCTAACCACTCTGGCACCTCAATAGGGACCTCTGTCTCCTCTCATAGGAGGGAATCCTCTCATGAGAGGAGTAAGAGGCTGATTCAGTATAAGGAAGCTCAGCTTGAACTCAGAAAACAGCAATTGGCCCTAGACAGGGAGTCCCTAGATCTCCTTAGAGAGAGAAAACAATTGGGACTAGAGTCCCATGGTGGCAGCCATATCCCTAGAGATAGGGAAAGGTCTTATGACCATAGAAACCTGAGCAAGATTGTCCCTCCCTACCAGAGTGGGGATGACATCCACAAATGGATAACTGCTCTAGAGAGGGCCTGTAAAGTACAGAAGGTCCCTCAGGAGCAGTGGGCAGCAATCTTGTGGCTCTCCTTTGCAGACAAAGGTAGAGACAAGCTCCTCACTGTAAGAGAAGAGGATGCTGATAATTACAAGGTCTTGAAGAGTGCTCTTATTGATGGGTTTGGCCTAACAACTGAACAATACAGGTTAAAGTTCAGAGATGCCCAAACAGCACAGACTCAAGACTGGGTAGACTATGTGGATTGTTCTGCTAAGGCTCTGGAAGGCTGGTTGATGGGCAGTAAGGTGTGTGACTTCACAGGATTGTACAATCTGATAATGAGGGAGCAGATTCTTAATAACTGTCAAAATCAGCTGTTGCATCAGTAGCTGGTGGACTCTGATCTGACCTCTCCCCAAGAATTGGGAAAGAAGGCAGACAAATGGGTCAGAACCAGGGTGAGGCAGAAGGTACAGAACCAAGGTGGTGACCCTAAGAAGCAAGATTCTAAGAACTCTGATAAGGGTGGGGAGAAGGGTAAAGATCAAAAGTCTTCACAAGGCCCCCAAAAATCTTCTTCAGGTGGGGATTCACAAGGGAAAGGCCAAAGAAAACCATGGTGCAAGGTCTGTAAGCAAAAGACCCACTGGACCAGTGATTGCACCAAGTCCAAAGACTCAAGTCCAGCCCCCACCAATGCCCCTAAGGCACCTGTTCCCCCTAGTACAGTTACAGTTGGTGGTGGGAGTACTACAGCCAAGGGTTTAGTAGGGTTGACCCTGGGTACTGAGATGGGCTCTGACCTAGTCAGAGAACTCACTCAGGCTGTGTTAGTCTGTGATGGAGGCATGGATGTGACTTCCTCTGTGAGTCCCAGTAATCTGGGCAAGTACAGACAACAGCCTTTAATCAATGGACGAGAGGCTTTGGCATTTAGGGACACAGGGGCAAGCGTCACCATGGTGACACAAGACCTTGTGAATCCTGGGCAAGTTATACTTGGTGAGATGTACCAAGTGACCAATGCTAGCAATGTCAGAACAGACCATACTCTGGCAGTTGTTAACTTCTCCTGGGGAGGGGTAACTGGCCTTAAGAAGGTTGTGGTAAGTGCAGACCTACCAGTTGAATGCTTGCTTGGCAATGACTTAGAAACTTCAGCTTGGGCGGAAGTGGGGCTCAGGACCCATGCAGAAATGCTGGGGATCCCTGCAGATGTGTTTGCTGTGACCAGGTCACAAGCCAAAATGTCTAGCACTGAACAGGCCTTGGATTCTGGAATAATGGACCAAGTGCCTTCCAAGAGGAGGAGTAGTAGGGTAAAGGCAGTGCCTTCCCCCTTGGCTCAGAAGGAAGATCAGTCCCTTGAGGGGGATGATCTCAGTCCTGAGGAAGGAACTGTCCCAGAGGAGCTTGAACCTGAACAGGTTGAGTTCTTGGGGACAGGGGGACCTTCCAGGGCAGATCTGAGCCAGGAGCAGCAGAGATGCCCCTCTCTTGAACCCCTCAGACAGCAAGCTGCTGCTGAGGCTGCTGGGAAAGCTAGTGGTCCCCATACTGTGTATTGGGATGATGGACTCTTGTACTCAGAGTGTAGAGACCCCAAGCCTGGTGCTACCAGGAGGTTGGTTATACCTCTGAAGTTCAGGGGCTTCCTCTTGACCCTAGCCCATGATATTCCCTTAGCAGGTCACCTGGGCCAGAACAAGACTTGGGACAGAATTGTCCCTCACTTTCACTGGCACCACATGTCTGAAGACACCAAGGAGTTTTGTCGCTCCTGTGTAACCTGCCAGGCCAGTGGCAAGGCAGGTGGCACTACAAAGGCCCCCCTGATACCACTACCTGTGGTGGGGGTTCCCTTTGAAAGGGTGGGGATTGATATTGTTGGTCCCATGGATCCCCAAACAGCATCTGGGCACAGGTTTATCCTGGTGGTAGTGGATCATGCCACCAGGTACCCAGAGGCTATTCCCCTTAGGACCACTACAGCACCTGTGGTGGCAAGGGCCCTCCTGGGAATTTTCTCAAGAGTGGGCTTTCCTAAGGAGGTGGTATCAGACAGGGGTGCTAACTTTATGTCTGGATACTTAAAAGCAATGTGGAAGGAGTGTGGAGTGACTTACAAGTTCACCACACCCTATCACCCACAATGCAATGGTTTAGTTGAGAGATTCAACAAAACCTTCAAGGGCATGATTAAAGGGCTCCCAGAAAAGCTTAGGCGAAGATGGGACATACTCTTGCCCTGCCTTTTATTTGCATATAGGGAGGTGCCTCAGAAGGGGTTGGCTACAGCCCTTTTGAACTTTTGTTTGGCCACCCTGTCAGGGGTCCACTGTGCTTGGTGAAGGAAGGATGGGAGTTACCTCTCAAGCCCCCAAAGCAAGACATAGTGGACTACGTACTTGGTCTCCGCTCCCGGGTGGCTGAGTATATGAAAAAGGCAACTAAAAACCTTGAGGCTAGCCAGGAACTTCAAAAGGCCTGGCATGACCAAAGGCTGTACTGACTGTTTATCAGCCAGGACAGAAGGTGTGGGTGTTGGAGCCAGTGGCCCCAGCAGCTCTCCAAGACAAATGGAGTGGACCCCACACTATTGTTGAGCAGAAGGGTGAGGTTACCTACTTAGTAGACCTAGGAACACCCAGGAGTCCCCACAGGGTTCTCCATGTCAACAGGTTAAAACCATATGTGGACAGGGCAGACATGGGCTTGCTCATGGCTACTGATGAAGGGCAGGAGGAAGAGAGTGACCCACTCCCTGACCTGCTCTCACAGAACCCTGACGATGGGTCAGTAGATGGTGTAGCCTTGGCAGGCAGCCTCACTACCCAGCAGCAAACTGATTGTAGACAGGTGCTCAATCAGTTTAGACACATGTTTTCACTGACACCCAGTCAGACCACCTGGTGCACTCATGAAGTGGACACTGGGGACAGTCTGCCTATTAAAAATAAGATTTATAGGCAGCCTGACCGTGTCAGGGACTGTATCAGGACTGAAGTCCAGAAAATGTTGGATTTGGGAGTTATTGAACCCTCAGATAACCCTTGGGCTAGTCCAGTGGTCCTTGTGCCAAAACCTCACACCAGTGGTGGAAAAAGAGAGATGAGGTTTTGTGTGGACTACAGGGGTCTCAATGCAGTCACTAGGACTGATGCCCATCCAATACCAAGGGCAGATGAGCTAATAGACACTTTGGCCTCAGCCAAGTATCTAAGCACATTTGACTTGACAGCTGGCTACTGGCAGATCAGACTAGCTGATGCTGCAAAGCCAAAAACAGCATTCTCAACCCCTAGTGGGCATTACCAATTTGTGGTGATGCCCTTTGGTCTGAAGAATGCACCTGCCACTTTTCAGAGGTTGGTGAATACAGTCCTCACAGGTCTGGAAGCCTATAGTGCAGCATATCTAGATGATATTGCTGTCTTTAGCTCCACCTGGGAGGATCACCTGGTCCACCTCAGGAATGTTTTACAGGCCCTGCAAAAGGCAGGCCTGACTATCAAGGCCACCAAGTGCCAGATAGGGCAGAGTCAGGTTGTGTACCTGGGCCACCTTGTGGGTGGAGGCCAGGTTCAACCTTTGCAGAGCAAGATCCAGACCATCATGGACTGGACTGCTCCAACTACCCAGACTCAGGTGAGAGCCTTCTTAGGCCTGACTGGGTACTATAGGAGATTTGTCAAGGGGTATGGATCAATAGTGACACCACTGAATGACTTAACTTCCAAGAAAATGCCCAAAAAGGTTCAGTGGACAGTTAGCTGTCAAAAGGCATTTGATGACCTGAAGCAGGCCATGTGCACTGCTCCCATTCTACAGAGTCCTGATTACTCCAAGAAGTTCATTGTTCAAACTGATGCATCTGAATTGGGGGTAGGGGCTGTACTGTCACAATTGAATGAAGAAGGTCAGGATCAGCCAGTAGCTTTCATTAGCAGAAGGCTGACCCCTAGAGAGAAACGTTGGTCAGCCATTGAGAGGAGGCCTTTGCTGTGGTCTGGGCTCTGAAGAAGTTGAGGCCATACTTGTTTGGTACTCACTTCCTTGTTCAAACAGACCATAAGCCCCTCTTATGGCTAAAACAAATGAAGGGTGAAAACCCCAAACTGCTTAGGTTGTCCATTTCCCTACAGGGGATGGACTTCACAGTGGAACATAGACCTGGGAGTAACCATGCCAATGCAGATGGACTCTCTAGGTACTTCCACTTAGAACATGAAGACTTAACTGGGCAAGGTTAGTTTAATGTCCCTACGTTTGGGGGGGTTGTGTAGGAGAGTAGGATCTGCTTCACATGGGTACCCCCACTTTTTGCTGATGCTTCACTGTTTTTCGACCTTAGTCTGGCTGGGGCCCTGCTAATCAGAACCCCAGCCTAGCTGCTTCCTCTCTAAAATGGTTTCCATGTGCCTTAGGCACATCTCTGACTGGAATCTGGAGTGCCCTTATAAGTCCCTAGTATATGGTATACTATGTACCCAGGGCATAGGTACCTCAGAGGCCTACCAGGGGCTGCAGCATGTATTGTGCCATCCCTGGAAGGCCATCCAAACTGACACCACAGGTCTGCTACTGCAGCCTGGGTAAGGTGGTGCATGCACCCCTTACTGTGATATAGGCTACCTATATCACTATATACATACACACATATAAACCTATAAGTCACTCCTATGGCAGGCCTTATCAATCCTGAAGGCAGAGTGCGTGGTTCCTATGTGAGAGGGTGCCCCTGCATGAGCAGGGCCCCTCTTCAGCGTTCGGAGACCCTTCTCTGATGCTGTTTGTAGTGCAGCCTGACCATATACTCTTAAGCGCATTATAACCTCGCGTTAAATGCTAACTTTGGAATGGCTGCACCGAAACATGTCGTGTTTGGTGTCAAACATCTTGGAATACTACCCCCCCGCCAATTCTGGCGGCGGGGGTAGCATTCTACCCTTCTAGAGGGAGAGACATGTTAACCCTGGCTTGGCCGGTAACTTCTTTCTAAAGCCCTGGCATCAAAAAATGGATGCTGCTGCCACAGACACAAGTCTGGCCTCCTGCTGCTGACCGAAACTCTGGCAGGGGAGGCCTGGACAATAGGTTTCCTGTCCCAGGGAGGTGTGACCACCTCCCCAGACAGGATAGTGTGTATTGGGGCTGGGCGGGAGCACTCTCGGGTGCTTTGAAGTCCTGCACTGGGGGCACATTTGGTGTCCCTGTGCATACCCCAGTTCAAACCGGATCAGGGACTTGCAGCCCCTGCTTTGGCACGAACTGGACAAAGGGAAAGGGGTGTAGCCACCCCTCTGCCCTGACCCACCCATAGGTGGGGCCACAGAGTAAGTCCAACCCCTAAACTTAGTATAAGTATAGGAACCCAGTCCTTAGGACTTTAGATTATCCCTGGACGAAACTCTGACACAGAATCCTGGACCTTCGACGCTCTACTACAAGATTAGAGGACAGAAGAATCTCCCTTGGGGTCAAGGAGTGACTCCCCTGCTTGGCAGGCACCAAAGAAGCAATTGTCCGGTCTGCATCGCCTAAGCTCCTGTCGGACGCCGAAGTCTTTGCATCACCAGAGGTGGATTTCCAGACTTCCCCGAGGCTGCCCTGAGTCCCCAGCAAAGCTGATGCCCGTAGCTGTCGTGGGTAACATGGAACCGTGACCCCTGGACGCCGCACGCATTTGCAAGTGCATCCTCTTCTGGGTCTCCCACGAAGTCATGCTTTGGGCTCGGAGTAGCCCTAGCCTCCAGCACCAATTGCTCCGAAGATCACTGGCCTCTACTCCACGAGTGTCCTGTGAGCCAGCTCCACGTGCACCGTCTTGAGGCTCCATTTCGGTCGCTAGCCCGTTAGTTAGTAGCCCTTCACGAAGGCCAATCGTTTTCTACTTGGGCTCTCTGGTTGCTCCAGGCTTGCCCTCACTTACCCTCGCTGGGTGAGTTCCTCAGACCTTGCTGGTCTGCATCATTGTCAATCTTCATCTTCATCAAGACTTGCCGTTGCCAAGGCTTGTTGGGTCCAATCCGGTCGCCAACACCTCAGTACTCAACAAACTTTGTGTACCAACCCGAATCCTGCTCCTGGTCACCGACAACGCCTCCTGGACCTCGTGGCTGAAGAGTCAAGACGACCGTCAACCTACCTGAAGCACTCGACATCGGTGGGCATCTGCTCATCGCCTTCCTGGTCACTGGCTAGTGACCCAGACTCTGTCCCCTCTGCTTTCAGGTTCCTCAGATCTCCGATCCACTCTTGGATCCACCCGGACACTTTCCACTTGGTCGCCAGCAGCACTTTGCAGCAGATCGCCATTCAAATCGACGACGAAACCCGACCCCGAAAGGCACCTATGCACCCGGATTCCCTGGGTGAGGTAACACGAGTACTCCGGTGCTCCCGTGGGTAGAGACTCTAGAACGACCTAGTTCTCAAAGGGTTTGCTCCAAGTCCTTCTTTAAGTGTCCCTTTTCTTTAATTTCCAAACCGCAACTTTCTCCATAGAAGTTAACGGCGATTCGCGGCTGTGTTATTACACTGCACGCGTCCCCCGTGGGTCCCTTGTGTCACTACCTTGGGTGGTTCCTTGTGGACCAAGCACTTCTAGAGGCTCTAGGCCTAGTGTCTAGCTCAGTCGTGGTTCTTATACCACTTTATTGGTATATGGTTTGGAACGCCCCTAGGGCCCAAACGTGTATTTGTGCTATTACTGTGTTTAAATAACTTATAACTTATGTACTTCGAACTCTAGCCTCATAAAGAGACTAGAGGGGTGTGTTTAGCAATAAATACATATATTTTGAATATATACCTGGTGTGGTGCTCTTTCATTTGATCACTCAAGAGATTATAGACTGGTAAAACAAGCTGCTTTACATTCCTTCAAGACTTAGCCTGAAGGCTTCTCTCCATAGCTACCACTAGGATAGCTTTCAATAAAGGTTGTCTTTAACCTATCTCCAATAAGGGGTTGTTTGGACTGGTGCAAGGTGCCCACTATAATTAGTGGACAGCATATGCCAGGCCAACTTCTCACATTGGTGTGCAGCGTGTAGGATTCCAGCTTGCTATTGTTTTACCAGATAATCTCAATTGAATTGATCAACTGAAAACCACTAAAGGTACCTAAGGTACATATAAATTAAGCTTAGTATACAGTAAGTTCTACTGAACTTAGAGTTGTGTGTCAAGGAATAGCCCACCTTTCTACAACTCAAGAGAGTTTAGTAGGCCACACTAGAGTAGGTAGTGCATACACCACACCTCACTAGTGATGTCTTCAAAGCCAGGACCCAGTGAGTCCTTGCCAGAAGCCAATGGGCTTCTTCCTCCAAGTATGATACACTCCCATTCTTGGAATTGAGAGCAATATGCAATGTGAGGAAACTGAAGACAGGCCAAAGTCCCACCACCCAACATCTGAGAGAGATGTTAATGGCTGATGATCTCAACAGGCCCTTAGGGACTGAAGGGGTAGGTGCAGAGGGTGGGGCAGAAGATGAGGATGGGGCCAGGGGTAGCAACACCCCCAGCCCCCCTCTGGAACTGACCAGGAGGGTGACAATGACCCTGACCTGGAAAACCCAATTCCTCCTGTGGATGAGGAGGAGGCTCAGGATGACCTCCACTTTGTCCCCCAGGAAGGATTGTGAGTGTGCCTAGAAGGTCTAGATCTCCTTCTCAGGAGTCTAACCACTCTGGCACCTCAATAGGGACCTCTGTCTCCTCTCATAGGAGGGAATCCTCTCATGAGAGGAGTAAGAGGCTGATTCAGTATAAGGAAGCTCAGCTTGAACTCAGAAAACAGCAATTGGCCCTAGACAGGGAGTCCCTAGATCTCCTTAGAGAGAGAAAACAATTGGGACTAGAGTCCCATGGTGGCAGCCATATCCCTAGAGATAGGGAAAGGTCTTATGACCATAGAAACCTGAGCAAGATTGTCCCTCCCTACCAGAGTGGGGATGACATCCACAAATGGATAACTGCTCTAGAGAGGGCCTGTAAAGTACAGAAGGTCCCTCAGGAGCAGTGGGCAGCAATCTTGTGGCTCTCCTTTGCAGACAAAGGTAGAGACAAGCTCCTCACTGTAAGAGAAGAGGATGCTGATAATTACAAGGTCTTGAAGAGTGCTCTTATTGATGGGTTTGGCCTAACAACTGAACAATACAGGTTAAAGTTCAGAGATGCCCAAACAGCACAGACTCAAGACTGGGTAGACTATGTGGATTGTTCTGCTAAGGCTCTGGAAGGCTGGTTGATGGGCAGTAAGGTGTGTGACTTCACAGGATTGTACAATCTGATAATGAGGGAGCAGATTCTTAATAACTGTCAAAATCAGCTGTTGCATCAGTACCTGGTGGACTCTGATCTGACCTCTCCCCAAGAATTGGGAAAGAAGGCAGACAAATGGGTCAGAACCAGGGTGAGGCAGAAGGTACAGAACCAAGGTGGTGACCCTAAGAAGCAAGATTCTAAGAACTCTGATAAGGGTAGGGAGAAGGGTAAAGATCAAAAGTCTTCACAAGGCCCCCAAAAATCTTCTTCAGGTGGGGATTCACAGTCTACCAAAGGGAAAGGCCAAAGAAAACCATGGTGCAAGGTCTGTAAGCAAAAGACCCACTGGACCAGTGATTGCACCAAGTCCAAAGACTCAAGTCCAGCCCCCACCAATGCCCCTAAGGCACTTGTTCCCCCTAGTACAGTTACAGTTGGTGGTGGGAGTACTACAGCCAAGGGTTTAGTAGGGTTGACCCTGGGTACTGAGATGGGCTCTGACCTAGTCAGAGAACTCACTCAGGCTGTGTTAGTCTGTGATGGAGGCATGGATGTGACTTCCTCTGTGAGTCCCAGTAATCTGGGCAAGTACAGACAACAGCCTTTAATCAATGGACGAGAGGCTTTGGCATTTAGGGACACAGGGGCAAGCGTCACCATGGTGACACAAGACCTTGTGAATCCTGGGCAAGTTATACTTGGTGAGATGTACCAAGTGACCAATGCTAGCAATGTCAGAACAGACCATACTCTGGCAGTTGTTAACTTCTCCTGGGGAGGGGTAACTGGCCTTAAGAAGGTTGTGGTAAGTGCAGACCTACCAGTTGAATGCTTGCTTGGCAATGACTTAGAAACTTCAGCTTGGGCGGAAGTGGAGCTCAGGACCCATGCAGAAATGCTGGGGATCCCTGCAGATGTGTTTGCTGTGACCAGGTCACAAGCCAAAATGTCTAGCACTGAACAGGCCTTGGATTCTGGAATAATGGACCAAGTGCCTTCCAAGAGGAGGAGCAGTAGGGTAAAGGCAGTGCCTTCCCCTTGGCTCAGAAGGAAGATCAGTCCCTTGAGGGGGATGATCTCAGTCCTGAGGAAGGAACTGTCCCAGAGGAGCTTGAACCTGAACAGGTTGAGTTCTTGGGGACAGGGGGACCTTCCAGGGCAGATCTGAGCCAGGAGCAGCAGAGCTGCCCCTCTCTTGAACCCCTCAGACAGCAAGCTGCTGCTGAGGATGCTGGGAAAGCTAGTGGTCCCCATACTGTGTATTGGGATGATGGACTCTTGTACTCAGAGTGTAGAGACCCCAAGCCTGGTGCTACCAGGAGGTTGGTTATACCTCTGAAGTTCAGGGGCTTCCTCTTGACCCTAGCCCATGATATTCCCTTAGCAGGTCACCTGGGCCAGAACAAGACTTGGGACAGAATTGTCCCTCACTTTCACTGGCCCCACATGTCTGAAGACACCAAGGAGTTTTGTCGCTCCTGTGTAACCTGCCAGGCCAGTGGCAAGGCAGGTGGCACTACAAAGGCCCCCCTATACCACTACCTGTGGTGGGGGTTCCCTTTGAAAGGGTGGGGATTGATATTGTTGGTCCCATGGATCCCCAAACAGCATCTGGGCACAGGTTTATCCTGGTGGTAGTGGATCATGCCACCACGTACCCAGAGGCTATTCCCCTTAGGACCACTACAGCACCTGTGGTGGCAAGGGCCCTCCTGGGAATTTTCTCAAGAGTGGGCTTTCCTAAGGAGGTGGTATCAGACAGGGGTGCTAACTTTATGTCTGGATACTTAAAAGCAATGTGGAAGGAGTGTGGAGTGACTTACAAGTTCACCACACCCTATCACCCACAATGCAATGGTTTAGTTGAGAGATTCAACAAAACCTTCAAGGGCATGATTAAAGGGCTCCCAGAAAAGCTTAGGCGAAGATGGGACATACTCTTGCCCTGCCTTTTATTTGCATATAGGGAGGTGCCTCAGAAGGGGTTGGCTACAGCCCTTTTGAACTTTTGTTTGGCCACCCTGTCAGGGGTCCACTGTGCTTGGTGAAGGAAGGATGGGAGTTACCTCTCAAGCCCCCAAAGCAAGACATAGTGGACTACGTACTTGGTCTCCACTCCCGGATGGCTGAGTATATGAAAAAGGCAACTAAAAACCTTGAGGTTAGCCAGGAACTTCAAAAGGCCTGGCATGACCAAAAGGCTGTACTGACTGTTTATCAGCCAGGACAGAAGGTGTGGGTGTTGGAGCCAGTGGCCCCAGCAGCTCTCCAAGACAAATGGAGTGGACCCCACACTATTGTTGAGCAGAAGGGTGAGGTTACCTACTTAGTAGACCTAGGAACACCCAGGAGTCCCCACAGGGTTCTCCATGTCAACAGGTTAAAACCATATGTGGACAGGGCAGACATGGGCTTGCTCATGGCTACTGATGAAGGGCAGGAGGAAGAGAGTGACCCACTCCCTGACCTGCTCTCACAGAACCCTGACGATGGGTCAGTAGATGGTGTAGCCTTGGCAGGCAGCCTCACTACCCAGCAGCAAACTGATTGTAGACAGGTGCTCAATCAGTTTAGACACATGTTTTCACTGACACCCAGTCAGACCACCTGGTGCACTCATGAAGTGGACACTGGGGACAGTCTGCCTATTAAAAATAAGATTTATAGGCAACCTGACCGTGTCAGGGACTGTATCAGGACTGAAGTCCAGAAAATGTTGGATTTGGGAGTTATTGAACCCTCAGATAGCCCTTGGGCTAGTCCAGTGGTCCTTGTGCCAAAACCTCACACCAGTGGTGGAAAAAGAGAGATGAGGTTTTGTGTGGACTACAGGGGTCTCAATGCAGTCACTAGGACTGATGCCCATCCAATACCAAGGGCAGATGAGCTAATAGACACTTTGGCCTCAGCCAAGTATCTAAGCACATTTGACTTGACAGCTGGCTACTGGCAGATCAGACTAGCTGATGCTGCAAAGCCAAAAACAGCATTCTCAACCCCTAGTGGGCATTACCAATTTGTGGTGATGCCCTTTGGTCTGAAGAATGCACCTGCCACTTTTCAGAGGTTGGTGAATACAGTCCTCACAGGTCTGGAAGCCTATAGTGCAGCATATCTAGATGATATTGCTGTCTTTAGCTCCACCTGGGAGGATCACCTGGTCCACCTCAGGAATGTTTTACAGGCCCTGCAAAAGGCAGGCCTGACTATCAAGGCCACCAAGTGCCAGATAGGGCAGAGTCAGGTTGTGTACCTGGGCCACCTTGTGGGTGGAGGCCAGGTTCAACCTTTGCAGAGCAAGATCCAGACCATCATGGACTGGACTGCTCCAACTACCCAGACTCAGGTGAGAGCCTTCTTAGGCCTGACTGGGTACTATAGGAGATTTGTCAAGGGGTATGGATCAATAGTGACACCACTGAATGACTTAACTTCCAAGAAAATGCCCAAAAAGGTTCAGTGGACAGTTAGCTGTCAAAAGGCATTTGATGACCTGAAGCAGGCCATGTGCACTGCTCCCATTCTACAGAGTCCTGATTACTCCAAGAAGTTCATTGTTCAAACTGATGCATCTGAATTGGGGGTAGGGGCTGTACTGTCACAATTGAATGAAGAAGGTCAGGATCAGCCAGTAGCTTTCATTGGCAGAAGGCTGACCCCTAGAGAGAAACGTTGGTCAGCCATTGAGAGGGAGGCCTTTGCTGTGGTCTGGGCTCTGAAGAAGTTGAGGCCATACTTGTTTGGTACTCACTTCCTTGTTCAAACAGACCATAAGCCCCTCTTATGGCTAAAACAAATGAAGGGTGAAAACCCCAAACTGCTTAGGTGGTCCATTTCCCTACAGGGGATGGACTTCACAGTGGAACATAGACCTGGGAGTAACCATGCCAATGCAGATGGACTCTCTAGGTACTTCCACTTAGAACATGAAGACTTAACTGGGCAAGGTTAGTTTAATGTCCCTACGTTTGGGGGGGTTGTGTAGGAGAGTAGGATCTGCTTCACATGGGTACCCCCACTTTTTGCTGATGCTTCACTGTTTTTCGACCTTAGTCTGGCTGGGGCCCTGCTAATCAGAACCCCAGCCTAGCTGCTTCCTCTCTAAAATGGTTTTCATGTGCCTTAGGCACATCTCTGACTGGAATCTGGAGTGCCCTTATAAGTCCCTAGTATATGGTATACTATGTACCCAGGGCATAGGTACCTCAGAGGCCTACCAGGGGCTGCAGCATGTATTGTGCCACCCCTGGAAGGCCATCCAAACTGACACCACAGGTCTGCTACTGCAGCCTGGGTAAGGTGGTGCATGCACCCCTTACTGTGATATAGGCTACCTATATCACTATATACATACACACATATAAACCTATAAGTCACTCCTATGGCAGGCCTTATCAATCCTGAAGGCAGAGTGCGTGGTTCCTATGTGAGAGGGTGCCCCTGCATGAGCAGGGCCCCTCTGCAGCATTCGGAGACCCTTCTCTGATGCTGTTTGTAGTGCAGCCTGACCATATACTCTTAAGCGCATTATAACCTCGCGTTAAATGCTAACTTTGGAATGGCTGCACCGAAACATGTCGTGTTTGGTGTCAAACATCTTGGAATACTACCCCCCGCCAATTCTGGCGGCGGGGGTAGCATTCTACCCTTCTAGAGGGAGAGACATGTTAACCCTGGCTTGGCCGGTAACTTCTTTCTAAAGCCCTGGCATCAAAAAATGGATGCTGCTGCCACAGACACAAGTCTGGCCTCCTGCTGCTGACCGAAACTCCGGCATGGGAGGCCTGGACAATAGGTTTCCTGTCCCAGGGAGGTGTGACCACCTCCCCAGACAGGATAGTGTGTATTGGGGCTGGGCGGGAGCACTCTCGGGTGCTTTGAAGTCCTGCACTGGGGGCACATTTGGTGTCCCTGTGCATACCCCAGTTCAAACCGGATCAGGGGCTTGCAGCCCCTGCTTTGGCGCGAACTGGACAAAGGGAAAGGGGTGTAGCCACCCCTCTGCCCTGACCCACCCATAGGTGGGGCCACAGAGTAAGTCCAACCCCTAAACTTAGTATAAGTATAGGAACCCAGTCCTTAGGACTTTAGATTATCCCTGGACGAAACTCTGACACAGAATCCTGGACCTTCGACGCTCTACTACAAGATTAGAGGACAGAAGAATCTCCCTTGGGGTCAAGGAGTGACTCCCCTGCTTGGCAGGCACCAAAGAAGCAATTGTCCGGTCTGCATCGCCTAAGCTCCTGTCGGACGCCGAAGTATTTGCATCACCAGAGGTGGATTTCCACACTTCCCCGAGGCTGCCCTGAGTCCCCAGCAAAGCTGATGCCCGTAGCTGTCGTGGGTAACATGGAACCGTGACCCCTGGACGCTGCACGCATTTGCAAGTGCATCCTCTTCTGGGTCTCCCACGAAGTCGTGCTTTGAGCTCCGAGTAGCCCTAGCCTCCAGCACCAACTGCTCCGAAGATCACTGGCCTCCACTCCACGAGTGTCCTGTGAGCCAGCTCCACGTGCACCGTCTCGAGGCTCCATTTCGGTCGCTAGCCCGTTGGCTAGTAGCCCTTCACGAAGGCCAATCTTTTTCTACTTGGGCTCCCTGGTTGCTCCAGGCTTGCCCTCACTTACCCTCGCTGGGTGAGTTCCTCAGACCTTGCTGGTCTGCATCATTGTCAATCTTCATCTTCATCAAGACTTGCCGTTGCCAAGGCTTGTTGGGTCCAATCCGGTCGCCAACACCTCAGCACTCAACAAACTTTGTGTACCAGCCCGAATCCTGCTCCTGGTCACCGACAACGCCTCCTGGACCTCGTGGCTGAAGAGTCAAGACGACCGTCAACCTACCTGAAGCACTCGACATCGGTGGGCATCTGCTCATCGCCTTCCTGGTCACTGGCTAGTGACCCAGACTCTGTCCCCTCTGCTTTCAGGTTCCTCAGATCTCTGATCCACTCTTGGATCCACCCGGACACTTTCCACTTGGTCGCCAGCAGCACTTTGCAGCAGATCGCCATTCAAATCGACGACGAAACCCGACCCCGAAAGGCACCTATGCACCAGGATTCCCTGGGTGAGGTAACACGAGTACTCCGGTGCTCCCGTGGGTAGAGACTCTAGAACGACCTAGTTCTCAAAGGGTTTGCTCCAAGTCCTTCTTTAAGTGTCCCTTTTCTTTAATTTCCAAACCGCGACTTTCTCCATAGAAGTTAACGGCGATTCGCGGCTGTGTTATTACACTGCACGCGTCCCCCGTGGGTCCCCTGTGTCACTACCTTGGGTGGTTCCTTGTGGACCAAGCACTTCTAGAGGCTCTAGGCCTAGTGTCTAGTTCAGTCATGGTTCTTATACCACTTTATTGGTATATGGTTTGGTACGCCCCTAGGGCCCAAACGTGTATTTGTGCTATTACTGTGTTTAAATAACTTCTAACTTATGTACTTCGAACTCTAGCCTCATAAAGAGACTTGAGGGGTGTGTTAAGCAATAAATACATATATTTTGAATATATACCTGGTGTGGTGCTCTTTCATTTGATCACTCAAGAGATTATAGACTGGTAAAACAAGCTGCTTTACATTCCTTCAAGACTTAGCCTGAAGGCTGCTCTCCATAGCTACCACTAGGATAGCTTTCAATAAGGTTGTCTTTAACCTATCTCCAATAAGGGGTTGTTTGGACTGGTGCAAGGTGCCCACTATAATTAGTGGACAGCATATACCAGGCCAACTTCTCACACTGGGGCCCTGCTAATCAGAACCCCAGCCTAGCTGCTTCCTCTCTAAAATGGTTTCCATGTGCCTTAGGCACATCTCTGATTGGAATCTGAGTGCCCTTATAAGTCCCTAGTATATGGTATACTATGTACCCAGGGCATAGGTACCTCAGAGGCCTACCAGGGGCTGCAGCATGTATTGTGCCACCCCTGGAAGGCCATCCAAACTGACACCACAGGTCTGCTACTGCAGCCTGGGTAAGGTGGTGCATGCACCCCTTACTGTGATATAGGCTACCTATATCACTATATACATACACACATATAAACCTATAAGTCACTCCTATGGCAGGCCTTATCAATCCTGAAGGCAGAGTGCGTGGTTCCTATGTGAGAGGGTGCCCCTGCATGAGCAGGGCCCCTCTGCAGCGTTCGGAGACCCTTCTCTGATGCTGTTTGTAGTGCAGCCTGACCATATACTCTTAAGCGCATTATAACCTCGCGTTAAATGCTAACTTTGGAATGGCTGCACCGAAACATGTCGTGTTTGGTGTCAAACATCTTGGAATACTACCCCCCGCCAATTCTGGCGGCGGGGGTAGCATTCTACCCTTCTAGAGGGAGAGACATGTTAACCCTGGCTTGGCCGGTAACTTCTTTCTAAAGCCCTGGCATCAAAAATGGATGCTGCTGCCACAGACACAAGTCTGGCCTCCTGCTGCTGACCGAAACTCCGGCAGGGGAGGCCTGGACAATAGGTTTCCTGTCCCAGGGAGGTGTGACCACCTCCCCAGACAGGATAGTGTGTATTGGGGCTGGGCGGGAGCACTCTCGGGTGCTTTGAAGTCCTGCACTGGGGGCACATTTGGTGTCCCTGTGCATACCCCAGTTCAAACCGGATCAGGGGCTTGCAGCCCCTGCTTTGGCGCGAACTGGACAAAGGGAAAGGGTGTAGCCACCCCTCTGCCCTGACCCACCCATAGGTGGGGCCACAGAGTAAGTCCAACCCCTAAACTTAGTATAAGTATAGGAACCCAGTCCTTAGGACTTTAGATTATCCCTGGACGAAACTCTGACACAGAATCCTGGACCTTCGACGCTCTACTACAAGATTAGAGGACAGAAGAATCTCCCTTGGGGTCAAGGAGTGACTCCCCTGCTTGGCAGGCACCAAAGAAGCAATTGTCCGGTCTGCATCGCCTAAGCTCCTGTCGGACGCCGAAGTCTTTGCATCACCAGAGGTGGATTTCCAGACTTCCCCGAGGCTGCCCTGAGTCCCCAGCAAAGCTGATGCCCGTAGCTGTCGTGGGTAACATGGAACCGTGACCCCTGGACGCTGCACGCATTTGCAAGTGCATCCTCTTCTGGGTCTCCCACGAAGTCGTGCTTTGAGCTCCGAGTAGCCCTAGCCTCCAGCACCTGCTGCTCCGAAGATCACTGGCCTCCACTCCACGAGTGTCCTGTGAGCCAGCTCCACGTGCACCGTCTCGAGGCTCCATTTCGGTCGCTAGCCCGTTGGCTAGTAGCCCTTCACGAAGGCCAATCTTTTTCTACTTGGGCTCCCTGGTTGCTCCAGGCTTGCCCTCACTTACCCTCGCTGGGTGAGTTCCTCAGACCTTGCTGGTCTGCATCATTGTCAATCTTCATCTTCATCAAGACTTGCCGTTGCCAAGGCTTGTTGGGTCCAATCCGGTCGCCAACACCTCAGCACTCAACAAACTTTGTGTACCAGCCCGAATCCTGCTCCTGGTCACCGACAACGCCTCCTGGACCTCGTGGCTGAAGAGTCAAGACGACCGTCAACCTACCTGAAGCACTCGACATCGGTGGGCATCTGCTCATCGCCTTCCTGGTCACTGGCTAGTGACCCAGACTCTGTCCCCTCTGCTTTCAGGTTCCTCAGATCTCTGATCCACTCTTGGATCCACCCGGACACTTTCCACTTGGTCGCCAGCAGCACTTTGCAGCAGATCGCCATTCAAATCGACGACGAAACCCGACCCCGAAAGGCACCTATGCACCAGGATTCCCTGGGTGAGGTAACACGAGTACTCCGGTGCTCCCGTGGGTAGAGACTCTAGAACGACCTAGTTCTCAAAGGGTTTGCTCCAAGTCCTTCTTTAAGTGTCCCTTTTCTTTAATTTCCAAACCGCGACTTTCTCCATAGAAGTTAACGGCGATTCGCGGCTGTGTTATTACACTGCACGCGTCCCCTTGGGTCCCCTGTGTCACTACCTTGGGTGGTTCCTTGTGGACCAAGCACTTCTAGAGGCTCTAGGCCTAGTGTCTAGTTCAGTCATGGTTCTTATACCACTTTATTGGTATATGGTTTGGTACGCCCCTAGGGCCCAAACGTGTATTTGTGCTATTACTGTGTTTAAATAACTTCTAACTTATGTACTTCGAACTCTAGCCTCATAAAGAGACTTGAGGGGTGTGTTAAGCAATAAATACATATATTTTGAATATATACCTGGTGTGGTGCTCTTTCATTTGATCACTCAAGAGATTATAGACTGGTAAAACAAGCTGCTTTACATTCCTTCAAGACTTAGCCTGAAGGCTGCTCTCCATAGCTACCACTAGGATAGCTTTCAATAAGGTTGTCTTTAACCTATCTCCAATAAGGGGTTGTTTGGACTGGTGCAAGGTGCCCACTATAATTAGTGGACAGCATATACCAGGCCAACTTCTCACACTGGGGCCCTGCTAATCAGAACCCCAGCCTAGCTGCTTCCTCTCTAAAATGGTTTCCATGTGCCTTAGGCACATCTCTGATTGGAATCTGGAGTGCCCTTATAAGTCCCTAGTATATGGTATACTATGTACCCAGGGCATAGGTACCTCAGAGGCCTACCAGGGGCTGCAGCATGTATTGTGCCACCCCTGGAAGGCCATCCAAACTGACACCACAGGTCTGCTACTGCAGCCTGGGTAAGGTGGTGCATGCACCCCTTACTGTGATATAGGCTACCTATATCACTATATACATACACACATATAAACCTATAAGTCACTCCTATGGCAGGCCTTATCAATCCTGAAGGCAGAGTGCGTGGTTCCTATGTGAGAGGGTGCCCCTGCATGAGCAGGGCCCCTCTGCAGCGTTCGGAGACCCTTCTCTGATGCTGTTTGTAGTGCAGCCTGACCATATACTCTTAAGCGCATTATAACCTCGCGTTAAATGCTAACTTTGGAATGGCTGCACCGAAACATGTCGTGTTTGGTGTCAAACATCTTGGAATACTACCCCCCGCCAATTCTTTCGGCGGGGGTAGCATTCTACCCTTCTAGAGGGAGAGACATGTTAACCCTGGCTTGGCCGGTAACTTCTTTCTAAAGCCCTGGCATCAAAAAATGGATGCTGCTGCCACAGACACAAGTCTGGCCTCCTGCTGCTGACCGAAACTCCGGCAGGGAGGCCTGGACAATAGGTTTCCTGTCCCAGGGAGGTGTGACCACCTCCCCAGACAGGATAGTGTGTATTGGGGCTGGGCGGGAGCACTCTCGGGTGCTTTGAAGTCCTGCACTGGGGGCACATTTGGTGTCCCTGTGCATACCCCAGTTCAAACCGGATCAGGGGCTTGCAGCCCCTGCTTTGGCGCGAACTGGACAAAGGGAAAGGGGTGTAGCCACCCCTCTGCCCTGACCCACCCATAGGTGGGGCCACAGAGTAAGTCCAACCCCTAAACTTAGTATAAGTATAGGAACCCAGTCCTTAGGACTTTAGATTATCCCTGGACGAAACTCTGACACAGAATCCTGGACCTTCGACGCTCTACTACAAGATTAGAGGACAGAAGAATCTCCCTTGGGGTCAAGGAGTGACTCCCCTGCTTGGCAGGCACCAAAGAAGCAATTGTCCGGTCTGCATCGCCTAAGCTCCTGTCGGACGCCGAAATCTTTGCATCACCAGAGGTGGATTTCCAGACTTCCCCGAGGCTGCCCTGAGTCCCCAGCAAAGCTGATGCCCGTAGCTGTCGTGGGTAACATGGAACCGTGACCCCTGGACGCCGCACGCATTTGCAAGTGCATCCTCTTCTGGGTCTCCCACGAAGTCGTGCTTTGGGCTCCGAGTAGCCCTAGCCTCCAGCACCAACTGCTCCGAAGATCACTGGCCTCCACTCCACGAGTGTCCTGTGAGCCAGCTCCACGTGCACCGTCTCGAGGCTCCATTTCGGTCGCTAGCCCGTTGGCTAGTAGCCCTTCTCGAAGGCCAATCTTTTTCTACTTGGGCTCCCTGGTTGCTCCAGGCTTGCCCTCACTTACCCTCGCTGGGTGAGTTCCTCAGACCTTGCTGGTCTGCATCATCGTCAATCTTCATCTTCATCAAGACTTGCCGTTGCCAAGGCTTGTTGGGTCCAATCCGGTCGCCAACACCTCAGCACTCAACAAACTTTGTGTACCAGCCCGAATCCTGCTCCTGGTCACCGACAACGCCTCCTGGACCTCGTGGCTGAAGAGTCAAGACGACCGTCAACCTACCTGAAGCACTCGACATCGGTGGGCATCTGCTCATCGCCTTCCTGGTCACTGGCTAGTGACCCAGACTCTGTCCCCTCTGCTTTCAGGTTCCTCAGATCTCTGATCCACTCTTGGATCCACCCGGACACTGTCCACTTGGTCGCCAGCAGCACTTTGCAGCAGATCGCCATTCAAATCGACGACGAAACCCGACCCCGAAAGGCACCTATGCACCAGGATTCCCTGGGTGAGGTAACACGAGTACTCCGGTGCTCCCGTGGGTAGAGACTCTAGAACGACCTAGTTCTCAAAGGGTTTGCTCCAAGTCCTTCTTTAAGTGTCCCTTTTCTTTAATTTCCAAACCGCGACTTTCTCCATAGAAGTTAACGGCGATTCGCGGCTGTGTTATTACACTGCACGCGTCCCCCGTGGGTCCCCTGTGTCACTACCTTGGGTGGTTCCTTGTGGACCAAGCACTTCTAGAGGCTCTAGGCCTAGTGTCTAGTTCAGTCATGGTTCTTATACCACTTTATTGGTATATGGTTTGGTACGCCCCTAGGGCCCAAACGTGTATTTGTGCTATTACTGTGTTTAAATAACTTCTAACTTATGTACTTCGAACTCTAGCCTCATAAAGAGACTTGAGGGGTGTGTTAAGCAATAAATACATATATTTTGAATATATACCTGGTGTGGTGCTCTTTCATTTGATCACTCAAGAGATTATAGACTGGTAAAACAAGCTGCTTTACATTCCTTCAAGACTTAGCCTGAAGGCTGCTCTCCATAGCTACCACTAGGATAGCTTTCAATAAGGTTGTCTTTAACCTATCTCCAATAAGGGGTTGTTTGGACTGGTGCAAGGTGCCCACTATAATTAGTGGACAGCATATACCAGGCCAACTTCTCACACTGGGGCCCTGCTAATCAGAACCCCAGCCTAGCTGCTTCCTCTCTAAAATGGTTTCCATGTGCCTTAGGCACATCTCTGATTGGAATCTGGAGTGCCCTTATAAGTCCCTAGTATATGGTATACTATGTACCCAGGGCATAGGTACCTCAGAGGCCTACCAGGGGCTGCAGCATGTATTGTGCCACCCCTGGAAGGCCATCCAAACTGACACCACAGGTCTGCTACTGCAGCCTGGGTAAGGTGGTGCATGCACCCCTTACTGTGATATAGGCTACCTATATCACTATATACATACACACATATAAACCTATAAGTCACTCCTATGGCAGGCCTTATCAATCCTGAAGGCAGAGTGCGTGGTTCCTATGTGAGAGGGTGCCCCTGCATGAGCAGGGCCCCTCTGCAGCGTTCGGAGACCCTTCTCTGATGCTGTTTGTAGTGCAGCCTGACCATATACTCTTAAGCGCATTATAACCTCGCGTTAAATGCTAACTTTGGAATGGCTGCACCGAAACATGTCGTGTTTGGTGTCAAACATCTTGGAATACTACCCCCCGCCAATTCTGGTGGCGGGGGTAGCATTCCACCCTTCTAGAGGGAGAGACATGTTAACCCTGGCTTGGCCGGTAACTTCTTTCTAAAGCCCTGGCATCACAAAATGGATGCTGCTGCCACAGACACAAGTCTGGCCTCCTGCTGCTGACCGAAACTCCGGCAGGTGAGGCCTGGACAATAGGTTTCCTGTCCCAGGGAGGTGTGACCACCTCCCCAGACAGGATAGTGTGTATTGGGGCTGGGCGGGAGCACTCTCGGGTGCTTTGAAGTCCTGCACTGGGGGCACATTTGGTGTCCCTGTGCATACCCCAGTTCAAACCGGATCAGGGGCTTGCAGCCCCTGCTTTGGCGCGAACTGGACAAAGGGAAAGGGGTGTAGCCACCCCTCTGCCCTGACCCACCCATAGGTGGGGCCACAGAGTAAGTCCAACCCCTAAACTTAGTATAAGTATAGGAACCCAGTCCTTAGGACTTTAGATTATCCCTGGACGAAACTCTGACACAGAATCCTGGACCTTCGACGCTCTACTACAAGATTAGAGGACAGAAGAATCTCCCTTGGGGTCAAGGAGTGACTCCCTTGCTTGGCAGGCACCAAAGAAGCAATTGTCTGGTCTGCATCGCCTAAGCTCCCGTCGGACACCGAAGTCTTTGCATCACCAGAGGTGGATTTCCAGACTTCCCCGAGGCTGCCCTGAGTCCCCAGCAAAGCTGAGGCCCGTAGCTGTCGTGGGTAACGTGGAACTTTGACCCCTGGACACCGCACGCATTTGCAAGTGCATCCTCTTCTGGGTCTCCCACGAAGTCGTACTTTGGGCTTCGAGTAGCCCTAGCCTCCAGCACCAACTGCACCGAAGATCACTGGCCTCCACTCCAAGAGTGTCCTGTGAGCCAGCTCCACGTGCACCGTCTCAAGGCTCCTTCGCGGTCGCTAGCCCATTGGCTAGTAGCCCTTCACGAAGGCCAATCTTTTTCTACTTGGGCTCCCTGGTTGCTCCAGGCTTGTCCTCACTTACCCTTGCTGGGTGAGTTCCTCAGACCTTCCTGGTCTGCATCATCGTCAATCTTCATCATCATCGAGACTTGCAGTTGCCAAGGCTTGTTGGGTCCAATCCGGTCGCCGACACCTTAGCACTCGACAGACATCGTGTACCAGCTCGCATCCTGCTTCTGGTCGCCGACAACGCCTCCTGGACCTCGTGGCTGAAGAGTCAAGACAACCATCAACCTACCTGAAGCACTCGACATCGGTGGGCATCTGCTCATCGCCTTCCTGGTCACTGGCTAGTGACCCAGACTCTGTCCCCTCTGCTTTCAGGTTCCTCAGATCTCCGATCCACTCTTGGATCCACCCGGACACTTTCCACTTGGTCGCCAGCAGCACTTTGCAGCAGATCGCCATTCAAATCGACGACGAAACCCGACCCCGAAAGGCACCTATGCACCCGGCTTCCCTGGGTGAGGTAACACGAGTACTCCGGTGCTCCCATGGGTAGAGACTCTAGAACGACCTAGTTCTCAAACGGTTTGCTCCAAGTCCTTCTTTAAGTGTCCCTTTTCTTTAATTTCCAAACCGCGACTTTCTCCATAGAAGTTAACGGCGATTCGCGGCTGTGTTATTACACTGCACGCGTCCCCGTGGGTCCCCTGTGTCACTACCTTGGGTGGTTCCTTGTGGACCAAGCACTTCTAGAGGCTCTAGGCCTAGTGTCTAGCTCAGTCGTGGTTCTTATACCACTTTATTGGTATATGGTTTGGTACGCCCCTAGGGCCCAAACGTGTATTTGTGCTATTACTGTGTTTAAATAACTTATAACTTATGTACTTCGAACTCTAGCCTCATAAAGAGACTAGAGGGGTGTGTTTAGCAATAAATACATATATTTTGAATATATACCTGGTGTGGTGCTCTTTCATTTGATCACTCAAGAGATTATAGACTGGTAAAACAAGCTGCTTTACATTCCTTCAAGACTTAGCCTGAAGGCTGCTCTCCATAGCTACCACTAGGATAGCTTTCAATAAAGGTTGTCTTTAACCTATCTCCAATAAGGGGTTGTTTGGACTGGTGCAAGGTGCCCACTATAATTAGTGGACAGCATATGCCAAGCCAACTTCTCACATTGGTGTGCATCGTGTGGGATTCCAGCTTGCTATTGTTTTACCAGATAATCTCAATTGAATTGATCAACTGAAAACCACTAAAGGTACCTAAGGTACATATAAATTAAGCTTAGTATACAGTAAGTTCTACTGAACTTAGAGTTGTGTGTCAAGGGATAGCACACCCTTTCTACAACTCAAGAGAGTTTAGTAGGCCACACTAGAGTAGGTAGTGCATACACCACACCTCACTAGTGATGTCTTCAAAGCCAGGACCCAGTGAGTCCTTGCCAGAAGCCAATGGGCTTCTTCCCTCCAAGTATGATACACTCCCATTCTTGGAATTGAGAGCAATATGCAATGTGAGGAAACTGAAGACAGGCCAAAGTCCCACCACCCAACATCTGAGAGAGATGTTAATGGCTGATGATCTCAACAGGCCCTTAGGGACTGAAGGGGTAGGTGCAGAGGGTGGGGCAGAAGATGAGGATGGGGCCAGGGGTAGCAACACCCCCAGCCCCCTCTGGAACTGACCAGGAGGGTGACAATGACCCTGACCTGGAAAACCCAATTCCTCCTGTGGATGAGGAGGAGGCTCAGGATGACCTCCACTTTGTCCCCCCAGGAAGGATTGTGAGTGTGCCTAGAAGGTCTAGATCTCCTTCTCAGGAGTCTAACCACTCTGGCACCTCAATAGGGACCTCTGTCTCCTCTCATAGGAGGGAATCCTCTCATGAGAGGAGTAAGAGGCTGATTCAGTATAAGGAAGCTCAGCTTGAACTCAGAAAACAGCAATTGGCCCTAGACAGGGAGTCCCTAGATCTCCTTAGAGAGAGAAAACAATTGGGACTAGAGTCCCATGGTGGCAGCCATATCCCTAGAGATAGGGAAAGGTCTTATGACCATAGAAACCTGAGCAAGATTGTCCCTCCCTACCAGAGTGGGGATGACATCCACAAATGGATAACTGCTCTAGAGAGGGCCTGTAAAGTACAGAAGGTCCCTCAGGAGCAGTGGGCAGCAATCTTGTGGCTCTCCTTTGCAGACAAAGGTAGAGACAAGCTCCTCACTGTAAGAGAAGAGGATGCTGATAATTACAAGGTCTTGAAGAGTGCTCTTATTGATGGGTTTGGCCTAACAACTGAACAATACAGGTTAAAGTTCAGAGATGCCCAAACAGCACAGACTCAAGACTGGGTAGACTATGTGGATTGTTCTGCTAAGGCTCTGGAAGGCTGGTTGATGGGCAGTAAGGTGTGTGACTTCACAGGATTGTACAATCTGATAATGAGGGAGCAGATTCTTAATAACTGTCAAAATCAGCTGTTGCATCAGTACCTGGTGGACTCTGATCTGACCTCTCCCCAAGAATTGGGAAAGAAGGCAGACAAATGGGTCAGAACCAGGGTGAGGCAGAAGGTACAGAACCAAGGTGGTGACCCTAAGAAGCAAGATTCTAAGAACTCTGATAAGGGTGGGGAGAAGGGTAAAGATCAAAAGTCTTCACAAGGCCCCCAAAAATCTTCTTCAGGTGGGGATTCACAGTCTACCAAAGGGAAAGGCCAAAGAAAACCATGGTGCAAGGTCTGTAAGCAAAAGACCCACTGGACCAGTGATTGCACCAAGTCCAAAGACTCAAGTCCAGCCCCCACCAATGCCCCTAAGGCACCTGTTCCCCCTAGTACAGTTACAGTTGGTGGTGGGAGTACTACAGCCAAGGGTTTAGTAGGGTTGACCCTGGGTACTGAGATGGGCTCTGACCTAGTCAGAGAACTCACTCAGGCTGTGTTAGTCTGTGATGGAGGCATGGATGTGACTTCCTCTGTGAGTCCCAGTAATCTGGGCAAGTACAGACAACAGCCTTTAATCAATGGACGAGAGGCTTTGGCATTTAGGGACACAGGGGCAAGCGTCACCATGGTGACACAAGACCTTGTGAATCCTGGGCAAGTTATACTTGGTGAGATGTACCAAGTGACCAATGCTAGCAATGTCAGAACAGACCATACTCTGGCAGTTGTTAACTTCTCCTGGGGAGGGGTAACTGGCCTTAAGAAGGTTGTGGTAAGTGCAGACCTACCAGTTGAATGCTTGCTTGGCAATGACTTAGAAACTTCAGCTTGGGCGGAAGTGGGGCTCAGGACCCATGCAGAAATGCTGGGGATCCCTGCAGATGTGTTTGCTGTGACCAGGTCACAAGCCAAAATGTCTAGCACTGAACAGGCCTTGGATTCTGGAATAATGGACCAAGTGCCTTCCAAGAGGAGGAGTAGTAGGGTAAAGGCAGTGCCTTCCCCCTTGGCTCAGAAGGAAGATCAGTCCCTTGAGGGGGATGATCTCAGTCCTGAGGAAGGAACTGTCCCAGAGGAGCTTGAACCTGAACAGGTTGAGTTCTTGGGGACAGGGGGACCTTCCAGGGCAGATCTGAGCCAGGAGCAGCAGAGCTGCCCCTCTCTTGAACCCCTCAGACAGCAAGCTGCTGCTGAGGCTGCTGGGAAAGCTAGTGGTCCCCATACTGTGTATTGGGATGATGGACTCTTGTACTCAGAGTGTAGAGACCCCAAGCCTGGTGCTACCAGGAGGTTGGTTATACCTCTGAAGTTCAGGGGCTTCCTCTTGACCCTAGCCCATGATATTCCCTTAGCAGGTCACCTGGGCCAGAACAAGACTTGGGACAGAATTGTCCCTCACTTTCACTGGCCCCACATGTCTGAAGACACCAAGGAGTTTTGTCGCTCCTGTGTAACCTGCCAGGCCAGTGGCAAGGCAGGTGGCACTACAAAGGCCCCCTGATACCACTACCTGTGGTGGGGTTCCCTTTGAAAGGGTGGGGATTGATATTGTTGGTCCCATGGATCCCCAAACAGCATCTGGGCACAGGTTTATCCTGGTGGTAGTGGATCATGCCACCAGGTACCCAGAGGCTATTCCCCTTAGGACCACTACAGCACCTGTGGTGGCAAGGGCCCTCCTGGGAATTTTCTCAAGAGTGGGCTTTCCTAAGGAGGTGGTATCAGACAGGGGTGCTAACTTTATGTCTGGATACTTAAAAGCAATGTGGAAGGAGTGTGGAGTGACTTACAAGTTCACCACACCCTATCACCCACAATACAATGGTTTAGTTGAGAGATTCAACAAAACCTTCAAGGGCATGATTAAAGGGCTCCCAGAAAAGCTTAGGCGAAGATGGGACATACTCTTGCCCTGCCTTTTATTTGCATATAGGGAGGTGCCTCAGAAGGGGGTTGGCTACAGCCCTTTTGAACTTTTGTTTGGCCACCCTGTCAGGGGTCCACTGTGCTTGGTGAAGGAAGGATGGGAGTTACCTCTCAAGCCCCCAAAGCAAGACATAGTGGACTACGTACTTGGTCTCCGCTCCCGGATGGCTGAGTATATGAAAAAGGCAACTAAAAACCTTGAGGCTAGCCAGGAACTTCAAAAGGCCTGGCATGACCAAAAGGCTGTACTGACTGTTTATCAGCCAGGACAGAAGGTGTGGGTGTTGGAGCCAGTGGCCCCAGCAGCTCTCCAAGACAAATGGAGTGGACCCCACACTATTGTTGAGCAGAAGGGTGAGGTTACCTACTTAGTAGACCTAGGAACACCCAGGAGTCCCCACAGGGTTCTCCATGTCAACAGGTTAAAACCATATGTGGACAGGGCAGACATGGGCTTGCTCATGGCTACTGATGAAGGGCAGGAGGAAGAGAGTGACCCACTCCCTGACCTGCTCTCACAGAACCTTGACGATGGGTCAGTAGATGGTGTAGCCTTGGCAGGCAGCCTCACTACCCAGCAGCAAACTGATTGTAGACAGGTGCTCAATCAGTTTAGACACATGTTTTCACTGACACCCAGTCAGACCACCTGGTGCACTCATGAAGTGGACACTGGGGACAGTCTGCCTATTAAAAATAAGATTTATAGGCAACCTGACCGTGTCAGGGACTGTATCAGGACTGAAGTCCAGAAAATGTTGGATTTGGGAGTTATTGAACCCTCAGATAGCCCTTGGGCTAGTCCAGTGGTCCTTGTGCCAAAACCTCACACCAGTGGTGGAAAAAGAGAGATGAGGTTTTGTGTGGACTACAGGGGTCTCAATGCAGTCACTAGGACTGATGCCCATCCAATACCAAGGGCAGATGAGCTAATAGACACTTTGGCCTCAGCCAAGTATCTAAGCACATTTGACTTGACAGCTGGCTACTGGCAGATCAGACTAGCTGATGCTGCAAAGCCAAAAACAGCATTCTCAACCCCTAGTGGGCATTACCAATTTGTGGTGATGCCCTTTGGTCTGAAGAATGCACCTGCCACTTTTCAGAGGTTGGTGAATACAGTCCTCACAGGTCTGGAAGCCTATAGTGCAGCATATCTAGATGATATTGCTGTCTTTAGCTCCACCTGGGAGGATCACCTGGTCCACCTCAGGAATGTTTTACAGGCCCTGCAAAAGGCAGGCCTGACTATCAAGGCCACCAAGTGCCAGATAGGGCAGAGTCAGGTTGTGTACCTGGGCCACCTTGTGGGTGGAGGCCAGGTTCAACCTTTGCAGAGCAAGATCCAGACCATCATGGACTGGACTGCTCCAACTACCCAGACTCAGGTGAGAGCCTTCTTAGGCCTGACTGGGTACTATAGGAGATTTGTCAAGGGGTATGGATCAATAGTGACACCACTGAATGACTTAACTTCCAAGAAAATGCCCAAAAAGGTTCAGTGGACAGTTAGCTGTCAAAAGGCATTTGATGACCTGAAGCAGGCCATGTGCACTGCTCCCATTCTACAGAGTCCTGATTACTCCAAGAAGTTCATTGTTCAAACTGATGCATCTGAATTGGGGGTAGGGGCTGTACTGTCACAATTGAATGAAGAAGGTCAGGATCAGCCAGTAGCTTTCATTAGCAGAAGGCTGACCCCTAGAGAGAAACGTTGGTCAGCCATTGAGAGGGAGGCCTTTGCTGTGGTCTGGGCTCTGAAGAAGTTGAGGCCATACTTGTTTGGTACTCACTTCCTTGTTCAAACAGACCATAAGCCCCTCTTATGGCTAAAACAAATGAAGGGTGAAAACCCCAAACTGCTTAGGTGGTCCATTTCCCTACAGGGGATGGACTTCACAGTGGAACATAGACCTGGGAGTAACCATGCCAATGCAGATGGACTCTCTAGGTACTTCCACTTAGAACATGAAGACTTAACTGGGCAAGGTTAGTTTAATGTCCCTACGTTTGGGGGGGTTGTGTAGGAGAGTAGGATCTGCTTCACATGGGTACCCCCACTTTTTGCTGATGCTTCACTGTTTTTCGACCTTAGTCTGGCTGGGGCCCTGCTAATCAGAACCCCAGCCTAGCTGCTTCCTCTCTAAAATGGTTTCCATGTGCCTTAGGCACATCTCTGACTGGAATCTGGAGTGCCCTTATAAGTCCCTAGTATATGGTATACTATGTACCCAGGGCATAGGTACCTCAGAGGCCTACCAGGGGCTGCAGCATGTATTGTGCCACCCCTGGAAGGCCATCCAAACTGACACCACAGGTCTGCTACTGCAGCCTGGGTAAGGTGGTGCATGCACCCCTTACTGTGATATAGGCTACCTATATCACTATATACATACACACATATAAACCTATAAGTCACTCCTATGGCAGGCCTTATCAATCCTGAAGGCAGAGTGCGTGGTTCCTATGTGAGAGGGTGCCCCTGCATGAGCAGGGCCCCTCTGCAGCGTTCGGAGACCCTTCTCTGATGCTGTTTGTAGTGCAGCCTGACCATATACTCTTAAGCGCATTATAACCTCGCGTTAAATGCTAACTTTGGAATGGCTGCACCGAAACATGTCGTGTTTGGTGTCAAACATCTTGGAATACTACCCCCCCGCCAATTCTGGCGGCGGGGGTAGCATTCTACCCTTCTAGAGGGAGAGACATGTTAACCCTGGCTTGGCCGGTAACTTCTTTCTAAAGCCCTGGCATCAAAAAATGGATGCTGCTGCCACAGACACAAGTCTGGCCTCCTGCTGCTGACTGAAACTCCGGCAGGGGAGGCCTGGACAATAGGTTTCCTGTCCCAGGGAGGTGTGACCACCTCCCCAGACAGGATAGTGTGTATTGGGGCTGGGCGGGAGCACTCTCGGGTGCTTTGAAGTCCTGCACTGGGGGCACATTTGGTGTCCCTGTGCATACCCCAGTTCAAACCGGATCAGGGGCTTGCAGCCCCTGCTTTGGCGCGAACTGGACAAAGGGAAAGGGGTGTAGCCACCCCTCTGCCCTGACCCACCCATAGGTGGGGCCACAGAGTAAGTCCAACCCCTAAACTTAGTATAAGTATAGGAACCCAGTCCTTAGGACTTTAGATTATCCCTGGACGAAACTCTGACACAGAATCCTGGACCTTCGACGCTCTACTACAAGATTAGAGGACAGAAGAATTTCCCTTGGGGTCAAGGAGTGACTCCCCTGCTTGGCAGGCACCAAAGAAGCAATTGTCCGGTCTGCATCGCCTAAGCTCCTGTCAGACGCCGAAGTCTTTGCATCACCAGAGGTGGATTTCCAGACTTCCCCGAGGCTGCCCTGAGTCCCCAGCAAAGCTGATGCCCGTAGCTGTCGTGGGTAACATGGAACCGTGACCCCTGGACGCCGCACGCATTTGCAAGTGCATCCTCTTCTGGGTCTCCCACGAAGTCGTGCTTTGGGCTCCGAGTAGCCCTAGCCTCCAGCACCAACTGCTCCGAAGATCACTGGCCTCCACTCCACGAGTGTCCTGTGAGCCAGCTCCACGTGCACCGTCTCGAGGCTCCATTTCGGTCACTAGCCCGTTGGCTAGTAGCCCTTCACGAAGGCCAATCTTTTTCTACTTGGGCTCCCTGGTTGCTCCAGGCTTGCCCTCACTTACCCTTGCTGGGTGAGTTCCTCAGACCTTGCTGGTCTGCATCATCGTCAATCTTCATCTTCATCAAGACTTGCCGTTGCCAAGGCTTGTTGGGTCCAATCCGGTCGCCAACACCTCAGCACTCAACAAACTTTGTGTACCAGCCCGAATCCTGCTCCTGGTCACCGACAACGCCTCCTGGACCTCGTGGCTGAAGAGTCAAGACGACCGTCAACCTACCTGAAGCACTCGACATCGGTGGGCATCTGCTCATCGCCTTCCTGGTCACTGGCTAGTGACCCAGACTCTGTCCCCTCTGCTTTCAGGTTCCTCAGATCTCCGATCCACTCTTGGATCCACCCGGACACTTTCCACTTGGTCGCCAGCAGCACTTTGCAGCAGATCGCCATTCAAATCGACGACGAAACCCGACCCCGAAAGGCACCTATGCACCCGGATTCCCTGGGTGAGGTAACACGAGTACTCCGGTGCTCCCGTGGGTAGAGACTCTAGAACGACCTAGTTCTCAAAGGGTTTGCTCCAAGTCCTTCTTTAAGTGTCCCTTTTCTTTAATTTCCAAACCGCGACTTTCTCCATAGAAGTTAACGGCGATTCGCGGCTGTGTTATTACACTGCACGCGTCCCCCGTGGGTCCCCTGTGTCACTACCTTGGGTGGTTCCTTGTGGACCAAGCACTTCTAGAGGCTCTAGGCCTAGTGTCTAGCTCAGTCGTGGTTCTTATACCACTTTATTGGTATATGGTTTGGTACGCCCCTAGGGCCCAAACGTGTATTTGTGCTATTACTGTGTTTAAATAACTTATAACTTATGTACTTCGAACTCTAGCCTCATAAAGAGACTAGAGGGGTGTGTTTAGCAATAAATACATATATTTTGAATATATACCTGGTGTGGTGCTCTTTCATTTGATCACTCAAGAGATTATAGACTGGTAAAACAAGCTGCTTTACATTCCTTCAAGACTTAGCCTGAAGGCTTCTCTCCATAGCTACCACTAGGATAGCTTTCAATAAAGGTTGTCTTTAACCTATCTCCAATAAGGGGTTGTTTGGACTGGTGCAAGGTGCCCACTATAATTAGTGGACAGCATATGCCAGGCCAACTTCTCACATTGGTGTGCAGCGTGTAGGATTCCAGCTTGCTATTGTTTTACCAGATAATCTCAATTGAATTGATCAACTGAAAACCACTAAAGGTACCTAAGGTACATATAAATTAAGCTTAGTATACAGTAAGTTCTACTGAACTTAGAGTTGTGTGTCAAGGGATAGCACACCCTTTCTACAACTCAAGAGAGTTTAGTAGGCCACACTAGAGTAGGTAGTGCATACACCACACCTCACTAGTGATGTCTTCAAAGCCAGGACCCAGTGAGTCCTTGCCAGAAGCCAATGGGCTTCTTCCCTCCAAGTATGATACACTCCCATTCTTGGAATTGAGAGCAATATGCAATGTGAGGAAACTGAAGACAGGCCAAAGTCCCACCACCCAACATCTGAGAGAGATGTTAATGGCTGATGATCTCAACAGGCCCTTAGGGACTGAAGGGGTAGGTGCAGAGGGTGGGGCAGAAGATGAGGATGGGGCCAGGGGTAGCAACACCCCCAGCCCCCCCTCGGGAACTGACCAGGAGGGTGACAATGACCCTGACCTGGAAAACCCAATTCCTCCTGTGGATGAGGAGGAGGCTCAGGATGACCTCCACTTTGTCCCCCAGGAAGGATTGTGAGTGTGCCTAGAAGGTCTAGATCTCCTTCTCAGGAGTCTAACCACTCTGGCACCTCAATAGGGACCTCTGTCTCCTCTCATAGGAGGGAATCCTCTCATGAGAGGAGTAAGAGGCTGATTCAGTATAAGGAAGCTCAGCTTGAACTCAGAAAACAGCAATTGGCCCTAGACAGGGAGTCCCTAGATCTCCTTAGAGAGAGAAAACAATTGGGACTAGAGTCCCATGGTGGCAGCCATATCCCTAGAGATAGGGAAAGGTCTTATGACCATAGAAACCTGAGCAAGATTGTCCCTCCCTACCAGAGTGGGGATGACATCCACAAATGGATAACTGCTCTAGAGAGGGCCTGTAAAGTACAGAAGGTCCCTCAGGAGCAGTGGGCAGCAATCTTGTGGCTCTCCTTTGCAGACAAAGGTAGAGACAAGCTCCTCACTGTAAGAGAAGAGGATGCTGATAATTACAAGGTCTTGAAGAGTGCTCTTATTGATGGGTTTGGCCTAACAACTGAACAATACAGGTTAAAGTTCAGAGATGCCCAAACAGCACAGACTCAAGACTGGGTAGACTATGTGGATTGTTCTGCTAAGGCTCTGGAAGGCTGGTTGATGGGCAGTAAGGTGTGTGACTTCACAGGATTGTACAATCTGATAATGAGGGAGCAGATTCTTAATAACTGTCAAAATCAGCTGTTGCATCAGTACCTGGTGGACTCTGATCTGACCTCTCCCCAAGAATTGGGAAAGAAGGCAGACAAATGGGTCAGAACCAGGGTGAGGCAGAAGGTACAGAACCAAGGTGGTGACCCTAAGAAGCAAGATTCTAAGAACTCTGATAAGGGTGGGGAGAAGGGTAAAGATCAAAAGTCTTCACAAGGCCCCCAAAAATCTTCTTCAGGTGGGGATTCACAGTCTACCAAAGGGAAAGGCCAAAGAAAACCATGGTGCAAGGTCTGTAAGCAAAAGACCCACTGGACCAGTGATTGCACCAAGTCCAAAGACTCAAGTCCAGCCCCCACCAATGCCCCTAAGGCACCTGTTCCCCCTAGTACAGTTACAGTTGGTGGTGGGAGTACTACAGCCAAGGGTTTAGTAGGGTTGACCCTGGGTACTGAGATGGGCTCTGACCTAGTCAGAGAACTCACTCAGGCTGTGTTAGTCTGTGATGGAGGCATGGATGTGACTTCCTCTGTGAGTCCCAGTAATCTGGGCAAGTTCAGACAACAGCCTTTAATCAATGGACGAGAGGCTTTGGCATTTAGGGACACAGGGGCAAGCGTCACCATGGTGACACAAGACCTTGTGAATCCTGGGCAAGTTATACTTGGTGAGATGTACCAAGTGACCAATGCTAGCAATGTCAGAACAGACCATACTCTGGCAGTTGTTAACTTCTCCTGGGGAGGGGTAACTGGCCTTAAGAAGGTTGTGGTAAGTGCAGACCTACCAGTTGAATGCTTGCTTGGCAATGACTTAGAAACTTCAGCTTGGGCGGAAGTGGAGCTCAGGACCCATGCAGAAATGCTGGGGATCCCTGCAGATGTGTTTGCTGTGACCAGGTCACAAGCCAAAATGTCTAGCACTGAACAGGCCTTGGATTCTGGAATAATGGACCAAGTGCCTTCCAAGAGGAGGAGTAGTAGGGTAAAGGCAGTGCCTTCCCCCTTGGCTCAGAAGGAAGATCAGTCCCTTGAGGGGGATGATCTCAGTCCTGAGGAAGGAACTGTCCCAGAGGAGCTTGAACCTGAACAGGTTGAGTTCTTGGGGACAGGGGGACCTTCCAGGGCAGATCTGAGCCAGGAGCAGCAGAGCTGCCCCTCTCTTGAACCCCTCAGACAGCAAGCTGCTGCTGAGGCTGCTGGGAAAGCTAGTGGTCCCCATACTGTGTATTGGGATGATGGACTCTTGTACTCAGAGTGTAGAGACCCCAAGCCTGGTGCTACCAGGAGGTTGGTTATACCTCTGAAGTTCAGGGGCTTCCTCTTGACCCTAGCCCATGATATTCCCTTAGCAGGTCACCTGGGCCAGAACAAGACTTGGGACAGAATTGTCCCTCACTTTCACTGGCCCCACATGTCTGAAGACACCAAGGAGTTTTGCCGCTCCTGTGTAACCTGCCAGGCCAGTGGCAAGGCAGGTGGCACTACAAAGGCCCCCCTGATACCACTACCTGTGGTGGGGGTTCCCTTTGAAAGGGTGGGGATTGATATTGTTGGTCCCATGGATCCCCAAACAGCATCTGGGCACAGGTTTATCCTGGTGGTAGTGGATCATGCCACCAGGTACCTAGAGGCTATTCCCCTTAGGACCACTACAGCACCTGTGGTGGCAAGGGCCCTCCTGGGAATTTTCTCAAGAGTGGGCTTTCCTAAGGAGGTGGTATCAGACAGGGGTGCTAACTTTATGTCTGGATACTTAAAAGCAATGTGGAAGGAGTGTGGAGTGACTTACAAGTTCACCACACCCTATCACCCACAATGCAATGGTTTAGTTGAGAGATTCAACAAAACCTTCAAGGGCATGATTAAAGGGCTCCCAGAAAAGCTTAGGCGAAGATGGGACATACTCTTGCCCTGCCTTTTATTTGCATATAGGGAGGTGCCTCAGAAGGGGGTTGGCTACAGCCCTTTTGAACTTTTGTTTGGCCACCCTGTCAGGGGTCCACTGTGCTTGGTGAAGGAAGGATGGGAGTTACCTTTCAAGCCCCCAAAGCAAGACAAGGTGGACTACGTACTTGGTCTCCGCTCCCGGATGGCTGAGTATATGAAAAAGGCAACTAAAAACCTTGAGGCTAGCCAGGAACTTCAAAAGGCCTGGCATGACCAAAAGGCTGTACTGACTGTTTATCAGCCAGGACAGAAGGTGTGGGTGTTGGAGCCAGTGGCCCCAGCAGCTCTCCAAGACAAATGGAGTGGACCCCACACTATTGTTGAGCAGAAGGGTGAGGTTACCTACTTAGTAGACCTAGGAACACCCAGGAGTCCCCACAGGGTTCTCCATGTCAACAGGTTAAAACCATATGTGGACAGGGCAGACATGGGCTTGCTCATGGCTACTGATGAAGGGCAGGAGGAAGAGAGTGACCCACTCCCTGACCTGCTCTCACAGAACCCTGACGATGGGTCAGTAGATGGTGTAGCCTTGGCAGGCAGCCTCACTACCCAGCAACAAACTGATTGTAGGCAAGTTCTCAATCAGTTTAGACACATGTTTTCACTGACACCCAGTCAGACCACCTGGTGCACTCATGAAGTGGACACTGGGGACAGTCTGCCTATTAAAAATAAGATTTATAGGCAACCTGACCATGTCAGGGACTGTATCAGGACTGAAGTCCAGAAAATGTTGGATTTGGGAGTTATTGAACCCTCAGATAGCCCTTGGGCTAGTCCAGTGGTCCTTGTGCCAAAACCTCACACCAGTGGTGGAAAAAGAGAGATGAGGTTTTGTGTGGACTACAGGGGTCTCAATGCAGTCACTAGGACTGATGCCCATCCAATACCAAGGGCAGATGAGCTAATAGACACTTTGGCCTCAGCCAAGTATCTAAGCACATTTGACTTGACAGCTGGCTACTGGCAGATCAGACTAGCTGATGCTGCAAAGCCAAAAACAGCATTCTCAACCCCTAGTGGGCATTACCAATTTGTGGTGATGCCCTTTGGTCTGAAGAATGCACCTGCCACTTTTCAGAGGTTGGTGAATACAGTCCTCACAGGTCTGGAAGCCTATAGTGCAGCATATCTAGATGATATTGCTGTCTTTAGCTCCACCTGGGAGGATCACCTGGTCCACCTCAGGAATGTTTTACAGGCCCTGCAAAAGGCAGGCCTGACTATCAAGGCCACCAAGTGCCAGATAGGGCAGAGTCAGGTTGTGTACCTGGGCCACCTTGTGGGTGGAGGCCAGGTTCAACCTTTGCAGAGCAAGATCCAGACCATCATGGACTGGACTGCTCCAACTACCCAGACTCAGGTGAGAGCCTTCTTAGGCCTGACTGGGTACTATAGGAGATTTGTCAAGGGGTATGGATCAATAGTGACACCCCTGAATGACTTAACTTCCAAGAAAATGCCCAAAAAGGTTCAGTGGACAGTTAGCTGTCAAAAGGCATTTGATGACCTGAAGCAGGCCATGTGCACTGCTCCCATTCTACAGAGTCCTGATTACTCCAAGAAGTTCATTGTTCAAACTGATGCATCTGAATTGGGGGTAGGGGCTGTACTGTCACAATTGAATGAAGAAGGTCAGGATCAGCCAGTAGCTTTCATTAGCAGAAGGCTGACCCCTAGAGAGAAACGTTGGTCAGCCATTGAGACAGAGGGAGGCCTTTGCTGTGGTCTGGGCTCTGATGAAGTTGAGGCCATACTTGTTTGGTACTCACTTCCTTGTTCAAACAGACCATAAGCCCCTCTTATGGCTAAAACAAATGAAGGGTGAAAACCCCAAACTGCTTAGGTGGTCCATTTCCCTACAGGGGATGGACTTCACAGTGGAACATAGACCTGGGAGTAACCATGCCAATGCAGATGGACTCTCTAGGTACTTCCACTTAGAACATGAAGACTTAACTGGGCAAGGTTAGTTTAATGTCCCTACGTTTGGGGGGGGTTGTGTAGGAGAGTAGGATCTGCTTCAAATGGGTACCCCCACTTTTTGCTGATGCTTCACTGTTTTTCGACCTTATTCTGGCTGGGGCCCTGCTAATCAGAACCCCAGCCTAGCTGCTTCCTCTCTAAAATGGTTTCCATGTGCCTTAGGCACATCTCTGACTGGAATCTGGAGTGCCCTTATAAGTCCCTAGTATATGGTATACTATGTACCCAGGGCATAGGTACCTCAGAGGCCTACCAGGGGCTGCAGCATGTATTGTGCCACCCCTGGAAGGCCAACCAAACTGACACCACAGGTCTGCTACTGCAGCCTGGGTAAGGTGGTGCATGCACCCCTTACTGTGATATAGGCTACCTATATCACTATATACATACACACATATAAACCTATAAGTCACTCCTATGGCAGGCCTTATCAATCCTGAAGGCAGAGTGCGTGGTTCCTATGTGAGAGGGTGCCCCTGCATGAGCAGGGCCCCTCTGCAGCGTTCGGAGACCCTTCTCTGATGCTGTTTGTAGTGCAGCCTGACCCTATACTCTTAAGCGCATTATAACCTCGCGTTAAATGCTAACTTTGGAATGGCTGCACCGAAACATGTCGTGTTTGGTGTCAAACATCTTGGAATACTACCCCCCCCCCGCCAATTCTGGCGGCGGGGGTAGCATTCCACCCTTCTAGAGGAAGAGACATGTTAACCCTGGCTTGGCCGGTAACTTCTTTCTAAAGCCCTGGCATCACAAAATGGATGCTGCTTCCACAGACACAAGTCTGGCCTCCTGCTGCTGACCGAAACTCCGGCAGGGGAGGCCTGGACAATAGGTTTCCTGTCCCAGGGAGGTGTGACCACCTCCCCAGACAGGATAGTGAGTATTGGGGCTGGGCGGGAGCACTCTCGGGTGCTTTGAAGTCCTGCACTGGGGGCACATTTGGTGTCCCTGTGCATACCCCAGTTCAAACCGGATCAGGGGCTTGCAGCCCCTGTTTTGGCGCGAACTGGACAAAGGGAAAGGGGTGTAGCCACCCCTCTGCCCTGACCCACCCATAGGTGGGGCCACAGAGTAAGTCCAACCCCTAAACTTAGTATAAGTATAGGAACCCAGTCCTTAGGACTTTAGATTATCCCTGGACGAAACTCTGACACAGAATCCTGGACCTTCGACGCTCTACTACAAGATTAGAGGACAGAAGAATCTCCCTTGGGGTCAAGGAGTGACTCCCCTGCTTGGCAGGCACCAAAGAAGCAATTGTCCGGTCTGCATCGCCTAAGCTCCCGTCGGACGCCGAAGTCTTTGCATCACTAAAGGTAGATTTCTAGACTTCCCCGAGGCTGCCCTGAGTCCCCAGCAAAGCTGAGGCCCGTAGCTGTCGTGGGTAACATGGAACCGTGACCCCTGGACACCGCACACATTTGCAAGTGCATCCTCTTCTGGGTCTCCCACGAAGTCGTGCTTTGGGCTCCGAGTTTCCCTAGCCTCCAGCACCAACTTCTCCGAAGATCACTGGCCTCCACTCCACGAGTGTCCTGTGAGCCAGCTCCACGTGCACCGTCTCGAGGCTCCTTTGCGGTCGCTAGCCCATTGGCTAGTAGCCCTTCACGAAGGCCAATCTTTTTCTACTTGGGCTCCCTGGTTGCTCCAGGCTTGCCCTCACTTACCCTTGCTGGGTGAGTTCCTCAGACCTTGCTGGTCTGCATCATCGTCAATCTTCATCTTCATCAAGACTTGCCGTTGCCAAGGCTTGTTGGGTCCAATCCGGTCGCCGACACCTCAGCACTCGACAAACTTTGTGTACCAGCCCGAATCCTGCTCCTGGTCACCGACAACGCCTCCTGGACCTCGTGGCTGAAGAGTCAAGACGACCGTCAACCTACCTGAAGCACTTGACATCGGTGGGCATCTGCTCATCGCCTTCCTGGTCACTGGCTAGTGACCCAGACTCTGTCCCCTCTGCTTTCAGGTTCCTCAGATCTCCGATCCACTCTTGGATCCACCCGGACACTTTCCACTTGGTCGCCAGCAGCACTTTGCAGCAGATCGCCATTCAAATCGACGACGAAACCCGACCCCGAAAGGCACCTATGCACCCGGCTTCCCTGGGTGAGGTAACACGAGTACTCCGGTGCTCCCGTGGGTAGAGACTCTAGAACGACCTAGTTCTCAAAGGGTTTGCTCCAAGTCCTTCTTTAAGTGTCCCTTTTCTTTAATTTCCAAACCGCGACTTTCTCCATAGAAGTTAACGGCGATTCGCTGCTGTGTTATTACACTGCACGCGTCCCCGTGGGTCCCCTGTGTCACTACCTTGGGTGGTTCCTTGTGGACCAAGCACTTCTAGAGGCTCTAGGCCTAGTGTCTAGCTCAGTCGTGGTTCTTATACCACTTTATTGGTATATGGTTTGAGTACGCCCCTAGGGCCCAAACGTGTATTTGTGCTATTACTGTGTTTAAATAACTTATAACTTATGTACTTCGAACTCTAGCCTCATAAAGAGACTAGAGGGGTGTGTTTAGCAATAAATACATATATTTTGAATATATACCTGGTGTGGTGCTCTTTCATTTGATCACTCAAGAGATTATAGACTGGTAAAACAAGCTGCTTTACATTCCTTCAAGACTTAGCCTGAAGGCTGCTCTCCATAGCTACCACTAGGATAGCTTTCAATAAAGGTTGTCTTTAACCTATCTCCAATAAGGGGTTGTTTGGACTGGTGCAAGGTGCCCACTATAATTAGTGGACAGCATATGCCAGGCCAACTTCTCACAGGCACTAATTAGACGATCATCTTTGTCAGAGTTTAGCAGTCCACGTACAAGCTTTTAGTTTATGGGCTTGTTATCCGCAGGCTGTCTGTTGGAAAACACACTGGTGGGGTACAGGGTGTTTCTTTTCTTTTCCTATGTCTTCCATCTACCTTTTTTTCTTTGCTCATCTGTTTCTCTCTCAAACGTAGGTTTGCTTTCCAGTCATCGCCAGTGTTGTAATTAAAGGATTCCCTCTTGGGAAGCAGGAGTCAGGTAGCCAGTTCATGTATAATAACAGGTTGTAGGTTTATTGAAGAGGTTACATAGTAAAGTACCCCACAAGGAGCAGCATCCTCTCTGACCAGCCCACTCTCTCTAACTGTCTACTCCTCCAGTCACTCACCAACAATCCATGACATCACACAATGACTGTGCAGCAGGGAACAGAGAATCTATGGAGAGAATGCATTACAACCAGCAGCAAATTAATACTTGAGTTTTCCCTTTGCTGCTTATGGAGCTCGGGGCGTGCCAGTGCCTAGTGATAGTGCAGTGCCAGCTGATCGGTGGGCAAGGGCGGCAAAGGAGGGGTGGCACAGCTAGCAAGGTCACAAGCAAACACATAGCGAGTGGCTGAGTTGCAGCGTGGAAGACGGTAGCACAGCTAGTATAAGGAATATATGACAGGCTGACAAAATGACTGTCCAACTACCACCTTTAAAACAGTCCGTATTGTGCCCCATTGTGCAGGAAAGCATGTTAAGAGCAGACAGGTGCACAGTCAGACTATAACCTGGGTTAGTCTCTGACCAACTGCTGATCATAGGGCCAGAGACCCTAAAAGTGTTACCTGATCTAATATAAGAACCACACATGTGATGATTTCAGTGATCTCTCTCATATTTACCCAGATGCACTCTTATCCTTGAGACAATGTCTAGGTCCTGGTGAATGGGGCAGAGTCAACATGCACATCCACAGGTCGTTTTCTGACCTCTTGAACATTACTAGAACATGTGATAATCTGAGAAAACCCCCAAAAGTTTAGGAAAGAACTGCAAACTGTTCTTGAGTGTTATTACCATAATTGGGCAAATGTGAAGGAATTGTTTCCTGTTATTATAATTGGTGAAGTCGGAGACTGGTTGGTTACAGACCAACACACCTTTCTTCGGAGTCTCACCTCTCCTCGGCCATTGCTCGGAGAGACCACTTTTGCAAACTGAACTGTGCTAGCCATGGTGACATTTTATTTATTACAACTACAAATGAAAATGTGTTAGCTGTACTATATGAGAATTGCAGTTCTTTCGATGGTCAATGTAAATGTGATGGCTAAGGTGCTTGCATATGTTCCTTCCATGTTATGGTTGCAGCATGACTGTGATGTAGGCTATATTTTAATTCGATAATAACCCTTTGAGTCCAATGAAAAAGCTCTCACATACACCTCAATATCCCCTTCGTCCTGAGGCAGAAGCAAGAATTTGTCCAGTTATTGCTGCTCTGTAAAAGCCATGGGGTTTGAGCCTCACTGTTAGCATCTGTAATATACTCATTTTACCCATCAATAACCTGTTAAAGAAAATGATTATTTTGTACAAGATTTGTGAGTTAATAAAGCTGTTGTGTTATACTGTTTTCCTGTTTTACAAAACCCTGCTACCATCCTGTCATCTATTCCGACGACCACCACGTTTTACTGTTGTTGATTTCTGCTGTGCTTTCGTCTCTATTTCTATAAACCTTTAAATTCATTTTCTTTTTGCATTCATTCACTCTCAAATTACGTGGATTTAGCTTCCACGGAATATATGTTTACAAAGACTTATAAAAGATCTAGACACTTTGGTTTTCCAATATTATTCTACCATGATTCAAAAAGTTGATGATCTTTGTTAGTGGCATCTGATTCTGTGGACCAATCGAAACAAGATTCCCTCTACCTGCTCATTTAACTAGCTAAATGACAACATAACACCTGTATGGAAAGGTTGCAATTTTGTTTAGCACATGTTCAATTTCTAGGTCACAATCTTTGCATATATTTTACAGTCAAGATTGATGAGCAACACTGGTCTAAAGTTTTTAACATCTAAGTGGTCCTTTCCTTTCTTTGGGATGACCACGATTGTAGCTTCAGTAACAGAGCGTGTGATAGAGCCTGATGGTGCAGAATGTTGAAAAACAGCATTTAAAGGTTTCACCACTCTTTCCGCAAAAAATGTGTAAAGGTTTTACCAAATCACTATCTGGACTGTGAGCTTTTCAAGATCTGAGACTGTGTTTAGCGGATATAATTTCTTCCTCCACAATAGGCACAGTAAGATTAAGTGCATCAACCTGCAAGATCAGAGGGAGGTTACATGAGTCAAGATAATCAGGGAACACTGACAGACTGGTATGCATGTCTAAGGACCATAGAAGGGTGATCATGTGATCCAGTCACAGAACGTGGAGGATGGGGGGGGGGTTGGTAAGGAATCTACGACTACATAGAGTCTCTACCAGATACGGCATTACGAAGGTAAGTAACTAGTTCATCTGATAGAGACTTCTAGCCGCAGATTCCTTACCTTAACATAGATACCCAAGCAATACCTCCAAAGAGGTGAGTTTACTAAACGGATTTCAGTCCAAAAAGTCCTGCAGGACCGAATGGGATAAAATACCCGTCACAACAGACCTGACAGTCCAAGTCAGTAAACATGTGCAGAGAGGCCCACGTAGCTGCATGACAGATGTCTAGGACAGGGATTCTGTGAGTTAATGCAGTGGTCCCAGCCTTGGCTCTGGTGGAAGAAGCCTATAGACCCTCTGGGGGTTGCTTTTGGGTCAATGGGTGGCAGATCTTTATGCAGAGTACTATCCATTGTGAGATGGTCCGTTTCTGCACTACCTTCCCTTTCTTAGCTTGAAAATAGACTATAAAGAGTTGATCATCCACCTGGAGCTGTTTTGTTCCATCAATGTAGAACAACAACGGTCTTTTTTGGGTCTAGATGGTGGAGTCTCTCCTCTTCTTTAGAAGGATGAGGAGGAGCAAAGAAGGTAGGCAAGATGATGTTCTGACCTACATGAAAGGATGTCACAACCTTTGGAAGAAAGAAGTCACAAATTTCAGAATCGGCTTGTCTGTGTAAAATGAGGTATAAGGAGGGAGCACAGATAGTGCCTGCATTTCACTGACCCTCCTGGCGAATGTTATGGCCACTAACAAAGCCGTCTTGATGGTTAGCAAAAAGGGAGGGCAGTTGTGCAGCGGCTCGAAAGGTGCGCATATCAGAAAAGTCAGGACCAGGTTTAAGTTCCATTGAGACATGATGAATGGTCTGTGAGGAAACATTTGTTGGAGACCTTTGTGGAACCTAGTCAAAACAGATTACTTGAACAAAGAAGGTTGGTCCAGCAACCACAAAAATGCCTAAAAGTCTGGTAAATAGCCCTTAACTGTGTCCAGAGCAGAGCCCTGCTAGGTCAAAGACAAACCAAAGAGTAAAACTTCAGAAAGGGGTGCAGAGAGATAGTTGATGTTCTTGGATGCAAACCATGCTACAAATTTGTCCCATCAGAAGATGCACACTGTCTTGGTGGAGGGATGCCTGGCTGCTAAAATAACATTGCAGAGTTCTAGACGAAGGTTAAAAGCTATCAATTATCACCACTCAATCTCCACGCAAGGAGGCGAGGAATGCGCAGGTTCAGGTGCATGTCGATCCCCTGTTGCTGCGACAGAATGTCATGTAGTTTCCACCCTATGATAGGACCTGCGTGCTTGTGGACAGCATAACTGTTGGGATGGTGCCAGACTGATCCCATACACCCTCTCAGGATATTTCGTCCTATAGGTCAGCTAGCTCACAGTGCCACCTTAAGCCCCCCTAACCCTAGGCGGGTAGCAAATGGTTCTGGCAACCACTGAACATGACAACCCTGATCCCCCAGGAATCATGGTAACAGATCTAGAACACTTTTGCTTAGTCACTTGTGCTCTCTTTCTCTCAGAGAAATATACAAGGAATACACAGTGGGACGTTTTCAATATTTATTGAACCAATGTGATTCTTGTATAAAATATATGTGCTGCAATGATCAATTGACAGAAGCAAATGAAAGTTTATCAGAAGTATTAGGACAGTGAACAGAATGAAAAGTTCCACCATTGTGCTAAACAATGCATATATGCAAGCATAAAAACAATATAGAAATCTGGCGTACTCCTACTATGCGTACCCTAACCTAAGTGTCTAGGGCATGTGTATGTGTTCTTCCAAGAATCCCCATACTGGATGATCCAACCCCCGTTACCTGAAGAGAAAGAATGTAGGTCCTCATCATGGTCACGAGCTGGACACCCCTCGCAGGCTGCTTGGCTAAAGCATCAGCATGTAGAAAACTAGACAATGACATCAAAGCGCTCCTTTGCCAACAACTGGAAACGGATGTTTATTTATTAAAAAAAAAGGCCTCCTTGCCTTGGGCCAAGATCTTGGTCAGGACGCCATTGTTTAGGTGTTATAGATAGCTCTGTCGCCATATGTATGAAACAAATAATCACATTTGCACAATGTATGTATTAAACTTGTACATAACGTGCCACGATATCATGATAGTGTTCTTGCGAAGTTGGTTTGTAAGCAGGTATCGTTTTCTAGAAACTAATCTGCACTGTCACAGGAGCAAAAGTGTGGCAAAAGGCATTGTGTGAGAGTGAAGGCAACTTTAGGAAAAAACCTGTGTACATGTAAAAAATGGCAGTGTTTCCCTCTAGGCCTAACTGGGACACATGACAAGAAGAACCTCCCGAAGAGGCAGCCTGTCCGGAGGACTGATGCTCATTGCTCGGGATACCAGACTCTACATGCCCAATCCGGACCTACAATAATGACTTGGGCCTGGTAAACCTAATCTTCTTGAGAACTCTGGGCAGGAATGGTATTGGCAGAAAGACGTACAGGAGTCCGGAGCTCCACTCGAGGTGAAAAGCACCTTCTAGCTAGAGTCACCTTGGTAACTCCAGTGCACAAAACTGCTGACATTGCGCGTACTCAGCGGTGGCGAACAGCTCTAACCAAGGCTCTCCCCACTCTTAAAAGAGACCTTGCACCACCATATGAAGGAGACGCCATACGTGATCCTCTAGGAAATGAAGGCTGAGTTACTACGCCCTGGTGTTCAGAGAACCTGACAGGTGTTGAACCACCAGAAATGCCCTGACAATCCAGCCATGTCCAGAGACTTAAGGCATATTGACATAGGGTTCACAATCCCACCCCACCCTGTTTGTTGCATTACCACATGGTGGTGGTATTGTCTGTAAACACCTGCACCACCCTTCCCCTTACTGAAGGAAGAAAGGCTTTCAATGCCTACCGGATTGCCTAGAGCTCCAGCAGGATGATACGAAACCTGGACTCCACCAGAGACCAGAGTCCTCTGATCTCTACCTCTCCCCTTGAAGCCTCTTCAGCCCATGAGTGACACATCTGTCACTACAATCAATTCTGGCAGGGGAAGGGAGTGGGGTCTGCCACTGACCCAATCTGAGTTCGTCAGCCACGACTGCAGGTATTTGCAGTTCCCTCCGAGATCTGAACCATGTCGGAGAGAATCCCCTGATGCTGTGCCCACTGGACGTCCTGGTCCTGCTGGAGAGCCCTCACATGCCAACGGGCATGTGTCCCCAGATAGATGTAGGAGGCAATGAGGCCCAACAGCTTCAGAATCAGCCTCACTAAAATGCAGTATGGGTGCTGAAACATTGGTATTTGTATTTGTGGAGCGCAACACTCATCCCAAGGGATATCACGGCGCTAGCATAGACGAAAATGTGTTTAGGGGGAATATAGTGGCATGAGACATAAACCAATGGGACTTGACCCTTAGCCCGTGAAGCATCAGTGCTTAAGCCCTGAGAAAAAACAAGTTTTCAGCCTCTTTCTGAACTACATGTGTTTGTCAATAATGCCTAGCTCCAACTGGAGTTTGTTCCACTTTTTTTATGCATAAAGTTTTAGCTGGGCGTGATTGCATGACCTAAGGTCTCGCGGGGACATAGAATTCCAGTTTGTCCTGCAGGATTCCAGGTCCGAATTTGTAAAGGGCTTTATGCGCATAGCTTAGTAGTTTGAATTTGGCTCTTTGTCTCATAGGCAACCAATGAAGCTCTTTCAAGCAGCTTGAAGCAGAACTATACTTGTTCCTGTTACAAACCAAATTGGCAGCTGCATTCTGAATGACTTGTAAACAGGAAAATAAATAGTTGGCCATGCCAACATAAAGTGCATTTCCATAGTCTAAACTGCTGGTCAGTAAGGCCTAAGTGATTGTTTTTCTTCAATTCAGGGAAATCCAAATAAAAAGTCTCCTCAGTAGTTTTAGCATGGCAAAACATCTACCGCACAATGCTCGGACTTGGTCTTGCATACTTAACGTGTTGTCTACCAAGAATCAAAGATTTTTTACAACACGTTTGGGCTCAGGAGCAGTGCCTAATGATTGGGGCCACCAGGTTGTGTCCCAGAATAACTGTGCGCCGCCAAAAAGCAGTATCTCAGATTTCTCTGCATTTAATTTCAAGCAGTGGTCAGACATCCAACCTGCGTTTTCTGAAAGGCAGTTACATACGTTGCTCTTGGTGTTCGCATATTTTTCCTCGAAGGTTATTAACAACTGTGTATCATCAGCGTCGGACCAGGTGTTAAAACCCCATTTCCTGCCAATCGTGGCCAAAGGGGCATAGGCATTAAAAAGAGTAGGGCTGGGGGCGTGGCTTGGTGCCAGCCAAGATGGCTGTGCAGTAGAGGAGCTCCGTAGCGGCCTTCCCGTTCCGGACGTGATCCGGCCGCCATTCCGCCCTATCGAATCTACAACCGGGGGGTGCGCTGTGTGGACACTGCACTGAGATACGACCGGTTGCCCTCCCATAATCCACTGAGAAGAGCCATATAATGCGACCCAAGGGGGCCCCCCCAACCCAGTCCAATAAACTAGATAATGCGCAGTGCCCAGGACAACAATGGCAGAAGGCGCAGCGTCGCAGGGGAACCCAGAAACGGCAGAACCCTCACTAGGAGCGATCATGACGGCCATTCAGGCACTGGGCACGAACCTAGAGTCCAAAATAGACAAAGTCACAATTAAAGTCAACCTGTTGAGGGCAGATATGAATAAAAACTCTGAAAAAAGTTGCCGCAGCTGAAACTAACATAGGTGAACTACAAGCCGCCACCAAGAGAATGGACGATCAAATACAACGACTCATGCACCAATGCAAGAGCATGGCGGCAAAGGTAGAGGACCAGGAGGGGTGGGCCCGGAGGAATAACATTACAGTGGTGGGGGTGCCTGAAGGGGTGGAGGGCCCCAGAATGGACTTATTCCTGGAAGATCTCATACTTAAGCACCTTCAGCCTAAACGCTTGTCAAACTATTTCTCGGCAGAAAAGGCACACAGAGCGCCAATGCCACAACCGAATCCCGGGGCCCCCCCACGAATCATTATTGCAAGGATCCTCAACTTCCGGGACCGAGAGGCCATCATACAGGCCGCCCGCACAAAAGGTGATCTGCTTTATGAAAATGCATCCATCCGCTTCTTCCCTGATTTCACCCTCATGGTCCAACGACAGCAACGCACTTTTGATGAGATTAAGCGGACACTACGGACCGAAAATCTCAAATATACAATGCTATTTCCAGCTAAATTGAGTGTTGGACAACGGCAAAACATGATACTTTGCATCTCCAGACGAAGTGTGGGACTGGCTCGAGAGAGGGCGGAGGACCACCCGACCAGCGCAACAGGGTCACACTCGCAGACGAGGGGAGCAGAGAGATGCCCCCCTCGGAATCTCCACACGGATCACGAAACTAGAGGCTCGACGGATGGGGTTGACCCCCCTTGATCGGGTTCTGCAAAGCTTGAGACTGCATCTGGCAAAGGCACTGTAGACCACTGCGAGTAAAAGAGATTCCTTCAGCAGGTATGAAAGGCGATGGAAAGGCATGTACGCCCATATTTTGCTAAAGGACACACTTAGACAATGCATGGAATACGGGAAGGCCGCTGCCGGATCATGAACGGCGGCGCGGGGCAACCCCAAGTTATAGTTCAATGGTTCAATTTGGGCGACAGGCGCTCTGCAAATTGGGAGAGTGGGTAGTTTTAAACCTACAGTGCAGGGCAGCAGGGAGAGGGGGTTTTATGTGGGGTTCTAGTTTAAGAAGTTCAATGCCACACACAACCTTTCATATTTTTTACGATCCAACCAAAGATTCACCGCCTCTGGCAAGAAATAGAAAGCAGCTTCCGAGGGAGGGTGGGCTAGGGAGGGCACTGAGGGAGAGAGGGTGGTTGTAACTGTCAGACTTATGGAGCCTTCATAACCCCACTTGCAGACAATTTACACATATATCTGCAGCACACGGCAGTGGGTCACGTCTTGACTACGTCTTTACACAGTGCACACAAGCGGGACACTTCCGTGGGGCCCACCACAAGGCCACGGGCATATCTGACCACTCACCGGTAGAGATCCTGTTACATGGCCCAACCAGGGACTACACCATCCCTCCTCATATTGATCCGTGGCACTATAAGGGCAGAGACTTCCAGGATAAGCTCAGAGAGTGTACCCAACAATACTTTGCCGAAAACGCAGGGTCGGTGGACTCGCACTGTACACTCTGGGAGGCATACAAAGTGGTGGGCAGGGGCTATATCCAGGCAACGGTAGGTGGACTAAGGAAGCAGAGATGCTCCAAGTGTGACGAAATAAAGAGCGAGATTGAAGCCCTGGAGCGGAAACTACACCAGGATACGCCGGGCGCCCCAGAGTTGCTCACAAGGGTACGCCTTAAGCAAAAAGAGCTCAGGGACCTGGGGGAAGACGCGGCGAGACAACACGCACTGGCCACACAGAGATGACTGTACAACATAGAGGACAAGGCCAATAAGTTAATTGCGTGGTTAGAGAGACGAGACCGAGAGCGAGACTGGGTTGTGGAAATTAAAACAAGCAGCGGGGTGACACTTAGATCCGGGGCAGACATTGCAGAGACATTTGCGTCCCATTATGAGACAATATATCAGTCAGCGTTTACCAGATCAAACGAGTGCACTGAACTGCTCGCGGACCTATCCTTACCGACTTTGTCACAGGAAGACAGGGAAGATATTGGCCGGGACTTGATGGTAGAGGAGGTAGAGGGGGCCATCAGGGACCTACAATCCGGGAAGGCGGCAGGCCCAAATGGGCACCCTGCAGAACTCTTTAAATGTGTGGCAACCGGAGTGGCAAAACCAATGTTGGGAAAGTTCGACACTGCACTGCAGGATGGTTGCTTACCTGCAGATCTGAGAATCGCCACAATAGTGGTCATTCTGAAAAAGAACAAACCCATGGAACTCTGCAGCTCTTATCGGCCCATCTCCCTACTTAATTTTGAATCAAAAGTGCTGGCATAGGTACTGGCAAACCGGCTTGCCCCCATAATTTACACTATTGTCCACCCAGACCAAACCAGAATTATGCCTCAGCGCAGTACCAGACTAAACCTCAGACGTCTCTATGGGGTGATGCACGCTACAACAGCTAACCCAAGTGAATCCACAGTACTACTATCGTTGGACGCCTGCATGGTGTTTGACAGTATCGAATGACCATACCTTCAGGCAGTTCTGTCCTGGCTTGGCCTTGGCCCGCGATTCAGCGCATGGGTCCGCCTCCTTTACCGGGATCCTAGAGCCCGTGTCTGTGTGAATGGGTCGATCTCCAGATCCTTTGCCCCTCACAGAGGCACACGCCAGGGGTGTCCACTCTCCTCCATGCTGTTCGCGCTGGAGCTCGAGCCACTCACGGCATGGATCAGAGGGGACCCCATTGTCAGGGTCATAGACATTGGGGGGAATGGGAGGAGCGAATCTCGCTGTACGCAGACGACATATTTCTCTATGCAAGCAGACCTCGGCAAACGTTCCACAGACTTATCAACATACTCCGGCTATTCGGTACATACTCAGGCTACCAGATAAACTGGGACATATCCCTAATTTTTAGCCTTTCTGGAGTGCTACCCCCACTCACATCAGACTGTGCAGCCCTAACACAACATGACAAATTTTAATATCTGGGAATATGGATAACAAAATCAGCCAAGGAATTCCTCAATCTGAATGTATACACACAACTGACAAGACATTGCGGAGACACTGCTCATTGGCGTCAACTACCTATCACTCCTAGGGTAGGGCAGTGCTGTTTAAAATGATGGCCCTCCCACGACTACTCTATTCTTTACAAAACACACCACACAAGATCCGGGATGCCTTTTTTCAAGCCATTGAAAGGGAGCAGCGTAACATATTATGGGGGGAGGGGCACCGCGAATTGCGCTCCGCAACTCCAACAGGGGGTGTACGAGGGTGGACTAGCTATCCCAGATATCCAAAACTACTACCTGGCAGCCCAGCTCATTAATATAAATGGCTGGGTCTTTGCTCCCCACTCTGAACCGGCATACCGGGTAGATCGTCAGGCAATGGGAACCAACGGGCACCTGGCGGCGTTATATCAAGGAAGTGGGGGAAAATCGCTCCCTACCCACACCCAGGTGGTGGTATGAGCGTGGCACGGTGCCACCAAATCACTGGGCTGGAAGGACAGATTGACCCAGCAAACCCCACTGAGGCACAGTTGCGCATTGGGAGAGGTGGGCCGCCTACAGGGATTCCGCAGTTGGAACCTCATAGGCATAGACACTCTCGGGGACATATGGTGTAAGGTTAGAATGATTACCTTTAAGGAATTACAAACTGAATATCAATTGACAGACAAGGAGCAGTACAGATACCTACAGTTGAGACATGCCCTGAAATGCCATATCCCGGACGGGGAGTCACTACCTGAGTACTCCCCATTAGAAGGACGTCTGTTATTAGACCCCTGATAAGGCGATCTCCCACACATACAGGAAATTAATGAATAACCTCCCCGATCCCTTGGGACAGCTTAGGGCAGCCTGGGAAGCGGACTTGGGACTGCTAGAGGATGACGACTGGCAGGAAGCAATCCAGAGCCCCAGAGAGATCCCCATATGGGCACGATTCCGACTAATCCAACTTAGAATTCTACATAGATCATACTACCCCCGCACACTTCAACACATGATCGGGAGGGCGGACACAGATCAATGTGCTAGAGGCTGCGGGGAAATTAGCACATTCTTCCATATCAGCTGGGGATGCCCCAGAATCCAACGCTACTGGGTTGGGGTTGTCGGGGTGATGTCGGAAGTCCTGAGAATTCGCATCCAACCAGATGCGTGCTGGCACTTGCTCGGGGGAAGACCGGTGGCCCGCACACACACAAACATGGCTCATGTTAGCTTCGGGGGTGGCAAAATGAAATATTGCACGGATGTGGGGGGCACGAGACCCACTGAAACTTTCCAACTAGGTAACGGACATGGACTGGTGCCGATTGGCAGAAAAAGTAGTTTACAAGAGATGGGGCTGTCCAAAGAAATGGGAAAAGATCTGGAGCCCATGGGAGAAATACAGGCCCTAGCAACGGGAGAGGGAGGGGGAACGTAGGTCTGGGAGAGATGGTGTAATTATCTGCAATGATGTGTCATAATTGATGTTTGTGACTTTCCCCATATATATGTATTGTCGCTTTCCCTGTAACGGAAGCTGTGTAGAACATACCTGTCTGCCGACTACTATGTACATGGATGGATGGAGTTTGTTGAATAAAAGAATTTTTAAAAAAAATGTAAAAAGAAGGGCTAAGGGAGGCTTCCTGCGGAACACCACACTGCATTGTTTTGGGGCGGAAGGAGATAGAGCCCATTTGTACTGCCTGAGTTCTGTTAAGCAAAAATGATTTAAGCCAATTAAGAGTTTTAGAATTAAGCCCTTTTTCATATAAAGTTCTCAATAGAAGATTGTGTGGCACGGTGTCAGAAGCCGCTGACAAGTCTAAAAGGATCAGAGCAGCAGTTTTATCGTGGTCCAGCGAAAGTCTTATATTGTCTAAAACAGCTAACAGGGGATCACAGCCTGAATATCCTGGACTTACCGTTTGGGAGGATAGGCCTGAAACTGCACTGAGTCCAGAACAGCTCCAATGAAAGGGAGCATCTGATAGGGAGTCAGGTGTGACTTCGGCATGTTGATAGTGAACCCTAGCGAATGCAGGAGGTCTGCCCTAGTCTTGAGATGAAGAGAACTCGTCTTCAATAGTCAATGCCAGATGGGAGCAAAGTAAACTGAAAGTCCTCTTGGCCCACCATGAACCGCAGGTAACAGATGTGGGCAGGCAGGACAGGGATGTAGAAGTATGCACCCTGCAAGTCCAACGCTACCATCCAGTCTACAGGGTTTCAGTGCAGTCAGTGCTTGAGCCAATGTGAGAATTTTGAACTTCTCCTTTTTCAGGAAAAAGTTGGGAAGGAACAGGTCTCGGATAGGACAAAGGCCTTCCATCCTTCTTTGGCACCAGAAATATGTGGGAATAGTAACCACGACCTACTTCTGATGCCAGCACCCTCTAGATGGTTCCTTTGGCCAAGAGAGCCAACAATTCCTGACGGAGCAAGGAGAGATGGTCCTCCGTTAGCTGGTTGTAAGTGGGTGGGAAGGATGTCCAGAAAAGGGATGGAATAGCCCCTTTGAACTATCTGTAAAATTCACTTGTCGGATGCAATCAAATGATCAATGGTGCAGGTGATGTCCCTGGATGTCTGTGGTGGTATGAGGGCAAACTAAGGGGTTTTGGAGGCTGCAGCTGCCGGGGGAGTGGTAGGCTGGCCAGACCTCTGGATAGTGGCCTCACCTGGTCTGTGGGAACCACGCCCTCGGCCACAAAAAGGCTGGGAAGCCTGTTGGCCTTGGTGGCTGGGAGGGAATGAATGCAGTTGAAGGCCCCTTCCTTAGCCACGAAAGGGGCAGAAGGAGGATTGTGGTTGGCATAAGTCCATGGACAGGCCGAAGGACGTGACCATAGCTATGCTGTCCTTGAAGTGCTCCAGAGCTCAGTCACCCTTCTCGCGAAAAAGGCTAGAGCCATCAAAGAGAATGTAACTGTCCTGTGCACAGGAGCCACTGTGCAGGGCTTGGGACAGGCCTCAAGCAAGAATTCCATATGGGCTTTATTAAATGGAAGTAGAGGTTCTGAGAGGGGCAACTCCGGCGGAAGTAGCTCCGTCAAAACGCTCGTCTTGACTGAAGCTGCCCTCCACACCACCACTACGAATGAGGCCCCCTCCTCCATAGTCATGGTAGAGGAAGAATTTGAGCACCGTTGGATGGAGGAACCTTGGGCCAAGTAGTATTTGAACCTTTGGAATATGCAAAACAAGGATTTGTTACTGCCTAACTTAGTTTTTCCTGGCCTATAGATAATCATTCTAGGTTATTTTTATTGATGTGTGATATTCATGCCAGAATGACTGAAATGTGGGATTGATTTGGTATGCCTGTTTGAGTGAAGTAGTGGTAGTTTGATTGAGTTGATTTGGGGGTTGTTGGTATCTGGGGGTTCCCAGAGATTTCTTCATACTTTAATGCAGAGGTCTTCAAACTTTTTTGCTTCGAGCCCCCTAAGCAAAATGTTTTGAAGTTGGGACCCCCTCTAAAACTATATGGCAAGGATTTGGTGAGTGGGAGGGAAGGGATGATCACAGGTCGGGGATCATGAGATCATTTCAGGAGTGTTTTTCTGTCACTCATGGTCCATACTAAATATGGGACTTGTAAAAAAGCAACAGCATCAATCAAGAACAGAATTGACCAAAACCACTACTGCCCATAATTGGGGTGCTATGGGCCCCAATGCACCCCACCTGCTGCACTAATGATGGCTGTAGCCCTGAGAAGCAGGCAATCTCTTCTTCTTTTACTCCTTCCCCACCATGTCTGACCATTACTTCAATCTCAAAACAAGTCCAGTCTCTTTCTGAAAGAAAATGAGCTACTACATGCAGCCTCCCTTTTCTGCGCCAACGGCACCATCTGCCCTAATCCTAGCAAGGAAAATGAGCCCCCATGCACACTTTTTATTGGAACACACTCATAATTGTGATACAGTGGGCCCTGGGCAAAAGTGTCACTGCACCTGTTCCACTAATGATAGGTACTGCCTTGCTGTCGCTTCTGACGTTTGTTAACAACATAGGCTCCCATCTCACACCATCACTGTCCCTCCCCTCTCTCATCATCCCTCTCCCTCCCATCTCTCAGCCTCCCTTTCCCTCTCATCTCTCAGCTTCCCTCTCCCTCTCATCTCTCTGATGCCCAAATCAAGGTGTCCCCTCTGCTTCATTTCCCCTCCCTTAGGCCATTGCTCCAACAAACACTGGCACAGCAAGTATGCCCTCGGCCTCTAATGCTACTGCAGCACCAACAATACCAACAGCTCTGCAAAGCTGACTGTCTACTCTGCTCACTCAACAGGGCCATTACTTCTAGGACAGATGCCCAAAGTAAGGTTTCTGCCACTTTGATTAAAAAAACAAAAATAGGCACATTTAGTCCCTCCACTGTTGCTTGGTTTCTGTTCCGTGCTCAACAATGGTGACCTGGCCCTAATGCTAGCAAGGAAAAGGCACCCCATGTTCTTTTTCATAGTAATACTGCCATAACTGGGGTGCAGTGCCCACCACAAAGGCTGGGGGAGGGACTCTCGTGCTGTGAAACAGACAGTAGAGTACTAAAGAAGAAACATGCCTTCTCACCTAGGTGCCTGCTTCCTGAAAGAAATGTAAATGTGTGCAATGGTTAATCACCAAATAAAAAAGGTTGCTCTGGAGCCAGTGTAGCTTTTAATTAATGGAGTAACTCAGCTTCATGGTGACAAATATGTATTATTTTTGAGAGAAATTATATGTATTCATTAAAAGGAGTGCACCCTTTTAATGGACACACATAAAAAAATGAACACTATAGTCTGAATGCTTATCACTAAAATGTATATTTTTGAAGCACTTGCTTTATCTTAAACAGTATTGTACAGCAGACTATTTCATACAGTGTAATACAATTTAAATTAATGACATCCACAGTGCTTTCTGTCACAGACTGGGACCTCGTAGCACTATTACTATTACTATTACTCACTGCATCAATCAGGATTTAATTCTGTGATTTTCTGGTCACACACAAAGTCATCTGCAGTGATCACATTAGCCGACTATGGTTTCATAAGGTAAAAGAGTATGGTGCACATGCATCAAAATAGGCAATCGCGATTCTATAATTGCGATTTTTAAGGAATCGCAATTATGGAATCGCAATTGCCTATGCATGTAGGAATCGCAAACAAATTTGCGATTCCTACACATTCCTTAATTGCGACTCGCAAATTGCGAATCGCAATTAAGGAATGGCTTCCCATTCATTCCTATGGGCACATAGGCCCATAGGAATGATTGGGAATTGCATGCGCAATTTGCAAGTTCCCAATAGGTACTTGCAAATTGTGCATGCAATTTCAAGGGTGCCAAAAGGACACCCTGTTGCACCCCTGAAATTTCCATTTTACCACATGTTGCGCACACACATGCCCCAAGGGCATGTGTGTGTGTAACATGGGAATTTGAAAAATGCACTACATTTTTCAAAGAAATCGCAAATTACCATCAACTTGAGATTGACGGTAATTTGCGATTCCTATTTGCGAGATCACAATTTTTTGGGGGTTAATGCATTGCATTTAAGGAATCGCAATTTGCGATTCCTTAAATGCAATCGCAATTTAAGTAATCGCAAATTTTGCAATTCCTTAAATTGTGATTTTTGCATTTGGGATGTTGCATCCCAAATGCAAAAATACCGGTCGCAAAGGGGCAGATTCTGCGAATCTGCCCATTTGCGACCGGTTTTTTCGTTGATGCACGTGGTCCTATATTTCCTTTCGATTGGTTTAACTTGCCTTTATTTTTCATTGCAGATGTGTGCGTATTTTTATATGCAGTTACCTGAAGGTAAAAAAAAATTAAATGCAGAATATTTTCTTGTTTTTAGCCATGTCTTTGACCTCGACTTCACACTCATTGCCCCAGCCCCATACCACGCAGTAGTACCGTCATCGCACTTTTTTATGGGCTTTAACTGCTGCATGTAAATGAAGACAGCCTGGAAATGGGCCTTTCGCACTTCCAGGATATCTTCCTTTACATGTAATTGCAGACCCATTTGCGCACCCCTGGGAACACATCCACGACCACCCCAGGGGGGCCTGCCCCACAGTTTGAAGACCTCTGCTTTAATGTATATATTGTATCCTGGATTTCTTTCTTTTGCTTACATTGTATAAAAACGAATACACAATTTTATGTGTTAACAAAAATAAATACATTTGATATGTTTAATCTCATGCGAAAGATCGAATTATGAGATATGTGGGGATCCTTATCCTGTGAGCTGTATTGTGACTTGTTGTGCTTTTTTATATATGATTCAACACATTGTTTATATCCAGTTACCAGCCAGGGTTTTGTTTTGTTTGTAGAACGGTAGGGGGAGAGACCAGGCCACTGTCTGGTAAGGTATCCAAACCACAGGCCTCTGTCCGTACCTCATACAAGCTGTCCTCTGTGTCGTCTAGGGGACGCTGGTATCCATAAGGGTCCTCCAACCTCTCCCATTTGTCAATCAGTCCAGGCCCGCCAAATGAAAATGTTGCTGGCTCCAACTCGGAGGCCTAGGCCGGGCCGGCGGCGGACGACATGCCAGTCCGGCTCTGCACAGGTATTATGATAGGGATGGCACTGCCATGTGAAGTTGGCAGCACCGGGAGCATCGGTACAGGGGCAGGCACCGAGGAAGGTCGCGGGCGGCGCCGTCAAAGATCCAGCATTGGATCCAAGGGGCCTGACTGACGTCAAAGGCGAACCCCCCAGCGGGAATCCAGTGGGGGCCACTCCCGCACAAGTGGGCCTGGAGGCACTCCAGAGGGCACGGACCGCCAAAATATGAGGTACATGACCACCTGCACCACCTTTGGGTAGTGCTTCAGGCATTGCAGAGGGCAGGCCTGAATATCAGCACCAATAAGTGCTACATAGGGCTGGGATCAGTTGTGTATTTGGGTCACCAATTTGGTGAGGGCAAAGTGCAGCCCCTCAAGCTCAAGACCCAGACCATCATGGCTAGGGATCCCCCCTAATACCCTGAATGAGATGAGAGCCTTCTCAGGCCTCACTGGATATTACAAAAGATTTATTAAGTGAAATGGCATCATTGTTGCCCCCAAAACAGCTGATTTCAAAGAAGCAGCCTTATAAAGGTGATCTGCGCAGAGATGTGCCAGAAAGCATTCAACACCTTGAAGGGGGGGCCATGTGCACAGCACCAATAGTCAAGACACCTGACTTCTCGAAAGAATTCATTGTGCAGATGAATGCATCAGCGCAAGACAATGGGGCTGTTCTCTCACAGCTCAATGATGAGGGCTTGGCCCAACCTCTAACCTTCATCACCAGGAGGCTACTTCCCAGGGAACAGAGACTGAATGCAATAGAAAGGGAAGCCTTTTTAGTGGGCTGTGCACTGAAGATGTTAAGACCATACTTGCTTGCGACTCGCTTCCAGGTTCAGACAGACCACAGACCTCTCAGATGGCTAATGCAGATGAGGGCTGAGAATGGACTTTAGAGTGGAACATCACTCTGGGACTGACCACGCCAATGATGATGGTCTTTCCAGATTTTTCTGCCTTATTGATGAGAACTCTCATGAGGGTGGGTAATTCTCCCTGCTTTCTGCTAGGGAGGACATATATTGGACCTGACATCCTTGGAGGTGTATTCCTGCAGAACTTTTGCCTTCACTCCCCTGTTTTCGCTGAACTCATTTTTGTTGGCATTAAGACTCTGTGCACTTTACCCTTGCTAAGCAGTGGTAAAGTGCTTATGCTCTCTCCCTTAAACATGGTAAAATTGGCCTACACCAGATTGGTACATTTACTTTACTTGCAAGTCCGTAGTAAACGGGACTACATGTACTCAGGGCCTGGAAATTAAATGTCCTAGTGGGCTGTAGCACCACTCATTGCGCCAACCACTTACATAGCACTGTAAAACAGGTCTCAAGCCTGCCAATGTAGTGCAGTTTTAAACTGTTATTTTAACCTGGCAAAATAAAGCTTTTGCAAGGCTTAAACATTCCTTTTTGATACTTATAAGACTCCTCTAAGGTACGCCCTAACAGCCCATAGGGCAGGGTGCATAGTATCTAAAAAGTAGGACATGAGTTCTCATATTTTTACATGTTCTGACAGTGAAAAACTCCTAACGTTGTTTTTCACAGTTGTAATGCTATCTCTCTCACAGACTAACACTGGATCACTTTATTACACTTAATAAGTGATAACTTTAGTTTGGGAACAGATAGAAAAATGTTGCTTCTGCCTATTTAAATTGTAATTTGAAATCCACTTTAATGGTAAAGTCAGATTTTAAGTTACTATTCTGAAAATGTCCCTTTTAGGCATTTTTCTGCAGGCTCCCGCCAATGCGATGTTCCGACGGCGACCGCCTCTTCATGCCAAACAGCAATCGCCCATGTCAATTTTGAAATTTGCATTAAATGGGATCTGATGTCCCCAACGAAGCACTGCCGCAAGGCACATATCCCACATTCTAACCGTCTTGAACTGCCGCTAATATATTTAAATTACGCATTTTTCTTAAAACCTGACCTAATTTATTTTAAAAATCTAATTCCGTAACCCTAGTGATTTCCACTGCATACAGTAAGAATGGAAGAACTTTGGCTTTGTACAAAGATAACAAATGTAAAAGTGTCTACGACCAACAGCACTATAAAAAGCTCGTAACCCATTTGCCTTTGCAGTTGCCTTTGAAGAATTCTGAGACATGTACTCCTTACCAGGCAAATTACTTGTGAAAATCTTCCCTAAATAAACGTTAAGATTTCACAACTTCCAATTTTTTGTTTCCAGTGTACCAATAATCCTTATTACTGCATTAATATTTAAAAAAATTGAAACTGCAAACTCAAAAGCAGGGACAAACCATTATTAAGACCTTGGAGTTAGACTGAGAAAAACAGTATCAGCAGCATATAGTAAACCTGGAATAGGGCGCCTCTCTATTCTTGGGGGCTCTCCCTTCCCACCCATAAGCGCTTGAGGTAACTTTGATATATATATTACCTACTGGCGGTCGCCAGTAGGTAGTTATAGTTAGGACCTAGTTTCCATAGGAAAAGCGTTTTTTTTTCTTCCCAATAACTTTGGCGCCGGATGACGAATCATTGCGAAATTTTCAAAACTAGTGGGGCGCTCCGGTCAGCTCCTGTCTTGAAAGTTTCGGGGTGATTTGGCAAGCGGGGGCTGAGAAAAAAGGGGGTCCCAAAACGTGTTTTCTCCATGTTAATTCCCATAGGAAACTTTAGACACGCCTACAGCCCGAACTGCTGAACGGAATTACACCAAATTTGGCAAAACGGTAGTTCTTGGTTCAGAAAGCGCCCTTTTTTTTAAATGGTGTAAATCCGTTCAGTAGCTACGGAGCAAATCAAAAAATAGAGGTCAAAAATCAATTTCCCATAGGAAATTTTATACACGGTTACAGCCAAAACTGCTGAACGGAATTACACCAAATTTGGCAAAAAGGTAGTGCTTGGTTCAGAAAGCGCCCTTTTTTTTAAATGGTGTAAATCCGTTCAGTAGTTCCTGAGAAATTCAAAAAATAAAAGTTTTGATATCTATGGCCCCGGTGGATCCGCGCACCCTCCCGATCACGAGCTTCATGCTAATTGGCTGTCAACACTCCAAACCAGGAAGTGTTGGCAGCCATCTTGTGCCTCGGTAACCGAGGCACAAGAAAACAGAAAAACTAAGGCGCAAAACAAGAAAAGGGGGCAGGGTAGAAACACCCTGACCCCCTAGGCCTGTTCAGGGGGTCCCACAAGGACCCCCAGAGCCCAAAAAAGCATTTTTTTTAAAGAAAATCGGCCGAATTCCCGCTGGGTGCGCGAAACCGGCCGTGAAAATAAAAAAAAAATGAAGCGCGGACTCCCGCGCTTCGTTTAGTTGAAGCCCCCGGGTGGGCCAGGTCCCGGGGACAGTAAAAAAATGTGTGGGGGGGCCCAATCCCCCCCACACTGCCCTGGGGACCGCCACCCCCGGGGCTTTGCAACTATATTTGCGGGGGCACACGGCCCCCCCGCAGCCCCGGGGACCGCCACCCCCCGGGGCTTGTTTTTTTTAGACTTTGGGGGGCCTCTAAGGCCCCCCCAAGCCCCGGGTTCAGCCACCCTCGGGGCTTTCATCAATTATAATCGCGGGGGCACACTGCCCCCCCCGCAGCCCCGGGGACCGCCACCCCACGGTGCTTCTTTTAAAAAATATATATATACCTGTGTGGGGGGGCTCGAGCCCCCCCACACGCCCCGGGGACCGCCACCTCCCTGGGGCTTTGCATTATGTGGGAGGGGGGCCGCGCGGCCCCCCTCATGGAGCCAGTGATGGCCCTGGGGACCGCCACCCCCCGGGGCCGGCTCCTGCAGTGTCCTGGGGTACCCACCCCCGGGACACTGCTGTTTGCAATGACAGGGCGGGAGCGGGTTTTGAAAGCAAGAGCAGGAAACCTGCTCTCGCTTTCAAAAATCAAACCACATTGCTTTTCCACACGGGGAGCTGCATGTCAGCAGCTCCCCGTGTGGAAAGCAATGCCGGCTCCCGCAGGAGGCGGGGAGCCGGCAGGGACCGTGGGGGCATTGAGGCTCCCCCCACGGTCCCCAAAGGAGAGGGCCAGCCCCGGGGGATGGGTCCCCGGGGCTAGAAGTGGCCCGGGAGGGGGGCCACGCAGCCCCCCCCCCTGTGTATATATATTTGATTTTTTTTAAAGTAGAGGCCAGGCCCCGGGGGATGGGGTCCCCGGGGCCATATTTGGCCTGAGGAGAGGGGCCACACGGCCCCCCTCACACAAAAAAAAAGGATGGCCAGGCCCCGGGGGATGGGGTCCCTGGGGCCAGAAGTGGCCTGGGAGGGGGGCCGGGCGGCCCCCTCCCCAAAAAATAAAAATAAAAATAAAGGCGGGCCCCGGGGGATGGGGTCCCCGGGGCCAATAGAGGCCTTAGGAGGGGGGCCATGCAGCCCCCTTCCTATAAAAAGAATATGTTTGGCCATGCCCTGGGGATGGGGTCCCCGGGGCCGGAATCGGCCACGGGAGGGGGCCCACGCGGCCCTCCTCCCATTTACATTTTTTATTTAAAAAAAAGGGGCCAGGCCCTGGGGGATGGGGTCCCCAGGGCACAAAAAAAAGGCATGAGAAGGGGGGCCACACAGCCCCCCTTCTTTAAAAAAAAAAAAAAAACTGGCATCGTGGCCAGGCCCCGCCCCCTCCCTGCAACACTCAGCAAACGCGCCCCCTGGCGCGTTTAAAGTTGGGGAATTAATTCCCCTTGAATACTGAGGGTACCTGGGGGCCAACTAGCCCACCAGGAACCTCCAGTATGCGCCAGGGAGCTGCGTTGCAGAGAGATGGTCCAGGCCATGCCCCTTTTTACACCTCTCTGCAACGCATCTCTGTGGCGCTTACTGGAGGTACCTGGTGGGCTAATTGGACCCCAGGGACCCTCAGGATTCAAGGGGACTTAATCCCCCAACTTAAAACGCGCCACGGGGCGCGTTTGCACAGTGGTGAAGGGAGGGGGCGGGGCCTGAGGTGACATGTGTGCAAACATGCCCTGTGGTGCGTTTTAAGTTGGGGAATTAATTCCTCTTCAATCCTGAGGGTCCCTGGGGTCCAACTAGCCCACCACGTACCTCCAGTAAGCGCCACAGAGCTGCGTTGCAGAGTGGTGTAAAAAGGGGCGTGGCCTGGGCCACCTCTCTGCAACGCAGCACCCAAAAAAGCATTTTTTTAAAAGAAAATCGGCCGAATTCCCGCTGGGTGCGCGAATCCGGCCGTGAAAATTTTAAAAAAATGAAGCGCGGGCTCCCGCGCTTCGTTTAGTTGAAGCCCCCGGGTGGGCCAGGTCCCGGGGGCAGTAAAAAAATGTGTGGGGGGGCCCAATCCCCCCCACACTGCCCTGGGGACCGCCACCCCCGGGGCTTTGCAACTATATTTGCGGGGGCACACGGCCCCCCCGCAGCCCCGGGGACCGCCACCCCGCGGGGCTTGTTTTTTTTAGAGTTTGGGGGGCCTCTAAGGCCCCCCCAAGCCCCGGGTTCAGCCACCCTCGGGGCTTTCATCAATTATAATCGCGGGGGCACACTGCCCCCCCGCAGCCCCGGGGACCGCCACCCCACGTTGCTTCTTTTTAAAAAAATATATATACCTGTGTGGGGGGGCTCGAGCCCACCCACACGCCCCGGGGACCGCCACCTCCCCGGGGCACTAATATTTAAATTTGGTGGTCCATAACGGACCCCCAAGCCCCGGGGACCACCACCCCCTGGGGCTTTGCATTATGTGGGAGGGGGGCCGCGCGGCCCCCCTCATGGAGCCAGTGATGGCCCTGGGGACCGCCACCCCCCGGGGCCGGCTCCTGCAGTGTCCTGGGGTGCCCACCCCCGGGACACTGCTGTTTGCAATGACAGGGCGGGAGCCGCGCGGCTCCCGCCCTATCACTACAAACTGTGGTTTGGGTTTTGAAAGCGAGAGCAGGAAACCTGCTCTCGCTTTCAAAATCAAACCACATTGCTTTCCACACGGGGAGCTGCATGTCAGCAGCTCCCGTGTGGAAGCTATGCCGGCTCCCGCAGGAGGCGGGGAGCCGGCAGGGACCGTGGGGGCATTGAGGCTCCCCCACGGTCCCCAAAGGAGAGGGCCAGCCCCGGGGGATGGGTCCCCGGGGCTAGAAGTGGCCCGGGAGGGGGGCCACGCAGCCCCCCCCCTGTGTATATATATTTTTTTTTTTTTAAGTAGAGGCCAGGCCCCGGGGGATGGGGTCCCCGGGGCCATATTTGGCCTGAGGAGAGGGGCCACGCGGCCCCCCTCACACAAAAAAAAAGGATGGCCAGGCCCCGGGGGATGGGGTCCCTGGGGCCAGAAGTGGCCTGGGAGGGGGGCCAGGCGGCCCCCCTCCCCAAAAAATAAAAATAAAAATAAAGGCGGGCCCCGGGGGATGGGGTCCCCGGGGCCAATAGAGGCCTTAGGAGGGGGGCCATGCAGCCCCCTTCCTATAAAAAAGAATATGTTTGGCCATGCCCCGGGGGATGGGGTCCCCGGGGCCGGAATCGGCCACGGGAGGGGGGCCCACGCGGCCCTCCTCCCATTTACATTTTTTTATTTAAAAAAAAAGGGGGCCAGGCCCTGGGGGATGGGGTCCCCAGGGCACAAAAAAAAGGCATGAGAAGGGGGGCCACACAGCCCCCCTTCTTTAAAAAAATAAAAAAAACTGGCATCGTGGCCAGGCCCCGCCCCCTCCCTGCAACACTCAGCAAACGCGCCCCCTGGCGCGTTTAAAGTTGGGGAATTAATTCCCCTTGAATACTGAGGGTCCCTGGGGGCCAACTAGCCCACCAGGAACCTCCAGTATGCGCCAGGGAGCTGCGTTGCAGAGAGGTGGTCCAGGCCATGCCCCTTTTTACACCTCTCTGCAACGCAGCTCTGTGGCGCTTACTGGAGGTACCTGGTGGGCTAATTGGACCCCAGGGACCCTCAGGATTCAAGGGGACTTAATCCCCCAACTTAAAACGCGCCACGGGGCGCGTTTGCACAGTGGTGAAGGGAGGGGGCGGGGCCTGAGGTGACATGTGTGCAAACATGCCCTGTGGCGCGTTTTAAGTTGGGGAATTAATTCCTCTTCAATCCTGAGGGTCCCTGGGGTCCAACTAGCCCACCACGTACCTCCAGTAAGCGCCACAGAGCTGCGTTGCAGAGTGGTGTAAAAAGGGGCGTGGCCTGGGCCACCTCTCTGCAACGCAGCGCAGTGGCGCTTACTGAAGGTACCTGGTGGGCTAGTTGGCCCCCAGGGACCCTCAGGATTGAAGAGGAATTAATTCCCCAACTTAAAACGCGCCACAGGGCGTGTTTGCACACATGTCACCTCAGGCCCCGCCCCCTCCCTTCACCACTGTGCAAACGCGCCCCCTGGCGCGTTGTAAGTTGGGGAATTAATTCCCCTTGAATACTGAGGGTCCCTGGGGGCCAACTAGTCCACCAGGTACCTCCAGTATGCACCAGGGAGCTGCGTTGCAGAGAGGTGGGCCAGGCCATGCCCCTTTTTACACCTCTCTGCAACGCAGCTCTGTGGCGCTTACTGGAGGTACCTGGTTGGCTAGTTGGACCCCAGGGACCGTCAGGATTCAAGGGGACTTAATCTCCCAACTTAAAACGGCCACAGGGCGTGTTTGCACACATGTCACCTCAGGCCCCCCCTCCCTTCACCACTGTGCAAACGCGCCCCGTAGCGCGTTTTAAGAAGTAGTTTTAATCCCCCTGCCCTATTATGTACTAGGGCCTTACAGAGGAGGTCATGCTAATCACAGGGGTACCCCAACGCATAGTGTTCCCTAGTGTATGTAGGTGTTTTCACTGTATTCTAAGTGTCTTTTAGCATAGCACTGGCTCTAGGCCTGGTTAGTCAGAGTCAGTTACCACCAGTACCCGTCTGAAAAAGTTGTGGGCACAGGATGATTTTGGAACAAGGCCTCTTTCTGCTCCTCTGTTGGTTCTTTCTGCACATGTCTTGCTTCTTCCTGCACTTTTCTTCGTCTTTGTGGACTTCTGTTGCTTCTTTCTGCATTTCTTCTGCTTCTTTCTGTGCGTTTTTTCTTCTTTCTTCACATGTCCTACCTCTGTAGGCATAGTTAGAAACTAGCATTTGAAAAACCTTTGAAATTCACTGAAAAAACCATAGGTTTCAGGCACGTTATAGTTAGAAATTAGCATTTAAAAAACCTTAGAAATTCACTGAAAAAACCATAGGTTTTAGGGAAAGTTATAGTTAGTTGGACATTTGACTCGTGCAAAACCATAGAAATTCCCCTGTTATAGTTAGTACAGCTAGCTATAACTCGCGCCCCCGCAATGCACTGCTGATGACGTCACATATTACATCACTCATGACATGGTCAGTGACATCACTGATGACATCACTGATGACATCTCAAATGACATCACTGATGACATCACTGATGACATCATCCTGTGTGTTTCTGTAAAGTTTAAATATGTTTAATATATATAGGGAAAGGCGTATTGAAGAATGATTGGGTGTATAAGTGTCTGAATGGATGATTTAGTAGGTGTGTGAATGACTCTAAAAGTGAGTGGTTAAACGTATCTTACTGAATGCATGGGTTAGTGACTAAACTGTGTGAATGTCTGTATCCGTCTGTCTGTTGGTGTGTAAGCGGCTGCATGGGTTTGCGAATAGCTACATGAGTGTCTATATGGGTTATTGATTGATTGTCTGAGTATCTGTATGGGTGCCTGAGTGTTTGTGTGGGTGGGGTGTGTGTGACTGTGTGCATAGATGTGTGAGTGGGTGATTCACTGGGTGCATGGTTTCAAGAGTGCATCTGTGATGGACTGTATGGGTGGGTGAGTGTGTGTATAGGTGTGTTGGTGAGTGAATGTATATCTCAGTGGTACATGTGTGAGTAACTACATATGTGAAAGGCAGTATATATGTGTGTTGGAGTATATAAATGACTATAAGTGAGAGTGTGTGATTGTGAGAGTGGCTGTATGGATGAGTGTGTGCTTGTATCAGTGATTGTATAAGAGCGTAAGAATGTGCTAGTATTTGTATGAGTAATTGAGCTGGTGTGTGTATAACTGTATAGGTGAGTAAATGGCAGTGTGATTAATTATTTGCATGACTGACTAGGTGTGTGAGTACCTCTATGGATGAGTGGCGGTGTGTGAGTGTCTATATAGGTGTATGAGTGCATATGATAGTCCTGTACTGAGTGACCATAAGTATGAGTGACTGTACGGGTGAGTGAGTGGATGTGTGTGTAAACCTAAGAATCAGTGAGTGGGTATGTAGTTATTGGTGATGGAGTGTCTATGGTTTTGAGAATGGCAGTCTGTAATTTAGAGTGGGTGTATCAAAGGTTATATTAGGGTTTGAGAAGATGCATCTAATTATCACATGGATGATGTCATCAGTGATGTCATTTGAGATGTTATCAGTGATGTCATCAGTGATGTCATTTGAGATGTTATCAGTGATGTCATCAGTGATATCACTGACCATGTCATGAGTGATGTAATATGTGACGTCATCAGCAGTGCATTGCGGGGGCGCGAGTTATAGTTAGCTGTACTAACTATAACGGGGGAATTTCTATGGTTTTGTACGAGTGAAATGTCCAACTAACTATAACTTTCCCTAAAACCTATGGTTTTTTCAGTGAATTTTAAATGCTAATTTCTAACTATAACGTGCCTGAAACCTATGGTTTTTCAGTGAATATATATATATATATATATATATATATTTATATATATATATATCTGTAGATATGTCTATATATAGATAGATATTTACACACATATATATATATTCATTGATCTACACACACTTGCACTCGCTCACCCATACAGCCACTCATAGACCCACTCATTCACTAATACAGCCATTGACATATCCACTCATACAGCCATACAAACGCTCACTCACTAAGTGAGTCACCCATAGAACTACTCACACACCTAGACACTCACCAATACAGTCAATAATACAGCCACTTACTCACCCAAACAGTTACACACCCACCCACTTACTTACTCATACAAATAGTAACACATACTCACTCAGCTATACAGTACTGACAGAAGCATGCACTCATCTATATAGCCATTCTCACATTCACTCACTCACGCATACAGTCACTCATATACCCCGTCACTCACATATACTCCCTTTCACATACTCATTAACTCACCCATACTGACACATGCACTCAATTACCGACACAGCCATACGGACACTCACTCACTCATGTAACTTTTCACACATGCAACAGTACCCCATACAGCCACTGACTCAACCACTCACTGATCCATACAGGCAGTAACACACCTCCTCACCCACAGCCACCCAGACAACCATAGATGTAGTCAGACAACCAATCAATCACCCATATAGCCATTCACACTCCTACACCCATTTAGACATTAACTGACAGATACACACATTCTAACAACCAGTCACTCAACCATACATTCACTGAGACACCTAATCACTCATGTATACAGTCAGTCATGCACCCACTGAGTCATTCATAAAGTCACTCATAAACCCACTGATTCACCAATACATCTTGGTATATATATTTAACACTCATAAACTTTTAAAAAACACTCACAGTCACTGGATGATGTTATCAGTGATGTCATTTAAGATGTCATCAGTGTTGTCACTGACCATGTCATAAGTGATGTAATATGTGAGGTCATAAGCAGTGCATTTCGGGGGCACGAGTTATAGGCTGAATTTCTCTTGTTTTGTACTAGTTTAATGTCAGACTAACTATAACGTCTCTCTAACCTTTGTTTTTTCCAGGAATTTCTAAGGTTTTTTAAATGCTAATTCCTAACTATAACGTCCCTGAAACCTGTGATTTTTTCAGTGAATTTCTAAGGTTTTTTAAATGCTAATTTCTACCTATAACGTCCCTGAAATCTTTGTTTTTTTCCAGTGAATTTCTAAGGTTTTTTTAAATGCTAATTTCAAACTATAACGTCCCTGAAACCTGTGGTTTTTCAGTGTATTTCTATGGTTTTTTAACTAGCAGTCACGTTTGCAGAGTGGTGGAGAAAGGGGGCTGGGCCTCCAACCAGCGCTCAGGAATTCCGCTGCTTAACTTAAGGCTTACAGGAGGTACCAGGAGGGCTTCTTGACCCCCAAGGGCCCTCAGGAGTAAAGTGGACTTCATCCCCCAACCAGTAGCGCGCCAGGAGGCACATTTGTAGAGTGGTGGAGAAAGGGGGGCGTGGCCTCCGAAGACCTCTTAGTAATCCCATTGTGTGGGACTTACTGGAGGTAACAGGAGGGGTAGTTGGCCCCCAAGGATGTCCTTGGGGGCCAACTACCTCTCCTATTACCTCCAGTAAGTCCCCACAGCAGGATGTTGAGTTCTGATAGCAGGCCACGCCCACTTTGTCCACAACTCTGCAAAAGTGCCTAATGGTGCGCTCTTGGTTGGGGGATGAAGCCCCATTTGCTGTTGGGGGTCCTTAGGTGCCAACTAGCCTACCTGTTACCTCCAGTAAGCCCACACATTGGGATTGCTGAGAGGTGGTCGCAGGCCACGTCCCCTTTCTCCACCACTCTGCAAATGTGCCTCCTGTCACGCTCTTGGTTGGGGGATGAAGTCCACTTGTCTCTTGAGGGTCCCTGGGTGCATGGCCCACCTTCACTGGGCCAGTTTTGGCACTGGGGACCCCATCCCCCGGTGCCTGGCCTCTATATATTTTTTTTTTATTGGGGAGGGGGCCAGGGGGCCGCGCGGCCACCATCCTGAGGCCGATATAGCCCCGGGGACCCCATCCCCCGGGATATGGCCATATCCTTTATTTTTGGTAAATAAAAGAAAGGGTAGAGGGGCCTGCGCGGCCCCCCTACCCGGGCCATTTTCGGCCCATTTGTAGAGTGGTGGAGAAAGGGGGGCGTGGCCTCCGAAGACCTCTTAGTAATCCCATTGTGTGGGACTTACTGGAGGTAACAGGAGGGGTAGTTGGCCCCCAAGGATGTCCTTGGGGGCCAACTACCTCTCCTATTACCTCCAGTAAGTCCCACACAGCAGGATTGTTGAGTTCTGATAGCAGGCCACGCCCACTTTGTCCACAACTCTGCAAAAGTGCCTAATGGTGCGCTCTTGGTTGGGGGATGAAGCCCCATTTGCTGTTGGGGGTCCTTAGGTGCCAACTAGCCTACCTGTTACCTCCAGTAAGCCCACACATTGGGATTGCTGAGAGGTGGTCGCAGGCCACGTCCCCTTTCTCCACCACTCTGCAAATGTGCCTCCTGTCACGCTCTTGGTTGGGGGATGAAGTCCACTTGTCTCTTGAGGGTCCCTGGGTGCATGGCCCACCTTCACTGGGCCAGTTTTGGCACTGGGGACCCCATCCCCCGGTGCCTGGCCTCTATATATTTTTTTTTTATTGGGGAGGGGGCCAGGGGGCCGCGCGGCCACCCTCCTGAGGCCGATATAGCCCCGGGGACCCCATCCCCCGGGATATGGCCATATCCTTTATTTTTGGTAAATAAAAGAAAGGGTAGAGGGGCCTGCGCGGCCCCCCTACCCGGGCCATTTTCGGCCCAGGGATCCCATCCCCGTGGCATGGCCACAATGTTGGGGGCCGTGGGGGGAACCTCAATGCCCCCACGGTCCCTGCTGGCTCCCTGCCTCCTGCGGGAGCCGGCATTGCTTTTGGGCAGAGAGAGCTGGGGACATGCAGCTCCCTCTGCCCAAAAGCAATTCTGCTTCGCTTCATGGAAGCGAGAGCATTTTTCATGCTCTTGCTTCCATGAAGCGAAGTAGAGTTTGCTATGGTCCGGCGGGAGCAGTGCTCCTGCCATGTCACAGCAAACTGCAATATCCCGGGGGTGGCCACCCCGGGACATTGCTGGAGCCGGCCCTGGGGGGTGGATGTCCCCAGGGTCATTTACGGCTCCAGAAGGGGGGCCTCGCGGCCCCCCTCCCATCTTCAAAATAGCCCTGGGGAGGTGGTAGTCCCCAGGGCTGTGAGGGGGGCTCGAGCCCCCCCACTATATTTTTAAGATAGCCCCGGGGAGGTGGCGGTCCCCGGGGCCGCGGGGGGCTGTGTGGCCCCCGCATTTAACAAAATTAGCCCCGGGAGGTGGCAGTCCCCGGGACTGCGTGGGGGGCAGGAGCCCCCCATGCATTTATTTAAAAAATAAAGCACTGGGGAGGTGGCGGGCCCAGGGGCTGGGGGTGCCCACGTGGCCCCCCACATTTAATGAACATAGCCCCGAGAAGGTAGCGGTCCTCAGGGCTGCGGGCCCCTAAATGTATTTTGATGATTGCCCCTGGGACCTGGCCCACCCGGGGTCTTAAAGAAAACGAAGCGCAGGAGCCCGCGCTATGCTTTTTAAAAAAAAAATTCAGCCGGATTCACAAACCCAACATGACTCCCGCCGAAAATAAAAAAATCAAAATGCTTTTTTTAGCCCTGGGGTTCCCTCTGCAGGCCTAGGGGGTCATGGTGTTTCTACCCTGCCCCCTTTTCTTGTTTTTTTCCTTGTTTTCAACCTTTTTCCTTGTGACTAGGTTCAACTGAGTCACTAGATGGCTGCCAACACTTCCTGGTTGGAACTGTAGGCAGCCAATCAGATCACAGGCTCGTGATCGGGAGGGTTCGCGGATCCTTCGCGTTGATATATGGATATCTGAGAAATGTTTAAATTTCTCAGGAACTACTGAACGGATTTACACCATCTAACAAAAAGAGTGCTTTCTGAACAAAGAGCTACCTTTTTGCCAAATTTGGTATAATTCCGTTCAGCAGTTCGGGCTGTAGCCGTGTCTAAAGTTTCCTATGGAAATTAACATGGAGAAAACACGTCTTGGGACCCCCCCCCCTTTTCCTCGGGCCCCCGCTTGACGAATCACGTCAAAACTTCCAACACAACAGCTGAAGTGAGTGGGCCATTAGTTTTGAAAATTTCGCAAAGATTCGTCAAACGGTGCTAAAGATATTGGCAAAAGAAAAAACGCTTTTTGAATAGAAACAAGGTCCTAACTATAACTACCTACTGGCGACCGCCAGAGAGAGAGGGAGAGAGAGAGAGAACAGTAGGGGCCACAAGCACCCCTGCTTTAATCCATTGTATGTCCTAATTTTAGACGATAGACCCTGCCTCCCCAACCCCACAGGACTTGACACCTGGTGGATGAGTACAAGGCCGTTATTAAAGGTAATAAATTATCTGGTATCCCAAACCTATGCAAATTTCCCCAAAGTGTTATCCTATCCACTGATCGATAGCTGTGGAAAAGATCTATGAAAGCTCCATAGACCGGTAGCTCTTGTATAACAACATATTTTTCAGTGATCAGCTGGAGCATCGCCACATTGTCTAGGGTGCCATTATTCTTTCTAAATCTAGCTTGCTCCATAGGGATTAAGTCCCCCTCTTCCACTCAAGTGTGGAGATGTTCCAAAATACTTTTTGCACAAATCTTACCAACCAAATCTAGCAGAGTTATTTGCCTATAGGTATTCGGTTGATTCCTTGGACCCTTTTTGGGAAGTGGGACTACCATACTTCCTTTCCATGAGGCGGGGGCACAACCTTGTTGATAACAGTAATTAAACTCTGGAGTTAAAAAGATAGACCACAACTAGGCCTATCTTTTTATAATAGAGATAGGGATTTGATCTGGGTCCACTGCCCAGACAATCTCATATTCTGAATATATGCCCATGTGAAACCCCAATGCGAAGCTCTGGTGGTGACCGCCGCTCGCGCCAACCAAGACCTCACAGTCAAAGAGAAGTTCCACCTGAGACTCTTTGTGTGGACTTGGACTTTAAACCATCGCGATCATACTGAACTTGTGACTTTAACTCGGTCAAACATGACCAGATAACCGTCAGTGGCGCTTTGCCCTTCTTGGTACTATTTTTATCTAAACTTTTAAAAATTCATCAATCTTGTTCTATTGATTGTATTTTTGTCATTTTGATGTCATTTTATTTATTAAAATGTATTCTAATTTTCAAAATTTGTTTGGGATTTTACTTCTGTTTTGACTTTATTTCAGCTTGAGTCTTGCATAAATACTTTACACATTGCCTCTAAGTTAAGCCTGACTGCTTTTGTGCCAAGCTACCAGAGGGTTTAGCACAGGTTCATTTGGTGACTTTTGTGGTTCACCCTAACAAGGATTGTGTGTATTACTTGAGTAGGACTTTCACCCCCCTCAACTCATAACCCAATTTTTTACAGAGAGTATTACTTTCATGCAGATCCTTTTCCCAGAAGTCTAAAGAATTCACAGAATGCACTTTGCAGCTCGTTGGCCTTGTGGAAAACACTATCTCTGTCTGTCATAGGTAAAATAATTCTGGTGAAAATGGAGATACTTCCTCACCTGGTCTGTCACCTCTTAAATATTCCTATGGTTTTCACTCTAAACGTCTTTAGAGATTATGATACCTTGATGTTAGGAGTAATCTGGAATGCTGGTACAATGAAGGTGACCCTTGACAAACTTTGGTTGTAACCACTTTGGGGTGGTCTAGGCCCCCCAGAGCTCTAATTGTAATACATAAAAATACATCTGCAATGTATAGGACAATGACATATGAGACAGAGTTCTTGGAATGGGAGGCTTGGCTGATTGCATTGTTCGAATGCCCTCACTACCTCTAATGCAGCAGCTGTGGTTCTCTACTGTAGGAGAGGTATCAAGAGGAGAGGGATACTCATAGGATATGTCCTGTGATGTCAATCTCACATCTCCCTATACTTGCAGAGATTTCCAAAAATGTAGATAGAAAATTGTGGTCTGCAGTGGAGGCTAATAGGATCAGCGAATTGTGTGGTCTAAGTACCCATAGGATGTTTAGTAACATTACAACATCCTGTAATAGCCCAGGAGACAAATTTTTATCTTCTGGATATTTAACCCTATAAGAACCCCGGTCAGATGGCCATGGGGCAAGCAGGGTTTATTGGGCCCAACCGTGGCGGTTGAGGCCTTTTACTCGTGATGTACCGGGGCATGACCTACTTTAGATCCTGAGCAACTGGGCCAACAACCCCTTCAACACTTAACTCTCAGTGGTAGCATGGGTGGAGCAGTCGAAGGCTTCTCGGGCGGGGGGTATTTGGGGGACAGAGGTGGGGTAGATATGGGCGGGGGTGAACACAGACTTACAACTCAAAATACGCTTAGCAGCAATAAATACTTGCTATTATGATATTTGACTACAAAGTAAAATATGACATTCACAAACAATACACACAGACCCCTGAGGTCCACTTCCCTCAAGCTAGCGGTGGTGGTTATTCCCCATTCACTATAGGCGACATTCAAGTGAAGCCTCACTACTAGCCCGAGTCTCAGGGGTCCCACTCTGACTCTATTAAAGTGAAACGTGTTCCAAGCAAGTTCTCCAGGGGCCAACTGGCCTGAAATCACTGGCACCCACACCAGCAAGATAGGAGCGGCGGGAATCTCCAAGTGCACTCCCTGTGCGGGCGCTAGAGCTGCAAAAGCTGTCACCGGTAAGTTCTTTGCATGCAGCCCAGGCGAGCAGCGCTTAGTGGTCCTCGAGATCCTTACATTTGGTTGTCCAGCTGCAGCCGCCGGAAGACTCTCTTTGCTCCTCCAAGCTAGGTAAGTTCTTCGGCTCTTTCCACGGTTGGTGGGGGTGAAGGTCCTGGCACGGGTCCCAATAGGATCACCACGGCAGCCTCTCTCCTCCAAGGACAATCTCGACCAGGTCACACTTTTTGCTTGGCTTTTTCTGGCATATGGGGTCATTGACTGTCCACTACACATGAGCTCTGACCCGATTGGCACAGCGGGTTTCTTCCCAATGGCCTATCCTGGCATATGAGGTTTCTGGCTTATCACTGCACAGGGGCTATGTCCTGTTCGGCATGGCAATCTCTTCATGGTGGCCCCATGTGGCATACGGGGTCACTGGCTTACTACTGGATACGGCGATGACCCGTCCTTTGCATCAACTATCACAGCTCCCTTCATGGCAGCCATCCTCTGGCATACAAGTGTCACCGACTTTCCCTGCACTCGGGCAACGACCTGATTAGTGCAGCAGCCGTATCCTCACACCTTGCTAAGGGGATCCACTCAACAGGATTCCCCACCGGACATCACTCCCTCCAATGTTGGTGCTCCAGGGTGGGTGGTCTTGGATTCTTTGGGCGATGTCCACCCTCACCCAGCTGGGAGACCAGCAGGCCATGGCCCCTAGTCCTGGTCATAGGCAGAAATCTTGCACAGCTTCTTCTCCTCGCACAGCCCGACTGGCTGCTTGACAGCTGATCATTTTTGGGGTCTCAAGCTCCCCTTCTTATAGTCTATTTCCAGACACTAAATGTCAATTAGAGTCTGAGTCTTTGAAGTTTATGTTGGGGCCTGTTTCCTTTTGAAGTGCCTCCTAATCTGCCCCCTCTTCCTCCTGAAGGCAGTCTGTCAAAGCAGCAGCGACTCCAAATCAGAAAGCCCCACAACACAGGCCCTGGGAGTGACTAGAAGTTCACATCTGGATGTCAGTCACAGTGATATGTGTATCCAAAGTTTAGCCCAGGGCATTTGCCCTACTCCTTAGGATTCTCTTATCAGCCCATCTCCTTCCTGAGATGTGTACAGGCCCCTTCCTTGTGCCATCTCTCTGAATCAAAGAGCACCCTTTGAAGTGTATTGGAGAGTTTGGCTCTTCCTTTCTCCACTGTATTCTGCCTGGCTTACAGGAATGCAGCAATACACAAATTTGTCTTGGGGAACTCCTCTACCTCCCTGTGATTCACCATTCATCCCTGGGTATCCCAAAATGGAATCCAGTGTCTTCCATGTATTGTACCATTCGCAGGCACACATACACCCAGCACATGTAAACCACACATGCACTGTGCAGCACTATCTACCAAACCAATGTAGGTCAAGGGTGAGTAAAGCCTGTTGGCTTCTACTGCTCACTACATGGTATGCTGCCACCACCACGCTTCTGCTGCTTAACTCCTGGTAAAGGCAGGAGCCTCTCACCACTAAGAGGGTAGCGCTTGGGCATGCCTTCCGGTCCAACAAGACCTCAATCCATGAGCTGGCCTATGTCATGGCGTAAACGCATGATCTATCTTTGCCCATGACAACAAAAATCTGCACTAGGGATGCAGACATCAGTGCAGTTGGGGCACTCAGGGCCGTGCGGAGGACTTTTCTATCCAAAGAGACCCACTGCAAGCAAATGACATTGACATGTGGCACAAAGAAATCCAAAATATACAGATTAGAGATATTCTAATGGCTACGGGTATGAGCAAGAAGTCAAAATGTTGTACAGAGACATATTAGGGTTGGGCAAGGTCTTACTGAGGGGTGCCTGGGAACAGAGGGCTGAGGATGTTAGGAAAATACTTTTTGATGACGAATGGGGAATGGTGATGAGTCACATTGGGTTGGTGTCTCGGAACTCTGGATTCAAATGAACTATTTAATTATTTACACCTTACGTGCTTAACTCCATCACATTAAAGTAAAAATATAGTTTCCATAAGGCATGTGCCCAAGGTGTAGATCAGATAAAGCTTGATTTGGGGGATGCTCCATAGCCTAATGTTTTTGGAACATGTAACTGACATACTTTCATAAATGGCTGACCGACCAGTAATACTTTGACCTGAAACTTGTCTGCTTGTACTTTTTGAATAACCTGGGAGAGTAAAACAGGAGTGCGTTTTCCCAGACCGTGTCCTCTTATTGGAAAAGAAAGGGATCATGATGACATTATTTTCCTTTACTTCATTCCTTCCTTATCTTCCAAATTTTCGGTTTCTCTACTTCTTTACTTCCTTTTTCATCTTTCATCCCTTCTGTCAATTCATCTTTCTCTTTAGTCCATCTTTCTTTCAGTCCATCCTTCCTATGTTCCTTCCTTTATTCCATTCTTCCTTCTGTCAGTTATTCTATCTTTACTTCTTTCCTTTTCTCCATCTTCCTATCAGTGTTTACTCATCCCTTCAACCATTCTTCTATCCATCCATCTTTGTGTCCATGCTGCCTTTCTCTCCTTCCTTCATTATAGCCACCCTTATATACTTTTCACTGTCCACTGATTTTTCCACCCTACCCTGGTTTCTTCTATCCAACCATCTATCTTTCATTTGTTCTGTTCATCCATCTGTTTCTATACATCATTCCTTTCCTTTTTGCGCTGTCACATCTAATTTTGTCCTCAAACTCACAGCACCATCATAGTATTCTCTTTCAGTGGTATTTACAAGGCTGCGTGTTGGAGACAGGCATATCCAATCAATGTCAAAGGTATCATAAACAAACATGGTGCGGGGCCTATTCACAAACTGGACTTTGTAGTACTACTACAATAGTACTACTTATGTATTTATCAGCCTGCTGATACCTCCGGATCAGTTTGCTGCACAAAAAGGGTCTACCTCCCAATCGCCTCAATTCGGCTTACTGTTAAAGTACAGAATCTTGAGATGATTAAGCAGGGGAAGGAAAGGATGGGAACAGCAGGGAAGGAGACCTAAAAGCAAATAACACCATTGATGATAGTTTATCTCAGAGTTACATATATTCATAATTTCTCCCTATGCAAATACCTGTAAAATAATATATCATCAGTGACATCTGTAGAACATATATGTATATAGATAGATGTATCTAGACCATGGAAGTCTGTTTCAAATGAGGTATATGAATTATGATTGTATTGTGAAAACGAAAAAAGCAACGCAAGATCAAGAATTAGAACAATAAAGATTTCTTCCTCTTTTTGTTCCTTAGTAAAATATTCTGAGAACAATTCACATTGAGTGTTAACCACCATTAGAAAGCTCTCGCCAGGCTTCACAGCGGAGGAGAACAAAAACCTCACTCTAGTGGCACCCCCTGTCAATTGGCAATAACAAAACAAACAAAGCAAATTAATTCTCCTGTAGCTGAAGGCTCTTGATATTCCTCTTACAAGAGCTCATAACCATACTTCATAGCGATCGTATTTCCACAGTTGTAAAAAGCTATTTTATTCCTCATAGCTTTATCTGTAAACCCTTGGAAAAGTATCTTTCTTTCTTAAAACTTGTTCGTACTGGTCCAAACAAAGCACAGCCTCAGAAATGACACTTTATTTAGAATTAATTACCGTCCTGAACTCTGTTTATTCACACAGCGTGAGCCCCAAAGAATTGTTTCCATAAACGAAAGAAATTAATACAACTTAAGTTTCTTTAAGAATTGTTTCCATAAAGGAAAGAAATGAAATACAACTTGAATTTCTTTCAATTTAACTCCAATAAATACAAAGGTCACCTGAAAGGGCAGACTACCCCTTAATCAATCCTTAACATTAATTCATTTTAGCTGGAAACGCTGCTGTCTCTCTGAGCTTTCAGAGAAATACAAAATAGAAAGAGATTGAAGGAGAGCCATGGAACCCACCCACCAAGAATTCCCCTCACTTAGGAGAGGAGCGAGGCAAAAATAGAACCAAACAAGCATTGGAAATGCAATAGGTCTCGCATTTTTTTAAGTTAGAGCTATTGGCATTGTAAATGGCAATGCCTTTTACTTATGTTTATGGAGTGGATGTATGTGGTGTGAGGTGGAATTATGTGAGTTGGATAGAAATGTGTGGCGTGGAATAGTGTGGTGTGGAGAGGATTTGTGTAGAGGAATTATGTGGCATGGTGTGCAGTGGAATTATGTGGATAGTAATTATGTGGTATTGAGTGTACTGGAATTATGTAGAGTGGGATTGTGTGGCATGGAGTGTAAATATGTGGATTGGTATTTTGTGTTGTGGAGGAAGTTTAATTATGTGGTATGCTGTTGAGTTATGTGGCATGATGTAGAGTTTTGTGGTGTGGATTGGATACATGTGGTGTGTTGTGTAATCATGTGGTTGAGTTGAATTATGTGGTTTGTTGTTGAATTAGGTAATGTGGAATGGAAATGTGTGGAGCTGAATTTAAGGAGGGGGACGTAAGGGAACGGGTGCTGGGTAGGTGGTAGCCGTTTCCTCACTGGCCACTGGTTGTAGGTGGGTGTGTGTGCTTAATTGCCTGCACTGGAAAAAAAAATTAACTATAAGGGATTGGTTAGCCATTTTTTCACACCCAGACACTATTAAAAAGTATTTGCAATGCAACAGGTCTCGCATTTGCAAGAGTTAGAGCTATTGGCGTTGTAAATGACAATGTTTTTACCTATGTGTTTTGGTTTGGAGTGTAGTGGATGTTTGTGGTTTGGCGTGGAATTATTTGGGTTGTATTGGAATTATTAGTTGTGGGATGACGCATACATTTGTGATGTGTTTTGGATGTATGTGGTGTGTTGTGGAATCGGGTTGTGCATTTGAAATATGTGGTTTGTGTAGAATTATGTGGTGTGTTTTGCAAATGTGTGGAGTTGAATTGTGTGCCATTGAGTGTAATTATGCATATTGGATTTATGTGTTATGGTGTGGAGTGCATTTAAGTGGATTGCTGGTATGTGGCATTGAGTGCATTTATGTGGGGTCTATTTATGTTGTATTGAGTAGAGTGTAATTATGTGTAGAGTAATTATGTGGAGCTGAGTGGTATTATGTGGAGTGTAATTATGTTGTGTGGTGCAGAACAGTGTGGCATTGAATCGTGTTGTGTGGAATTATATGGCATGGTTTATAGTGGTACTATGTGCCGTGGAATAGCATGTTATGGTGTGGAATTATGTGGCATGTTGCAAAGTTGACTTCTTTTTGTAGAGTGTAATTATGTGTTTTGGAATTCGAGTGGATATATGTGCAGTATAAATATGTTGTGTGGAATGTAGGTTGGAGTGTAATTACGTGTAGTGAAATTATATGGAGTTGAATTGTGTTGTGTGGAGTGTAATTATATGGTTTGGAGTGGAGTGGAAATATGTGTAGTTTTTGTGATTGACAACAGTGGAAGTTTTTTTGCTTTTTAAATGAAATTACAAACTTTACTACTGTGCTTTTTTCAAAAATAATTATTTTGTTAATAGTCACTCTTATCTATTCAGTAGGCGCTGCAGACAAAGGAGTTCTACAACTGAAAATAATAAAATGTGATAAAAGCAATTCATGATTAAACAAATCATAAATGTGCTGCAATGTTTGTCTTTTTACTGTCAACAACTATCTTTGTTACATAATAACGACATCCAATAAATGTTCAACAAGTAACCACTTGCTTTTAATTTGTTAAACTCAAACGTCTGAATTGAATAATTGAGGGTATTTTTCTTTAATATAAATCAACGGCCGGTGAACATTAGTTTTAATTATTCATCTTCTGATAGGTAAGTAAAAGAGCATTGAGTGAAGCCAAACACCTAAAATTGCAGCCGATCCTGAGCCAAAATAATACCTTTAGTAGGCCAACATTCAGTACAAACAGAGTTGTGAAGGAAGTAGAATATTTAAATAACCCATATTACTTTTGTTTTGCGAAAGCAAATTAAACATTTTCCACTGGCTGCTTCCACAAAATAACTACTGTAACCGCCTCCCAATAAAAATAAAGGTCACAACTTGAGGAATAACTAACACCCCTTCACCCCCAACCCTGCTGGCATCAATGCGGCCCTGGGTCAAACCACAGACCATACCTCTTGGCCCACCCAAGGGAAAATGTTTGAGTATGTTGAAGTAGTGACCCTCTACTACAGCCATAGGCGGGTCTGGGAATCGGGCTGCTTTTGAGAAAACTGTTGAAGGCCCAGATTAAGAGGATACCCGAGGGAGAGGGGAGAACATCCTTCAACTACACGGCAGGCACTCTCAGTCGCATTGTAGATCACTCTGCTAATAGGAGGGTTCAAGCCGTGATCACGTGACCTTCCTTACTACGTGATGGGCAAACTAATAAAAACACGAAACGATGCCTCCTATCTGAAACTAATAAAAACACGGAATGATGCCTCCTATCTGAAACTAATAAAAACACGGAACGATGCCTCCTATCTGAAACTAATAAAAACACGGAACGATGCCTCCTATTTGAACCCGCTTCGATGTACACAGTTGCCATTTCCAAAATATAAAGGATCATTACCTCCTGCAGCTAACTTGAATAAAATGCAATTATTAAACATTTCATAAATGTAACGGAGCGCAGCTTTCCTGTGGGCTGAAGGAGCTTTGTCACAGCGAGCCCATATTGTATCTTTAAAAACAAACGAACCTGTACATTTTATTTCTTGCAGGTAAAAGCTAACGGAGGCTGGCTCAGGCATGAATCCCTCACTCCTACTCGAGAACGCTGACAAACTCGATAAATATGTACCTTAGAACTAAAAGTTCGAGTCCCAGCTTCGGCTCAAACCCCTGGGCTTCCGGACAAATCACGTTATCTACATATGCCAGTTCGCGCTACATAAAACATGCAAAAAGTTACCCAATGTACAGAGATGTAGCCCTCTGTGCTGTGGCTTACAGCTCGTTCATATATGCCCAGTGAGATTCACGCAAAGAGAGAGTCTATTATTTCCCTGTTTAGCACTCGCCTGACAAGTGGACTAGGTGTTTTATGTCTTGGGTAAACAGAACAGTGTTTGCGCAGCACTCACCCCCAGTGATGAGGAAGTAGGACACGACCACCAGAGCGTATACTGTCATGGCAGAGGGCATATGTAACCAGGACGGCTTTTGAGCTTGATGTTGGGGCATTCCAGCACCGCAAACGGGATTCGGTAAGCGACTCCATACCGCTCAATTCCAGAGACTCACAGAACCGGGAACATGAGAGAGGCGTCGGTGCCACCTACCAGCACACACACCCCTGCCTCTGATAGAGAGAGAAAAGAGACTACATTTCGCTATGCGAACAACTCGGCCCTCTCAAAACCAAAAGATTTCTCCTTCGCGGACACACGTTTACCACCAATATAACGTAAAACTCGTTTTTTATTTGTAATAGAAGAAACTTGACAGTTGCCCACAAGGCCCTCGGCTAGTGCCACGGACTGTTCCTCGCGCGCGCACCAGGATGACCTGATGCGTGGCTCAAGTTATCAGCAGCAGCTGCTGCAAGTCACATGAGCGGGTCACGTTGCCTCGAAGAGCATAATTAAATACAAAAAATGGCGGCGCGCGGGAAAAAAAAAATAAACAGTGGTGCGCGCGCGCACCAGAGAGAAGGGGGGGGAGGGAGCGCGGCAGCGGCAGCGAGGCGAACGCGCGCTGCTGCGCGTTCTGGCCACCGTCGGGAATGGGAGGAGCAAGGCGGGACATGCGCCCGCCTTTGCCCAATCGCGTGCCGTCTCCGTAAAAACCGCACGCTCCAGCCAATGTGGGCTTCCAAAAGCAAAACCACACGCACGAGCATGTGGGTAGCTTTCAGAAGCCCTTTCTAAGGTCTCGCGCTGTGCGAGCAGTGCTGAGCACTGCAACGCTACGCGCGAGACCTAAAAAGGTTCAATGGCACCCTTACCCCACCACAAATGATTTACGAGTATCCACCGCCGAGATCCATGCTGAAGAAACAGATAATCTGCAACGCGCTGCGGGCTGGAAGCATGATTTATAGTCCTGCCTCTTCCACTTCCTGCTGAGGCTATGGAAGCACAGAGGAAATGTCCGCACAGCATCATGGGACATGTAGTCTTCCGTGATCATATAGGATTATTAGCCATTTATATAATCAATACTCCTGCAGACTGTCCATAAATTAACTCTCATGTCTGTTGTCCATGAAGAAAGTTTCTACGGATGGCATTTATCCATAATTTTAGCCTTTGAGCTCAAAGAAAATGTTAATTCTCTCAGTTGAGGTGGCTCATCTGCAGTGGAACAGAGGATGTCTCCTGTGCTGTCTTCCCGAGGGAGGGGTAAACATCTAAATAAGAAACAAGCCTTGTCGCCAGCGTGGCTGGTGCCTAAATGAAATGTAAATGGAAAGGCTACTTGGATTCTGTATAGGAGTTGCGTTAGGCTTTCTGATGACATAGATTAATTTTTTAGAGAAGTATTGTAAGGGTGTTCCAAGCTGTGTAGTGCATGGTTAAAATTGCACTCGGTACAATCTGCATATTACTAAAATCTACATTTTGGAAACTTTTTTTGTCTTTTTGTTTTCGCATTGTGTGGCAGCCTATCTTATAGTGTGTGTAATGCAAGTTTAAAACAATGACATACACATTCACAATGCCAACTGTGACAGGCAGGCATCCCCTAGCACTAAAAATACATGTCCGTATTCCCTGCTGCACCAACAGGATTGAATTCTATGTATCTCTGGGTGCATGCACATAAATAAGCAGTGATTACATTAACCAACAGAGGTTTAGTAACATAAAATAGTGCATTTCCCACTGATGATTTTAGCTTGCACTTATTTTTCATTTCTGGTGTGCGTTATTTTATATGCAGTTATCAGATGGTGAGAGACCTACAAAATAGTTACAGAATATTTTGTTCTTTTTAGCCACACCTTGGATTCCGCCTCCATGCTCACTGACCGCGTCACCATTTGACTCAGGATCACAGTATTCATACTTTTTGTAATGCACTACAACCGCTGCGTTGAATAGCTATGTAAAGTCCGAGAAAGTCAGTGATATTAACATATGGTGTCCTGCAGTCCCTGGCCTTCACTATGTACCTTTTTTTAAGATATTGTGTCAAAAATAACCAGTGATCTGTATTTATATAACATTGCACTATTCATCTGATAGAATTGTACAAAAACACTGTCCTCTGGTGTTAAAGGGGATTGAGAAAAAGAAACGTATCTAGTTAGAGGGTTAATTGCACTATGTGCGATTTGGAAACCTGGGTTCAAATCCCGGCTTCCCTGCATGACTAAATTGTATGATGTAAGTAAAATGATGTCACTTCATGTGTCTAATTTACTTGACAGTGACATTCTGGAGCACTTTCAAGTAATTCAGTTCAAGATGGATCCTGTACAAAAACCGTTACACGTTATTGTTGGTGGTACATTAAAGGCTTTAATGGCCTGTAATGTACCACCAACCATAAAAAATAATATTGGCCATGATGTAAGGGACACCAGACAATTGGTTAATTTTATTTACTCTTGGGGTGTGGCCAAGACGGCCAGCATGGAGGTTGCATGAAGCGCGAGCTCCGCCGTGAACCAGTGTAATCCTTCCTGCATCCAGCAGGTCGGCTGCCCTTTCTTTTGCTCGCCTCGGCAAGTTCAGACAAGAAGCGCTACCGGCGACTTCTGAAGCGTTTGAGGCATCCACTGACCTCCGAGCGGCCCGACAGCCCAGCGGCCGTGGAGGTGTTGGGTGCGGCCTGGGACGCAGCAGTGGGCCCACCCGGAGGCGACTGGGCAGCGGACGACCGGGGCTGGGCCACGAGGCTGAGGAGGAGAGTGAGTGGGCGACATTGAACCCCCCTGTGAACTTTGGTGTGCTGTATTGGACTGGGGGGGCCCCACCTGCAGCTGAGGGGCTGCGTGCTGCCTGGTGATCCTGCGCTAGAGTAGCTGTTGGTGTGCTGTATTGTACTCGGGGGCCCACCTGCAGCTGAGGGGCTGCGTGCTGCTCGGTGATCCCGCGCTAGAGTAGCCGTGATGGCCAGAAGGCCCTGACTCCCGGGCCCGCCCTGAGGATCCATCTGCCTCGTCCCTCCTGCTGTGACCGGCGGAGCACTGCCCAGAATCAAGGAACGGCAGTGCCATGACTGGGGGTGGGGGGCGGAGAACCAGCCCGGCCTGGAGCATGATACTGGGGCCGGGGGCCGGCCCTGGGCCTTACTGCTGCTGCTGTTGGTGCCCCCCCTCCCCGGACGGTGCTGAACATGGCCTCGCTGCATGGATTGGTGCAGGGCCGATGCTTGGGCAGCCACTCCATCAAAGTGGGCATTGTTAACCCCCCCTCCAGTGAACTTAGTTGTGCTGTGTTGGACCGGGGGCCCACCTGCTGCTGAGGGGCTGCGTGCTGTCCCGGTGGGCCAACACTGGACTGGCGGTGACGGCCGGGAATTCAGGCCCGCCCTGAGGATCCTTCTGCTTCCTCCTCCCCTACCGTGACCGGCGGGGCACTGCTTGGAACTGCAGAACGGCAGTGTGGGAACTGGGGGTGGGGAGGGGCAGAGAGCCGGCCCGGCCCCAGGGTGTGGTGTTGGGGTAGTGGGCCAGCCCTGAGCCTCGCTGCTGCTGCTGTTAGTGCACCCCCCCTTTCGAGAGGTGTTGAGCCGGGCCCCGCTGCACGGATCGGTGCAGGGCCAGAGACTGGGCTGCTACTCCGCCTAAGTGGGCGTCATCGACCCCCCCCTGCGATCTTTGTTGCACTGGACTAGGGGGCCCGCCCGCTGCTGAGGGACTGTGCACTGCCCCGGTGGGCCCGCCTTGAAGACGCCTCTGCTCGGCCCGGCCCCAGAGCACGATACTTGGGTCGTGGGCCAGCCCTAGGCCTCACTGCTGCTGCTGTTGTTGCTCCTCCCCCAGGACGGTGCTGAACCCGGCCTCGCTGCACAGTTCGGTGCAGGGCCAGTGCTGGGGCTATCACTCCGCCTAAGGGGCCGGCTACCGGGCCGGCCCGGAGCCCCACCTGGTCCTACCACCCGGGTGTCAGCTGGGGGTGCCTCCCCGGGAGCTGTGGGGCGGTGCCGGTGGAACTGGCCCTGTACTTTGGCACCGGAGATAGGCGGGACCCTCCTCGGCCTGGGGACGGCTGGGGGATGCTCAGGAGTGTGACTGCCCGGGGGCCCCCGTCCAAAACTGGTAACTGTAACCGGCCATGCAGATCGGCACGGGGTAGGTGCCGGGGGCCCTGAGCCGCTCGCCTGACTACTATGGACAGGCGGCCTGGGGAGGACTGACCGGATGCTCAGGGGCTGAGGGGAACCCCCCTCCATGTAGACACTGGGCCCATTTGACACTTGGTCCGCCTGTTTAAGCCTGCCCTGGCTCGGCGGGGGTGGTGAGGCCCCGGGCCCCCCTAGCTCTACTGCCTTTAACAGTGCTCAGCCTGGGGTGTGGCTCTGGCTCTTGGAAGTGACGGGGCTCCATGCTGACTGATGGGCAACCTCTTTGCCTGCCTCTGGGCCCACCCCATAGTCTTAAGGGTCGTGTTACCGCTTGGCTCAGCGCAAGACCTGCGTCTGTGGGGAACTCTCATCACCTGTCCTCCTTCCCATCCCCTCTCTGGCACCTGCAGTGAGTGGAGGCGCAACCAGTGGACACAGCTCCTGTTGCCCTGGAGGGCCCAACCGTCCCCCCTTCTTCGTAGAGTGACGTCCCATCTGACTCGGTGACTCGAAGCTAGGACCTGGTCCGACAGAGGCTCAGGGGCGAACGGGCATGGGGAAAGACATAACCGCGTGTGCTGCACCCACGCAGATGCCGATAGACCATTACACCACTTGCTCCAGTGGCCTCGATTCGGGCGCCCTGGGCTGTGTGGGCTCTGACAAAGCTGAGGCCCTAGCCAACAATCTCTCAGTCATCCTGCAAGCAATCCAAACCTCCCAGGCCGTGGTGGAGGCGAGAGTCGGGGAGGTGAAAATGGACGTCGCCCTGCTCCACCAGGATCTTCGCAACGCTATAACCAGGATCACGTAGACGGAGTCACTGATCTCTACGGTCGAGGTTGAAGTCTCAACACTCAAATCCCAGATGACATCTCTCCTGAGGCACACAGCGGAGTTGCACGCACAGGCTGCATGTCTGCATCATCGGGATACCCGAATCCGTTGGAGGCACGTCCCCACAGCAAATGGCCGACCCCATTGAAAAGTGGTTTAAGACCAGGATGCCTGAAGGGCGCTTGTCCCCCTGACTTGCCGTCAAGAGGGCACACCTCTCCCTGGCACCAAGGCCGCCTCCCAGCACCGCCCCATGGCCTATCTTTGCCCGCATCCTTAACTTCCGCGACGTGGTCCTTAATGCGGTGTGCTCCCGACCGGACCTCCACTACGATGGCATGAAAGTCCTGATATTCCTAGACTACACCAAAGAGGTCCAGCAACGCAGGCGATCCTTCCATGACGTCAAACTGAAACTGCAAAACATGGGTCTGCAACACCGCCTCCTTTTCCCAGCCAAGCTCTGGGTCATCTTCCAAAATAGGTCCATTTTCTTCGACGCAACCGATGCAGCTTGGCAATGGCTAACAGAGGAAAGGCCAAAGCAGGAACGGCCCTCCCTCCCCACCGGCACTCCGGGCCAGACGATGGACCTTGCCGCCGGTTCCCGGACCCGATCCCGGGGACGACGCCACCGCTCCCGGAAGAGATGGAGCGGAACTCGCTCAGCTTCTCCACTGAACTCCCCCCCCGACACTCCAAGCTGATGGAATCCCACCTGTAGGTCAGTTGACGGGCGATGGGAATGACTCTGAGAACGACATGCAGCCTCCTTTTTTCTCCTTGAAAAACCTCCTCGGCTGGACTCGGACCTCTCCAGTAGCCCTAGACTTAGCTCGGACGAGGAGCGTGCCGCCTGATGTGAGTGCCTCGGACCCCCGGCGCCCGCCGAGACACACTTGGAACTTAGCTAACACAACAGCAGCAGCCGACGTTCAATATTCGATTCCCACACTGGTGCACCGCAACCCATTTAGTGGACTCGTCCAAGGAAAACCTATGTTGACTTTCTTGTTTTGTCTTTCTTGGGCGACAGATGCTTCTGGGGTAGAAGTATGGGGAGGGGTGGGAGTTGTCGGGTGGGGTTTTAGTTGCACGTTTTTGTTGACTACTGATGATGTTTTCCTTCCCCTAGACACAACACTCAGTACTCCCCTAGACAACCACAATCACGCATCCTGGTGCATTTCTGGAGCCCTCCTGCGGCCCACCGCACCAACGCAGTGGCCCTTCTTGAGGCCCCTTGCTGGGCGCGCTGCTCGCCTCCGACACCCACTTGGCCCCACCCATCGCATTCAAGGTTCTATCATGGATAGTTAACGGTCTTCTAGACCGGATCAAGCGCTCAGCGGTCTTTGCATTTGCCCATCGACACTTAACAGAAGTTCTCCTTCTGCAAGAAACCCAGCGGCAAGGCTAGCGCTGCCCCTTCCTGTCCCGCAAGGGCTACGACAGGGTCTTTCACGCAGGGCTTGCTTGGCAAGCAAGGGGGGGGTCGCCATTCTCCTACACCGTTCCTTTCCCCTGGTGGTTTCTCAAATTTCCCATGAACCCCCAGGGCGGTTCATAGCACTAGAGGGGACTTTGGAGGGAAGGGTGATCGTTCTGTTGTCCATCTATGCCTCCCCGGCCAACCTAAGGGGCTGTTTACAAGCCTTATCGTCGCTTCTCGTTGGCCTCCCTTAGGGCCTCACCGTGTTGGGTGGTGACTTCAATGCCGTTCCTATGCCGGCTCGCGACTGCACCAGGCCCACCGCCTCTAGGGGCCCTGAAACCAAGCTTCTCACAGACTGACTTTCCTACTGGAGCCTCTGCGATGCCTGGAGAACATGGCACCCAACACTCTAGCAATATACACCCACCTCTGCCTCTCATCAGATGCACTCGCGTATCGACCTGGTTCTACTGCCAGCCCCTGACTGCCAATCTCTGAGTTATGTCTACATATTGTCCAGAGGGGTCTCGGACCTCTCCCCCATGCTCCTGAGATTGGGACAGGGCCCGCAACATTATGACCCTTGTGGCGTATTAACGCGTGCTATATTTCCAAGACTGGACCTTTGTCCAAGCACTAAGAGCCGAGCTTCAATCCTACTTCTTCCACAATGCCGGTTCAGTTGTCCGAGTGAGTACGCTTTGGTCCGCCAGTAAGGCTACCATTCGCTGGTTCGCAAAACACTTGGTCAGGTCAAGGGAGCGTGAATACCTTTCCCTTATTACGCAATTGGAAGCCCAAGCGACGCCTTCTCTCCGACCCGGGGGAAGCTACTTCTCGCCAACTGCGTCTCGTCTGGGAGGATATACGCCTTCACTCTCTAGAAGCAGCCAAACTTCTCTGGCGCACGAAGGTGGCCAATATCTACGGCTGGGGTGACAAGAATGGGAAAATGCTGTACTGGCTGGCCTCTCATCGGCAGGCCACTAGAATAGTCCCAGAGATCAGAGACGGCATGGGCCACGTGCATCAGCCTCTACCGGACATTGCTCGAACCTTCGCTCGTTACTACGAGGACCTGTACTCCGTGCCGAGCGACAGAGCACGGGAAGCCAGTGACCGCCTCCTAGACACGGTTGGCTTACCACCCCTCCCCCAGGAAGAACCCCAACTCTTAGACGACCCCATCACAATGGAGGAAGTAGGTAAGGCTCTCTTAGGACTGCACCACAGGAAGACTCCCAGTCCAGACGGGTTCCCCATGGAGTACCTACTGAAAAACAGAAACTTACTACTTCCCCACCTCCTCGCCCTCTTCGAAGAGGCGTGTCATCTTGGCTCCTTCACAGAGGACCTGGATTACACCACTATAGTAGTGATCTCCATAACGCAGCCCCCCTCAAACTCATGCGTGCATTACTGCCTCATCTCCCTACTCAAATGCAAAGTCAAAGTCTTTGCCACCATACTGGCGAACAGACTGAGAAGGGTACTGCTGACGCTCGTCCACCCGGACCAGTGCAGCTTCATGCTGCAAAGAAGCACACAACACTGCATTTGACGGCTCCATGTGGCCCTTGCCCACCGGCACTCCCTGCCACAAAACCTAGCCTTACTCCTTATCGACTTTGAGAAGTCATTTGATACGGTGGACTGGGACTACCTCAGCAAGGTGCTGGTTAGTGTCGGTCTCAGCCCACGCTTCCGAGGAATGGTCGACCTGCTCTACTCCCATCCTTCGGCCCGAGTTCGTGTAAACGGGGTCCTTTCAGACCCCTTCCCTATTAGGCGCGGCACGAGACAGGGCTGCCCCTTGTCCCCCCTTCTCTTCGCCCTAACGATGGTGCCCCTAGCGCGGCTTATTCGCAACGATCCAGAATGTGGGGGATGGAGGTGGGATGCCAGCAATGAGGACCGCATTGCCCTCTATGCAGATGACGTCCACTTTTACTTGGCAAACCCAAGGCAGAGTGACCCCCCTTGCCTTCTTCTGCTAGAGGTCTTCAAACAAGCTTCTGGACTGAATATAAACCCTGCTAAATCAGTGCTAGTTCCCCTGGCCCAGTCCAGAGACTGTTTCGACTGGCAGTTGAGCATTCCCCTCCGTAGGCTAAGCTTCAAATACTTAGGAATGTTAGAGCAAGACATACTGGCTCTGGAGCAGTCCCTAACCTCCTTGGCAGACAAAGACACCAAGCACACATTAGATGTAAAGCGTCAAGAGTATAGAAATCTAGTGACGGAAACGGCAAGAGGCAGACTTCGGGTGATGCAGCAAAGAGTCTACAAACTCGGAGACAGAGCAGGCAAATTACTCGCCTGGAGAGATAAACGGGAAAAGGCAGATAGATGGGTAATTACCATACGGGGAGTGGAGGGGGAATGGTTGCGTGAACCTCAGGAAATCCCAGAGGACTTTGCGGCTCACTACATGCATCTCTACTCCCCGGAGGCGTCAGGCACGGCAGGTGAATCCAGAGAGTTATTAGTAGATATCCTGATTCAGACCCTGTCAAACGAGGACAGGCAATCGCTCGAAGATGATCTCACGGAGGAGGAAATAGTTTTGGCTATAAACAGCATACATTCCGGCAAGGCCATGGGGCCAAATGGTATTCCAATTGAGCTCATCAAGTTAACCACGACCAAGGTGGCGCCTCACCTCCTTAATATGTATGAAGAGAGTAGACAGGTGGGTATACTACCCAGAGATCAGAGACTAGCATCGATTGTGGTCATACATAAGAAGGGCAAGCCAGTGGAGGCGTGCTCCTCCTACAGGCTGATTTCCCTCCTCAATGCAGAGGTTAAAATTCTGGCTAAGGTCCTTCCTCGGCGATTGATCCCAGTGGTGGCCAAACTTGTGCATCCGGACCAGTCTGGATTCATGCTGGGATGCAATATTGCTCTCAACCTGAGGCGGTTGAAAGGTGTGTTGGGCCGGAGGGACTCCATTCAAGAAGACGCAGTAATACTGTCATTAGACGCTCGTATGGCCTTCGACACCGTCGAATGGCCATACATGTTCAGTGTCCTAGAGCGCATGGGACTGGGGGGAAAATTTATTGCATGGCTTCAACTGCTATATACTGAACCTGTTGGCCACAGTGATAGTAAACGGGTGAACATCAAACATTTTTACCTTAAATCGGGGAACAAGACAGGGTTGTCCGCTACCTCCACTCTTGTTTGCTTTGATACTGGAGCCTTTAGCGAGTTGGATACGGGGAGATCCAATTATCTGTGGGCTGAGATGGACAGCAGAGCGCAAAGACATAATCTCGCTCTATGCAGACAACATACTGCTGTATGTTGCGTCACCACGATCCTCCATCAACAGGATACTTCAGATTTGTTCCAATTTTGGATGATACTCCGGCTATACTATTAACTGGTTCAAGTCGGTGGTGTTCCCCTTACGGGGGCCCCACTCCTGCCCTGCCGGCTGGTTGTGAAGCGAAAATTGTGACAGAGGGATTCATATATTTAGGTATTTATGTCCAGGGAGGAACTTTTTTATGAACGTAATCTCCTTGCTCCGCAAGTCCGACTAAGGGGAGATGTGCAGGACTGGCGTGCCCTGCCGCTCTCCCTGTTGGGAAGAGCAGCATTATTTAAAATGATGGCACTGCCACGCTTTCTCTAAGCTCTACAGAATACGCCCTATGAAATTCCCGAAGCTTACTTCAGATCAATAGACGGAGAGGTTAGAAACCTACTCTGGGATGGGAAACTACCCCATATAGCAGCCCAGAAACTTACCAGAGGCTGGTACGATGGTGGAATCGCATTACCCAATATTCGTGCATACTATTGGGCAGCCCAATTAGTGGTCATAAATAAATGGGCATATTGCGCACAGAGTGATCCGTCGAGTCGTATGGATGAGTGGTTGATGGGAGCCGGGGGGTACAGCAAAGCATTATACACCAACCTAAAAAAGCAGAAACTCACAGGACTAATGGCCCAAACGGTCACCATCTGGCACAGAGTTACAAAACATCTTGGGTGGGGGAGCAAAGTGACGCTCGCCACACCCCTCTGGTGGGCAGAGCGCCTGGGAAAGCTGGGCCGCTACCAGGGCATCAACAAATGGGACACCATCGGCATCTCAAAGGGGAATGATCTGTGGGCAAGGGGGAAAATAATCCCATTTGCGGAACTACAGAAAAAGTATGAGTTATCTGAGAAAGAAATCTTTAAATACTCACAAATACGACATGCCCTCAGGGGTGCGGTCCCGGTGGGGGGAAGACATACCGGAGGCCTCGCCCTTGGCAGACAGGCTCCTGTCTGAATATATGCACTGCAAGGCCATTTCCCTGAGCTACAAAAAAATTGTTAACAAACTACCTGACCCCCTTCTTAGTCTTTGGGAGCGCTGGCAGGCTGATATCGGAAACCTAGGGGAAGAGGACTGGCAGGAGGCACTGGTGTCACCTCGTGAAGTCGCAATATCAGCAAGACTGCGACTTGTCCAATTAAAAATACTCCATAGATCATACATTGCATGCACCATGCTGGTCAAAATGGGCAAAAATGTAGAGGCAGGGTGCAGACGGCTATGTGGGAGTATTGGCACTTTCTTCCATATTATCTGGGAATGTCCGATGATCAAACTATACTGGGAAGCAATAATCACATGTATGAAAGACACTAGTGGTCGGGTTATTCGATTGTCCCCTGAACTGTGCCTGTTGAATATATGGGAAGCAACCGACATGAATCAAGCTGAACAGCTCGGGACTACTATGGGTCTCATGATTGCAAAACGTAATATTGCTCGGAGGTGGGGAGCAGCGGATTCACCAACCTTAGTTGAATGGGAGAGGGACATGGACTGGTGCATGATTGCAGAAGTGGAGGTCTACAAAAACAGAGGATGCCCTCGGAAGTGGGACCGGGTTTGGGGGAGATGGAACAAGCACAGAGGCAATATATGCAACCCCCCCCCCCCTTGCCAGCAGTAATAATATAGGTGGGGCGGGCAACAATATGGAGGTCCACGATGAGGAAATGTGATGTGGTCTTAACATCTGAGTTCACAAGGAGTCCTAGTAGCTGCAATCAATTGCTATGTTCTAATTGGTGTTGATCAAGTACTGCTGCTGTACTGTTTGTTTGTATAATCAATAAAAAGATGTTTAAAAAAAAATACTTAGGCGTGTAGGTGGCGCTGCATCCTGAACTTACCTGGGCCCTAAACCTACGACCGCTGAACCGGAAGGCGAGGGCGGACCTGACTAGGTGGCAGAGCCTACCCCTTAATGTAATGGGACGGATTGCCTTGTATAAAATGAGGATATTGCCCCGCTTCCTCTATATCCTCCTTCAGATTCCAAGGTCCTGGTTCCACAAACTGGAGAGTGACGCAAGTACCTTCCTATGGCGGGACACTAGGCCGTGTCTCGTGCTTACCCACTGTCAACGAGTCCCATATGACGGCGGACCAGGCATGTCCAACCTATATATCTATTATCTTGCCTCCCAGCGCCTTGTCGCACATGACTGGTATAATGGGGGGTGGTCAGACCCAGCCTATAAGCTGGAGCTCACGCGACAATGCTCCCCTGCCTTGCAAGCAATTCAATACGGTGCCCCGATCTCCTCCCGCTTGCCCACGGTCACTCGGTGGTGCCCTTGGCCTGGCGCACTGCTCTGCACCATGTGCAGTGGGATGGTAAGCTCACACAACAAACCACACTATGGCATGGCAACTGGCTGAAGGAGGTGATGACACTTACAGGTTTTAGTGCATGGGATAATATTGGGATCTCTCAGCTTGGGGACATATCGTCGGGAACACACATACGCTCCTTTACCAATCTTCAGGAATCATTCGCTCTCGCCCGCTCCCAATTCTACAAATACCTCCAGATCAGACACGCCCACATGCATGATGCAGAAACCCTCCCAGAGTTTAACCTACTTGAAACCAAAATCCTAATGGGTCACCGCACTCTCATAATTAATTCCCCTGGTTCCCTCCAACACCTCAGGGCACGGTGGGAGGGTTGGGTGGGCCCCCTAAATGAAGCAGATTGACGCGACGCCCCGATGGCACCCACGAGCTCACTATCTCCTCCAAGCTGAGGCTAGTGCAAATCTATTATCTCCATGTAGCATATCTCCCCCCCCATGTTTACACAGGTCCAAGATGCGCAGCTACACCCGCAGATTTTTTCCACACGGTTTGGTCCTGTACTCAAAAACAAACATACTGGGCTGCAATAGCTAGCAAACTGTCAGACATACTGGGTGGATAATACCCCTATCCCCCAACCTGATCCTTTTGGGTATAATAGAAGGCGTGGGGGGCACCAGGGCTGAGAGGACCTTCCTGGGTACAGCCTTCCTCGCCGCCAAACGCGATATCGCAGCGTGGTGGGTGAGTTCCACTTCCGCTACTGTCACAAAGTGGCGCTGTGGAGTTGACTGGTGCGCCCAGCAGGAGAGGGTGGTGTTTGAGGCAAGAGGCTGCCCCCGTAAATATGACCATGTGTGGGGGAAGTGGTTGCACCTTCCTGACTTGTTACCTCCGCGCCCCGCCACCTGGGAGGCTCAAAGTCCAGCGATCCATTTCTGTACATGTTCTGACTCGTTGGTTGTAATTTGTATGTGAGATGCTGAATACTTAGCTTGTGCCTACTCTTGTTAGCCGTCTGGTGGCTGTTAAAACCCAATAAAAGTTTTTATCTAAAAAAAAAAATTGTTTACTCTTGGCTTTGTCAGTAGGGAGGATTAATATATGTTTTTAAGTTCATGTTTAGAAACTGTCACTACAAATAAATGTCAATGCAATGTTGTGATCTAATGTACTAAATTGAAGCACTTCCATATGTTAAGAAAAAACGTTCTACATTTTAGTCTTTATCATGTTCTTAAATTTTGCTTGCTATGTAATTTGCATCCCAAATATTTTGGAGGTTCAGCATGTTCTTTGGCACTTAGGGATTAGCCAGACTATGGCTAATCCCTAAACTAATCCCTAAGCAATTGCCCACGGCCCTACCTTCCAATTGGCCCGCCCTCCACAAGCACTATCAGTGGACCATTGCACTGGCAGAGTTTCCAGTGTGGGTGGGTAATCTTTATTCAACCACTTGACAGTGCCTCTTCTGTTTCTGGCCCCTCTTCTGAGACTACTCTCAAGGTACACAATATTTTCCGATACTCGTGTCAAATTTTAGGAATTGTCCCACCTTGTTCTTCTCTTCCTAATTTGTCTGGTACTAAACAATGATCCTTTGAATCAGTTGGTGCAGATCTCCCATTTGATCTCAACTTCACCCTGGTCTTTAATTCTCCTTTTCTGGTGAGTCTGAGTTCCCAGTTCTGAGATCAATATAGAGTCCCTGAAGCACACTCTAATGCAGCAGTGGAGCTTTTTTGTGCTGTGAGACTACAAACAAATTGTGGGTACCTTACATCCTAACTGTAGGAAAGTAGGATCTGCTTTCATGGTTAACCCACTTTTTGCCTGGTGTCAGTGTATTTTGACTGCAGTTTGCTGAGATCCTGCTAATCAGGACCCCAGCATATGTGCTCTCTCTCCCAAAATGGCTTTGGTAAGTACTTTTGTACCTCCACAATTGGCTACTGGTGTACCCTTATGAGTCCCTAGTATATGGTACTAAGGTACCCAGGGCATAGGAATACGATGGGTCCCCCATGGGCTGCAGCATGTAATGTGCCAACCATGGGAGTCCACTTCAACTTTGACTACAGGCCTGCCATTGCAGCCAGTGCGAGATGGTGCTTGCACCTCTCACAACTGATATACATTATCTTATACCTGAGGTCACTCCACTTAAAACCTTTTAGTCACCCCTATGGAAGGCCCTTCAGTCCTGAGGGCAGGGTGCTTGGTTATAAGTGTGAGGGTGTCCCTGCAAGAGCAGGACACCCCTACAGACTCCGGCCTTTGTAAGTGCGGTCAGCCATTTTAAGATTTAATTGTATTGTAATTGCATTTATATAGCGCTTACTACGCCTGACGAGACGTTGAATAGCTTTTTCGCAGAGTAGCACGCTACTCCGTAACCCATAAAGGATTAGTGGTTAATTAGTATAGTGAAAATATAAAAGTAATTTGAGTGGTGGATATGTTTGTCAGTTATTTGGATTGAGAAGGATAGTGGAGGGGTAGAAGAGGGAAAAAGGTTTGCATTTATATAGCGCTTGCTACCCTTGATGGGGTGTTGAAGCGGTTTTTTGGCGAGTAGCATGCTACTTCGGAACCCATAAAGGATTAGTGGCGAATTAGTATAGTGAATATATGAAAGTAACTTGAGTGGTGGATATGTTAATCAGTTATTTGGATTGAGAAGGATAGTGGAGGGATAGAGAAGGGAAAAAGGTTTGCATATATATATATCATCATGTGATCAAGGGCACTGTGTTGCTCGAAACGCGTCATGGCGGTGGTGCAGGGCGTCCACAAAATAAAGTAAAAATTTGCACCAGTAACGGGTCTGCATTCGTCATCTTTCCGGCAGAAAGCTCTACATGGCGAAGCAAGCTACATATATATATATATATATGTATATATATATATATAAATATATATATATATATATATATATATATATATATATCCAACCAACGAGTTGCCTGTAATAGAGGAGCCCACGAACAGGTAAGTATCAGCTAATGTCTTTATTGGAAGCAGCAACGAAGAAGATGCACAACAGCAACTAATTTAGTCCAGCCTGACGCGTTTCGTGTAAAACACTTCCTCAGAGGCCACGGACTCGTGATACAAAGGCACAGCAGTTTTTTGGCACTCACAACAGCGATTAAAACCCCGCCTCAGTGGGCGTGGCCACCCCCGTGGCCTGATGGTATTTGTAGTGCCACTCCTACTCCAGTGAGTTGCGTGCCCCCGAATCACAATGTCAATGTCAATAAAACCACAGTGGGTTGTGCGGCAGGGCACCCATCATCAATTGCTGTTTATCACCTTCCAACAACCAGCACCTTGTTCCCAAATGCGGCGGCGTCGATTGGCGTCTCCGCTGGTGGGCTGAAACAGCCCCGGGGCTTCACTCCGCGGCTCAGGCAGGCCGCCAACATCCAACCAACGAGTTGCCTGTAATAGAGGAGCCCACGAACAGGTAAGTTTCAGCTAATGTCTTTATTGGAAGCAGCAACGAAGAAGATGCACAACAGCAACTAATTTAGTCCAGCCTGACGCGTTTCGTGTAAAACACTTCCTCAGAGGCCACGGACTCGTGATACAAAGGCACAGCAGTTTTTTGGCACTCACAACAGCGATTAAAACCCCGCCTCAGTGGGCGTGGCCACCCCCGTGGCCTGATGGTATTTGTAGTGCCACTCCTACTCCAGTGAGTTGCGTGCCCCCGAATCACAATGTCAATAAAACCACAGTGGGTTGTGCGGCAGGGCACCCATCATCAATTGCTGTTTATCACCTTCCAACAACCAGCACCTTGTTCCCAAATGCGGCGGCGTCGATTGGCGTCTCCGCTGGTGGGCTGAAACAGCCCCGGGGCTTCACTCCGCGGCTCAGGCAGGCCGCCAACATCCAACCAACGAGTTGCCTGTAATAGAGGAGCCCACGAACAGGTAAGTATCAGCTAATGTCTTTATTGGAAGCAGCAACGAAGAAGATGCACAACAGCAACTAATTTAGTCCAGCCTAGAACTCGTTGGTTGGATGTTGGCGGCCTGCCTGAGCCGCGGAGTGAAGCCCGGGGCTGTTTCAGCCCACCAGCGGAGACGCCAATCGACGCCGCCGCATTTGGGAACAAGGTGCTGGTTGTTGGAAGGTGATAAACAGCAATTGATGATGGGTGCCCTGCCGCACAACCCACTGTGGTTTTATTGACATTGACATTGTGATTCGGGGCACGCAACTCACTGGAGTAGGAGTGGCACTACAAATACCATCAGGCCACGGGGGTGGCCACGCCCACTGAGGCGGGGTTTTAATCGCTGTTGTGAGTGCAACTCGTTGGTTGGATATATATATATATATATAAATATATATATATATATATTTATTTTTTTATTTTTCATTTTTCCCCAAAAGTGATCCATTCAGTTCCGAATGCGCTCAGCAGCGGGTGCTCTGCATGGGGGCTGGATCCTGGCCCAATGTTATTGATTGCAAAACAAAGGATGCGGCACTCTTAAGCAGACTTTACGTTGAAGTTTATTCACAGATCTTCACTCCACCAACGCGTTTCAGCCTCACTCGGCTTTTCTCACGGTCAGTGAGTCTTTCTTCTACAAACATTTTTATACTGCCCAACTTGGCCTTCAGGTGGCATTGTGGGATTTGTAGTTTGGAAGAATACCATAAAACTTTATACATATTTACAGGAAAGACAATATTGCGCCTTATGTCAACAATATTTGCGATTTTGCGCAATATAAGTCGTTGATTGAGCATGCTGGGTTCATATCTTATCACACCATTATAAACATTATTCAAGTTTTAAACATGTAATGTGGTATAGTACCGGATTAATACATGCTTGATACATAGTATCTCGTTCGATATTTTATGTTAGTGTCGTGTGTTCGTAGTCGGGTATGGTACCCCAGTTTGTCCGCAATTGGCATTATGATGCAGTGTCACACATTTTTGCGTTTGTTCAGATGTTATTCAGTCCAAGTGTACATAAAGTTCCTCATCGTTATTGATCCCCCTGGGCTTTTGGTCCTGAGTCTTATAATGAGGCGGGATTCTGTTTGTCTTAACCTCTTGATTCTGTCCCCACCACGTTCTCCTTGCGGGATCATATCGATTCCGTAAAAGACCATTGATTTCCAATCGCCATTCTGGCATTTGCTCATGTGTTTGGCTGTTGCATATGTCATATCTGCATTCTTGACTGCACGTATATGTTCAAGAATACGTTTTTTTAACATGCACGTGGTACTTCCAATATATTTCATGCCACACTTGCATTCTATGACGTAAATTACGAATTTCGAGGTGCATGTGATGTTTTGCTTGATCATGATTGCTTTACCATTTGGTTCCAGGATGGAGGTGACATTTTTGCCTATTTTACAAGCTTTACATGAGCTACATTTTCTGAATCCTTTCTGTTGATCTGTTAGCCAGTTAGTTTGTTGCATGGTTTGGAAATAGCTTCTTACTAATCGGTCTTGGAGTGATATTGCTTTCCTATAGGTCACCACCGGTTTCGTGCCCACCAGTTCACCTATGTCTGGGTCTTTTGAAATTAGATGCCAGTATTTCCTCATTTTGTTTATGATTCTCCCACTTTCTTTGCTGTATGTAGTGACAAATCGTGGTGCATCATTCTTTTCAATCTTTTTTGGTTTCTCGATTAAGGTTTCCTCTCTTGTTTTGTTGTCAATTCGTTGTTTACATTTTTTGATTGTTCGATCGCTGTAGCCTCTCAGTTTGAATCTTTTTCTGCTTTCCTGAATCTTTTGTTCTGCATCTGATTATTTTGAGCAGTTTCTCTTCATACGTGTGAACTCGCCATACAGTATGCTGTTAATCAGTGGTCTTGGATGAAAACTCGTCCCATGCAATACACTATTGGTGGCGGTTTTTTTCCGGAAGAGGGTAGTTTGTATTTTTCCTTCTTCTATGTACACTTTGGTGTCCAAGAAATCAATTTCTCTCTTGTGGGTAGTGCATGTGAACGCTAGACCTATTTGGTTGTTGTTCAGTTTGGAAAAGTATTCTCGAAACCCAGATTCAGTTCCGTTCCAAACTATAAATAAATCATCTATGTAGCGTACCCATAGGATCACCTTGTCCAAGGCATCCTGATTGTCTGAGTTCCATGCAATGGTCCTTTCCCACCACCCCATAGTGATGTTTGCATAGTTTGGGGAAAATGAAATTCCCATGGCTGTACCACACTCTTGTCTGAACATTTCCTTGTTGAACACAAATATGTTGTTGGTTAGGCATATTTGTATCATATTGAGAAGCATTTCCGTGTGTTCTAATTCTGATATATTTCGTTGTTTGAGGAAGTGCTTGCATGCTGTTAATCCGATTTCATGCCTTATTGATGTTGTAGGAGAGTAGGATCTGCTTCACATGGGTACCCCCACTTTTTGCTGATGCTTCACTGTTTTTCGACATTAGTCTGGCTGGGGCCCTGCTAATCAGAACCCCAGCCTAGCTGCTTCCTCTCTAAAATGGTTTCCATGTGCCTTAGGCACATCACTGATTGGAATCTGGAGTGCCCTTATAAGTCCCTAGTATATGGTATACTATGTACCAAGGGCATAGGTACCTCAGAGGCCTACCAGGGGCTGCAGCATGTATTATGCCACCCCTGGGAGGCCATCCAAACTGACACCACAGGTCTGCTACTGCAGCCTGGGTAAGGTGGTGCATGCACCCCTTACTGTGATATAGGTTACCTATATCACTAAATACATACACACATATAAACCTATAAGTCACTCCTATGGCAGGTCTTATCAATCCTGAAGGCAGAGTGCGTGGTTCCTATGTGAGAGGGTGCCCCTGCATGAACAGGGCCCCTCTGCAGCGTTCGGAGACCCTTCTCTGATGCGGTTTGTAGTGCAGCCTGACCATATACTCTTAAGCGCATTATAACCTCGCGTTAAATGCTAACTTTGGAATGGCTGCACCTAAACATGTCGTGTTTGGTGTCAAACATCTTGGAATACTACCCCCCCGCCAATTCTGGCGGCGGGGGTAGCATTCCACCCTTCTAGAGGGAAAGACATGTTAACTCTGGCTAGCCCGGTAACTTCTTTCTAAAGCCCTGGCATCACAAAATGGATGTTGCTGCCACAGACACGAGTCTGGCCTCCTGCTGCTGGACGAAACTCCGGCAGGGGAGGCCTGGACAATAGGTTTCCTGTCCCAGGGAGGTGTGACCACCTCCCCAGACAGGATAATGTGTATTGGGGCTGGGCGGGAGCACTTTCGGGTGCTTTGAAGTCATGCACTGGGGGCACATTTGGTGTCCCTGTGCATACCCCAGTTCAAACCGGATCAGGGGCTTGCAGCCCCTGCTTTGGCGCGAACTGGACAAAGGGAAAGGGGTGTAGCCACCCCTCTGCCCTGACCCACCCATAGGTGGGGCCACAGAGTAGTCCAACCCCTAAACTTGGTATAAGTATAGGAACCCAGTCCTTAGGACTTTAGATTATCCCTGGACGAAACTCTGAAACAGAATCCTGGACCTTCGACGCTCTACTAAAGACTAGAGGACAGAAGAATCTCCCTTGGGGTCAAGGAGTGACTCCCCTGCTTGGCAGGCACCAAAGAAGCAATTGTCTGGTCTGCATCGCCTAAGCTCCCGTCGGACGCCGAAGTCTTTGCATCACCAGAGGTGGATTTTCAGACTTCCCCAAGGCTGCCCTGAGTCCCCAGCAAAGCTGAGGCCCGTAGCTGTCGTGGGTAACGTGGAACCGTGACCCCTGGACACCGCACGCATTTGCTAGTGCATCCTCTTCTGGGTATCCCACGAAGTCGTGCTTTGGGCTTCGAGTAGCCCTAGCCTCCAGCACCAATTGCACTGAAGATCACTGGCCTCCACTCCACGAGTGTCCTGTGAGCCAGATCCACGTGCGACGTCTCGAGGCTCCTTCGCGGTCGCTAGCCCGTTGGCTAGTAGCCCTTCACGAAGGCCAATCTTTTTCTTCTTGGGCATCCTGGTTGCTCCAGGCCTGCCCTCACTTACCCTCGCTGGGTGAGTTCCTCAGACCTTGCTGGTCTGCACCATCGACGATCTTCATCTTCACCGAGACTTGCCGTTGCCAAGGCTTGTTGGGTCCAATCCGGTCGCCGACACCTCAGCACTCGACAGACATTGTGTACCAGCCCGAATCCTGCTCCTGGTCACCGACAACACCTCCTGGACCTCGTGGCTGAAGAGTCAAGACGACCGTCAACGCACCTGAAGCACTCGACATCGGTGGGCATCTGTCCATCGCCTTCCTGGTCACTGGCTAGTGACCCAGACTCTGTCCCCTCTGCTTTCAGGTTCTTCAGATCTCCGATCCACTCTTGGATCCACCCGGACACTTTCCACTTGGTCGCCAGCAGCACTTTGCAGCAGATCGCCATTCAAATCGACAACGAAACCCGACCCCGAAAGGCACCTATGCACCCGGCTTCCCTGGGTGAGGTAACACGAGTACTCCGGTGCTCCCGTGGGTAGAGACTCTAGAACGACCTAGTTCTCAAAGGGTTTGCTCCAAGTCCTCCTTTAAGTGTCCCTTTTCTTTAATTTCCTGATCGCGACTTTCTCCATAGAAGTTAATGGTGTATCGCGGTTGTGTATTTACACTGCACGCGTCCCCCGTGGGTCCCCTGTGTCACTACCTTGGGTGGTTCCTTGTGGTCCAAGCACTTCTAGAGGCTCTAGGCCTAGTGTCTAGTTCAGTCGTGGTTCTTATACCACTTTATTGGTATATGGTTTGGTACGCCCCTAGGGCCCTAACGTGTATTTGTGCTATTACTGTGTTTAAATAACTTATAACTTGTGTACTTCGAACTCTAGCCTCATAAAGAGACTAGAGGGGTGTGTTTAGCAATAAATACATATATTTTGAATATATACCTGGTGTGGTGCTCTTTCATTTTGTCACTCAAGAGATTATAGACTGGTAAAACAAGCTGCTTTACATTCCTTCAAGACTTAGCCTGAAGGCTGCTCTCCATAGCTACCACTAGGATAGCTTTCAATAAGGTTGTCTTTAACCTATCTCCAATAAGGGGTTGTTTGGACTGGTGCAAGGTGCCCACTATAATTAGTGGACAGCATATGCCAGGCCAACTTCTCACATTGGTGTGCAGCGTGTGGGATTCCAGCTTGCTATTGTTTTACCAGATAATCTCAATTGAATTGATCAACTGAAAACCACTAAAGGTACCTAAGGTACATATAATTTAAGCTTAGAATACAGTAAGTTCTACTGAACTTAGAGTTGTGTGTTAAGGGACAGCACACCCTTTCTACAACTCAAGAGAGTTTAGTAGGCCACACTAGAGTAGGTAGTGCATACACCACACCACACTAGTAATGTCTTTAAAGGAAGGACCTAAAGAATCCTTGCCAGAAGCCACTGGGCTTCTTCCCTCCAAGTATGATACACTCCCATTCTTGGAATTGAGAGCATTATGTAACTTGAGGAAATTGAGGACAGGCCAAAGTCCCACCACGCAACACCTTAAAGAGTTGTTGGTAGCTTATGATCTCAGTAAGCCCTTGGGGACTGAAGGGGTAGGAGCTGAGGGTGGGGCAGAAGATGAGGATGGGACCAGGGGTAGAAATACCCCCAGCCCCCTCTGAAACTGGCCAGGAGGGTGACAATGACCCTGACCTGGATAACCCAATCCCTCCTGTGGACGATGAAGAGGATGATCAGAATGATACCCTCTTTGTCCCCCAGGAAGGATTATGAGTGTGCCCAGAAAGTCTAGATCTCCTTCTCAGGAGTCTAACCACTCTGGCACCTCCATAGGGAGCTCTGTCTCATCTCATAGGAGGGAATCCTCTCATGAGAGGAGAAAGAGGCTGGTTCAATATGAGGAAGCTCAGCTTGAACTCAGAAAGCAGCAACTGGCTATAGACAGGGAGTCCCTAGATCTCTTCAAAGAGAGAAGAAAGTTGGGACTAGAGTCCCATGGTGGCAGCCATGTCCCTAGAGATAGGGAAAGGTCCTATGACCATAGGAACCTGAGCAAGATTGTCCCTCCCTACCAGAGTGGGTATGACATCCACAAGTGGATAACTGCTCTAGAGAGGGCCTGTAAAGTACAGAAGGTCCCTCAGGAGCAGTGGGCAGCAATCTTGTGGCTCTCCTTTGCAGACAAAGGTAGAGATAAGCTCCTCACTGTTAGAGAGGAGGATGCTGATAATTACAAGGTCTTGAAGAGTGCTCTTATTGATGGGTTTGGCCTAACCACTGAACAGTACAGGTTGAAGTTCAGAGATACCCAAAAAGCACAGACTCAAGACTGGGTAGACTATGTGGATTGTTCTGCCAAGGCTCTGGAAGGCTGGTTGATGGGCAGTAAGGGGTGTGACTTCTCAGGGTTGTACAATCTGATAATGAGGGAGCAGATTCTTAATAACTGTCAAAATCAGCTGTTGCATCAATACCTGGTGGACTCTGATCTGACCTCTCCCCAAGAATTGGGAAAAAAGGCAGACAAATGGGTCAGAACCAGGGTGAAGCAGAAGGTACAGAACCAAGGTGGGGACCCTAAGAAGCAAGATGCTAAGAACTCTGAAAAGGGTGGGGAGAAGGGTAAAGATCAAAAGTCTTCATCAGGCCCCCAAAAATCTTCTTCAGGTGGGGATTCACAGTCTACAAAAGGGAAAGGCCAAAGAAAACCATGGTGCAAGGTCTGTAAGCAAAAGACCCACTGGACCAGTGATTGCACCAAGTCCAAAGACTCAAGTCCAGCACCCACCAATGCCCCTAAGGCACCTGTTCCCCCTAGTGCAGTTACAGTTGGTGGGAGTGCTCCAGCCAAGGGTTTAGTAGGGTTCACCCTGGGTACTGAGTTGGGCTCTGACCTAGTCAGAGAACTAACTCAGGCTGTGTTAGTCTGTGATGGAGGCATGGATGTGCCCTCCTCTATGAGTCCCAGTAATCTGGGCAAGTACAGACAACAGCCTTTAATCAATGGACGAGAGGCTTTGGCATTTAGGGACACAGGGGCAAGTGTCACAATGGTGACACAAGACCTTGTGAATCCTGGGCAAGTTATACTTGGTGAGATGTACCAAGTGACCAATGCTAGCAACGTCAGAACAGACCATACTCTGGCAGTTGTTAACTTCTCCTGGGGAGGGGTAACTGGCCTTAAGAAGGTTGTGGTGAGTGCAAACCTACCAGTCGAATGCTTGCTTGGCAATGACTTAGAAACTTCTTCTTGGGCAGAAGTGGAGCTCAGGACCCATGCAGAAATGCTGGGGATCCCTGCAGATGTGTTTGCTGTGACCAGGTCACAAGCCAAAATGTCTAGCACTGAACAGGCCTTGGATTCTGGAATAATGGACCAAGAGCCTTCCAAGAGGGGGAGTAGTAGGGTTAAGGCAGTGCCTTCCCCCTTGGCTCAGGAAGAAGATCAGTCCCTTGAGGGGGATGATCTCAGTCCTGAAGAAGGAACTGTCCCAGAGGAACTTGAACCTGACCAGGTTGACTTCTTGGGGACAGGGGGACCTTCCAGGGCAGATCTGAGCCAGGAGCAGCAGAGCTGCCCCTCCCTTGAACCCCTCAGACAGCAAGCTGCTGCTGAGGCTGCTGGGAAAGCTAGTGGTCCCCATACAGTGTATTGGGATGATGGACTCCTGTACTCAGAGAGTAGAGACCCCAAGCCTGGTGCTACCAGGAGGTTGGTTATACCTCTAAAGTTCAGGGGCTTCCTATTGACCCTAGCCCATGATATTCCCTTGGCAGGTCAACTGGGCCAGAACAAGACTTGGGACAGAATTGTCCCTCACTTTCACTGGCCCCACGTGTCTGAAGACACCAAGGAGTTTTGTCGCTCCTGTGTAACCTGCCAGGCCAGTGGCAAGGCAGGTGGCACTACAAAGGCACCCCAGATACCACTACCTGTGGTGGGGTGCCCTTTGAAAGGGTAGGGATTGACATTGTTGGTCCCATGGATCCCCAAACAGCATCTGGGCACAGGTTTATCCTGGTGGTAGTGGATCATGCCACCAGGTACCCAGAAGCTATTCCCCTCAGGACCACTACAGCACCTGTGGTGGCAAGGGCCCTCCTGGGAATGTTCTCAAGAGTGGGCTTTCCTAAGGAGGTAGTATCAGACAGGGGTGCAAACTTCATGTCTGGGTACTTAAAAGTAATGTGGAAGGAGTGTGGAGTGACTTATAAGTTCACCACACCCTATCACCCACAATGCAATGGTTTAGTTGAGAGATTCAACAAAACCTTGAAGGGCATGATTAAAGGGCTCCCAGAAAAGCTTAGGCGAAGATGGGACATACTCTTGCCCTGCCTTTTATTTGCATATAGGGAGGTGCCTCAGAAGGGGTTGGTTACAGCCCTTTTGAACTTCTGTTTGGCCACCCTGTCAGGGGTCCACTGTGCTTGGTGAAGGAAGGATGGGAGTTACCTCTCAAGCCCCCAAAGCAAGACATAGTGGACTATGTACTTGGTCTCCGCTCCCGGATGGCTGAGTATATGAAAAAGGCAACCAAAAACCTTGAGGCTAGCCAGGAACTTCAAAAGGCCTGGCATGACCAAAGGCTGTTCTGACTGTTTACCAGCCAGGACAGAAGGTGTGGGTGTTGGAGCCAGTGGCCCCAGCAGCTCTCCAAGACAAATGGAGTGGACCCCACACTATTGTTGAGCAGAAGGGTGAGGTTACCTACTTAGTAGACCTAGGAACACCCAGGAGTCCCCACAGGGTTCTCCATGTCAACAGGTTAAAACCATATGTGGACAGGGCAGACATGGGCTTGCTCATGGCTACTGATGAAGGGCAGGAGGAAGAGAGTGACCCACTCCCTGACCTGCTCTCACAGAACCCTGACGATGGGTCAGTAGATGGTGTAGCCTTGGCAGGCAGCCTCACTACCCAGCAACAAACTGATTGTAGACAGGTGCTCAATCAGTTTAGACACGTTTTCACTGACACCCAGTCAGACCACCTAGTGCACTCATGAAGTGGACACTGGGGACAGTCTGCCTATTAAAAATAAGATTTATAGACAACCTGACCATGTCAGGGACTGTATCAGGACTGAAGTCCAGAAAATGTTGGAATTGGGAGTTATTGAACCCTCAGATAGCCCTTGGGCTAGTCCAGTGGTCCTTGTGCCAAAACCTCACACCAGTGGTGGAAAAAGAGAGATGAGGTTTTGTGTGGACTACAGGGGTCTCAATGCAGTCACTAGGACTGATGCCCATCCAATACCAAGGGCAGATGAGCTCATAGATACTTTGGCCTCAGCCAAATATCTCAGCACATTTGACTTGACAGCTGGCTACTGGCAGATCAGACTAGCTGATACTGCAAAGCCCAAAACAGCATTCTCAACCCCTAGTGGGCATTATCAATTTGTGGTGATGCCCTTTGGTCTGAAGAATGCACCTGCCACTTTCCAGAGGTTGGTGAATACAGTTCTCACAGGTCTGGAAGCCTATAGTGCAGCATATCTAGATGATATTGCTGTCTTTAGCTCCACCTGGGAGGATCACCTGGTCCACCTCAGGAATGTTTTACAGGCCCTGCAAAAGGCAGGCCTGACTATCAAGGCCACTAAGTGCCAGATAGGGCAGAGTCAGGTTGTGTACCTGGGCCACCTTGTGGGTGGAGGCCAGGTTCAACCTTTGCAGAGCAAGATCCAGACTATCATGGACTGGACTGCTCCCACTACCCAGACTCAGGTGAGAGCCTTCTTAGGCCTGACTGGGTACTATAGGAGATTTGTCAAGGGGTATGGATCAATAGTGACACCCCTGAATGACTTAACTTCTAAGAAAATGCCCAAAAAGGTTCAGTGGACAGCTAGCTGTCAAAAGGCATTTGATGACCTGAAGCAGGCCATGTGCACTGCTCCCATTCTACAGAGTCCTGATTACTCCAAGAAGTTCATTGTTCAAACTGATGCATCTGAATTGGGGGTAGGGGCTGTACTGTCACAATTGAATGAAGAAGGTCAGGATCAGCCAGTAGCTTTCATTAGCAGAAGGCTGACCCCTAGAGAGAAACGTTGGTCAGCCATAGAGAGGGAGGCCTTTGCTGTGGTCTGGGCTCTGAAGAAGTTGAGGCCATACTTGTTTGGTACCCACTTCCTGGTTCAGACAGACCATAAGCCCCTCTTATGGCTAAAACAAATGAAGGGTGAAAACCCCAAACTGCTTAGGTGGTCCATTTCCCTACAGGGGATGGACTTCACAGTGGAACATAGACCTGGGAGTAACCATGCCAATGCAGATGGACTCTCTAGGTACTTCCACTTAGAACATGAAGACTTAACTGGGCAAGGTTAGTTTAATGTCCCTACGTTTGGGGGGGTTGTGTAGGAGAGTAGGATCTGCTTCACATGGGTACCCCCACTTTTTGCTGATGCTTCACTGTTTTTCGACATTAGTCTGGCTGGGGCCCTGCTAATCAGAACCCCAGCCTAGCTGCTTCCTCTCTAAAATGGTTTCCATGTGCCTTAGGCACATCACTGATTGGAATCTGGAGTGCCCTTATAAGTCCCTAGTATATGGTATACTATGTACCAAGGGCATAGGTACCTCAGAGGCCTACCAGGGGCTGCAGCATGTATTATGCCACCCCTGGGAGGCCATCCAAACTGACACCACAGGTCTGCTACTGCAGCCTGGGTAAGGTGGTGCATGCACCCCTTACTGTGATATAGGTTACCTATATCACTAAATACATACACACATATAAACCTATAAGTCACTCCTATGGCAGGCGTTATCAATCCTGAAGGCAGAGTGCGTGGTTCCTATGTGAGAGGGTGCCCCTGCATGAGCTGGGCCCCTCTGCAGCGTTCGGAGACCCTTCTCTGATGCTGTTTGTAGTGGAGCCTTACCATATACTCTTAAGCGCATTATAACCTCGCGTTAAATGCTAACTTTGGAATGGCTGCACCTAAACATGTCGTGTTTGGTGTCAAACATCTTGGAATACTACCCCCCCGCCAATTCTGGCGGCGGGGGTAGCATTCCACCCTTCTAGAGGGAAAGACATGTTAACTCTGGCTAGCCCGGTAACTTCTTTCTAAAGCCCTGGCATCACAAAATGGATGCTGCTGCCACAGACACGAGTCTGGCCTCCTGCTGCTGCACGAAACTCCGGCAGGGAGGCCTGGACAATAGGTTTCCTGTCCCAGGGAGGTGTGACCACCTCCCCAGACAGGATAATGTGTATTGGGGCTGGGCGGGAGCACTTTCGGGTGCTTTGAAGTCCTGCACTGGGGGCACATTTGGTGTCCCTGTGCATACCCCAGTTCAAACCGGATCAGGGGCTTGCAGCCCCTGCTTTGGCACGAACTGGACAAAGGGAAAGGGGTGTAGCCACCCCTCTGCCCTGACCCACCCATAGGTGGGGCCACAGAGTAGTCCAACCCCTAAACTTGGTATAAGTATAGGAACCCAGTCCTTAGGACTTTAGATTATCCCTGGACGAAACTCTGAAACAGAATCCTGGACCTTCGATGCTCTACTAAAGACTAGAGGACAGAAGAATCTCCCTTGGGGTCAAGGAGTGACTCCCTGCTTGGCAGGCACCAAAGAAGCAATTGTCCGGTCTGCATCGCCTAAGCTCCCATCGGACGCCGAAGTCTTTGCATCACCAGAGGTGGATTTCCAGACTTCCCCGAGGCTGCCCTGAGTCCCCAGCAAAGCTGAGGCCCGTAGCTGTCGTGGGTAACGTGGAACCGTGACCCCTGGACACCGCACGCATTTGCTAGTGCATCCTCTTTTGGGTCTCCCACGAAGTCGTGCTTTGGGCTCCGAGTAGCCCTAGCCTCCAGCACCAACTGCACCGAAGATCACTGGCCTCCACTCCACGAGTGTCCTGTGAGCCAGATCCACGTGCAACGTCTTGAGGCTCCTTCACGGTCGCTAGCCCGTTAACTAGTAGCCCTTCACGAAGGCCAATCTTTTTCTTCTTGGGCATCCTGGTTGCTCCAGGCCTGCCCTCACTTACCCTCGCTGGGTGAGTTCCTCAGACCTTGCTGGTCTGCACCATCGACGATCTTCATCTTCACCGAGACTTGCCGTTGCCAAGGCTTGTTGGGTCCAATCCGGTCGCCGACACCTCAGCACTCGACAAACATCGTGTACCAGCCCGAATCCTGCTCCTGGTCGCCGACAACGCCTCCTGGACCTCGTGGCTTAAGAGTCAAGACGACCGTCAACACACCTGAAGCACTCGACATCGGTGGGCATCTGTCCATCGCCTTCCTGGTCACTGGCTAGTGACCTAGACTCTGTCCCCTCTGCTTTCAGGTTCTTCAGATCTCCGATCCACTCTTGGATCCACCCGGACACTTTCCACTTGGTCTCCAGCAGCACTTTGCAGCAGATCGCCATTCAAATCTACGACGAAACCCGACCCCGAAAGGCACCTATGCACCCGGCTTCCCTGGGTGAGGTAACACGAGTACTCCGGTGCTCCCGTGGGTAGAGACTCTAGAACGACCTAGTTCTCAAAGGGTTTGCTCCAAGTCCTCCTTTAAGTGTCCCTTTTCTTTAATTTCCTGATCGCGACTTTCTCCATAGAAGTTAACGGCGTATCGCGTTGTGTATTTACACTGCACGCGTCCCCCGTGGGTCCCCTGTGGTTGGGTGGTTCCTTGTGGTCCAAGCACTTCTAGAGGCTCTAGGCCTAGTGTCTAGTTCAGTCGTGGTTCTTATACCACTTTATTGGTATATGGTTTGGTACGCCCCTAGGGCCCTAACGTGTATTTGTGCTATTACTGTGTTTAAATAACTTATAACTTGTGTACTTCGAACTCTAGCCTCATAAAGAGACTAGAGGGGTGTGTTTAGCAATAAATACATATATTTTGAATATATACCTGGTGTGGTGCTCTTTCATTTGGTCACTCAAGAGATTATAGACTGGTAAAACAAGCTGCTTTACATTCCTTCAAGACTTAGCCTGAAGGCTGCTCTCCATAGCTACCACTAGGATAGCTTTCAATAAGGTTGTCTTTAACCTATCTCCAATAAGGGGTTGTTTGGACTGGTGCAAGGTGCCCACTATAATTAGTGGACAGCACATGCCAGGCCAACTTCTCACAGATGTGTAAAGCGATACAACATCTATAGTAACTAACAGGTATTCTGGATTCCATACAATTCCTGTTAAGATTCTGAGGAAGTCTCCGGTGTCTTTCAAGTAGGAGCTCATACTCTGCGCAATGGGCGCTAAGAATTTGTCCACATATTGTGATAGGTTTTCGTACAACGAGTTGCAGCTTGAAACTATGGGTCTTCCCGGGGGATTAATCAGAGTCTTGTGGATTTTGGGCAAAAAATATATACATGGTACTGTTGGATGTTCTTTTGTTAGGAATTTCCTTTCATCATCGTTGATGAGGTTTTTCTCGTACCAGTGTTGTAGGTTTGAGTTCAATTCTATTATCATTTTGTGTATCGGATTTTTCTGTAATCTACTATAATTCCCCGTATCATTGAGTTGTCTTAGTGCTTCTTGAATATAATCACGTGTCCATTATCACAATATTTCCCCCTTATCAGCGGGCTTAATTGTGATCCTCTTGTTTTCCACCAAATTGTTTAATGCTGTTCTTTCTTTAGATGTTAGATTTTCTCTGTGTTTAGGATTCCGTATTGGTTGCATTTTATCCAGTTCCTCGATTATTGCATCTGAGAACAGGTCTATTTTGTTACCTGGAGACAATGTTGGGCAGTGTTTTGATTTTCTTCGTAATCCACTTTCTGGTCTTGTATTTGTTTGAATGTCCAGGTGTTCTAGTACTTCTGTTTCTGTCATTGCCTCATCCTCCAAGTCATATAGTATGTCAAAGATGTTTTTTAAGTCTGGTATTTGGTCTATCGTGATTGCTAGACCCTCTTCGTTGTTTTCCTGGTTTGGGTTTTGAGCTTTAAATTCATTGTTTGCATATATTTTGGCCAACTTAAGTTTCCTAATATATTTGTAGAAGTCTATTCGTGTTTGTGTGTAATTGAAATGTGACTCTGGGCAAAATGATAGTCCCTTGTTCAGAACTGATATTTCATCTTGTGTCAGTAGATATTGGGAAATATTCGTAATCAAGTTAACTTTTTCTACTTGCGACTTCGGAGTGAGTACTGTTTTCTTGCGTTTGGCCCTTCTTGTTTTTCTTGTGCCGGCGGGGGGTTTTTGGTTCCTCTTCCTCGGCCTTAGTTTGCGGCTCTTCCTCTGCCGCCCCCCCTTGCTAGGGTCTTGTCTAAATTCATTAATCTCACCTCTTCTAAAAAAGAGGTTCTGGGAATACCACTCATATCCCTCGGTGTTTCGCCATCGCTCACGTCTGATTCGCTAGTGCTCACTATAGTTGGTTTGGTGTAGTGTCCCGAATAGGTCTTTTTTAAGGTATCAAAACGTCTTGCAAACGTTAATATTCTGCCTTGTAGGTAGTCCTGTTCGTCACGTTTGAATTTACGTGCTTTACGCTCTTGTATCTCCAACTCGTATTTATCAAGTCTGATTTCCATTTCTTTCCTCAGTTTCAATACTTCCTCCTGATTAGTTTAATTTTTAAGTATTTCCTCCATTTCTTCCAGATTTCTCTTTATATCATCCACATCAATTTTGGCATGTTTAATAAGTATGCGCATCATGTTCATTGAACATTGTGAATTGTTTTCGACCCATTCATCCAGCAGTTCTACTTTGGTGTCAGGGTGTGTGGGCATTGTGAAGATTCTTAATCCACGTGGAATACGTTTGACTTCAATATAATTTTCTAGGGCTATTATTTCCCAGCTTTTGTTCGTTTCCTTTTTGTACAGCCGTTCAATTTGATTCATCTGTTGTTTTAGTGATATATTCATTGTAATTTGCCTGTTGTCACTGCTCGCGCCGGCGTTCGTGTTTGTTTCCCCGGGTTTGAACATCAGCATTGCTTTAGCTGCTCGTGTTGCCACTCGAGCCTCCATTATCAATTTTTATCAATGTTTCTACTATTGTATATTGTTGACTGCGCTTCACCTTTGGAGTGAACCCACTTCTCTCTTTCTGATACTCGCTTTTACGTTTGTCTGCTAGAGCCGAGTGAGTCGTGTTGCCGCTCGTATTGTGTACGTGTGCGGTTCCTTTCAACACGCTTGCTCGGCCGCTTCGAGTCTCTGCTACAATGTTTCTAGCACAGTGTCACTCACCTCCATGGAAGAATTTAGTTTCTGGCGGCGTCCTCCGACGTCGTCAGTCAGCTCTTCCTGGGAGGGTGATTCCTCTTGGTGCTGTTCGAATCGCAGCGAATCGGGCGCTCTCAATCACGTAAACTTTTTCCCAAAAGTGATCCATTCAGTTCCGAAAGCGCTCAGCAGCGTGTGCTCTACATGGGGGCCGGATCCTGGCCCAATGTTATTGATTGCAAAACAAAGGATGCGGCACTCTTAACGTTGAAGTTTATTCACAGATCTTCACTCCACCAACGCGTTTCAGCCTCACTCGGCTTTTCTCATGGTCAGTGAGTCTTTCTTCTACAAACATTTTTATACTGCCCAACTTGGCCTTCAGGTGGCATTGTGGGATTTGTAGTTTGGAAGAATAACATAAAACTTTATACATATTTACAAGAAAGACAATTTGCGCCTTATGTCAACAATATTTGCGATTTTGCGCAATATAAGTCATTGATTGAGCATGCTGGGTTCATATCTTATCACACCATTATAACATTTTTTCAAGTTTTAAACATGTAATGTGGTATAGTACCGGATTAATACATGCTTGATACATAGTATCTCGTTCGACATTTTATGTTAGTGTCGTGTGTTCGTAGTCGGGTATGGTACCCCAGTTTTGTCCGCAATTGGCATTATGATGCAGTGTCACACATTTTTGCGTTTGTACAGATGTTATTCAGTCCAAGTGTACATAAAGTTCCTCATCGTTATTGATCCCCCTTGGGCTTTTGGTCCTGAGTCTTATAATGAGGCGGGATTCTGTTTGTCTTAACCTCTTGATTCTGTCCCCACCACGTTCTCCTTGCGGGATCATATCGATTCCGTAAAAGACCATTGATTTCCAATCGCCATTCTGGCATTTGCTCATGTGTTTGGCTGTTGCATATGTCATATCTGCATTCTTGACTGCACGTATATGTTCAAGAATATGTTTTTTTAACATGCACGTGGTACTTCAAATATATTTCATGCCACACTTGCATTCTAAGACGTAAATTACGAATTTCGAGGTGCATGTGATGTTTTGCTTGATCATGATTGCTTTACCATTTGGTTCCAGGATGGAGGTGACATTTTTGCCTATTTTACAAGCTTTACATGAGCTACATTTTCTGAATCCTTTCTGTTGATCTGTTAGCCAGTTAGTTTGTTGCATGGGTTGGAAATAGCTTCTTACTAATCGGTCTTGGAGTGATATTGCTTTCCTATAGGTCACCACCGGTTTCGTGCCCACCAGTTCACCTATGTCTGGGTCTTTTGAAATTAGATGCCAGTATTTCCTCATTTTGTTTATGATTCTCCCACTTTCTTTGCTGTATGTAGTGACAAATCGTGGTGTATCATTCTTTTCAATCTTTTTTGGTTTCTCGATTAAGGTTTCCTCTCTTGTTTTGTTGTCAATTCATTGTTTACATCTTTTGAGTGTTCGATCGCTGTAGCCTCTCAGTTTGAATCTTTTTCTGCTTTCCTGAATCTTTTGTTCTGCATCTGATTCTTTTGAGCAGTTTCTCTTCATACGTGTGAACTCGCCATACGGTATGCTGTTAATCAGTGGTCTTGGATGAAAACTCGTCCCATGCAATACACTATTGGTGGCGGTTTTTTTCCGGAAGAGGGTAGTTTGTATTTTTCCTTCTTCTATGTACACTTTGGTGTCCAAGAAATCAATTTCTCTCTTGTGGGTAGTGCATGTGAACGCTAGACCTATTTGGTTGTTGTTCAGTTTGGAAAAGTATTCTCGAAACCCAGATTCAGTTCCGTTCCAAACTATAAATAAATCATCTATGTAGCGTACCCATAGGATCACCTTGTCCAAAGCATCCTGATTGTCTGAGTTCCATGCAATGGTCCTTTCCCACCACCCCATAGTGATGTTTGCATAGTTTGGGGAAAATGAAATTCCCATGGCTGTACCACACTCTTGTCTGAACATTTCCTTGTTGAACACAAATATGTTGTTGTTTAGGCATATTTGTATCATATTGAGAAGCATTTCCGTGTGTTCTAATTCTGATATATTTCGTTGTTTGAGGAAGTGCTTGCATGCTGTTAATCCGATTTCATGCCTTATTGATGTGTAAAGCGATACAACCACTATAGTAACTAACAGGTATTCTGGATTCCATACAATTCCTGTTAAGATTCTGAGGAAGTCTCCGGTGTCTTTCAAGTAGGAGCTCATACTCTGCGCAATGGGCGCTAAGAATTTGTGACCGTGAGAAAAGCCAAGTGAGGTATATATATATTCACTGGAAAAACCATAGGTTTCAGGCACGTTATAGTTAGAAATTAGCATTTAAAAAACCATAGAAATTCACTGAAAAAACTATAGGTTTCAGGCACGTTATAGTTAGAAATTAGCATTTAAAAAACCATAGACAGAGGCTGTTCCGTTTCCTCACAACGACGTGCACCGTAAGGGGGGATTGGGCATGGGGTGGTGGTTACTTTTCTAGGGTTTAGGGTAGTGCAGTGGTGTTTGGGTAGTGTAGGGGGTCGTGCTGAGGGTAGTGTTTTAGGGTTTAGGGTAGTGCAGTGGTGTTTGTGTAGTGCTGGGGGTAGTGTTTTAGGGTTTAGGGTAGTGCAGTGGTGTTTGTGTAGTGTAGGGGGTCATGCTGGTGGCTAGTTGTTTTAGTGTTTAGGGTAGTGCAGTGATGTTTGTGTAGTGTAGGGGGTCATGCTTGGGATGGTATTTCAGGGTTTAGGGTAGTGCAGTGGTGTTTGTGTAGTGTAGGGGGTCGTGCTGGGGGTAGTGTTTTAGGGTTTAGGGTGGTGCAGTGGTGTTTGGGTAGTGTAGGGGGTACTTGCTGGGTGTAGTGTTTTAGGGTTTAGGGCAGTGCATGGTGTTGGGCAGTGTAGGGGGTCATGCTGGGGGTAGTGTTTTAGGGTTTAGGGCAGTGCAGCTGGTGTTTGTGTAGTGTAGGGGTCGTGGCTGTGTTTAGGGTTTAGGGTAGTGCAGTGGTCTTTGGGTAGTGTAGGGGGTCGTGCGGTGGGTGCGTGTTTCAGGGTTTAGGGTAGTGCAGTGGTGTGTCGGGTAGTGTAGGGGTTCGTGCGGGGGCTAGTGTTTCAGTGATTTAGGGTAGTGCAGTGGTGGTGTTTGGGTAGTGTAGGGGGTCGTGCTGGGGGTAGTGTTTTAGGGTTTAGGGTAGTGCAGTGGTCTTTGGGTAGTGTAGGGGGTAATGCTGGGGTAGTGTTTTAGGGTTTAGGGTAGTGCATTGGTCTTTGGGTAGTGTAGGGAGTCGTGCTGGGGGTAGTGTTTTAGGGTAGTGCATTGGTGTTTGGGTAGTGTAGGGGGTCGTGCTGGGGGTAGTGTTTTAGGGTTTAGGGCAGTGCAGTGGTGTTTGGGTAGTGTAGGGGGTCGTGCTGGGGGAGTGTTTTAGGGTTTAGGGCAGTGCAGTTGTGTTTGGGTAGTGTAGGGGGTCGTGCTGGGGGAGTGTTTTAGGGTTTAGGGCAGTGCAGTGGTGTTCGGGTAGTATAGGGGGTCGTGCTGGGTGGAGTGTTTTAGGGTTTAGGGCAGTGCAGTGGTCGGGTAGTGTAGGGGGTCGTGCTGGGGGAGTGTTTTAGGGTTTAGGGCAGTGCAGTGGTGTTCGGGTAGTGTAGGGGGTTGTGCTGGGGGAGTGTTTAAGGGTTTAGGGTAGTACAGTGGTGTTCGGGTAGTGTAGGGGGTCGTGCTGGGGGAGTGTTTTAGGGTTTAGGGTAGTGCAGTGGTGTTCGGGTAGTGTAGGGGGTCGTGCTGGGGGAGTGTTTTAGGGTTTAGGGCAGTGCAGTGGTGTTTGGGTAGTGTAGGGGGTCGTGCTGGGGGTGGTGTATTAGGGTTTAGGGCAGGGCAGTGGTGTTCGGGCAGTGTAGGGGGTCGTGCTGGGGGTGGTGTTTTAGGGTTTAGGGCAGTGCAGTGGTGTTCGGGAAATGTAGGGGGTCGTGCTGGGGGTGGTGTTTTAGGGTTTATGGCAGTGCAGTGGTATTCGGGCAGTGTAGGGGGTCGTGCTGGGGGTGGTGTTTTAGGGTTTAGGGAAGTGCAGTGGTATTGGGGTAGTGTAGGGGGTCATGCTGGGGGTGGTGTTTTAGGGTTTAGGGCAGTGCAGTGGTGTTCGGGCAGTGTAGGGGGTCTTGCTGGCGGTGGTGTTTCAGGGTTTAGGGCAGTGTTGTTCGGGCAGTGTAGGGGGTCATGCTGGGGGTGGTGTTTCAGGGTTTAGGGCAGTGCAGTGGTATTCGGGCAGTGCAGGGGGTCGTGCTGGGGGTTGTGTTTTAGGGTTTAGGGCAGTGCAGTGGTGTTCGGGTAGTGTAGGGGGTCGTGCTGGGGGTGGTGTTTTAGGGTTTAGGGCAGTGCAGTGGTGTTCGGGCAGTGTAGGGGGTCTTGCTGGGGGTGGTGTTTCAGGGTTTAGGGCAGTGCAGTGGTGTTCGGGCAGTGTAGGGGGTCTTGCGTTTCAGGGTTTAGGGCAGTGCAGTGGTGTTCGGCCAGTGTAGGGGGTCGTGCTGGGGCTGGTGTTTCAGGGTTTAGGGCAGTGCAGTGGTGTTCGGGTAGTGTAGGGGGTCGTGCTGGGGGAGTGTTTTAGGGTTTAGGGCAGTGCAGTGGTGTTTGGGTAGTGTAGGGGGTCGTGCTGGGGTGAGTGTTTTAGGGTTTAGGGCAGTGCAGTGGTGTTCGGGTAGTATATGGGGTCGTGCTGGGTGGAGTGTTTTAGGGTTTAGGGCAGTGCAGTGGTGTTCGGGTAGTGTAGGGGGTCGTGCTGGGGGGAGTGTTTTAGGGTTTAGGGCAGTGCAGTGGTGTTCGGGTAGTGTAGGGGGTTGTGCTGGGGGGAGTGTTTAAGGGTTTAGGGTAGTACAGTGGTGTTCGGGTAGTGTAGGGGGTCGTGCTGGGGGAGTGTTTTAGGGGTTAGGGTAGTGCAGTGGTGTTCGGGTAGTGTAGGGGGTCGTGCTGGGGGAGTGTTTTAGGGTTTAGGGCAGTGCAGTGGTGTTTGGGTAGTGTAGGGGGTCGTGCTGGGGGTGGTGTATTAGGGTTTAGGGCAGGGCAGTGGTGTTCGGGCAGTGTAGGGGGTCGTGCTGGGGGTGGTGTTTTAGGGTTTAGGGCAGTGCAGTGGTGTTCGGGAAATGTAGGGGCTCGTGCTGGGGGTGGTGTTTTAGGGTTTATGGCAGTGCAGTGGTATTCGGGCAGTGTAGGGGGTCGTGCTGGGGGTGGTGTTTTAGGGTTTAGGGCAGTGCAGTGGTATTCGGGTAGTGTAGGGGGTCATGCTGGGGGTGGTGTTTTAGGGTTTAGGGCAGTGCAGTGGTGTTCGGGCAGTGTAGGGGGTCTTGCTGGCGGTGGTGTTTCAGGGTTTAGGGCAGTGTGTGTTCGGGCAGTGTAGGGGGTCATGCTGGGGGTGGTGTTTCAGGGTTTAGGGCAGTGCAGTGGGATTCGGGCAGTGTAGGGGTCGTGCTGGGGGTGGTGTTTCAGGGTTTAGGGCAGTGCAGTGGTGTTCAGGCAGTGTAGGGGGTCGTGCTGGGGGTGGTGTTTCAGGGTTTAGGGCAGTGCAGTGGTGTTCGGGCAGTGTAGGGGTCGTGCGGGGTGGTGTTTCAGGGTTTAGGGCAGTGCAGTGGTGTTCGGGCAGTGTAGGGGGTCGTGCGGGGGGGTGTTTCAGGGTTTAGGGCAGTGCAGTGGTGTTCGGGCAGTGTAAGGGGTTGTGCTGGGGCTGGTGTTTCAGGGTTTAGGGCAGTGCAGTGGTGTTCGGGCAGTGTAGGGGGTCGTGCTGGGGCTCGTGTTTCAGGGTTTAGGGCAGTGCAGTGGTGTTCGGGCAGTGTAGGGGTCGTGCTGGGGCTGGTGTTTCAGGGTTTAGGGCAGTGCAGTGGTGTTCGGGCAGTGTAGGGGGTCGTGATGGGGCTGGTGTTTCTGGGTTTAGGGCAGTGCAGTGGTGTTCGGGCAGTGTCGGGGGTCGTGCTGGGGGAGGTGTTTCAGGGTTTAGGGCAGTGCAGTGGTGTTCGGGCAGTGTAGGGGGTCGTGCTGGGGCTGGTGTTTCAGGGTTTAGGGCAGTGCAGTGGTGTTCGGGCAGTGTAGGGGGTCGTGCTGGGGCTGGTGTTTCAAGGTTTAGGGCAGTGCAGTGGTGTTCAGGCAGTGTAGGGGGTCGTGCTGGGGCTGGTGTTTCAGGGTTTAGGGCAGTGCAGTGGTGTTCGGGTAGTGTAGGGGGTCGTGCTGGGGCTGAGTGTTTTAGGGTTTAGGGTAGTGCAGTGGTGTTCGGGTAGTGTAGGGGGTCATGCTGGGGGGAGTGTTTTAGGGTTTATGGCAGTGCAGTGGTGTTTGGGTAGTGTAGGGGGTCATGCTGGGGGTGGTGTTTTAGGGTTTAGGGCAGTGCAGTGGTGTTCGGGAAATGTAGGGGGTCGTGCTGGGGGTGGTGTTTTAGGGTTTAGGGCAGTGCAGTGGTATTCGGGCAGTGTAGGCGGTCGTGCTGGGGGTTGTGTTTTAGGGTTTAGGGCAGTGCAGTGGTGTTCGGGTAGTGTAGGGGTCGTGCTGGGGGTCGTGCTGGGGGTGGTGTTTTAGGGTTTAGGGCAGTGCAGTGGTGTTCGGGCAGTGTAGGGGGTCTTGCTGGGGGTGGTGTTTCAGGGTTTAGGGCAGTGCAGTGGTGTTCGGGCAGTGTAGGGGGTCATGCTGGGGGTGGTGTTTCAGGGTTTAGGGCAGTGCAGTGGTGTTCGGCCAGTGTAGGGGTCGTGCTGGGGCTGGTGTTTCAGGGTTTAGGGCAGTGCAGTGGTGTTCGGGTAGTGTAGGGGGTCGTGCTGGGGTGAGTGTTTTAGGGTTTAGGGCAGTGCAGTGGTGTTCGGGTGGTGTAGGGGGTCGTGCTGGGGGAGTGTTTCAGGGTTTAGGGCAGTGCAGTGGTGTTTGGGTAGTGTAGGGGGTCGTGCTGGGGGTGGTGTTTTAGGGTTTAGGGCAGTGCAGTGGTGTTCAGGCAGTGTAGGGGGTCGTGCTGGGGGTGGTGTTTCAGGGTTCAGGGCAGTGCAGTGGTATTCGGGCAGTGTAGGGGGTCGTGCTGGGGGTGGTGTTTTAGGGTTTAGGGCAGTGCAGTGGTGTTCGGGTAGTGTAGGGGTCGTGCTGGGGTGGTGTTTTAGGGTTTAGGGCAGTGCAGTGGTGTTCGGGCAGTGTAGGGGGTCTTGCTGGGGCTGGTGTTTCAGGGTTTAGGGCAGTGGTTTTCGGGCAGTGTAGGGGTCATGCTGGGGGTGGTGTTTCAGGGTTTAGGGCAGTGCAGTGGTGTTCGGGCAGTGTAGGGGGTCGTGCTGGGGGTGGTGTTTCAGGGTTTAGTGCAGTGCAGTGGTGTTCGGGCAGTGTAGGGGGTCGTGCTGGGGGTGGTGTTTCAGGGTTTAAGCAGTGCAGTGGTGTTCGGGCAGTGTAGGGGGTCGTGCGGGGGTGGTGTTTCAGGGTTTAGGGCAGTGCAGTGGTGTTCGGGCAGTGTAGGGGGTCGTGCTAGGGGTGGTGTTTCAGGGTTTAGGGCAGTGCAGTGGTGTTCGGGCAGTGTAGGGAGTCGTGCTGGGGCTGGTGTTTCAGGGTTTAGGGCAGTGCAGTGGTGTTCGGGCAGTGTAGGGAGTCGTGCTGGGGCTGGTGTTTCAGGGTTTAGGGCAGTGCAGTGGTGTTCGGGCAGTGTAGGGGTTCGTGCTGGGGCTGGTGTTTCAGGGTTTAGGGCAGTGCAGTGGTGTTCGGGCAGTGTAGGGGGTTGTGCTGGGGCTGGTGTTTCAGGGTTTAGGGCAGTGCAGTGGTGTTCAGGCAGTGTAGGGGGTCGTGCTGGGGCTGGTGTTTCAGGGATTAGGGCAGTGCAGTGGTGTTCGGGCAGTGTAGGGGGTGATTATGGGGCTGGTGTTTCAGGGTTTAGGGCAGTGCAGTGGTGTTCGGGCAGTGTAGGGGGTCGTGCTGGGGGAGGTGTTTCAGGGTTTAGGGCAGTGCAGTCGTGTTCGGGCAGTGTAGGGGGTCGTGCTGGTGCTGGTGTTTCAGGGTTTAGGGCAGTGCAGTGGTGTTCGGGCAGTGTAGGGGGTCGTGCTGGGGCTGGTGTTTTAGGGTTTAGGGCAGTGCAGTGGTGTTCGGGCAGTGTAAGGGGTCGTGCTGGGGGAGGTGTTTTAGGGTTTAGGGCAGTGCAGTGGTGTTCGGGCAGTGTAGGGGTGGTGCTGGGGCTGAGTGTTTCAGGGTTTAGTGCAGTGCAGTGGTGTTCGGGCAGTGTAGGGGGTCGTGCTGGGGTGGTGTTTCAGGGTTTAAGGCAGTGCAGTGGTGTTCGGGCAGTGTAGGGGGTCGTGCTGGGGGTGGTGTTTCAGGGTTTAGGGCAGTGCAGTGGTGTTCGGGCAGTGTAGGGGGTCGTGCTGGGGTGGTGTTTCAGGGTTTAGGGCAGTGCAGTGGTGTTCGGGCAGTGTAGGGGGTCGTGCTGGGGTGGTGTTTCAGGGTTTAGGGCAGTGCAGTGGTGTTCGGGCAGTGTATGGGGTCGTGCTGGGGGTGGTGTTTCAGGGTTTAGGACAGTGCAGTGGTGTTCGGGCAGTGTAGGGGGTCGTGCTGGGGCTGGAGTTTCAGGGTTTAGGGCAGTGCAGTGGTGTTCGGGCAGTGTAGGGGTTCGTGCTGGGGCTGGTGTTTCAGGGTTTAGGGCAGTGCTGTGGTGTTCGGGCAGTGTAGGGGGTCGTGCTGGGGGTGGTGTTTCAGGGTTTAGGGCAGTGCAGTGGTGTTCGGGCAGTGTAGGGGGTCTTGCTGGGGGTGGTGTTTCAGGGTTTAGGGCAGTGGTGTTCGGGCAGTGTAGGAAGTCGTGCTGGGGCTGTTGTTTCAGGGTTTTGGCCAGAGCAGTGGTGTTCGGGCAGTGTAGGGGGTCGTGCTGTGGTGGTGTTTCAGGGTTTAGGGCAGTGCGTTGGTGTTTGGGCAGTGTAGGGGGTCTTGCTGGGGTGGTGTTTCAGGGATTAGGGCAGTGGTGTTCGGGCAGTGTAGGGGGTCTTGCTGGGGCTGGTGTTTCAGGGTTTAGGGCAGTGCAGTGGTGTTCGGGCAGTGTAGGGGGTGGTGCTGGGGCTGGTGTTTCAGGGTTTAGGGCAGTGCAGTGGTGTTCGGGCAGTGTAGCGGGTCGTGCTGGGGCTAGTGTTTCAGGGTTTAGGGCAGTGCAGTGGTGTTTGGGCAGTGTAGGGGGTCGTGCTGGGGCTGGTGTTTCAGGGTTTAGGGCAGTGCAGTGGTGTTCGGGCAGTGTAGGGGTTCGTGCTGGGGCTGGTGTTTCATTGTTTAGGGCAGTGCAGTGCTGTTCGGGCAGTGTAGGGGGTCGTGCTGGGGGTAGTGTTTTAGGGTTTAGGGCAGTGCAGTGGTGTTTGGGTAGTGTAGGGGGTCATGCGGGGGAGTGTTTTAGGGTTGAGGGCAGTGCAGTGGTTGGGTAGTGTAGGGGGTCGTGCTGGGGGAGTGTTTTAGGGTTTAGGGCAGTGCAGTGGTGTTTGGGTAGTGCAATGGGTCGTGCTGTGGGAGTGTTTTAGGGTTTAGGGCAGTGCAGGAGTGTTCGGGTAGTGTAGGGGGTCGTCCTGGGGGAGTGTTTTAGGGTTTAGGGCAGTGCAGTGGTGTTCGGGTAGTGTAGGGGGTCGTGCTGGGGGAGTGTTTTAGGGTTTAGGGCAGTGCAGTGGTGTTCGGGTAGTATAGGGGGTCGTGCTGGGTGGAGTGTTTTAGGGTTTAGGGCAGTGCAGTGGTCGGGTAGTGTAGGGGGTCGTGCTGGGGGAGTGTTTTAGGGTTTAGGGCAGTGCAGTGGTGTTCGGGTAGTGTAGGGGGTTGTGCTGGGGGAGTGTTTAAGGGTTTAGGGTAGTACAGTGGTGTTCGGGTAGTGTAGGGGGTCGTGCTGGGGGAGTGTTTTAGGGGTTAGGGTAGTGCAGTGGTGTTCGGGTAGTGTAGGGGGTCGTGCTGGGGGAGTGTTTTAGGGTTTAGGGCAGTGCAGTGGTGTTTGGGTAGTGTAGGGGGTCGTGCTGGGGGTGGTGTATTAGGGTTTAGGGCAGGGCAGTGGTGTTCGGGCAGTGTAGGGGGTCGTGCTGGGGTGGTGTTTTAGGGTTTAGGGCAGTGCAGTGGTGTTCGGGAAATGTAGGGGGTCGTGCTGGGGGTGGTGTTTTAGGGTTTATGGCAGTGCAGTGGTATTCGGGCAGTGTAGGGGGTCGTGCTGGGGGTGGTGTTTTAGGGTTTAGGGCAGTGCAGTGGTATTCGGGTAGTGTAGGGGGTCATGCTGGGGGTGGTGTTTTAGGGTTTAGGGCAGTGCAGTGGTGTTCGGGCAGTGTAGGGGGTCTTGCTGGCGGTGGTGTTTCAGGGTTTAGGGCAGTGTTGTTCGGGCAGTGTAGGGGGTCATGCTGGGGGTGGTGTTTCAGGGTTTAGGGCAGTGCAGTGGGATTCGGGCAGTGTAGGGGTCGTGCGGGGGTGGTGTTTCAGGGTTTAGGGCAGTGCAGTGGTGTTCAGGCAGTGTAGGGGGTCGTGCGGGGGGTGGTGTTTCAGGGTTTAGGGCAGTGCAGTGGTGTTCGGGCAGTGTAGGGGGTCGTGCGGGGTGGTGTTTCAGGGTTTAGGGCAGTGCAGTGGTGTTCGGGCAGTGTAGGGGGTCGTGCGGGGGGGTGTTTCAGGGTTTAGGGCAGTGCAGTGGTGTTCGGGCAGTGTAAGGGGTTGTGCTGGGGCTGGTGTTTCAGGGTTTAGGGCAGTGCAGTGGTGTTCGGGCAGTGTAGGGGTTCGTGCTGGGGCTGGTGCTTCAGGGTTTAGGGCAGTGCAGTGGTGTTCGGGCAGTGTAGGGGGTCGTGCTGGGGCTGGTGTTTCAGGGTTTAGGGCAGTGCAGTGGTGTTCGGGCAGTGTAGGGGGTCGTGCTGGGGCTGGTGTTTCAGGGTTTAGGGCAGTGCAGTGGTGTTCGGGCAGTGTAGGGGGTCGTGATGAGGCTGGTGTTTCTGGGTTTAGGGCAGTGCAGTGGTGTTCGGGCAGTGTCAGGGGTCATGCTGGGGGAGGTGTTTCAGGGTTTAGGGCAGTGCAGTGGTGTTCGGGCAGTGTAGGGGGTCGTGCTGGGGCTGGTGTTTCAGGGTTTAGGGCAGTGCAGTGGTGTTCGGGCAGTGTAGGGGGTCGTGCTGGGGCTGGTGTTTCAGGGTTTAGGGCAGTGCAGTGGTGTTCGGGTAGTGTAGGGGGTCGTGCTGGGGGAGTGTTTTAGGGTTTAGGGTAGTGCAGTGGTGTTCGGGTAGTGTAGGAGGTCGTGCTGGGGGAGTGTTTTAGGGTTTAGGGCAGTGCAGTGGTGTTTGGGTAGTGTAGGGGGTCGTGCTGGGGGTGGTGTTTTAGGGTTTAGGGCAGTGCAGTGGTGTTCGGGTAGTGTAGGGGGTCGTGCTGGGGGTCGTGCTGGGGGTGGTGTTTTAGGGTTTAGGGCAGTGCAGTGGTGTTCGGGCAGTGTAGGGGGTCTTGCTGGGGGTGGTGTTTCAGGGTTTAGGGCAGTGGTGTTCGGGCAGTGTAGGGGGTCATGCTGGGGGTGGTGTTTCAGGGTTTAGGGCAGTGCAGTGGTGTTCGGCCAGTGTAGGGGGTCGTGCTGGGGCTGGTGTTTCAGGGTTTAGGGCAGTGCAGTGGTGTTCGGGTAGTGTAGGGGGTCGTGCTGGGGGGGAGTGTTTTAGGGTTTAGGGCAGTGCAGTGGTGTTCGGGTGGTGTAGGGGGTCGTGCTGGGGGAGTGTTTTAGGGTTTAGGGCAGTGCAGTGGTGTTTGGGTAGTGTAGGGGGTCGTGCTGGGGGTGGTGTTTTAGGGTTTAGGGCAGTGCAGTGGTGTTCAGGCAGTGTAGGGGGTCGTGCTGGGGGTGGTGTTTTAGGGTTCAGGGCAGTGCAGTGGTATTCGGGCAGTGTAGGGGGTCGTGCTGGGGGTGGTGTTTTAGGGTTTAGGGCAGGCAGTGGTGTTCGGGTAGTGTAGGGGGTCGTGCTGGGGGTGGTGTTTTAGGGTTTAGGGCAGTGCAGTGGTATTCGGGCAGTGTAGGGGGTCTTGCTGGGGGTGGTGTTTCAGGGTTTAGGGCAGTGGTGTTCGGGCAGTGTAGGGGTCATGCTGGGGGTGGTGTTTCAGGGTTTAGGGCAGTGCAGTGGTGTTCGGGCAGTGTAGGGGGTCGTGCTGGGGGTGGTGTTTCAGGGTTTAGTGCAGTGCAGTGGTGTTCGGGCAGTGTAGGGGTCGTGCGGGGGTGGTGTTTCAGGGTTTAAGGCAGTGCAGTGGTATTCGGGCAGTGTAGGGGATCGTGCGGGGGGTGGTGTTTCAGGGTTTAGGGCAGTGCAATGGTGTTCGGGCAGTGTAGGGGGTCGTGCAGGGGTGGTGTTTCAGGGTTTAGGGCAGTGCAGTGGTGTTCAGGCAGTGTAGGGAGTCGTGCGGGGGTGGTGTTTCAGGGTTTAGGGCAGTGCAGTGGTGTTCGGGCAGTGTAGGCAGTCGTGCTGGGGCTGGTGTTTCAGGGTTTAGGGCAGTGCAGTGGTGTTCGGACAGTGTAGGGGTTCGTGCTGGGGCTGGTGTTTCAGGGTTTAGGGCAGTGCAGTGGTGTTCGGGCAGTGTAGGGGGTTGTGCTGGGGCTGGTGTTTCAGGGTTTAGGGCAGTGCAGTGGTGTTCAGGCAGTGTAGGGGGTCGTGCTGGGGCTGGTGTTTCAGGGATTAGGGCAGTGCAGTGGTGTTCGGGCAGTGTAGGGGGTGGTGATGGGGCTGGTGTTTCAGGGTTTAGGGCAGTGCAGTGGTGTTCGGGCAGTGTAGGGGGTCGTGCTGGGGGAGGTGTTTCAGGGTTTAGGGCAGTGCAGTGGTGTTCGGGCAGTGTAGGGGGTCGTGCTGGGGCTGGTGTTTCAGGGTTTAGGGCAGGGCAGTGGTGTTCGGGCAGTGTAGGGGGTCGTGATGGGGCTGGTAATTCAGGGTTTAGGGCAGTGCAGTGGTGTTCGGGCAGTGTAAGGGGTCGTGCTGGGGGAGGTGTTTCAGGGTTTAGGGCAGTGCAGTGGTGTTCGGGCAGTGTAGGGGTGGTGCTGGGGCTGGTGTTTCAGGGTTTAGTGCAGTGCAGTGGTGTTCGGGCAGTGTAGGGGGTCGTGCGGGGGTGGTGTTTCAGGGTTTAAGGCAGTGCAGTGGTATTCGGGCAGTGTAGGGGGTCGTGCGGGGGTGGTGTTTCAGGGTTTAGGGCAGTGCAGTGGTGTTCGAGCAGTGTAGGGGGTCGTGCGGGGGTGGTGTTTCAGGGTTTAGGGCAGTGCAGTGGTGTTCGGGCAGTGTAGGGGGTCGTGCGGGGGTGGTGTTTCAGGGTTTAGGGCAGTGCAGTGGTGTTCGGGCAGTGTATGGGGTCGTGCGGGGGGTGGTGTTTCAGGGTTTAGGACAGTGCAGTGGTGTTCGGGCAGTGTAGGGGGTCGTGCTGGGGCTGGAGTTTCAGGGTTTAGGGCAGGGCAGTGGTGTTTGGGCAGTGTAGGGGTTCGTGCTGGGGCTGGTGTTTCAGGGTTTAGGGCAGTGCAGTGGTGTTCGGGCAGTGTAGGGGGTCGTGCTGGGGCTGGTGTTTCAGGGTTTAGGGCAGTGCAGTGGTGTTCGGGCAGTGTAGGGGGTCGTGCTGGGGGAGGTGTTCAGGGTTTAGGGCAGTGCAGTGGTGTTCAGGCAGTGTAGGGGGTCGTGCTGGGGCTGGTGTTTCAGGGTTTAGGGAAGTGCTGTGGTGTTCGGGCAGTGTAGGGGGTCGTGCTGGGGGTGGTGTTTCAGGGTTTAGGGCAGTGCAGTGGTGTTCGGGCAGTGTAGGGGGTCTTGCTGGGGGTGGTGTTTCAGGGTTTAGGGCAGTGGTGTTCGGGCAGTGTAGGAAGTCGTGCTGGGGCTGTTGTTTCAGGGTTTTGGCCAGAGCAGTGGTGTTCGGGCAGTGTAGGGGGTCGTGCTGTGGTGGTGTTTCAGGGTTTAGGGCAGTGCAGTGGTGTTTGGGCAGTGTAGGGGGTCTTGCTGGGGGTGGTGTTTCAGGGTTTAGGGCAGTGGTGTTCGGGCAGTGTAGGGGGTCTTGCTGGGGCTGGTGTTTCAGGGTTTAGGGCAGTGCAGTGGTGTTCGGGCAGTGTAGGGGGTCGTGCTGGGGCTGGTGTTTCAGGGTTTAGGGCAGTGCAGTGGTGTTCGGGCAGTGTAGCGGGTCGTGCTGGGGCTAGTGTTTCAGGGTTTAGGGCAGTGCAGTGGTGTTTGGGCAGTGTAGGGGGTCGTGCTGGGGCTGGTGTTTCAGGGTTTAGGGCAGTGCAGTGGTGTTCGGGCAGTGTAGGGGTTCGTGCTGGGGCTGGTGTTTCATTGTTTAGGGCAGTGCAGTGCTGTTCGGGCAGTGTAGGGGGTCGTGCTGGGGGTAGTGTTTTAGGGTTTAGGGCAGTGCAGTGGTGTTTGGGTAGTGTAGGGGGTCATGCGGGGGAGTGTTTTAGGGTTGAGGGCAGTGCAGTGGTTGGGTAGTGTAGGGGGTCGTGCTGGGGGAGTGTTTTAGGGTTTAGGGCAGTGCAGTGGTGTTTGGGTAGTGCAATGGGTCGTGCTGTGGGAGTGTTTTAGGGTTTAGGGCAGTGCAGGAGTGTTCGGGTAGTGTAGGGGGTCGTCCTGGGGGGAGTGTTTTAGGGTTTAGGGCAGTGCAGTGGTGTTCGGGTAGTGTAGGGGGTCGTGCTGGGGGGAGTGTTTTAGGGTTTAGGGCAGTGCAGTGGTGTTTGGGCAGTGTAGGGGGTCGTGCTGGGGCTGGTGTTTCAGGGTTTAGAGCAGTGTCGTGGTGTTCGGGCAGTGTAGGGGGTCGTGCTGGGGCTGGTGTTTCAGGGTTTAGGGCAGTGCAGTGGTGTTCGTGCAGTGTAGGGGGTCGTGCTGGGGGTGGTGTTTCAGGGTTTAGGGCAGTGCAGTGGTGTTTGGGCAGTGTAGGGGGTCGTGCTGGGGCTGGTGTTTCAGGGTTTAGGGCTGTGCAGTGGTGTTCGGGCAGTGTAGGGGGTCGTGCTGGGGCTGGTGTTTCAGGGTTTAGGGCAGTGCAGTGGTGTTTGGGCAGTGTAGGGGGTCGTGCTGGGGCTGGTGGTTTAGGGCAGTGCAGTGGTGTTAGGGCAGTGTAGGGGGTCGTGCTGGGGCTGGTGTTTCAGGGTTTAGGGCAGTGCAGTGGTGTTCGGGCAGTGTAGGGGTTCGTGCTGGGGCTGGTGTTTCAGGGTTTAGGGCAGTGCAGTGGTGTTCGGGCAGTGTAGGGGGTCTTTCTGGGGCTGGTGTTTCAGGGTTTAGTACAGTGCAGTGGTGTTCGGGCAGTGTAGGAGGCCGTGCTGGGGGGGTGTTTCAGGGTTTAGGGCAGTGCAGTGGTGTTCGGGCAGTGTAGGGGGTCGTGCTGGGGCTGGTGTTTCAGGGTTTAGGGCAGTGCGTGGTGTTCGGGCAGTGTAGGGGGTCGTTGCTGGGGCTGGTGTTTCAGGGTTTAGGGCAGTGCAGTGGTGTTCGGGCAGTGTAGGGGGTCGTGCTGGGGCTGGTGTTTCAGGGGTTTAGGGCAGTGCAGTGGTGTTCGGGCAGTGTAGGGGGTCGTGCTGGGGCTGGTGTTTCAGGGTTTAGGGCAGTGCAGTGGTGTTCGGGCAGTGTAGGGGGTCGTGCTGGGGCTGGTGTTTCAGGGTTTAGGGCAGTGCAGTGGTGTTCGGGCAGTGTAGGGGATCGTGCTGGGGCTGGTGTTTTAGGGTTTAGGGCAGTGCAGTGGTGTTCGGGCAGTGTAGGGGGTCGTGCTGGGGCTGGTGTTTCAGGGTTTAGGGCAGTGCAGTGGTGTTCAGGCAGTGTAGGGGGTCATGCTGGGGGTAGTGTTTCAGGGTTTAGGGCAGTGCAGTGGTGTTCGGGCAGTGTAGGGGGTCGTGCAGGGGTGGTGTTTCAGGGTTAGGGCAGTGCAGTGGGCAGTGCAGGGGGTGTGTGGGAGTGTTTCAGGGTTTAGGGCAGTGCAGTGGTGTTCGGGCAGTGTAGGAGGTCTTGCTGGGGGTGGTGTTTCAGGGTTTAGGGCAGTGCAGTGGTGTTCGGGCAGTGTAGGGGGTCGTGCTGGGGGTGGTGTTTCAGGGTTTAGGGCAGTGCAGTGGTGTACGGGCAGTGTAGGGGGTCGTGCTGGGGCTGGTGTTTCAGGGTTTAGGGCAGTGCAGTGGTGTTCGGGCAGTGTAGGGGGTCGTGCTGGGGCTGGTGTTTCAGGGTTTAGGGCAGTGCAGTGGTGTTCGGGCAGTGTAGGGGGTCGTGCTGGGGCTGGTGTTTCAGGGTTTAGGGCAGTGCAGTGGTGTTCGGGCAGTGTATGGGGTCGTGCTGGGGCTGGTGTTTCAGGGTTTAGGGCAGTGCAGTGGTGTTCGGGCAGTGTAGGGGGTCGTGCTGGGGCTGGTGTTTCAGGGTTTAGGGCAGTGCAGTGGTGTTCGGGCAGTGTAGGGGGTGGTGCTGGGGGTAGTGTTTCAGGGTTTAGGGCAGTGCAGTGGTGTTCGGGCAGTGTAGGGGGTCATGCTGGGGCTGGGGTTTCAGGGTTTAGGGCAGTGCAGTGGTATTCGGACAGTGTAGGGGGTCGTGCTGTGGTGGTGTTTCAGGGTTTAGGGCAGTGCAGTGGTGTTTGGGCAGTGTAGGGGGTCTTGCTGGGGGTGGTGTTTCAGGGTTTAGGGCAGTGCAGTGGTGTTCGGGCAGTGTAGGGGGTCGTGCTGGGGCTGGTGTTTCAGGGTTTAGGGCAGTGCAGTGGTGTTCGGGCAGTGTAGGGTGTCGTGCTGGAGCTGGTGTTTCAGGGTTTAGGGCAGTGCAGTATGTAGGAAGGTGGAATTTGACTATATGGTTGCCCCCACTTTTTTTATGGTGTTTTGCTGGTTTATGACTTAGTTGGACTGGGATCCTGCTATTCAGGGCCCCAGTCTATCTGCTTTCTCTGTAAAAGGTTTCCATGTGCCTTAGGCACATAACTGATTGGAATCTGGAGTGCCCTTATAAGTCCCTAGTATATGGTATACTATGTACCAAGGGCATAGGTACCTCAGAGGCCTACCAGGGGCTGCAGCATGTATTATGCCACCCCTGGAAGGCCATCCAAACTGACACCACAGGTCTGCTACTGCAGCCTGGGTAAGGTGGTGCATGCACCCCTTGCTGTGATATAGGTTACCTATATCACTAAATACATACACACATATAAACCTATAAGTCACTCCTAAGGCAGGCCTTATCAATCCTGAAGGCAGAGTGCATGGTTCCTATGTGAGAGGGTGCCCCTGCATGAGCAGGGCCCCTCTGCAGCGTTCGGAGACCCTTCTCTGATGCTGTTTGTAGTGCAGCCTGACCATATACTCTTAAGCGCATTATAACCTCGCGTTAAATGCTAACTTTGGAATGGCTGCACCTAAACATGTCGTGTTTGGTGTCAAACATCTTGGAATACTACCCCCCGCCAATTCTGGCAGCGGGGGTAGCATTCCACCCTTCTAGAGGGAAAGACATGTTAACTCTGGCTAGCCCGGTAACTTCTTTCCAAAGCCCTGGCATCACAAAATGGATGCTGCTGCCACAGACACGAGTCTGGCCTCCTGCTGCTGGACGAAACTCCGGCAGGGGAGGCCTGGACAATAGGTTTCCTGTCCCAGGGAGGTGTGACCACCTCCCCAGACAGGATAATGTGTATTGGGGCTGGGCGGGAGCACTTTCGGGTGCTTTGAAGTCCTGCACTGGGGGCACACTTGGTGTCCCTGTGCATACCCCAGTTCAAACCGGATCAGGGGCTTGCAGCCCCTGCTTTGGCGCAAACTGGACAAAGGGAAAGGGGTGTAGCCACCCCTCTGCCCTGACCCACCCATAGGTGGGGCCACAGAGTAGTCCAACCCCTAAACTTGGTATAAGTATAGGAACCCAGTCCTTAGGATTTTAGATTATCCCTGGACGAAACTCTGAAACATATTCCTGGACCTTCGACGCTCTACTCAAGATTAGAGGACAGAAGAATCTCCCTTGGGGTCAAGGAGTGACTCCCCTGCTTGGCAGGCACCAAAGACGCATCTGTCCGGTCTGCATTTCTGAAGCTCCCGTCGGACGCCGAAGTCTTCGCATCACCAGAGGTGGATTCTCAGACTTCCCCGAGGCTACCCTGAGTCCCCAGCAAAGCTGAGGCCCGTAGCTATCGTGGGTGACGTGAGACCGTGACCCCTGGACACCGAGCTCATTTGCAAGTGCATCCTCTTCTGGGTCTCCCACGAAGTCATGCTTTGGGCTCCGAGTAGCCCTAGCCTCCAGCACCAACTGCTCCGAAGATCACTGGCCTCCACTCCACGAGTGTCCTGTGAGCCAGATCCACGTGCGACGTCTTGAGGCTCCTTCGCGGTCGCTAGCCTGTTGGCTAGTAGCCCTTAACGAAGGCCAATCTTTTTCTTCTTGGGCATCCTGGTTGCTCCAGGCCTGCCCTCACTTACCCTCGCTGAGTGAGTTCCCCAGACCTTGCTGGTCTGCACCATCGACGATCTACATCTTCATCAAGACTTGCCGTTGCCAAGGCTTGTTGGGTCCAATCCGGTCGCCGACACCTCAGCACTTGACAGACATCGTGTACCAGCCCGACTCCTGCTCCTGGTCGCCGACAACGCCTCCTGGACCTCGTGGCTGAAGAGTCAAGACGACCGTCAACGCACCTGAAGCACTCGACATCGGTGGGCATCTGTCCATCGCCTTCCTGGTCACTGGCTAGTGACCCAGACTCTGTCCCCTCTGCTTTCAGGTTCTTCAGATCTCCGATCCACTCTTGGATCCACCCGGACACTTTCCACTTGGTCGCCAGCAGCACTTTGCAGCAGATCGCCATTCAAATCGACGACGAAACCCGACCCCGAAAGGCACCTATGCACCCGGCTTCCCTGGGTGAGGTAACACGAGTACTCCGGTGCTCCCGTGGGTAGAGACTCTTCAAAGTACTAGTTCTCAAAGGGTTTGCTCCAAGTCCTCCTTTAAGTGTCCCTTTTCTTTAATTTCCTGATCGCGACTTTCTCCATAGAAGTCAACGGTGTATCGCGGTTGTGTATTTACACTGCACGCGTCCCCCGTGGGTCCCCTGTGTCACTACCTTGGGTGGTTCCTTGTGGTCCAAGCACTTCTAGAGGCTCTAGGCCTAGTGTCTAGTTCAGTCGTGGTTCTTATACCACTTTATTGGTATATGGTTTGGTACGCCCCTAGGGCCCAAACGTGTATTTGTGCTATTACTGTGTTTAAATAACTTCTAACTTATGTACTTCTAACTCTAGCCTCATAAAGAGACTAGAGGGGTGTGTTTAGCAATAAATACATATATTTTGAATATATACCTGGTGTGGTGCTCTTTCATTTGATCACTCAAGAGATTATAGACTGGTAAAACAAGCTGCTTTACATTCCTTCAAGACTTAGCCTGAAGGCTGCTCTCCATAGCTACCACTAGGATAGCTTTCAATAAGGTTGTCTTTAACCTATCTCCAATAAGGGGTTGTTTGGACTGGTGCAAGGTGCCCACTATAATAAGTGGACAGCATATGCCAGGCCAACTTCTCACATTGGTGTGCAGCGTGTGGGATTCCAGCTTGCTATTGTTTTACCAGATAATCTCAATTGAATTGATCAACTGAAAACCACTAAAGGTACCTAAGGTACATATAATTTAAGCTTAGAATACAGTAAGTTCTACTGAACTTAGAGTTGTGTGTTAAGGGATAGCACACCCTTTCTACAACTCAAGAGAGTTTAGTAGGCCACACTAGAGTAGGTAGTGCATACACCACACCACACTAGTAATGTCTTTAAGGGTAGGATCTAAAGAATCCTTGCAGGAAGCCACTGAGCTTCCACCCTCCAAGTATGATACACTCCCATTCTTGGAATTGAGAGCATTATGTAACTTGAGAAAAATAAGGACAGGCCAAAGTCCCACCACCCAACACCTTAAAGAGTTGTTGGTGGCTTATGACCTTAGTAAGCCCTTGGGGACTGAAGGGGTAGGAGCTGAGGGTGGGGCAGAAGATGGGGATGGGACCAGGGGTAGAAATACCCCCAGCCCCCCCTCTGAAACTGGCCAGGAGGGTGACATCGACCCTGACCTGGATAACCCAATCCCTCCTGAGGAAGATGAAGAGGATGATCAGGATGATGCCCTCTTTGTCCCCCCAGGAAGGATTAAGAGTGTGCCCAGGAAGTCTAGATCTCCTTCTCAGGAGTCTAACCACTCTGGCACCTCAATAGGGAGCTCTGTCTCATCTCATAGGAGGGAATCCTCCCATGAGAGAAGAAAGAGGCTGATTCAGTATGAGGAAGCTCAGCTTGAACTCAGAAGGAAGCAAGTAGCCTTAGACAGGGAGTCCCTAGATCTCTTTAGAGAGAGAAAAAGTTGGGACTAGAGTCCCATGGTGGCAGCAATATCCCTAAAGATAGGGAAAGGTCTTATGACCATAGAAACCTAAACAAGATTGTCCCTCCCTACCAGAGTGGGGATGACATCCACAAATGGATAACTGCACTGGAGAGGGCCTGTAAAGTTCAGAAGGTCCCCCAGCAGCAGTGGGCAGCAATCTTGTGGCTCTCCTTTGCAGACAAAGGTAGAGACAAGCTCCTCACTGTAAGAGAAGAGGATGCTGACAATTACACAGTCTTGAAGAGTGCTCTGATAGATGGGTTTGGCCTAACCACTGAACAGTATAGGTTGAAGTTCAGAGACACCCAAAAGCTCAGACTCAAGACTGGGTTGATTTTGTAGACTGTGCTACTAAGGCTCTGGAAGGTTGGATACATGGCAACAAAGTGCATGACTTTTTAGGATTGTACAATTTGATTATGAGGGAGCAGATCCTTAATAATTGTCAAAACCAGCTTTTGCACCAGTATCTGGTGGACTCTGATCTGACCTCTCCCCAAGAATTGGGAAAGAAGGCAGACAAATGGGTCAGAACCAGAGTAAAGACTAAAAATCAGGGTGGTGACCAGAAGAAAGATTCTACTAAGTCCCAAGAGAAAGGTGGGGATAAATCTAAGGATAAGTCCACTACAGGGCCCCAAAATTCCTCTTCTGGGGGTGGGTCCCAAACTCCTTCCTCTCCTGAAAAGAAACCATATTGCCATGTCTGTAAAAAGCCTGGGCACTGGAAATCTGATCCCAGTTGCCCCAGGATTGGCAATAAAGAAAATGTTCCCCCAGCAACTACTACCCCCCTCCTGGTACTACCAGTAGTAATCCTCCAGTTGGGAGTAGTGCACCCAAAAAGTTAGGTGCTTTTGCAACAGGAACAGAGGTGGGCCCTGGTTCAGACAGGGACCCCTCAACCGACTCCTCTGACTCTGATGGTGGTGTAGGATTTGCCACCTTTACCATGGGTCCCACAGCAATGGGCAGGTACAGACTGGAGCCAATGATTAATGGTCAGAAAGCTGTGGCATTTAGGGACACAGGGGCTAGTGTCAACATGGTGGCAGGGAAACTAGTCCCCCTCACCAGCTTTTACCTGAGTTTAAATACCAGGTGACCAACATTGATGGTGTCAGAACAGATCACCCCATGGCCATAGTCAATCTCAGCTGGGAGGGGGTCACAGGCCCAAAGAGAGTGGCAGTGTCCCCCACCTTACCTGTAGATTGCCTGATGGGCAATGATCTGGAGATTTCAGCCTGGGCTGAAGTTGAACACCAAACCCACCTTAGGACGTTGGGCGTCCCTGTAAAGGTTAGTGGGGCTGTAATGGCCACAGCCCCAGCCCAAGAATTTGGAGAGATGGAGCCTGAAAGAATGGCCCACTCTCCCCCAAAAGAGAGCACAAGGGTTGAAGAAAAGTCTTCTTCCCTCCAGACAGTAGGTAAGGGTCAGCCTCCTCAGGGAACTGACCCTACCCCTAGTGAAGGAACTGCCCCAGAGGTAGTCAGGCCTGGCCTGGCCACACCCCTGATGGCAGAGGACCCTTCCAAGGTGGTAACCAGTCTGGAGCAGGTAACCTGCCCCTCCCTACCCTGCCTCAGCCAGCCCAGGGCTGCAGAGGTCAGGGAGGTCAGTGGACCCCCCAGGGTCCCCTGTCAAGAGGAACCCCCCCATCAGCAGATTAGGGGCACCCAGACTAGTAGCCCTAGCCAGGTGAAAACTCCTCTACACACTGAGGGATCCCCCATGCCTTTATGTAGGGACCTCCCCCAGAAGGACTCTGGTAGGCAAGGGCAAACCTGGGACCTGAAGGTTCCAAACCTGCCCTGTCCCTCCAGTAGTCCATCCAAAGGGACCCAACCCCCAGCTGTAGGCAGCCAAAGGTTTGTGAGAAGTTGGCCTGGTATATGCTGTCCACTAATTATAGTGGGCACCTTGCACCAGTCCAAACAACCCCTTATTGGAGATAGGTTAAAGACAACCTTATTGAAAGCTATCCTAGTGGTAGCTATGGAGAGCAGCCTTCAGGCTAAGTCTTGAAGGAATGTAAAGCAGCTTGTTTTACCAGTCTATAATCTCTTGAGTGATCAAATGAAAGAGCACCACATCAGGTATATATTCAAAATATATGTATTTATTACTAAACACACCCCTCTAGTCTCTTTATGAGGCTAGAGTTCGAAGTACATAAGTTAGAAGTTATTTAAACACAGTAATAGCACAAATACACGTTTGGGCCCTAGGGGCGTACCAAACCATATACCAATAAAGTGGTATAAGAACCACGACTGAACTAGACACTAGGCCTAGAGCCTCTAGAAGTGCTTGGACCACAAGGAACCACCCAAGGTAGTGACACAGGGGACCCACGGGGGACGCGTGCAGTGTAAATACACAACCGCGATACGCCGTTGACTTCTATGGAGAAAGTCGTGATCGGGAAATTAGAGAAAAGGGACACTTAAAGGAGGACTTGGAGCAAACCCTTTGAGATCTAGGACTTTGAAGAGTCTCTACCCACGGGAGCACCGGAGTACTCGTGTTACCTCACCCAGGGAAGCCGGGTGCATAGGTGCCTTTCGGGGTCGGGTTTCGTCGTCGATTTGAATGGCGATCTGCTGCAAAGTGCTGCTGGCGACCAAGTGGAAAGTGTCCGAGTGGATCCAAGAGTGGATCGGAGTTCTGAAGAACCTGAAAGCAGAGGGGACAGAGTCTGGGTCACTAGCCAGTGACCAGGAAGGCGATGGACAGATGCCCACCGATGTCGAGTGCTTCAGGTGCGTTGACGGTCGTCTTTACTCTTCAGCCACGAGGTCCAGGAGGCGTTGTCGGCAACCAGGAGCAGGATTCGGACTGGTACACGATGTCTGTCGAGTGCTGAGGTGTCGGCGACCGGATTGGACCCAACAAGCCTTGGCAATGGCAAGTCTCGATGCAGAGGAAGATCGTCGATGGTGCAGACCAGCAAGGTCTGGGGAACTCACCCAGCGAGGGTAAGTGAGGGCAGGCCTGGAGCAATCAGGATGCCAAGTAAGAAAAGATTGGCCTTCGTTAAGGGCTACTAGCCAACGGGCTAGCGACCGCGAAGGAGCCTCGAGACGTCGCACGTGGATCTGGCTCACAGGACACTCGTGGAGTGGAGGCCAGTGATCTTCGGTGCAGTTGGTGCTGGAGGCTAGGGCTACTCGGAGCCCAAAGCACGACTTCGTGGGACACCCAGAAGAGGATGCACTTGCAAATGTGCTCGGTGTCCAGGGGTCACGGTCTCAAGTCACCCACGATAGCTACGGGCCTCAGCTTTGCTGGGGACTCAGGGTAGCCTCGGGGAAGTCTGAGAATCTACCTCTGGTGATGCGATGACTTCGGCGTCCGGCGGGAGCTTCAGAAATGCGAACCGGACAGATGCTTCTTTGGTGCCTGCCAAGCAGGGGAGTCACTCCTTGACCCCAAGGGAGATTCTTCTGTCCTCTAATCGTGAGTAGAGCGTCGAAGGTCCAGGATTCAGTTTCAGAGTTTCGTCCAGGGATAATCTAAAGTCCTAAGGACTGGGTTCCTATACTTATACCAAGTTTAGGGGTTGGACTACTCTGTGGCCCCACCTATGGGTGGGTCAGGGCAGAGGGGTGGCTACACCCCTTTCCCTTTGTCCAGTTCGTGCCAAAGCAGGGGCTGCAAGCCCCTGATCCGGTTTGAACTGGGGTATGCACAGGGACACCAAGTGTGCCCCCAGTGCAGGACTTCAAAGCACCCGAAAGTGCTCCCGCCCAGCCCCAATACACATTATCCTGTCTGGGGAGGTGGTCACACCTCCCTGGGACAGGAAACCTATTGTCCAGGCCTCCCCTGCCGGAGTTTCGTCCAGCAGCAGGAGGCCAGACTCGTGTCTGTGGCAGCAGCATCCATTTTGTGATGCCAGGGCTTTGGAAAGAAGTTACCGGGCTAGCCAGAGTTAACATGTCTTTCCCTGTAGAAGGGTGGAATGCTACCCCCGCCGCCAGAATTGGTGGGGGGTAGTATTCCAAGATGTTTGACACCAAACACGACATGTTTAGGTGCAGCCATTCCAAAGTTAGCATTTAACGCGAGGTTATAATGCGCTTAAGAGTATATGGTCAGGCTGCACTACAAACAGCATCAGAGAAGGGTCTCCGAACGCTGCAGAGGGGCCCTGCTCATGCAGGGGCACCCTGTCACATAGGAACCATGCACTCTGCCTTTAGGATTGATAAGGCCTGCCTTAGGAGTGACTTATAGGTTTATATGTGTGTATGTATTTAGTGATATAGGTAACCTATATCACAGTAAGGAGTGCATGCACCACCTTACCCAGGCTGCAGTAGCAGACCTGTGGTGTCAGTTTGGATGGCCTTCCAGGGGTGGCATAATACATGCTGCAGCCCCTGGCAGGCCTCTGAGGTACCTATGCCCTTAGTACATAGTATACCATATACTAGGGACTTATAAGGGCACTCCAGATTCCAATCAGTGATGTGCCTAAGGCACATGGAAACCATTTTAGAGAGGAAGCAGCTAGGCTGGGGTTCTGATTAGCAGGGCCCCAGCCAGACTAATGTCGAAAAACAGTGAAGCATCAGCAAAAAGTGGGGGTACCCATGTGAAGCAGATCCTACTCTCCTACACAACACCCCCAAACGTAGGGACATTAAACTAACCTTGCCCAGTTAAGTCTTCATGTTCTAAGTGGAAGTACCTAGAGAGTCCATCTGCATTGGCATGGTTACTCCCAGGTCTATGTTCCACTGTAAAGTCCATCCCCTGTAGGGAAATGGACCACCTAAGCAGTTTGGGGTTTTCACCCTTCATTTGTTTTAGCCATAAGAGGGGCTTATGGTCTGTCTGAACCATGAAGTGTGTACCAAACAAGTATGGCCTCAACTTCTTCAGAGCCCAGACCACAGCAAAGGCCTCCCTCTCTATGGCTGACCAACGTTTCTCTCTAGGGGTCAGCCTTCTGCTAATGAAAGCTACTGGCTGATCCTGACCTTCTTCATTCAATTGTGACAGTACAGCCCCTACCCCCAATTCAGATGCATCAGTTTGAACAATGAACTTCTTGGAGTAATCAGGACTCTGTAGAATGGGAGCAGTGCACATGGCCTGCTTCAGGTCATCAAATGCCTTTTGACAGCTAGCTGTCCACTGAACCTTTTGGGCATTTTCTTAGAAGTTAAGTCATTCAGGGGTGTCACTATTGATCCATACCCTTGACAAATCTCCTATAGTACCCAGTCAGGCCTAAGAAGGCTCTCACCTGAGTCTGGGTAGTGGGAGCAGTCCAGTCCATGATAGTCTGGATCTTGCTCTGCAAAGGTTGAACCTGGCCTCCACCCACAAGGTGGCCCAGGTACACAACCTGACTCTGCCCTATCTGGCACTTAGTGGCCTTGATAGTCAGGCGTGCCTTTTGCAGGGCCTGTAAAACATTCCTGAGGTGGACCAGGTGATCCTCCCAGGTGGAGCTAAAGACAGCAATATCATCTAGATATGCTGCACTATAGGCTTCCAGACCTGTGAGAACTGTATTCACCAACCTCTGGAAAGTGGCAGGTGCATTCTTCAGACCAAAGGGCATCACCCCAAATTGATAATGCCCACTAGGGGTTGAGAATGCTGTTTTGGGCTTTGCAGTGTGAGAAGTTGGCCTGGTATATGCTGTCCACTAATTATAGTGGGCACCTTGCACCAGTCCAAACAACCCCTTATTGGAGATAGGTTAAAGACAACCTTATTGAAAGCTATCCTAGTGGTAGCTATGGAGAGCAGCCTTCAGGCTAAGTCTTGAAGGAATGTAAAGCAGCTTGTTTTACCAGTCTATAATCTCTTGAGTGATCAAATGAAAGAGCACCACACCAGGTATATATTCAAAATATATGTATTTATTGCTAAACACACCCCTCTAGTCTCTTTATGAGGCTAGAGTTCGAAGATACATAAGTTAGAAGTTATTTAAACACAGTAATAGCACAAATACACGTTTGGGCCCTAGGGGCGTACCAAACCATATACCAATAAAGTGGTATAAGAACCACGACTGAACTAGACACTAGGCCTAGAGCCTCTAGAAGTGCTTGGACCACAAGGAACCACCCAAGGTAGTGACACAGGGGACCCACGGGGGACGCGTGCAGTGTAAATACACAACCGCGATACGCCGTTGACTTCTATGGAGAAAGTCGTGATCGGGAAATTAGAGAAAAGGGACACTTAAAGGAGGACTTGGAGCAAACCCTTTGAGATCTAGGACTTTGAAGAGTCTCTACCCACGGGAGCACCGGAGTACTCGTGTTACCTCACCCAGGGAAGCCGGGTGCATAGGTGCCTTTCGGGGTCGGGTTTCGTCGTCGATTTGAATGGCGATCTGCTGCAAAGTGCTGCTGGCGACCAAGTGGAAAGTGTCCGAGTGGATCCAAGAGTGGATCGGAGTTCTGAAGAACCTGAAAGCAGAGGGGACAGAGTCTGGGTCACTAGCCAGTGACCAGGAAGGCGATGGACAGATGCCCACCGATGTCGAGTGCTTCAGGTGCGTTGACGGTCGTCTTTACTCTTCAGCCACGAGGTCCAGGAGGCGTTGTCGGCAACCAGGAGCAGGATTCGGACTGGTACACGATGTCTGTCGAGTGCTGAGGTGTCGGCGACCGGATTGGACCCAACAAGCCTTGGCAATGGCAAGTCTCGATGCAGAGGAAGATCGTCGATGGTGCAGACCAGCAAGGTCTGGGGAACTCACCCAGCGAGGGTAAGTGAGGGCAGGCCTGGAGCAATCAGGATGCCAAGTAAGAAAAAGATTGGCCTTCGTTAAGGGCTACTAGCCAACGGGCTAGCGACCGCGAAGGAGCCTCGAGACGTCGCACGTGGATCTGGCTCACAGGACACTCGTGGAGTGGAGGCCAGTGATCTTCGGTGCAGTTGGTGCTGGAGGCTAGGGCTACTCGGAGCCCAAAGCACGACTTCGTGGGACACCCAGAAGAGGATGCACTTGCAAATGTGCTCGGTGTCCAGGGGTCACGGTCTCAAGTCACCCACGATAGCTACGGGCCTCAGCTTTGCTGGGGACTCAGGGTAGCCTCGGGGAAGTCTGAGAATCTACCTCTGGTGATGCGATGACTTCGGCGTCCGGCGGGGAGCTTCAGAAATGCGAACCGGACAGATGCTTCTTTGGTGCCTGCCAAGCAGGGAGTCACTCCTTGACCCCAAGGGAGATTCTTCTGTCCTCTAATCGTGAGTAGAGCGTCGAAGGTCCAGGATTCAGTTTCAGAGTTTCGTCCAGGGATAATCTAAAGTCCTAAGGACTGGGTTCCTATACTTATACCAAGTTTAGGGGTTGGACTACTCTGTGGCCCCACCTATGGGTGGGTCAGGGCAGAGGGGTGGCTACACCCCTTTCCCTTTGTCCAGTTCGTGCCAAAGCAGGGGCTGCAAGCCCCTGATCCGGTTTGAACTGGGGTATGCACAGGAACACCAAGTGTGCCCCCAGTGCAGGACTTCAAAGCACCCGAAAGTGCTCCCGCCCAGCCCCAATACACATTATCCTGTCTGGGGAGGTGGTCACACCTCCCTGGGACAGGAAACCTATTGTCCAGGCCTCCCCTGCCGGAGTTTCGTCCAGCAGCAGGAGGCCAGACTCGTGTCTGTGGCAGCAGCATCCATTTTGTGATGCCAGGGCTTTGGAAAGAAGTTACCGGGCTAGCCAGAGTTAACATGTCTTTCCCTGTAGAAGGGTGGAATGCTACCCCCGCCGCCAGAATTGGTGGGGGGGGGTAGTATTCCAAGATGTTTGACACCAAACACGACATGTTTAGGTGCAGCCATTCCAAAGTTAGCATTTAACGCGAGGTTATAATGCGCTTAAGAGTATATGGTCAGGCTGCACTACAAACAGCATCAGAGAAGGGTCTCCGAACGCTGCAGAGGGGCCCTGCTCATGCAGGGGCACCCTGTCACATAGGAACCATGCACTCTGCCTTTAGGATTGATAAGGCCTGCCTTAGGAGTGACTTATAGGTTTATATGTGTGTATGTATTTAGTGATATAGGTAACCTATATCACAGTAAGGGTGCATGCACCACCTTACCCAGGCTGCAGTAGCAGACCTGTGGTGTCAGTTTGGATGGCCTTCCAGGGGTGGCATAATACATGCTGCAGCCCCTGGCAGGCCTCTGAGGTACCTATGCCCTTAGTACATAGTATACCATATACTAGGGACTTATAAGGGCACTCCAGATTCCAATCAGTGATGTGCCTAAGGCACATGGAAACCATTTTAGAGAGGAAGCAGCTAGGCTGGGGTTCTGATTAGCAGGGCCCCAGCCAGACTAATGTCGAAAAACAGTGAAGCATCAGCAAAAAGTGGGGGTACCCATGTGAAGCAGATCCTACTCTCCTACACAACCCCCCCAAACGTAGGGACATTAAACTAACCTTGCCCAGTTAAGTCTTCATGTTCTAAGTGGAAGTACCTAGAGAGTCCATCTGCATTGGCATGGTTACTCCCAGGTCTATGTTCCACTGTAAAGTCCATCCCCTGTAGGGAAATGGACCACCTAAGCAGTTTGGGGTTTTCACCCTTCATTTGTTTTAGCCATAAGAGGGGCTTATGGTCTGTCTGAACCATGAAGTGTGTACCAAACAAGTATGGCCTCAACTTCTTCAGAGCCCAGACCACAGCAAAGGCCTCCCTCTCTATGGCTGACCAACGTTTCTCTCTAGGGGTCAGCCTTCTGCTAATGAAAGCTACTGGCTGATCCTGACCTTCTTCATTCAATTGTGACAGTACAGCCCCTACCCCCAATTCAGATGCATCAGTTTGAACAATGAACTTCTTGGAGTAATCAGGACTCTGTAGAATGGGAGCAGTGCACATGGCCTGCTTCAGGTCATCAAATGCCTTTTGACAGCTAACTGTCCACTGAACCTTTTGGGCATTTTCTTAGAAGTTAAGTCATTCAGGGGTGTCACTATTGATCCATACCCCTTGACAAATCTCCTATAGTACCCAGTCAGGCCTAAGAAGGCTCTCACCTGAGTCTGGGTAGTGGGAGCAGTCCAGTCCATGATAGTCTGGATCTTGCTCTGCAAAGGTTGAACCTGGCCTCCACCCACAAGGTGGCCCAGGTACACAACCTGACTCTGCCCTATCTGGCACTTAGTGGCCTTGATAGTCAGGCGTGCCTTTTGCAGGGCCTGTAAAACATTCCTGAGGTGGACCAGGTGATCCTCCCAGGTGGAGCTAAAGACAGCAATATCATCTAGATATGCTGCACTATAGGCTTCCAGACCTGTGAGAACTGTATTCACCAACCTCTGGAAAGTGGCAGGTGCATTCTTCAGACCAAAGGGCATCACCCCAAATTGATAATGCCCACTAGGGGTTGAGAATGCTGTTTTGGGCTTTGCAGTGTGAGAAGTTGGCCTGGTATATGCTGTCCACTAATTATAGTGGGCACCTTGCACCAGTCCAAACAACCCCTTATTGGAGATAGGTTAAAGACAACCTTATTGAAAGCTATCCTAGTGGTAGCTATGGAGAGCAGCCTTCAGGCTAAGTCTTGAAGGAATGTAAAGCAGCTTGTTTTACCAGTCTATAATCTCTTGAGTGATCAAATGAAAGAGCACCACACCAGGTATATATTCAAAATATATGTATTTATTGCTAAACACACCCCTCTAGTCTCTTTATGAGGCTAGAGTTCGAAGTACATAAGTTAGAAGTTATTTAAACACAGTAATAGCACAAATACACGTTTGGGCCCTAGGGGCGTACCAAACCATATACCAATAAAGTGGTATAAGAACCACGACTGAACTAGACACTAGGCCTAGAGCCTCTAGAAGTGCTTGGACCACAAGGAACCACCCAAGGTAGTGACACAGGGGACCCACGGGGGACGCGTGCCGTGCAAATACACAACCGCGATACGCCGTTGACTTCTAAGGAGAAAGTCGTGATCGGGAAATTAAAGAAAAGGGACACTTAAAGGAGGACTTGGAGCAAACCCTTTGAGATCTAGGACTTTGAAGAGTCTCTACCCACGGGAGCACCGGAGTACTCGTGTTACCTCACCCAGGGAAGCCGGGTGCATAGGTGCCTTTCGGGGTCGGGTTTCGTCGTCGATTTGAATGGCGATCTGCTGCAAAGTGCTGCTGGCGACCAAGTGGAAAGTGTCCGGGTGGATCCAAGAGTGGATCGGAGATCTGAAGAACCTGAAAGCAGAGGGGACAGAGTCTGGGTCACTAGCCAGTGACCAGGAGGGCGATGGACAGGTGCCACCGATGTCGAGTGCTTCAGGTGCGTTGACGGTCGTCTTGACTCTTCAGCCACGAGGTCCAGAAGGCGTTGTCGGCGACCAGGAGCAGGATTCGGGCTGGTACACGATGTCTGTCGAGTGCTGAGGTGTCGGCGACCGGATTGGACCCAACAAGCCTTGGCAACGGCAAGTCTCGATGCAGAGGAAGATCGTCGATGGTGCAGACCAGCAAGGTCTGGGGAACTCACCCAGCGAGGGTAAGTGAGGGCAGGCCTGGAGCAACCAGGATGCCAAGTAAGAAAAAGATTGGCCTTCGTTAAGGGCTACTAGCCAACGGGCTAGCGACCGCGTAGGAGCCTCGAGACGTCGCACGTGGATCTGGCTCACAGGACACTCGTGGAGTGGAGGCCAGTGATCTTCGGTGCAGTTGGTGCTGGAGGCTAGGGCTACTCGGAGCCCAAAGCACGACTTTGTGGGAGACCCAGAAGAGGATGCACTTGCAAATGTGCTCGGTGTCCAGGGGTCACGGTCTCAAGTCACCCACGATAGCTACGGGCCTCAGCTTTGCTGGGGACTCAGGGTAGCCTCGGGGAAGTCTGAGAATCCACCTCTGGTGATGCGAAGTCTTCGGCGTCCGACGGGAGCTTCAGAAATGCAGACCAGACAGATGCGTCTTTGGTGCCTGCCAAGCAGGGGAGTCACTCCTTGACCCCAAGGGAGATTCTTCTGTCCTCTAATCTTGAGTAGAGCGTCGAAGGTCCAGGATTCTGTTTCAGAGTTTCGTCCAGGGATAATCTAAAATCCTAAGGACTGGGTTCCTATACTTATACCAAGTTTAGGGGTTGGACTACTCTGTGGCCCCACCTATGGGTGGGTCAGGGCAGAGGGGTGGCTACACCCCTTTCCCTTTGTCCAGTTCGCGCCAAAGCAGGGGCTGCAAGCCCCTGATCCGGTTTGAACTGGGGTATGCACAGGGACACCAAGTGTGCCCCCAGTGCAGGACTTCAAAGCACCCGAAAGTGCTCCCGCCCAGCCCCAATACACATTATCCTGTCTGGGGAGGTGGTCACACCTCCCTGGGACAGGAAACCTATTGTCCAGGCCTCCCCTGCCGGAGTTTCGTCCAGCAGCAGGAGGCCAGACTTGTGTCTGTGGCAGCAGCATCCATTTTGTGATGCCAGGGCTTTGGAAAGAAGTTACCTGGCTAGCCAGAGTTAACATGTCTTTCCCTCTAGAAGGGTGGAATGCTACCCCGCCGCCAGAATTGGCAGGGGGTAGTATTCCAAGATGTTTGACACCAAACACGACATGTTTAGGTGCAGCCATTCCAAAGTTAGCATTTAACGCGAGGTTATAGTGCGCTTAAGAGTATATGGTCAGGCTGCACTACAAACAGCATCAGAGAAGGGTCTCCGAACGCTGCAGAGGGGCCCTGCTCATGCAGGGGCACCCTCTCACATAGGAACCATGCACTCTGCCTTTAGGATTGATAAGGCCTGCCTTAGGAGTGACTTATAGGTTTATATGTGTGTATGTATTTAGTGATATAGGTAGCCTATATCACAGTAAGGGGTGCATGCACCACCTTACCCAGGCTGCAGTAGCAGACCTGTGGTGTCAGTTTGGATGGCCTTCCAGGGGTGGCACAATACATGCTGCAGCCCCTGGTAGGCCTCTGAGGTACCTATGCCCTGGGTACATAGTATACCATATACTAGGGACTTATAAGGGCACTCCAGATTCCAATCAGAGATGTGCCTAAGGCACATGGAAACCATTTTAAAGAGGAAGCAGCTAGGCTGGGGTTCTGATTAGCAGGGCCCCAGCCAGACTAAGGTCGAAAAACAGTGAAGCATCAGCAAAAAGTGGGGGTACCCATGTGAAGCAGATCCTACTCTCCTACACTGGACTCCTCACTCTCAATTATCTGCCAATTAAACAACGTTTCGTCCTCCTGCTTTCCACACGCTCCGTCTGCTTCGTAAGATCTTCAAATGAATCCCCACCAAGTCCACGAAAACGGTCACCCATGCGCTTGTCAGCAGCAGACTCGACTATGGCAATGCACTCTACGCCAGCATCACCCAGAAACTGCAGAAAAAACTGTAGAATGTCCAGAACACCTCCGCCACACTCATCCTGAATATCCCTTGCCACAACCACATCATCAGCCATCTGAGAGATCTACACTGGCTACCTGTCAACAAAGGAATCGTCCTTCAAGCTCCTCACACACGCCTACAAAGCCATCCACAATGCCAAACCTGAATACCTCAACCACCGCCTCTCCTTCTACACTCCCACCAGACATCTCTGCTCCGCCCAACTGGCCCTGGCCACCATCCCACGGATCGGCAAGACCACGGCTGGAGGAAGATCCTTCTCTTACCTCGCAGCGAAGACCTGGAACTCCCTGCCTCTGCACCTCAGGCAATCACCATTGCTGCTGCAATTCAGTAAGAACCTCAAGACCTGGCTCTTCGACTTGAACCACAACCCACCCCCCCCACTTAGCGCCTTGAGACCCTCACCGGTAAGTAGTCACGCAATATAAAATTACTGATTGATTGTACCTTGCTGGTCCAAACAATTGCATCTTGTCGTCTTTCACGCCAGTTGTGGCTACCAAGGCTTGTTGGTGCTCCTGCCGAACACTGACCACTTAGACACTGACATCCGACATGGGGCAGTCCGTGCACAGCTCCTGGTCTTCCTCAGTGTCGCATGGTCAACACAGCTGCAGCGACAAGGTCCTCATCAACTCTCCTGAGCTCCCTGCCAAGGGTGGGCATTGTGCTTCCGTGCCTCCCGGTCACCTCCGAGTGACATAGACTCTGTCCCCTGTGCTTGCAGATGCTCCTCTTCAAGAATCCACCCTTGGGTTCCACCGGAGATCTTCACGAACTTCTCCAGAGGACGTTTCTCCAAAGTCGACTCTGGGAGGTACCGGCGTCACTTCACCCATATGCACCTGGCTTCCTTGGTGCAAGTAACCTGGTTCCTGGAGCATCCAAGGGGCAGGGTGGCTCTCCAACCTTCCTTCCTCCAAAGGGTTTCTTCTGGGTCCTTTGGGAAGGGTCCTTCTTTTTTAAAACTGCAACCGTTACTTCTCCATAGACTTCAATTGGGCACGTGGCTGTGTTGCCACTCAGCACACAGCCTCTGTGGGATCCCTAGGTACTTACCTCTGGGGGTTCCTGGTTCTCCCAGCTACTCTGGGTCTTCTGGTCCAAGTCCCATTCTTCCTTGCTGTTAGCATTCCACTTCTTTAGTATGTGGTTTGGTCTCCCCCTGGAGACCAGTGTATATTTGTGCTACTTACCTGATTTCTTGAGTATTTTCATGTGTATTGTTGATATTTCCGGGTAGGAGATACACCAATGTGTTAGTGATTGTGTTGTTAAATAAATAGACTTATTTTTATAAACACTGTGTGGTTCTTTTTAATCTAATCTGCACTGTCGATTAAATGTGGTAAAACAAGTTGCTTTACACTCAAACAAGATAGGCATGTTGGCTGCTGTCCAAAGCTACCACTTTGAGAGCCTAAGGTTTTCAAAGACCACTAAAATCACCACAAAGGTTGCCTGGATTAGTGCAAGGTGTATCACTCCTGTAAGTGGGCACCACATGCTAAGTCAGCCTCCCACACTAACAATATCTTTGAAACTGTCGTCCACAGCAAACACAATACGATGATGGACGGAGTGCTTAAACTTTTCAGACACTCACCCCCAGTCACAGAACTGGGTTTAATCCATCATCATTCTTCTGCTCACTAAGCCACCCCAGTTTGGACCCAGCCATATGGAAATCAGTCTTGACCCTTTTCCTCCTGGGAACATCCCAGCCCGAACTGCCAGGCCAGGTCCTCCCTGGACTGGAAACAAGCCTACTGGAACAGGTTTCGGGGTTTCACCCCTCATCAGCCAGGCTAGCTTGAATCCAATGGCAAAGTGAGCAAGGGACCCACGTCTGGGAACACCCTGGTCACTTTGGGCGAACATAGCAAACACAAAACCTGCAATTTTAAGAGGTATAGCTAAAGAGGTCAGTCCTATTCTTTCGGAAATTTTTAACACTATGTTCACCTCAGGAACTTTTCCCGTAATTTGGAAGGACGCATCGATCCACCCTTTGATAAAAAAAAAACAAGCCTGGATTATCAACCTATTGCTAGGCTACCCTTTCCAGCTAGGATAGTGGAGAAAATCATGAATAAACAACTGGCTCAGTTTGTTCAGGAAAATGACCTACTTGATCCCTCACAATTTGGTTTCCACCCAGAACATAGCACGGAAACGGCCTTGATAAAGGCCACTGAAGAAATCAGGACAGTTATGGACAGGGGTGGAGCCGCCGCTTTGATCCTTTTGGATCTCTCGGCGGCGTTTGACACTGTCAATCACCACCTGCTGCGATCCCGCCTGAGCAAGCTAGGGGTAAAGGGTCTAGCTCTGTCCTTGTTAACCTCTTTTTTGACCGAAAGAACACAAACAGTGACTCTGGATCGTTTTAAATCAACACCCTATGTCCTGCCATGTGGGGTGCCACAGGGCTCATCGCTTAGTCCATCCCTTTTTAATATCTACGTGTCAGAGTTGGCTCCTCTGATCCAGAATTTCGGCTTTAGCCTAACATCGTATGCCGATGACACGCAGATTGTGGTAGCGGCGTATAAAGAGCAAGAATCCGGGTGCTACAATTTAGAAACCGTATGCAGGAAGTTAACAGCTGGATGGGCAAGCATGGTCTTAAACTCAATTCGGAGAAAACCAAAATAATGATTTTCAGCAACCTCCAACCAAGATGGGATGGCATCTGGTGGCCTACAGATGGGAGAGTTGCCAAAACCAGTGGAAAAAGCGAAGAATCTTCGGATTCTAATCAATAGGAAACTAACATTCGCCCAGCAATCAAATGCAATGTTTTCCACCACTTTTTACTTGCTCAAGAAACTAAGGAAGGTTCTTCCTTATATCCCTATGGATTCTAGGAAGACGGTGGTGACTCCACTAGTATTATTGAAATTGTATTATTGTAATGGGTTGTACCTGAATATGCAAAAACAACATCTGAAAAAACTGCAAATGGTGCAGAATGCAGCTGCAAGACTCCTCTTAAACCTGCCCAAGTATGAGTCAGTCTCGACCAAAATCCGTAGACTCCACTGGCTTCCTGTAGCGAGTCGCGCAAAGTTTAAGACGCTATGCCTAGCTTTTAAGGCCTTGAACAATATGGAACCGATGTTCCTAAGGAACATTTTTTTTGGTACTGCCCGGGTAGACAGCTTCGATCCACTGGCACCAAACATATGATGGTTCCCAGGATTCGCACCTTTAGCTGGGGGGGATGAAGCATTGGCTATGGCACGGCAAAGCTCTGGAATACGCTTCCTATGCACATCAGGTCTGCAAGTTCATTAGCCTTATTTAGGAAGAGTCTGAAGACATGGCTATTCCTGAATTAAGGCAAGAATCTCCAAGGCTTACTGTAGTGCCTTAGCGCCAAGACACCTCCGGGTATTCGTGCGCTCAATAAGTTATATTAACATAACATAACAATAAGATGATGGACAGAGTGCTGAAACTTTTCAGACACTCACCCCCAGTCACAGATCTGGATTTAATCTGTCATTGTTCTTCTGCTCAATAAGCCACCCCAGTTTGGACACAGCCATATGGAAATCAGCATTGACCCTGTTCCTCCCGGGAACAGTCCAGCCCACACCATCTGCTCTGTCTCATTTTTTTTTTTTTTTTAGGTGTGACGTCTAGTGGAGGGTAAGGTGAGCCAGATGTTTTTTCTCAACCTGTCTAAAGTAGTAAAAGGTGAAAAAGTCACTTACCTTAATGTTTCCTAATTGCTTGCGCTGGGTTTTAATATGTTTAGAAACATCAAAATGTTGCTGTTGCTTTCTCTACAAGAAAGACTGGTTAGATTTGGGTATGGGTGATACTTTTGACACCATGCTCAAGGGCATCAATTTACTATTGAACAAGGACCTAATGCGCTGAGTGTAGCATATCTAGAGGTAATCTTATACAGAGCATGCACAGTGATAAATAGTGCAATATTAGAAATAGTAAATAAATGGATTGCTAAAGTAGTTAGATATGGCCACTCCTTGGATGTCTGTAAAATGGACCTTTTGTCGTGAATTTTGACCCTTTGACCTGAATTTTTACTGTCCTGAATTTGCCTCCATGCCAGGTGGTCCACTTACTCTTAGTGTCCATTATGCTACTTTGTAGGGCCACTGGTTACATGCTGAATTTTGACCCTTTGACCTGAATTTTTACTGTCCTGAATTTGCCTCCATACCAGGTGGTATACTTACTCTTAGTGTCCATTATGCTACCTTTTTAGGGCCACTGGTTACATGCTTTTAAATACATTTGAAATAACTCTTAACAAACGACAACTATTTACAAGCCAATCTTAAAACGAATCTACATAATTTAAAACATGTTATTGTTTAAATTCTATGGTTCAGGTCAAAATGTATTTTTCTCAATACACCCGATAACAGAAATGTTAGGTTTGTTAAATGTATCGAACTATCTTCGACTTTTATCAGAGAATTGCAGTGAAACATTTTGATTTTTACCAGTATCACATAGTTTACACTTCATGCTTCGCTAACAATAGTTTCAAAGCATTTTGTAGACAGTGCTAAGATCACGTTTAGGAAAAAAAATAATGTTGGATTCATTGGTATTTTGTTTCTATATCGGTCTTCTGCCGTTCCCGCAGCTTCATACAGCTAATTGTAAAGCACTTGCATTGTAATATTACCACCAATAGTGAAATATCTGCCTTGCCAACATCCAAGTAAGCGCTTAATTTCCTCATGTGTTGAAACGATTATGAAGGAACCGATGCCGCTGCCTGCCAAAACAAAATACACATTACACTGTATCAAGCTATGATTTGCCGCGCGTCTAGTTGTTCTTAACCAACGAGAGACGAGCACGTCCTGTAACCGCCGAGACTCGTGACTCTCGGGAAAACATGGTAATATCTAATTTGCTTTAAAACCTATGAATAACAGGAGATCTATATCGTATGATATTCTTGCTCTGGTTTGCATCGTGATGTACGTGCAGCCCACACATTCGCGCTATATATCACATCGTCGCTTTGTTTTTGCAAAGCAACCATTCATAATCACGTTTCGAGTGGCTCAAGCCTCGGTACTGGCGCAAAATACTTAAGTGCGTGGTCGGAGGGCGGGTCATCTAACGTCACTTCTATACGCTTATGGGAAATGCGAAAACTGGGAGTGTCACAAATGGAAAGGGCGTTGTACTTTTTGACGAAGCCTGGGTGGGGACGAAGAGATAAGTGTCTCTGTTCCCACAGTCCCACGCCCCTAGTGGCACCGCGCACTTTATGCTTTCTCTCCCAAGCCTGGTTAGATGTTTTTATGCCTCCTATAAACCGTCCACTGCGTTTCAGGTCAGTGCTAAGGTACCTATTAAGCGAGGAAACAGCCCGGCGCGTCTGTGAAAGCATTGAGATTTTCGACACACGGTGAAGACCGCCATTACAGGCACAGCCAAACCCTCGTGAGCCCTAGTGGGCGTGGGCAACTGTCTGTGAGCGGGGAAACAGCCCAAGCGGGAAGCAGCGCGCGCCACGGCCACTGGGACGAGGAGGTAGTAATAGAAACAGAAAAAGGCCTCACCCAACCTAGCTTCGAGCGAATAAAATAAAAAAAACAACAAAAACTCGGCCACTCCCAGCCTAACACATTGAAAGAATATCTGTAATGACGTCAATGCCCAGTAAATAAAGATTTGGTAAATATATATATATATATTTGTCACATTTTATGCCGCCTATCAGATCTACACTGATGAACACAATTTGAAATACGCATTTTCAGAAGTTAGTCACCGACCTAGGACATTTTAAACGTATAATCCCTAGAGTAAGCATGTGTGAGTTTGGTTACAACCCAAAAGCTTTAGTTTTTGAATAGCAGGTCTTGTTCAAGTTTCTGGGAGTGAAGATCGGGGGTCCCGGGCAACGTACTAATAAACCCGTCACAAGCAAAGCACAATCAGCCATGCCTAAAAGACTCTCTGTCTATTGGTAATTTAAAGTACGGTAATAGGTGCTCATCTGTGAGAAGCTCAGTTTAACCCTCTACGCCACACCGTCGAACCAACATGGCGGTTGAATGATCATAAGTGACAACAGTCCGTGAAGCCCTCCATTAGAAATAAAAGAAAGACTGCAGAATATGCTTTTCTCTAGGTACGCGCACGTAGGGCTCCGTTCTTTCTGTTACAGTGTACGCACCGTGATCGGGCCTGTTCCAGTCTTTGTTGCATGATGTATTTCCCAGTTTTAGCCTGTAGGTGGCGCTCCGCCCCAGCCGGAGACCGTGAAATTCGCTGGCCAGCAGGGGGCGCTCGCGTGCCCCACTCTACCAAGGGGCTCCGAGCTAGGACTGCTCGCGACAGAAAATCTGCCTTACTCACCCACCACTTTCAAAACAGCCCCCTTCCCCTAATCCACGCAGCTTTTGGCCTTGCGAGCGGCGAGGACCGGCGCTGGCTACGAGGTATGTTCCAGTATGGCTGCAAAGCTTTTGAAAGTTTGGAGTGTTTTGTTGGTGCGGACGCGCCACACGCTCTGCACAGTGTCATTGGGTGACGGTGTCCCAGCAAAATGGAGGCCAAATTGGAGGAGGCGGTCCTGGTGATCTCTCCCGATCTGCCCCCTCCTCCCTTCCCAACAGTCCCCCCTCTTTTCCAGTGGCCTCTGCTAGGACGCAGGACGTTCGCCTCGGCGCCGACAAAGCTGTCAAGTTGTGAAAATTCTGAGTGGTAGCTAATTATCATACTTAATGACATCACGGTAAGTGATGTTATGCATATAACTACACGAAAGGTACCAATTAAATGACAGAACAATTCAACACGAGTTTAAAAATAATACAATAACTCTAGAACCTCGTTAAGGTAGAAAAAGAGGTGACATAATTGTGGTGGGACACTGTAAATGGTCTTATTCAGTTCCTACTGTCATATGAAGGAGCCTGTTGGAGTGTTCTCAGAAGTGGTGTTTTTCCCCCGGAAGCCTCTAAGAGCTGCTTTGCACAAGGCATATAGGTGTGAAGATCCGTGCATTTAGAGGTTAGGTACTGTGACACCATACTGTGAATACTTGACCCAACCTGCAAACGCGTGTCTCACTTGCATCCAGTGAAACGTAAGGTTTCTTCCCTGAGAGATGCTGGAAACAAGGCCCCCAAGTCCCATCAAAGCCCAGTAGTGTTTACTGTCAGGGGCCGCCATAGAGAGTGGAACTGGAGCATGTGAGGGCGCTTCTCTGTGCTTTGGCTTGTTCTTTAACTCAAGTGATTGAGTTTTTGGGCCTGCCTCGGTGCTAGTGACGAGACACAGGTTGTGTCCTCCCTGTACCGGATGTCGCTGGGCATGGGGCGCCTCCTGATACAGGAAAGTTGCGTGAAGCTATTACTCTGGACTTAAAGCTGACTAGAATATCGTGTAGTGTTGGAAAACTTGAGTTGACTTTAGTGATGTCGGCAGTGACCCCTAGTAAACCAAATTCTATTCAGTCTCAAATCAAAGTGAGCTTTATTCGATTGTAGACAGACAATCATAAAAGCACATATAATTACTACAACATTTCATATATGATACAAATTCATACAAATTTGTTACATTAAAAGTATTTAGCATTCCATAAAAAATAAGACATTATTAAATTGTCAGGGCTCACCTCAAGTTAAAAAATAATTACTTTACTATACATAGAACAAAATCATATTAAATTCGTTTAGACAATTTTTAGTTCTTACTATAAATTAAAAACGATTAAATAAGGATTTGTTTCCTTAAACTTAGAACCTTTTTCAAGAATAAAACCACCCTGTAAACACTGTGTACGTTATCTAAATATTGCAGTGCCAAAAGGGCGGGTCGACATTGACGGAGCCCGAACATTTTCAACACAGGGACCAGACACAATTTCCTATCAGAGGAATAAAATTTACAGAAAAGGATAACATTGAGCATAGTTTGTTTGGAGATATTGTCACAAGGGCACAACTGGAGGTTTTGAGACCAGTCATTTACTGTAGGGAAGGTGACTAGTCTATGGAAAACCCCCAGTCGAAATCGAATTAGAAGGAACCTATCATATGCCGCAAGGACATAAGTAAGGTAAGGTTGAATATTAAAAGTAATTAAAATCATCTGATTGTGTAGGACAGTGGGCTTTACTATCTCAGATGTCAGTCTGATAGTGTCCAGCATAGATAGGGCCATTTTTTTTAAATCCTTCCTGGTTATGTCACCAATGGAACTAGGATTAGTAAAATACTCTGGGTGCCCAAGATCTTGTAAAAAGTTACGAACATAATTTATCCATGGAATCCTCAGGGCCCCGTCCAATCTCAGGACATCCAGAAGAATCTCTCTGTTTAATTTTGCCTCTTCTTTCGTCCAGAGTCTGTGCCATAAAAGCACAGGCTCCAGCTTAATCAAATCAGAAATAAAAGTGAGGCCCAGCTCCGCATGACATATATATGTTGAGGTACCATTCGGGACGGATAAAATATATTTTAAAAAGAATTTTCTACTTTTTGAATGGGAAGCAGATCAACTGGCCCCCATGCCCCAGTCCCATAAACTGCTGCAGAAACACATTTTGCTTTATAGATCTTAATGAGTTCCTCAGGAGGTCTCTTGCCTAATTTTTAGCAAAGGAACTGATGGCAGATGTACTACGTAATAATACCAGTTTTTTTGCAGCCACAGCCTGTGTCCAAGTATCGTTATTGGCAAAGAGAATGCCCAAATAAGAGAATGTTTTAGTAGGCCCAACCTTTTGTCCACCCACAAACATATCTTTGGGTTTTATGAAGCCAGTACCGCAACGCATTATAAAAGTTTTAGAGGAGTTAACTCTTAACCCTAAATCATTCATAAAATTGGTAAAATTATTCAGTACCCTCTGGAGGCCTACTTGTGTGCGAGACATGAGCACCGCATCATCTGCATACAAGAGGGCTGGGATCGGGCGTCTCGCCACTTGGGGAAGGTCATAATTATCATTTAAAAGGGCCTCCCCCAATCCGTTTATGTACAGGTTAAAAAGAAACGGGGCAAGAACACAACCTTGCCTAACGCCACTTCTTATATGAATGGGCGCTGACCGTTCGCCCTTTAAACCGCAGCGCACTCGTGCGTTAGCATTACAGTAAAAACGTTTAAGAAAATAAATAATCTGTATATCAACCCCCATTACTTCTAAAATTGACCAAAGTTTATTGTGGATCACGCAATCAAATGCGGCTGTGAGGTCAACAAATGCTAAACATAGGTTCCCCTTCTTTGCCCTTGTGTATTTACCAACCAGGAGAGACAAATTTAATCCCTGCTCTACGGTTCCTACACCAGCTCGAAAGCCGTATTGCAGGTCGGACAGGATGGAATTTTCTTCCGCCCAATCCTGGAGACGTTCCAGTATTATTCTGCCCGCTACTTTCGTTATAGTGTCTAATAGGGAAATTGGCCTATAGCACGCCGGATCCCTGTGGGATGACACCTGGTGGGCCCCCCGAACTCTGTCCCACACCCGCTCCAACTGACCACGCGACAACCTCGTCATCATCCTGGATAGCAAACTCACCATGAAGCAGCAGGTCAACTCGATCTCTTCTGCCTTCTTCCACACCCTCCGCATGCTTCAGAAATCTTCAGATGGATCCCTGTTAACACCAGGAAAACTATCACACAAGCCCTCGTCACCAGCCGGCTGGACTACGGAAATGCACTCTACGCTGGACCCGCCACCAAACTCCACAAGACACTCCAGACCATACAAAATGCAGCGGCCAGACTCCTCCCCAAACTGACCCACATCACCTCCCACCTCAAGAACCTCCACTGGCTCCCCGTGGGAGTCCCCGTCCAGAAGAGGTGACAGCTCAAAATGCTGACACACGCCTACAAGTTCCTCCATGACCAGGGTCCAGCATACACTAACCCCCGCCTGAACTGCTACCAACCCGCCAGACAACTGCGCTCTACCTCCCTCGCCCTTACACACGTTCTCCGCATCTGCTGAAGCTACAGTGGAGGTTGTTCCTTCTACCTTGCTGCCAAGTCCTGGAACGATCTACCCCTTCACCTGCGAATGTCGCCCTCACTCATGGATTTCAGACGGGGACTCAAGATCTGGCTTTTCGATTTGAGACCAGTGAGACCGCAGGGCCTGGATACACTTAGGGGTGAATAGCTGCGCTCTACAAGCTCTGACTGATTGATTTATTGAGTTAGAAGTTTGGGATCCATAGCTTTTCCAAGTACTGTAGAGCCTCACTAACTGGGTTTGTCCTATACAGTGAAGTGAAAAAAAAAAAGTATACACGCTCAAGATTCAGTGGTTTTGCATATTAAGGCACATCTGACACCTAGAGGGCAAGGGAACAGGATACAGAGACTAAAGTATTCTTCCAAGGTGAACACTTAATGCAGTGGCGAAGGCCCTTGGTTTAACCTAGTCTACCCTTTGATCAAAGAACATTGAAAGTGGGTGTGGAAGAATGGCCCTTTCTAAAGGGTCAGTCACCCCAAACTTTTTGCCTTCCTCCTCCCCTTTTTACGTCTTGACTCTAGATAGTGCGCATGCGCTGTCTCGAACCGAGACATGATGTTTCTACTGTTGTGAGCTTAAGCCATCCCACAGGCTTCCCATTTGCTGGCAGCATTTTCGCTCCGAATTTTCTTCTCCACATTTGTAAAGGGCATGCACCCCTATGGTTGTGTTTTTTTGCGTGTGGTTTCTCCTTATCCCACATTAGAACGCCAAGCAGGTTGTTGCTAAATGTTCGTCCCGCCACACATTAGGAACGCTATTGTTTTAAAGAGCACAGAGGTCTACATTGGCAGATTGAGAAAGCAAGTCCGGGAGAATGACATCCAGCATTTCTTCGGAGGCTATGGCAGACTCATGGGGGTGGATAACAGGTACGTATAGGAAAATGAAAGCAGACCCAACCACAGAAATGCTACCCTTTCGTTTTTTCGTGTTTTCCCATAAAACGATTCTCGCGCCAAAGTAAAGCTTTTGAAGCTTTGAACTTTGAAATTTTGAGGCGATAAGTTGCCTTGTGGGAGGCACGATACGAGCCTCGTCAAGAGACTCCCCAAGCTGTTTTTCAATGCACACAGAGAGCGCGCAGGTTTTTAATACATGCTGAGTGCGTCGTCACGATTTACAGTAAGCTTAATATGCTGTAATGATGTGCTCCATGTTTGCACTGCACAGAATTTGCCCCTCTCGTGCTTCAATCGAGGTGCTGGCTGGTTCTGTTGCCGTCGAATCGTCACCTGTACGGAGTCGGACTAATAGATCAAGGTATGGTCCTGCACGCAACTAATCAGAGTTGATTGAAGAATGCAGATGCATGTCCACGCTCAGTGTGCTTCCGGGAATGGCGATTTGAGCGTGGTAGCAACTCTGTGTGAGAGCGTGAAAGAGAAAGTCTCCTCTGGTATCTGGCTGACTGCTAAGTAAGTTAAAGAGGATTTGGCCTGGCTCACATTGGTGGAAAGGTAGAGGCAAGGGTAGAAAAGCAGGCAGTTTGGGCTTTGATGACTACATGTGCCTTTCCCTTGACTTCAGGCAGTGCTGGAAAACTGTATCTGCACCAGGTGACCACGAACACACAAGCAGCCCATCCCTGAACCTCTTGACACCAAACCCCTCATCTTTTGTTACTGTCTCACAAGACTTTTAATGCTATTGCTTGTTTTCTTAAAAATATTATATTATACAACCTGAGAGGTGCTTAAACCTCAAGGGTTCCGTGTAAGAGTGAGACCTTTGGGTAGGCAGTACGTGTGCCTGGCTGCTCTGTGACTTCCAGGTCACTTGGGATCGGCTTATGGGTCAAACATCGCGTTCAGAACCCTCTTCCTGCAGGGGCAACAGATGAGGCCCAAGGTGGAAACGTTCCAAACCAGGCCGCTGCGACAGTCTTGGGAGCACTGGGTATATTATAAGGTTGGTGCCACTAAAACACTCCCTTCATGTGAGTATTCTAAGAGTTTTAGTGGATAAGCCACTTTGGGCGGTAGGAATGCTCCTTTCAGCATGTTCGAGGGTACACACATCATTAAAGTGTATCTGGGAAGCAGTCGGGGTTCCACATTGGCACTTCTTTGTGCATAATATATATTCTTGCCTCGGAAGCTGTGGCAATGGGGAGATTTTGGGACCAGGGCTGCTAGTGAACCTGTGCATCGCTGGGCCCGACAAACAGACTGGAACCTGCCAGGGAAGCCTAAGATACCATTTGAATGAAGACTCCGAAAGCAATGGATCACAACCAAACAAGCAGGCGCCCCCCCTCGGCTTGGGAACCAGATTTGCCCTAGGGGAACTTCCACTTTGTGGCCCTGTACTTTATAGATATCTTTTTATTGCATTTTCAAAAGGCATAAACAGCGCTACCGTGCACGGTAGCGCACAACAGAACTAACATGTAACAACATGTGATTGACCGGTACAGAATATCACTAGCGTCAAGCATCAAGTCATGAACCATAGTTAAATCCACAAGTTACAGGTTATAATCCTACATTGCATCCTTCCTCTACATCTTGTACGCTAGTTTGGGCTTGTTGTTGAAGATACTGGCGCAGCGGTTCCCAGATGTCCTTGGGTTTAGACGATGTGGGCAGCTCTTCAGCGTACAGTTCAAGGTTCTCCTTACAGTATACCATATCTTTAAGCCAATGCTCGGTTTTCGAAGCCAGGGTGCTCTCCCATGTTACAGGAACTCGGCGTTTAGCCATCAGCATTGCAATGCGCACAAATTTGCCTATAATCCCTTTCAGGTGAGGAACATAACATAATAAACATAACAGCGGTGTACATTGCTATACTGCCCCTGACATTTCTCGTATATGTTGCACTACATTTTCCCAAAACAGGGATACCTGTTTACAGTCCCAGGCTAGGTGCCAAAAATCAGCATCTAATTGGCCACACCGCTTGCATCTGCTCGACTCGCATAGGCCACACTCATGCAATCAGAGGGGCGTGTGATATATCTGATGGAGATACTTAAAGTGTATAATGCGTAGGTTGCCATTAGGTGAGTCTTGTAAGGTTGCATACATGTTCCCACTCTGAAGGAGTCATGGGGGGTGTCAGCTTATCATTCCAGCGGGCAAAGCTTCTATCCGGCTCAACGGTTTTCTCGGCACGTACTTCTCTATAAAGTTTGGTGACTAGTTTGCTCCGTGTAGGAACCGTTAACAGCAGCTGTAACGACTGTAGAGCTGGTGGTTCGGCCGGATATGTGGTATAATGCGTTTTAATAGCTTGTCTAAGCCTATGCACAGTGAATTGGAATAGTGGTGTAGGGTTAGTGATATATTGGAGGTCTTCAGAAGTAATGAAATTGCCATCTGGATAGAGGTCTTGCATCTTGTCTATACCTGCCTCTCTCAACGATTGCAGTGGACCGTCTTCCTGCGTCACCGACAGTGCGGCGTGATGTGCCAGGGGCAGCCCTGGGGCATATATGGGAATCTTAGCGGCAAGTTTATCTATAGATTGCCACGCAGCGATTGTTTTATCCAATGTGTTAATTTCCGCCTTTGGGGTGCCGCGACGCGTATGTGTAATTATACTGGGTAAAGGGATTGGGTGGGCATCGCCGTCTTCCACTGCCATGTGCGGGGTGTAGGCATGAGAGTTAAACCAGTAGTATGCATACTGCGCTTGTGCACAGAGATAATGTATATACGGATCTGGTGTACTGAATCCCCCTTTGGCGTAGTCAAGTGTGAGTGTCGCCCACCCTAGCCTGCTTGCCTCCCCCAATCAACCTGAGCAGAGAGGTTCGCAGAACACTGAAAAAGCGCTGTGTCCATTTTATAGGTATATTGGAAAATAAATACAGGCAGCGGGGTAAAATAACCATTTTGATAATTGCTATGTGATCGGCCAGGGATAATGGCAATGCGCTCCAACTGTCGACCTGTTGATCAAGTGTAATGCATGCTCTTCCATAATTTTCTTTTATGACTACTTCGGGGTCTCGATGCACCCATATCCCTAAATATTTAACTGGATCTGTGGTCCATACTAGGGGATACTCTATAGTTGGCTGGGAGGTGATGGGTGTCAGAGGTATTATCACTGATTTGTCCCAGTTGATGGTGAGACCCGAGAACAGCCCAAATCTGATATATTCTCTCAGCACCTGGGCCAAGTAACGACCCAGGTCTCTGATAAAAAGCACCATATTGTCAGCATAAAGGAATATACCGATAGGTGGGTGCATGAAATTGAGGGCCGTTTCCCTATGTCGTTGACAAATCACACAAACCAAGGGCTCAAGTGCAAGAGCGAACAGCAGTGGCGATAGGGGGCAGCCCTGTCGGGTGCCTCTCTTAATTGGGAATGGCTCTGATGTCGGGGCCCTCCACCCCCGGGTCGGTATATAACAGCCTCACCCAACCAAGATATAGTGAGGGAAACCCCATACGTTGTAGGATTTGGAACATGTAGCTCCACTCTATAGAGTCGAACGTTTTAGCCACGTCCAACATTACTGCAGCAGCGTGCAGATCTGGGTCGAGGACATGCAACATCGCAAATATATTTCTGAAATTGTGGGACGTTGATCTTTCTGGAATTAATCCAGATTGGTCCGGTAGAACCAAACAGGTCATCAGAGGTTGGAGTTTTGTTGCCAAAATTTTTGCAAGTATTTTAGCGTCAAGGTTTAACAGAGATAGTGGCCGATACGATTAGCAGCAATCGGATGGTTTGTCCTTTTTTAATAGGGTAATAATTAATGCTTGACCAAGGGACGGCGGCAGAATGCCCGATTCATGTGCTTCAGCGTACATTTCTAATAAGTGTTGTGTAACTAAATCTGCATATTCTTTATAGAATTCAGCCGCAAGGCCGTCTGGCCCTGGTACTTTTTTGTTGGGTAAGGCACGTATCGCCGCTTTTATATCCGATTGGTCAATTGGTTGACTTAAATAATCCCGATGACTATCTGCCAACCATGCACAGGCAATATCCGCTAAATTAGACGCTGTCCCCTTTGACGTGTACATTGTGGCATAAAAGGCACGGAATTGGTACACTATTTCCTGAGAAGTGTAATGTTCCTCCCCTTTAGAGTCAATTATTTTAGCTATGTGGTGATGTTCGATGCAGAATTTAAGTTTCGCGGCTAGATTGCGGATTGGTCTACCACCCTCCCCATATGCCCTGGCCACGTGTTTGCGTGAAAGATAACTGATTTCAGATTCTGCAAATGTGTCATATTCCAGAACCAGGTCGTGAATACGAGAGAGCGTGGCTGGACATGGGTTAGTTGTGTAGTCTCGCTCAAGAGCTGTTAGTGTGGTTTCTATTTTAGTGAGTTGACCTCTAATATCTTTTAAAATACCGGCTGTGGTGCTGATGCAGACTCCCCGGATGGTCACTTTAAAGGCCTCCCAAAGTGTAGCAGTACTCTCGACGGTGCCTACATTTATCTCAAAATATTGCATTATGGCTTTTCTAATGGTATCAGCGCATATGGGGTCCTGTAGCGCCTCTGATCGAAATTGCCACGTGAACGGGCGATGAACTTTGGTTGGTATTTTGAGAGTAAGTTGTACTGGGTTGTGATCTGAGAGAGTGCGTGGGAGAGTGGCGTTGTCAGTAGCCCATCCATTTGCCCCCTCACTCAGAAGCCAATAGTCCAACCGAGACCAACTATTATGTGCCGGTGTGGCCTGGGTACCTTCTCTCGCTGTACAATTGCGAAGTCGCCAAGCGTCAATCAGCCCCAATTCCATCATCGCATTATTGATACTGTGGGCTACTTTGGGTGTGCGAATGCCCTGCAGACTGGATTTATCCAGATTGGGGTCTAGGTAGGTGTTGAGATCCCCCCCCACACAATGGCTGCCTCTGGCCAATCTCTCAGCTTGCCATACATTTGTATAAAGACCTCCGGGTCGTCCACTATGGGCCCGTACACATTGATGAAGGTAATCAGGGATGTCCCAAATTTACCATGGACCATAGCGCAGCGTCCCTCATCATCTATATAGGTGTTGAGTGGTGTAAATGGTATACCTCTTTTAATCAGAATAATAACCCCTCTGGCATAAGATGAATATGAGGAGGCTAGTTTAAACCCAGCCCATTTGAGTGCAATCTTGGTCTCGGAGGTCTTAGTTAGATGCGTCTCCTGTAGGAGAGCAACCTGAATCCCATGGCGGTCCAAATATGCAAAGACCTGGCGGATTTTTGGGGGGGAATTCCACGTTAAACAATTATAACTATCACCCATCAAGACATGTAAAAATTTGTATCCTCAGTAGAGTATCTAACTTTCGGTCATGATATATTGCAGATGTAAAGTGTGCCACTTTACTCGTATCAGTACAATCACATTGAACAATCCCCATATCAAAAACATTTAGTCCCCCCACCCACTTTAGCAGCCCCAATTTGCCAAAGCCATTCCCATTAATCGAAACAGACCCCAACATTTGAAAAAAAATGCACAAAGAGATGCGGGGTACACCCATTGGGGGACGCCGCGGCACATCCAACTCCCTCGTAAACAAGGGAGGTGGCCGCCATTTAGGAATGCTATGCTCCCTAAATCAATAGATCTGCGCTAGAAAATTGTAATGACACTACCTTAATACAGTGGAATGTATAACTGTAGTTGTAATAGTATCGAAGCCAGCACTATAAAAGGATATGAAGACATCAGCGCAACCAGATCCGCTACTACACCGTGGTTGTGAAACCAGCAGGTCCAGTGTATCAGTGGCTCTAGGTCATATCATGCACTGTAACAGCGACAACAGAGTCCCTGGCTGCACCGGAGCAGTGAGATAGTCAGTGCGTGGAGAATCATGAGTATCATTCCTTGGTATCTGATACATCAGGAGGTGCTTTCTTGTTACGCCGAAGGGACCTGGCATACTCCGTGGCCCGCTTAGGACTAGTAAAAATCTTGGCCTTATCAGTGCCTATCCGGAGCCGGGCTGGATAAAGCCTGGCATATTTAATATTTTCGGCAATCAGAATTTGTTTAGCTTGTTGAAATTCCTTTCTGGCCGCCTGCACTGTTGCCGTAAAGTCAGGGTAAAATGACAAGGTGTTGCCCTGATAGATGATGGTGCCCTTTTGCCGGGAGATGCGGAGCACCGCATCCCTATCCCTGAAATTGAGCAATCGGGCGATGATCGGCCTGGGTGGAGTACCCGGTGGTGGTCGCACTGCTAAAGAACGATGGGCCCTCTCCACAATAAACAGGTCAGAGAGGTTTTCGGCTCCACAGATTTCCCGGAGTAAGTTCTCAACGTAGGTTTCCAATCGTCCCACATTTGTGGATTCTGGCAGACCTAAAATGCGTATGTTGTTGCGCCGGGAGCGCGCTTCAAGGTCTTCGTTTTTGGCTTCAATGATCGCTAGGATCTTTTCCATGTCATTTGTTTTCGTAGCGACCTGTTGCAGACCATCCTCTGTGTTTGAAATGCGCTGCTCTGCCTCGCCAATGCGCACCGTCTGCTTGTCCAGTTTGGCGGACATGTGGTCCATACGACCATTGAGGGCCTCAATCTTACCGTCTATAGCTTGCAGGCTAGCCTGGATAGCTGCCAGCGTTTTTTCCAGAGCAGTCGGGCCGCAGTTACATTACCCAGTTCTGAATCAGATGCAGCGGTTTGTGGGGATTTTCCAGATTTGGGTAGCTCAAAAGTGAGGCGTGGTTGGTTCCAGTCAGGTTTGCCCATGTTCACTGATATATGTGGACGCCAGTGCACGTGCTACAAAACAGTGTGCCCAGGCCGTTGTCTATTGCACCAGTGTTACAGGCCCTTCACACACTATAGTTTGCCAGAGATCAAGACTGGTGAATGTGCACGTTGATTCCCGCATATATTCCACACACACCGTGCAAGAAATCAGTCTGCTCGCAATGCTCGCAGCAATCAGTGCAGGGAACAAAGTTACAGGCCCTTCCCTTCAATATGCAAAACCTTCGTGTACTGTTCGGGATAATGCGTATGTCACACTGGGCAGGCCCCGACTTATAACTCAGCGAGGCACCGCTGGCTCAAACGCCGCACATCCAGCCGTAGTATTTCGATCGAGGGCAATTGATTAGAAATGGAGGGAGTTAATCAGGCCTGAACCACGCAGTTCATCAGAGGCGCCTTGGTGTCACTAAAGAAGGCCCAGAAGCGCAAGTTGGCAAGAATACCTCGCCTAAGGCAGCAGGGGGGAGGGCGCGCTCCAATGCAGCGATCCGATCCCCCAGACCTCGCAGCGGTCCAGGATACATGCCCGGCCGAGTAAAGTCCCCCGCACCAGCGCTCTCCGGAGACTCACCACAGGCCCGGAAGGCAGTCAGGTCTAAGGTAGGTTTCGCAGCCGCTCCACACTCCTGCCCACCACTTCAGCGAGGCCCCTGCGCCTCACACGCCAAGACGTCCCAAGTAGAGTGCTGCAGTCCGGCCCAACGCCGGAACAGGATACGCTGCGGTTCCGAGACGTTCACTCACCACGCTAGGCCTCGTCTCGACACCGGCCCTCGACCAGCAGTGTCTCGTAGCTCCCTCTCTCGTCGCCTGTAAAGTGCCGCCCAAGGCGCAGGATCCGCAGCGCGATGTTCCTCGGCGAGGCCGTCCCCCCTCTGGTGCAAGCGGCATAAACCACAAGCGGGCGCAGCGGTCCGATCACCTCACTGCACTTCCCTCCGCATCCGCAGGCCCGCCGCCTGGCGATCCTCCACAGATAGACGCCCCGGGTCCGCAGACAGAGAGAGGCGGTTGCTGTCTCAGGGGCCACGAGCTGTGATTGCCGGAGTCGTGTGCTTGAAAGGAAGCAGGGCAGACGAGCCACGCTCTGTACGCCAGGTCACCTCAGAATTCGCCGCAGCTCATGTGGCCTCCATATTACTCAGGATGCGATGCAAACTCGTTCACCTCATGCGCCTGCCAGGGGGAGTTAGCTGCCAGCAAACTCCGCCAACTTGATGCGCCGTCTGTGTAGAAGGGTCACCACTACTTTGGCAGCCCGGATGGCTTATAGGGAGCAGGATAGGCAAAGGATAGTGATGGCGGCCGAAGAACTGCACTACGGTGCGGCCATCTTGCCGTGCGCCCTCTAGCGCCCCCCTGGCCCAGTACTTAAAAGAAGCAAGCTAAGACAAAACGATCTAAAAGAAATAGTTGTGCGTCTGGTTTACACCGGCTCACAACACGTCGATCTGTTTCCTTGCTGACATGTTTTTTTTACATGCAAAAACCTCTTGAAGCAGTGCCATTAGTAAACTATATCATACCTAAGTGGGACATATTTGTACTCGGACATTCTCCAATTTCCAAAACTCTTCCTTTCATCTTTTCCACATGCATAGCCAGTACCAGTGTGTTTAGTGACAATAAAACCTGTTTTCACAGCAGCACGTCTATATTCGGGTGTTTAGGTCCTTATTAAAATCCATGTATTTGCCTCCTTTAAACCATTATTCACATAGCTCAGTCGGTTAAGTGCCTGCTATGTAGATGCGTAGGAGTGTGAGATGTTAAGGCAGTCTTAAAAGATGCAGTTCTTATTTAATCCTTCTGATTCTAGTTTCATAATTCAGTAGGTTAATGCACATGTCCAGAGCTCAGTATACACCCTGAAGGGATGGGGTTTCAGTGCTTGGTAACCATAGTACTTAGTTTGTAAAAGCACAAGTACCGCGGCCCAAAGTTTTGCTCAAGAGTGTTGCGTCCCACGCTGTTGAATGTTGGGGTGGCAAATACCAAGGCTGTGTAGTCTTGATTACAGTTTGTGCCTCCTTAATCCATCACCAGACACTCCCTGCTCTTTCATCTCACTCCTGTTGGTTCTTTTTTTCAAACTTGCTTTATCCCTTCGTCACAGTTTTTTTTTCTCCCTTTTTCTCTTCCTTCCACATTTGATATTTCTCTCTGTGTTAAAGTGACCAGTGCTGCTAGACAAGTTAAGATGCCACTGCTGTTTAACCATGCTAAAACATTGACAACGTCAATAGCTTTTCGGATTGCCGAGACCTGTTGGCTTTGCCAATGCTTGTTGCGGAATTATTTTTGTTGGCTTTAGGACTCTGAGCACTTTCCCACTGCTGACCCTTGCTAAAGTGCATGTGCTCTCTCGCCTCTAAGCATGGTATAATTGGTTTACATCTTTTTAACATATTTAATGTACTTGTATGTCTATTGCAAAGTGGTATACCATATACCCAGGGCCTGTAAAGTAAATGCTACTAGTGGGCCAGCAGCATTGATTGTGCCACCCACACAAGTAGCCCTTTAAACATGTCTCTGGCCTGCCACTGCAGAGCCTGTGTGTGCAATTTTACTGCCAATTCGACTTGACTTTTAAAACCCTTTGCCACCTAAATTAGTTTTTCACTACTGTGAGGCCTACTCCTCCCATAGGTTAACATTGGGAATTCCTTAATATACTTTTAAGCTATAGTTCCTGGTTAGAAAAGAGCAGTGGTATCATGTTTTATATCCTTTGAATAGTAATGATAAATCGTCTTTACTGGTAAAGTTGGATTTGACGGTACTATTTTAGAAATGCCACTTTTAGAAAGTGGACATTTCTCTGCTCTTACAGCTCTGTCTGCCTGCAGTTTGTCTCCAATACGTGTCAGGGGTGGGTGACGGCTACACTTTGTAATTTCCTTCTAAACAGCCACAAAACAGCAAGGTTAGATGTGTGTGTGAGTACTCATCTGCAGCCTGATGACTCTTCCTGGGCAGGAAGGGAGGGAGGAGCTGACACACCTGAATAGGCAGTGTCCTGTCCCCACACAAAGGGCTGATTACACCCTACAGTTAATCTGGAGTCAGGGCTGTGAAGAAAGGGGTTCTGTGCACTTCAAAGACCCTTCTTTGAACTCACCCCCACTTCAAAGGCACAACTGAGTATAAGTACGGGGGTTCTGACCCCACGAAATCAGACCCGTCTGGACCTGTAACTCAACTCTGTCAGAAGAACTGCTGTGCTGCATCAAGGACTGACACTCTGCTGGACTGCTGATCTGGAAGACCCGCTTTTCAGCAGTGCTGCCCTGCTGCTCTATGACTGCTGAGGGAGAGCTGGACTCTGCCTTGCAACGAAAGTGATCTCCAAGGACTTATTGGCTTGCCTCTTGTTACTTGAGACTCTGGGCTATAAAAGTCTCTAACCCTGCTCCTGGCTCACTGGAAGTGGTCCCAGATACTTGCACCAGAGAAATTGACACATCTCCAGACTGCGTGTAGCAGCACCGGTGCATTGACCCGGTTGCGGGAGTAGAATAGGCTATTCACTCTTGGAACCAACACATCGCCTCCAGAGCCCAACACATTGAAGCCACGCATTGCCGCCATCGCAGCAGTGTGGAGAGATCATCGCATCCCCTTGACTGCGTGGAGAAACCTGGTGCATTGTACTTCGCAACCAACGCGGCTCAGCACTTTGTCCATGGAACCGACGCATTGCCACTACTGCGTAGAGAAAATCGACACATCACCTCGACTACGGGCTCGACATTGAATCATTGCTCGTCTGCACCCCACATCTTGATGTCGCAACCAGGATCAAGGCACTCTGTTCCCTGGGTCTGCGTGGCTCCTGCACCCAGACTGTGCTCCATCTTGGTCTGCCTGAACTGTTGACTTTGTCCCGGTCCAGTGCTACCAGATAACCCCGTCAGGCGCTTATTACTTCTAAGAGCTAGAAACGTGTTTATTCTTTAAAAAACCATATCTCAACTTCTACTTATTGGATTTTTGCCGCTTTGGTCTTGATTCGTTTATAAAATTGTCTATTTTCCTAAAACAGTGTGGAGTCTTTTTGTGGTGTTTTTATTGTGCAACTGTGTGTTGCTTTGCACAAATACTTTTCACATTGCCTGTTTAGATAACCTGACTGCTCTGTGCCAAGCAACCAGGGGGTGAGCACAGGTTATCTTTTAGTGTGTATCCGACTTACCCTGACTAGGATTGTGGTTCCTTCTTGGACAGGGTGCATATTTTATTGCATACAGAATCCTTTGTATATATCTCTCAAAAGGATAAATGCATACACATCTGCTCACTTTGGTGTAATTGCACTGACGTTGTATCATGGTTCGTTGGGGGCACATCTTGGCACACAATGTTTAACACATGTCAAATGATGGCAGTTATTTGGCACGGTACTCTGACCTGCTGTCTCATAAAATAGAGTAACTGAAAAGGTTACGTTAAGTGCAATTTGTTTGCAGGATACAGCTGATTTCGGCATTTTGTATCACAGACGTAAATTAGATAAATCGGTAGAGGCCCCTCTTCCTTATACACGAGTTCAGTGTGCTAAACCTTTATTAGGTGCCTGGGTTATTCAGCACTAGTTGTACACTCCGATATTACTGATAATGTGCCAGGCTGCTTGTCATAGTCTGAGCTGTACCCCTCTCACCTACAAGGTGAAATTGATAATCCACAGGTAGTTTTTCACTTGTGAACACAGCATGCTTTTCCGGTTAAGTCCCAGAAACGTGGGTGTGGCAGTATACTGCTGCCAGCTTCTATTTTATTTAAACTTCAAGCCACCTAACCCTTCAGTTAGATTATGGAATTTTTATTGATTAGTAGCTCATTTACTAGTGTCTGTCAGTCTCCTAATTGATCTATCACATGCAAAAGTGCTGATTTGCAACTGATACAACTGTGAAGGGGTTCTCTGGGCACACACAAGTCAACAGTTGAGGTCATGGTTTCAAACCGTTCTTTATTGGGTTTCCATTACTCCAAATTTGCCCTTACCTTTAGAGGTTGCCAACACGTGTTTTGTCTGTTGCTGTTACAGCCACAGCAGACTTCATCAGGGCTACAAATATAAAATTAGTCATATTCTTATTTTATTTTAGGAGGAGCATCTAGAATATTTGAGAACCCGTCACCTGAGTCAATGACCCAAAAGGCATCAAGTGTGCTTCAGTAACAATTCGACTAATTTGATCATATCTTTGTTGTGCATTGTTGTATTGAATAGTGGTAGGGATCCGAGAATGGCAAGTAGTCATTGTGGTATTAGTCAACAGGTGTTGAAAATACGCCACTGATTATCATGGCGTGCTCACGTTCGTACAGTACCCTAATTTCATGCACATTAAGTGTCACTAGTTCAGATGTTATCCTAGAAAGTTCATGCTAAAATCCATAAGGTTTAGCTCACCTAGTTCCATATATCTGTGGCTATTGTGTGTTTGAGATTTAATGGATCCAAGAGTATATCAGCTACATCAGTAGTCTGGAAGAATATTATACTCTTTAAGTATCTGTTTGTGCGTAGTATATGGTCAGTGGTAGCCAGTAAGACGGGTATGAGAGTACATAACACTTATTGTAATTACATTTTGCTCTCAGGGGGTTGCATGGTGTTGATTGCAGTTCATCCAAATTGTATCTAAAATCCATTATCTATCTCGCTCACGTTATACCCCGTCAAAAAAGTACACATTTTATTTATTTGTTTATTTATTTATTTGAAAGGTTTTATATAGCGCTGCCTAGACCCGGGGATATCGGAGCGCTTTACATGAGCAATAAAACAGTACAGGAAAAAGAACAGATTGTTCAATAGCAAAACATACAGACAGGCAAGATTAAAACATATTAATTAACAGATGGAAAAAAAAAGGGCAATATACATAAAAGGCAATCAAGGAAAGCTGTTTTACACAGTAACAAGGAACGCAGATAAAGCTCAATAAAGAATAAGGGGGGGAGAAAAAGTTCTGGGCGGGGCTGCGGGTGATGAATAATTAGATAAAAAATAGGTGTGTGGGAACAAGTTGAGGAAGAGGATTGTAGTATAGACAGATTTTTGGAGGAGCTGGGTAAGGGTAGGAGATGGAGGGGAGGGGAGAGAAGGGGGGTAGGGAGAGAGTAAAACAGGGTGAATATATAAAAAGAGGGGGGGAGAGGTGAGAGACGAGTAAAGTAAAGAAGAACCAGAAAGGGGGAAGCAGAGTGTAAGGTCAAAGGCGAGGTTATGGACCCCAATACTTGCGGAGGAGGTGATGTTTGAGATCTTTTTTAAAACGGAGGTAGGAGGGGTTACATCGCAGGTCCTTGGGGAGAGCATTCTAGATGTTCGGGGCATTTCCGGAAAAGGAGCGTGATTGTGTGGTTTTCTTTTTTTAACAGGGGGGGGTGGACGAGGAGGAGTGCGTTAGTGCTTCTCATCAATCTGGAGTAGCCTGCTTTTTTGAGTTTGTTTGTAAGGTACAACGGGTTTTTTGGTGAAGAGCTTTATGCGTAATGCATGCTGTCTTGTAGGAGGATCTACCTTCAACGGGTAGCCAATTAAGGGCTTTCAGGGCTGGGGAGATTTGGTCAAAGCGTTTACAGTCAGTGACTAGCCTGGCCGCTAGGTTGAGCACAGATCGGAGGGGGGCTAGGTGTACTTTGGGGGTTCCTATGAGGATAGCGTTACAATAGTCAATTTTCGAGAGGACAAGTGATTGGACAACCCATTTAAAGTCATCAGCTGGAATGAAGGGTTTGATTTTCTTGAGATGACGGAGAGTGAAGAGAGCTCCTTTAGCCGAGTTTTTTATATGGTCGTTAAGAGTTAGGTTTTTGTCAATGGTGATACCAAGTGATTTCACTGAGTTGGATAAGGAGAGCGAACAATTGAGGGCATTAAGGTCCGAGATCCAGGATTGGATGGGGAGCCGGTTGTTTTTGGAGAGAAGAGAATGATTTCAGTTTTTTTAGGGTTTAGTTTGAGATGATTGGAGTAGAACCAGGATTGGATCTTACTCAGGGTATTGTTTAGATGAAGTACATAAGAGTAGGATCTAATCTTATAGTAAAGTTAATATAGTCTACAACTATGGTTTTCCTACGTAAGAGTGGATGCAAAATGCTTAGGGGACTACTTGTGTAATTGGTCTCATCGTGCTATATACATTCTGTCTGTGCACAGCTCAATCGATGCTCGTGTTATTGATGGTCATATTGTTACCTATCAGTGCGCAAATGTGCCGTTACCATTGTCAGCTGTCAGGTCTGTTAATACCCATAATTGATCTCATTGTGCTATATACATCCTTTCTGTGCACAACTCAATCATGTTAATGATGGTCATATCGTTACCTATCAGTGCGCAAATGTCCAATTTATGTTGTAGGGTCTGTTAATGCCCGTAGTTTGATATGCGAGCACTAAAGGCACTCCAATGTTTGCTCACTACACACACTTCTAGTGAACATACCTGTCGTCGAGGTAAGTTGCCGTAGTGTAGTCGGGCGTCTTAGCATTCTGCATCAGCGCCATGTTGGACGTGGAAGATAAACATCTAAAAACTAAGGAAGGACTCTTTGGTTCCTAAAACAGCACTTAATGTTAGGAAAAGGTTGTGGCCATCTTGTTATAGTGTGGGATTAATACCTACCTTGTTTGTGTACAAGTTGAATGTGTGTTGGAATATGTTAAATGGCGCCAATTCATTTTTATTGATATTCTTCTTCTAAGATTACGCTGAATTGGTGGAAAACACCTGGGAGAAGGGCATGTAACAAGTGTATGCCACCCTCATAATGGTAGTATTCTACAGGTCTGTTATTTGCTGGGATACGAAAAAGTGCACACATACGTGTGTTATTGTTAAGGAAAATGCTTCAAAGAAGTGACATCCAGTAGGCGATCGTTCGTCCTGTACTGTGATATATATTAGTATATGATCTAGACGATTTTCTTAGTACACAACGTCCTTAACGCGTTCGGCTACCGATTTATCTCCACAGACGTGATCCCAGTGAGTGTGCTACTCACATCAGTTGTATATTATACTGTATGCTCTATTTTGATAAAGTGCATAAAGCCCATCAGAAACTCTTTGCAAGTAATTGTCAGTGGTGAAGGTGTCCTCATTAGTGTGATTAGAATATATTAGTCAGTAACAAGTGTCCAGGCTATGTTCTATGTGAAAATAAATCCTATACGAGTTCTGTCAGCAATTGTCTCCACAGTCATGGTTTCAGTCAGTATGATACACTTATCCGTTGTATTGTTATGATTAGATACGCAAGGCTCATCAGACATGTCGTATATGTAATTGTTAGTGATGTGGGAGTCATCTCAGTGTGATCAGTGTATATCAGAGTAAGTTCACAAAAGGAAAGAAAAATATAAGAGAGCTCTTAACTTTCAAAGATAGAGAACACCAGACAGTTTCCCAAAGTAGTATGTTGTATGGAACAGTATGATGATAAATATTAGTCCATATAAATTATCATGATAAATACATTTTATTTAAAAATTATTGATTTTAGCAGTATATCCTCTGTCACATCTTAACAGTACATTTGCCAAATAACCAGAGGTGATTCAATTCACAGCGTGCTCTTTGACACATCTCATCAGTTCTTAATTTTTAGTCACCCAAGAAATAATGCAGTTCCCGGTCAATATTAAGATCCATTTCTACTGCTTTGAGACGCAAGATCCGGATAGCTTCCTGACGTCTCTAATTTAGTTCATGGTTACCACCTCTCTCCCTTTGCTGTACCATTTCTAAACCATGGAACTGGAAGGTCCTATGGTGATCTTGTCGGGTACAAGTACGTTTATGTAGAGCAAAGGGGTCCTTGGATCCCCTTGTTTAACGACTCAGAAATGTTCCATTACTCTTTATTTTACTATTCTGATAGTACTACCTACATAGATCTTGTTACATTTGCATATGAACACCTAAACCACGAAATGTGCTGTGCAGTTTACTATGATTAATATGGTATATGAGGCTGTGGTTATATTCAAAGGTAGTCGCTTCTTTTGCTAATCTACACATAGTGCACTGTCCACACTTGTGGAAGCCCTTCATGTGTGGTGTGAGCCAGTTTACTCGTGTCTTGGTGCCTGGGTACATAGGGCTGATCAGTCCTCCCAAGTTTTTCCCTTTCCGAAAGGTAATGCTCGGATTTCTAGTAATGTGCCGTGCGATATTGCTGTCTTCTTTCAGCAGATGCTAGTGTCGTTTTAGGACTCAGCTGACATCACCTATGTTACTTCCATAGGATAAAATTGGTTTCATAGTCTCTGTGTATTCTTATTTCTTTGGTTTTTGGTGGGTGAGTATTGTATGTCTATTTAGTTTGACCGCTCTACTGTATGCCTTGTTGATGACCTTACTGCCATATCCTCTGAAAAGGAAACTTTGTTTGTCACCCAGGTTTTTAGTGTACTCTGTCACAACTACAATTTCTCCTGGCTCTAACCATTTCACCATATGGTATCGTTGTGAGGTGATGTCTGGGATGGGCACTGTTCGCATTTCACACTGCATTACAAGATGTCTCTTTTCTAAACATCATACTCTTAAGTCTGGAACACCACAGGTGTACAGTTCTATATTCAAAAACTGGATCTCATGATGATTGAAGTTCATAGTAAATGGCATATTGTTCATATTATTATCCTAATACAATTTGAAAGCATGTAATTCTTTTACAGACTCAGTCCAAATCATCAAAATGTCATTGATGTATCTTCCCCAGTAATGTATGTATTCGATCCAGTGTGACCCCTTATGGCCCCAGACCTGCGCCTCAAACCACCCCATGAAGAGGTTGGCATAAGAGGGAGCGTATCTAGAACCCATCGCAGTTCCACTTGTTTGACGATACCACTTTCCTTCAAATAGGAATGTGTTGTTGTCCAGTATTAGTCGTGTCATCTGGAGTATCAGTTCTGTGTGTGATAGTGATTCTGCCGGTCGTGTGTTCAGAAAGTGTGTGATTGCCACCATTACAAACTGTTAATGTATTGGTGTACAATGACACTACGTCCAATGTAACCAGTATCATGCCCCCTTCCCATACGATATCACTCATCATGTTCAGGACATGTTTGGTGTCTTTAATGTAGGAAGGTAAAGTGGAGACCAGCTGTTGTAAGAAGATGTTCTCAAACTGTGACAACCGTTCTGTGGGTCCCCCTATTCCAAAGACAATAGGTCTGCCTGGGGAAAAAGGGGGCATTTTTGTGTATTTTTGGTAATGTGTAAAGACTTTAGGTTTGTCAATCTTGAGGAACATGTATTCTTCAAATGTCAGTAACCCTTGCTCATACCAGGTTTTTACATCTTGGTTTATAATAGCTGTGATGTGTGGTATCGGGTTAGTGTCTATGGAAGAGTAACAGCTCCAATTGCTCAATTGGGAGTAGATCTCAATGTTGTAGTCAATTTTGTTCATGACTACAAAACATCCCCCTTTATCTGCCTCCCTAACGATTGGTGTGTCATCATCTTGTAGGCACTTAAGTGCTACTCCTTCTCCAGGTGTGAGATTGTTAGTGACTGTCATTTTCTTAGCCATAGATCTATTGGCGATAACATGCACATCTTTACATACATTTAAAAAAAACATATCAACAGTTATCAATAGGGAGATTCTGGGTCCATCTCGATCTGGGTTTAAGCCCACTATCTCTACTGTGTTCCATGTTTATATCAAGGTGTGATAGGAGTTCCCTGACATTCGTCGTCCCTTCTTCCGACGTAAGGGAGAGTAGTGTTGTGGTATCTATGGCATCTTGTATCGAAGTTACTCTGTTTTGTTACGCTCTCATTGGGTTTGATTACTGGGTCTTGTGTGGCAAAATGTTTTTTAAGTTTTAGTCTATGCACAAATTTGTAAATGTTAATCTTAACCAGATCAAGACTCAAATTTGCAGTTGGACAAAAACCGAGGCCTTTTTTAAGGGATTCATGTCATCTGATAGTGATTTGTCAGACAAGTTCACAACAACCACATCCATTTTCGTATTGTTTATATCACTAATTTCTATTTCTTCCTGGTCCAAGACCTTGTGTGCTTTCCTGCCCTGTCTCCTGATTGGCCTCTTTGTTCTTTTCCCTCATTTAGTCTTTCTATACGACCTGGACGTGTATTGACCTTCCGATTGCCCATCCTTATGTGCCTTAGTTCCTCCAAAAAGCTATTCTTCCCTTGATCTGATGTACCTTCCCCTGGGTCTGGATTGCTTTTGCTATCACTTGATGGTTCACTAGATGAGTTATTGATGGTTTTCTCTACTGAGATTTATGTACTTTCCGTAGATTGTTTGTTTATTAGGTGATCGAACCTGCTAGCATATGTGAATACTCTCTACCTCCCAGGTAATCATTCTTGTCCCTTTTTAATTATCTTGCTTTGGGCAACTTTCTCTTACTGATGTTTCTTTAGTATTTCCTTCAAAATCTCTTATTTGTGGGGTCAGGTAAGTTCATCTCTTTGATTTCTTTTTCAATATCCTTAATATCTTTTGGTAATTTGCTGACTTTTCTCTCAGAATTAATGGGTAATATTTCCATTTGATTCATAGAATTATTTGTCAATTCTTTTCCCATCTTATTCAGAGATCTTCCTACAGATCATCATATATGGGAAAGATTTGCGCACACAATTCCCTAGGGATTCTGTTGATTTTCATGTATTGTTTTAATGTGATCGCATCCCACCATTTTGACTGCTCACTCATTTTTAATCTTTCCAATTTCTTAAACTTATCCTTAAGATCCTCATTTCTGATCACTCTAGTAGGTATCGTTACGCGTGCACTTAAATTGCTGAAAAGCTCCTCTGCCATTTTCTCTCTGTCTTGCAACTCTGACACAGCTAAGTTGTTCTGTTAAGATTGGTGGTGCAGCCTACCCATATATAACAGAAAATAAACAATTTGGATGGCTGTGAGACCAGGCTCACACAACCTCAGTATGTCACAAGTTAATACAAATGTTCAATCTTATTTGGTTAGTGTCTAGTATTATCTGGTGCCCAGGAGGAGGAAGAGCCACCTGGTCTTCCTCATTTTGAAAAAAATCCAAGCTTCTTTGAAGGGGTTCTTCGGGCACAAAAGTCAAGAGTTGAGGTCGTGGTTTCAACAGTTCTTCATTGGGATTCCATTACTCCAAATTTGCCCTTGCCTTTAGAGGTTACCAACATGTGTTTCATCTGTTGCTGTTACAGTCACAGCAGTCTTCATCAGGGCTACAAATATAAAATTAGACATTCCAATTTTATTTTGGGAGGAGCATCTAGAGTATTTGAGAACTCGTCACCTGAGTCAATGACCCAAAAGCCACCAAGTGTGTTTGAGTAACAATTCGACTAATTTTATTATATCCTTGTTGTGCATTGTTGTATTGAATAGTGGTAGGTATGCGAGAATGCCAAGTAGTTATTGGTGTGGTATTAGTCAACAGGTGTTGAAAATATATCACTGATTATCATGGTGTGCTCATGTTAGTACAGTCCCCTAATTTCATGCACATTAAGTGTCACTAGTTCAGATGTTATCCTAGAAAGTTCATGCTGGAGTCCATAAGGTTTGGCTCACCTAGTTCCATATATCTGTGGCTATTGTGTGTTTGGGACATTATGGATCCAAGGGTATATAAGCTGCATAAGCAACCTCTAAAGGCAAGCGCGAATCTGGAGTAATGGAAACCCAATAAAGAACTGTTGAAAACAAGACCTCAACTCTTGACTTCTGTGTGCCCGGAGAATCTCTTTGCTGATGCTTGGATTTTTTCCAGTTGAGGAACGCTAGATGACTCTTCCTCCTGCCGAGCATCAGATAATATTAGACACTAACCAATACAGATTGAACATTTGCATTAACTTGTGACATACTGCTGTTGTGTGCTCTTGGTCTCCCAGCCATCCGAATTGTTTATTAACTGATACCACGTGTGCACCCTGAATCTGTAAAAGTAGCAACCACTAAACACACAAGGATGGGTGAGTGTTGAGTGTTTCCAGTGAGGACTAAAACTATTTTGGGATTGAGAGGGACATGGGAATACACCTTTAATTATCTCATGCTTCAATCTTATCAAGGTTCCAAGCTGGTAGGGCATGTGTGTTTATGGACTTTATGGGGGTGGATGTGCTTCTGTGACCTTGGTCATCATGTATTCCTTGCACTCATCATGGCCTAAACACTAGTAATCTTTTTTTAGTAGCCATAAAAGTATATGATCTCTCATATCTGTGGTGCTTCTGACTCTGCAGTGTGATATCATCCTCAGCTGTTCTGAATAATATAATGTAATTTAAACATAGCTCCTTTCATTCAACTCTTAGTATTTTTTTTAATTTTTTTTTATCCTCATTCGCCTCAGACCACAGTTGACCTTAGGTGGGCTGTCAATACCATTTCTCGGTTTCAAGGAGACGTAGGCAATCGAGTTAAAAACCGGGGGCCATGCCCGCCTACTGGTATGCCATAACCCCCAAAATGCCACTGACCCCTTTGTAACGGGGAAAAAAGATCTCACTCGCTTCAGGTGGATTATGACTAGGGCTCCCGGTTTTATGGTATTTATTTTTTTCACATTTCCGTCTGTATTTATCCATATTTTTAAAAAAAATCATTTTATCTGTATTTATCCGCATTTATTTTTGTGGCAAGCAAAAGAAGACGCTGCAGCTAGTATTTTTTCACATTTATTTTAATAGACAATGCACACTTTTTGCCATTTTTTTATAGTGTGACTTTGCACCAAAGGTACTAAAGTGCTTTACATGAGCAACAGTTTGATTACAAAAGGTTATTTTAATTTTTACAGACACTGGGAAATTAAGGGATTTGGCCAGAATCATGGGATGGTGAGCCAAACCCGAGACTTGAGCCTGTATGTTCACATCCATGGTTGTTAATTCACCCCAGTGCTATGGGTAGTGAAGGTGACATCACAATCCTTTTGCCATCACAGGGTTACACCCACTCTTAGCCCCACAGAAGTCACTTAATTCCTGCTGTGCGGCTAAGAAAATAAAGCTGAGTGAAAATCAAGGAACGCAAATAGGGCTCTTAGATTCCTGATTTCTTCCTGTTTCTCCCACAGCAGTGATGACCAGGCAAGTCGGGTGGTTCACTGGCTCTGGGCTGTATCTGTGAACCAGGTGCTGTTGTACCTCAGATGCCCAGATGTTCACGTGCACTTTTTTTAAGATGCACGCTGCCGCCCTCGGGTTCAGATCCACAGCGCTCCAAGTTCAAGTGGCGGACACCGCCCGATATATCTTTCTTTACTCAAGCTGCTTAGAAGTGGAGAATGGCGTAGCAAATGTGCCACGGGCACTAAAGGAAGCTAAGCCCCCTCACACCAACCCCCAATACACTGGTTTCGTACTTTATTTTTGGATGGCCGCTGCTTCTGCTGCCGTTGACAGCTAGGCCCCTTCCAGTGAAATATTCAAAGATTTTGCTCCCCAGACTTTGTGGGGGTAAATGAAGCTATAACTTCGCTGTGGTGCCAGGCCCTAGTTTAAACGAGCTCTCTTAATGGGCCTTTCATTTTTCTTGTACATGGACAAAGAAATTGAGCTGCACCGACTCCACCACCACATCGTGCAGTTTTACCACTAATTCGAAGACAAGGAGAACATCACTGTCACGCTGCTTGCCCATTTCTTTGCACTTTAAACTGTGCCGCCGGACAGGCAGTTCCTACGAGCTGATGGTGAGACAACAGATGACGAACGTTATGGTGTTGACCTGGGGGGGCAATTAACCCCGTGGCATGATCAATAGTGTGTGATATATTGATAAAGGCCGATAAGCGCTCTCGGCCTGCTGCTGTCTGGGAGGTAGAGAGGCTCGCTCATTAACAGATCAGTCTCACTTGGCAGCAGAATGCTTAGTTCAGACTCGGGAGGGTGGGGTGATTTAGAGGGGAGAATAATCTGCAGGACATCCCAGTAGCAGTTTCAGATTTCTTTCCTTGGCCCCTGTGCGCCTCAGACACTGATTTTCCTGGGGAGCACATAGACACCATAAAGCCGGTTGGTAAGTATTTTTCCGTTTCTATTTATAAATACAGACAAAGGAATAAAAGATTTCCGTCTGTATTTATATGTAGAAATCCGTTTAAACGGAAAACCGGGAGCCTTAATTATGACCGAAGGCTGTTGGTACGGGCCTGCACGCAATGGAAACTGGGCGCAGGGAGCAAGGCCCGACCTAGCCTGAGAGTTTCCAGAGAGGCATAATCATAGGATCCAAACAGTAATTTAATAGTAGAAAAACAAATTTAAGACCCTAGACTCTACCTACCCCAAATCAAAGCAAACCAACCCCCGGAAGACTAACGCAAAGACCAATTGAGCAGACAGTCCCATACTGTTTTCCTCTTACTATTCTGCAGTCTACCCAGATCTATCCTAGAGGTCCTATATAAAGAGGACAACCATTCTGAATGCATGGGGGTGTGGCCTCTACCCATCTCCCTGCAAATTTCTCTCCTTGCCAGCAAGATTGCATAAAATAAGAAACCCCTTTAGGACCTATAATTTCACTGCTTATTCCAAAAATGATCGGAGTGAGAGAAATCTGAACCGGGGTTCCCACAATGTCAGCTAAAGTTGCCCCTACTCTCTCCCAAAATTCTATTAGCCCGGGGCAATCTTTAAACATATGTACATCAGAAGCGTTTGCTAGGGCGCATTTCTTACAGCTTACTGGGGGGCCATTAGTTATTTTAGAAAGTCTTGCTGGAGATAAATAGGCTCTGTGAGTGGTAAAATAATGGTTTCTCCTGAGCCAGGCGGGTTTTACAATCGCAAACAGAGTTTGGAAAGAAGTCTGCCACAAATCCTCCCAATTCTCATCTGGCATGGAGGTTTTCCACAGTTCTTCCGCCAATTTAAAATCTCCATCTACGGCTTCCTCTATAGACCAGTAGAAGAAAGACACCTCCTTGTTCCCCCCTGGTCTTAGAACCAGTTGTTCCTCTAGGGTGTTCACTATTCCTAAAGCAAAGATCCTTGAAGTCTAGAGATTTTGCTTATGAAATTCACTCTGATCTGGCCCGAACAACCTTGGACAGACAGTGGGAGTTGGGTAGGAAAATCGATGATTTCAAGAGACTCGGTGCGGTTGCCCAGTTGAAGTTCCCTGCACTTCTGAAAGTCATGCACAACAATAGGATGTACAATCTTAAGACAGTGCAGGAGGCAGACGAGCTTCTTGAAAGTCTGGGTAGAGCTGCAGCCACTAAATAGCTGAGTGAAAATGTTTAAGAGATTTCTATATACCTATCGGCTTCCTTCACGTTAATTAGACTTGAAAAAATAACTTTAAAAAAAAATGCATAATGCAATGCAATGCACAATACACTGAACCGCTAATTATGATTGGGTTTATTTTTAAAGACGAGGGAGACACTTCTTGTATAACTAGCCTCATAGGGGATTAGAAATGGAGTGCTCTCTTCTCGGAGCCTTAGTTTTCAGTTCTTTTATGAAATGTAATGAAGGATGGGTGTAGGGTGTAGGTTGCCCCGGCAGGCAGAAACTGGACTAGTAGTCCAGGTAAATGGGGGTAGGGTTCTCCAGGGGTGGGGTAAGGAGGGGAGGCTTGAAGGGGGAGCACGGGTGGGGAGCATAGGGGTAGAAAAAGAAAAAAAATCCTCATTCGCCTTTTAGGTTGGTGTCTGCACTGTTGTTATGTTGGGCTCAGGTTTGGTACTCCGGCATATTCGAAGTTCTGTTGTTCGAACCGCCATGACCCTGATACAGTTTTTATCTTGGAATGTCAATGGGTTACGAGTTAAAAGTAGGAGGGCAAAAATTTTGCAATATCTTAGAGACTCTCCAGCACAGGTTATCATTCTGCAGGAAACGCATCTCCTAAAAGAGGAGTTAGTGGGGATCTTTAGCAAAGTAAAGTGGGTGGAACACGTTATTGGTACTAATCAGAGCGCTAATATTAGAGGTGTAGCTATCCTGGTTAAAAAAAAGCCAATGTACGTGTTCTAAAAACAATGGTAGACTCAGGTGGCAGGTGGGTTATTGCTGAATTGTCCATTCAAGGTTTCCTCACAACGGTGGTTGGTTACTATGGACCGAATCGAGATGACCCCTCTGCCCTGAAATCTATTTTTTCAAACTTGCTCGATTTTCCAGAACCAATTATCATGGCTGGCAATTTTAATATAGTTTTAGACCCCTTACTTGACAAATCTCCAAGTAGTAGAGCAAATGTGTTGTTCAAGTCTCGGGTGCATCTGCAAACAATGATGGCACAGTCAGGACTATGTGACGCCTGGAGGGAAAGGTCTGGCTCTCAGTTAGGTGTCTCCTTCTACAATAACAAGTATAGACATAAGTCAAGGATTGACTATTTTTTAGTGAGCCACGATCTAAGAGGTAAGATTAAGAACATCGGATATCTGACTCCTCACCTGTCGGACCATGCAGCTGTTTGGTTGGACTTGGGCTTAATAGGGAAGGATCAATCAAGAGTATGGACGTTTGATCGTTCATTACTTCTAGATGACCATGAAGTAAAGTACCTATTTTCAGAAACAGAGTGCTTCTTTAATACTAATATTGGTTCGGCCAAAATCTCAGTGGTATGGGACACTTGGAAGGCTTGTTTGAGAGGCTTGGTCACAAGTAGGGTATGTTATAAGAACAAACAATATAGGGAAGAGGTGGCCCAGACGGAGTCTGAGATGAAGAAAATAGAGTTGAGTCTAAATAGAGAGATTGTCCCTGAAAAGCGGCAAGAGTATATGGCGGAATTAAAAACCTTGAAAGATCAGTTAGATACCATCATTCAGTTGAGGATCACAAAAAAATGGGAGGCTAGTAAAATGGCCCACTTCGAATATGGAGAGGGAGCTAGCAAACTATTAGCATGGAAAGCCAAGTCCGATAGGATGCGAAATATAATAAAACGAATAGATAGTGAGGATAACACCTCTACAGTATCCACAGATGAGGAGATTGGAGAAGCTTTTCTTGCTTTTTTTCAGGAATTATATAAAGAAGACAGAGTAGTGGACGGAGTATGTGCTATGGACTGGTTAGATGGAAAATTGTTTGCCTCCCTAAACATCCTTCAGCGAGAAAATTTGGAGATGGATATATCCGAGCAGGAGGTTAGGAAGGCCATCTCCGCTTGCAAGAGAGGGAAGGCCGCAGGGCCTGATGGGCTTCCCGCGGAATTGTATAGATCTTTGGAAAATGCCATAATCCCGATTATGACTGTACTTTTTAATAACATACTATCGGAAGGGGCTAGCCCACCTGCTTCATGGGGGGAAGCTACCATCTCATTAATCTTGAAAGCTGGAAAGAATCCGGCAAATTGCGGGTCTTATAGACCCATTTCCTCCTAAATACAGATTACAAAGTTTTTACGAAGATTCTCATGGATAGGTTGGGTACAGTAATAGGTGGCCTTCTACATTCAGATCAGAAAGGTTTTATAAGAGGTAGAAATTTATTTGACCTCACACATGATTTTATTGGTGCTATAGATGTGGCTTCTACCTTTTCTTTACCGCTGGCGGCAATGACATTGGACGCTACTAAGGCTTTCGATAGGGTCAACTGGACATATCTCTCTGTAGTAATGGGAAAGTTTAACCTTGGAGATAAATTTTGCCGTACTATACAGCTCTTATATCGAGATCCACTGGCAAGACTGTTGGTTAATGGTAATCTGACCAATCCTTTTAAGATCACCAGAGGTACCAGACAGGGCTGCCCACTCTCTCCGCTTCTTTTTGATTTATATATTGAGCCTTTGCTCAGTGTTTAAGGGATGAGCCGAGTATTACATCATTTAGGTTTGGCGCGTGGGAGAGGAAGGTAGCCCTGTATGCGGATGATGTCTTGATTTTGTCATCTGAATTAGAGACGTCTTTTCCTCAGGTCATTAGACTTGCACAAGATTTTGGGCGGGTCTCTGGCTATGAGGTGAATGTAGAAAAGACGGAGATCATGGCGTGGAATCTGCCGGAGTGCCAATATCAAACGAAGAGCGAGATGAGATATCTGGGAGTCAGGATAGTGCAGAACATAGACAAGATCGCTGGGACTAATCTTACTAACATTTCTAAGGATTGTCAGAAACTTATGAAGTCCTGCGCCCATCTTCCGTTGACCATTTTAGGCCAGATTAACTTAATTAAAATGATCATATTACCAAAAATTACATTTCTTTTCAACACCATTCCCTTACATTTTGAAAAACAGGCGATTGATAAGCTACAGCAAGCTATCAACTCTTTTGCCTGGGCATATAAGGCCACGAGGATAGCATGGAAGAAGCTTAGACGTAGGAGGGAGAAAGGTGGTCTCACCCTCCCGGACCTTCAGTACTATGCCTGGGCTTTTCAACTATCATATTCCAGGATGCTTCTGAAATCCCCAGATAACACAGATAGGGGAGTCATGTTTTCTGCTATGATTGAGGGGGTGGGGTTGCCACTGGAGGGGTTCCTTTTTAAATATGGTGATCAAAAATACTTCAAAAAGATCAAATTGAAAGTTCTTTTGGCAGCGGCCCGAATGTGGGCCAGAATTAAGCGATGTACGGGCCTGAATTACTTTTCAAGTTTAGCCCCCTTGTGGGATTCGCCAGGGGCTCCAGAATGTCTGAGAGACAAGTTAGCCATACCACTTAGAACAGCTGGGCTTACTGTGTGGAGAGATTTGACTTTTGAGGGGTCACTTTTACCATGGGCATCCCTGCACGGTATGTTGGAGGAGGGTAGGTCTAGGTTTAAATACTTACAGCTGCAGAGTTGGTCACAGAACCTTAAAAAGCCGATAGGAATAGGGAACACCCTAGAGGAACAACTGGTTCAACTCTTAGTATTAACCATTACTCGTAGCCAAGCTGCTGTTGTAACAAGCTGGCGGAATCATTAATTATAAGTACTTTACAAAATACTAAATTTTTCATAAGGTATTGGGTTTAGGCATTTATTCTAATGGATCATAAGACTGTATAAATATTTATGATGGTCATGTTTTGTTATGTTATGTTAGAGAGTATTTGTAGAGCGCAACTGTCACTCCGAGGAGTATCATGGCGCTATAGTAGATTGAGTCGCGGGCAGAAAGAAATTGAGAACTGGGATGAAAGGGGTGAGATGAGTGTTCTGCATAGTGCATCTGGGGCGGTGAAAATCCAGGTTTTCAGGGTCTTCTTGAAGAGGGTGTCTGATTGAATGAGACGGAGGCTACTAGGAAGTTGGTTCCAGGCCTTTGTGCCTAACACTGCGATGGATTTACCCCATCTTGAGATACGTCTTACCCCATCTTGAGATATGTCTGAAAACTGGGGGTTTTAATAGATTTGCATTGGAGGATCTAAGAGTGCGTCATGGTACATAGTGAATGAACCTGGACCGAAGATATTGGGAGCCAGAGGAGTGGAAGCTTCTGAAAGTGATTATCAGGATTTTAAAAAGTCATACCAACACATGCTTGCTGACCTGCCTTTCAGTTGCACTTGAGAATATCAATGCTTAATGCAACAGTAGCCAGTTGCCCACATAACCATTAGTAAGCTTTAAGTCTCTCCAGGTAGATAGGCGCTTTACTTTTTAGCAGCAACATTTTCTTTAACGGCTAAGTTGCGTCGGGGCACTTGGCCAGTCTTGCAACACTTCTTGTCTGTAGGAGAAATTATAGGAACGTCCGTCTATCAGTTTTTATTACTCCACTGAGGTATTTATAAGTACTGTAGTAATAGGTTACTTGAATCTGTATTGTATAATTTGCTTACTTGTAGCTGAGAGTGATCTATATGCTGGACTGGACCGCTTTCTGATCCTGATGTTTGGCAGGCAAAATCAAAGTGCAGGGGATGGATTTGAATTTCAAGCTGTATTGTCATTAATTGCGTTTGCTGACTGCTTCAAAAAAATTCTTATTTGTACGGGTCTCTGTACCCAGGCAGCACATAGTTATGTTTTCATGACATTGATTTGAATTGATTCTTAATTAGAACCAATGTTGTATTGTGAGACCACATGGTTTCTGTCCTAATGTTATTGGTACTAATATAAGTATGGTGACCACTCGTATCTGAGTGCAGATGGCTATAGCTTGCCAGTGTGAAGTCCTTTAATGTGGCTGTGGAGGTGATGGATCTACCTCTGCTCACTGTTGTAAAGTAATATTAGGATTATTAGATGTGATCTCAGAGATGTGGAATGCACGTCTCCCGATGCCAGAGTTTTATAGTCTATTTTGTCTGGTGGATAACTAGAAACGAAAATTACAATGACAAAAAAAAGCTGTGGCACTTGTGTGCTTGCAGCCAATCAGGGTGGCAGAAATATATCCCATAAACGTGGAAATTATAGTAAGGCCTTTGATTGGCCAGAAGCCCTCCATTTGAATGTACGCTCTGATTGGTTATGGAAATCCTGAGCCTGCCCCCAGCTAACTATTTCTTACTGTTGATTAACAGCTTAGGGGTGGGCAATGTGCTGTGCTGTTATTGGCTGTAGGCGGATTATGGCTAGCTTGCCCTTGTTTTCCCCAAGAGAGTGACTTGCGCATCAGACTCCAAAAGAATTATAACAGCGCATTAGGGCGTGGGCAGTAGAGGACAATGTAACTCCCCAAAGCACGCCTTCAACATGGTCTGGTAAGGAATGGGGATGCGTGGAGTGCCTGGGGCCTCTTATCCCTCCCTGTATCTTGAGGCACTTCCCAGTTCTTTGTTCACCCTTGCTCTCTTATCTGTACCCACAAGCTGCCCATTGACTGATGCTTGAGGCAGAAGGGTTTTAGGATTTGGATGAATGAGCTCGTATGGCTGAAATCCTAGCATTGCTTTTGCAGATTCCAGCGTCCCCAGTAATCCCTCCCTGTGCTAAAACCTCAGGAAAGGGGGAGGTTTTCAGCAAGCAGCGTAAGTAAACACTGGCGAGTTTGGAAGTGGGCCTTGTGCTAACATTCGAAAATACCTCGTGCTCTTCTCTGTTCCATTTCAAGGCAAATATGTTTGTGGAGCATGACTAAAGGCTACTGGTTTATAGGACTTCGAGCATCCCATATTTGTGAAGGTGCAGCTGTATTTTCTAAAAACCTAACAAAGCCTGCAATAAAGGAAAGTACAGCTAACAAAACGTTTTCAAGCAGCATAGAATGTACAGCACCGTAGGCATTTGATTGTTCTCCCAACAGCACCTATAGCCAGACCCTGGGACTTTCTCAGCAGACTTGCGTTTCTAGCTGTACAACGCCGCTAGTGTGGGGTGCTGCCTGAGAGCCCTTTACTTGGACAGGGCAGTGAAAGGATGGGGAGAGATGGTAATGAGTTCAAGTCCAATGTGGTGAAGAAGAATGGACATGGAGGGAGATCCTGATTTAAATGCAGGCAGTAGCAAGAACCTCGGGAGTAGTAGTGAACAGCCATGAGGGGCTAGAGAGCAGGGATGATACTAGTGAGGGTCGACCAGCCTGTGGCTGGAGGAGATTCTTTTCCTCTGTGAGCTGCTGGAGTGAGCAGTCTTGAGCAAAGCCTGCCTATTCGCTTTAACACTGACAGACACATTGGATAAGATCATAGCTCTACCAGGAAAGATATATTGTGATTTTAGTGACATGAACATTAAGAGCAAAATAGTGGAAACTTAAGTAAATATTAAAGAAAAAGCTGGTTTACAACACTTTTGTTGTTAGAGAGCGTGTATGTGTGCGTGCCTTTCTATTTGCAGGGTCTTTGTGCGTGTTACTACGGGTATTGAGACTGTCTTACTTTGCTTGGCTGCCTCTCTTTAATCCTGGACTTGGTGGTGAATCTGTCTCGGAGGGTGATTGAGGACTGATTTATAGCTTTGCCCTCCCTCTTCTGCATGCCTCCATCGCATTCTCTGTAAAGCAGTTCAGTCCACCCTCAGTGCAACAGACATCCCATTACTCGCTCCTTTCTGCAACTGCCTGTTTCAAATCACTCCTCTCCCGATATCACTCATCCTTCAATGTTTCATGCAAGATCTGCAGCATCCTCTCCCATCCTCCCCTCCCCTCCCCTTAAGGGCCAGCACTCACGACCCTCTCCTCAAAACTCTTCCCCTGTTCCCATAGTGAGTCTTGCACTCCCAACCCATAAGACCCTAACAACTCCACACACATAGGGAGTTTGAAAAACAAATCTCCCTTGCCACTCAGTACTCACTCATCTTTATATCCGTACAGTTGGTCCTGGCTCTTTCTGCAGGGTCATCCCCAAACTTTTTGTCTTTGCCCTCCACTTTTTGCTGAATTCTTCTTTGTTGGCCTTAGGACTGTGTGCACTAAAAACCACTGCTAACCAGTGCTAAAGGGCTTGTGCTCGCTCCTTATAACATGGTAGAATTGGCTTATACCCAATTTGCATATTTAATTTACTTGTAAGTCCCTAGTAAAGTGACACTACATGTCCCAGGGCCTGCGAAATTAAATGATACTAGTAGATTTGCAGGACTGATAGTGCCACCCACTTTAGTAATTCTTTAAACATGCATAGCCTGTGTGGGCAGTTTACACTGCCATTTCAACCTGGCAAAATAAACCTTTTTCATTTAAGCGACGCGGTTCTCTTAGCAGCACACAGCCGTTATTCCAGACGCGAGGATTGTGAACTTTCAGTCACTTCAAAGCCACAGTTAAGGTCAGTTCTTGGTGCCGATATCATGGTTGTTGATTTGGGCATAGTTTGCATTAGTGCATCGTCGCTTAGCTGTTTTCGTTATCTTTACAGGCGATTCGTGTTTGGTCAAGATCGTATTAAAGGTACCCCCCTTTTTGTATTGTCTTTCAACTTTTGCTATATTGTTTGATGCACAGGTTGTAACTGCGTTATTCACGTTTCCAGGAGCTCGTGGTTAGCGTTTTTGAACTTGTCGAGTCTCGACTCCTATTTAAGTTCCCAGTAAGTGTATTTGGTTACGGGTGTTTTTTCAGTCTAGATGGAATGCATGAATCTCTTTTTCGTTATTTGCACGTCAGCATGAGTGTGCTTCTCACCTGGGTATATAGGTGCTTCTGAGCGTATTGACTATGTCTACTCGTTATTTCCTTTCCTTTCTCTGCTTAACCTGTATTGGAACTGGATGTTCCCACTATACACTGGATCACTTCACTAACATCCACCAGTTTAGTCGCCATGTGCACGTTGAATTGTTTTCGATTGCAGTTCACAGGGGTGTCACCAGACGCGTTGGCTCGGTGCATCTGTAATGCGCTTTATTTTTACATTCATTGTTGTCTTCATTTCTCATATGAATACATATTCGCTTGTGTTTATTCACATTGGCCCCTGAGGAAGGGACAGGAGGTCCCGAAATGCATTGTGCCCAAGGACACCAATCGCCACTGCTTTGTTAAATATTGTAACATTGTCATGAATGTTATTTTTGTGAAATGATGTTTTTTGTACAAATTGTCATGACGCAATGATCTTTGTACTATGTTCAATGTCTCATTATGAACAACATTTGAAACTTAATGAAAATTTATGGTTAAATCCATGTGATTACTTTTCTTGTTTATTTTGTATGAAAGCTGAATAGTCATAAATTAGAATACTTTGATTTAGCAAGTGTAATATGCTCCAGCTGTACACACGGTTTTGTTCAGGTTATCTCACCTGAACATATTTACACAAAATAAACCTTTTGCCAGGCCTAAGCCTACTTTTTTAATACATATGTCACCTATTGGGTAGGCCTTTGACAGCCACAAGGGGCAGTGTGCAGTGTATTTAAAAAGTGGGACATGTAGTTTTAAGTTTTACATGTCCTGCTAGTGAAAAATAATACATTTTTTTTTACTACTGAAAGGCCTATCTTCCTCATAGCATAACATTGGAGTTGCCTTATTCCACTTCAAGGGCACAACTTAGTAAAAGAAGGACCTCATACAGCAACTCTGCAGTATACTTCTGGACCTGTGGCTACTCTGCCAGGACGAAGGACTGTTGTGCTGCTACAAGGAGTGCCACTCTGCTGGGCTACTGCTCTAAAGGAACTGCTGCCCTGGCCTGCTGCCCTCTTGCCTAAGAAGAGCTGAACCTGCAACTTCATTTTGAATCCAGGATCCCAGAGTGACTCCAAGGGCTAGTGTGCTGGCCTCCTGATCTGAGCATCTGGGACATAAAAGGCTCCCCAACAGCTTTTTGACCCGTCTTCAGCGAGTTCCTGATCCCCGAGCGGTGCCTCTCAGGTCCTGGACCCTTGGTGTGGCTTTCGAGCTCTTTAAATCGAGCTTTTGAGCTCTTTGCGACCGTGAATGCGTCTATTCACGTGGGGACTGCGCCGCTTGCACGAAAATCAGCACAAGACGCGACCAGCCCTACTCTTCGCACAGCAGCATTGACAGCCCGCGGGGGACCACCAGCGCGAAGCTCCAGCCTTCCTATCTGTGACACCTGACCTGCTCTTCACTCCATGCCAACCACCTCCCCCGAAGCTCTCCTTGCTCCCGGCGACCATCTCCAATGCAAACGGGACTCTTGGCTGAAAACTTGAGAAGGTAAAACTTCAGCTGGATTAATCTAGGACAGTATCCGACCCGCGTTCCATCGCGGTCGCCCTGAACCTTTGACTTTGGCACGGTCCAGCGTGATCATATAGCCGTGGTTTGGGCTTTATGCTTTTAGGTGCTATATTGCAGTTTATTCTTTAAAAATTCATAACTCCGGTTGTACTGATTGGAATTTTGCCTTTGTGGTCTTGTTTTATTAATTACATTTGATCTATTTTTGTAACCTTGTGTGGGATCCTTTTGTGGTATGTTTTCACTGTTTGAAGTGTTGCACAACTGCGTTACACATTGCCTTTAAGTTAAGCCTAACTGCTCTATGCCAAGCTACCAGAGGGTGAGCACAGGTTGATTTGGGGTTTGCTTGTGCCTTACCCTGACTAGGATTGTGGTTGCTGTTTGACCTGGGCTCGCACACCAGTCAACCAGTAACCCAGTTTTTAACACATACTGCACTCCAAGCAGCAGGCTTTGACTGGGGTGGTTGGTTTGCCGGGACTTCATCGGCTGGGGATGTGTCTCTCTGCAAGGGATTTGTGTGTCTGTGCAAGCACGGGGTGTCTCTCTGCAGGAAGTGTGTGTAGATTAAATGTCTGCATGAGTTTGCACCAAGTGTGTATTTGGAGAGATTTGTGTGCTTGTCTTTAGGTGTGCATGTGGTTTGGTTGCCTGTGAGGTGTGTTTGTCTGCAGACGTGTCTGCGCAGTGTGTCTGTAGCATGTGTATGTGCTTCTCCAGGTGTGTAGAGCAGGTGCCTACAAGTATGCGTGTTTGAAGGGACTTGTGTTTGTATACATCTTTGGAGGGTGTATTTCTTTTCTGAAAGTTGCAGTACAGGGTGAGTGTGGTTGTAGAGATGTAACTTTCACACGGGCACTGCTCCTGGCCCGTGTACTCTGTACAAAGACTGGGAGTGCAAAATCAGCTTCTCTGTAGAAATTATTCTGCTCCATATGTTCCGTTTCCAGCACCCATTCCGTTCACATTGGACACAAAGACAACCGAAAGCAATAAGTGGCTAGAGAAGAGAAATGAGCAAACATTGAGAGAAAGTTGAAGGACTAAACAAAATGATGGAAAGAAAGATAATTGCATTAAATTAAAACATCAGGAAAGAAATGAGAGAAGAGACTGCATTCCAAGGGACATAACCTTCAAAAGGTGATAGAGGAATTCAACAAACTGCTAAAAATCCTGGATGTTTTCTAAGGCATAAAACTGTGAATATAAAACCAGTTAGGACTCTTCTCCCTAGAACCAATAAACCTTCACCGTTAATGTGCTGTATAAGAACCCCATTAACACTATGTTACCTGAAATAATGGAAAAGAATGAAAATATAATTTTGTAGTAGAAGAAAATAGGAAAAATCTGTGAATTTTAACACTGGTGGGGACTCATCCTGATGGCGTCAATAAATTTGGCAGTTTTTAGTGTGCACTATGAGAAACGCTATTAACATAACAAGAGGAGAGGGAAAATACTCAATCTTATTTTATAGTAAAACATGAAATATCCCTGTATGATGTAAAACGTAATTGGAAAGAGTCGCCACTTGAAATGCTTAATGCAAAGTTCCACTTGAAATCTGCAGTTCACTGTTTCAAATCCTTAAGATAGTTCAGTGGGTTGATAACTGACTGCAAAAGTATACGTTTAGCCTGCTTGTCACAGGCTCTAGTCCCACTTAGAAAACTGCGGGTATATGCAACTGCAGACATTAGGCTGTATCCCTGTAGGTCACATACTAAAATCACAGTAAGAAATCTCAGGTGGTTAATGTACAACAGCAGAAAATGTATGTTATTTATTGGTCACGCGGTCTGCTTTGAGTGTGGGATTTTACACTTAAACTCCTGCTAAGCCTACATAAGTCGAAACTTCACACTGCTAATATAGTGAACCCTTAAATAGGTTCGTTGCTTGTTAAACCCTTGTTTTTTATGTAAAATTTAGGTTTTTCATCTTTATTGAAATGAATATTGTGGATGCGAATGGGTTTGATCAGATGTCGTAATGCTTTCCACTTTTGGTAATTGCTTATTATAGCCAATAAAATGTTATGTTCATTATTTCATACTCTGATTCTGTGCTGGTCCTAACGATTCATCTGTGTTTCTGCAACTGGCAGTCCTACTGTTTACATTGAATTGCCAGTGCACGGAATTAACCATGTGCGTGCTGCGTTCAGTCTTTACGCCCACGGTAACCATTTACGTTGCAGTTGCTCACTGTTTTTGCCAGACTAAAATTGCTGTCACTGTAACACATGTTGTTAAAATAATCTCCTGTGTTTTCCGGTCCCTACAGAATTACTGGAACGTTTTCGGTAATTGCAGCTAACAATGTATGGAGTCGCTTCTAAGAGCTTTTGTATACAAATGGCTGCATTCGAAGTTTATTATTCTTTTTTATGGTTGGAGACATGGCACCAATCAAGCGGATATGTTGATGCTAATTGTTTAAATATTCAGCTGCATGTAAGAGATATTGTAACTAAGGGAATACAATTGAAATTTCTCATTTTTTTTGTATGTTTGGAAATTGTTTCTGGAGTATAATGTTTGGTTCTAGGCCCAAGGTTTAAAAAATTGCTTCATTTTCTTTTGCCTCCTCTTCCTGCTTTGGTCCTCTCTTCCATCACCACCATTCTCTCTTGTCTTCTAATCTATTTTCTCTCTTATTCCCCCTCTCTCATCTTCCACAAACGTCTTGTGTGTGCGAAGCTGCCACTTATGCTTTCCAGTGTTCTTGGTTTTTAGGTGTTGAATGTAATACTGACATATCGAAACAAAGGGATTTGAGGCATGGTCTCACGTTTGTGTTTGTTCGATTGCTTACAATAGTCCTTTGCAAGCTGGTTGACTTTTACCTGTTGAACGATTCTACTGTTTTGGATAACATGTTTATGCTGTTTGTGCATTATAACTACTTCTATTGCTGCCAGTTATTGTTGTCTGCTGTGCAGCTTGAAAAGCTGCTACACGTTTTGCAGCCATTCAGATGTCTGCTACTTTGCGTATCAGCAGTGATTCCGAATGCCAGCATGTGTTCAGCTGCTCAGGAGGGTGATTTGAGACCTTCAGACGGAGTACAGTGACTCCGAAGTAGTGAAGTAAAACATCAATGTTTGTTTCTTTACAGCAGGATCGTGCTTAAGTTGCACCCTATCACCTTTTACTCTACATTCTTGACACTTTTTTGTCACAAAAAGTTAAATCTCGTCCGTCTGGCAGCACATCTTTAACTTCTGGTAATGCGACAAGGAGGCAGTCAACTACGGGAATGGAATTAAGAAATACATATTTGTATTGATTTGAACGTATAAAAGAAGTTCAGAATCTTAAAATGACGCTCCTAATAAGCCTTCTGTTAAATTCTGGGACCTGCAAAATGTTTTTCTTTGTGCTGGTAGAACCTAAGAGATTTTAAAAGAGAAAGCAACAACTGTATGGCGAACAGTTTGGCTAGAATACCAGTACTGTGGATTTAGCTAAAAAGTAAAATCGTTATTGGTAGTATAGGTGTGAATTAAGCAAGGTCCTCTAGTAAATAAACCAATTCATCCCTGTTCGGAAAAAACACATATTAAATTAACTCCCTATTTTCCCACAGGAATGTGTAGGAAGGAGCCACACGCAGTTGAAGGTAAGTATGGTGGTTTATTGGGGAACAGTCGGGTAGCAACCTTACAGTACAGAGGTCTCTTCCAACTGTCACCACTCCGTTCTTCTCAGATGTTCCATTACAGAATCCCCAGGTATCCTAGATACCACATTTCTTTCCTTTACACAATTTATAAAATGTGAACACAGTACAAACAAAAGATGTTATGTTTGAATAACCGTAACCGACACTAGAATTCATAATCAGCCATACGCTAACAGTACAACTACATGCATATAACAGCTGTAAAAGCGGACTAACTCAAATCCAATAGTATGACTACAATTTAAGTATAAATACATATATAAGTATAAACACATATAAGTGCATCAAGTATCAGGGATGTGGAATTATTTTAAAAGTCTAGTTGTCCAAGGAACAACAAGCTACAGAAATCTACTTATCCTGCAAAAAAATCAACTTGCCCGGCTTACTACATAAATGAATTAGATGGGCTTCCAAAAATGTACCCGTTATGTGTAGTACCGGCTATGGCACTATTGACGTTACACAGTGAAGCTTTCACTTGAGGGATAAAAGTTTTATAAAATTACATGGTGTCCACTGCACAGGAAAATCAGTATTATATATGTACATAGTATACATTTTGCAGAAGGTATTGCAAAGAAATAAAATACAGTAACAAGCATTTCAGACCCAAGCTGGTATTTACAAAACATCTGTGATCCAGCACGGTGTCAGAAATGGACATAAATGTTTGAGAGTATCTCAAGTAGATCTCTGTCTTCTCTGGCAATGTGAAGGATAGCTTTTCTAACTCAACAGGGAAGAGCAGGAGTGTGAGGACTTTTTAACTTTTTTTTTTTTTTTTTAGGAGACAGTTCTGCAGATTTCATTTCATCTTACAGCAAAGCATCATCTCACAAGGTGTGCAGGATTCTCATTTGAATTACTGTGATATTGCAACACCAAATGGCCATATAGAAAACTCATTGGTGTACACCAGCCTGGGCTCACTGTGGAGCAGGCCGTGGGGGAGGCAGGTTTATGACGAAGGTATCGCAGTCTTACCAGCAGTCCCAAACAGGTTACAGTGATACTTGGTGATGGGGGTAATAGGATCATCAATGGACAAGACCTGTTTTTTTTTTTTTTTTTTTTTTTACAGAGACACAAAAAGTGCTTCAAAACTTCCCAGAGGAGAGTGCTTACTGAGAGTCTGGGAGTGCTGGAGTAGATTCCAGAGCCATTTTCCTTGCCTGTGCTAGCTAGGCAAAACTGACATGAGAACAGGTTGTATACTAGTGCTCACATCTGAAATGGCTAAACCCATGTGACTAGCTGGTATCGGGGCCAAGAAAGTGAAACTCCTCTTATGAATCTTTTCAGTTCCGAGCGGCTTTTGATGTTCCTTGGTACAAACGGTAAGGAATTCTGTCTGTGAAAATGTGTTTATATGCTTATGATGCACCGCTGAATAAATCCTGCGTTATCAGTTTGAACATGCAATCGCAAAAGAAGTCGTTGCCTTCAAAAGCGGTTGTGGTTGGAGCCATGAGGTTTCATCGCTAATACTTACCAATTTAACACAATGATTCCATCTTGAGTGGCCAGCATTTGTCACAATAGTCATCCTGCAGTGAGAGCTATCTGCTTTGTAAGAAAATACAGATCACTGCCCAGAGTGAGTCCTGAACCTTCCATGTCAGACAGAAACCTAAGATGCCTCTCCATCAGAACAACAGATTTTTACCTATTACAGTCTAGAGTAAGGTTCGGCCTAAATACTGCTTGCTATCCAGTAAGTTGTTAAGGAATGGATCCTAAGACTGGCATTTCCTAAATCATGTTTACTATAGTTTAGGCAAAAGCCCAAAAATGCATGCAGAAGGCAACTGGCAGGAGAAATCTCCAAGCAAAAAATAAATAAAAGCACAATGTCTGATTAAAAAAAAAAAAAAACAACACAATCGACCTCCTTAATATGCTCCAAACAATTCTCGACTGGAGAGCTATTTACCGGATGCTGGAGCATGTTACTGGCCTGGGTGCAGGGTAAGCATAGGAGAAACCAGCCATACACGAGGGGCTTATGTATCGCTTTTACATTGAGCTGAGCAAACATGCTTTAGCCTTTTGTCCCAGATGGTCATCTCATGGGACAGGTGATGGGGTTAATTGGCCCAAGTGTGGCACTTTAAACTACTGTGTGCCCCCCTCGTAGCCCGCTGTATACCTGTTTTTTGTGTCACTCTCATTTGTGTCATTTGTCTGTGAATCATACGTTTATTCATGTTGTGTATTCTTACTTGATGTAGATATTGGGTTTTTGACCTTCCTTCCACCCTTTTGTAAAGCGCTCTGATAACCTTCGGGTTCTTGTTCGCGCTATATAAAACTTTATAAATAAATAAATAGGGGAACACACCATAGGCAGCTAGATGAAAGAGTGGCAGGTTGAGTCCTAGGGAAAAGATATGGGAAGCGGTGAAGGAGGGAATGTTGGGGCACATACAAGAAGAGAAACTACACAGGAAAGTCCCTTGGAGGGAGGGGAAAACACACACACACTCACTCACTCACTCACACTCACTCTTTAAACTGTGATGGTGTCTGCCTGTGGACAGCAGCTAAAGAACAAGTTCAACAAGACTTCAGAAATTCAGCAATGCCTGTGCCCTAATCTAGGGAGGGTAAATGCATGTGATTGACAGTTTTTTCCTTTGCAACACATAATACCACCAAGCCCTGACACGCGTGGCACTCTTTTGTCATCAAATGTATGACAAAGCCACTTGGAGACATTCACAGTAAAGTTAGTGAAGGAAGGGGTTTTCAGTGGGATCTAGAAATGGGGGATGGATTGCACAACGAGCCTGTGATGGCTGATGGTTTACACAATGAACTCATTATTGCTGATGGGTTCTACAGGGACCTAGTGTTACCTTTGTGGGGGGGGCGGGAAGAGGGGATTACTGAGTGAGCCTCTGGTAGTCTAGGATTTATGAAGGGAGCCAGGGATTCTCAGCTAGAGATGGCTTAAGTGTCACAGTGGAAGCTGCTGTTGGCTTTATGGTTACATGTGGAGCTGGTGTTATGCACGTGGTTAGAGAAGAGGGAGGGATGATTGAGGGTTTAGCTATAGATTTAGACATGACATGGGAGCTAGACTGTGGAAAAAAAGAATAGCAGTGGGCTTCAGACAAGGGAAAGAAGAGATGTGAGTTGGGGTCCTTGAGGCTTGGTAGAGAGATTACACAGTCAGCAAGCTAAATATTTCTTTGAGTGGAAGAAAAAAGAAAGGTTTGAATATGGCTAGAGATGGTGGAGCAAGAAAGGATATGGGTATTAGACGTGGCTAAATGTGTTAGGTAAGGTATGGGCTCGTTTTGGTGCCTTTTTGGTTTCGGACCAGAGTTTATTGCCGCTGTAAAGCATTCATGTTGTTCTCTGGCTGATATCCTACATAGCGCCTCTACCCAGAGCACTCTATTTTTTTGTTTCTATATTTAGTTGCCTCTAACAAAACCTCCTGCTTGTATTTCCTTGCTTTGCATACAGTTTGTTTTGAGCAGAAAAATAACTTCAGTGCTGCCTGCGTTGGGGTTGAATCTTGCGCTTGTAGTCCTCTTTAAATGTTACCACCATTGCGAGGTGTAGTTGATTGAGCACATTAGAGGCAGTTGGCCATGAAGCCCAATCAAGGTCCGAGGATAGACTGTGAGGCACAGGGAGGTGTTTAAAGTCTGAAAGCAAAGCATGTCTAAGCTTTACTGTTGTGAGGGGACACCTGGGCCTCGTTAATCTATCAACATCAGGCCAGAAGAGGAACAGGACACCTTCAGACTCACTACACTCCCTCCTCAAGTTCTATGTGACCACTGTTAAGAAGCCCATTTTATGCCCTGCATTAAAAAATTGTCAAGCCTTTTTACAGTTCTCCAGTTGTGGTATATCTGAGGTAAACGTTCCAGATGTTGTCCTGGTATTGGCATACAATGCATCATGCTAGTGAAGATGTAATCTGTTTGCTAGATTAGCAGCTGTTAAGTGAGAGCACCAAACTTCTAACACTGTTCCACCTAACTACAGTGTGTCATCTTGGGCAAATGTTCACAAAACTGTTTGCACTTGGATAAAGGCTAACCCCCATCCCAAACAACTGGACATTTACATATTTTGTGTTTTTATTGATTAGGAGTACAACACCACTTCGTTGAAAGCAGTATTAAAATCATGATCACACAGACCTAAAGTTACACAGATGAGGTCCCAGTGAGGGCCAGTGGGTAAGTAGGGACAATTACCAGGTAGCAGATATCGGCAACAGCGGTCTCTTGCTCTCTCAAAGTGATGAACACCCCGCCTTGAGCTTTGAAGCCTCCACAAAGCCATGCTTAGTACTGCATTAAAACACCTACAAAGCCTCTTGAAATAATAAATACAAGGCATTTATGGGAAAATATCAGAGACCTGCATGAAAACCTGCAAAAAGCATGCTCTGTCATTTCCTTTGTATTCTGTAGCCATTCTCTTGTTCACTGACGTTGGTGAAATCAGAAGTACTGCAGAATGAATCGTTGACACAAAGCAGCTGATTTTATGCTGATTAATGTACAGAACACGCAGCAAGGGTAGTACGAGGAAGGGAGTGGAGGGGAGAGTGCTCGCAAAAAGCATCAACTTAGATGTCCGGCCCAGAGAAATTAAAGGGTCATGGAAATTGTCCATATGAGCAGCAAACTTGAGTTGAAGCCACAAGGCCCAGAAGAATCACGTGCCATAGATAGGTCTGACAGGCAGGTGTGATGATTCTAAGAGGTCTGGGGGAGGAAGCACCAGAGGAGAGGCCCATAAAAATGCTTGTGGGCGATGCCCATGGAAATGAATGGAAGCAAAGCAGTCGGAGCCGAGGGGCAGAAATGAAGGGGCCTGAATTCCCCAACTCCCCTACCCTCTTACATGGCAGTGCTTATAATGTCCTAATAGGAGCTGTGCTGTCCTGCTTCATGGCGTTCGTCACGATCTGATGCAATCTCCCTTTCATAAGCAATTCGCAGCCTTGTGCCTACCCTCAGTCTGCGTTCACCATTAGGACGCAACGTTTTACCTCGGGATAGGCCCAGGGTTGCTGCAGCAAATCAAAATAGTGACTAATCATGGGCTTCCGGCGTAATATAGTGCCATCACACATTTCACAAGTTAAAGACATCAGCTTCAGATTTCGTGATTGGCTGTGAGCAGGAGGGTGTCGCAATTCTGTCACTAATTAACGTAATTTCATGTCTACTTGTCCCTCGGATAAAATAGACATTAAAGCTGCTTGCCCTTGAAAAAAATCTAGTTATCTTTGTCATCGGGCGATACAATTTCCCCACCCCCGAGTATAAATACATACAAGTGCATCAACTCACTCCTTTTTTTTCTTCTTCGCACTAACGATTAGAGATCATAAAAACCATAGAAAAATGCTAATGATCAACCCATCACAAACTCACAAAATTTTGCGGGTAGCACAGCTGATCGAGCTGTGCGGGTAGACTTACCCCGCATCTAGATCCAGCACCATCTGCCTCAGAACCTTGAACCAGACCATTACTCTCCATTAGTGCGCCATTAGAACTGGATGCGCCAGGAGTGGTTACACACTCATTCCACATCCACTCATAAGACTGGGGAGAGTTCACATCACACTTGTCATGCCTCCAGTTGAGCACTTTGTTGCACCTTGGCATCCTGCTAATGTGCCACACCTTCTCGTCACTCAGCAACGCTGATATTGAAGTACCTCTTTTACTTGCAAGGGTTCTGAGAATTTGCTGTTACCTTTCCCAGCCTTGCAACCCAACTTTACCTTCATCCAATAACCAGGTTTGACGTACACTTCCTTAACACCATGTTTTTTGTTATAATATTCCTTAGATATTTCCTGCATTTTCAGTAAATTCCTTTTCACAACATCAGGAGACCACTTACGGCACGACTTCCAACTCCATCCAGGCTCTGTTATCTTTTGTGAAAGGTTCTACCCCCCTCAGGATGGTGAAGGGGCTATATCCAGTCACAGTAGGCGTTATTCTATATGCCCAAATAGTCTTGCCCATCTCTTTTTCTCAATCCTTGCCAGCATTAATGGCTTATTGCACACTCCCCATTAGCACCCTGTTGAAGCGCTCCACTATTCAATTTCCAATGGGATGGTAATTAGGCATTTGTTTTTCATTTGCCGTTCCTCGTTAAAAAATTCCCAAACTTCTCTGCTGTAAATTGTGGCCCATTATCGCTCAAGATAGACTTCTTTATTCCTTCCCGTAAAAATATTTTTTCCAATAAAGATATTATGGTGCCAGCATTAATATTCTCAGATACCTCATATTCCAGCCATTTAGAGTAATGATCCATGACAACAATCACACATTTGGGTACACCCCACAAATTCAGAATGAGACCCAGTATATCTATGCGGAGATCTTCCCAAGGATTTTCTGGGCACCTCCTATCCCCCAGTGGAGGACGAAATGTAGATTGTGTGTTATCCGCATTGGCACAATACTGGCAGTTTCTTGCAAACCTCTTTGTGTCCATATCAACACCTGGCCTCCAGTAAGATAATTTCACCTTTTTCTCGAGTTTAACAATGCCCAGGTGCCCTTGATGACTAATTTCTAAAATGTTTTGTCTCAATCTCTTCAGAGGCAATACTCTATCACCCCTGAGAATATGGCCCGCTTCACTAAGGTATAACTCCTCTCTGATCTGCCATATTTGTTTACACTCTCGCAACCTGTTTTTTCCTGACTATCCATTAATGATGTACATTTTAACTGTGTCCAAATCTTTATCCTCCAGGTAGCCAGTCTCCCATTCCTCTTCCGATATTACCACGTACTCTTCACTGTTCACAGCGACACTGTATTCATCCCATGTGTTGCCAACGTGCTCGCTTAAGGGTAAGGGAGAGCGACTCACATAATCAGCCACTTTATTCTTGCTCCCAGGCTGCCATACACAAAATCCAATAATCTAAGTGTCATTCCCGCTATACGCGGTGTGACACTGACTATTCCTTGGGATGTGAGGACCTTCATGAGGGGCTTGTGGTCGGTGCGCAATTTAAATCTGGTTTTTTAGGGCCCATACTGCAGCTAATTTCTCTTTCTCGATAACCGAGAACTTCTCCTCCACTGGAGACAGGGAACGAGAAGCATACGCCGCTGTGTTTTCTCTTCCCATCTCCGAAATGTGGGTCAACACTGCTCCTTACCTCTTACACTAGCATCAGTGGTTACCACGCTGTAGGCACTAATTTCAAACCCTTGTAATGGAACAGCTGTGCATAAATCATGCTTGATAGTCTCAAAATTTCCTTGCTCTACATAAACTCTTGTTTGGCCTTGATAAGCTGTCACAACCCAGGAGTTTTCATGGCAAAGTTTTCTACAAACTTTAAATAGAATTCGGCGATTCCAAGGAAAAATCTGACCTCGTCTGTAGATGTAGGAGCAGGAGAATTGCTAATAGCCTTGACAATGTTTTTCTTAGGAGAAATGCCATCCTCACCTATCTTGTGTCCCAAGTAAGATACCGATCTCAAGGCAAATTTACATTTATTTAGCTATGCAGTAAGTTCCTTGTCAGCCAATTTCCTTAACACAAGTTCCAACCTGGAATCATGTTATTGTCTGTCTCGGCCCATCACCAGTATGTCATCTTGGTAATATGCTACTCTTTCGGTGCCCTTAAACAACTTATGCATAAGACGTTGAAAGACGGTGGTAGCCGATGCTAAACCGAATGGCAAGCGTAAGAACCTATAGAAACCGAAAGGAGTGACAAAGGACGTTAATTTCCTACTGGAAGGATGTAACAACACCTGGTGATAGGCCGATGTCAGGTCTATGGTGGAAAACCATTTACATCCCTTAGACTGAGAAAGGCGTTAATCAATTCTGGGAAGGGGGAAGCTGTCCACAACGATATTCTTATTCAAATCCCTAAGATCAATACAAAGTCTAATGTTGCCATTGGGTTTCTGTACTACAATAAATGTACATGTGATGGCAATGCACTCCGTGTTTTTACTCAGTTTACTCCATGTTTTGATTTTGGTTTCAAATTTGCGTGCCGATTGGAACCATGCCTCGCCTTGACGCACGTATGTAAAACTTCAAAGCATTTGCAGCCACCAGATGCTACAAATCCAATCGCACAGCGTATCCACAAATCATTGCAAAATTACTCTTGTTTCGAAGAATCCATGTTTATTCAAATTTATCCAAAGTTTTCCATAATTAATCAATTTTTTCGCAACTTTTTTTCGACTGTTCACAATAAGACTGTCCATCGACCCAATTTTTTCAAATGAGCTAGTTATGCCCATCCGGGCCTTTTACTACGTAACGTGGGTAACTTAAATCATGTTAAGCAGCTGAAGATATCATTAAATTCCAATGCATTTCGGGCCTTTTTGCGCCCTTCGTCAGGGATAGCTGTTGGGTTCAAAGCAAAGCCTCTGTTAGTCTTACATATCTAAAAACAGTTCTATTTTTTAGTTCTATTTTTACAAAAATGCATACAGTGCTTACATCAATCAATCAATCAATCACGGCATTTATAGAGCGCGCTACTCACCCGGGAGGGTCTCAAGGCGCTGGGGGAGGGGGTAAGTTACTGCTCGAACAGCCAGGTCTTGAGCTGCTTCCTGAAGGCGAGATGGTCCTGGGTTCGCCGAAGGTGAGTGGGGAGGGAGTTCCAGGTCTTGGCCGCCAGGTAGGAGAAGGATCTTCCTCCGGCGGTGGTTCTGCGGATGCGTGGTACGGTGGCGAGGGCGTGGCTGGTTGATCGTAGCTGGCGTGTGGGCGTGTAGAAGGACATGCGGTCGTTGAGGTACTTTGGGCCCAGGTCGTGGAGGGCCTTGTGTGCGTGGGTGAGGAGTCTGAACGTGATTCTCTTGCTGACGGGGAGCCAGTGCAGGTCTTTCAGGTGTACGGTGATGTGGCTGTGTCGGGGGATGTCCAGGATGAGTCGTGCGGAGGCGTTCTGGATGCGCTGGAGTCTCTTTTGAAGTTTGGCTGTGGTTCCGGCGTAGAGGGTGTTCCCATAGTCCAGTCGGCTGGTGACGAGTGCCTGGGTGACGGTCTTCCTGGTTTCAGTGGGGATCCATTTGAAGATCTTGCGGAGCATGCGCAGGGTGTTGAAGCATGAAGATGAGACGGCGTTGACTTGTCTGGTCATCGATAGGGAGGAGTCCAGGATGAAGCCCAGGTTGCGTGCGTGGTCCGTTGGCTTGGGTGCGGTGCCCAGGGCCGGGGGCCACCAGGAGTCGTCCCAGGCGGAGGGTGATGAGCCCAGGATGAGGACTTCCGTCTTGTCTGAGTTCAGTTTAAGGCGGCTGTTCCGCATACATCATATTCCAGTAATGTAATAACTCAAAAATGATAATAATTGCATCCATTTAAATTGATTGTCCTCATATAATAACCACCACCCCTAAAAAAGCAATACTGCAATTATACTGCAACCTTGTCGAGTATTCCCTGAACGCGGTAACCTCCCTCACATCCATCCTCGATCTTAAACCTGCCTTTGTACCCGCGTTACTAAACTAATACTCAACCCCCTTACATCCAATGACTACCTCAACTTAAATACCCCTGTGCATGTTTAGTGTCCAACCATATCACTTCACTACTACGCATTATAACCTGCCCAGCCACATTCTCTACCACATACCTACTCTTCCTCCAATGTGATTTCTCGCCAGTCTGACTCCTTCTTTCTTCATCACCGTTTCACCAAATGAAAGCTCAAACACCTAACTCCTCCCCGTGCTTGCAATTTAAGCTCTTCACAAAGCGTGACCTCCGTCAGTCACCTGATCCTCATTACTTTCTTCTACTATTCATTTGAGCTACGTGACCCGCTATTTCTGGTGCATCAATCCTACCCTCCACTCATCAATCAAATCACTCCCTCCCCGTAACCTCCTCCTATCGCTGAATCCCAGTTACCTTCCTCAATTAAACCAAAACTACATGGCCCACTAGCCCTTGCACGAAACCTTTAAACCCAAACTAAATGCTTATCAGTTAACATACCAAATTAAAAACGTTATGAAAAAACATTAAAATACAATCTCATGTGCCAACTCGTGAATTTATACTAAAGAAACACATCTTTTTTGTTTTAAAATAAATAAATGTCCAAAATTTGTATGCACTTTACTCCACTGTTTTAAACACAGACCCAGAAGGACCGTCTACAGATGGCTTTGTGTATCCTTATCATGAATTATGACAGCCTCATTCATGATGTCATTGCTTCGTACATATTTTTAACAGTTCTTCCAATTGAATCATTCTTCTGTTGGGTGCAGATCGCTGGGGAGGCAAGAAATTATTCAAAAAATGTACATGTGATGGCAATGCACTCCGTGTTTTTACTCAGTTTACTCCATGTTTTGATTTTGGTTTCAAATTTGCGTGCCGATTGGAACCATGCCTCGCCGCACGCATGTAAAACTTCAAAGCATTTGCAGCCACCAGATGCTACAAATCCAATCGCACAGCGTATCAGCAAATCATTGCAAAATTACTCTTGTTTCGAAGAATCCATGTTTATTCAAATTTATCCAAAGTTTTCCATAATTAATCAATTTTTTCGCAACTTTTTTTCAACTGTTCATAATAAGACTATCCATCGACCCAATTTCAAATGAGGCAGTTATGCCCATCCGGGCCTTTTACTACGTCACGTGGGTAACTTAAATCATGTTAAGCAGCTAAAGATATCATTAAATTCCAATGCATTTCGGGTCTTTTTGCGCCCTTCGTCGGGGATAGCTGTTGGGTTCAAAGCAACATATCTTACATATCTAAAAACAGTTCTATTTTTTAGTTCTATTTTTACAAAAATGCATACAGTGCTTACATCATATTCCAGTAATATAATAACTCAAAAATGATAATAATTGCATCCATTTAAATTGATTGTCCTCATATAATTACCACCACCCCTAAAAAAGCAATACTGCAATTATACTGCAACCTTGTCGAGTATTCCCTGAACGCGGTAACCTCCCCCACATCCATCCTCGATCTTAAACCTGCCTTTGTACCCGCGTTACTAACCGAATGCTCAACCCCCTTACATCCAATGACTACCTCAACTTAAATACGCCTGTGCATGTTTATTGTCCAACCATATTACTTCATTACTACGCACTATAACCTGCCCAGCCACATTCTCTACCACATACCTACTCTTCCTCCAATGTGATTTCTCGCCAGTCTGACTCCTTCTTTCTTCGTCACCGTTTCACCAAATGAAAGCTCAAACACCTAACTCCTCCCCGTGCTTACAATTTAAACTCTTCAAAAAAGTTGTGAAAAAATTGATTAATTATGGAAAACTTTGGATAAATTTGAACAAACATGGATTCTTCGAAACGAGTAATTTTGCAATGATTTGCTGATACGCTGTGCGATTGGATTTGTAGCATCTGGTGGCTGCAAATGCTTTGAAGTTTCTGTACTACAACCACTGGAGTCTACCACTCCGCACTCTCTACCGGTTCAATTATACTCTTGTTCTCCAGGTCATCCAGGTGTTCCATGACACTGCTCCTAACCCCAAAGGTATGTTCCTAGCCTTGTGACTAACTGGCACAGCCCCCTTCTTTAACACAATTCTACGGGTAAATCCACTCAACTCGCCCACCTTGCATGAGAATACATTGGGGAACCGTTTAACGAGCTCTTCTTCCATGGTGACTGCAGGCTCACCCAACAACATTACTTGATCACTATTGTCGGGATAGAGCGTGATGCCTAAGGCTCCTTGGTCAATCCATCCCAATAAAGAAAACTTCCCTTGGGCTTCCCTTCCCTTAAATTTGAAAGTCATCCGTTTGTACCCCACCATAGGGAACTCTTCCCCTGTGAACGGATGCACATCTGTGGGAATCAGTTCTTCCCCCAACAAGTTGGCAAACTTGTCCTCCCACACACAGATCGTGGAATAATTGTGTAAGGGGATCCCGAGTCTGCCACTATTTGTAGATGAACTCCACCAATAGTCCTATCGTGTACAAGTTTACTCCTTGTAGCCCCCAGTACGTCTAATACAGCACCCTCAATGCTTAAGATGCCGTTGTCACTCTGTGACTCACTCTCACAGCTGTTCCTCATCCTTCTCCATCACACACTTGACTGTTTACTTCCTGCCTTTCTTTTTCCTGCACACCTTGGCAAAATGCCCCAAGATTCCACAGAATGAACACTTGAACTTGTTTGCTGGGCAATTCTTATCCCTAGCCATGTGACCTTGGTTTCCAAACCTGAAACATACGGGTCGTGTATAATTGGATGCATTCTTATCATTATGTTTGTTGCTCTGTACTTTTCCTCCTCGTTTGTCATTCTTTTTTTATCACATTCTTTTGTAATAGTTACTTTGCGCACAACCTCACTTTCTTCTCCGCTCCTGAGTGCAGGCTTTGCACACCTTTTTGACAATTCTCCCTTTTTACTTTGGTAATAATTTCACTCAAAGGTGCTTTTCCACACACCCACAATTTTTTACTAAATACTGTTATTATTAGAATGCATCACAATTTGGTCTCTTATCAGGTCATCATGTAATGCACCGAAATTTCATGTTATGGTCCGCTTTTTTTAGTTCTGCTACATAATCTTCCACAAATTCTGATTTAGCCTGCTTCCGTTGAAAAATCTTTTGTCTATGTTACGCATACCATGGGCTAGTAAAAGCATCTAAATTCTCAATCGCTTCTTTAAATACATAATTGCCCCCACCACAACTTGTTTCTTTTTCTCCATTCAGTTATAGACTCTTTGGCCTTCACGACCATGATTGTGCAGAAGTATTCTGTTCTTTCCTCCTGGCAGAAAATTCTTCATTATCCTCCTCTACGATTGCCAATATATATCTAAGGAAGTAGTCTTTTCAATCTGAACACTTCATCTGAGGTTCCCCCGCTCTTGGAAGAAATGGTACTGGAGGGGTCAAACCATTGTTTTGCATACTCATGTTGACACTCTAATAAAGATGTACCTGTATACTTGGGGGAAAAAACACCACAATATGTACTAAATTCGTGCTCCCCCCAATGCACTATGCAATGTACCACCACTCTAATATAGCACTTCTCTTTTTAGGTGGACTGGTGTGCGCATCACTAATACACACAATATAAATGACTTTAATGCTGCTGATTTAATGTTGTACCTGGTGTGCGTCATCGAGGCACTGTGTAATTATAAACTGTCTAAATGTCAAGCTCGGTTTATCGCAACTCTGGTGTGCGCATCACCATTGCAAACAATGGTTAACGTTGCACTGCAGTGTTAGCAAAGGCTAGTGTGTGCATCACAGGTGCACACAATGGCAAAAAAGCACCTCCAAGATGGCGGCACGAACGTTGCTCTGCCGCGTGATGCTGTTGTAATGCCCCGCTAACTGGCTTCATGCTGCGCTGCAAGCCGGTTTATTGCAGACGCTGGTGTGCGCATCATCGACACGCACAAAGGCCCAAAGCACATCCAAGATGGCAGCTAGCACGTCAGGCTGCCACCTAATGACGTAGCAACGCCCTGATAATGGCTTCTCCCACACGCAGCTGCTCTCGTCCCGGGCCCAGGACTGTCCCTGCCACAAAGCTCAAACATGCAGGAGAGCCCGCGCTAGTCTCTAAATTCTCCCCCAAATCGGCCAACAGGGCCTGCTCCTAACCACCTTCTTTGGACTCTCCAGCGGTGTGGAAGGTTCTGCCCCGTCGACACTTCTCGCTTGCCAATCTTGTCCACCGGACCTCCAGCCTCCTCTGCTTCTGCTCCGTTCGCCTGTTCCCCACACACCGTGTCCTTGATACAAGTGGGTACTGAAGGACCTAGCTTGTCGCCATATGGTAGGAAGGAGCCACACTCCGTTAAAGGTAAGTATGGAGGTTTATTGGGGAACAGTCAGGTAGCGACGTTACAGTACAGAGGTCTCTTCCAACTGTCAAATCAAATAAACTTTATTCGGTTTCACAGAGGAGAACCATAAAAGTTACAAACATACAATTACATAAAAACCGTGATTCATTAAAAATACAGGTTAAAAATAAAATAACTTACACAGCCTCCCAATTTAATCTATAATCACAAAGTGCAATGTGCCATAAAAATCATCACTCCTTTGAGGATTTAACCTTATAAAACTGTCACTGCTCCGTTCCTCCCAGATGTTCCATTACAGAATCCCCAGGTTTCCTAGATACCACAGAATGTAGGGGTCCGTCCCTTACTGGTGAATGTTTAGAGTGTATGTGCTTGTTATAATTGCTACAGTAAAATCTGCGAGGTTAGGACTTTGTTTTTTTAAAACAAATTTTATTTGTTTTTCAAATTACAGCATTCCATATGGATACATATGTGTACAGTAGTTTTGAGCATCAGCAGCCATTTTTTAACAACAAGTCGAGCAATTTTTAGGTCTCGCCTACGCAGCGCGCATGCGCTGCATAGGAGGGGACCTCTTGTAATCGATTCGCTTTTTTGCCCAAAAACGTGCACGCTTTGCATTGCTTTTAATTGCAACGCGTGCACGTTTGGCGTTTTCCTTGCGGGAGCGAGCTTTGGCGACATCTGTTTGTAAATATCTTGCAAACAGATGGTGCCCCTGCTCGCTCCCGCAAGGGAAACGCTGTGTGGGTTTTTTTTTTTTTTTGCTCGTCAGTTTCTGCAGGCACACTTCCCCCACTTCAAATAAACTTTAGTTTACCTAACGCCACACTTTACCGCAAATGTAATCACGGCCTCGGGTGCTCCATTATTTCTTTCAAAGCTGTATATTGTATAACTGTATATATATAATCACGGCCTCGGGCGCTCCATTATTTCTTTCAAAGCTGTATATTATATAACTGTATATATATAATCACGGCCTCGGGCGCTCCATTATTTCTTTCAAAGCTGTATATTGTGTAACTATGTATGTATATATGTATATGTATGTATATATATATATATATATTCAAAAGAAGGTGTCCCCCAGTGAAAGCGCACTTGGCAAGCAGGCGAATTCTGTCGTTTAAACAGCATCCTTTATTTCTAGGGAACCGGACATTACATGCTGTTCCAAATTATATTCTGCCCTACGCGTTTCAGCGCTCCTGCGCCTTGTTCACAGGCTCATTGGCAGTGTTTGTAGGCAGAAGGAAAAGGGCAGGAACCAAGTCACTCCATTTAAATACTCTCAGGTGAGTTTACGCCCTCTGGTGGAAATTTCATTTTGGCAGCATTCTGGGACTCGTAGTTTCCACGCTTTTAAATTAATAACCTCCAGTGGTTTTCTGCACAGACAATCACTTGATATTGCCCAATTATTGCTCTCCAATGAGCTGACAGCATGTTACTCCGGTTAATTTCCATAAAACTGCATTGCCCTGCATCGATCAAACACAGCCAGTCTGTGTGAGGCAGCTCGCATATTTCTTCGACGATAGTGCAGCTCTCTCGGCCGGGACTGGCCGATTAAATGTTCAAAAGAAGGTGTCCCCCAGTGAAAGCACACTTGGCAAGCAGGCGAATTCTGTCGTTTAAACAGCATCCTTTATTTCTAGGGAACCGGACATTACATGCTGTTCCAAATTATATTCTGCCCTACGCGTTTCAGCGCTCCTGCGCCTTGTTCACGGGCTCATTGGCAGTGTTTGTAGGCAGAAGGAAAAGGGCAGGAACCAAGTCACTCCATTTAAATACTCTCAGGTGAGTTTACGCCCTCTGGTGGAAATTTCATTTTGGCAGCATTCTGGGACTCGTAGTTTCCACGCTTTTAAATTAATGACTTGGTTCCTGCCCTTTTCCTTTTGGATTTCCCTTCTATACAGATGTATTTTGAATTGATTTTCTATTGCCACTATATCCACTTTTTTCAGCGTGACACTTCGGGGCTTCTCTCAGTGCACTCCGAGGCTGCCTACCCCTCGTGCTCACTCCCTCCCTCCTTGCTCTGCTGCTTCCCTTAGCTGCCCCTATACCACTGCAAGCTATCCGACACTGCTCCCAATGACGTGAGCTTCCACACATTAGTCACTTCTGCAAACTTCTCTTGGCTGCCCCTACACCACTGCAAACAACTCGCCACTGCTCCCAACGCCACGCGCTTCCACATGTTCCAATTTCGGCTTGAAATAACTTTACACATATTCAGAAATTAAGCTATAATTCAACAACTCAGGATAATGTGCTGCATGGTTAAACACTTATACAGTCCCAAAGGCGAGCCTATTGGCTATGCCAATGCTTGTTAGTATTTGAAGGGCCGATAAAGTTTTGTTTTTAGCAAGAATGAAATGCGTTTATTAACCAATACTTTGAATACATATGTTAGAACTGAGAACCCGGATATGTACTAATGATGTGAATAGCCTAAACATTTTGTGATAAAAGAATTGCCTTTACAAAAGCTGCTGCCTTTGCTTAAACTGGTATCCTCTTCCTAATAAATTTACAGCTTCCGGTGCTTGTTTACTGCTGTCCTCCCTTAGGATGTTTTTACGACCACCTTTTAACTTGTGGACACATGTCTGTAGTCTGCAGACTTGTTAGAACAACAGATAAGGCCGTGGAATGGCTCCAGGGCAGTCTCTGCTTAGTTTCACTACAAACCCCCCACCTCCCCAACCACCTCGCCTTAGGCTGTTCCTAGGCAATCAGACGAGGTGTTTGTAAACAAGGCCGCGTCTCCTCCACCTTACTAAAGCAAAACAAATGGGCTTTTTAAATAAAAGTTTTACCCTTCACCGGCTTCTTTCACGCCCCGTCCTGTTTGGGTTGGTCTGGGCTACAATACAGACGTAGGTAGGCCTAGTGAAATATAAATAAAACATTGTTGGTTGCGCATGTGAGCACCTGCTTCTCACTTATCGCGTTCAGGGGCCTTACATGTTATCACGGGCATGTGGCATTATATTACTCTTGTGGTAACACTGCATACTCCTTTGTAATCCTATTTTGTTTACCAGTTTTATGCCGATTTTGCGGTGTATTAGGCAAATCTGTTGGGTCGTAGTCAAATTAGGGCTGTAATAGTACGTGCAATGAGCTTAATTTAGGGTGGTGTGTGCCGGGACGCTTAACACTCTCTTTAAACTTTTTTTCTAGAAACATTGTAGACACGTTTGTTTGGCCTCCTTTTCTATTTAATACCACTCACTGCCACATAATTACATAACATATAATTTCACTATACTCAATGCAACATAAATACACTCCATATAATAACACTCAGTGCCACATAATTACACTCCACGTAATTACACTGTACTCAATGCAACACAAAAAACCAATCACTACCATATATTTACATGCCACATAATAACACTATATTAAATGCAACATACATCCCACATAATACCACACTGCCACATAATTACATACCACATAATTGCACTCCAATAAATGCAACATAAATGCGCTCCACATTATACCACTCAATGCCACATAAGTACATAACACATAATTACATTATACTAAATCCAACACACACCCCACATAATACCACTCAGTGCCACATAATTACATATCACATAATTACACTCTACTCAATACAACATAAATACAAACCACATAATATCACTCAGTGCCACGTATTAACACGCCACATAATTACACTCTACTCAATACAATATAAATACACTCCACACAACACTCAAAACCACATAATTACACCACATAATTACACTCTACTAAATGCAACATACACCCCACATACCACTCAATACCACATAATTACATGCCACATAATTACACTCTACTCAATACAACATAAATACAAACCACATAATATCACTCAGTGCCACGTATTAACACGCCACATAATTGCACTATACTCAATACAATATAAATACACTCCACACAACAACACTCAAAACCACATAATTAGACAACATCATTACACTCTACTAAATGCAATGTACACCCCACATAATATCACTCAAAACCACATAATTACATGCCACATAATTACATGCCACATAATTACATTATACTAAATACAACACACACCCCACATAAAACCACTCAGTGCCACATAATTACATATCACATAATTACACTCTACTCAATACAGCATCAATACAATCCACATAATATCACTCAGTGCCACGTATTAACACGCCACATAATTACACTCTACTCAATACAATATAAATACACTCCACACAACAACACTCAAAACCACATAATTACACCACATAATTACACTCTACTAAATGCAACATACACCCCACATACCACTCAATACCACATAATTACATGCCACATAATTACACTCTACTCAATACAACATAAATACAAACCACATATCAATCAGTGTCACATAACACGCCACATAATTACACTTTACTCAATACAATATAAATACACTCCACATAATACCACTCACAACCACATAATCACACCACATAATTAAACACTACTAAATGCAACATACACTCCACATACCACTAACTGCCACATAATTACATGCCACATACACTCTACTCAATGCAACATAAATACACTACACATAATACCAATCGGTGCCACATAATTACAATCCACATAATTACAATGTCCTCTATGCAACACAAAATACCATTCAATGCCACATAATTACATTAAACTAAATCCAACATACACCCCACATAATTAAACACTACTAAATGCAACATACACTCCACATAATACCACTTACTAACACGTAATTACATGCAACATAATTTCACTCTACTCAAAGCAACATAAATACACTACACATAAAACAAATCAGTGCCACATAATTACACTCCACATAATTACTCTCCTCAATACAACACAAAATCACTCCGCATAATACAACTCAGTGCCACATAATTATATGCTACATAATTATACTGCACTCAATGCAACATACACTCCAAATAATACCACTCACTGCCACATAATTACATACCACATAATTACACTCTACTAAATGCAACATACACCCCACATAATACCACTCAATAACACATAATTACATACCACATAATTACACTCAACTCAAATCAACATTAATACAATCCACATAATATCACTCAGTGCCACGTAATAACACACCACAAATTTATAACTACACTCCATGCAATATACATACACTACACATAACACTCAGTACCACATAATTACACACCACATAATTACACTATACTCAATGCAACATCAATACACTCCACATAATACCACCAAGTACCACATATAACACTTTTTACTAGAACTTTTCTACATAAAACACATCAGCCACAATACTCTACAACATAGCCAACACTTCAAAATAAACACATAAGGTCCCAAAAGCGAGACCTATTGGCTATGCCAATGCTTGTTAAAGTTTGCTTCCAGTAGATCATTTGGAGTACATTGGCAGGTGGCATGTTTATGCGTTGGTGATGGCCGATATTGTTGAATCTATTTTAAGAAGAAAAAACATTAACTAAAACATTTATTGTATAAGTACCCCCTCCCCCCTGATGACTGGTGCAAAGATAAACACATATTCAAGGAAAGACCGGTTCAAGCAAAATGTTTCCACTGGTACGAAATGGCATAGGTTCCATTGTGTGAGTTCATAGGGTGTTGGGCTTCAAGAGAATGTGGTATGAACCCTTCTCGTTTGTGCTTTCATATCCGTCTGTTAAAAGGGTGAAAGGGGCAAGATGTCCAGGACAGCAGTAAGTGGTCGGGCCATATTTATCATGGGCAGGGCTGTGAATGTACAGAGGAGATATGTCTTTAGATGTTAAATGTGTCTGAAGCTTTGAAAGACTGTAGTCGTAAGTCACCTGCGAGGTTTGACTTAAAGCTTACCACTGGTGCTTCCCATGATCCGCAGGCTACAAATTAGAGTAGCGGTGCTTGGTTTCATCCGTCCAAGCACCAATACATGGAGATCTAATGGTAACTGGTTGATCTTCAGTTCTTAGAAACTGTAGTGTAGCATTATGTAATGTTATAATATATGTTGTATGCTGTAATAATAAACATATCTTATTAACGGTTTGTTTTTGGCTTAGACAACGCTCGAAGATTATACATTCTCTTCTCGAAGAGTGACAACAGGGGGCAGGTAGCAGAAGTCACTTCACTTCAGAGTCGTTGTTTGATTTATGGAGTATTTTACCACACGCTGACAAGCTGACTGGAAAGGACTTAACCCTGCTGAAAAGCGCTAGAGTATGATATCGAGGGCCTGTTGGGATGTCTTGTGTTATGGTGTCCTTTGCATTGACAGTCTGGCTTCTGTAGTTGACCTCATTACAGCCTTAGCCTCTATAAGCAGCTGAGCCTTGGAAGCAGTTAAGGCAGCCAACTAGGGATAAATGACTGATATTAAGAACCTACAGAAGTAATCTGGGGAGTGAATCCGACTGAGAAACCCTTTTTTCCTACCAATTGGTGAAGCGCAGGAAAAGAGAAGCGTGAAATCCGTGGTAAATTATACATGTGCACTACCTGGATGGGGGAAAACTGTCCAGGCCCAGGAGTGGTGATTTACAACAAGAACTGAAGCTGCGGGGAAGCTATCCTGTAGCCCGTAAACTGGTTGTGAGGGGACCTGTTGATGGTAGAGGCAAGGCCTGTAACCACAAACATAAGAAAAAACAAGCATTTGCAATGCGATAGGTCTCGCATTTACGCAAGTTTGAGCTATTGGCATTGTAAATGACAATGCCTTTTATTTACGTTTTGGTTTTTAAAACAAAAATAAAAGGCATTGTCATTTACAATGCCAATAGCTTAAACTCTCGTAAATGCAAAAACTATTGCATTGCAAATGCTTTTATAAAAAAAAAAATAAGATACTAGCTGTTACTGGACTGTTACCTGCACTAATTGCAAAGCAGCGACATTGCAATCTGGTGTTACGCATTTGACCACACCCAGCAGAACAAGCATTTGCAATGCAATAGGTCTCGCATTTACGCGAGTTTAAGCTATTGGCATTGTAAATGACAAAGCCTTTTATTTATGTTCTAAAAAGGAAAACAAAAATAAAATGCATTGTTATTTGCAATGTCAATAGCTCACGCTTGTGTAAATGCGAGACCTATTGCATTGCAAATGCTTGTTTTTTTTAACCTTTACTACTTCACTCTACAAGATGAGGAAAGAACAGTACAAAAAATAAAAGATGATAAAGAGACGAAAGAAAACCAGTTTAAAAGAGGGATGGGAAATAAGGGTGAGGGAGACAGTACACATAGGGGGGAAGAAGAAGATGAGCAATGAAGAGATACGTACAAAGAAAATATGAGGGCGGGCAGGACATTGCCTAAGAGAGCAAGGGCTCTCGCTGTATTTATTTCAAAGTCGGCAGCAGGGAAGGGGCGGGAGTGGTGGTAAGGGGCATCTGGGAGGACGACAGCCGAAGTCTCAGAACCTTCCCAGAGCTTTTCAAAGGCTTCAATCCTCCCTAGAAATCTTCCCGACGTCAGTGTCCGTCTCTTCCATTGAGTGCACTGACAGCGCTTTCTACCATCCACACATCTCCCCGAAGACGGCTCCACGCATCAGCAGGTGGCAAGATGTGTGCAAATGAACATCCGGCGGAGGGGGGCTTTCAATCGCCAACAGTCTGCTCGCCTCCGCGAAAACCATCCGGATCAAACCCTCGTGCAGGCAAATCCCAGCTCACCCAGAACTAACCCCTGATCTTGTTTACGTCACCCTCTATCAAAAATTAACCGTACCTCAGGCTGGGAATGGCCACCCCAAGGTTGGCCACAGAGATAAAGTAAAGAAGCAAAGTCAGGCAAAGAGCAGTAGAAACGTGTGAACGAGAGATGTGTGCTGTTAGGCGTGCGTGTGGGCACAGGCAGCGCGGGGCAAAAGGGCACGTGCAACAAAGGAAAGATCCGTAAAAAACACACTTTTAGAATGTATAACAAGAAGAAAAAGCAAAAAAAACAAGCAGCATGCGCTGCCCACCCCTCGTGCACACCGGCTCCTGCCGCAGCCTTGCGCATGCGCCGCTGCCATGTTTACGTCCGGCAGAGATGCGCGACAAAAAAAACAAGTGGTGCGCGCGCGCGCCACAGCAAGACATCTGTTTTGCATTATCGGGCATGATAATGCAAAACAGATGTCGGCCCTGCGGGTAACCGCACGGAAAAGCCCATGATGCACGAGCGTCTGGTCAGCTTTCTGAAACCCCTAACATAAAGTCTTGCCAGAGCAGCGCTTGCGCGCTACTCGAGGCTCGACCTAAAAACTGCACGGTTCCCCATTTTGTAGATAAGGCGGATGGAGATTGTTTTAATTTCTCTTTTTACACCTCCCTCCTCATCTTTTACTGCTCTTCTGAGCCTGCTAAACAGAAGATAAATCCGGCTTGAGCCAAGTTCCGCCCGCCTCGCCACTCCTATGTTCAGAGACAGCAGCACTGGGGCTTTGGAAGACTTGGTCGCGAATTATGGTTATTTATAATTGAGCTGCGCCGATGGCCAAATATCATCATGGACACGAGTACTTTGCGCAGCAGCTGTTGGGCATCTATTCCTATTTCTTAAGCTGTATCTCCTTGTTCCAGACCCCTTTATGAGATGCAAACTTGTTTGCAATCGTATTTTTCTGGTGGATTACAAATCTGTGCTGCATACTTGATTTTATTTTCCAATTGTGTGCATTGATTTAACTGGACTTGAACTGCGGAGGAATGCAGGTAACAATGTTGCTGTATGCGTCCTAGGAAAATATCAGCCGTTTATGGTCCGTTCTTGGCGATGCTCTCTTGTGTTTATTATTTCATGCAATCGAATTTTAACAGTTGCGTAGACAGGTTTGTTGGCTTTGATCTCTGGTGCGTGTACTGAAATGCATTTTCTGATTTTCACGTCGGCTTCTTCTCGCAGCATCCTGTGTGATCTGCTTGAGATATGGTTTTATAACTCATTTGGCCTGTATATATTAGCTAAAGTGAATGTGAGAGTACCCAGAGTAGGCCTAGAAGTCTTCCTCCCTCCTCGATCAACTTTCTTAGTTTCATTCCAATAAATGTATGTGAGAACTGTGGCGTGGCCAGGAAAGCCAAGATGGCGGTCGAGCTTTAGTACAGTTCCCACCACCCGACTACAATCGCTTCCTATCATGCCTGACAGCACCGATTGCAAGCCTCCCTATTTGCCCTCCGTGAAGGAGATGTCCCCTACTACCGCACCCTGGGCTCCTGGGGCACGAGGGTGAGGTATTGGGGCCGCACTGGTGGGCCGACGGGGGACTCGGATTTGATGTAAGATGGCGGCAGCCATTGGGACATTGAGGCCCTGCTATTCCTGAGAACGCGTCGGATCCCTGCCTAATATAGCTAGTGCCTGCTGGACGCTCCAGAAAGCGGGCTGAGGCAACCAGACAGATCTTGTCCTGGCTGGCTGCAGCGAGCGGTCAGCTCGGAAGATGGGCCATGCCGTGCAGACATCCACTGTGACTGGTGGTGCGAGCCTTGAGATGGCCCGCGAGGTAGGCCGAGGAGATGTCATCACATCCGGGCTGCTTCTGCGCCTGGCTCTGTGTCCCGGGGCCTGCCGAAAGGGGCACCTTTAATGCACTGATGCCTACCGGGGGGTTGTGGGGGGAGTGGTGGGGGGTCAGTGAGGTTCACCCCCCTTCCTCCCTCTCTCCCTTGCACCCACTGTGGCAGCGCTCCCCGGAGTGGGGCCACTGTGAGGATCATTGACCGATATTTGAGGGCCCACAGCATGGGGTGCTAATGGCTATGGGTCCTGCCTTCCAGCGCTGCTCTGCTCGCTGAGTGCTGCATGTGGTGAGACTAGCGCTCGGGGACCCCAGCAGCCCTGCAGAGATGCAGAGCCACACTGGGACCCCGCACAGGCGCAAGTCCCCTCCTGTAAGGGAGATCTCGCTGCGGAGGCCTGTGGATTCTGAAACCGGCCTGAAGGCCCTAATGAAGTGTTGGTGGCCGGGACAGTGGCCTGACTTTTGCCCCATGCATCCTCCTGCTGAGCCCCTCAGATAAAGGACCCTTTATCAACTCCTTCTGTTGCTGCTAGCAAGGGGAACCGGCTGCCGACTGCGCCGCTACACCCTGCTCTACTCTCCAGGCATTCTTCTGCGGCTGTGGGCGACAACTGGACCCTCCCTACTGAATGAGCTACTGCCAGTGACGAACCAGCCTCAATTTTATACGCCTCGACCGTTGCGGGTTGGAAGCCGCTGACCCCACCAGCTCAGTACTGCCTGGCGATTCCTAAATTGCTGGAACAAGCCATCTACTACATGCCGCACTGTGTGCTCCTGACTGCATGTTCTGCTCCAGGGCAAGCGGGTCGAGGGGCTGAATCTTCTCCGCGTTGTGATGGACTGACCGAGCGGAAGAAGAGGTGCGTCACCCTCGATGGGAGGGCTGTTCATGCTGGCTCGTATCAAGTGGGCCAGTCCCGACGTATATCCCGACCAGGGCTCTGACAGATAGTGGATTGACGATGGGATGCCCAAAACCCCTCCACCTCTCTTACATCAAACCAAGATGGATCAATATACTGCCCCTACATCAGGTACTAGAGAAGCTGCGGGAAACCTGGAACTTCCAATTACAGGCAGTGGAAAGCAAGGTCTATTTGACTCCGGATAGATCTCTCACTGTGCGCCAGTGACTGAGTTACTGAAGCGGAGATGCGAATCTCTGTGAACGAAGATGAAGTGGCCACCCTTAAATGGCAGGTGTCCAGGTTGACGGCCTCGGTTGCGACACTCGACGAGAGGGGAGAAGATGCTGAGAACCGTGCAATGCGTAACAGTCTGCGCCTAGTGGGCCTTCCCGAAAGCCTTGATAAGTCAGTCTGGCCACCACCTTTGAAACCTGATTCCGCTCCTGTGTCCCAGCCAACAAGCTCTCCACTATGTTTGTCATTGAAAGAGCACATCCTACTCGAGGCGCCCAATCAGCCTGATCTCCGACACCAGAATTCCAGAATAATGATTTTTCCAGACTACACTAGGGCGGTGCAACAAAGGCGACGATCCTTCGAGGAGGTAAAGCAGAAACTGCGAGCCCTTAATCTCTGCTACATGCTCCTTTTCCCAGCCCTCCCCAAAGTTATTTTCCAGTCCTCCACCTAGTTTTTTGATGTCCCGGAACAGGCCTGGGAATGTGTTACGGAGGAACGAACACTGCAACCCTTGAACCAGGAAGAACAATGAGACGATAATTTGCGGGGGTTCCAGTCACAACTCCTGGCATGCAGATCTGAAAAGAAGCGATCCCAGAGAACAAAGGCCACTCGACGGGAGTTGACAGAGCAACTTGATGCCCGCCTGACGGGGGGAGGGGTGTTTGGGAGTGGGCGCAGACTGTTGTGGCACTCGACCCAACCCTTGAGATGACTCCGCAGCTCTCTAACTTGCTGGATGACCTCATCAGAATGACCCCTTTGGTGCCAAACTGGCTATACCTATTGCATGAAGTAACCTGAGATGGCGCAGGGCCATGCCCAGAAGTCTGTAATGGTGCCAAGAGACCTGACCCATACATAGATCTGGGAGGAAGTGAAATAACTCACCTTGGAAAACTCTGTTGTAGCGGCTTTCAGTGCATCACATGTACAGTCGCTGTGCACACCATTGTGGCTGCCTACCCTTAATGTCTCTATACTCTGTTAAGCATAGTATCCATCTCAGAGGTGTGAACAATGCTGTTGGACTTTCCCCCTGAGTTACCTTTCTAGTATTTTTGTTGACTCATTATGTTTTGTTTAACGATGGGGACAAATGCTTCGAAGGAATAAGTATGGTGTGGGGGTGGTTGGATTCCTATTGGTTTTGAAAGGATTGTTATTTTGTGTTAACTACAGTTATTCCTTTCAGGTTTCTTCTCAGCGAGCCTTCCAATGTCATGCCATTGGCTTACAGATCCAAAACTTGGAGCCCTACCCGAGGGCAGCTCTTGCCCATGGCAGGCCTCTGTCCGCTTCTCTATTACCACACCACCTACCCACATGATCACAATACTCTCTTGGAACACTAACAGTCTTCTGGACTGTATCAAAAGATCGGTTGTATTGCGTTACATTAAAAGGTACAAACCAAATGTAGTCTTATTGCAAGAAACTCATATGCTGCGGATCAAATTCCCCCGCCTTGCTCGATTTGGGTATGATAGGGTTTTCTATTCGGGTTTTTGTAGGGGCTCTAGGGCGGTGGCCCTTCTTCTTTATAGGCCCCTTCCATTGACGGTTACTAAAGTACATGAGGACTCACAGGGGAGGTACATTGGATGGCCTCTAGGCAATACAACTTTGTCTCATGCTATGCCTTTCCGCAGCTGTTGCAACCCACCCTCCAGGCGATGCAAGCCATGTTGATGACTCTGCCCACAGGGACCACCCTGGTGGGGGAGATTTTAAAGCTGTTTCTGATCCCGAGCAGGGTCCCTCCACCGAAGCCCGCTGTCCCCTAACGAGAGCTCCGTGTCGTCAAAGGCAACGCTTTGGGCAGCGTGTAAACCTTCTGTGAGCAGGTTGATTAAAGGATATGTCTGAAGGCTGGAGTCATCACAGCAAAAACGGATAACTGACCTGGAAAACAAGGTACTCAATCTGGAATACACGGCTCAGCAGTTCAACTTGGGTAAGGCACAGCGTCTGCTGGAGCTTACGCGAACCAAACTGAGGCAGGTCTCTCGAGGAGGCGAAGCAGTGCTGGAGTGCCTCCACTCATTGTCTATGAATCTGGAGACAAATCTGTTAAATTACTGTACTGGCTGGCAACCGGAGGAGTTGCCGGCGATGCGATCGCCCAAGCCTTTGCAACATTCTATCAGAGCCTCTACGCACGGCGCTTGGTGCCTCCCTTGGAGATGGAGAACCCTATTTTCCGTGATATCCCATTGCCCTTTATTCCGCATTCCCGGCTCAGGACATTGACTGGCCTCTGGCGGAGGAAGAAGTGGATCTCGCCATTTCCGAACTCCAGTCCGGGAAGACCTCCGAACCCGATGGGTATCCCATCGAATACTATACGAGATTACGCTCCTTTATAATGCCCCACTCACTGAACTTCTATGCAGAGGCGATACAGCGGGGATCGTTTTCTGCTGACCTTGATTGTGCCATTAGAGGCATGCTCCCCAAAGAGAGCATGCCTCCAGACCAGTGATCTTTGTATCGTCCGATCTCGCTCATCAACGCAGATATTAAAATCTTAGCCAAGATTCTGGCGACTTGACTGACCTGTACCCTAACTGTAGTAAAGTGCCCCTTTTGTATGGTTACCCCCCACTCTTTGCCTGACATCTGATGCAACCTGACTTGATGTGCCCAAGGTCCCTGCAAATCAGGTTCCCAGGGCCTGTGTTCTTTCCCAAAACTGCACCTTTGTACCCACAATTGTCACATCCCTGGCCACAGGTAAGCTCCTTTTAAAAGGTACCAAGGGCATTGTGACCAGGAAAGGCCTTTAAGGGCTGCAGCACCTATTGTGCCACCTTTAGAGACCCTGTACCTCAACACCCACACACTGCCATTGCAGGCTGCGTGTTTTGGTGCTGAGAAAAGTGAACAGTCAAATTGGCACACATCCATGTGTGCCATGCCTGCAACCCACTGCCTGGGGCCTAGGTAAGTCACCCCTCTAGCAGGGTGCACTAGCCCTCAGGTGAGGGTACAGTGGCATTAGCCCTGTACCCCTACAGTGTCTATGTCCATTTTTGGAAAGTTTAAGTGTAGTAAAGCCATAAAGAGTATATGGTCTGGGAGTTGCTCATTACGAACTCCACAGCTCCATAATGGCTTTACTAAAACCTGGGAAGTTTGGTAGCAGACTTCTCAGCACATTAAACCCACACTGATGCCAGTGTGGCATTTAATGTAAAATGCACTCGGAGGGCATCTTAGAGATGCCCCCTGAAAAACTACCAGCTCTGGTGTGGTTTCTGAATGGCTACCCCCCATTTACCACCACCAGACAGGTTTCTGGACCCCTTGGTAGAGACCCTCTGCTCTCTTGGTCCAGAAACAAAGCCCATCCTGGGCAGAGTTGTCATGCCTCCTCCCCCAGGATGGGCTGGGTCCACGAAGGGGAAGCTTCAAAGGCCTGCTGCCTTTATAAGCTGTCCCTACCTTTTGCTGCCCCCATCAACTAACTCCCATTGGTTGTGCCCCCCCCCCCTTTGGGTGGGAGAATTGTTGGGAAAACCAAGCTAGGAGGAGAGGTGTGCCCACCTTTGCCAACCCCACCCCTCAGGTGGGGGAAGCGAGGTGAGGCGCACATCTCCGTCCCCTCCAGCTTGAAGATGAGGGAACCGAGCCAATTTGGGAGTGACTCATGCCCCCCTCCCACTGGAGGGTGGCATAATAGGGGGTGTACCCACCCCAAGGAAGGGACCCATTGGTCCTGAGCTGCACACCCCTTTAACACACCTAAATTTAGTAGTTAGGGCAAAACTGAACTTTGCCTCCTCCGTTTCGAGGAAGAAAGAAGGACCGAAGAGCTGTGCTGACCCAGGAAGAAGAGGACCCCAACTGCTTTGGCCCCAGCCCTACCGGCCTGTCCGGACTCCGACCTGAGTACAGCGAAACCCCAGTGTTTCCAGCCGCCAGCAGCCCCTCAGAGCCTGGAGGATCTGCCCTGCAACCATCTTTAAGACCCTGTCTCCCATGAGCACCAGATTTCCTCAACAAAGACTCACCCACAGAATCCAGATGGCTCTGCGATTTTGGACCATTCTGCACCCGACACCCTACCGCTCGAGTGGCCCGACACCACGAGGACGTCTCCCCAGCGATCCTGGGATCTGGTGATCCCCGACCACACTCCAGCTTCAAGCAGACGCCTGCAGCCTCAACCTGAAGGGTCCCCCCCCAACCGGAGCAGGTAAGAACCTGACGCCTAAAGACAACCCGACGCCCCACTGCCTTGGGAGGCCCAACCGACGGTGTCCAGGCATCCCCCCCAGATCCCAACTTACCTCTCCAGCTAGTGGTCGCCTTCAGGAAGCCTCCCTGCCCCAGCCTGCATCATCTTTGTTGAACCGGAGATATCCATTGGAATCCACAGGGCCCCCAACGCCTCCTTGGCACTCTACACCTGGCCACCCCTGTGTCGCTGGTGGTGCAGCTCCTATGCTGATTGTTGGCCCCTGCATTGCTGATCTCTATTCCAGGAGCTTTGCTCCTATAGACAGGTGGCCTGCTTGTCAGCAGCCCCTGACTGAAGGCCCTCTTCGCCCCATTGGGCTGCACCCGGCCGCCCCAGTGCTGCTGATGGTGCAATTTGAGTGCCTACCTGAACCTTGGGGAACCTTGGTTCTAACCCCCATAAACTATTCTTGCAGTTCGCCAACTTAACTGCAAATCAATAACCTTCTTTTCCACCATAGGCAGGCTGATGTTGTGATGTTTTGTTCCCAAAAATGTTCTAAGTGTCGAGTTAAACTTTTTGTATGGAAAGAGAGTAACTTTGCTTTAATGTAAGAATTATTATACTTACCTGTAAGTGACACCAACCCGTGTGTGATATCTAGGCATATCATCTCAAGATCTAACAGTAACTAAAAAGTAATCCAAGAGTAATTGAAAGTATTCTCACTGTATTTTATCCTGTTTAAAAGTGTTACAAACCTGTAAACGATTCCAATACATTCCACAATTGCAGTTCTGTGTACAGCTTTGCATTTGAACGTGTTCTTACTTACCTGTGCCAAGTCAAGCTTGGTTCCACAAACTAAAATACAAGTATATGTTTTTATACTTACCTAATTGGTCTGGATTCAGTCTCTGAGTGTGTGCCATCATCCTTTTTTTTAAATTTTTTTTTTTTACAAACTATTTTCAATTTTCAAAAAACAAAAAGAAACAATACATTGGCATCGATGAAGAACGTATGCATACACATCATTAAATGCAAGTACAGTCACATGAGACACATGGCTGAACCAAAGAATGTAAGTACAAGGGGGTCTGGAAAGCCCTCCAGAAGCCCAGCCCAGAGGGACGAGGTCAGCAGGGAGGGCACCCCCCACCATCGTGCAACCCACTGAAGTTAAGTGTCGCTTTCCTCCGCAGGGACAATCCCCCGGGGATATCTGCATCACTCTGCTCACTCGCAGTCGCCTCCCGTGAGGGCGATTCCCCTCCATCAACCCAGTGGTACACAGGGCCCGCCAAGCTAGCAGGTCATCCTGCAATTTCTCATCCCGCCGGGAGAGTTGCATGTGTACCTCTTCGGCCAGTGACCACTCTCGAGCATCCCTGAGCCAAGTCGAAAGATCAGGCGCCCTCTGCCCCATCCAAGTTATTGCCACCCTACGCCTGGCGAGCACCAGCATCAGCTGTAGGAGTTTATAGGAGAGTTTCTTCCTCTTGGGCCTACGAACCATCCCTAGTAAACAGTGCAAGGGGTCGAGATCCACCTGAAGCCCCGTGGCGGTTACCACCCTAGTCACCACCCCCGTCCAGAACTGCGCCACCAATGGACATGTAGGAATCTGGAGTCATCTGCGGCACAGCGAGGGCAACCAGCGCCCCTTGTATTATCAATGCGCCTCAAAGACACCGGGGTAAGGTAGGTGCGGTGCAGATAATTAAAATGTGTAAGTCGGAAGCGGGCATTGCATGAGACAGTGCGAGTAAGGGAACCTATGCGCATCCACTGTGCCTCCCCCAGTGGGGCAGCAAGGTCCCGCTCCCAGGAAGCCCTAGACGGTGGGACCGGAGGGGCAGAGTCCTGTTTCATTGCTGCATATAAGAGGAAGATCAAGCCGCGCCCCTTACCACACATAAGTATAACATCCAGCGTACGTGTCAACGGTGGAATTTCTGGGTATTGCGGCCAGGTGATTCGCGCCACCTCCTGCAGTCCCCCAAACTGCAAAAATTGGCCTTGTCCAAGGCCAAAGCTATCTACCGCCTGCTCATATGTAAGAAAGGTTTCGTTGGGATACAGATCGGCGAGGACGTCGCACCCACCCTCTTTCCAGGCCTGAAAGGACACGGACCGCGCCATAGTCATAAATGGAGCCAGTATCCAAAGCGAGAGCTCCCTATGAAAGGGCGCCCTTCGCAGGACCCTCTCCACAAAGTGTTGCCAGACGGCGGCTGTGTGCCTGACAGCATAGGGGAGACCCACCTCAGACCCCGCCCCTTGCATCAGTGCCACCTGCAACGTCTGGGTGTCTGCCCTATCCATCAAGAGGTGCTTCTCCCAGTTGTCTGTCAGCAAACCAACGGGCCGCATGTTGGAGGTGTGCGGCATAATAGTAGAGGTCAAAGCGAGGGGCTTCTAGACCGCCCTCCTCGTAACTACGGACAATGGTTCGAAGGGCTACCCTACTGCGCCGACCCGCCCAGAGCAGAGACGTGAGCAAGGTGTTAAGAGTTTTGAAGACCCGAGGCGGCAAAGGGCACAGGGAGTTCTGTAGCACATAGAGCACCCTGGGGAGCATCACCATTTTGGAGATGGCGAGACGACCCATCAGGCAAAGTGGGAGAGTATTCCAAAAGGACACGGAGTGCCGCAGAGCCGCAGTTACGCGGTCCACGTTACGGGCCAACGCTTGTTCATCCGTCAGGGTCACCTGTATACCCAGGTAACGAAATGCCGTCCGCTCCCAACGCAGCTCCAGGTCCGGTAAGTCCTCAGGGGGTACCATAGCAAGTCCCGCCAATGGGAACACGAGGGACTTGTCACGGTTCAGTCGCAGTCCCGAGACCTCTCCAAACCGGTCAAGGTGGTGCAGCAGCACCGGCAGGGCCTCGCGGGGAGAGACCAAGTAGAACAAAGCATAGTCCGCATATAGAGAAATGACGTGAGTCGTATCCCCTAGCCTAATACCCCACTGCGCCATCTCCGCTCTAATCTGAACCGCGAAGGGCTCTATAGCCAGAGCAAACAAGAGTGGGGAGAGGGGTCACCCCTGTCGTGTACCCCTCCCCAGCCGCCACTCCTCGGACCGCGCACCCCCAAGCTTGACTCTGGCGCAGGGGGCCGTATACAGTATACGAACCCATTGACAAAACTGAGGATCCAGTCCCACTGCACGCAAGACCTCGAGTAGATACTCCCAATCGACCGTATCGAACGCCTTGGCGAGGTCAACAGAGACCAACACCAGCTGCTCCTCCCTATCCCGCACCTCATGGAGTATATGAGTCAATCGCCGCAGATTCATGGATGTGTTACGTCCCGGTATGAACCCACATTGGTCCTCGTGGACCAGGCCGGGCATGTGCGGTGCTAAGCGGGACGCCAACAACTTGCAGAGAATTTTGATATCTGTATTAAGCATCGTGATCGGCCGATACGACGAGGGCTCGTGTGCGTCACCCCCTGGCTTTAAAATCATACATATTTCCCCCTGTGTCATACTGGGCGGGAGGATGCCCCGTTTAAAGACCTCGTTGTAGACTTGCAAGAGAAGGGGGGATAGGACATCAGAGAACGCATGATAAAACTCGGACGGAAAGCCATCGCCACCCGGAGATTTGGCTCGCGGAAGATGCTTCAGCGCGATTTGAACCTCGGCGAGCGAAAGTGGGTCATCCAGTTCCTTCCGCACCTGTTCAGATAAGGTGCTCCGGGTCAGCCCCTGGAGATACGGGAGATAGGTTGCCACCCCCAGTACCGGGTCTGCTGTGTACACTGCCCGCAGATGCGACCGAAGGACCCGCAATAGTCCCACCTGTGAGTGCACCAGGCACCCAGCGGAGTCCCTTAAGGCCTCAATAGCCGCGGGAACATGTTCCCTACGGAGGATCCAGGCCAAGAGGCGACCTGACTTGTCCCCCTCTCTATAAATGCGTTGTCTGTAGCCTGTGAGGGTGTATTTATCCAGCCTATCGAGGACGTCGTGGATATGCTCCTGGATCTCTCGTTACCCCCCCCCCCCCAACTGTAGCAGTGGCACTCGAGGTTTGTACCTCCAACAGTCGGCCCTCCTCAGTCTGTAGCTCACGCTGGAGTTGTTTCCGTACCCCATACGTCACACTCATACATGCCCCTCGGACCACCGCTTTTAGGGCTTCCCATTTTGTGGCCTGCGATTGGGCTGTTCCCTCCCAATTTAGATCAATGTAGTCAGTAAGGGCAGTAGCCACGTGATGGCGCCCCACCTGATCCTCAAGAATCTCTGCCGGCAACCGCCAAGTCCGCAGTCTGCCCCGCGGTGCTCCCCAGTTCAGTACACACGCCACCGGGGAATGGTCAGATAGGAATCGTGCCAAGTGGGTCACCTCCAGGGACACAGTGACACCAGGATTCGCGAGTAAGATCCTGTCCAGGCGGCTATGTGTGTTGGTGAGAAACAAGTGTACACTTTCAAGGTGGGGTGACTTTGACGCCATACATCTTGGGCCCCTAAATTCCCCATGACCTCCCGGAGTTTCACCGTCATTCTAGGCTTTGTACCCGCGCGGGGGGAGATCTATCCAGGACAGGATCAAGGACACAATTGAAATCTTCCAGCCAAAGCAATGGAACCTCCAGTTCCGTGACCAGGAGCTCCTGTAGGGACTGATAAAAACCCGGGTCATCCGTGTTGGGCGCATAAGTATTCACTAGTGCCACGTCTTGACCATCTAATTTAGCTCGAAGGAGGAGATACCTCCCTGGATATCAGCTTCGACATATTGGACAGCTAACGGAACCCCGGGTGCCACCCATACAAGAACCCCACGTGCATAACTAGAGAAAGAGGAATGGAAGACCTGGCCGCGCCATTTCTTTGCCAAGCGTTGGGCCCCCTCATCCGTAAGATGGGTCTCCTGGAGGCAAGCTACAGAGACCTGATGCCTACGAAGGAAAGACAGGACCCTGTATCTCTTGGTGCAGGTACCCAGCCCCCTTACATTCCAGCTCAAAATTTTAAACCCCATTGGAGTTGAAACGGCCCATACCCGGGCAGCCCATGCCCCATGCAGCCACATAGATATTGCGCGCTAGCTGTGATGCATGCAATGCCAATAAAAAACCAACAAATCCCCCGTAACGCCCCCCTCCCCCCAACCACGAGCAATTTACTGTCAACGAACCCCGCAGAAATGCCCTTCCCATGCTGGTGCCAGGACGTGCACAGCGATCCCATGAGCCCAACAGGGCCTAACTTTGTAACAAAGGAGAGAGAGAAATCCCCCTCCCCAATCAGCCGACCCCCCACCCGGACCCACCGCTCATACCAGGAGGTAGTGCCTCGGGCCAACCCACAACACACTAGTACATATGAAACAAACCAAAGCAAGACTAGGAGCGGAGCCCATAGAACCAGCCATCATCGGAGCCCCGAGTTCAGCAAAGTCATGTGCAGCCCCCTCTACCCCATAACCCCCAACCCCACACACCCCCAAACTCACATCAGAAGAAAAAACACACCGCAGGATAGGATACCCGCCAGGAGGGCTCGGAAGGGAACCCACGTCCGAGGCAGATGGTATAGAGGCAATGCACCGGTGAGGGACTGGGGGCAAGTCCCCCCCGAGTCGCAGTCACAGCCCCCTCACCGGCAACGACCAACTGCCCGTGTCACTGGCGTGTGAGGCAACGGGCCACCGCACACTCAGGGTGGGCCCTCCTCCGCAGGAGGCGGATCAAGAATGGTTTCCGGGATCACTGGGTCGGTGGATAAAAGGGTGTCCGGTACCAAGCTCTCCTCAGGCGGTCCCGCCGTCCCCCGTGGGGGAGAAGTGTCGGAGGCCGAAGAGTCCACACGTAGAGCACCATCATGCCCCACCATGATCCGTTGTCGTTCCTCCCGGGCACCGGCCGGCACCCGGCCCCCGCGTCTACTCCTGCGCCTCGGTCTGGTCCCCCAAGTACTCCGGGAGATCCCCGGTCATACTCGGAGCGAGCCTGTCCCCGGACCTCGAGCCACTTCCAGACCTCCTCCGGGGAGTCGAAGAACTGCGCCTTACCCTGGATGATCACCTTGAGTTTCGCGGGGTACAACAGCATATACTGCAAGTGAAGCTCACGGAGCTTTTGCTTGACCCCCAGATAGGATTTGCGTTGTTCCTGGACTTGGCGGGTGTAATCAGGATAAATAGATATTTTGGCGTTCTCATAGGAGAGGTCCAGTGCCTCCCGCGCAGCTCTCAAGATACAATCCCGGTCCCGATAGTTCAGGATTTTTGCGATGATGGCCCTGGCCGGGCCCCGGGCGGCGGCGGAGGAACCAGCGCCCTGTGCGCCCGCTCCACCACGAAGACCGTCGACAGGCCCGTGGGACACAGCTTCGTCCGGATCCAGTCTTCCAGGAATCGCTCCGCCTGGCCCTGCTCCGCCCGCTCCGGGATTCCCAGGACCCTGATGTTACTGCGCCGGGCCCTGCCTTCCGCCTCCTCCGCCCTGCGCTCCAGCGCCCCAGTCGTGGTGGTGAGCTGGGTGACCTGGTGTTTCAGTGAGGCCACCTCCCCCTGCAGCTGGACAATGTCACTCTCTGCCGTGGAGACCTTGTCTGCCACCTTCCGCAGATCCACTCGCAGCAGGTTGACGTCTATGGAGACCGTCTCAATCTGGTTTCCCAGGGCGGTGTGAGAGCTCCGTATAGCCTCCAGTAATTCCGCTCTGGAGGGCTCGGGAGGGGTGTCGCCCCCGCTGTCCAACCCCGTCTGGCGGGTGATCCTCTGCGTGGGGAGATGCTGCGTAGTGTTCTGGGTAATGGTATTGGGCTGAGAAGCACGTGGGGGCTTATCCTTACCCATGTCGCAGGGCCCAAGCTGGCACCGACGGTGGCCTCCTAGTCCGATCCGGCCCTGTAGGGCAAAAGTGCCCGGATAGCCTCCCCCTCTCTGCTGATACAGGGCCCGCAGCAAAGCAAGCCAGCGTCCAGGGATCCAGCCTCACACCCCCAGAGCATCGACTCCGGCGTGGCCGCAGGCCAAGGAGATCAGGCCGGCGAACTCGGTTCCACCGCACCACTGCTGCTACGTCAGGACCACTCCACGGGCCCTCTCTCAGGAGCTCCCACAGCCCCCCGGAGATGGCCGTCCAGGAACCCCTACTCCACACAGATGGGCAGGGTCACTCCACTCCGCCCATGAGGTCCGCCCTCCACGCCGTACCAATCCGTTGCGGCCGAGTAGCCGGAGCCTAGGCGCCACTCTTCACTCCTCGGGGGCCTATGCTATCAGTGGGGGGCGCTCAACCACAGCGCCTCCCAGCGGGCCGTCGTGCGTCACCGCATACCTCTCCGCTTAGGACCTCCCCGCAGGGCCCTCAGCCCGACTCTCCGGCGAGTCCGGGCCCCGGCAGGCAGGAACAGCCCCGTCCGGGCCGTCAAGTGCACGTCACTCCCCCAGGCCCCCACAGTCAATGCGCCGCGCCCGATGGCGCTCCGGGCAGGCCTCCAGCCCTCAGGGGCCGCGGCACGGGGATCAGGGCCCGCACCCCACCGGAGACGTCCGGTGGTCGGGACACGCAGCAGGGCTGCTCCGGTGGGCGCCGGGTGTCGGCAGGGCGAGCAGTCACACTCGGGGCCCGGGGTCACTCACATGGGCGTAGGCCGCAGGCCGCATCCCCGGTCTCGCGCAGATACAGGCTGCTGGGGCACCAGCCGCCAAGACGATTCCGCCGGATCGCAGATCGGGAAGACCTCCGAGGCGAGTCCGGAGCCTCGCTGCCCGCTTCAGGGCTCGCCGCTCTGCAATTATGGCGTTGTGGGCGCCCTCAGTCAGGATTATGAAGGATTATTGCAGCGGGCCGGTCGGGAGCCGAAGGAACTCACGTCCTGTCGGCCATGTTGCCTGGCCACGCCCCCAGTGTGCCATCATCCTTGAGTGAGTGAATGCGTTAAATGCTTTACACACTCTGGATAAGCTTAACTGCTCACCCACACTACCACAAAGAGAGCTGTTAGTACTTGTCTAATTTGGCCTCTGCCTACCTCTGGGGACTCCCTTGATTCTGTGCACACTATACATTACTTTGGTATAGTATATACAGAGCCAGCTTCCTACACTAACCCATCTTACTCACCTAGACAAATGTGGGTTCATGCTGGGTAGAAGCATGCGTCACTAAATTTGACGGGTGCAGGTAGCGCTATCCCAGGTACATAGTGTCGAAGGCAGCCTAGCCCTACTCCTTGTGGACTTTCGCAAAGCCTTTGACATGGTCTTGTGGACGTTTCTGGAGGCGGTTCTCCTGCAGGCGGGCATAGGAACAAATTTTCAGACAATGGTCCACCTCCTTTATCATAACCCAATGACTCCGGTCCGTGTGAATGGCATCTTATCCGCCCCTTCTCAATCCACAGGGGAACGCATTAGGGGTGTCCAATCTCCTCACTGTTATTCGCCTTAGCCATTGAGCCACTGGCATGCCTCATACGATGTGATGCGCGGTTACTGGGGTGGAGATGATGGAGATGGGGGAGTGCACTTTATGCTGACAACATTCTAATGATCCTTAGAGACCCTCCGGTCTCTGGCGCTCGATGCCTGGAGATTTTTTCGTCTTTATGGACAAGCCTTGGGTCTACATATTAATGCAAACAAATCCATCTTGGTGGAGCTGAGGGGGGATGCTGAGAGTCACTGCTGGTGCCCAGACATTCACTTGCAACGTAATTCCTTTAAATATTTGGGGTACATATATCCCACCTCCTAGATCTGGCCTGAAAGCTCAGCTTCCAGGGCCTTACCTCTGCCCTCGACAGGGACCTGGACCGCTAGAAGATATTGCTGCTTAATACTTTGGGGTGCGTTGCGATTTTCAAAATGATGCATCTCCCCTGCTACTTATATGTATTAAAGAATTTCCCATACCCCCAAAGTGGTTCCAATCCATGACCTCCAAACTAACCTCCTTCATCTGGGCTGGCGGCCGCCAAATAGTGGCATTTACCTTGGTACGGAAGTCACCCTCCGATGGGGCGTTGGAAGTATTGGATATTTATGCATTCAGCGACACATCTGGTGTCCATTAGTGAGTGGTTTATGGGGGCGGGGGGATGAGACATCCCAGTTTACAGACTGGAACTTAATTTGGTGGGATTCGGGGGACTGCTGGGCCACCTATATAGGAGCCTTGTGTCTCAGGGGACCCCTTCATGCACCCGAGTGGAGATACACTGCTAGAGAGCGGCCTTGCGCCTGATTCGGTGGGACCGCAGGCTGATGGAACGTAATCCCCTAAGGCAAGGCACGTTACTTCAGCAGCTTTCTGCCCTGGAGAGGTTCCACCAGTGGGTCCATATAGGCATCACATAACTAGGAGAACTCTTCAAAGGCAATGTCCATGTCCTTCCAGGAACTAGAAGAGCAATATGCCCTAGCAAATACGTAATTCTTCTGATGCGGCATGCTCTGGCGACACATCTCACCCCGACATCCAACTCCCTGGATATAGCCCCCTCGAGGCAAAGATATTAATGTGGCGGTTGGGGAAAGGAGCAATAACCCTGATCTGTCGCTCCTTGATTATTTATGTTCATGATGGCTTTGATTCCCTTTGACAAAGGTGGATTGGATGGGTGGGCGACTTAGATCATGCTGACTGAAGAGAAGCATGCCTGGCCCCCAGGGAACTGGTAATATCCGTGCGGTTGCAGATGATACAAGTAAATTACCTCCACTTGGCCTATCTGTCCCCGTCTCATATAAAGCAGATGTTCCCTGATGCCAATCCTAACTGTACGCTCTGTAGATTACCTGCCGCTGGTTTCTTTCATATAACCTGGAGCTGTCCCAAGTTGAGACACTTTTGACGCGGGTGGAGCAGGAGGTCGCTGAGGTCCCGGGATGCCCGATTGAGCTAACCCCCAAGATAACTTTGCCTTTGTCTCTGGAAGCAGCCGATGCCTCGTTCGTTATCGACATGGGGTGGTGACATTGACTGATGTGCACAGCAAAAAAAGCCCATATATGAAATCTGTGGGTGGATTCCTGGGTGGGGTCGTCCTACATGTTGTTGCTGATCTGAACAGCCACATTTTCTCTCCTTTTTCCTGTGTAAAACTTGTAATGTATGGATAATGCTCTCTGTATCTATAAACAAAATAAATTTGGTTGTCAAAAACTTTATGTGAGAACTGCATAGTTTTCTCATTGACACCTGAGGATAAGTAATGTTTCGGGAACCATTTGATTTGTAATCTGAAGTATTTGTTCCACAAAAGGTGATTCTCTTGCATAAGGCAAATACCCACTTAGTGCTCTTGAAGTAAAGAAAGGACTGCAAATCTTTTAGTCAGGGTATTCAAACCTCTTGCATTGAGACAAACAATTCACATCATATTGTACTAGGTCTGCCGCACAGATGCTGCCCTCCTCATTGCCTTGTATAGGTGGCATTGAATTGTGCGAAGTCGACCATGATGAAATCAGCCAGGACTCTTATCCTGTGTGGGAATGTTTTTTCTGTGAAGCTTTGAGCCCCATAAATTAAACAGAAACTGTTAACTCCCTTACCAAACCCCAACAAGAATTGAATGTCTAAATCGAATTCACATTGGTTCTGGAGGGATCTTCCCATACTTGTTTCACCTCTTAAGTTGTTCCATCACCCCAGACTGCCCCCTTGTACCTACCGCCACATCCTGCCGTGAAGTTTACACTTGTCTGTGCGCATTTGCTGCCTCTTCCTCATCCGCAAGCTAAATTGACGTTCTTGATCTTTTTTAAGGATATCTATAACTGTGTTCCTTTCTCAAGGCATTGCTGCCGGGTCAGGATTAGAGTCCTGTCTTTGTAGGACAGTATTCTCCAGTCTCTGCTCCTCAAGGCTTTGTGATTTTTTTCTTTGCGGTGACCAGGGTTGCCCTTCTCCCCAGGGCTGCAGATAGGAAATACAGATGATCTCCTTTGCTGCTTTGTAAGATTTCAGTTGGTAGAGCTGACCCTCTCATTGGATGTTAGACCTGGCACCTTCTGGCGTGATTTTCTCTATCTTTTTGCTTCTGCCTCCTGTTTTTTTTTACTGCTGTCCGGTGCTAAAATGCAAGTGCTCCCTATGTAATAGGTAATGGTAATTGATTTTTCTATGATTGGTATATTTAATTTACTTGTAAGTCCCTAGTAAAGTGCACTATGCGTGACCAGGGTCTGTAAATTAAATGCTACTAGTGGGCCTGCAGCACGGATTGTGCCACCCACATGAATGGCCCTGTAAATGTGTCTCAGACCTGCCACTGCAGTGTCTGTGTGTGCGTAGTTTTAAACTGCCATTTCGACCCGGCAAGTGCACCCACTTGCTAGGCACAAATCTTCGCTTTTGTTGCATATGAGTCACCCCTAAGGTAGGCCCAAGGCAGCCCCATGGGCAGGGTGCAGTGTATTTTAACGGTAGGACATGTACCGGTGTGTTTTACATGTTGTAATGGTGAAATACTGCTAAATTCGTATTTCACTGTTGCAATTTTTATCTCACCCATAGGATAACATAGGGATTGCCTTAAAATATCTTTTAAGTGTAATTTCCCATCAGGAGCAGATGGAGATATGGAGTTTGGGGTCTCTGAACTCACAATTCAAAAATACATCTTTTTGTGGAGTTGGTTTTTAAATTGCGTACTTGAAAAATGCCACTTTTAGAAAGTGAGCATTTTCTTGCACAACCATTCTGTGCCTCTGCCTGTCTGTGAATTCTACGTCTGGGTTGGTTGACAGTTGGGCTCTTGTACATTCACTCTAGACAAGTCACACAGAGGGAGTTGAGGTGTGCCTTCCATATCCTGATGGCCCATCACCAGGCTGATGGACCTTCCTGAGCTAGAGTGGTGGGAAGTGTTGCCGCTGACAACTGAACAGGGCTGTGCCTGTCCTCACACAAAGCTGTCTCCACCCCCCTGTCATGTGTCTGGAGCCAGGACAGGGAAAGGCTGGGTCTTGTGCACTAGAAAGACTTTCCTTTGAGCTTTGCCTACTTCAAAGATAGAAACTGGTATAAGTACTGGAGCCATAACTTCAGAACACTTCTGGACTGCGTACATTCTGCCAGGAAGAAGAGCTGTAAAAGCTGCCAGGAGGGACTGCCACTTTGCTGTTTGCTTTGCTGTGTTGGCCTGCCGCTTGCGGCTTCTGTCCTGGGAGTGAAAGGACTAGACTTTGTATCCTGCTTTCCAAGGGCTTGAGTTTGACCGGTTTGACTGGTACGAGTCAAAGACTTCACGTACCAGTGCCTGGGCTCTTCTGCTGAGAGTCCTGGCTTGCCAAGTGGTGCCTGAATCCAGTTCCTGGGCAATTGGAAGTAGGATCTGGTGGTCCAAGATGAAAAGCCACACATCGGCTCCCAGCGCCTGTTTTATCGGCGCACCGCGGCCCAAGATTGAAGCATCACCACTGCCTGCCCCGAAGCGTGGTTTCCCGATCAGTGCATCGCCAAAACCTTCACCTTCACCGCAGGCCCCAGCTTGCCATCGCAGTGTATCAGAAACATCATTGGCGTATTTGATTCTTTTTTACTCCTCATTGCAGTGTTTGCCACTTTATTGCCAGATGCAACCCCAAAACATAAGCACCCATTGATAAAGCCAAAAGGTCTGATTTTAATGTTACAGGTGCAAACACAGGCATGCAGAAAAACACATTTGTGCCTGACTGTGCTTGTATGAATTAGCATATTTAAGACCGACCTAGTGAAGTACATTTTGGATCTTCATTTTACATAGAATCAAAAGTTTTCTCTTTTTTAGGTTGAGCCTAGAGTAGCGCGCAAGCGCTGCTTCTGGCGAAGCATTATGTAGGGGGTTTTCAAAGCTGACCAGACGCTCGTGCGTCATGGCCTTTTTCGGGCGGTTACCCGCGCGGCTGACATCTGTTTCCTATTATCGTGCCCAGACGCGGGCGCGATAATTGGAAACACATGCCGGGAAAAGGCCATGACGCACGAGCGTCTGGTCAGCTGAGCAGGCTTCCGCGCTCGCTCTCCCCCGCTCCTCCATTGTTGTCCTTGTTCTGGATGCATTGAGAGGACTAAAGGGCATGACCCTCTGGGTTTCGCTTTCCTTTCCTGTGCCTCGTCTATGCTTGCGTGATTTCCAAAGGCCACCCCAGCGGAGCACCAAGTGCCTGTGAGATACCTCATAAACTGTAAAGTCATAGTTAACCCTTTCCTCCTTCGCCCGCCCTCCTTCCCCCAAAGTCACGCGCTAGGGCAATTCATTCCGGCCCTATTTAGGATATTAAATATTGTGCTCGTTTCTGCAGTCGGCCGGAATGGCGTGAAATAAGACGTGCACTTTCGAAAGAACGTCTGACAGTTTATACTTCTTTACCACTCGATAGAAGTGGTTCAAGTATTAAAACCGGGTCTCTTCCTCAAAAGCCACCGGTGACTTCCAATCAGTGCATTATTAACTGCTTTCACTTTTTGTGCTTAATGTGTAGATTGTTTTGGACCGTCAAAACCAGTGTACGTTTGGCTTCCGCTCAGAAAAAGGCAAACTGAGCCTTTACAAATCTAACATGAGATTGCATTGACTCGAGTTTTTAAAAAGTCCAGCCTGCTGAACACAGAGTCGGATTTTCTGCAGAGCGCGACACATTTGTAATTTGGTTGATGCGAGTTAGTGGGTAAAGGATGTTTTTACAGAAAAATTTCACGTCGCATGGTCAGCACAGAAACAACAAACACAGCATTTTTCTTTTCTGGCCGGGGCACGTGATCAAATAGCACAGAACTGAAGCATACTGTGCACCTTAATGCGAAAACGGCACTCTTCTGCAGTTTTCGACTCAGAATATTTCAATTTTATCAGGTGAGGCATTTTTTTGTTGTTGCTCGAACTACTCGGCCGGGGGGCTTTGAAGCGCTTCATAAGTAGGTGCTAGATTACAGTGAATTGCCTCAAAAATAAGTGCATTGCTGTGGGAAAGGGAGCACCCGAATTGCACAGTATCATTTTGCCGAAGGCTTTCAAAATTCTTGCACTGCCCTATCTAAATCAGTCCAAAGGGAAACTCCCCACCCCTGCCACCATGTAATCTCTGCAGCAGCATGGGGTGGTCCACGTCTCACTTATCCAGCAAAACCAGTACAGTTAGACGTCCTGAATTTAACATGTGTGGATAACATTGAACACATGTTAAATTCAGGTCGTCTAACTGTGGTTTTGGTACTCTGATCTGGTTGTAACCCCAATAGTCTGGTGATCAGTGGGCGTAACCATCTAAAGTCTTGAATGCGAGTCATCCAGAGTAGTGTGTTGTTTTTATCCCACGTAGTGAATACTGATACCGTATAGTGAGGTGATGTATTTACTGAGTAAGACAAATACCGTCTATTTGAGTTTTGAGGCACAAGTGGGGAGCTCCCCATGGAATTGATATTTATTGCACATAATTTGATATGTATTTGAGTCTTCACACACTTCTTCCGCTGTTAAATTTCGACAGGTTTTGACCTGCTCCATTCAACAGGTGTAAATTGCACAGGGTTCGGTGTTAACCACAAAACTTGTAATTCCGATTGCTGCACAAATTCGTTTTTGTACTGGGGGTCGTCATTTTTCATCCTCACACATTATTTTGTCTTCCAGGACAGCTGGACCATGCTGTTCTAAAGAAATAAATGGCTGCCTTCATGGTTTAGCCTCCTGAGGACGCTGTCTGCATATTACGTGCTTTGGAAGCACCAATTGGAAAATAAACAAGCATTGGCATAGCCAATAGGTCTCGCCTTTGGGACCTTATAAGTGTTTAGTTATCCAGCACAATATTCTTGGTGCAACAACATCAAGTGGTGCATGGCTAAACACTTATAAGGTCCCAAAGGCGAGACCTATTGGCTATGCCAATGCTTGTTTTAAAAATGTCATGTCGTCCCTCGTGCACTCCAGTGGAAGGCAGAAGGATACATCCAAAAGGATGAGCTGAGAGAGAACATGCAGAGAGGTCTTGCAAACAGATCGTTAAAGGCAATTAAATGTTGTGGAAATTGCTGCGGTGTTGGGTTACTCTGACTGAGGCAGGGCTTTCTTTCGACTGAACATGTGACTTTGTTGTCCAGTTACAGGAGACTTGCTTAAGATTTCCACTCACGGTCTTCAGGACTGGGATGTGCTGTAATGGCTCTTGCAGACAGAATATTTGCCTACTTAAGACCTGGCTGGTGTCTCCTCTGAACATAGATGTGACTTTAACAAGCATTTGCAATGCAATAGGTCTCACGTTTACGCGAGTTTAAGCTATTGGCAATGTAAATGACGATGCCTTTTGTTTGTTTTTAAAAAAACAAAAATAATAGGCATTGTCATTTACAATGCCAACAGCTTAAACTCACGTAAATGCGAGACCTATTGCATTGCAAATGCTTGTGTTTTTTGGGGCTTGCGCTCCGTGTCGGTAGTGAGTCTGAGCTGGAAATCCAACTTCTTGTGGTAGCGTCAGTAACGTGATGTCTGGGAAGAAGCCGCGCAACCATCCGGTACTGGCAGTCATGAAGGTACCGCAGCAGAGCTGTGCTGCTCATTCTTCGTCCTTACAGGTAATTCATTCTCCCCCGCTAGTTAAAAAAAAAAAAAAAAAATGCAAGTGTGCCTGCTTATGGAGCTGCGAGGAGCCTCAGTAAAAGAAGCTGATGACGTGACTTTACGTTTGTTTGGAGTTGTATCCTTAAAATGAAACTGAGCGCGTCGCCGCTTCAAGGACACCGCGCTCGGTTTCTTTTTTTTTACTTTAACACTGAGCGCGGTGTCCTTGAAGCGGGCGCCGCGCTCAGTGTTAAAGTTGAAAAAAAATAAAAAAAGATGAACGCAGTGTCCCTAAAGCAGGCACTGCGCTCATTATGAAAGTTAAAAAATAAATAAATTAATAAACAGAGCGCGGTGTCCCAGAAATGGACGCCGCACTCAACCTAAAAGTTAAAAATAAATAAATAAACTGAGCGCGGTGTCCTTAAAGCGGGCGCCGCGCTCAGGATACAAATACCATCCACCATTGTCCCCATAAGTGCCATAAACAAAATAGTGCTGAACCCCTAGATAAAGCTGACCGTGTAACGAGCAAAGTAAAAGGGCCAGTTGTCATGGGCGGTAACACATGGCGACAAGGTGGTAACAAGGAGGGACTAACAAGCCTCATAATGAATGGGAAGCCAGCATTTACCAAGGACAATGACACCAGCCAATGAAAAGTATGGGCGGAGAGAAGGCGAGGCTTACACAGCATACTCGACTACTGCATGCCTCGCATTAAATCAGGGTAGGTGCTGGACACTAAACTTAATTAATTTACTATTCCCACTCCAGATAGCATTTAATCTCAGTAGGTGCTGGACACTAAACTTAATTAAGCGCTGCTGCTAGGCTCGACCTAAAAAGGCTGTCTCCATTATCCTCTGACAGAAAATATGGCCCAATTAATTGTAAATGTTCTTTGATGTCAAATGCAAATAGGTTCTTTTCTGATGGGAAACTTGACTAAATGAAATTTAGCTCGCCTGAACGTTTGGCCAAGCTGTCATCTGCTAGGCGATGTGGATAAATAGTCCTTTTAAGAATAGTCATAGATAAAGTTTAACTTGTGCAAAGCTAGACCACAATGTCTGCTGGCTTGATACGTGGCTGTAATTTTCTCTGATCAGAGATTTGGTTCAACAATCTTCTGATCGTGCTAATCCGACAAATCCCATTGGAATTATTCTTTGTTATAAGTGCATTTCTTGTGTATTTTATAACACGATCCAAGTCTATTCGCTGACCAGAAAAACTAGAATAATGCAAGAAGTGTGTTTGTGTTCTGTCAGAGCTCCTTTTAGAGGGCCACGGGGCATGCAGGGGCTACTAGGCCTAACCATGGTGGTAGAGGCCTTTTACTCCGGCTGTCCAAGGGGCCCGACCTACAATGTGTAGTGTCTTGTGAGTTAACAATGACTGAACCCTTTTGGCTCTTGATGAACTCCGTAGAACTGTGACGTATGTGTTAGAGCAGAATGCAAGGAAGGCCGGTTTAGAATGTTGAGTTCGCAGTTACACACAGACTAATAAATACGTGTTATGCTAAGCTCCGCGTGTGGCATAGTCATTGGCGGGTACCCAGGCTGGGGAAGACGCCACAACTGGCGACAAGCTAGAGGATAAGTAACACAAAGATTGTCAGTGCTCTCCTAGAGAGTTTACTTTGGTCCAAGCAAACTGCTTGTTTGTGCCACGTGTGCCATTGTTGAAGTATGTAATCAATGCTTAATGTGCGTAGAGCCAAAGCGCTGCTCCAGCTGCTGTAGAGAAGCTGAAGACAAAGCATTGCAGAGAAATCTACATATTGGTGGAACAGAACATGCTTGTCAGGCCGTACATAAAGGTAGAGCGCTGCTACGCAATGTAAAGCCATACTTCATTCAGCACGTTAACGCTGAAGGCAGATACGACCAGGTTTTCAAAGAACAGCCATTGAGAATCACAAATTGCAAGATGATGCTGCGAACAGAAGCGCAGCAAGGCAGAGGTCAACCAGGTGTCAAAAGGTGCAAAGTATAGTAGAGAAAAAAAAAAAAAATCTGCTTTCCGAATCCATTAAAGAGTCATCATACCACATCACTCGGTGAAGTGACTCGAGGAGAAGTGTCCAGAGTTGTGCTTATAGAGCTGTCCATACCCGAAGTGGCTCACCACCAAAGCTCCAGAGTGGGGCTCGGAACAATTTCACAGGTCTTCAAAAAATTAAAGAGCTGAAGGTGACTTTCGGAATAGTGAAATTTTTCAGATGACAGCAAAGAAAGAAACTACCCTTCCAGTCAGTGTCAAAGACAACCCAGAGGCCTTAGCACATTGGAAGGCCCCAGGCATGGTTTGGCCAAACAAGCCTGCAGCAATCTTCATACAGCATCAGAAAGAATGCTTCTTCCCGCCTCATTAAGTTCCATACAATTCTACAACGCTGCTGCATTCCCGAAACCATCACCACCTTTTGATACTGCCAAAAAACTAAATATATTTTCGATAGAGGGATTGTTTGGATGTAAACATTTGATGATTTCATTGATGCACTTGAAGATACTGATAACAAAAAGATTATCAAGCATCTCAAAAATCTTGCAGGGGGTGGTGTAAAAGACGTCCTAAAGAAAATGCTGCAAACTGACGAAGTCATATCCTGTCAGATTAAAGATGCTTTGAATCTCAGGTTTAATCCAATGCCAAATGTTGATAGCCAACTATAGATTTTCAACCAAGAACGCCAGAAAGTTGGTGAAACCATTGATGACTTTGTGGTGAGTCTCGGCACACTGATCAGACGTAAGTTCAATTAATTTGATGATGAAGAATCTGTGCGTCTGAGAGTTATTGATTGATGCTTGTCAGATTCATTCAGAAAATGCTGAGAGAAATTCTTAGTCTGGAGCAAGTGTTAATGCTTGCCAGAGCTGAAGAGAGTGCTGATAGACAAGCTGCTGACACGGATGCAGGAGCTGCCCAGAATGAATCTATCAAGAGTGTCAGAAGTCTAAACAAAAGACTGAAGGACACAAAATGATGTCTACACATAAAAAGAATTTGTGTTCCAGTTGTGGATTTTCATTTCCACACTAGCGTAAATGTCCCGCCATTGGACAGATATGCAAAGGCTGTTGGAATAATAATAATTTTGTAACGGTTTGCAAAGTGAAGGAAAATGTAAGTGTATCATGGCACGAAGACAAAATGGCTGCCTGAACATTCCAGATGCAAAGTTCGATGCACGCCCACAAGGCCAAGCGGCGGCATCAGTTGAGGCAAATCGACACTGAATGAAGTTGATTGCCATCTAAATCATAGTCAAACAGTTCTTCCACATCAATGTCCGGTGAAAGTGAAGAAGATGGTTGTGCCATGTTGATGTTTACCTCAGAAAAGCGTTCGCATGTGTGACTGTCTCATATGAAGAGCGTGTCAGTCAAAGAAAAGTTGATATGTCAAAGCACCAAAGGCATTCAAACATTACCGGAAGGTTACGCTGAAAATAAATGGTTGTTCGATACCTTTCATTATCGACAGTGGTGCATTGATGAACATTATGCCTGAGGAGAAATACGTTGAATTGTCTCCACTACTGCAACTTACGCCATCGAAAACCAAAGTGTATGCATGGAATAAAAAAGTCAAGGTTCATTTGTAGTGACAATGAAACACAAGAAAACGAAGGTGCAAGCACCCATCCATGTACTACAAGGTACAGCGTCAAGTGTCTGTTTACTCCACTTCAGCACAGCTGCTGACATGGGGCTGATTTCCGTGAACTACAACATGAATGCTCACCATGAAATAAGTCATTTCCTTTATTTGTTTCATGGTTTGGGAAAACTTAAGACTATGAACGTAAACTTGCACATTAATGTGGATGTCCGTCCTTCGCTCAAAGACGTAGACCAATTGCTTTTCATTTACAAGAAGCTGTTGAAAAGTAACTTGAATTGTTATTCAAGCATAATATCATTGAGCGTTCTACTGGTCCAATGCCCTGGTTTTTCCCATAGTGGTAGTGCCCAAAAGGGACAGTGAAGGAGCAGTTCGCATATGCGTTGACATGCAGCAGACAAACAAGGCAATTGAACGAGAACGACATCCAGGTCCACACATTGCTGACATAAAACAATTAAATGGTGCCAAGGTTTTCTATCGCCATGATTCAAATAAATCTTCAGTTGGAACTGGAAGAAAATTGCAGGCACATTACAACCTCTTCTACACATGCTGGTCTGTTTCGATACAAAAGACCAAGTTTTGGTGTGTCATCAGCTGCATATCCTTTTCAAGATGTCATTTGACGTATCACAGCCTTTCATGAATGTGTTCAATTACAGCGATGACATATTGTTTTTTGGAGCTACACAAAAGGAGCACGATAAAGCTCTCACACAAGTATGTCATTTACTTGCTGATGCAGTTTTGACTTTGAATGCAGATAAGTGTGAGTTCCATAAGACAAAGCTAAAATTCTTTGGCTATATCTTTTCTGATGGGTGTATGACACCTGATCCTTCTAAAGTACTAGCTCTATCAAATGCTGATCCCCCACAAGATGTTTCCATGGTGTTTTCATTTCTTGGCATGACCTCTTTCTGTTCCAGATACATACAAGACTTTGCCTCTGTAAGTGCTCCATTAGGAGACTTGACAAAAAAAAAATGTTTTATTTCATTGGTCACATGAATGAGTGAAAAGTTTTAAGAAAATCAAACAATCCACTGAGAATGCTACTGAAATGTCATACTTCAATTCAGTGCTTCATACAGAGGTTGCTAGCCCTGTCACATTATGCGATATCCTTGCACAGTGGACACCCGAATGCTTGGAGGCATAATGTGGTATATGCAAGTAAAAGTTTGTTTCAAACAGAAAATGGTTATTCACAACCTGAAAAAGAAAGCTTAGCCATGGCTTAGCTTGTGAACATTTCCATTTATCTCTGTACAGAAAGCCTTTTACGCTGGTAACTGATCATCAAGCTTTACTGACTATATTTGGCAATCCAAAGTCCAAAATGTAACCTCACATTAAGCGATGGGGACTATGATTCCAAGAGTACAATTATACCATTGTACATCATCCAGGGAAGCATGAGAACCCTGCTGAATGCGTTTCCAGAGTGCCTATAGAAGGTCATGGTACTCAGTCCAAGATGGCTGTAGCCTATATCATTTTAATTTTAAAATCAAACAAGCCAGCTGCTGTTTCGTTAGCCCAAATTATCACTGCCACGAGCCATGATAATGACATGCTAAAGTTGAAGGATATAATTAAACATCAGTCATGGAACCAACACACTTGACCTATCACCAGTGATGGTGAATATCAAAAGTACAAAAATGTCCAAGAAGAACTGTCCATAGCTCAGGAAGGAGTTATACTGCAAAGGTCGAAAATCCTGATTCCGCAGAGTCTCTGACAGAAAATAATTAGACATTGTGGAAGCGTTGCCACAAAACGAGCTCTTCGAGACCGAGTCTGGTTTCCTTATCTCGATGAGAGCGTTCAAAAAGAATTAAAGGCCTGTCATCTATGCAACTACTTTTCTACAAAAACTACTCACCACCCCCTTAAACATATCAGAACTCGCGAAGCATGCATGGGAGAGAGTATCCATTTACTTTTTCGGTCCACTTGACAATGGACATCACCTGATGGTGATTGCGGACAAATACTCACGATTTCCATTAATTGAAGATCTCTTATCTACCGCTCAAGATGGAGTCATTGAGAGACTAGATGGCATCTTTGAGACCTGGGGTGTTCCAGCCATAGTGAAATCTGACAATGGCCCGCCTTTCAATAGTCAAGAGTTCAAAGACTTTTTAGAGCATCTGAATGTAAAGCATCAGAAGAGCAAACCTCTGTGGCCACAGGCCAGTGGACTTGTTGAATGCTTTATGAATACACTAAAGAAAGCAGTGCAGCGTGCTACTTTTGAGAAGCTCGATTTCATGACTGTGTTAAACTCTACATAAGACCTTATCATTCAACATTAACTCGACCACTGGTGAAAGCCCTGCAACGTTGATATTCAAGAGAGAAATGTTAACCAAGTTACCTCAATGGACCAACCAGTGAAAGAAAAATGAGAGCGCAACTTGTGAGAATGAGTTGGTTAACAAACTGAAGATGAAAGCATTCGCTGACAAAAGGCGACATGCGAAGAATCTTATCTTTAAGAAGGGAGATCGAGTACTTGCACGCCGAAATGCGGAAAAGAAAAACTGATGTTCCAGTTGATGCAGAACCCATTCAAGTAGTGTCTACAAAGGGACACATGGTGACTGTCCAGCGCCCTGGGAGGTCTATCACCGGAGTCTCTTCTAATTTTAGGCGTTTGACTTATTGTTCACCCGATCTAGATGTTGAAAGAGACCGGTTCGGCAGACTCTGGGACTGCTGTTGCCTCTACACTGTCAGTGCAGATCCTGGACATTAACGGCGACGGTTCCCAGTAAGAAGATAAGGTCGAACAATTTGAGCACCAAGAAGATTTATTGAAGAGCTTTAATTGTACATATCTTCTAGGGGGCGTGGCCTGACGCCAATGGGGACGGGAGCCTGAATCGGAGCTCCCGCCGGTGATCTCCTCTCCAGCTCCATCCTGCCTGATACAGGGGGACCCCAGACGTCGACACCGACTAATAAGGTGTTGGAACCACTGAGGAACCAACGCAGCCGGGCCATGAGCAGCTAAATATAGTTAAAAGCCCCAAAACAAAGAAACCGGATTGCGGAGCCGCAAGGCCGTCCAAGATGGCGGCCGCGAACTAACGGAGGCGTTTGGCGCGCACCGCAGCGGCGGTCGACTGACTGCCATCTCAACAGGGGCCGCCGGGCATCCACGCTTGGGCGGAGGGCAGGACCCACTAACGGGCCGTGAGGTGGGGCCCCCACGAGTGACTGCAGTACTACCAGAGCGGAGGGAAGCACCCGCCGCGGTGAGCAGGTGAGCGCCCGACTACATACCCAGGGGGCCCTGATTTGAGAGAGGAAGCGGAGCCGCACCCGATTGTGCTCAAGGACTGACGAGGGAGGCATCGGTACACTAACCCCAGGGCCCTATCAAACTTAGCGATAAGGAGGCTCGCGCTGAGACCACGTCCGCGGATCCGGAACCACGAGACTGGGAGGGCCGGGAACTATTGAGCAGTTGACCCCACCCGCAACACCGGGATCTCTGGGAGGTGAGTGTGGCGGGGACTCTCGCCGGAGGAGACTGTGAAGCCCCGGGGCGACCATCAGTCCACGGAGTCACGGAGCGCTTTGAAATGGCGGCCGGGACACACCAACCGACACTGCAGGAAGCCCCAGAGTAGCCGGACTCTGTACAATCACCGCAACCACCAGTGTCGCAGACCCGCTGATAGGCCGCGTGGTTAACCACACAAGCGGCGGCAAGACTGGGGTCTGCTGCGGAGAAGCGAGAGCTGTGCACCACTGAGAGGCGGGCGAGGGTCTGGAAACGCCCATAACAACCCCAGAAGGGAGAGCTGAGACACAGCGACACGGCCCTGAGGACACCCTGGACCTGAGGACTACCTGGGCCTGCGAAGGGGGGAGCAACACCTCCATGGCTACAGGGCCCTACTGGGCGAAGCAGGGGAAAAGAGTGTGAGGAGCTGGCGACCGCCTGGTTCATAGCGGCAAAGTGAGCAGAAGCGGAAATCGGGACCCAGAGATGGTAGGAGGCGAGGAAAAGCACATCCACAGCAAACGGGCGACCGCAAGCCTGCCGCAGGACTTTCCCCATAGGTCACCACATCAGAAGCAGTAGACACCCTCGAGGCTGCGCGACACGGGCACCGTAGGACATTCACGTCAAACGCAGGGATCTGCACAGAGAGACCCCAATTTAGCGCATATAGTGCCACGGCGTGTAGATTGGCACCTCAGAACAGCACAAGTGCGAAGCCCAATCCGGAGGACGCAGTGACGAACAGTGGGGTGCACAGAGTGGCCTGAGGGCCCCCTACAGCACAGAGCAGCCTCAGATAATAGCAGGGCCCGCCACCACCCGGTGAGTCCAAATACTTTTCTAGATCGGGGACACTGAGTGAACCCGCGATTGCGCGCACCTGAAAGACGCTCTCCCTGATGCCACACACCTCGAAAGCAACATGGGTCGGGTCAACAAGAAACCCGACACAGACGAGCAGGAATCGGCGAGCGACGATAACGGGGAGTCACGCTCCCGCACGGGGACCCGAAATGAAAAGGGGGCGCTCCGAGAGGCGCTATCACTCCACGACATCCTACAGGCCATAGAAAAGTCGCAGATGGCGGTGGAAACCAAAATAGACACGATCCGAGAGGACCTGGGCCTGCTGCGAGCGGACCATAGAAAACTAGCTGACCGGGTCACCACCGTAGAAGACGAGCTTGCAGGCCTGAAGCCCCCGGTAGCTACCACTGCACGCAAAGTCACGGACATCGAAAAAAGGGTCCAGGTCTTGGAGCAGCGCGCGGAGGATGCAGAAAATAGTGCGCGCCGAAACAACATCAGAGTCACGGGCCTGCCCGAAAAAGTCGAGGGGAACAACATGGCGACATACCTAGAACACTGGCTGCGCACAGAGGTGGCGGAAGAGGGCCTTTCGATGTTCTTCGCCCTAGAACGGGCGCACAGGGTCCCTGCCTGGAAGACCGCCGCGACCGGTGGTGGCCCGCCTCCTCTTTTTTAAAGATAGGGACCATGTGCTGAGTCAAGCGCGCCTCAAAGGACAACTTAAAGTGGACAACAGTATTGTCAGGATCTTCCCTGACTTCTCCCGGGAAGTGCAGCAACAACGTGCATCCTTTGTCACGGTCAAAAGGAAACTGCGCCAAATGGGGGTGTCCTACTCTATGGTATTCCCAGCCAGACTCCGAATAGTGCGCTCGGGGGGAACCACTTTCTTCACTATACCTCAGGATGTGTGGGACTGGATAGAGGAGCAAGACCCCCGAGACCGCTGGCGGGAAGGCAACGACTCAACTGAGAAGGAACCTATACGCTCCCCTGGCAGAGGGACGACGCCAAAGAACCACCCAACGTTGGAAAAGACCCGCCCGGACAGAGAAAGTGCGGTCGCAGCAGTGTCCTCCCTGAGCGCAACGAACACCCGGGACGCCCCTTTGCCCTCTGGAGAGGAACAGAGAGACTCGGACTCTGAGACCAGCTCGAGCACGGTGGGGGATGCCAGCCAGGTCCTTCCGGGTATAACACCCAGATCAGCAGACGACCTGATGTGAACAAGACCGGACACGCAAGTACAACCGAGCCTATTATGTTGAGGGGAGGAGATCGGCTCTAGCGTCGCCCTAAGCAATGCCTAGAGGGGTCCCAGCACAATTGTATCTGAACTATACACTGGATGGGAGGGGAACCGGGGGGGCGGAGAGGACGGCTGTCCTCCAGGCGGATATTGGCCTAGCCACCACTTTCAGACACTGACTGTTACGGCACGAGAGTGCGAGGTTTGGATGGGAGAGATGTTCTCACTTGTCCTGGGGAGGGGGAGTTGGGATGTTTACACGGTTTTAGATGCAACATGGGGGGCGCTGCTGTCGACAGGGGAAGGAAGCACAACACGACATTCCGCAGGGGGAATTCGCGGGAGTTTTAATGATGGTCTGGGTACGAGGGTACGGACACGGGGAAACCTGAACAACACTGCAAATGACAAAGGCTACCTATAACATAATATCATGGAATGTTAGGGGTATGCACTCCATGCACAAAAGGTATAAAATATTCTCCCACTTGAATCGGCGGGGGGTACAAATAGCCATGCTTCAGGAGACACACACATTGGCTCCAGAAGGAGCAGCCCTCCACAGACGCTAAAGGGGTCAAGCATTTTACACGTCATACTCGGCGTTCGCCCGAGGAGTACTGATTTGGATACGTGCAGGGGTCCCCTTCCAACCAGTCGAGCATAGAGTAGATCCTGAGGGGTGATATGTGATTGTTTCCGGGAGGCTAGACGGACAACACATTACACTCATTAACATATACGGACCAAATATAGATCAGACTCGCTTCCTGGAGCAGTTATCAGGAGTCTTGGCGCCATACATGACAGGTTCGGTTTTAATAGGGGGAGACTTTAACTGTATTGCTGATCCCGACTTGGACAGATCGCATCCACCGCTCCGAAACTCTCCTGTGCACAATGTGGCTTGATCCTTTAGGGAATGGCAAACTCACTGGGGATTAGTAGATACATGGCGCCGCACACATCCGACCGACCGGGAATTCTCGCACCTCTCCCATACGCACGACTTGCACGTCCGCCTGGATACCTTTTTGAGCACACCGGATATACATACACAACTCTGGGGGGCAGAATACCTGACGAGAACGGTCTCGGACCACAACCCGCTGCTTTGACTACCAGGCATACACAGACAGGACACACGCCGAACGAGATAAGGCAGGGCGACTATTGGCGTGGCTCGCCAATCCAACTAGGCGGGGTAATACTATCCTAGCAATTCAGGATCCGGCAGGGAGGCCCCTACACAGGCAGGAAGAGATTAATAATCGCTTTCGAGACTATTATACCAACCTGTACAAAAGCTCCGGACACCGAGAAGTAGGAGAGATCACAGAATATCTATCGGGACTCCCCTTGCACACACTTGAGGAGGAAAAGGCAGAACTGCTGGGGGCCGAGATCACGGAACAGGAAATTAGAGGGGCCGTTAAGGCCATGGCGCGAGGAAAAACCCCTCAGGAATTTTATGCCACATATCTTGCAGAGCTAGCACCCAGACTGGTAGAACTTTATGCAGAGGTATGGGACAATGGGATTCTGCCGAATACTACTCGGGAGGCAGTGGTGGTCCCCCTACTCAAGCCCGAAAACCCCCCGACGGAATGCACTGCGTACAGACCGCTATCAATGCTTAATTTAGATTTTAAAATCCTAAGTAAAATATTGGCCACCAGACTGCTGCCGTATATGACCTCTTTGGTCCATCATGACCAGGCAGGATTCATCCCCAGCAGAAATACAACTCTCAATATCAGGCGACTTTTCGCCATTCTGGAACGGGGTAGAGAGGAGGCACCGGGAGGAGCAAAATTTGCTATAGACCTAGAGAAAGCGTTCAATAGTCTTGAATGGGAGTTTCTGTATGCAGTGTTGACCCAAATGGGGCTTGGACAGGGGTTTGTCAGGTGGGTGAAAGTACTCTACACAGACCCTGTGGCGAGAGTTCGCACAGGTCGCACCATCTGCGCACAGTACCGGGTGGAGAGGGGCACGAGACAGGGGTGCTCCCTCTCCCCCCTTTTATTTGTCTTGGCGGTGGAGCCGCTAGCGTGTAGAGCGCGCTCCGGAACGCCCTATGAGGGCATGCGGTTAACTGACCAGACGCACCACATAGCACTATACACGACGATCTTTTACTATTTTTAAATGACACCGATGCGGACCTGAGAGGAGCCAGGGCTATGCTGGAAGGATTCGGGGCCCCCTCGGGCCTACGAGTCAACTGGCAGAAATCACAGCTGTTTCCAGTGACAAGTGATACCCCACCCCCTGCGGGGTTAGACGAGTTGAAGTGGGAACCCCGATGTTTTAAGTACTTAGGCGTGAAAGTATACTACGCCCTCACCGATGTCCAGGAGGGGAATGTAGGAGGAGCCCTACGAGCATTGAAGTATGACCTTCTGGGGGAATTTCCCCTATCAGTAGCAGGGCGGATCACTCTGCTAAAAATGATAGCCCTTCACAGGCTATTATACTTTTTCATCACATTACCGATATGGATCCCGAGTGCATGGTTCCGAACCCTTGACTCTCTTGTCACTACCTTTATCTGGGGAGCTGGCAGAAGAAGAGTAGCCTTGACCAGACTGAAAAGGGCGCCAACAGAGGGGGGCCTAGCGGTCCCGGAGATGGAGAACTACTACTTGGCAGGACAGCTCCAACGATTTACACAATGGGTGGCGGGGAGTTTAGACCCAGACCGGAGGAAACCCCCCTTCAACCCAGATAAGGCAGATGTAATGTGTACACTAATGGGCACCATTAAGCCGCAAAGGGTCTGCTCCTCTGAACATAAGGTCCTGAGGCGGTGTTGGGCCAGATGCCTACAGAAAACAAAGACCAAACGTCCTTACTCACCAGAGATGTCAGTGGAGCTACTAGAGGCGCTCCCGCATGGAGGCCAATGGAGAGGGTTAGATGAGTGGAGGCAAGCTGGGGTAACTAAAACTGGTGACTTTTATAGAGATGGGGAGTTGCTCCCATTTGCAGAATTTCAAGCAGATTGGCACATCCCGCAGGGACACTTTTTACTCTATGGGGCGGTCACAGGGGCAATGCGCAGACACTGGGGATGGGGGACCACCGAACCGCCCACACATTCCACATGTGAATACGTAAGCCTAGCAGGGGGCGTCATCAAGGCTGTCTCATGCCTTTACTGAGCCCTTCGACGAGACTCCACGAAACCACTAGAGGGGTTGCGAGCCAAATGGGAGGTTGACCTCGGCAACCCCATAGAAGATAAAGGCTGGGACAATACACTCCTGTGGGTCACTAAAGTGTCACGCAATGCTAGATTCCAGTTAATCAGCTTTTATACCTTGCATAGGGCATACATCACCCCAGATAGAATAAATCGATACTTCCACCGAGACGACGCAAACTGCCCACGTTGTAGGGAGGTAGGGGCTAGCTATATCCACATGATGTGGAGTTGTCCACAATTGAAAGGGTATTGGCAGGAGGTGACCAGGGAAACAGCATGAACCACAGGGAGGGAGGTACCATGCACCCCAGACCATGTATTGCTTAACATGTTCCCCCATTCTGCAAAGACCAAGGTAACGGCAAGGTTCCAAGATTTAGCCTTTATACTGGCAAAGCGAGAGCTGACCAGCAAGTGGAAGGCCCCGGCGGGTCCTAGTATCCTAAACTGGAAGCGCGAACTCGAAAAATGGGCGAGCTGCGAAAATAGAATACTGCTCAGGAACGCAAAGTGAGGCATAGGCAGACTAGAGAGGGCACAGGCTTGGGGAGCTCTAGTAGACGACACGAAAAATAAAGAACAGGAGTCCACACCTAGCACCCCACAGGGCCCGTCCCGACCCGATAGCCCTAACAACCAAGAACAAGGGAGGGAGTAGGGTGAATAACAGGAGGAGCATAGTCACGCAGTACTCGAAGTCCGGAGAAGATGGGCGAGACCCGCCACATTGGACAATTACAGAGAGTGGCCATGACCACGCATATGGCGGGAAGTGTAGGGGTTTCCTAGTTGACAGCAGCGCAGGGGTGGGGGGGGGGGGGACTTTTGGGAAGTTGAAGGGGGTGACATCAAAATACTACACAGTGACCAGTGCACTCCTAGGACAAGAATCTGCGGATGCATTAGGAAAAAACAAGGTATACACCCCGCGGACTGAATAAAGGCCACTGGGCCAAGGGGTTCAGGACTAACGTTAACAGTAATACTAGGAAAACAAGATCTGTATTTCGAATGTTTGAATGATATGCAAATACCAATAAAGTTTGTTTAAAAAAAGAAATCTTCTATATATATATATATATTTTTGGGATTTTTTTTTATTTAACGGAGGGAAAGATGTAGTGTCTTGTGAGTTAACAATGGCAGAACTCCTTTGACTCCTGATGGACTCGGTAGAGCTGTGATGTATGTGTTGGAGCTGAATGCAGTGAAGGCTGGTTTAGAATGTTGAGTTCCCAGTTACATGTAGATGAATGAAGATGTGTAAAACTAAACTGCATGTGTGGCGTGGTTATTGGCGGGTATCTAGGCTGGGGAAAATGCTACACTATGGATTCTGAACAGCTGGGCCAAGTAACCCTCCTGCACTTGACATTCAGTGGTAGCTATGGTCGTGCAGTCAAAGCTCCCTCTGAGGGAGATCTAGATACAGGTCAGTGAACATGACTCATAACTCAAAGTGCAAACAGTACGAGTGATAAATCCTTGTCCAGTCAAATGCTTGTTTTTATAGAAAGGGAAGTATTTTATTTCGAACTCTACACATGCAAAGGTATAAGACATTCAGAAGCAACACCACAATTCCCCTTGAGGTCGGGGCTCCAGTAGTTGTTAGACCACTCTCCTTTGTGTAACATGTTCAGGGTTAGTCTCCATTCACTGTTGGCCGCATCCAGGAAATGCTCACTATTGGGCCGTACTCCAGAGTTCCCCTTTGACTCTTCAGAATTTTAGTTAAGTGTCTATGGTGTCGCAGCACCGTTAGCAGCAAGTCTCCGGAGCGCAACAGGCCCAGTTCATGTCTTACCTTCTGTCGCAGCATGAAGGAGTTTGGCAAAACAGCGGGGGCCCTTGTAGCAAGCACCTGCGAGTCCTGCTCAGTTCGGAGATGTCTGGCTGCTCGCGACCCAAGCGGCAGCACCTAGCATCACATTCTTTCTCTCCTGAGCAGCGCTGCAGGAGTCCTTCTCATTTGTTGGAGCGGCTCCCAGCTTGCGAAGACATGGTAAGTTGACTTTACCTGTGGGGGTAAGGAGATGGGGGTTAGAATCCTTTCTTCGCTCCCGACTGGATCCTGGTGAGGTTTTGACATCATCCACAGCATCTTAGTCAACCCTTAGGTCAATCAGGTGCAGGCCCCTTGCAGTACAGGTCCGACCCGCTGAACATAGCATCAGTCTTTCCTTCTGGGTAACAACCCAAATCCTTTGGCACGTTGAGACTTGGCAGCCCCTCCTGGCACACAGGGTTGCTGTGGTACTTGGACATCACAGGCACAGACTTTCTTGGTGTCAGCGCCCATACCGTGATGGTCATAGGTCCCAGCTATTCAGCAGTGACAGCTTTTCCGGTAGCCCCCTCTGGGGCTTATGGGGGTCAACGCAATGGGTTTGCCCAGGCCTGCACGGCGCTTCACTCTCAGCTCAGTCTCTTAGTGCATGGGGGTCGCAGAATATGGTACATGGGCAACAAATCGGTCAGTGAACAACCTCACACCTTGCTCAGGTAATCCTCTTGCAGGGCTCCTCTCTGGACCTTGCTCCCTCCAAGCGCACTACTCTTCCTCACAGGCACACTGGTCTTGGCAGGCAGACAGGTGCTGGGGCTTCTGGCTCCAGGACAGGTGATCCTGGTGTCTTGGGTGATGTCCTCTAAACCAGCAGGGAGACAAGCAGGCCTTTGCCCCCAGTCCTTGTCTCAAGCAGAAGTCTTGCATAGCTTCCCCTTCTCATTCAAACTGTCTGGCTGCTTGGCAGATAACCAATTTTGGGGTCTCCACTTCCCCTTCTTATAGTCCATTACCAGACACCAAAATGTAATTTAGGGTCTGAGTCTTTGAAGTTTTTTGTTGGGGTTCTGCTTCTTTTGAAGTGGGCACTTCTCCTTTTCATCTTTCCCTATGAAAGACTCTCTGTCACAGCATGCAAGACCCTGAAGCTGATTGCACCACAACACCATTTATGGGAGTGACCAGAGTTCACACCTGGATGTCAGCCACAGTGATATGTGCATCAAAAGGTTAATCCCAGACCTTTGCCCTACTCCTTATGATTCCCTTATCAGCTCCATCTCCCTTCCTGAGATGTGTCCAGGCCCCTTCTTTGTGATCCATCACTTAATCAGAGAGTAGCCTTTTAAAGTTTAAAGGGAGTCTCTTCCTTTTCCCTCCAGTGTGTGTCCCACCGAGCTCACAGAAATGCAGCAATAGACACATTTGTCTGGGGGGATTCCTCTCCTCCACATGTCTTCACCAGGCCTGTGCATCTGAAAATGGAACCCAGGGCCCTTCATGTAATCTACCATTACAGGCTCACTGATGCAGGCCAATGGTTAAGTACACAGCAGTGGAACTTTTAAAAAGGTTAGTAAGGCTATAGATCTTATTCCACTGACACAGGGTAGAAAAGTCCTGTTCACTACTACTGATTACTGCACAGTATGCTGCCACCACTGCATTCACGCTACTTAATCCCTGGAGAAGGTGGTAACCTTCAGCCACTATGAGGGTAGCACTTTGGGTGCCCCTCCCGGTCCAACAGGATTGCAATCTGTGAGACAGGCCAATCTTGTGGTGCACATGCGTGATCCGTGTTGGTCTATGACAAGAAATCAGCATTAAAAATCAAGATACCAGTACAGTTGGGCAATAGTAGTGGCCAGTTTAAACACATTGAGCACTGTGATTTAATGTGAAATTGTATGTTCATCCTGTTGAAGCAATAAAATCTGTGATATGGCATAGTGAAATGCACAGATCACACTGTCAGTAGTGAACACACACTTCTAGCCTGAGTGCTCATGTATACCAACATAAACAAGCATTGGCAAAGGCACTTGGTCTGCATTACGGAAGAGAAGAGAGCGGCCCAGTAGCACATTGCATCTGTCAAACCCTTCACGGCGGAGAGGGGCAGGAGAGAGAACAGGACATGGAAGCGTAGAGGAGGAATGGAAGAGGTTGGATGGGCAAGCACCCCAACTCCGTCAAGTGATGGAGTGCAACACAGTGCAGTGAGGGTAACTTAGGAGTCAAGGGATGGTGAGGGTGTGGAAAGAAAAGTCCCCTTTCCCTCAACCCCCCAAAAAAATGGGACCTGTAGAAGTGGGTGAAGCAATGGATGAGCTGGGTCAGGGGGTGCAAGACATTACAGGGTTGTGAAGGGGAAAGGACCACTTGTGAGAGAAGGCAGTTGTCACTGTAAATCTATTTAAAAAGCGCTTATGACCCCTAACAAGGCATTGTAGTACTTTCTCAGCTCGTAACACACTGCTCTGAAACCCAAGATTAGTAGTTAGTAGGTTAGTGCAATCTTTTTGTTTAGTTTTTTCTTGTGCATTAGTTGTGTTAGGATTGTGCTCTTGATTCCTTGTGGGATTATAGTAGAGTTTGGGGTAGGGATCGAATGAAAGCATTGGATTTGAAAAGGGGAAGTATTCAGTTGGTTTGTAAGTAATGGTCTTGTGTACTTGTTTGTTTCAGGGAGTGGGGATGGAAAGGATGAAAGGTTTTTTATAATAGCAAAATGTAAATTATATATATTTATATATATATATCACCTGAGCGTAATTAGCCAACACAATATAAGGGGATGTACTGGCGGTCTCTGTTTGCCATCATTTACGAAAACTGCCCAGGAAGAAGGGCGTGTGCCTGAAACACGTCGGCAGGACATTTGTAAGAGAACGCTGTCCATGTTTGTGGCTTTTGTTTTAAACAGCATTGAAACCGACTTGTGTGTGCGATCTTACTGAAGGGGCAACTCTTTTTTTATGGATGTTAAGTGGTCAGCCCAGGCCACGAGGTTGCACCGCCACGATACCCGAGTGGGTCTGCAGCTGCTTACTTAGGCAGCACTTTGCGGAGCAGGAGGTGCTTTGTTATATGCAAGAGCGACTTTGTGAGACAATTTGTGGTGCCTTTTAGAACTTGAGGAAACGCGCCTGACGGCAGCGACCCACGTGGGGAGGAAATGGACTACCAGTCCCACAATTCATTGGGGAAGCTCACCTTAGCGTAATTAGCCAACACAATATAAGGGGATGTACTGGCGGTCTCCGTTTGCCGTCATTTGCGAAAACTGCCCAGGAAGAAGGGCGAGATGCCCGAAACGCGTCGGCAGGACATTTGAAAGCAAGTCCGGGCGGAACGGAGTGGAGTGGAGCGATGTGCTGAATGAGTCCTAAAAAGAACCAAATGGGCAATTGGAACGAGTATCATGGCAGCTCAATATTTGAGCAATTAGAAAAAACTCATAAGACTTCAGCTGATGGTACACATGCTTACCGTATACCCTAAAGCAGACACAATACCAGTCGGCCTCCAAGTTAGAAATATTCCTGGTGTCTTTACCGATAATTAAAAATATCTTAATGGTTTCAGTTACATTGGGACTACCTGCTCCAGACACTGGATGGTGCTTGGTTTAGATATAGCTACAGAAGAAATTAACAAAATCTTAGCAGAGAGAGAGAATATTGAAAAACGGATAAAAGAGGACAGCAACATCGCAGACGCAAAAAGCCTAATTGAAAAGTTAGAGAAAACAGTTTCTGAATTTCTCCTGATAGAACAAAATAAGAAAACCACAAAAATAAAAAGGGACATAAAAAAACTACAGGGTTGAAATAACTTACCCTTACCTAACTGAAGACTTCTACACAAACAGGACCTACACAAATCCCCACGCCCGTGGGGCAGATATAACAAACAGTATACCATTGTTGGTTTCTCAGACACTTCAGGGGAATCCTCAGAGAAGTGCGATTCATGAGAAGGACCAAGTACCTCTTAAAATAGAAACACCAGCGACAACAATTTTTTAGAGAAGGACTTGGGGCGCCCCCCCAAATCGAGGACGAGGCCGACCACCCAGATGGTACAGCGCTCCAGGAGACAGACAGACAAGGCAGAGATATTACCAGTGGTAAACAGCAACATCAACGAGATGATTGACCGGAATACTATTCCAATTTTCAATCTATCTCACTATCAACTATCTGAAGAAGAAATTTCACTATTAAGCTGGTGTAGGAAGCTGACTCTGTATATACTATACCAAAGTGAGGTATAGTGTGCACAGAGTCCAGTGGAACCCCAAAGGTAGGCAGAGGTAAAGTTAGATAGCACCTCACTCTCTATTTGTGGTAGTGTGGTCGAGCAGTAAGGCAGTATCAGAGGACCGTGTTAAGCATGTGTTGTACTCACTCAGTCAGCAAATGAATTCACACACTCAAAGACTTAACTTCAGACCAATTTGTTTTTGTATAAACATTATTCTTTTAGTTATTTTATTTCCTAGAATCAGGCAAGCCTGTCATAGGTAAGCAATAAATACTTTACAGTAGTAATGCAGTTTGTAAACAGTTTGAATTGTAATTGTATATGCACTTTGTTTTGACTTGCAGTATGGTTGCAGAAAAATGCAATACTTTGTAAATACAGTACATAGACTTTTAATGGGCTTTTCAGTAAAATACCGGGTAAATTACTTTTTAGATTACTTTTCTTACTGAGTGTAGTATACCTGGATACTACACTAGGACATTTCCTGTAAACCGGTTTTAAAGAATTTCTTTAGGTTTTCAAACTCCACACTTAGAAACCTTTCCAAGAAAAACAGTCAACACTATTTTCCTCCATAGGATAACATTATCGGTTTTAGGGTAAGTATTTGGTAGTGGGAGTTAAGGTTCTGGGGGTAGACTCAGGGGTCCCCCAGGGTCAGGGATGCACTCTTGTTACACGCTCAGCGGCACTAGGGCGGCGGGGTGCAGAGTGCTGAGGCCCAATGTTATCCAATGGGGGTTAGGGGGCCTCCGGTTGGTGGCTGCTGACGAGCAGGCCACTTGGTTGTGGGAGCAAAGCTCCTGGACTTTAGCTCAGGGCAAATGGGGAAACAAAGTAGCACCAAAGGTGCACCCTCAGCGGCACTAGGTCGGCTGGGTGCAGGGTGCTGCTTTGTCGTCGGGCGCCCTGTTGTTTGCAATGGGGAACCCCCGGTTTGCAAAGGCACTGCAGGCTTTGGGACGAAGGTCTTCTGGGTGCGACCACCACTTCGAGAGGTAAGTTGGGGGTTGGTTAGGCACCGTCGGTTGGGCCACCCAAGGCCGTGGGACGTCGGGTGCAGGGGTACCTTTTGGGGTCGGATCTTCTTACCAGCTCCTGGTCTCGGTTGGGGGGACCTTCCGGATTTAGGCTGCAGGCGTCGGCTGGAGGCTTGAGGCAGGTTAGTGGTTGCCGGATCTCGGGTTAGGATCGCCAGGGGGACCACCTCGTGGTGTTTGCCCACTCGATCTCGGGCCGTGGACGGCGGGTGCAGAGTGGGGCGGATCCACAGTGTCCGGCCGGAGCCAGAAGTGGCAGATGAATAAATCCGGTGTTTACAGGAGACATAGTCTTTGTGGTTGAAGGCAGGCAGGTCCTCCGGGGTTTTCGAGGTTGCTGGCTGCAGGACACACCGGGATTTCGCAGGAGCAGGTTCGAGGTGGAGACAGGCCGGTAGGGCTAGGGCCAAGTCAGTGGGCGTCTTCCTCTTGTTAGCTTCGGCACGGCTGTTTGGTCCTTCTTTTCTTGTAGTTTCTTCTGGTCTGAGGAAGCAAGATTCAGGGGTGCCCCTAAATACTAGATTTACAGGTAGGTAAAAAGGTTGGGACCAATGGGTCCCTTCCCTTGGGGTCAGGGCCGGACTGGCCGTAGCGGGCACCTGGCGTTTCCCCGGTGGGCCGCTAGGGTGGGGGCTGGTTTTGGGCCCCTGGGGGCCGTTTTTGTTACCGGGGGTCGGCAATATCGGCCCCCTGTAACAAAATCGGCCGAAAACGGCCATCGCAAACAGCTCAGCTGCACCCCTCCTACCCCCAGGGGGGGGGTGCAGCCGAGCAGTTTGCCAGGGCCGGTTTCGGTTCCCAGTCCGGCCCTGCTTGGGGTGGGTACACCCCCTATTATGCCACCCTCCAGTGGGAGGGGGGCATGAGCCTTTCCCTGGTTGGCTGAGTCCCCCCATCTGCAAGATGTTGGGGACTGAGAGGTGCTTCACCTCGCCTCCCCCACCTGAGGGGTGGAGTTGGCAGAGGTGAGCACACCTCTCTTCCTCACTTGTTTTTCCCGCCAGTTCTCTGGCCCAAAGTGGGGGTCAGAACTAGTGGGGACCAGTTGCTGAAAGCAGCAAATGGCCTGGGGAAGCTCACAAAGGCGGCAAGCCTGTGAAGCTTCCCCTTCGTGAACCCTGCCCATCCTGGGGAAGGAGTCTTGGCACCTTGTCCCAGGATGTGCATTGTTTCCGGCCCCTGAGAGTAACAGGCTCTCGACCCAGGGGTCCAGAAACATGTCTGGTCGTGGCAGCTGAAAGCAGCCACTCAGCCTGGACACTAGTGGTAGGTCGTTTTTCAGGGGGCATCTCTAAGATGCCCTCTGTGTGCATTTTTCATTAAATCCCACACTGGAATCAGTGTGGGTTTAATGTGCTGAGAAGTTTGATACCAAACTTCTCAGTTTTCAGTGCAGCCATTATGGTACTGTGTAGTTCGTAATGACAAACTCCCAGCACCATATACTCTTAATGGCAGCACTGCACTTACAATGTCTAAGAATGGACTTAGACACTGTAGGGGTACAGGGCTCATGCACCTGTACCCTCAACACTGGTATAGGGCACCCAGCTAGAGGGGTGACTGATCTATGCCAGGGCAGTGGGTTGTAGGAATGGCACACACGGATATGTGCCATGTCGACTCTTCACTTTGTTTTGCACCAAGACACGCAGCCTGCAAAGGCAGTGTATGAGTGTAATGGTACAGGGCCTCTAAGGGTGGCACAATAAGTGCTGCAGCCCTTAGAGGTCTTCCCTGGTCACAGTGCCCTGGGTACCTGTGGTACCATTTACCAGGGACTGACCTATGACCAGCGATGCCAATTGGGTACAGTTTTGGGGAAAGAACACAGGCCCTGGGAACCTGATTGACAGGGACCCAGGGCACATCAATTCAAAGTGTATCAGTAGTCTGGCAAAAAGTGGGGGGTTACTGCAACAGAAACCCAGCTTCTCGCAACAGGGGCCTCTCATTTGTACCTACTGTCAGACCCAATTTCTTGGCTCTTCAGACAGAATTACTCAGATACTTCAGGAAAATTCGACGACAGGTTTTCTTTCAGGATAAACCCACCTTTACCAACACAGCCTATACCTCTTTCCGTCCACCCTCGGCATTCTCCCCACCACAGAGCAGCATCCCAGCAGAGATACTAGCATTCGAGAAACTTGTATTAAGAGGTTCTTGTGTGGGAACACAAACGCAGCTTTATTCCATACAATCTTCCACTTAATGAGAAAAATGCCCTGATGAAATTGAAATTGAACTACGATTTGATCCTTAAACCTGCTGATAAAAGCGGCGTCATTGTCCTACAGGACGCTGACATATATAAAATGGAAATACTCAGGCAATTGTCTAATACAGAACATTACATGAAACTGACTGCAGATCCAATTAAGGAAAGTCAAGCCCTCATTAAAAACATTACAGAGACAGGCAAAGCAAGAGTGTTTGTCACTCAAAATGAATATCTCTATCTAAACACAAAAGCACCTAGAACACCAGTAATCTACACATTGCCGAAAATACATAAAAATGTAGATTCCCCACCTGGACGCCCACTTGTATCAGGATGTGGTTCTATTCTGGAACCACTCGGTCGCTATGTTGATAACTTTATCAAAGACTTTGTTCCCACAACACAGTGCTACATTAAAGACACTATGTCCATGATCAATCTAGTGGAAAACCTTACATTTGATACCACTAACTGTATACTCTGTACACTGGACGTCGAATCCCTATACACAAACATCCCGCAAGAAGAGGGGATAGATGTCATTGAGAATACTCTTGACTCAAGGACCCGCCCCCATTGGGTCCCAACATCATTCATTCTGTATCTTCTCAAGCTGTGCCTAACCCGTACCTTTTTCTCATTTGATGGTAATTATTACCAACAAATTAAGGGTACATCAATGGGTGCCGTTTTTGCACCAAACTTTGCCATTCTATATATGGACTGGTTAGAAACAAGCAGGATTCTAACTGAAAATAATCCATTCATTTCTAATGTTGTAGAATGGAAAATATATATTGAAGACATTTTCCTGATTTGGAAAGGCCCAGAAGCTAATTTGATCATGTTTCATGATTGGCTGAATGCTCACTGCAATGGCCTTAAAGTCCCACTTACACACAATCGCAAACAAATAGTTTTTCTTTACCTAATGATCATTGCCTATGAGGACAAGCTATACACTAATAAACAAAAATGGGGGGAGATGGAGGTAGACGTTAGGTTCATCCTCCAGACTGTGTATAGTTATGAACGAATCTGTAAATGACAGATCTGAGAACCTAACCAAAGGGAAGGGCTTCCGCTAAATGTGCGTAACAACGCCCCGAATCTAAGAAGAGAAAATTCTCTTTTTGAGTCCCCTCACTCACCAAGGGTTGCCCCTAGGTGACATGCTTCATCATTGGGGCCATCCCAGACATCCACTGTCTGGGGCGTGCTGCAACTTGCAGAACTACGTAGGAGCACTTTTTGGGAAAAAAATGTGTAGTGTAGTGTTGGGGGGAGTGGTGATGGTGATGCTAAAAAATACCTAGCTAGTGAGCGATTAATTTATTCCTGCTCCTAGTTGGTATGGATAAAAAGGGGTTAATAGTAGGGAGGAAGTGTAACTGTTATGTGTATACTATCCCTAGTATTTGGTCGACATGTTTCGAGGTGTCCCCTAAACCTCTTCTTCAGGACCACATGGGGGCCAGCCCCATGCGTACCACTCTGTGAGAAAAACAATCCTATACTAAAGATATAATATAATAAAGAACAGGTGCACACCTAATGTGTGAGCACCAAAATTAAATGCATACAGTTGAAATCAGACTCGATATGGTTGAAATCAGACTCGTAGTATCTGTTCAAGGAGATAAAGTGACAAAGAGATTAGTACATATTGCCTGCCCACCTCTCACGTGGGCAGGTCCAAACTATATGCAGTGCTTAATTCAATGCGTTCCTCTATAGTTTGTGTTGGTGCCCTTAGTAGTAAAAATTATTGAATTAGTGCTTGTATCCAATGTGACACCTTGGAACACAGCGGACTACTCTATTGTGAGAAAGCATGGTTAATCGTTAAAAACATTGGTAAAAAGAGGAGGAAACACTTGTCATTTACAGATTCGTTCATGACAAGCTATACACCACATTGTTCCGTAAAACCACTGAGAGAAATACTTTACTTGGCCAATAACAGTCACCACCCATGGGCCCTAAGAGATTCCTTGCCCTTTTCACAATTCTTACGACTAAGGAGGAATTGCTCTCTAAAACAAGACTATTTTAATGAAGCAGGTATCCTCTCCAATAAACTCATTAGTAGAGGCTATCCGCGCAAACTTATCAAGAGGTCGCTTAAGTGCATGGTACTGTCCCCGCGAGGCACTATTGTGCCCCAAATCCAAAACAGACCGTTGTCACTTAGTATGTGTTACTACCTTTTTCCCCCTGTCTCAAATCAAGTTAAGAAATACATTCTGAAACATTGGTCAGTCTTGAATGCAGGCGACATGAAACTGGAGCACCCTACTCTTTGCGTTCCGAAAAAACAGAAACATTAAAGATCACTTGGTCAGAGCATCCTTACCTACCAAAAAGACTGTAAATATCTAACTGAAATGTGGGGTCTGTCCCCCACGGTAGGCCATTTCAAATGCGGAGGTTGTAGTGTGTGTCATTTAACTATTGAGAGCAAGAAATTCACCTTTGGTAATATTGATGTAACATTAAATTAGTTTTCCAATTGCAATACAAACAATGTGGTATATGCTATCTTATGCCCATGTAACCGCATATACATAGGTCAAACAACTCAAAAGATCAGAGTACGTATCTGCCAACATCGCAGCCGACTGAGATGTCAAACACCTAATGCTCCCTTGGTTGAACACTTCATGGACCAGCAACTCGGCGGAAGATCTGAAGTGGCAAGTGAACTGCGTGATTCAACCACCACCACCATGTAGCACAGACATTAACACGATCCTCAACAAAGAGGAACTTAAGTGGATCCTACGCACTAACAGTCTACATACCGGCCTCAACCGCATGGAGGATTGGACCAACTTGATTTAAATATTTCTGTGTTCCTGTAACTCATTCAGCTTAGATACGCTTTCCCTTGCCGGACAATGTATGATTTTATATTCAGCGCTGTGTCAGCTATCTCCTCTCTCACAATTTTCTGTGCCTGTATCCTGCACATTGCTCTTGCCTATTCCACTTCTTCTCCGCACTCCTTGCCCATTATGAACTTTCTGGCCATATGGTTTAATGATGTGCTGAAGAACTCTTATCTAAATTACATCTCTCCTCTATCCCTTCTCAATATTCTGTACCTTACTCAGTCTAGCTGTCCTCACTGACAGGGTTTCCTCCAACCTACATACTGACAAACATGGGTTGATTTTCTGTACCGTCTCTAACTTGGCTTTTAGACACATTATTGCCCTATGCCTCCGTTGAACATCCCTTGGGCAGATCGCATATAATTGTTGCATTCTTTACAGACAGTAGTCAATTGTTTTTCCGTTGTTTTTTTCCCCTCTAGCGCAAATATGCAATTTGTGACTGTGAATGTGTCAACCAGTGACACCTTATAGACTGCCGCTTGATCCGTATATGCATGACTGCTGAGACTAAATTGTTACTTTCACTGCCAATTGTGACTCCAAATAAGTCACCGTTCATCTTTTTAACTTTTATTTTTTCTCCAACTCTTTTCTCTACACGTCAACCTCTGGCGTCTTGTCTTAACCTTTCCCCACTCCAATATGACGCCTGCTTTAACCGATGGAATTTACCCACACTACTGCACACATGCATTCGCACCGTTCACTGCCGCACCGGTTTAAACCCATGAATCTCTGACCCACATGTCGGCTCCAGGCTCGCCTACATGTTTCCACGGCACGCCGACTCTGCAGCTTGTAAGATAAGACACTTCCCCACCACTCGCCCGTATCCACCACGGCAACGCGCCATGATACTCCTTCAAATTGCCCATTTGGTTCTTTTTAGGACTCATTCAGCACATTGCTCAACTCCTTTCCGGCCGGTCTTGCTTTAATTCTCTTCTTTACTCCGTCGGTTGAACAAAACTGAATGCAAGTGGTTCCCTGCAGCACCCAATTTCTCACACACAGCCATTGGCACCGTACTTAATTGAACTCCTTGTCTCCCCAGGCACATCACTTTTCGCCTCATTCTGAATGGAAGCGATTGCTCGCGGCCCATCTAACACAGGTCTGCCGTGTATTAGACGGTGTCCGTGGCTCGTGTAAGTCCTGTTTCGGCTAGTTCTTAATAATTGGTTATTCCTTGACTCACTGTCTCATATCAATAACTTCACGAGTGCATGACCTAGCCCCTTGGCCCTTTTATGGCAGGTCCCTCACAGGGTAATATTACCCATAGGCTCTTGCATGACACATACGACTGTTGCCTCGCGAGGTTATTCTACCCTCAGGCTCCTGCATGAACATAGTGAGTGTCACAACCTTGTTTTTTGCCACTCTTTCCGGATTTAGTGTCCTTCAAACACTGATCTCGCACGTTTTCACACTTATGGGCCAATTGCTCTCTGGTATTGCATTATACTTTCGTCGACATCCCTGTTAATCCTTTCTTTTTCCCTTTTTCTTTTCTTTTTCCCTTTTCCCTTTTCCCTTTTTCTTTTCCCTAACCTTGCTCTTCTGGCCCCCAGGGGCCTCTTCTCAGGCAACATTTCTTCATCCTGAGGATGATCCCCCACCTTAGTGGGGATCGAAACGTCGTCGACACACTACATCTTGACTCCCATTGCTCTTGCCATGATTTCTGTGGAGCACAAGATGTTTTTATACCGTGACTGTTGTAAATAGGAAATTGTTGTTCAAGTCACTATATTGATACACACTTGCCTGTAACTTGGAAATCTGTTGATTTCCATTCTTGCTTTTACCCACTGCACTTTCTTGTAGAATTTGTTTGATTGTTCGTTTCAATAAATATATCCCTAATTTGAATGGAAATTTTTCAGATCATTATGTTGTTCTGTTTAACGGTTTTCATACTTACCTGATAGGGACCATTGTCTCTTACAGCATACTGTACACCCTAGGTCCCTTCTGACTCATAGGGTTCCCTTGTTTCTTTAGAAACTGGGCCACAGAATATGGCAAAGGTCACAGTCCTCCGCGGCATGTCTTAAACAGGCATCGTAGAATATTAGCTTTTGCGCAGCTTGTACCGTCCAGTACCAATTATTCAGGATCTTAATCGTGCTTCCCGGAGGGTTTGGTCATAGTAGGTCAAAAGCTTGATCCAACTCTTATCTGAATATGTGATCTGAAGCTGGGCCTGCCAGTAAATTATAAGTGCCAACCATGTGTCATGAGAGTGCAGGTTGTAAAAGAAGAAACTAGTATAGATTGGACACAATGACTCTGGCAAGCCCCCGCCTCCTGATCAATCAATCAATCAATCAATCATGTCACTTATAAAGCGCACTACATACCCGCGAGGGTCTCAAGGCGCTGGGGGAAGAGGGGGTGGTGCTGCTACTGATCGAAGAGCCAGGTCTTGAGGAGTCTTCTGAAGGCCAGTAGGTCTTGGGTCTGTCGGAGGTTGGTGGGGAGGGTGTTCCAGGTCTTGGCGGCGAGGTGGGAGAAGGATCTGCCGCCGGCGGTCGTTTTCCGGATGCGGGGGACTGTGGCGAGGGCGAGGCTGGTCGAGCGGAGCTGGCGGGTGGGGGTGTAGAAGCTGAGTCGTCTGTTGAGGTAGGCTGGTCCGGAGTTGTGGAGTGCTTTGTGTGCGTGGGTGAGGAGCTTGAAGGTTATCCTCTTGTTGACAGGGAGCCAGTGCAGGTCTCTCAGGTGGGGTGTGATGTGGCTGCGTCGGGGGATGTCGAGGATAAGACGTGCAGAGGCGTTCTGGATGCGTTGCAGCCGTCTCAGGAGCTTAGCCGTCGTTCCTGCGTAGAGGGCGTTTCCGTAGTCCAGCCTGCTGGTGACGAGGGCCTGGGTGACTGTTTTTCTTGTTTCGGTGGGGATCCACTTGAAGATCCTGCGGAGCATTCGGAGGATGTTGAAGCAGGATGAGGAAACGGCGTTGACCTGCTTAGTCATGGAGAGGGTGGGGTCGAGGATGACCCCTAGGTTGCGTACGTGGTCGGTGGGTGGCGGGGCTGTTCCCAGTGATGTTGGCCACCAGGAGTCGTCCCAGGCTGAAGGGTTGGAACCAAGGATGAGGACCTCCGTCTTGTCCGAGTTCAGCTTCAGGCGGCTGGTCCTCATCCATTCCGCGACGGCCTTCATTCCTTCGTGGAGGTGGGCTTTGGCGGTGTGAGGGTCTTTGGTGAGGGAGAGGATCAGCTGGGTGTCGTCGGCGTAGGAGATGATGTTGAGGTTGTGCTGTCGGGCGACGTGATGCAACAGCCATTTCAAAAAAATTAATAATGGTGATTACTAGCCCACACCACCTCCCCTGAGTAGACCTTGGGCTGCTCTGCTTCGCTCCTCTGGGAGAGTCAAGTGCTATAATGGGGTTTTTGGTTCCCAGTGAAGGGGGGGATTGTGGACCACACAACTAATCACCCATTAACTTACACTAGGTTTGTTTTATTGTCCATAATTTGTAAATACGTGTTATCTAACATTTTAGCTTGCAGTACGTGTGAGGTACCGGTGTGCTCTTTCATCCAGTGTTTCTCAGAAAACGTGTTGAGTAATCAAATCATTCGCGGACTTCACTCACTCAAGCTCTCCCGAAGTGAAGAAATCCCATCAGGGCTTTTAATTTTCTTTATATATTTGGAGGTTGTAAAGTAGCAGATTCTACTCATTAGTTAACTGGTATCCAAGACAAATCACATTTATAATAAGCAATTTTGGATTTCTTGAAATTAATTTCACACTCTTAGGGCCAATGATGTCACTATCCTGTCCTCTAGCCAGTCAAGTCATCATGTGTAATGCATATGTCATCTCTATAGGATAGCGCCTCTTGATCTTCCTGTGAGATCTCTATAATTCCTGTTGCAAGCAAATGAGGACTTTTCTTATGGCCCATCAAAATCTCAAAAGCAAATATTGAAACCCACTGAAAGAAAAAATCAGTTACATACTGGATTTCTATCAGGTGCTATGTTTTGGCTAAAAAACCCATTGAATATATACAGGATCATTTTGTATTTTTTTCACGATAGGTGCATTATCAGTCCTGTGCTGTGAGCATTTTGTACAGCATGAGTGCATGTATGCATGTTAAAATTTCTGTAATCAAAAACTATTCTTTGATTAGTCCGTTTTTAATGCCAGTAAAGGAGAGGCGTATATGCCTTTATGTTGTAGCTGATCTACAATTGCATTTTTATCGCTTTTAGCTTATGGCATTTGAGGATATTGAGGATATTGAAGCTGCATCTGTTGCTCATTCCTTAAAAGAATGACATGTGGAACTGATTGTTTGTCCCACCCTGCTTAGTTTCTGTACAACGTAGCAGCCTATTTTAAAACCCATTTGCATGCATGTTTTTCCTTGAGTTTTTCAGGTACTAAGGAGGAAAATGCTTTTACTATTACCTCCTCCCTTCGAGGTGCATTCCTTATAAAAACCGGTGACGAGTCATCTTCTGCAAGAATGAAATTATAGGCATCTGCCAAATGAGGCCAGAATGTAGTGCTATACGTAATATACGCTTCAGCTTGTATTTTTACATTATAAACATGTTAATTTGGAGTTTAAACTTGTATCTATTCTTTACTTGGAGTCACTTTGAGATTCTGGCAAACTATTATCGCTTCTGCTGAGCTGTCCAGAAGCGCTGTTGCCCACGTCCTGTTCCGCAGAAGCATCCGTACTTTGCAGGGCAGGTTTCTTCGTTAGTCTTGCAACTTTCATCTTTTTAAAGTGAGTCTTAGAGTCCCGATTTTCTTTTCTGCTTGACATACTTGTCTTTTCCACGATACTCTGTCAACTTATTTAAGCTCTTTTTCGGTCAGATTCATAAAAATAACAGGAAGAATGGCTATCCGGATACTGGTTCTGATACAGATTTTAAATTTTATGTCGGTCCCCCAAATTATATCCACCCCAGGGCTCGAAAAATCATAAAAAATTCACTAGACCTGCAGGTCTAGTAACCTACAAAATCTCCTCGACCTAACTGAAATGCACTTGACCTCTGACTCTCAAAGCTGAGCAAATGTGACAAGTTAACAAGATTTAAAAGCGTTTTTATTGCTCATTACTTTGTGAGCAATAAAGATGCATTTAAATCTTGCTATCTTGTCACATTTCCTCTGCTGTCAGAGGCAGAGGTCAATTGTCAGTTTGTCTTCCTACTCGCCAGAAAGGGCGAGTAGGACCTAAAAATAGCTCGTCCTGAATTAATCTGACTCGCAAATGCGAGCGGTCGAGTGAATTGTTCGAGCCCTGCACCCCAGCTGGATTCCTATTTTGAAGAAGATCCAGCCCTTCTTTTCTGTTTCGCTTTTAAGTCTCTGATTTGGCTTTCTACTTTCCGGAACATTTTTTGCTATGAGATGTGGTTTAAGGGCTCGTGAACCTAAGGTACCATGGCCCATAGAGGTGTAAATTTCGGTAATTACCAAAACATTTCAGATCATGATTTTGAACTTGGATTGTGGCCTACCTCTGGTGTACAGCAAGAATGGCAGCTTCTCCTGGGATGTTACTCAGAATGATCGCGGAACTGTGTCAAAATTTCCCATCAATTTCATCACTAAATCTAGAGTCGGTGCAGCACAGTGCTCATTTTGTAGTTGTTTTAATACCTCTGGTAACACTGCTAATTCGCGTGTGCCATACTCGGTAGAGTAAGTGCTTGTCATTGGGTGTGTATGAGGATAGACTGCTTGCAATCGGTTGTCTTGTGAGCAATTCAAAACGGAATTTCATCTCGTTTTAAGACTGCTTTGCCCATAATGGCGTTTATGGTCTATGGACTTATTGCCTATGCTGTGGCATGCACATGTGACTCTGGTCCAGGAGGAGCTGTCACATGTTTGTAAAATTAATTGAGTCATGTCATTTCTGCATGAGACAGATTTGTTGTGTAAGGATATGATGTATATCCATCCAATACAGGCCAGCTTGGGACACTCTTTACTTATGGGTCCCTTTATAACATTCTGAACTGCATGAGGTAGTTGACCACCAAACCATGCCAGATGTTCCTGGTATCCCAAAGGGACTACAAGATCACAGTAAGGTAAATAATTTGCTGTTACTTGTGCATGTCTATATGTAGAAAATATCTGATAGAGACATCTAGCCGCAGATTCCTTAACTTAGAATATCCTCCAGGCGCCAGACTGGATCCGGAGATTTTTCAGCAGTACCTCTGTGCCCCGGGGTACGGCGTCGCATGGCTCCGCCCTGACATCGTCCACAGATATGACGTCACTGGAGCCATATAAGTCCCTCCCGCCGCGCTGACGTCAGTTTTCTTCTTTTACGTGCTTGCAGCGCGGATCCGGGAGAAGCTATTCCTCTGGCCTGTTTCTGGTTCTTAGTCCTTACTGATGCCTTTTCTGCGACTGGGAACAGTGTTCCGATGCCTTCGGGCTTTAAGTCATGTGAGACCTGTGGGCAGAGATGTCGGTGACGAATCCGCACACAATTTGTATGTGGTGCTTGGGTGAGCACCACGACTCCATGGAGTGTAACGCCTGTCGGATGCTGAAGACGAAGTCCCTGCGGGGAACGTAGGATGAAGTTGTTATCCTCCCGGATGTCCCGTTCGGAGTCCAAGCGTCGCCAGTCTCCATCTCGAGCTGAGGCTCCTGTTCGGGGCAGGTCACGGAGTCGTTTCCGAGGCCATCGCCCGCCTTCCTCGGGTAAGCACAAGAAGTCACGGAGGCCGTCGGCCTCACGTAGTTGTGACGTCGGTGGCCACTGCTCTCGGTCTTTACTGGACATGGCCTCTCAGCAGTCGACCCCCACCTCCCCCCATTTCCTGGGGTTGGGATGACTAGGACCCAGATGGAAGCCTATTACCAGGCTTTGCAGGCCATCTTTGGGCCGACCCCTCTCCCTGGCGCGCCTTCGGGCCCCACAGAGGTGGTAGGAACTCAGACGGGGAGCTCGCCGGCGGGTTCGCTCTCGGCGCCAGTCGAGTACCCTGACTCCGGTTCCAGAGTCGCTGCGACGTTGGGAGTCGGCCCGGTGGGGCTTCCCATTCAAACGTTGGGCCACAGTCCACCTACGGCGTCGGGGCACAGCCCTGTGGGGCTCTCTGTGATGACGTCTGATGCGGCCGCGGCAGGTGACTTGTCCCCGAGTCAACACCGTCCCACACCGCAGTCTCCCATCGCGGTGGATGTCAGGTCGACGCCGTCCCGACACCGGTCAACGGAGTCTCCTTCGGCGTTCGGCGATGCGGTGCCGTTTCGACGCCAGAGACGTCCATTCGTCCTCCCTTGCTGATCCCCTGGGGATTCACCCCCCCTCAGTGTTGCTTACGCGTTCTTCGGAACATGTTGATGTGGAGCAATTGCATGGCCCTCCTCGGGCTGCAGAGCCTTTGGTGGACGTGTTAGCCTGCAACCGTCCCCTAATTATGATCTGCTGTCGCCACCTAGAATGGCCACGGAGGCTAGTGCAGTGTTTGCACGAGTTGTTCGCAAAGCTGCTGACATATTACAGTTCCAGCCTCCTTCTGTATCTCTGCCTTCCAATCCCTTGTTGGATCTGCTCCACCAGGGCAACGCGGATGTCGAGCCCTTGCTGCCTTTTGGCGCGTCATTTTACTACATTCTTCTGGGGACCTGGGTGAGGCCCTCCTCGGTGGACCCTGTGGAACGTGCTATCGCACATCGTCATCGCCTGGCTCCAGATGACCCTGTCTGTCTGTCCCTACACCCGAGGGCTCAAGGGCTTGTCGTCCAGGCAGCCTCAGCTTTGCTGCCGTCGTCCTCTCCTCTGATACTTCCACCCACTAGGGAGTTGCGCTGGTTGGAGACATGTGGTAGACAAATGTTTGCGTCTGCGAGCTCGGGCCTTGGGTCCTTGAACACGTCCTGCGTGTTTGCACGGGCTACTTTCGCCCTACTCGGTTGAGCGCCTCCTTCCCTGTCTTCCGGAAGGCCCTCGGGCTGACCTGACTCGGATACTCCACGATGGTCATGAGCTGGCAACATTTTCGATTCAATCAACCATGGACACCACTGACTCTGTGGGTCGGGCTATGTCCAGGTCAGTTGCTCTGCGTCGCCATGCTTGGCTGCATGATGGCAGTTTTCCTGAGAATGTTCTGGAGCGTCTCCGAGATTTGCCCTTTGATGGGGCCCATCTTTTTGACAGTCATGCGGACTCAGCGGTCCAGCGTGTTATGTCTGGTTTCCCGTGATTGACATTGTTTTAAGTCCATTGTTGCAGACTTATTGTCTTGTTTGCATTGGTTGCAGTGTTGTCACTGCCTTTCTCTGGGGTCCGTCTCTGGGTTCAAGTTATTTCCCAGACGTACAGTACAGCTAGACTGCTGTTTCTGCCCTTATTTTCATCTCCTCTGTCTAAGAGCTGGTCTCAAGAGGTGTTCCCTTGCTTTTTCTAGGGATGTGACATACCCCATATTTGTATTCGTTGGTTATTGTATAGCCATTCTACCTTGCCCCAGGTACTGTTCTTCTTGGATGGTGTAGGTCCTTACTGAGGATCCCGCGAGGTCCTCTTAGGGTTATCTTCTTTCCCTCTGGGGAACTTGCCTGTAGTTCATGCTGTAGGCTTATTGCGATATGGTTTTCGCTTCTTTCTGTCCCCCCACTGTTGTGGGACTTCTCCTCTGGTAAGACCCACAACGGTGGCGTAGCTCTCTTTGGAGCTTACATGTTTATATTTTACGGTTGGTCCGTAGTTCTCTCCTCCCTCTGAGGATGCAGACTTCTCCAGAGCATTGTTGGGTTTCCGCTTCGACTGGCTCATCCTGGCATGTTCACGCCTTCATTTTCTTGCCTTTGGCTGTCTTTCAAGCGTTTTGCCTATGTTGGCTGTCTAGCCATAAGCCAGTGTCTCTTGTGAGCATGGTTTTCTGTTCCACTTCTGGAACAGTTTCTGTTCCGCTTTCAGTTCTGGCACGGTCTGTGGGTACACACTGGGTACGTTCATGGGCACTGGATGGCCTGCTGGTCCATGTTGCGCCACAGCGTTGGCTGAGTTCTAATATTTGTGGTATTGTCTGCTCTTCAATCTCTGGTGTTAGGAAGTGCTTATGCCCTTGGTCTTCCCTCTGCTCATTGCCAGGAAGGGGCTCAGGTCCCTTTACTCATGGCCTCTGCTGATGTTATCCTTAGAAGTCTCTCTGTTCACATATGCTCATTGTCATTTATACAGTGTCTGTATATGGTTATATATACATATTTCTGAATATATCTGTATGCGATTTTCTGTGTTCTCTTCTGACACGTGTTATGTCCCGCTGTGGTTCGCATCGGTGCCGTAGGTACTTATTGTGCGGGCTGCTGTATTTTTCTTGGGCATGCTCTTCGAGTTTCCCTTGTCTTTCTTTGTATATATATATAAATATGTATGTGTGTGTATATATATATAAATATGTATGTGTGTATATATATATAAATATGTATGTGTGTATATATATATAAATATGTATGTGTGTGTATATTTATATAAATATGTATGTGTGTATATATCTATATAAATATGTATGTGTGTGTGTGTGTGTGTGTGTGTATATATATATGTATGTGTGTGTGTATATATATATTGCTGTTTTGCCCTATAGGAGGGTATGGTTCTTCGCTTCTGCAATACTGTTTCTAGGGGCGAGTGATCTGCTCTCTCCCTTCAGTTCCTTACAATATGACGGTTTTTCTCCACAATGCATTGTGATGTTTCTCATCATTTTATTATTTATTGTCATTGTTGTTTCAAAGATTTTTAATCTTTTTTGGCACACTGTTCCCACACTCTCACAGTTTTAGTAGTGGCTCCGCGTTGTGGTGCGGAAAAGCTTCACAGTAGAAAACTGACATCAGCTCCCCGGGAGGGACTTGTATGGCTCCACTGACGCTGTCCCCCGGCGCACAGAGGTACTGCTGAAAAATCTCCGGATCCAGTCTGGCGCCTGGAGGATATTTTGAGTTAAGGAATCTGTGGCTAGACTGTGTGTCTATCAGATACATTGTTACCGAAGGTAAGTAACTTGTTCGCTAGGCAGCATGTGCATTTATAACAAATGTTATTAGACACCCCTAGCCAGTAGATGTTGTGTAACAGTTGCCTGTAGTTTATTCCTGTTACAGGAGCTGCCTGTGCCATTTTAAACAAACATATTCAATATTCATAAATAATAAAAACAAATGGTGAATAAAATGTATAAGTCAAACGCCTGACATAAATTGCAGCAAATAGGGAGACCCTATCTGAGCAGAAGGAGGCAACCAATATTACAACAGACGTCTTCACTAATTGTCATTCTTTGTCTCTTGAGAATGTTATTCAACAATACTCAAAGATCCATATAATTCATGCCCTACGACATGGTGCCAATGCTACATTTTCTAGTCTTTGCTAGAGTCACAGGTTTGGATTTCTGACGGCCAGGCACTAAGGACACAGAGTGCCAACCCTAATCAACAAACCAGTTCACCTGCAACCCCTATACAACCCATTGAGCAATGTTTGTATAAGATATGTTTCAGGTAACGTGCAGTCCCATGAGACTAGACGGCGTCAGTTAGTAGAATTCCAAATCATCTTTCATGAATGAACACCACACCCAAGGATCACTAGAAAACGGAATGTATGTTTTAAAATATTTATTCTGATAGTTTTCTCTAGCCACAGATTCCTTATCTTAAAATATTCCCAACGGATCGGACTGGATCTGGAAATTTGTGAGTAATCCCCTTGCAAGCTGGTAGGTGGCGTTGTTCGGCTCTGTGCGGCATCTTCCACGCAGGAATTGACGTGCCTATGTAGGTGACACCACAACGCTCTGCTCTAATTTCCTTATTTTCCATGCCATCAGCACAGATCCTGACAAGCTCCTCGATACATTTTTTGACCGGCTTTTTCTAGTTTGCCTTTTTTGTCAACACTTTTTTCAGAAATGTTCTAGAAGGAACCTACTGGGTTCTGGCCTTGTGGGTCCTGTCGCAGACAAATGTCAGTGACTGACCCCTACTTGTTGAGTCTGTGGTTCGTGAAGTGCGACCACAACTCCGCGGTCTGTGCAGATTGCAAGACTGTGAACTCCAAGGCCATCTGCGAGTGGACCATAAAGCTTATGGGTACTTGTCATGCGACTACGCACCAGTTGTCATTTGTGAGGGAGGTCTCTGGGCCGCTCCCAGAGTTGCATGTGTTGATCCTCATAGCGATCCTGGACTTCTTTAGGTAAGTGCCAGAAGAACTGGACAGCTAAGGACGAGCCACTTCACCACCAGTAAGCGTCCGTTTTTTATCTAAATCGACTAGTTGCTCACCTCACTGGTTTAACTGTCCAACATCCCAATCCTTAAGACTTTTAGCAAATGGAGAGGCATTTGACGGTTTGATTCAGGGACTCGCAGTCTACACGCCGTACATGGCATTTGTATACATTAACATGGAGGAATTTCTATTGAGATAGTGTCTAGTTGCTATTACCAGGATCTGACATGCGGATGAGTTTGTTTACTATAAGCCATGAGGAAGCTTGTGGTGTATGAGCAAAACGCTTTTGATGCCAGGTTGCATTCTATGAAGAGAATCCGAAGAATAAAAAGACTTGATTTTTAATAATATTTCAAGACATTTAGAGCCTTATTGTTTGGATATATGAAATCTCTCATGTAAATGACTATGGGGAGTTGCCTCTGCATTTGCTGTAATTCTCACAAGAATTCCAAGAAGTCAAACCGCTCTTCGACTTTTCTGAGTCGCGCCCATTCTCCGTACAACGCGAGAAAACAATAACAATGATCGAAGCCCCGCTCCCAGGTTCTTCCTATGGAGCCGGCATCTGACATTGGGTCTCTCCTCCTTCCCTGAGTTTCCTGGAGCTGGAGCGACACCCACCCAACCACGTGAATTCTATGAGGCCATGAGCCTCATTTTTGAGCAGTTGAACCCCTCTGTAGTGCCTTGTGTTCCCATGGGTACGGAAGGGTCTCCGACTGGGGCACTGCTGGTGGGGTCTGCCCTTAGTTGGTGGGTCTGATTGGCCATGACGTTGCAACCTCCCCCGGGGACCATTCTAGCGCTGCTGTTCCAGCGCCGCCGATTTCATTGTGATTACCGACTCTGATATAGAGCCGGACGCCGAGTACCAGGACTTGGCTGTCGCCAGTTGTCTAGACACCTCACTAGAATCTGGCCTCCTCTCTCCTCCCACAGTGGCTATGGAGAAAGGGGCTGCTTTTGTGATGCTGGAGGGCGGCTGAGGTTCTGTATCTGCAGCTACCGCAATCGGTGTCAAGACCAGTGTCTTGACAGAGGTGCTTCACTGTGGCGTATCCTTATCTGAACCCTTTCTCCTCTTTAATGAAGCGCTTACAGTTGTCCAGCATGAGGCCTGTGTCAGGCCTTGCACAACACTATCGCCAGCCGTCTAGTAAATAAAGAACTTTTTTTTGTACAGCAGAAATAGTGAACTTGCATATTTGAAGGTGCTCTCTTATGTGGTAATAAAGGAAAAGGCAGCTCCATAAGACAAATATTTGCCTAGGATCACACAATTTGAGACCAGTTCACGGGTCAAGTACATTACAATTAGGTTGATTATTCAAGTTCCTAGACCGGCAGGTCTAGTAACATTTTAATGATTTTTCGAGCCCTGTATACTCTCAAACTATCGCTGACAGGAGAGATGTGGCAAAGTTCACATTCAGATGCAGATTGGATACAACTGACTCATTGAGCAGAGCCATTACTTCCACAGTGGCGCTCAACATCACACCTAGCTGAGAACTGGCTTTTCGGGGGATGTCGAGGCATACTTTGTGGACATGCCCTTCGCTGGGACTCGACTTTTTTGCGAAAAGACAAATTCGGCTCTGTAACGACTTGAAGACAGCAGGGCCACCGCTAAGTCGTTGGAGCTTGCCATGCTCTGAGACAACCGCAATCTGCCTTCCGCACGTTCCTTGTCTATGGTAGGGTCCATTGGCCTTGTCCATTTTCCCCTTGCCGCCACGGCCAGTAGGCATCCCAGTCCTTTCGTAGGTGCGGACTCGGCTCTCACAAGCCTCGTGGGAACCATAGCCAGAGGTCGACCCAATCAGTTCCTTTCAACCCCACCTCATAAGCCTCTTTAACTAGCCCCCCTATCACCATGGGTACCCAGTTGGTTGCAGGATTCAGCCCCATTTGCCCCAGTGGAGAGCAATAACTTCCGTCAAGTGGGTTCTCGAATTGTCCATCAGGGCTATGCCCTCCCATTCCAACAGACTCCGCCACCGTCCACCGATCGGATGATGGCGTATCACCTCTCGCTATTAGGACAGAAAGTACTGTCTCTTCTTGCCAAAGGAGCCATTGAGAGGGTGGCTGTATAAGAAGTAGAACAGCAAGTCGGGCTATGATTCCAATGTTTAAGCGTCTATCCTGGAAGGCAGTGAGACTGACTCTGTGGCTGCTGAATCTCGTGACCTTCTGCATCCTGCTGGTAAAGCATACCCATTGGCATATGTGGGCCCTGCATTGGGATTTAAAACCCCAGTGGACAATCTTTGACCTGGTCCAGATATCGGCGGGCTCGGCTAAAGATCTGAAGTGGTGACTTAAAGACCATGATTGTTAAACAGCAGGCCCCTCTCTCTTTTAAAAAAATAAAAAATCTTTTTATTAAACCAACGTCAGATACAGTATATACTGCACAATTCCGACCTTATTTGGAGATACATGCAGTAAGAGGTGTAACACTTTGAGCACATAAATTAACAGTTGCCCAGGATCTTATCCACTTGACCCCACAAGAGCTCTAACAGGCCCCATTCCCACAATCTTCTAAATAACGTGCAAATCACCCCTCACAGGCCACAATATGTCTCCCATTGTTGCCATATTTTCTCCAATTTACGTGGGCAGCCCCTACTCTCGTATACAATTTTTTTTCCGCGGCACAGCACCAGTCAAGCTTGGTCTTCCACCGACCCACCGTCGAAGGAAGAGCGCCCCCCCATGCCCTGGCAATATTCCTCTTGGCCACCATGGCCGGCATTATCAGCCAGAGCTTCTGATATTTAGGCCATGTCTGCTCCCCCGTGACACATAATACATGCCATCTAGCATCCACGGGGATTTCCAGCCCCAGAACTTCCGACATTACTCTCACAACCTTCCCCCAGTATCGCTGTATGGCTGGACACTCCCAGATTATATGGAAGAAGGTACCTTTTTGATTGCAGCCCCGTAGGCAACGATCTGTGTGAGTGCGCCCTAGTTTATGCAGAGCTGTGGTCGTGGAGTATGATCTGTGTAGAATCCGTAGTTGTATGAGCCTAAATCGCGCTCTTATTGCCACCTCTCTCTGGCTTTGTATGGCCTCCAACCAATCATCATCTTCCAGTAAACCAATGTCAGCCTCCCAGGCCTCAGGCAGCTTTAACAGTGGATCGGGAGAGTTATTAATTATTTTCCTATACATGCATGAGAGTGCCTTCCCCGGGATCGGGTCTAAGAGGAAACGATCCTCCAGTGGGCTGTATTCAGGAATACACTCCCCTTCTCGTATGTGCCTACGAAGCGCATGTTCCAGCTGCATATATTTCAGAGTCAGCTAATTGGAACTCCTTCTGTAGATCTTCAAACGATATTATAGCCGGCCCCCTCCATACATCTCCTAGGTGGGAGATATCTAGCAGCCTCCATTTGTTAAAGCCCTGCAAGTTTCCACCCTCCCTCAACAAGTCACTATCCCATAATGGGGTTCGTTCCGTCAACTTATTGTCCCACCCAAGGAACCTATTCGCCCTTTTCCGTGCCTGTAGGACTGCCATTGTGTGTGGGGGCATACATTTCCCAAGCTTTCCCCTGTACAAGGCACCTGGATATCCTCTTGACCCCATCACCTGATGATCTACCCGGTATGCCGGGTCATTCCTGTCAGTAATGATCCAGTCATTAATATTTATCAACTGTGATGCCCAATAGTATTTTTTGAGATCCGGTATCGCAAGGCCCCCCTCATATACTCCTCTCTGGAGTTTGACAAGTGCTATTCTGGCCCCACCTCCGTCCCACAACAGTTTCCGTACTTCGCTGTCCACTTCTCTGAAAAACCTATCGCTGTCCACTTCTCTGAAAAACCTATCCGGCACAGCATATGGGGTATTTTGGAGAGCGTATATCATCCTCGGTAGCGACATCATTTTGAACAGTACCGCTCTTCCCATCAGGGAGATCGGCAACGTCCTCCAGTGGGCAACGTCCCTACTTAGGCGCTCCAGCTGTGGCATTAGATTACTAGCCGTAAATTCTGCCTCCGTTTTGGCTATATTAATACCGAAGTACTTAAAGGAGTCTTTAAACTGGAGCTGCGTCCCCGCGGGGAGGGTGGGCCTAGGCCCGTCAGTGAGCATATACACTAAGGATTTATCCCAATTGATTTGGTACCCAGAATATCCACCAAAAAGATAAAAAATTTGCAAGAGGCAGCTAATAGTAAACCGAGACCTCGACGCGTACAAAAGGATATCGTCTGCATATAAAGATATACGGTCTTCCCACTGGTCTCCCCCAACGATTCCAGACACCACCGGATCCCCTCTTACCCATGCGGCAAGCGGTTTCAACGCCAGTGCAAATAACTTGGGAGACAGTGGGCACCCCTGTCTCGTTCCCCTGTGCAGGGCGAAAGAGCAGGAGATTGAGCCATTTACCAGTACCCTGGCTAGCGGATCCCTATATAGCAATTTAATCCATGATTGAAACCGTGGCCCGAACCCGAATCTCTAAAACACCGCAAGCAGATAGTGCCACTCGATGCTGTCGAACGCCATCCGTGCATCCAATGACAGCAGCAGCGCTTCCTCCTCCGGTCGGACGTTGGTCAGATGCATCACGCCATACAGGCGTCTAAGGTTCAGCCTGGTGCTCTGGTGCGGCCTAAATCCCTATTGGTCAGGGCGTACAAGTGTTGTAATCCCCCTAGCAAGACGAGTCGCCAAGACCTTAGCCAGGATTTTAACTTCTATATTTAATAGAGATATAGGCCTGTAAGAGCTGCACTGATCTGGTGGCTTACCCACCTTGGGTATAACCACGATTGTGGCTGTTCGTTGGTCCAGTGGTAAACAACCACGTTCTCTAGCTTCGTCAAACATTGCCAGGAGATGCGGCGCCAACACACTCGCAGAGCCCCTGAACAATTTGGCTGGTAGGACATTCGGCCCCGGGGCCTTCCCAGCCTGCAGTTCCTGGATTGCCCTGACTATCTCCTCAGTTGTTATGGCTTTCTCCATAACCTCTCTGTCTTCCTCAGATAGTGTGGGGAGCCGGAAATCCACCAATAATTCCACATAATCTGTCTCCGTTCTAGTGGGGCTAGAAGAATAGACTCCTTCATAGTAATCCGCAAATGCCCTTGCTATCCCGGCACCGGTGGTGTGCGTTATCCCCTGGGGATTGTGTATTTCAGCCACCCAATTTCGTTCCCTATCTCTTTTTTCCAGCCAGGCGATCATTTTATTGACCTTGTCACCCAGATCATATATCCTTCATTGTGTTGCTAGGGCTGCCGACCTGGCGGTGTTCTCCGCAAGATCCTTCATTTCCTGTCTCTTAAGGGCAAGGCGATGCACTAGCGGCGGATCAGCCAGCTCCCCGGCCAACACCCTGGCTTCCAGTGATGCCACTTCTGCTTCTAAGTTATCAAACTGGATCAGTTTTTCTTTTTTACGTCCCCCTAGGAGGGCCTGAATGTGTCCCCGTATTACTGGCTTGAATGCTTCCCATGGGGTACATGCCGAGTCCACTGAGCCCTCATTCTCTTGGAAATAGAGATGAGCCTCGTTTCTTATTTGGCTAACCAATTCCTTTTCTTTGAAAACCCATGCATTTATTATGGGCGGCAATACATTAGCCTTTGTCGGGCCCTGCATCGTCCCCTCCGCTGGGGAGTGGTCTGATATTCCCCGCGGTCCGATGCGAGCGTTTTGAAACCATCCCTCACTTCCCATCTGCGTGAACACATAATCAATACGAGAATAGCTACTATGGGCCGCGGAATAAAAAGTGTATTGTCTCTCTCTGGGATTGTGCAACCGCCACACGTCTGTCGGACCCACAGCTTCTGCGAACGCTTGGAGTGGCTCCCCCCCTCGTCCCCTATGGGCCTTAGTTTCCCTGTCTTTCTCTGGGTCTATGGTGGAGTTCATATCGCCGCCTAGTATCAGGACCCCTGGCGGGAGAGACCCCTCTCTCTTGCCCACACAGAGCTCATGGTAGTGTCAGATGCGCCCCTTCTGGGTTTGGGCGGCCAATCGAGAGAGGTGGCAATCAGAGGACTCTGGTCTCAGGCGGAGTCTCAGCTCCACATCAACTCATTAGAACTGAGAGTGATTCACCTGGCATTGAAAGCCTTTCTTCCTTGCATCAAGGGAAGGCTGGTTCAGGTGTTCATGGACAACACTACTGCCATGTGGTATTGCAACAAGCTGGGAGGAGTGAGGTTGTGGAACCTGTGTTAAGAGGCCCTACATCTCTGAACCTGGCTGGAACATCAGGACATATTCCCAGTGGTTCAAGATCTAGTGGGCTTGGTGAACGCCAGAGCAGACTAACTCAGCCGCTGATGCCTTGCAGATCAAGAATGACATCCTTATCCAGAGGTGGTGCAAGGTCTGCTCAGAGATTGGGGAGAAACTTGGTTAGATTTATTTGCCTCAGCCGAGAATGCGCAATGTCAGAAAATTTGCGCATTGGAGTTTCCAAGGCGGCTCTCGCTCTGAGACTCCTTTCATGTTGAGTAGATTTTAGTACTCCTATACACATTTCCTCTGATACCACTCCTGTCCACAGTTCTCAGGAAGTTAAAGAACTATTAGGCCCAAGTCATCTTAGTAGCCCCAGATTGGGCAAGGAGAGTCTAGTATCTCAAATGTATAAGCAGCTGTCCTCCGATCAAGCTGCTCCTTTGGAAGGATCTCCTGTCACTACAACAGGGCAGGGCCCTGCACTCAAACCTGCACACTCTCCCCTTGTATGCGTGTAGATTGAGCGGTGATAATTGAGGGTGTTTGTTCTTCCTCCTGAGCTGTGTGATGTCATCTTGGCAGCCAGGCGCCTTCCACAAAAACATTTTGTCTGCCGATGGGACAATTTTGTGGCTTGGTGTGCAACCAAATCTGTTGACCCTTTGTTTGCTCCCTTGTCTGAATTTCTTTTGTTTGTCTTATTCCTAACCTGGCAAACCTTTACTTTAAGCACTATTAAAGGGTACCCCTCCGCCTTCCTGCAGTTGCTGGACCAAACTTTTCCTGTTCAAGTCAATTGTTATGACTCATTTCCCTAAAGGTTTACAACGCATTTCTCCCTACTCCCATTATTATGCCCCAATGGGACCTTAATCTAGTCCTCACTTTTCTAATGTGGTCACAGCTGCCCTCTAAGACTGCTGACTATCAAAACAGTCTTTCTTGTGGCAGTAACATCTACTCGGATGGTTAGTGAGTAGCAGGCCCTTTCGGTCTCCCTCCCCCCCCCCCATGCACAACCTTATTCCCAGACCAGCTGATCTTTAGGACATGTGCCTCCTTTTTACCGAAGATGTTTACACCTTTTCACTTTAGGCAGACTATCACACTGCCTACTTTCTTCGCCCCCTCTCATCCTACCAAGGAAGAGGAGAGACTCCAACATCTGGACCCAAAAAGAGTGCTGTCATTTTACATCGATCGTACAAAGGACTTCCAGGTGAACGATTAACTTTTTATTTTTTTAATTTTTTTTATTGGTTTTGTGGGTGCAAGGAAAGGCAAGGCAGTTCACAAAAGAACCATCTCCAGCTGGATTGTCCTCTGTATCAAAATCAGCTATGCCATGGCTAAAAACAGCTCCCTGAGGGTTTACGAACTCATTCCACCAGAGCTAAAACTGCAACCACTGTGGTGGCAAGAGGGGTCCCAGTTCTGGGTATCTGTCAGGCAGCTACATGGGCATCGCTGCACACATTTGTCAAATACTAATTCCTAGACGGGTAGATCCAGTGTGATGTGCACTTTAACCCTTTCGGTTCTCTAGTACATCTTGGTGTAACACAGCAGACCCACCTCTGCGGAGTGATTGTCTTGGCATTTTATTCTAAGGTAAGGAATTTGCAACTAGAAGTCTCTATCAGATGAAGAGGCTACTTCCCTCTGGTAATGCCTTATCTGGAGGACCATTGAAGAGATTCTTCAAGACCTCACTTTGGCACACTAGGCATTCCTCCTCTGCTTTGCTCTGGGCTTCTGATGCAGAAAAACATAAGAATTGAGGTCAGTGCGCTGTAGTGGTACCTATATAGGCACTGTGCACGTCGCTTCCGGTGTGGATGACACCGACAATTCCAGGCGGAGCTGAACAACGCCACATACCGACGCTCTAGGGGAGTGCTAAAAAATATACAGATCCAGTCTGACGCCTGGGAAATATTCTAAGGTAAGGATTCTGTGGCTAGATAGAGTCTCTATCAGATAAGGTGTAGTCTACCGCTGATCAGAGCGATGTCTTTGTTCAGGCATTAAGCAACACACGCACTGATAGTCTCACTGGGACCAAATCAATGACAGGCCCACTTGCACTTCCAAATGACCAACCAGAAGACATAGGTTTTAGCCCTGAGGAAATCCGACAAGCCATATGCAAAATCGTTCCTCATAAAGCACCGGGGCTTGATAAGGTACCAGGGGACCTCTTCTTGGATGGGATTAATATCTGGAGCCCCTATTTTGTTTTAATTTTCAGTGCACAATTATAAGGTGCCACCATCCCAACTACTTGGGCTGAGGCAGAGATCATTCCCATCTTTAAGAAGGGCTCCTCCGACCTCCCCTCAAATTATAGGCCTATAAGCCTCATCAACAGTTCCCAAAAGCTTTTAGCGAGTGTAATCGTGGGCAGACTGCAAGAATGAATGACTGACTGCCAAAGAGATATTGACCCCCCCTACAAGTTGGGTTTAGAGAACGTACCAGCACAGTTGACCAGGTGTTTCGTCTCCAGCTGTTGTACTGGAAGACTGTCCTACTAGGGGGCGGTCTTCTCTATGTGGTTTTCGTAGACCTAAGGTCTGCGTTTGACCTCATATCCCACCCTACCCTCTGGCAGATTTTGGCTGACATTGGGGTCCCACTATTACTTTTGGATATGATCGTGAGACTCCATGCTAATAATTGCACACAAGTATAATGCGGGTAACTAGGGTAAATGACCAATTCATTCCCAGTCAATAAAAGGGTTAGGCAGGAATGCGTTCTTGCACATACCCTATTTACGATATTTCCCCCATGTGACCCATTCCTCTTTTCATCCCCGAGCTGGACGGCCCTACAGAGGAGTTCCATCTCGGGCGACCACTTGTTTAAAAAGACCACCCCTGAAACACTAAGAGCCACTCTCGGTCGACAAGTGGATGCCGGAGCCGATGTATTTATGCAGTCGGAAGTTTAGCTACCTCAAAAAAAAAATTCTCTGGGAAATCTCTGGGCCACATGGTATCTTCCCCTGTGGTGCCCTTCCTACGCATCCTGTCCAGCTTGGTTTGGATCTCAGTGGGCTCAATGAAGAGGTATAATGCTGTGGGGTTGGTATCGTATAGGGTCAGGTTTACAATTATCCTGTGTGTTACTATCTTGTTGGGTTGGATCTTGGCCCGTATCCTGTAGAGGTGAATAAGGCGCTTTGCTTTCTCGAGGGCTACCTCTTGAGACAGGTAAAGCATGTCTGTGCCTACCGCATGTGGGATTAGTGAGCAGACATAACATGAACTGGTTGATGCTTGGTAACCGTTTGTGGTTATGTGCTGATACCAGTTGTTATGGAAAATGGCTCTATGTAGTACATGGGAGATGCTAGAGTTCTGATTAGTGTAATTATAGGTGACATACGAGAGGTCCCTGCTCATGTGCTGTAGTTTCCTATTAGTGACCCACTTTTGACTCTGCAGCTCTTCGGTAGTACTTAAGTGAAGGGTTACCCATGCTAGGCAGATCGTACCCAACCATACTGGTATACATAACGTTTGTCGTGGTGTTGTAATTCAAGGTGTGAGTTCTTTTGGAGCCGCCTCTACTCTTCCATTGGCTGTGTTTCTTCTGACCATTTTGGAAATGTTCGAGATATATAGTTTATGGACATCATCACCATGGAAGAGTTCAACTACACGAAGGAATGGTGCACCCACTCAAGTGTTAAACAGGCCATGGGCTTTTTCTCCGTCCATTGGCGAAAGTTCAGGAATTGTCCTTTTTTCTTTTAGTGGAAGTTGACGTCCCATCTTGTTGGTGCAATTTTGTTGTCTTCTCTGTTACCTAATTTGAAAGAACTTCGTTGATAGTTAACTCCAAAACTTTACACATGCTCTGTAATTAATGGTTTTCCGGCATCCCTGTATTTTTACCCTAGGGTTATTATCTCCCTACTCAACTAGTCGCGACCTGGTGAAGCACCGGAAGGTCACACCTATTGGGTGTATTTTGGTAATTCTCGGGGAGTGAGGGTCATTATTGGTGGATCAAACTTTTTATTTTTTTATTTTAAATTAGCTGTTCAGCTCCCCCTCCAATCCTAACTGGATGCCTTAGATTGATGCTGAGTATGTTTGTTGGGTGGTCTCATGAGCCTAGGGCGGGATGGAATTGTGGCTTTTAATTGGAGCCTTATGGCAATGCTAGTTTTGGTCATAGGCGTTTCGCCCGGTGGCTGAGGTTCCTGTTGCTGTGCGGCTCCTCCAGTAGTTATTTTTCCAGCTGGGGCTACCTCTTTTGATACTACCCACAGTTGTGCATGTAATACCCAGTTTGGCGTAGTACCACTATAGATGAGTGGAACACGTAGGAAGAGGAGGCGTATCACAGTTGTTGTAGCTAATGTCTGCCACGTGCCATGAGCATGTTTTTGTGCATGTGCACCTCCTTGTGCCCGGTACGTGGTGTGTAACATGGGGTGGCCCTCCTGTGTGGCTTTCAGGTACCTCGTCATGGCTGATATTGACCCCGCCTCTGTATCTGGAAACTTCTTTTTGGGCTGACTTTGGGCGGTTGCTCTTAGTTTTGGGTACTTCCCTGAGTCTCGCGTCATGTGGGGGAGAGGGTCGGAGGCTCCTATGTGGCCCTCTTTCCCCGCTCATGCTGCCTTGTGGGGTTCAAAGTCGGGACCAACGCCTGCTCCTGGAGGGTGCCTGCATGTTAGGAGCACAGTTAGTCACTGTGCTTGGTCTAGAGGAGACGCACCCGGTGCCCTATGTTTATCTGGGGCCGGAGTAAAGATTTGGAATCCCCCCTCTCAGGCACCTCCACCCACCCCTCGGGCCCCCTTACCCCCTGCCTCCCCCAGAACCACATCCTGCTTCCTATCAGTGCCCTGGTGGGACTGCTGTCGCTCGGCTTGCGGCTGGGGTCTCAATGGTCGTGAGTTGCTTAATGAACTAGTACATTTCTTTTCGATTTTGTAAGGGCGTGGCAAGGTGATTGTGAAATTTTGGAAACTAATAAAAATGGTACAATTTAACTGAAAAGGAAGCCTCCATTTGATTCCCTGGGTGACCCTGGAAGTGGTGGCCGAAAATGGGAACCCTTTACCTTGATGATTGGAACGCGTCCCTTTTGATTTGGCCGCGGAACCTGGGTATCTGTTTTTAAACAGTTCTTGGGCACGCCCCCTTGTCATACTGCCCTGGGGCGTTATCAGTCAACTCTGCCCTGGGGGATCAGCAGCAGAGTGGGGTCCCTTGAGATCTCCCCCTTGATGACGAACTTGGTGAGGGCCCCTGATCAACACAGCTCTCAGCTGCTCTGAATTTCTGGACGCAAGTGAAAAAGAATTTTAACTCCCACTGCTGTCTTATTTGTCCTTTTTGGTCTGGTACAGTTTTGGAGGAAGAGGGTACATGGGTGCTAGTTATTAACCACGGAGTGTTAAGTTGTTGCAGTAATTCTTACTTGTGCAGGGAGGTTTATTTTACTGTGCATTTTGATTCTGTGATTGCCTGAAGGCGCTACCTCCCCACTGTCATCCCCCTCCCTGCGGGTGTTGAGGCCCTGGCCCCTTTTGCGTTGGTTTCCCTGTCTGTGGCTGTTGCTGCCACGTGGTCGCCCAATAGCTGGATCCCTGCTGCGGCTGTGTGGTGCCCGGCGGACTGCCCTGCAACTGGACGTAGGGTACATTCTGATTCCCCGGTGCTTGGTGTTGAGGGACATTCGTGGGGTTTTGTGGTGGCTGCTAGTGGTATGCCTTTAACCGGCATATATCTGCCAGGTGACCCGGTCTATGGCAATAGTAGCACTCCCTAGGGTCTGGTTGCTGCCAACCCTCCTGGCCTCTACTTCCATAGCCTGTTTGGAATCATCTGGAGTTTTGTGGTGGAGCCCCCTTCGAGGCTAGTAACATCTGCACGGTGGCAGCCCTTGCTGCCCCCTTGAGGGCAGTCTTTTTTAGCTTGTGTTGAACCAGTTTCACGGGTCTTTTTGGGCCTGCTCCTCTCTTTTTCTTGCTTCTTTTTGTGGTAATGTAGTATATGAGCTTGTATGTCCTGCCAGTGTTTGGTATCTAGACCAACCACGCTGTCCAGCCCGCTCTGTATCTTGGTGGGTAACCCCTTTTTAAGAATATTGTTGAAGAATGTTACTTGTGGACCAGTATCGGTCTGTGACTGTCCTGTTTCTTGCCCCCATCTTTTTCTCATTCTATTCAGAAATTCGCTTATGCTTTCCTCTGGCTTCAGGGTCCTTGCCATGAGCCCTCCTACATCTGGGTGGTCAGGGAATAATTCACTCAGGGCAGTCCATATTCGGTGCCGGTACAAATTAAATGCGGCCCGTCATGCTGAGTCTCTGTTAGCGTTATTACTGGAATGCGGGCTTAGGCAAACACCGTGTTTGTCTGTTTCCCATATAGGCTACTTAACAGACTCTTAATTGCGCTTATCGCTAGGTTAATAGATGCGATGCTCTTCTTGAAGCATGCAATCCATTTCCCTGCCCCATCCAGCAACAACGGTAACTTTGTTGTTAGTCCCTTCTTGACCATCTGCGCCTATGGCACGTATATGACCCCTTCTGTAGTAGTGTGCACATTCTTGAGCTGGATGGCCCTACGGGTTTATCCTCCACATAGCGTTCCCACCTTGCGAGGTATTGCTGCATGAAGGGGAAGTTACAGTTGGGATTTCCTCCTTCATGTCTGATGCAATCCTCTGCTACTACCATGTCCTCGGGCTCAAACGATCCTTCCCTAGGCCAAGACTTCCCTCGGTCCAATCGACTAACAGGTCACAAAACAGGTATGCAAAACTCTTGCCTTCCTCTTTTGCTATTATCTCCCAGAGGGTAGGTCTATTTTTGCAGTGCACCCATGTGGAGCATCGCATGTCCTCCGCTGCTCTCCTTGTGTGCATGTAAAGGTGCCATCTGGTTTTTCCTGCGGTTAAGTGTGGGGAGGGGGGCAGGCCTTGAAAAATCTACTCGCCCACTCGCAATTGCGAGTAAAATTTTATCAGGTTGGGCTATTTTTAGCACCTACTAGTCCCATCTGCTGAGTACACTTAGGCTGGAAAGGAACAGGTATTCTGTTCTGTCAAATGTCAGTTTGTCTTTTAACTAATTGCTGCTTGAAAAATCAGGTTTATTTTTCTCTCTTACTAGAGTTAGAGGTTTTTGTCAAGTGAGCTGTCTGAAGATGTCAGTTATTTTTGTCTAACACATAACATTTAAATAAATAGCCTGTAAATTAATATTACAAATATTTCAAAATATGTAGCAGGAATTGGAAAAGCACATTTTTTGTAATTAAGTGTGATGCAAACAAATAGTTAAATAGGAGCAAAACAAACCAGAACACTTTACTTGGTGATGTGCAAATGACACCCATTTGCCGAAACTCTATATAGTTTATCAGTAAAGCCCCATGTCAGTGGGAAAGTTTGTGACCATTTCAATGTAAAATCTGCTGAATACAAAAGACAGTGCGCTACCACTTCATGCTTTAGTTATGTATTTATTAAAAGTGATAGTTTTTTAAACCTGATTTGAGAAACATTCCTGCCTCCGCCCTGATGACAATGCTGGTAATGAACTAAGAGGCAAGTCAGGGGTCATATGTATTCTATATGTGGCTAGATTTGTATCATACATGGAAAAAAAAGTTTAGTCTATTAAATCAAACAAAATAGTTTTTTGTACAGCAGACATGCTGAACTCACACATTTGAAGGTGCTCTCATGTGATAATGAAGAAAATGGCGGCTCAATGAATTAAAATATTTGCTCATGATCCCATCATTTGAAACCAGTTTATGGGTCAAGAGCATTACAAATAGGTCGAGTAGATTATTTAGGTCACTAGACCTGCTGGTCTAGTAAACTTTTTATGATTTTTCGAGACCTGAGTGAGCACCAGACTGCCTGGATCCCTGATTTCTTAGTCAGCCTTTCTCCTTTGACGACCGGACGGCGTGACTGATCCAGCTAGTAGCCTTTCATGTACCTCAGTTTCGTCCCAGCGCTCCTCCCTGTACCTATGTCTGCTCCCCCCGTGCGGGGAGCGTAACGTTCTGTGCTCTTGGTCTTATTCCTGGTGATGTGTGTCCTTTCTCTCTTGAGCAGGAGCTCACGCCTCTCTTCCTCACGCTGTCTGGCCTGTCTCTTTTGCTCTGAACTACGTGCTATTTTAGTTGACCTGGTTTAACTTTCGAGTTCACCCTCCGTTTCCACTCCGCTACCTGGGAAAATCCTGTCGCCCCACTCTCGCCATCGGTTCCCGGGGGACTGGCGCTCCCTTCCTCTCCTGGGCTCGCTGTATCACTGTTGAGAACTGCCACAACCTTCCCTGAGACCCGCTTACGCTTACCTGACCCAGTAGGAATGCGTATCCTAACTGCTTTTGAGGTGTCACGTGTTGTGTGTGGTAAATGGAGTGTCGAGCTTTTGGGGGCTTTCCCTAGGAATTTGGGCTGTGCTGGGCTCGCTTGGTTTTAGTTCTTTCAGGTTTAGACCTGACTGAACTTCTATTGATAGGGGGCTTGTCGGCTTCTATTACTGCTGGGTTTGGGTAACATAATGCAGGGGAAGCGGGTGTGTGGTGGGGGTGGTGCTGACGGTTTATTTGCTAACAGCATTGTAGGGGTCTCAGTTTTAGTCTCTTCGAAGATGGCCTATTATTCTAAAAACGCCTCTTGTCTCTTTTAACCTGTATATTTGGTTTTTATGTGTGTTTTAGTGTGCTCAGTTATGTTATTGTCAAATGTTACCTCCGTAGGCGAGGGAAATGTGTGTGCCTTAATTCAAATGACATTTTCCTAGTTTGGTTTGTTGAATTGGAGGACAATTCGTACATGGTGTACTCTAACACTTTTACTTACTATGAGCTCAGCTCTTTCAATTTCTTACATAAAACAGTTCAAGCATTTAAATAAAACATGACAACACTGCTTACATAGTACTGTAACACAGGGCAAATATGCAATAGGTTAGAGCAAAACCTACATGACTCAATTTTAGCACAATACAGTTTTCAAATACAATCAATGCAATAACCACATACATTAATACATATACTTCAACAGTGGTCGACAGACAGAAAAAAATTACTTTGTCAAAAATGGGTACTTTTCATTACAGTATTCTCTAGCAAGAGAAGACTAGCTCACGTTCCCAAGTGAGCTAGATAGTCTGCCACCATCCACTCGTAGACAAAGGTGGTAGTCCCAGATACCAAAACGTAATAACTTGGGAACCACCGGCCCTTCCTGGCAGCACACAAGTTACGCCCAGTTTCCTGGGTCCAAGTTTTCCCTAATGATCGAATTACACCCTGTGTCACACCCAGGGGTCAAGCATACACTCTGTGTCACACCCAGAGGTCGAAGCGACCAACACCTCTCACTCCATCAAGATACCAACTGTGTTAAGAAACCGGTTTAGCACTGAGAAATCCTTTTAGCTAAAAAACTAGAAGACTGAGGTGCCAACTCCACCCATACAGGATAGCTGTATCACAAAATTAGCGTCCTGGGAGCCATAAATGGCTGTATCAATAAATATTCACCTTTCCTAGCGTGTTAACGATCGAAAAAGGTGACTTCTGTGGGATCGCCTACGAGACCGCCTTACAACTAATACAGTTGCAACATGTAAAATAGGTAATATTCCAGACCCTGTCAGAGGCAGGGCACTCGGGTTATCTTTTTATGCTTCTCCCTAGTTTGCCATATGCTTTAAAAGGCAATGTTCCAGGTTCGGATGTGGTCTCTTACCCTCTGTGACGGCTGCTTCAGGACGGACCTCCAACCTGCATATTCAGCAGGACTTCCAATCAATTGCAGTGTCTGCCCACCTATGTCTTTGTGCAAACATGAATCCGTCCAGGTGGGGTCACTTTCCTTCGGTTGCAGTTGGGTATGAAGTCCCAATCCCTCCTATTTGGTTTGCCAAAATGTTGCTTGGGTTAGAATTCCTTTAAAAAAACAGAAGACAAGAGGTGTTTGCCAAAACGGGAGCAGTTTTTTTAAATTAAACAATGTGGCTGGGAGAAAAATTGCAGGTATGAGGACTGTCTTTATTTACTTTGGGTTCGCGTGCATCTTTTATACAATTTTACAACAAGGCATAAAAGTTTCTGGTGTACCATATATGGTGAGGAATGTTGGTTGCTGCCTTAGAGTCATTAATTAATGGTCAAATGGTTACTGAAGGTGGGTCTCGACCTTGCGTGGACACATTGTAACCAGTAGTGAATGTGTCCAGATGTCTGGCGTGGGGAGCACGTGATCACCATGTGGTAGATCCTGATTGGCTATGTGTTCCTAACTCATGTGGCATCTGACTTTATGGTGTTTTTCCAAAGTACGCTTATCCCCTCCCCTTGGGCCATGTGTGCTATCTCCCCATACCATTGTAATATCGCTGCGCCTATTTGTGGAATGGATCAAGGGTTTCTTGCTTGCGTGTTTGCCTGCCAACTATGCACCCTCCCACTTATCAATCAGTGTTCCCGGGCCTAGGTCGCAGGGCCTGCCTGACTACATACTTGCATGTCGAGGTAGATGTGGAGTTCGGACAGTTGATTTTATTAACAAGGACAATAGTTCATTTTTATTGATACACATCGAAATCCATATTAACATTAGCACAAGGAAAGGCAGTGCAATCTTCACAGATATACAAATTGTGCATCATTAATGTTTCTTTGCTCAAGACATTAATACTGAACTGAATATCAAACACTGGTTGCCCTCTTTTTGTCTATGGTTTAATTAAATAAGAAAGATTCAATAAGTAGGACCCAATACAGGCACATGTTTTCTGAATTTGAATGGTATCTTCATTCATTGGTAGGGCACTGAAGCACTTCAAGATCCGGTTTAAAAAAGAAAGAGAATGTTATACAGTGACAGCAGTCCACTGTTTCTTGTTAGAATGTATGAGGTTATTCAACAGTGTGTTTAATGTTCAGCTTAGAACTAGTTTGTTTTTGATCCTAGGATATCTTTGTAGTTTGTGTGTGAGTGGGTGCGTAGAAGGATTTTTTTAATCTCCAGATTAGGTGGTCTGTTATCCATTGCTGAGCTGGATGAAACGTTCTCTATTTGTGCAGCACAATGCATGAAGATAATGTATATTTTCCACAGTTTTAATGGGTAGAAAATCAAGATTTTGTTAAAGACACGAAGACTAATATTATGCACTATCCCTTTTTTGCCCTCACTCAAACACAGCAGCAACAAATTAATTCAAAATCCAAATAGAACTTTAAGCATTCTGGAACTTTTTAGAACATGCATATAACCCTGGAACCTGCAGCCATCTTCCTTCTTTTTTGCTATGAAATAATTCAAAAAGTCCAAACCAACTCTTCTCCTGCTGTTTATCTGTAAACCTCTAATATAATATCCAAAATCCATTCTCCATAGACGCCTTTTTTAATTTAGTCCTGGAAAACAAAAATTCAAAATCATTAAAAGTTTTGGGTAGGCCATGGGAGGGATAATATTAGCCTCTGTGTCTTTAATAAAATCTTGATTTTCTACTCATTAAAATTATGGAAAATCTGCATTTTATGTCAAGGCACGGAGGCCAATATTATGCGTGTTCAAAGCCCATCCATAATAATCTCTACAACATTCTCCACAAGTTTAAAGTAAAATCTCTTAAACGTTGTATCATTAAACCAGTTTGCTGCCTTATAATACTACTGAGACTCTGCCTGCCATATGAGCCGTATTTGCCATTGCCTCCTTAGCTGAATGTGCAACAAACTGGCACACATCAATACCTGCCTTCTTCGTTACTTCTTTAACCCATCTAACCAGAATAGGCGTATACACTGCACGATAAGCATGTCTAAAAGATATATAAAACAACTGGGTACATCTTTCAGTTCTCAACCCCACAGGTCTTTTCTCATACTCCTTTAAACACTTTACAACACATAATCTTTCATGACCCTCCATTATAGGATACAATATTGTCCTTGACATTGCCTAAGTGCGCTTTCTTACTTCACAACATACACCTTCCGGTTGAAAACTTCTTGAAGACGCTTCCAAAGCCCTTATGTCTGACACCCTACTGAATAAAACTAAACAAAGCAAAACTGTCATTTTCCAAGATAACAACTTTAAAGGAAGGAGCTACCTACTCCCCCAGCTTTCAGTCTCCTTCAACACCAGTGTCACATCCCATAAAGAAGAATACTTTGCTTTTGGTGGTACCTCCATACAAACACTCTTGACTATCCTTCTCACCAACACATGTTGTCCTATTAGTATCCCATCTGAAGTTGCTGACCTTCTTATATTAACTGAACTAAATAAAAATATTTCCTTAAATACCTCAGTTAAGTAATTTTCTATCTCCACTACAGGTGCTGATACGGGATCCAAACCCTTTGCAGTACACCAACCATACCATCTTCTCCATGCTGGCTGTAAGCCTTTGTTGTACCTAGTGCCTAAGACTCTTTGATAAGCTCTGAAGCCTCCTCGGATAATCCAGACACCTGCCACACTCTCCTGAAATCATCCAACCCATCAACATTAGCTGACCCGACTCTATCAACTTGTGGTAACCTCCCTAAACATCTACCAGCAACTGCATAAAATAAAGCAACAAAACTGGATCGTCTATCAACAGACCCATCACATCCAGAAACCATACCTGCGACTGCCAAAACGGTGTTAGCAACAGCATCTCCGCTCTTTCTCTCCTCACTTTCATCAGTGCCCTCTGAATCATTGCGAAAGAAGGAAACACCTAAAGCCTTCCCTCCCCCAATTCTGAAGAAATGCATCCACTGCAACTTTTTTCAGGACCGGTCTTCAACTGTAATACCTTGGAAGCTGTGCATTCAACCTGTCTGCAAACAGTTCCACTTCCAATGGACCCCATCTTCTGCTCAGACTCAAAAATATATCCCTGTCCAATCTCCAATTGCTCAAATCCCTCAAATTCCTTGAATTGCAATCAGTTTACACATTACGCTTTCCTGGAATATACTGCGCCTGAACCGTTATGTTCTTTTCTGAGAAATAATTACTAAACTCCTTTGCCATCTCCGCCAACCTCTTCGACCGATGGCCCCCTAATTTGTTGACGTACCTCACCACCAAGACACTGTCCATTTTCAACAAAACACAGCACTTCACGCGATCCCTCACAAAACTCTTCTTTTCGAGCAATCCTGCTAGAAACTCTAGGCAATTGATATGCATTCCACTCTTGTTGACTAACCAAAGTCTTCCTGCTGTCACTGGGCCACATCTGGCATCCCATCCTTGAAGACTTGGATCTGAATTAATCACCATTTCTGGAATCTCTCCCAAAAATTCCAGGTCGTTCCAAGCCTCCATATTCATCAACCACCAGTCCACTTCCTGTACTGCTTCCTGGCTTAACCTCACCTTCTGTGAATACTCCGGCCCTATATGCAAATGATAACCATTCAATCTTTGAAGCGCTCTATAATGCAGGGGTCCAGGAAATATCACTTGAATCGATGCCAACAGTAAACCCAACAACCTGGCTCGCTGTCATAATGTAATCCATTCTGACCTCTTCGCCTTCTGCAATTCCCTGCAAATCTTTCTCACTTTGTCCATAGTCAAGTCAAGTCAATTTATTATGCTTAATTATAACCATTGCATATACAAGGCATATAAAATACTTAATAGAAAAGATTAAAATTTATTAAAAAGTCCTTTTTAAAAAAAAGTTAAAATGTGTATGATTAAGAGGACCCGCCGGAGAATGTCTCTTGGTTCATTTACTTCTTGTTGCCAGCTGTATTTGTTGGTATGTGCAGGCGCTTCTCTACTATTAAGACATTTTGGGAAGCGGCAGATCAGTTGTGTGGAATCTGATTTGAAGCAGGTGAGTACCGCCTGTCTGCAGCTACGGATCCCTTGCCTGATTGAAGAGGGGTCGATGTAATAAACGTCTTTCTTTGCCCATGCTTGGGCAAGAGCAGATTATATGGACGAGGTCTTCCAGTCCTTGATTACATAGGCGGCAGGTGTTTTCGTCTGGCCTCCTCTTCCAAGATGGAAGGTGTGGCAGGATTGGTATTGAGTCTAGCCGATACTTTTAACCCCTTCGATGCTTGCGTCGGCCAATGGCCGACGCAAGCATTGGCCGACGCAAGCACTACCTCCCTGGTGCTGTGCTCGTCCGTTGCAGCCCCGCCCGCTCTTTAATTCTCCAGCACTGCAGGAGAATTTGCGCCGCGGTTAAGGGGTTAAAAAAAAAATTGTTTATTGAGCTTTTTACCATACTCCGACAGATTAGACTCCATTAGAAGTTGTGCACGAACTCAATACATTTTTCAGAAGAAATCGATTCAGCGTGATGTTAAACCCTGCACTTAGGTATGGTTGTGGTTTAGCTGCAGCATAGTCATTGAGTACAAGCCAGCCGTGGGCCCTTTTTGCAAGTGAAGCCTTGTCTTCTACAGTTGAGAGCGCCTTGATCGATTTAGAGACCACTTTCTTAAAACTGGTGTGTGTCGCCGCCGATTCCCATGCAATTTCCAGGCCTAGCTGGTTTAGAGAGTCTCTGAGGTATACTGCGGCTGGCATTGTTCCCTTTTGTTTCAGTTCGACCCAGAGATGCCAGTTAAGAGTGTTTACCTCTGCTCCTCTGATTTTGTGCCAACATTTTATGTAGGCCCCCCTTCTAGCCAGAGTCTGTTTTTGGAGCCCGAACTCTAACCTTATTTGCGCAGGAGAGGTGTATTTTGGAATGTGTAAAATCACTCTATATGTCCTGGTTGTTATCCTTTCCACAGTTATTGCGTCTCTTTCTTGCATTGCCTCACTCCCATATGTTATTGTAGGGATGAGCTTGGTTTGAATGACCTCAAGAAGAGGTGTCAGTGAAGGCCCGCAGATTAATTTAAAAAACATTTTTTAGGGACTTCATGGCAAAGGTTATGATGTTAGCTTTCCGTCGTAGTGCTTCTTTCTGAGGGTGGAAAGAGCCTTTATTGTCCAGCAGAACTCCTAGGTATTTCTTTACCAGTTCTAATCGTTGGGTGTCCAGGAACCATTGGAATGTTTTCTTCTTTGACATGTTTATTTCCATTGATTTTGTTTTCCCTAAGTTTATTCTCAATGCATTTTCTAGAGATTATTCTTGTGTTGTGTTCAATAGATGTTGTAGCCCAATTGGAGTTCGGCTTACTAACACTAAGTCATCAAAATATAAGAGGTTAGAAATAGTCGTCTTGCTGAGTTTTGGGGCGTGCGAGTTGCCTTTGTCCAGGGTTGCAGACAGGTCTGACATAGAGGTTGAATAACATGGGCGCGAGAACGCACCCTTGTTTCAGACCTTTAGTAGTTGGAATTCGCCTAGATAAATGTGACCCTGTCCCAAATTTTTCTTGCACCCATGTTTCTTTGTGCAGTAGTTCAAGTTGTTTTAGGATTGTTGGTGGAATACTCCACTTTTTCAGCTTCTGCCATAGTTTTGCTCGGTCAATGTGGTCAAAGGCGGAGCTGTAATCAATAAAACACAGTAATAACAGTTGTGTTTTGCGGCGTCGATCAGTAGGGTTAGTGTTATGTTGTATGGTTCTCATGGGGCAGCTTGCCTCCGGCTGCCGGGCTCGTGGTATGTGACATCGCTTGTGTTCCATGCCCCGTGCTTTATGTTCTGTGTAGCGACAGTTGGCAGTTGGCGGTTTGCCTGGCCATCTGCGCTGCCTCCTAGGAATAAAGTACATCCTTATTTATGAGGAATTGCCCCGTATTCTTTATTACAGTTAGGGTCATGATATTGGTGGTCGTGCCCATGTTTTTGCAAAAGCCAGTCTGGTTTAGTGGGATGATGGATGCGGAGGAGGCCCAAAGTTTCAATTCTTCCAGGATTAATCCTGCAAAGTATTTGGCGTCTTTATCAATCAGGGCGATGAGACGATAGTTTTTCACGTTGCCCTGGTCGCCCTGCTTATGAATTGGTGATATTATAGAGCCTTTCCATGAATCTGGGATTGTTCCGCTAGCCAAGATCTGATTAAATAGAGGTTCCTAACTTTTTGACCAGTACTGGGGGTTTTGCTTGTAAAGAATTGGAGGGAACCCGTTCGGCCCGGGGGCTCCTTCCGGTCTTCCTTTGCTGATTTGCGTCTCTATTTGTAATGAAGTTACTTTACAAGATTCCTCGTGAGGGTTATGCTGTTCTTTGTTTTCAGGCATTGCTTTTCCTGCCTCCGCGTTATTTTAGCTGCTTCTTGATTCTGTATCTGTTTTGTTGCCCGACATTGGTCGAAGATCTATTCCTTGTTCCTTATTCTCTTGGCAGCAGTGGTTGAAGTGGTCATAGAGGTAGGTGGCCCAGTCTTCCTCTGGGATATTGGAATCTACTGTCGGTTGGGATGGGGATTGCAAGGAGTTTATAGTCTGCCAGAAATTGGCACTGTTCTTGTTTTTTGCATTGTGGAGTAATTTTTCCCACATTATTTCATTGTCTTGTCTCCTGGCAGTCCATTTAATCTTTTTTAGGTTGGTCTTTAGTGTCCTCAATTCTTCCCGAACGGTAATCTCCTGTGGGTTCCTGCCGAGCTTCCTCATTGTTTGGTTGGTGACAGTTTTAAATTTATTTGAAATGTTTCGAGGTTGAATGTTTGTTTCCTGGTTGGGATTCTGCTTCTGGGTCCTTCGTTGCAAATTTCTCCCTGAGAGTGGTGGTGAAGTTCTCCCAAGCCCCTACAGGGTTCTTTAAAAGATTAGGGTCTTCAGTGAGAATGATTTTAGCTGACTCTAGTAGGTGCTCTGCTGAAGCGATGCTGCACCTGATCCTTTTGTTGGTGGTGGTGAATTCTGTAGCAATTGTTTAGTTTATGGTGTTTTGGGGGAGTGACACCTTTAAAACTCACTTCCTGTGGTCGCTCTGGTTCTTCTCCCCTAGATGGTAAGAGTACATTTTATGAAACAGTGAGTGTGTTGTAAATGTGTAATCTATATGGGAGGTGGCAGTTGATGAGTAAAATGTGGGGCTTGGAGATTGAGGTGCTCCAGTTCCCTACGCAGATGAGAGGTTAGTCCAACCTGTTTAGTTGTCGCGCAGTTCCCCTGTGTTGGTATGTTCCAAGCCCTGTTTTGTTCTTGTAATAGATCTTCAGTCGGTGTTCCCATGAGGTACAGATTGAAGTCACCTGCGACTATTGCTTTGTCAGTTTCTTCTTTCCTCGAGGATTCTAGCTAGCTCAGTGGTCAGTTGTTCAACCCCTTTGATATTATGTCTAGGATGGAGAAAGATGTTTGCTATAACAATCGAGCAGTCCTCTTTTTTGATCTTGATTGTTGTTCTTATTGCTAGTAATTCATTAGGTGCTGATATAGTGGCCTACATATGTTTGACAGGACCTATTGTTGTGATTGATATGTTGGTTGCCAACCCTCCTTTCTGGTGATCATATCTAGATTCTTTCCATGCAGGGATGTGTGCCCCTGAAGGTGTATTGGTTGATCTGCCCAAGCTTCTTGAAAGAGTACAATGTCAAAAGATTGGAGGTAGAGCATTGTTTGTGGGTCTCCTTCTTTGTTAGGAAGACCATTGATGTTCCAAGTGCACATGTGGATTAGTTTTGGTTCCGCCCAATTGTTATGATTATCGCACGTTGGCTGTCATTGAGTGTTGGCAACATCTACATGGCACCCCTCGCCCACGTCGCCCGACAGCACAACCTCAACATCATCTCCTACGCCGACGACACCCAGCTGATCCTCTCCCTCACCAAAGACCCTCACACCGCCAAAGCCCACCTCCACGAAGGAATGAAGGCCGTCGCCGAATGGATGAGTACCAGCCGCCTGAAGCTGAACTCGGACAAGACGGAGGTCCTCATCCTTGGTTCCAACCCTTCAGCATGGGACGACTCCTGGTGGCCAACATCACTGGGAACAGCCCCGACACCCACCGACCACGCACGCAACCTAGGGGTCATCCTCGACCCCACCCTCTCCATGACTAAGCAGGTCAACGCCGTTTCCTCATCCTGCTTCAACACCCTCCAAATGCTCCGCAGGATCTTCAAGTGGATCCCCACCGAAACAAGAAAAACAGTCACCCAGGCCCTCGTCACCAGCAGGCTGGACTACGGAAATGCCCTCTACGCAGGAACGACGGCTAAGCTCCTGAGACGGCTGCAACGCATCCAGAACGCCTCTGCACGTCTTATCCTCGACATCCCCCGACGCAGCCACATCACACCCCACCTGAGAGACCTGCACCGGCTCCCTGTCAACAAGAGGATAACCTTCAAACTCCTCACCCACGCACACAAAGCACTCCACAACTCCGGACCAGCCTACCTCAACAGACGACTCAGCTTCTACACCCCCACCCGCCAGCTCCGCTCCACCAGCCTCGCCCTCGCCACAGTCCCCCGCATCCGGAAAACGACCGCCGGCGGCAGATCCTTCTCCCACCTCGCCGCCAAGACCTGGAACACCCTCCCCACCAACCTTCGGCAGACCCAAGACCTACTGGCCTTCAGAAGACTCCTCAAGACCTGGCTCTTCGATCAGTAGCAGCACCACCCCCCTCTTCCCCCAGCGCCTTGAGACCCTCGCGGGTATGTAGTGCGCTTTATAAGTGACATGATTGATTGATTGATTGTAATTATTTGTGTTGTCTGGGTCCAGCTACTCCTGTTTAGTTCATCCGGTGGTTCTCTCCTCTTGCTTCTCCACTTTCTCCATAGGCAATTTCAACACTGCCTCCTAGGACTGTATCTGAAAACCTAAACAATTCATCTCCTGTCCGGGCATCAAACATGACTTCTTATTTATCACAAAACCTAAGTCCTCCAGAATCCTCACAGCCAGTTCTGTCTGTTCCAATACCAATTTCCTTGTCCTCACCATAATCAATTAATCATCCAGATATACTATCAGACATACTCTCCTTGACCTCAACCAAGCCATTACTGACCTCATAACCTTTGTAAAACACCATGGAGCCAAGGTCAATCAGAATGGTAGACTCTTGTACCTCCAACGTATCCCCTTCCAACAAAATTGTAGGCAATCCCTGTGCTCTGTACATACTGGAATTGTCAAGTAGGCATCCTTAAAATCCAACCTTGTCAACCAATCCCCTTTCTTCAAAAGGTCACTCAACATATGAATACCTTCCATTTTGAAATGATTGTAACCTACCCAATCATTCAGCTCTCTGATATATGACTGGCCTCATTTCTTCTTCCTGTTTTTCTACAAAAAAAATGTTGCTTACAAAACATCCTGTACAATATTTTGTCCTTTCTATGGCTCTTTTCCTTCGAAGTTCCTCCACCTCCCAGGTTACGAACTCTTCCTGATCTCTCGAAAATCTTAACATTCTCGGACACCTGTCCTGCACTGGCGTCCCTTTAAAATCTATCTGGTACCTCTGCACCATCCTCAATACCCACAGATCTTTTGTAATTTCCATCCATCGCAACATAAACTAAGCTAATCTGCCACCCAGTTTTACATGGGTACACATATGGTTTCGTTTTGAACATGCCTGTTCCTCCTCTTGATCTTCTCTCCCTTCTGCTTCCACATAATCTTGACCTCGGTCTTTGTGGATAAAATCCACCTTGCTTTGCTTTGTACCCATAAACATAGGGTCTAAAACCTTGTGTAAATGATCTACAAGTAATGCCTTGTCCACGGCTGAGGAATCGGCCCCTGCATTCTCCTTGCCCGCCAAAAGCCTTTCTAATGCCCTTCTGAACTTTTATCAATGAATTAAATGTCCCCACATATCTGGACATATCCCTCACAAATTCCCGTCCGAACACCATACTATTGCTTTCTACTCCAAACTCCTTACTGGCCAACTCTGCCAACTTTGGTTTGATCTTCATTAATATGCTTTTTCTCCACTCCATACAGAGTGCAGCATATGCATTGTCCAACAGATATATAGTCCTCTGAATACACTGATGCATTTCCCCCACATCTACACCTGTATTACCTACAGGAGCCTCCTCACACATGTCAAAAACCTTTGTTAATGGGCCAAGTATGTCCAAAAGCCTATCTTGGCATCTGATGAGACTCTTATCTAAACCCTTTGTAGGGTCACGACCTGACTTGTTAAAAAAAACTCAAAATCTTTGGATCTATTTCTGGCGTAGACGCCACCTTAGAATCCAACGTAGGCCTTAGACACTCTGATCTCAACTGTTTCCATACCTCCTCTGGTATTTCTCGACGTATCCAGTAAGATATATACTGAGTCATATGCTCTGCCGCTGTCCATTGCGGCGATAGTGGGTGCTGTGTCAAAAGAGGGTCAAACATCTCCTCCCCCTAGTAGATCGACAAGATCACCAATCTCAAACCTAATCTTTTTCTGATCCACTTTATGCTTCTTAGGTTTTTCACATTCCTCCTCTGATAAATCAAAATCTGATGAACAGGTTAACTCCACGTCACCACTACTCAATGTTTCGTCACATGCCACCATATTGTGACTTTTCCCTTTAGCTTTTATAGTTTTTCCGAACTCTGGAGCCTTCTGCCCAGAACCTTTAGCACTTTTGTTTCCGTGCTCCTCAATATACTTTCTTGTCTTTTTCTGACCAACCATACTAGAGCCACCTGCTGCAGTCTCAACTTCCTCTACCGACCAATATCTTTCATCCTCCACCACATTCTTAGTAACTTCCGTTTTAACTGTGTTTTTCTACACAGGCACCTACTTTTTTTTTTTATAAATGCGATTTCTCAGCCAAATCTCCCAAACATTTTTCTACAAAACCCCTGACTTTTTCATCCATTGTATGCTCCTCCTCAGGTTCCATAATGTGTGAATGCATTATGAGCTAGTCAAATCTAAAACCACCTTATCTCCTACAATGCGTCAAAACAGCTGATCGACAGTTTCAAAGCATCTGTCATTTCATTTGTGGTGTAATATTTGCCCAAAATATGGCGTCATTACATTGTTTTATATACTATTGTTTGATCTCTCAAACTCTCAAAGCTAAGATCATCGTCACCGTCTGGAAGCAGGATTCCGAGAAGGCAGAGGTGCGGGAGTGTGGCTACCTTGCGATCCTGCAGAACCGCTCCCACACTCAGATCTTCCGGGAAGAGCAGAACACCTTCAAAGCCCAGGGTAGGTGAGGAGCTTGGAGAATGGTGAACAGGGCTCGAGTCGGGGTACCACGCGGGTGGACGGCGTCCCCCCACTTATTTTACCGGGAGCTCGATAACTGGAGCAAATGGAGCCACGCATTCACTCTTTGGCCTCTCTGGGGCGAGATCGGAGCTCATTCAGAACGCTGCTCACGCGCTGGCTTCTCTGATGCAATCGCATCTAAGGGGTGAGCGAGGGGAGGCAATGAGTCTGATGGTGCAAGCCACCTTTCGTGATGTCACTTCCTGTCGTGACGTGAGAGTCCCCCCACTTTTTTTTTAGGACTTGTGCCCTGATGGTGAACTTTTGTAGGTGGGAGTGGTGGGACAAGGTCTGACTGACTTGAGATGTGAGGGGAAAGCGATCATGGAGCCTTTTTAAAAAAAAATATGCATAGAAATTGTCAGCAGGTACGTTTCACCAGGCTTCGGTCATCTGCTGATTTTTCACGCCTGCTGCATCATTGTAATATGTTAGGTCTCCGGCTCTCACTTCCCCCCCCTCACAGTAAGAATTGCTCCCCTTTCTCCCTCACACTGGCCACGTTGAGGTTTGTCACACCACCGGGTGGAATGAAAGCAGTGTGTCTCCCACGCTTAGTGTCAGCCTCCTAGTTCCACAAAAGCCAAGTCCTAATTTTAGCACAGGCTTCTCCGACGAGTAGCTCGTTAGCTACTGGTAGCTCAACACCTACTTGTGAGTAGCTCTCCTGTGTGCAGCGCAGCCTACTCAATTAGAAGGTTTGGTTTGGTTGAATTAATATATGTATACCAAAATTGAAAAGTGTGTATTTGATATGAAAGTGTGTGTGTGTTTTCAGAGCCATAATTTTCCAAAAATATTTAAAGCTAGTATTTGAATGATAAATTTTGCAGCATTGGAGCAAAAAAAAAGCGCTTTAACACCCCATCAGGGGTAACAAGCGCTATATAAATGCAAACCTTTTTCCCTCTTCTATCCCTCTGCTATTCTTCTGAATCCAAAATAACTGACTAACCTATCCACCACTTAAATTACTTTCATATTTCACTATACTAATTTAACACTAATCCTTCTTGGGTTCAAGAGTAGCGTGCTACTCGCCGAAAAAGCGCTTTGACGCCTCGTCAGGGGTAGTAAGCGCTATATAAATGCAATTACAATACAATACAATACAATCTCAATTTATTAAAATGGCCTGCAGCAAGCATACGCTTACGGCAACCTTCCAAGTCTAAATTTGAACTCAGTACGAGTATGGTACCACGACACGACTCGTGCTGATGACTGCACCACAGCAGTATACCGCGCGTGATCACCTTGCGCTCCTCACTACCTTACTGAACCTGCTCACCTGAACCTGATCACCTCAGGCTCGACATAACTGTGCTGAACCTCGCACTCCCAATGCATTGACCGACAGCGCAAGGAGCACATGAGTTTACATTAAAGAACGGAGCATGTGAGTAAACATTCAAATATTCTTCTGCTTGTCTTACAAAGTTGTACCTCTTGAAAATCCACCTAAAAGACTCAAAATGCTCCTCTTTTACTGAAAACTTTCCCGCAGAAGCCTAGCGCTGCCGCGTCGCCCAATACAAGTTTACACACAGCTAGTTAACCCTTCAAACATACTCAAAACACCACGTATCTCATCCTGTTCTCCCTCGCATATCAAATTTAATCCTACCTTCATACTATAAGTAAATGATTATCTGTTCGTTTTATACAAATAATACTACTTAAACTGAATTCTCAATGACTAAACCCCTACTAGTTTCTGAAATAATAATGCTCATAAATTAAGATCTCAAGCTCTTTCGATGGTCACACAAACCTCAAACTCTCTTCCATCCAAAATATTGTGGCGTCAAACACGCCTACCACTCATACACTAGATAGACAGAACGCAAAGTTGTACTTTTCTGTGTATGACAGAGGTCTTCAATCTGTTGGGGGCGACCCCCAGGGAGCCCGTGGAGTCATGGGAAGGGGGGACTCATTCCTCAGCCTCACTTCTGACTGGAATCCTAAACTTCTTCTCTTAGTTAATTCCGATAGTTAAAATGCTGCAGCTGGAGTATTATTCGGGGACTCTCCTGTGCTGTGAAACCAAAGCCGGGCAGACAGCAAAACACACCTTTCTGCCAGTGTGCTGTTTACCTGAAAGAAATGCAAATGTGCACAATGAGTTAATCTGCAAATGTAAAGGGTAATCTGCAAATGTAAAGGATGGTTTAGAGCTAGTATTGGCTTTAATTGATCAAATCTCTAAAAGCTTTGTGATGACGCAGATTTATTCTTTTTAAGTGGTAGGGCAAAGAGTTAGCAGCTGAGCTGTGTACTTCGTGTTTTTAATTGTCATTTTATTTACATGCTTACTATCCCTGAGGAGGTATTGAAGGGACTATTATGTAAAAGAAATTGAATTACGTACGGTCTGGGTATCACTTAAATCTATATTTTGGAAGCACCGTTTTATCGTAAAACGCTTTGCGCATTTTGTAGCAGTCTATCATATACTGTGCGCAATGCAAGTAGAAAATGACTCACATATTCACAGTGCTTTCTGTCACAGTTTGTGACCTGGTAGCACTAAAAATGCTCACATATTCACAGTGCTTTCTGTCACAGTTTGTGACCTGGTAGCACTAAAAATGCTCAAGTCACTAATCTCCACTTCACCAACCAAGTTTTAATTCTGTGGCTCTCTGATTACACACAGACCTTTGCAGTGCATTAACTAATAGAGGTTTCATAATGAACTATAATGCATTTCCCACTGAGTAACAACTTTTATTTATTTATTTATTATTCATTGAAGCTGCCTGTTATTTTATATGTGGCTACCAGACGGTGAAAGGCCTAAAAAACGTACAGAATATTTTGTTTGTAGCCACACCTTTGACCCCGCCCCCATGTTCAGACTCTCATTGCCCTCCAGCCACCCCCCCCAAACATGACTGAAGTCAACAACAGCAAATTAATGTAACCAGGAGTCTGTTTTTGCAAAAATAAGGGTCTGTTTTCATAATGTTAAAAATAAAAACCTTTTTAGAAAAACAGTATGAAAGAAGATTAAAAGACCACTTCCTCCCCCTGGAATTACAGAAAGCATCCTACTTGGACCTTACAGTTCATCATTAATGATTGTAGGTGGTGTGTTTTAATTATAATGTTCAGCAACCTCCAGTTCCATGCAGCTGTTAAATCCAAGCCATCAACAACCCATGAAATATAGTATCGTTCTTCTCGGATGCCGTGCACTAAAGTTGCAGCCCATGCATTACAGCCATTATACCCAGGGCCATTAGAATTATGCGATTGTTTGACTGCGGAGATTTTTGCATAATTATAGATTTGCCGCATTTGCCACATACGCCGTCATCTTTCGCACAATCGGCATATTGTAACAATTTATTTTTTGGTTACTCAAACGGTTCAAAAGTTACTAAAAAGCAGCGACACATGTCGCCACGCAGTAGCAGATCCTTTGCAAAGCTGGACTGGTCGCCTTTTTGTTGCTTATTGCAATATGTGGATGTTAAACGGGTACTGATGAGGTTCAACCACAGAGAGGCCGTTTCTCTAAAGAAAAACGGGCAAATTAATTACATTAGTTAAGAAAGGTGTTATCATCCAAATATGTTTTGTCAAGTCATGTTTGGTTTATGAAAAATAAAGTGCCTTTGTGCTTTTTTGAGTAATACTTTTTGGAGACTTTTTGTTTGAATGTTGTGGTAAGCGTCTGCCACTGAACCATAGTCAACCAGAAACCTTTGGTGTGCTAAACACGGTTTCATATTCTTTTCCCACCGTAAAAATGATTTGCTGTGCGAATTGGGGGCGTTTATGGTTGTTGATGATGAGGAACACCAGTTTCTAGAAAGGTTTGTCAGGAGAGGGTTTTTACGCCTAAAAACTTTTGACAGGGTGGGTCTTGGCTTCAAAAAGTTTGAAGACCTCTGGTGTATGAGCAGCAACAAAGAAGGAAGATGGCTGCGAGCTCCATTGTTATATGCATGTTCTTCCAGAATGCTTAAAGTTCTATTTGGATTCTGAATTAATTTGTTGCTGCTGTCTATTAGTGAGGGCAGTAAAGGGATAGTGCGTAATATTGGCCTCCGTGCCATGACATAAAATTGCTATGTATGGTTCTCATAGAGAGCCTCAATCGTTTATTTCAGTTTCTATGACATCACAACAGTCGATAACAAAACTGGTTACCCACTTTTGTGTTGTCATAAAGCCTTTCCAGGCTAGGTGACACGGCTCCCTGCGAGCCTGTCAGCGCAGCGCTGCTTGTCTGCTTTAACAGAAAGCACAAAGTACAGCTGCATGAGGGGGAAGGAAGGCAGAGATGGTAGTGGGTTTTGGTTAAGTGTAGCGGGTAAGATATATATTTTTCACATTTGCGTCGGGGAGGAGAGGGCACAATATGTATAGCTCTCCAATTATCCTCTGCCCCTGCGGGGTAGTTGAAGGCAGGGGCAGGTGATTTTGGCGGTCATACCTGACATAAAATTATAGAAGACCAAGTTGCACTTAGCATTTCAAACAGTAGTATTGTACCAGTGATGTGTAAGCAAATACTTCAGAAGTTGTGACGAGCAGTTCTGTGACGTGTTGTGTTAACGTGGAATATACACAAACTTTCTAATTGTTTCTTTTATGTACATTCATTTAACTGATTTTGATGTAAATATTCTCTCATCATCCTTACATTAAAAGCTAATCTATTTTAATGTTTCTTCAGGACAACTGGGAGAAGCCACATTGACATGTCGGAGATACACTCTGCTCAAGCCCATGATAGCCATCATGTGTATTCTGAAGAGAGCTATAGAAATAAAACATTTGCTAATTTCCCTGGCAGTTGTCCAGTCTCCCCTACCACTCTAGCACGAGCTGGCTTCTATTACACAGGAGATGGGGATAAAGTGAAGTGTTTCAGTTGTCACCTGACTGTGGATAGCTGGCAATATGGAGAGTCTGCTGTTGGCAAACATAGAACGTTGTCCCCAAACTGCAAATTTATCAATGGCTTCTATCCGAGCAGTGAACAAATACAAACTACAGGCCCTGTGACCCAAAGTTCGAGTTCTTGGGAGGCTGACAATTGCGCTGGGAGTTCAGCATTTCGACGCTTGTCTGACGTTGTCCCCAACATTGATGCAGATTATCTCCTGAGAACTGGGCAGGTAGTTGACATGTCAGATACACTGTACCCCAGAAACCTGGCTATGTGTAGTGAAGAAGCTAGACTGGCATCGTTTCACAGCTGGCCAAGTCACTCCCCAGTAAAGCCATTGGATCTTGCACGTGCTGGACTCTATTACAAAGGTATCAATGACCAAGTTGAGTGCTTTTGTTGTGGTGGAAAATTGAAGAACTGGGAACCTGGCGATCGACCCTGGACAGAACACAAGACCCATTTTCCTAGGTGCCTCTTTGTGCTGGGCCGGGAAACTGGAAATCTACCTCTTGAGTCAAGTAGTCGTGAAGGAGAATGGTGTGTTTTAAATGGTGCTGAAGTTCCAGTAAATCCGGCAATGGCATCATATAAAGAGCGCCTGCAGACCTTTTGGAATTGGACGTACCCAGTAAATAAGGAGGAGCTTGCAAAAGCTGGTTTTTACCGTCATGGTATGTATGAGCCACTGATAACGTTTTCTCCATTAATTTTTGCGTAATCAGTGGTCACTACTACTGATAGTGAATGGGACACTATGGTTTTTTTTTTAAAGGTTAAGACTTTGATTGATTTGTTAAAACCTTTGCAATGTGAAAAGGTGGCATCAGATCACAGTTTGTGTATTCCGTAAGGTTCTATCTTTACAAATGCAGGTTTAAAACAATAAAAGTTAAGAAATCGAGTCACATAGGCCGATATTACATGTTACTAACACAATGGTGCTAGAATGAAAAGTGCATACATATGCGAGTTAAAATGGCAAGGAGTTGGCGTCATTTACTCTAAATGAGAAAATGGGATATAAATATATTGAAGGTTTGTGCGAGTAGATAGGCACCTACTGTGCGTAAAACTTTTGTATGGGCTGGAGCGTGTCTGTTAGTCACTAGGCAGAAAAAGGAGAGGAATGACAAGGGGGGGGGGGAGTGGTCGGTTGCGAGGGCCCAATGGTGGTCGAGTTATCTGTCAGCCCATTGCGTGCACGATTCTGAGCCTCAATCTTCCTAGAGAAGCAGTCCATAAATTTAACCAAGGCACAATTCAGGATGGTATTCGAGGGTCGAAGCAGGCCAGGACTGCTTCTCTGCAGGGTCTTATGTCGTTAGCTATCCAGCCCCTTCGTAGCAGAATCCTTCTGTCATCTAGAAGGATGGGGCACAGGCACAAGACGTGTGTTATGTCCTCTTTGTGTTGATTGCAGAGCTGACACACTGCCTCGACCTTGCCCCTTTTCCACGCTGGAAGGTGTCCAGCAGTGGGGTTACCCCCATTCTCCGCTTTATGAACTGTAGCTTTGTCCTTTCGTTGTAGGGGTTATCTAAGTAGCACTGGGGTGTCAGTTGTTTATAGGTGCATAGGGTCATCTAGCCGTGGGACACTGTGAACAGAGTGACAAGTCTCCTCTTCATTCGCAGTGTTACATATATCAATATATTTGTACAGAAGGGGTAAGAGAATGGAGCACACCAAACGTGGGTGATGGAGTTAGAGGGAGGATGATTGTTTAACAGCCTTTCTTAGGTTATTTTGATTCTGAGCTTTGCTTTGGGAGTAATTGGTGCAAATGTCTAATAGAAGCCCATCCTCCTAAACATTCAGGACCGTGCATATTTGTAGCTCAGTTCAGAGGTACGTAACAAACTGTTAATTGCAAACCCAAACAGATTGGCTTTGTATAGTGCATGTACATGCAGAGGTAAACAATACGGGTAACACATGTGTAACTTATAGGCACACATGCATTCAGATACCCATGGCAGCAGATCAACAGATACACCAAACCCATCCCACCTCTAGAGGCAGGCCAACAGACATACCAGCGCCAAGCACTGCAGAGCAGGAGTGATTAGTTACCACGGGGCACAGGCCGTAGGAGGAGCAGAGGGCGATGGGCTTTATGGGACAACTGGGCTCAAAGTAGCACTGGGACGCTGAGCATCAGGGAAGCACAGAACAATGTGCCTTATGGGACAGCTACACTGCACCTCAGGGGAGTAAAGGCCGTACCATCTCAGGGGAGCACTGAGCACTGCTCCCAGGGGAGTTCATTGCTCGTCACCTCAGGGGAGCTCTGACTGATCTTTAGGGGACATGGCTGGGGGGTGCATTTGAGGGGCACAGATAATGTGCAGTGAGGCACATTCTCTGTCACGTGCTGAGGAGCTCCCGTCCACATCTGTGGCTTATTTCTGTTCTAGTTTGTGAATTTCGTACTAAATCAGATTTTATTTTCTACCATAAATATTTCACGTGTATGATATTATTTTCGTTTTTCTACTTCCAGAAGATTGCAAATTACTGTTGGCATTTTATATTAACGTGGATAATAAAAGCAACATTGTTACACAGATCCTTTCCTGTCCTTGGGTTTGATGCTATTTATTAGCACGTGTTTGGATTTCTCTCCAGACACAAAGGCCTCATGTTAAAAACATCTTAGTAATATAATGGTTTGAGTGACACTGAATAGCTTTGAAAATGGGTTACGTAGCCCTCTCAGACATAGCATTGGTACATGCACAGAGATTGATTAAGCAAATGATTGTGTGTGAGGAGGATAGGATTTCTTTCTTACTGCCACCACCAGTAAAAACAGCAATCAGCATAGTGATAGAAGCTACACCTCTCTATAATACATGTATAACTCTTTTGTGTTCCAACTCTAAAGGCTCCTAATACACGTAGCACATCATTGTCACCAGCTCTTACAACTCTAAGGAATTTGACAGGAACGAATGCTGCAAGTGATGTTCTTTAAGACAAACATGGAAAGGTTATTACTGAGATTTGGTTTGTTTTAGTAATAAAGTATTCATTAGCTGCACAATCTATAAACCCGTCATGCAAGGCATCCTGATGTCATCCCTTGAGTTAGGAAGGCATAAATAGTGCTGGTCAATGCCTTAGGAATGTCATCTGTAATGGACTTTATTATTGATGACAGGGTAAGGCCATCCTCGTAAGGTGTGGCCTTGAGAGTTGCTGGTATGTTTAAGAGGCTGTAAGCAGAGAGGTTGGCAAAGGGAATACATTTAGGTGAGTTGGGAGGAGATACTGGATTAATGAATGTTATTGTTGATGACTCAATGATATGTATTCTTATTTTGGGACCCTATCACAAGTGCCCCAGATCGGAGGGCTGGTAACTGGGGACCACAGGTTTGTTTGTGGTTTTCACAATGAGTTTCTTGTGTGTTCAGTGTATGCTTTTCAGGCTTTGAACTTCTTGCTTCTTCTGTGCCATTGACCACATTTTGTCTCTCCTTCGGAAGTTGCAGTCCTTGAGTTAGTGAGAGTACAAAGGTATTTAGCATGTCGGTTTTGATATTCTCATTTGTAAGGTTTATTCGTGCCTGTTAATTTGAAGCATGTGGTTAAGGTTGAGTTGTGTGTTGACAGTGTTGTCATTTAAAGTGGTGTCCATTGGATATGGTCTCATTGGACGAAGTTGATGGCTAGTCAGTGAAGTATAGTTGGTATATCGGAGGTTGTCCACGCTGCAATGGTATTTAGTGGATGTGGTTGATGGGGGTTTCAGCATAATCTGCCATATTGAATTATTTTGGTAATGGGTAGGTTAGCAGGGCATGGAGAAGAGGACTGGTTTGAGGATGTTTCTTCTGGAGTATTAGTCAGATGTTGTGTCTGATACACAGTTATCTTAGCTGCATGGCAGTCTAAGAAGCATGTGTAAGTAAAAGGTAACAAAACAGCATCAAGGTTTTAAGCAAAGAGGGAACATTATTCAAAAAGGGGAAACTTGAGCTGGTACATTTATACCGTTTTGTGGATGGTATTCACAATTTTAAATGCATTAATGTAGGTAAATATTTACAGTGTGCTTGTTAAGCAAATCCAGCTTGACCTCAAGAAGGCACATCACACCACTGTACCATATATATGCCTTTTTACAGCCAGCTAGACTGTTGGGGAAACTTAAGTCCTTGTTTTCGGTTACTAGATCCGGAACTGGTAAGGTGCCTGTCAGTCTCTTTCAGTGCATGTCTGAGTAGTTGGTTTGGCACTTCATCTCCCTATTTTTTTCTGATGGATACTTCTAACCGCTCATTCCTCATCCTTGGATATTAAATTGTACCGAAAGGGGAGTGTAATTTGAATTGCGGAAATGTATTCAATAGTAAACGATTATGAATGATATGATGTATGTATTTTAAAAAAATGTGATAAATGTTCCAGGAAAAGATTGAAATCACCATTTTTGTTTATATTTATTTTGGGATTAAAAAAGAGATTTGCATATTTGGATTTCCTTTTTATGACCTTATGAGTTTGGAGGAAATTGATCAATTGAATCCACATTCACGTTAAGAATGAGATATTGGTTAGGATTGTGTAATAGAAATTGACTCCACATATTTGAAGAATGTTTTTGCTTGTTCTACACCAATATATGTATTGTTTATTGCAAATTTGTATCTGATGAAGAGAATGAACAAACTTCAAAGTTATTTTGTTTGTAAAGATGTATATATTAAAGACTGTTTTTAACATGTGTATATATAATATACAGATTGTGTGTGTGTGTGTATATATATATATATCTGAAAGAGACACGTTAGTGACAGATTCCTTACCTTAGAATATCCCCAGGCGTCAGGCTGGATCCGGAAAGTTTTTGCGTAGCAGTACCCTTGCGCGTCGGTAGGCGGCGTCGTGCGGCTCCGCGTCCGTCGTCGGCGTCGTGATCGCCGGGATGACGTCGCGGGCAGTACTTAGACGCCGCCCCTGCGCGCTGACGTCAGTTCTTCTTTTTCCGCGCCAGTAAGCGCAGATCCGGGAAGAGCAGTGCCCTAGTCACTTTTTGACTACCCTTTTTTGTGAATTTTTTCACTGTTTCTTCTACGAGTCTTCACGACTCCTAAGGTGTCGTAGGGATGCCCGGCTTTAAGCCCTGCGAGGTCTGTGCTCGCATGATGTCCATCACGGACCCGCATCTCGAGTGTCTCTTCTGTCTCGGCCGAGACCACGACACGAAGTTGTGCCCTGACTGCCGGAAACTTCATCCGAAGGCTTTGCGAGAGCGGTCTCGAAAGCTGCTCGAGGTCCGGCAGTCGGCTCCGCGCCGCACCAAGCCCCGGTCACGGGAGAGGTCGAGGGGCCGGTCGCGGAGCCCCCATCGTTCGTCGGAATCCAAGTCTTCGCGCTCCTCCGGTAAGTCGAAGCACAAGAAGTCTAAGCGGCGTCATCGCTCTAAGACTTCGCCTCGCCGGTCTCGCGACTCGGCTGAGGCCCCTGTCGGCACCGTCCCCGCGGCCCCGGACGTGCCTGTCGAGTCACCCCCGCATTACCCGTCCTTCCCGGGTTCGGGGGCGACTCCGGCCCAAGTACAGGATTTCCTGTCGGCCATGGCCTGCCTCTTCGGGCCTCAAGGTCCCTCCGGTGCGCCTTCGGGCCCCGCGGGCCCTGATGGGGTTGCTCCGGCGTCGCCGTCGACTCCGGTCCCGGCGTCGCCTGTCCCACCAGCCTTCATCCCGGCCTCGGCTCCGGCCCCGATCCCGGCTCCGGTGGTGCCGCAACCCCCATCGACGCCGGTTGACCTAACCACGCCTCCGCCGATGTCCCCGGTGCCGTTCCTGACGCCGTCCGGGGCTCCGGACGGCGTCGTTCCCCGGCTCTCTCCGGCTCCGGACATGGAGCCGGACCGACGTCGCCCGACGCCGGTTCCGGCGCCGATGAGACCTTGGGTCCCTAATGTCCCTCCTCCTCCATATTATGAATCTGAGGAGGACCAGGAGAGCTGGGAGGGGTCTGAGGACCCTCTCACACAACAGTGCGAGTTTGACCCGGACTGGGTTAAGGAACTTGGGGATGCCAGTGGTCTAGACACCTCCCCTGACTCTGGCATGCTGTCTCCTCCCGTGGCTACGGAGGAGGGGGCTAATTTTGCAACGGTGTTGCGTAGAGCTGCTGGAGCCTTGAATCTCCAGTTGCCTACTGTGGCCGTCAGGACTAACCTCCTGACAGAAGTGCTTCAGCCGGCGGCCTCCTCTTCGGAGACATTGCTGCCGTTCAATGATGCACTCACTGACGTTCTTTTGGGTGCCTGGTCCAAGCCCACCACAGGGGCTCCTGTGGATAGGAACGTGGCCCGACGCCATCGCCCTGCTCCGGGCGACCCCCTGTTTCTCTCCCAACACCCCACCCCTGAGAGCTTGGTTGTCCAAGCCTCTGCCTCCCAAACCGCCTTCCCTACCACCCCTCCGGATAGGGAATCCAAGCGCCTGGACCACTTTGGGAAGAAGGCTTTCTCTTCCTCCAGTGCTGGCTTGCGGTCCGTCAACACCGCTTGCCTCTTGGGCCGATATACCCACTCCCTGTGGGATTCGGTGGCGACTGTTTTGCCGCAGTGTTCTGAGGAGGTCCAGACCCTGCTTACCCGCGCCATTGCGGAAGGGCGAGATGCGGCTAAATACACCATACGTTGTGGCCTTGATACCGCCGACTCGCTAGGCAGATCGCTTGCAACGACGGTGGCGCTGCGTCGCCACGCCTGGCTGAGGACCACTGGTTTTTCGGGTGATGTCCAGAATACACTCATGGACATGCCCTTTGATGGAGTCGGTCTTTTTGGTTCAAAAGCAGACCATGCGCTGGAGCGTTTCAAGGACTTGCAGGCTACTGCCAAGTCCCTGGGCCTTGCTGTTGTGCGCCCTCCGCTCACATCTGCTTTTCGCCCCTTTCGTGGCCACGGGAGGGGCGCCCAGTCACGTCAGCAGCCCGGCCAACGGCCCGCGCAGCAAGCGCCTTCGTGTGGCCGAGGACGTGGATACCGCCGTGGCGGTTCGGGCCCACCAGCGTGCGGGTCAGGCCACCACCTCCAACCCGTCCGCGGCCTCCAAGCCCTCCTAGTCCCTCCTTTCAGGTGCACGGCACGCCAGTAGGGGGCAGGGTCCGCCATCACCTTCACCACTGGCGTCCCATCACCTCGGACAGGTGGGTCTTGGACATTGTGCGAAGGGGCTACTCCCTCCCCTTCGAGACCACCCCCCCAGCCATGCCACCTCAATTCCACCGCATGTCAGGGGATCACTTGGTGCTTCTGCAGAAGGAAGTCACGGCCCTCTTGGCCAAGAGGGCCTTCGAGCATGTTCCGACCCCAGAAGTAGGACGTGGTTGCTACTCCCACTACTTTCTGGTGCCCAAAAAGGACAAGGAGGACATGCGTCCTATCTTGGACCTCCGGAACGTCAATCGCTTCCTCCGGAAGGAGAAGTTCAAGATGCTCACCCTAGCTCAGGTCTTGACTGCCCTCGACCCTGGAGACTGGTTGGTAGCGTTGGACTTGCAGGACGCTTATTTCCACATCCCCGTCCTGCCGGCCCACCCGCGTTACCTTCGGTTCACGGTAGGCCTCGAGCATTTTCAGTTCACCGTGCTCCCCTTTGGCCTTACCAGTGCCCCTCGGGTGTTCACGAAAGTGATGGCGGTGGTCGCAGCTCATCTGCGCCGAGCTGGGGTTTCAGTCTTCCCCTACCTCGACGACTGGCTGCTGAAGGCGGGCTCGTCCCAGGCAGTCGTCTCCCACCTCCAGACTACGGCCGAACTCCTGCACTCGCTGGGGTTCTCCATCAATGTGCCGAAGTCGCATCTGATTCCTTCTCCACAGCTCCTTTTCATCGGAGCAGTTCTGGACACGACGCAGTTTCGGGCCTATCCTCCCGAACGGCGAGTTCGGGATATTCAGGCTATGATTCCGATCTTTCAGCCTTTATCCTGGGTTTCGGTACGGATGACCCTGAGGCTGCTGGGCCTCATGGCCTCCTGCATCCTGCTGGTCAATCATGCCAGATGGCATATGCGGGCTCTGCAGTGGGACCTGAAGTTCCAGTGGGCGCAGCACCGGGGCAACCTGTCCGATCACGTCCAGATCTCGGAGGGGACTGCAAAACAGTTGCAGTGGTGGCTCACGGACCGGCAATGGGTCATGGGCAGATCCCTCTCCCTTCCCCAGCCAGAGCACACAGTTGTGACGGACGCGTCCCTTCTGGGATGGGGCGGTCACATGGGAGAGGCGGAGATCAGAGGCCTCTGGTCTCCGGCGGAGTCCCGGCTCCATATCAACCTTCTGGAGCTCCGGGCGATCCGACTTGCACTCAAGGCATTCCTTCCCTCTGTCAAAGGGAAGGTTGTGCAGGTGTTCACAGACAACACCACCGCCATGTGGTACTGCAACAAACAGGGCGGGGTGGGGTCGTGGACCCTCTGTCAGGAGGCTCTGCGCCTCTGGACATGGCTGGAACATCAGGGCATGTTCCTGATGGTTCAACACCTGGCAGGTTCCCTGAACGCCAGGGCGGACGAACTCAGCCGCAGGTGCATGATGGATCACGAATGGCGTCTTCACTCGGAAGTGGCGCAAGGACTCTTTCTACAATGGGGAGAGCCTTGGTTAGATCTATTCGCCACCGAAGAGAACGCGCAATGTCATCTGTTCTGCGCGTTGGAATTTTGAAGGCGGCACTCGCTCGGCGACGCTTTTCGTCGCGAGTGGAGTTGCGGTCTGTTGTACGCCTTTCCGCCTATACCACTTCTACCCAGAGTGTTGAAGAAGATTCGGCACGACCGGGCCCAAGTCATCCTTGTGGCTCCGGACTGGGCTCGAAGAGTTTGGTATCCCGAGCTACTCAGTATGAGCGTAGATCCCCCTATCCGTCTGCCTCTTCGGGAGGATCTTCTGTCGCAGCAGCAGGGGACGGTCCTCCACCCGAACCTGTCCAGCCTCCACCTGCTTGCGTGGAGATTGAGCGGCGGCAGTTGATTCCTTTCAACTTGCCTCCCGAAGTTTGTGATGTGATTCTGGCAGCCAGGCGTCCCTCCACTAAGGTGGTATACGCCTGCAGGTGGAACAAATTTGTGGCATGGTGCACAGCAAAGGCTGTGAACCCCCTTTCTGCCCCTCTTTCTGAGGTCCTTCTGTTCCTTCTTTCTCTGGCCCAACAGGGTTCTGCCCTGGGTACCATCAAGGGTTATCTCTGTGCTATCTCGGCCTTCCTCAGGCTCCCTGATCAGCCCTCCCTTTTCAAGTCCCCTGTTAACAGGTTCTTAAAAGGCATTACACACCTCTTCCCTCCTGTTCCGTTTGTGATGCCTCAGTGGGACTTGAACTTGGTTCTTACCTTTTTAATGTGCGCTCCCTTTGAGCCTCTACATAACTGTCCTCTTCGTCTTCTGACTCTGAAGACAGCCTTTCTGGTGGCCATCACCTCCGCTCGGCGGGTGAGTGAGCTCCAGGCTCTATCATGCAAACCTCCCTTTCTGTCTGTCCATCCAGACAAGGTTGTTCTTAGGACGCGTCCGTCCTTCTTGCCAAAGGTGGTTACTGCCTTCCACATTGGGCAGACCATCACTTTGCCTACCTTCTTTCCGCCTCCGCATCCTTCCAGAGAGGAAGAGAGGCTCCACCGTCTGGACCCAAAACGTGCGCTCTCCTTCTATATCGACCGCACAAAACACTTCCGGGTGGATGACCAGCTCTTTGTTGGTAACGTGGGCGCCAAAAAAGGTCGGGCGGTGCACAAACGAACCATCTCCCGCTGGGTTACTGAAGAACCGGAATAACCCACTCACTGGGTCTCGGTGGCGGGGGAATTGCCCAAGTCTTCCATACCCTTCATACGTAGTAAAAAGAGACACAGGAGCCTTCGTCTGCAGGAGGAACCCAGATTTATTCAAATAGCCCGGGCTATGGAACAGAGTCCCAAGCTCGTTAGAAACAAGACAGAGGAGGCTGCTGCTTTACTCCGCAGCTTACAAGCCTTTTATACTTTTTCATTCCAGTCTTTTGGCTGTTAGTCCATTGTTCAATCAGGGCAGTGTTTGCAGTTGATAACCAGATCCAGACGGTGTTTGTAGTTGGTGACCTGATCAAGGCTTGGTACTCAAATTATTGTTCACTCAGCTTGATCAAAGCACGGTCATTCAGGTCATTGTTCGATCAGCTTGATCAAAGCTCGGTCATTCAAACCATTGTCCAATCAGCTTGATCAAAGCTCGGTCATTCAAACCATTGTCCAATCACCCTGATCAAGGCCCAGCAGTCAGACCATTGTCCAGATAACCTGATCACGGTGTCAAGGATGTTTACCAGGCAGGGAGCAGGAGATGGGAAACAAATCATTTACACAGGGCGTGAGTGTCTCATGGTTTTCTGTCGAACTGCAAAGAACAGGGGGTGGGTGTGCGACAGTTCCTGGGCAGAAATGCAGGCTGCAAGATGGTTTTTGTCGTGTTAGTTAGAATTTCCTCAGGCATCAGCAGAAACGACCAGGTGGGTCGTGTGGAAGTGTTTGACACGAAATGGCAATGAAAAAACAATGGAGTCCTGGTACAAATGATACCGATCAGAAGAACACTTTTCCTCAGACCCTCCTTTTGCCATTGAGTGGCAAATACTTTAAGAAATGTCAATGTTCATAAGGCCATCGGTTTCTTGTTGGAGCATCATCATCATATTGGTGTTGTGAATGTTGGAGGGTGGAGGCTGGATGGTCTGGACACACATTGTACAGAGCACTGGCAGGCACTGAAAGCACAAACAGCAGGAGACCAGGACAGTTATTCCCAAGGCAAGGAAGATGAGGACCCTCCACCCCCACTGGGAAAGGAGGCCCCAGATCCAGCCTGTGAGGGACCAGTTGCCTTTATCCAGATGAATTTCGGAAGAAAGGCGATGCAGACGTTGGATGGCATAGTACACTGAAGGTGCGTTGTCTGGGATGTACACGCAGCAGCTGGAGCCGATCAATTTACACACACCACCACGATCAGCAAAGAGGACGTCTAGGACCATGCGGTTCTGCAGTGTTATAAGGCGGTCCGCCTGTAGTTCTGCAGTGATGTTGGAGAGGGCACCAGCTGTTACTGTGATGGTGGCTTCAAGGACCTTGGTCAGTCCTCGTACAGCCCGACTGTTTGCCATGGGGCCCCAGAATGGAAGGAAACCTTTAAGGAAGTCCCCGGTTTCCTGGCCTGCTGTATCCTCGGCTGATATGACGCCCCTACGTGAGCGACGCAGAGCGCCCTTCATCAACAGGTGGTAACTCGTGGGCTGGTAGCGTGTAATACTGGTGCTTTGCAGGAGTTGGGGTAGGGGTTGGTGAGGTAACAGGATGGTAGATTAGTAACAGCCAACCAAGAATAGACAGGATGAGGGAGACAAACAGCGTCACCACGGTGGCCATGAAGCATTTACTATGTCGGAGACTGACATATTGTTTCTGGATTCGAGTGTTTTGGACGGCAGCCATTGTGCTAAGCCAGGGACCTCTAGTGGCTGTCTGTGATTGGTGGTTGCTTCACTGGGCGCAGGTGCCAAGAGCCCTATGGCGTACCTTAGTCTGACACACCAGCACTACTCTCGGCCGGGGAGATCACAGCCCTACAGCCTATAGGCACTTGGCGAAGTCAAAGGCAAGCCTTCCCTCGGGGCGCAAGTTATATCGGTCGGAAGTAGGGTCGGTATGGTCGGGAAACAATTGTTCTGGACGTTGAGCAGAGTTAAGGGAGGGTTCCTCCCTTCCTTTCAGTATGCTGTCACTCTCTGCTTCCGTAGATGTAAAATGCAGTCTGGCATCGCTGAATGGGACAAACGTCGGGACTGTTTCTGTTTCTGAGTCTCCTTGTCCTTCCCTCACCCACTGATCATAGGGGAGGGGCAGAGGCACACGCCTACAGTGGGACGAATGCACCCAATTCTTCCGACCTTCTACTTTCACGGCGGTGCGGGTGGCCAGCAACACCTGACGGGGCTGTGTCCAGCGGGGTTCGAGGCTCTTAGTCCGTTGAAAATTCCTCACTAAGACCCAATCTCCAGGTTGGATAACGTGTCCTGGGCCCTCGCTTTTGTCAGGTATGGCCTCATGCACCTGGTGATAAAGAGTACGAAAGGTATTAGTTAGACTGTACAGGTAATCAGTTAATACAGGGTATTCAACATCAGACAGTTTCTTAGGCCGCGGGACACCCCATACATTGGCAGGCCTCCCAAACACAATCTCATGGGGGGATAGCCCTATCCTGGTGTGGGCTGTTGTTCTTGTAGACAATAGGGCCAAGGGCAGAGCATCAACCCAAGTGACACCTGTCTCGGCTACTATTTTGGCCATTTTAGTTTTTAGGATGCCATTGTACACCTCCACTAGACCTGCTGACTGGGGGTGGTTAGCTGCATGAAATTTTTGTTTTATACCCAATGCTGTACAGATATATTCCATAATTTGAGCCGTAAAGTGTGTCCCGTTGTCACTCCAGACCAAGCGGGGCAAACCGAATCGTGGGAGGTACTCTTTTAATAGCATTTTGGCGGTAGTGATAGCGGTGCAGTCTTTGACGGGGTAGGCCTCCACCCATCGGCTGAAGGTACAGACCACCACTAGGACATATTTTAAATTGTTACATCGGTCCATCTGGATGTAATCTATTTGGAGGACTTCAAAAGGGAAGGTAGGAGGAGAGAATCCTCCCTTAGGAGTAACTGTGCCTTTTCCTGGGTTATACATTAGGCAAATCATGCATGTTTTAACCAGCTTTTCAGCATATGTTGGTATCTTAGAGTTGTACCATGTAGGTTCCAACAGTTTACATATCCCTTTTGCACTAATGTGAGCAGGACCATGGGCCATCGTAACTACTGGTAGCACATGACTGTCAGGTAACATCCATTGTCTTTCCATAGTCGTGCGGACCCAGCAACCATCAATTCCCTCCTTTGCTAATTGCTCCTTCCACACCCGTAGTTCCTCAGGAGTAGTATGGGACTGAATATCGATCACACTTTGTACTGTGTTTTCAACCATGCCCTCGTCTGCCACCCACCTAGCGGGACCTCCTACATACATTCCTTCCCTTTTTCTAAGAGCTGTTTGTCTGGCCGTCTGGTCAGCCAGGGCATTGCCTTTCCCAACATCATCTGTCACTTTCTTATGGGCCTTACATTTTATAATGGCCACCTTTCTGGGTAGTGTCAGGGAGTCTAACAATCGGTGAATTAGGGGGCCATGTTGAATCTTGGTCCCATGGGAAGTAAGGAAATTCCTTTCTTTCCATAACCTCCCGAAGTTGTGGGCCACCCCGAAGGAATATTGGCTGTCAGTATAAATATTTACCGTCATCCCTTTGCTTAACTCACAGGCTCTAGTGAGGGCCACTAATTCTGCTGCTTGAGCAGAGCACTGCGGAATCTGAGCTGTTTCTACTACTTGTCCTAATGTCGTGAGGGCATAGGCGGCTGAGGTGTTACCATCTGGCCCTCTGAGACATGATCCGTCCACATATAGTGTACCTTCTGGTTCTGCTATCGGGGTATCCTGTAAGTCAACCCGTCCCTTCATCTCCTCCTCTGTCCTTAATATGCAGTCATGTGGGTCTAAGCGGGCATCCTGAGTATCCAGTGGGAGTAATGTTGCGGGGTTCAGTACAGTGCATCTCTTGATGTTAATGTGGCTGGAAAAAGTGTCAGTTCATATCCTGTGAGTCGTGCGCTAGTGAGGTACTGTGTCTTGGTGTTATTAAGGAGGGTATCTACAGAATGGGGGACCATCAGAGTCAGGGGGGAGTTCATGACGATCCCCGCACTCTGACGGACCATGAGGGCGGCCGCAGCGGTCGCCCGTAGGCATCCTGGGAGAGCCCTTGCAACAGGATCTAAGGTGGCTGAAAAATAGGCACATGGCCGATGGTGACCTCCGAACATCTGGGTCAAGACAGCGCATGCACAGCCGTCTGTCTCATGTACAAAAAGACAAAATTGCTTGCTATAATCAGGAGTACCGAGGACTGGAGCAGTACACAGAGCCCTCTTTAAATCTTGGAAGGCCTGCGCATGCTCTCTAGTCCATGGAAAGGAACTGTCTGATATGTCTTTAGTGGTGAGGGCAAGAAGAGGTTTGACCATGGCCGAAAAGTTGGAAATCCACTGTCTACAGTATGAGGTTAGGCCTATGAAGGCTCGCACCTGCTTTTGTGTTCGTGGGGCCGTCATAGCATTGATAATGGCTACACGATCAGCGGTGAGCTGCCTTCCCTCCTTCGAGAGGAGATGACCTAAATAGGTCACCTTCTCTTGACAAAACTGAAGCTTTTTTAAAGAGACTTTGTGATTATGGAGGGCAAGGTGGCGTAACAAACAGAGAGTAGCTTCTTTACATGATGGGGCAGAATTTGCAGCAATGAGGAGGTCATCTACATATTGTAATAGTGTGGAGTTATCAGGGAGTTCCAAGGAATCTAGTTGACTTTTGAGGGCTTGACTATAGATACTGGGGCTCTCGGTAAAACCTTGAGGGGCGCGGCAGAATCTAAAGCTTCGCCCACCAAGGGAGAAACCAAAAAAATGTCTGCTGTCAGGATGTATAGGAATGCTGAAAAAAGCGTTCTTCAGGTCTATGACAGAAAAGTGCGTTGCGTCAGAAGGGACCATCGTTAAGAGGGCTGTAATGTCGGGGACAACAGGATATTGGGAGATTGTTATTTTGTTAAGGGCTCTCAGGTCAATCACGAATCTGTATATTTTAGGGGAGAGAGCATCTCCATTGGTCTTTTTAAGAACGGGAATAATGGGACTGTTACAGATATTGCCACGTGTTTCCTCCACTACGCCCTTGTCCATTAATTCAGATATTATTGTTAAAAGGGCCATTTCTCCTTCCGCGGGTAGTCGATACTGCCGGAGGCGGGGGAGAAGTGCACCTGGCTGGATGCGTACCACATGAGGGGATATGTTGAGACACCCTACATCAGTGTCTGATGATGCCCAGAGGGAGGAAGGTAAAAACTGCAATTCTGGTGGGAGTGGACCAGACAGATACATATAGGAAGCTGCGGTGGGAGAAATTGTTAGGGATACACCTTGGGGACTACATGATATGGTCGCATACAGAGCTTTCAGTAAATCCATGCCTAACAAGTTTTCACTGCAACCTGTAGTAAGGACCAAGGGAGCGTCAACATGTGCAGGGCCAATATCGAGAGGGAGGGGTTCAGAGACAGGGCTCGTCACAGGTGTTCCTGCAAAACCCACGGAGACATTTATTTTGCCAGAAAGGGGTGCCTCCGGGACTGACAGACGTGCAATAGAAGACCTGGTGGCCCCAGTATCCAAAAGAAAATTCTGATCGTTCCCCACAACTGACATTTGAACATACGGGCCCCTTTGATCCACTGGAATTTGCACTCTGGTAATACCCCTTTCCTGGCTGTCCTATGCTTGGTAGGACCCTATCTCATCAACTTCGTCATAATCATCATTGTAATAAGTGCGTGTTGCTTCGTACCCATCGAACCTATTGGCCGGGCGCGGCCGGACGGGAACGTGATCCCTGGGCCTACGTTCTTTATCCTGTGGATGGGGCGGGCCATGGTCCCTAGTCGGCCTTCCCTCCCTGGGAGCGCGAGGCCGAGTCTTCCCTGTTCGGATGTTTTCAGCTAACACGGGACACTCGTCTATCCAATGGCCGTACCCCTTACAATAAGCACACTGATCTGTTTGGAGGGCTCCCGTATGTTGAGGGCTGGAGGGGGTAGACTGGCGAGCCCTCGGAGGGTGTTGGGGTTGAGGTCTGAAATTCCCGCGGGCATCGGGACCTCGGGGAGGGTAAGCCTGCTGCAGAAGTGCCTTAGTCTTAAGATCCCTAACCTTCTTACTTTCCTTGTCTCTATCTTCATTCTCCCTATTCTCATGATATTGTGCCATAGCCAAGATACCAGTCATAGTTTGGGCAGACCACGTACTTTCAACTTTCTTAAGCCTGGTGGAAATCTCAGGAAGCAAGTTGCTGACAAACTTATCGACAAACACTGGACCAGAACCTGGGGTCCGGGGATCCAAACCACTATGTCCCTTGTATTCTGTCTCAAAACGGGTAAAGAAGTCAGCCACATTCTCATCTTTTCGCTGCCTACAGGCGTTTATTTTATCCCAGTTAATGACAGTTTCCGGCAAAAGTGTTTTCATAAACGTTATTATTTTACCGGGCAAAGTCAGGATGGCAGCTTCTGGTTTAGTCCCTCCTACCCTTGCTTCTTCCATAGCCTCTAGGTCAGCCCATTTACCTCCCAACGCCACTTCATGATCAGTATGTCGAATCTTGTCCCAAATTTCAGTGGGAACAACCGTACCAAAAAGTAAATCTATATCCTCAAGAACGAGAGTACCTGCAGATATAATCTGACCTAATTCTCTGTAAAAGGCAGCCGGATTCTTCCGGGGATCTGGTAATTGTTCTTTTAACTGCATTACTTCTGACCTTTTCCAAGGAACATGAACCCAAAGCCTGCGCCAGTGTGCCTCAACAGCCCCTCGGCCATTATTTTGGGTATCGGTAAGTGCGTTAACAAAGACAGGGGCCGCCTCTCTCATTGGCATAGCTGTCTCTAGAGGGGTGTTGGAAAAAGCGGTCATATCACGGTAAGCCATTAAAGCAGACACAGCACCAAACATCCCCTCTCCCTGAACATCGCCTCTTCTTATTTGTGACCTAAAGTCCATTAATCCAGTGGGTATCTGCATAAGCGCATTCTCAAATTTTTGCATGACCAGCATACACATGTATTCAGCCCAGGTGGTCTGTTCCATAATCGTCCACTGGGAAAAGGTGGACCATATGTCTTTAAAGGCATAAATATTCCCGTTCTTTATCCAACATTCACACTGTTGCTTCTGTAGGTCATTTTCTCGAAGGGACGAAAAGCTGACTGCAGAGCGCAAGGAGGCCAGTCTGGGGCAATTGAACATTTTATATAAATCCTGCTTAACTGTAGACCACGGGGAAGTAGGAAAAGGGCGGGTAGGGGTAAAGCCGCAGGGGTTGGGCGGATGGAGACTTGTTGTCATTCCCGCAGTGAGGAAAGGGTTAGCGGGCGTGGTCGGTGTCATAGGAAAAATCGGGAGGGTTGGTGTGACAGGAAGAACAGTAGGAGGGGCAGTGGGGGCAGGAGTGGGCGGTGGCGGGGGGACATGTGGGGTGTGAGGCGTCAGGGCAGGGTACATTGGGGCATATGCAGGAGGGCTTTCTAGCATGGTATCAAGCAAGGAATCACCTTCTTCTCCCCCATCCATATGGCCCTTTCTTTTCTCCTCACGAGCTGGATAGCATTTTTGTACCCGGGCCCCATGCTCCCTGTTGGCTATTTCTACCGATTTTGTCATTTGATTTTGTAAATTTACTCTGGCGTGGTCGGCCATTGACATGCGTTCCTGTTTTCTTTCTTGAGCCTTCTGCTTTCTAGCTCTCTGCTCTATCTCTTTCCTCCAAAATCGGACAGATTCAAACATAGACGGGCGCGTTTTTCTTTTCATTAATTGTTCCTCTAAGTTGGCGAGAACTTGGGAATTAAAGGAGCCGAAAAGTGGCCACTGTAATTCCGCGTTACTTTGTTTCGTATATTTTACCCAGAATGAGGAAAACATTATGGCAGAAGGGCCATGTTTAACATACATCGTATGGCCAGGGGTCCCTTCTGGAGGAAGCGGACAAGCCGCCTCCAGCTGGGAGTCCTGCGTACACATACAACAACATAATTTCTTGAACTTACTACTGACTGGCATGCTTGTAAATAGGTAACAGACACCGGCGGGTTTTAAAATTCACCTCGCCTGCTTGGCTTTTGCAAAGGTCAATAACAGCAGAATCATACAGACTTGGTGGGTGATCAGTCCACCCTTACCTTACAGGGGTAGTTCTCTTCTGCAGACGTAGGGCTGTGTCCTGCTCCAGAAATTATTTGCTAGGGGACTCCAGCGAGGACGTGGTCATGTGGCCCAGACCGGGTGGGGAGGAACAGCGGGCGAGTCGTTCGGCTTACCGGATTGCAAGAATCCCTCGGGTAGGGCGCCTCCGTCGGAGTCTCTCCGTGTACCTCCTCACATCCACCGGGCCTGACCTTCGTACTCGTGGAGTCCCTGTTCGGGCGCCATTTGAAGAACCGGAATAACCCACTCACTGGGTCTCGGCGGCGGGGGAATTGGCCAAGTCTTCCATACCCTTCATACGTAGTAAAAGGAGACACAGGAGCCTTCGTCTGCAGGAGGAACCCAGATTTATTCAAATAGCCCGGGCTATGGAACAGAGTCCCAAGCTCGTTAGAAACAAGACAGAGGAGGCTGCTGCTTTACTCCGCAGCTTACAAGCCTTTTATACTTTTTCATTCCAGTCTTTTGGCTGTTAGTCCATTGTTCAATCAGGGCAGTGTTTGCAGTTGATAACCAGATCCAGACGGTGTTTGTAGTTGGTGACCTGATCAAGGCTTGGTACTCAAATTATTGTTCACTCAGCTTGATCAAAGCACGGTCATTCAGGTCATTGTTCGATCAGCTTGATCAAAGCTCGGTCATTCAAACCATTGTCCAATCAGCTTGATCAAAGCTCGGTCATTCAAACCATTGTCCAATCACCCTGATCAAGGCCCAGCAGTCAGACCATTGTCCAGATAACCTGATCACGGTGTCAAGGATGTTTACCAGGCAGGGAGCAGGAGATGGGAAACAAATCATTTACACAGGGCGTGAGTGTCTCATGGTTTTCTGTCGAACTGCAAAGAACAGGGGGGGTGGTGTGCGACAGTTCCTGGGCAGAAATGCAGGCTGCAAGATGGTTTTTGTCGTGTTAGTTAAAATTTCCTCAGGCATCAGCAGAAACGACCAGGTGGGTCGTGTGGAAGTGTTTGACACGAAATGGCAATGAAAAAACAATGGAGTCCTGGTACAAATGATACCGATCAGAAGAACACTTTTCCTCATTACCTTGTGCATCAAGGCCTGCTATTCTTTGGCTAAGAAGGAGCCTCCTGTTGGGCTGCGTGCCCATTTCACCAGGGCAACGGCTGCTACCACGGCTTTGGGCCGCGGTGTTCCGCTGCAGGTTATCTGTCAGGCAGCTACGTGGGCCTCGCTGCACACGTTTACAAAGCATTACTGCCTTGACAGTCAGGTCCGGAGGGACGGCTTCTTTGGCCGTTCTGTCCTCCGGGACTTCCTTGTCTGATCTTTGTTCGCAGACCCACCACCGGGGTTGGTATTGCTGGGGTATCTATTCTAAGGTAAGGAATCTGTCACTAACGTGTCTCTTTCAGATGCACAAGTTACTAACTTGTGTAACGATATATCTGTAAGAGACAGTAGTTAGTGACAGATTCCTACCGCCCCACCCATCCTCCCCGTTCTGCGAACTGATTTCTAGGGTTAAGGACATCCCTTTCAGGGCCCTAGTATTTTTCAGACACCTATGTCAGCTTCTTGCATGGCTCTGCGTTCCTGGCGCGGAAAGTCGTGTACAGAACTGACGTCAGCGCGCAGGGGCGGCGTCTAAGTACTGCCCGCGACGTCATCCCGGCGATCACGACGCCGACGACGGATGCGGAGCCGCACGACGCCGCCTACCGACGCGCAAGGGTACTGCTACGCAAAAACTTTCCGGATCCAGCCTGACGCCTGGGGATATTCTAAGGTAAGGAATCTGTCACTAACTACTGTCTCTTACAGATATATCGTTACACAAGTTAGTAACTTGTGCATATATAACATTGAAGGACCATGCCCCACAGCAAATGAGTATGTAACTAAATCAGTCATGCTGTTCTTAAAGGAGGCTGGTTCGGTTTATCAATAATTATTATTACATTGAACCTTTTTTATTATGGAAAGGATATATGTATTTATTAAAATGGATGTTTTGTGCAATACAACGATACACATTTTATAAACTAAGATATATGTTTCTATGACGAAATGAATTTGAAAGTAATTTTACTATGTCCATGATCATGTGCAATTATGAACCAATCACATAGCACTATGTCACTTTAAAAATGAAAAGCATGACCACAACGTTACCATGTGATCAAGACTCTTAACGAGTTGAAACGCGTTATGGCGGCATCAAAAATAAATACTTAAAAATTGCACTAACTTTGTGGTCCGTGTGTGGCGAGAGGGAGCTGAAAAGCTGAAAAGCCTGCAGAGAAAGAAAGATAAATATATATATATATATGTTTTCCAAGAGTTTCCTTGCGGGTCCATCTTTAATTCGATTTGGTGCGTCGTCCCCGCGGCCTGGAAGCGCCGCGAATACTTGTTTTCCAAGAGTTTTCCCAGATGCGGGACCGCACTCCGTAGTAGGTTGGATAACACTCCTTTATTCTTTAAGACATGTGGCTTTCCCTCACCAAATCGAATTAAAGATGGACTTGCAAGTGATTGGTCGATTCCCCGTGAGCAAGGTCTCGGCTGAGACCGAAACGCGTTGGGGTTGTGTGTTGGCAGCGTTTTGAAAATAAAAAACACCCTGGAACCAGCAATGGATGACGTGATGATTTGTATTTGCATTTAACCTACAAAGGAGTTGCGAGTGCGGTGAGGAAATCCCTGTTCAAAGGGATACTGTGGCGATATATATATATATATATATATATATATGTCACAGCCCTGAAAAATATGTTTTTACCTCCAAACACATGTTGGCTATGTTGTAGTATTTGGAGTACATTGTCGTCCTTGGTTTCTGAATGAAAGAATTCACACCGAAGTGATACCCAGAGGCCTCTCCTTTTTAGGTCGAGCCTAGCGGCAGCGTGCATGCGCTGCTCGCTCTGCGAGGCATGCTGTATTAGAGTATGCACTGGAAGCCCCGCCCAATCTCTGCCCATATTTGTCATTGCTTGTCATTGTCCTTAGTAAATGCTAGTGTCTGATTCGTAAATAGGCTTGTTAGTCCCGCCTTGGTATTGCCTTGTCTGCATTTGTTACCTCCCATAACGACTGGACCTTTTACTGGTGGTGTTACACGGTCTGCTTTATAAGTTGGTGAGCACTATTTTCTTTAACGCACTTCCCCTATTTCACCTATTACTTCTCTTCTTTAATGCTCTTCCCCTATCGCAGCACCTGCCCGCTTTTATATTATTAATGTATTTATTCACGTTACAGCGCGGTCCGCTTCAACTATAGCGGCCGTGCTTACTTATTTATTTAATTTACAGTGCGGTCTGCTTTCAATGCCCCGCGCCTTTATTTTCTTCTGAACTTGCCCCTTTTTATATATATTTACTTATTTATTTTGCAAGCACGGCACACTTTTATTATAGTGGCTGCACACCTTATTTTCCCCTGGAGAAGCAGCCAATGGCGGCCCCACGCCTTTTTTCAACAACTATCCCCCCCCGCTCCCCCCCCCCTTCCCCTCCCCAATAGCCATCGGAAATGTAAGAAGGCATCTTCATGGCAACCAGCATCTGCGAGCAGTCATGTTTGGAGTCAGATTTCACTGCTATGGGTAAGTAGAAATGCTTGTTTCATTCAGTTGTGTGGCCGCCTCAAACAGTGGCATTCCCTTCATCTGACAGCACTATTAAGAGCGATTGCATAGCGCCATCTGGCATCAATATGACAGAGTAGCGCTATCTTGATCTGAGTACTGCTGTTTGGGTATGTTTGGTTAGTAGAAATTTGTTTGTTGACCTATTACACTAACGGATCATGATTGTTAATGTTAAATTAAGAGGAGGCCGTCCCAGAGAAAGGTTTTTGTAATGTGTAAGGATGAGCGTTCCAAAGGACTGTGCTGTTGTCCTTGAGCTGAGTGGTCCGTTGTCCATTTCCGGCCTTTGCAGGTACTTTCACCACGGCACTCTTGCCATGTCTCTCTAGCAGTGATGCAGTATTGTGCCGCCGAGTGGATAACATGTCCGAGCTACCTGTTTTTTTTTGTTTAAATCTCTTTTATTAATTTTTTATACATAACAAAAGAAAATTCAACACAGCAGTTACCAAGTGGTAGGCATAATAGGGCATCACATTGGAGGCAGATGGCGTCGTATATGCTGATGGCCTAGGGTAGGCGGACTATAGAGGTTAACGAGCAAGGCTTGACAAAAGAATGCATGGCCAGGGATTTGGCGCATCTGGCGCAACAGGAGTCGGGCCAGGTGCGTGCGATCGTTGCCCTAGTGGCATTAAAATTCAGGCAACCTATGCCAGGAGGACGTCTATGGCTGTGTTAGCCTGGCGTGCATTGTTGCAGAGCCAAGGGGAATTCAGATAGTAAAGTATGTCGGGTGATGTAAGATGTCGTGCTCAGATGGCTCTGGAATGGTAGGCATGAGTGGTGCGGCCATGTGTCATGTTGGGCGCTCCTCAGGATGGTCGTTGGGGTCGCCACAGTTACACGTGGGCCTGGAGACCCGGATTAGAGGCAGTTTCACGGTAGGGGTTTGCCCTGGCATAACGTGCGCCGACCAATTTCGCCCATGTTGGGACCATCGGAACCCAGTGGTGCCCATGGTGTTTGTGATTAGGCTTTCTAAAAAAAAAGCTTTAGGACTGCTGGCTTGTATGAGAAAAAGAAGGAAAGGAGAGAAAAACGAAAAAGGTAGAAAAGAGACGGATATAAAGAAAATAGGGAAAGATGAAGGAAAAGATGGGGAGAGGGGCGCGGTGCTGCGTCACCCGGGTCGGAGGGAGCTCGGGGAGAGGAGGGAGGAAGGGGAAGCCCCATGTACCACGGGTTTGTGACCTTAGTGTGAGAGGCGTCAAGTGAGATCGGGGTCCCTCCCATGTCAGCCTATGTCGTTTTCGTAGGTTTCCCCTCTTGGGAGTATAGGATCGTCAAAAAGTTGAAGGGCTCTCAAGCGGGGGGGACGGATCGAGCGTGTTCCAACCGCGAAAGGTGTAGGACCAAGGGCTGCCAGGTGTGTTGGAATTTAGCATCAGTGTGTGCCAACCTGTGGGACAGGAGTTCCATCGCCATGGCATGCCAGAGGCGTGTGAGCCATACCGAAGTTGGAGGAGTATAGGCCTTTTTCCAGTGTAGTGCAATGACCTGTTTTGCAGCAGCAAGCATGTGAAAAATCAAGCACCAGTCCGTGTGTGTCATTGCTTTAAGAGATGTTGGTCGAAGGCCCAAAATGACTATCCCCGGGTCGTTAGGTAGGGGAAACCCCACCACTTCCCCAACGTGATTCAGTATCTCCTTCCAGAACGGGAGAATGAGTGGACATGTCCACCAAATGTGTAGGAAGGAGCCCTGGGCTGCCAGGCATCGCCAGCAGAGAGGGGCAAATCCAGGGAACATCTTCTGGAGTCTAAGGGGAGTATAGTACCAGCGAGTCATGATTTTGTATGCTGATTCCTGCTGTGTTATGCTTTTAAAAATGCGCTGGATATCCCTCCACAGCTGTTCCCATTGCTCAGGGAGGATATCATTCTCAAGGTCCAGCTGCCACTGTCGTTGGTAGGTATGTGGAGGCACTGCGTGTGAATGTTGAAGAACCTTATAAGTCCGGGAGATCAACCCTCGGGTTCCGTCGAAAGAGCGGACTAGTGATTCAAAGGGCGTAAGCCGACGCGTGGCACCGTCCGTGTATGAAGGAGCTCGGAGCCAGTGGCGTACTTGAAAATATTCTAGGCGCGCGGTTCTAGGGAGATTAAAGTCTTCCTTGCATTGATCAAATGGTTTGAACGTTCCCTCCGCAAACAGTTGCTCTATAATACGGCATTCACCAGCCGTCCACGCCGAAAAGGATGAGGGGTGGAGAGCCGGGGGGAAGTCCAAGTTAAGCGCCAAGGGTGTGAGAGGGGAGGGAAATGTGGTAAGGCCTCGGGATACCGCGATTCTATCCCAGATCTCCAATACCGTCCTTGTGGGAGTAGCGATATAGGCACTGTGGTGCCCGGCGTTCCTCCGCAACCAGGCCAAGTCCCATAGCGGGCGGCAGGCTACAGCCCTATCCATGTGAAACCAGTGTTTTTCACTTGCACGAACCGACCACTCCGATATATAGCGTAGGTGTGTCGCCCAGTAGTAGACGAGTAGGTCGGGGCAAGCCAGCCCTCCCCGGTCTCGCGGTAGCATTAGAACTCTAGCGGAAAGGCGCGATCTTCCCCCACCCCAGATAAATGCGACTATCTCCCTCTGAAGGCCTAAGATGTCCCTATGGGGAATCGGTGTGGGGAGTGCCTGAAAGAGATACAGGACTTTCGGGAGGATTGACATTTTAATTGCATTAAGGCGACCCAGCCAAGAGATGGGAAGTGACTTCCAACGACGGAGTTCAGCTCGTATTGAAGCTCTACAGGTCGGCCAGTTTGCCTGGGTCCATGTATCCAGATCAGCCGTAACGTTAATACCGAGGTAGCGAATCGAGATTGGGGCCCATTGGAAAGGGTTAACATCCCTCAAGTCCTCCAGTTGTTGGGGGAGAAGAGTAAGGTTGAGTGCATATGATTTAGGGAGATTGATCTTAAGACCTGATATCAGCTCAAACTGGGCGAGTACATCTAGAAGTGCTGGAAGAGATGTCGCTGGGTCTGTAAGCGTTAAGAGGAGATCATCTGCGAAGAGGGCAATCTTGTGGTCAACCCCCCATTCGGATGCCCCGGATGTCCTCCGACTTCCGGACGGCAATCGCCAAAGGTTCCACCGCGAGTGCAAAAGGAGCGGTGAAAGCGGGCATCCCTGACGCGTGCCCCTGTGAATGGAGAAGGAGGGTGTCAGGAGACCATTGATGCGGATACGTGCGGTGGGCGCCACGTATGAGGCCATAATACGGGTGATCATGAGCGGTCCGAGGCCTATACGATGGAGGACCGCCCTGAGAAATGACCAGTCGACCCGGTCAAAGGCCTTTTCGGCGTCGAGGGAGAGAAGGAAGGCGGGTATATGGCGGCGGGAAGCCTTTTGCACCAGATGGGCCACGCGGCGGATATTATCTGCTCCTTGTCGCTCTTGTATGAAGCCTACCTGGTCAGGCTCAATGAGGCCTGGGAGAAGAGGAGCCAGACGTTGTGCTAGGATTTTAGTGTATAGCTTAGCATCTACATTTAATAGAGAGATTGGCCTATACGAGGCACGTGCAGTGGGATCCTTTCCTGGTTTAGGGATGAGTGCGATCTCCGCCTCGGCCATCGTCTGGGCCACAGATCCAGTCTCCGCAAAGGAGTTAAAGAGACGTACCAGAGGGGCCCGGATCTCCGGGAGAAAGAGGCGGTAAAATGCCAGCGTTAAGCCATCGGGGCCTGGCGATTTCCCCATTGGCATGCTCTTCAAAGCTTTCTGAAGCTCAGTTGCCGTGATGGGTTCTTCTAGTTGCTGTTTATAAAAGGAGGTGATTGGCGTCCAGGAGCAAGCGGTCAGAAAGGGCTCTATCTATTCCACGCAAGTATCTTCCTTGCTATATAGGGTAGAAAAGAACCTGCTAAATTCCACCTGCTTAGCTCGTTCTGAGATGGCCCATTCTCCTCCCGGCAAGGAGATCTTGGAGACGTGGCCACGGGAGATTTGGAGGCGTAGGCGACGCGCTAGCATGGGACCCACCTTATTACTCCCTCCATAAAATTTTTGTTTGAGGGCCAGAAGGGACTGTTCCGCTTTATTCACTCGAAGGACATTAAGCTGGCCCCGAAGTGATGCAAGTTTCCTTCGCGTTGGGAGAGATGGCGTCCGATGACTTTGTCGTTCTAATTCTTTAATATCGCGAGAGAGTTTATCTTCCACCAGGCGGGATTCCTGCCTGCGGGCTATGGAAATAGAGGTAATAGTGCCCCGGATCGTGGCCTTAAAAGCGTCCCACTGAATATGTATGGGGGTTTCCGGAAGATCATTAGTGGTAAAATAGGATTGTATGGCCTGTCTCAATTCCGCCACATCCACTGGGTCGCGGAGGACGTGGGGAGGAAGGCGCCATCTGGGAGCAGAGTTCGATTGTCTGCCCACAGCGGATAGGGTGATTTCTAGGTGCGCATGGTCGGAGATGGATATGTCCGAAATCTCCGCAGATTCCAAGGAGCGAATGAGGGATTGGGATATAAAGAAGTAATCAATACGGGAATAGGAGCGGTGGACATGTGAAAAAAAGTATAGTCCCGTGTTTCCGGTTCCCGATAGCGCCAAGCATCAATGAGGCCCAGAGCTTCTATATCGTGTTTAAGTATTGCAGACATAGCCCCTGTTCCCTGAAAAGTCGAGGTAGTGCGGTCCAGGCCAGGGTCCCATACCAAATTGAGATCGCCCCCAAAAATGATGGGATTGGGTTCCCAAAGGAGTAGGGACCGAAGCAAGTCGCGCAAAAAGGCATCCTGCGCTTGATTAGGTGCGTATGCGTTAAGCAAGGTAAGCGGTTTACCCTGCAATGTGACCGCCAGCTTGAGGAACAGACCTTCTTTGTCCCGTGTGGCGCGCGTAATTTGCACTTAGAGGCCTACTTTGAAGAGAATAGCTACCCCCGCCGTCTTGGTGTGTGCGGATGCCCAGGATTGCAGAGGGTATTTAAGGTGGGACATGCGCGAAGTGTCTGTGCGTAAAAGGTGGGTTTCTTGGAGGAAAATAATATCTGGGTCGTGCAAGAGAAGGTATCGCCAGATTTGCCGCCTTTTGTTTGGGGTGTTTAAACCTTTAACGTTTAGGGAGATACACTTAAGAGGAGCCATTAGTCATTTCAAGGTGGAACACAAGTTTGCAGGGTCGTGGGGTATTGTTTCCCTCCCTCTCTGGGTTCTGGGTCCAATATGTTAGTGATAATCGTAATAGGAAGCGTGGGCAGTGGAGGTGTCCGTCCCAACAAGAAAGGAAGGGGCCTGTCTCAGAGTCTCCGGGGGTCCAGCCATAGAGCTGAGTCAGCACAGCGGGTGTGGACCCTCTCCCCAAGGATCCAAGGAAAGAAAAAGAAGAAAGAAAGAAGTATAGGAGAGGGATAACCAAAAAGGACAAGAAATGTCGAACTACCAAAAGGCCAACTGGGACAGAAAAACCCATTCCAGTCCAGGAGCGGCCCAATGGTGAGAACCAGGGCGGCTCTGAGGGAGTCACTCCTCTTGGGGACTAAGGAAATGGCGGGGTGGGCCGTGGAATTGCTCGGTGTGCGCAGCGTCCGTCCTCCAGTGGTCGGGCCGCTTTATCCGTAGTGGGGGGGTACAGGGCCCTCTGTAGAAACATTTCCCATTCCCCTCAACCGAGCCTGGTCCGAGGCTCATAGGGTGCAAGATATGGCGGGAACCGGGGGCGCCGCCGGGGGCAGGGGGAGATACGGATGTGTGTGCCGCTGGGGAGGCATAACAGATAGGTGAGTTCGATAGTAACCTTTAGTCGTGAAAGTATGCATTTCAAATAAACAAACTTTTTAACAGTAGGTACTAGGGCAGGTATGCATATGCAAAAGCAGTTCCAGTTCAGCAGGGTGAAGTTGGAAAGTCTCTTCCACTGCAATGGATTCTTAGTTAGATACGATTCAATCTCCAGTGCCCGAGCCAGAAAGGGAGGGAGGACCGGACCGTGGTGCACCTCGAGCTGAGGATTGTGAGGCTTCAACTGTCTTCAGGTGATGAATGATGTCTTGTTTATCTTGGAGAGACGTCATATTAGCCTTAGAGGATCTAGTGCGAGGAGGTCGCACCCTCGACCATTCAGGGCGAAGGGAGATCCGGGAAGCCGGGTCGGTATGCTTGGGGGAGGGGGGCGGAGTTCCAGGCGAAATGCAAAGAATTTGGAGTGCTTCCTTAAGGGATCTCGTGAATCTACGTTTCCCCTCCCAGTGGAAAATCAAAGCAAAGGGGTGGCCCCACTGATATTTAACATTAGATGCTTTCAGTTTGTCCGTCACTGGTTTGAAGTCCCTGCGGCGGCGCAGGGTAAGGGGGGACAGATCTTGGAATATTTGTATATTGTGCCCTTCATATGTCAGTTTCTCAACTGTTCGAGATGCTTGTAGGATTGCCTCTTTCTCCTTATAAAAATGGACCCTGGTCAGGATGTCAGGGACCAGGTTGGTGTTGCCACGCGGGGGAGCCACCCGGTGAGCGCGGTCCAATGTTGGAGGTGAGGAGTCATCATCCCCTCGAACTGTGTGAAGGAGGTCCGCGACGTAGGTCGTTATGTCCTGCCCACTGCGCCCCACGGCACGCCCCTTATGCGGAGGTTGTTCCGGCGACTCCTATTTTCTAAATCCTCCTGTTTAATTTGGAGTTCTATATGTTGCTCTTCAAGTGTGGAGACCCTACGCCATAGTTACTCCTGGTCTTCTGTGCGCGAGTCGAGAGTCCGTTCCAGGTCGTCCACTCTGGTGCCGATGTCTGTGACATCCCGCCGAAGGTCCGCCAGGCATGTTTTGACCTCCAGCTTGAGAGATGAGATCTCAGACTTTATTTCTTGAAGGAAGTTGGACATGAAAGCCTGCGTGATAGGGGCACCATCGGGCGTCGCCTGCTTGGTGTCCATTGTGAGGTCTTCCTGTGAGGGTGCCGATGTGTGTTTATTCCATAGGTCTACCACTGAAGTGTCTTTAGAAGGTGTTTGTGCAACGGCTTTCCCTGATTTGGGTTTAGTCATATCTCCAGAGGAGGAGGCGCCGCCCGATCGAGGTGTCGCCCACCACCAAGTAGGGGGCACCACCAACCTCACCCCAGGACAGCTCAGGAGCAGTGGATGCAGGAGAGAGCACCACCAGGTCGGTTCTCTGCCAGGCAGGGCCCAGTGTAGCACCGGACAAACGGCCAAGGAAGCGTGAGATGAGAGGTTCAATGACTGTAGGGGGTGGGTCCAATTTCCCCACTGGAGATGTCAGGAGTCGGCTTTGTTAGCGCGCAATGGAAGCACCGTTAATGTGTGGCGTGGAAGAGGGCCCAGACCCAGCCCGGGATGGGCAGCCCAAACAGCCCGTTGAAGCTCAGCCTTGTGAGCGTTCCAGTCCCAGAGGGGGTAGAGCGAAGGTAGGCGCCGCGGGGCGAGTGTGGGGTGCAAGGATAATGATGAGGGCTGTCCGCATTCAATGTCCCAGGGGAGCGTAGTGCGACAGTCCGCGCACTGCCCAAGCCCTTCGTCCCCCCCCCGGTAGCAGTGAAGCAGGTGGCAGGCAGCAGAGGGCGCGGAGGTACTCAAGTCAGTCCAACCTCCGCCCCTAGGATTCGGCCAGAAACTTGCTGTGGGGTAGGCTGCCGCCGCGCAGCTTGGCAGGAGTCACAGGCCTCAGTGTCAGCAGGGCGTCAAAAGGGCGCAACTCGGCCCCTGTGGACAGGTATCGGGGGACCAGCGATGTGTCTCTACCGGGTGGGTCGAGGCGAGGGGCGTCAGGGGGGGTCCCCCGCCGCTCTCCGCAGCAGGGAAGTGTCTCTCGCTCCCTCGGCGTGCCCCTCCACCCCCGGGGTCAGCGCCGATCCCTCCTCACCTTGATCGTGTTTGTCTTCCCCCCCCACCCGGTGTGGTGGGCGAAGCGGGGGCTGCCACAGAGCCGGATTGAACCCCCTGTAGGCCGCCCCGGGAGGTCACCGTCCAGGCCCTGAAACCACCCAGGGCCCTCAATGTAGCCAGGTGCCAGGAGCAGAGGGTAGTAAGGCAAGAGATCGTTCCTCAGGGGGGATGCAGCAGAGTATGCAGAGTCGTTCAAGGCAGGCCCGTCACTGCCCCTAGGATTCGGTCAGAAGAGTGCCGTGGGGCAGGCCGCCACCGCGCAGCAGGACAGGAGTCTCAGACCTCGGCGTCAGCAGGGCGCCAGAAGGGCGCAGCTTGATCTCTCCCTCCTCGGCCAGGTAACTGGGGTCCAGCGGTGTATCCCCACCCGAGGGGGTTGGTGGGGGGGGGTGTCCGGGGAAGGGGCCCCCCGTCGCTCCCAGCAGCAGGCAGTCGGCTCTCGCTCCCACGTCGTGTCTTTCCACTCCCGGGGTCAGTGCCTGTCCCTCCTCACCTCAATCGTAGCTGTCCTCCTCCCCGCTCCAGGGTCCCCGGTGCAGCCAGGCCTCAGGAACGGAGGACGGCAGATCAAGGGAGCGCTCCCCAGTGCCCGGGCCACCGCCGGGCGCAGGTCCCTCTCTCGCGGCCTCACACAAAATGGCGGGCAGGGTCCGCACAGTAGACCACCTCCACCGTCTCGGGCCGCTCACAGCGTCGCTCAGGGTCTCCCGCCTAGTCCTCTGTCAGGAGCGGGATCGGCGGAGCGAGCAGACACACCCTCGCAGTCCCCGCCGTTCAGCGCGGGGCAGGACACGGGCTCCCCGGCAAGCGGGGCCGCCTCCGTGGTGCTTGGCAAGATGGCGGGCGGGTCCTCGTCTACGAGCCGTCTCCTCCCTCCCGGGACGGTCTGCACGGTTTGAGTCCCCGTACACAGTCCCCAAGCTGCTGCGGGCTTCAGGAGGTCGAGGGGGGTGGTGTAGACCTCACCCCCGTGCTTTTGAGCGCTTTAATTGAGCCCTAGGCCGACCCCGGAGGACGGAGCCCAAGCTGCGTGCGTCTTATTCCATCAAGGTCTTGGCCACCCGAGCTACCTGTTTAAGATGGTTTGGTCAAGGACACGTACTGTTAGTTGAGCCTGCAGTGGTTTGTCTGCTGTTTGGCTTTGGTGCCTTGTTATGTGCATAAAGGTGTAAGGATTTCCATCTGGCGTGATCTGTTTGAAAAAGGGTACTGTGGGTGGAAAGTGCTGATGGGTGTCCGATAGATAATAGGCAACTATAACATTGGGAAGGCGTGCTGGGGTGCATGTGGCTAGCTCAGTGTAGTATTGTGCCTCATTGGTAAGTTCAGGGTTAATGTTAGAACTTTACTTATGCTCTAGAACTATAGTATTGTATGATGTATTTTGAGTTCTCTACGTGGAGTTTAGTTCTGCTTGGAGACCGTTCGTGCTCTGCAGGGTTTGGAATAAAGGAAACCTACATTTTATTTCTTCACGAGTTCCGTCTTTATTCGAGGATCACTACATTATTTTGGCGACGATTGAGGGTCCAACCCCTGCCAACCTGCCAACGAACGGAGCCTGGTTCCACCGCGTCGTGCAATTCAAAATTTCTACAGTGTGTTTATTCTTATAATCCACACGAAGTTACAGAAGAGAAACCTCTTCGAGGGAACTCCGCCTGCGGCGTGAGAGACAAATATTCCCTTTTTCTCGTCTTTGTCATTGCTGCGCTGTGCATGTTTACCTTCAAATTGCTGTTGACCGTTGCTCCACGCGCAGGCTCCATTGAACGTGAGGACGAGTATGCTGCAGTTCTCCGAGTGCGTTCCATTGTGAGTTCTGTTCCACTACTGTGCATTTCAAGTTTCTACCCATGTACGTCAGAACGTACGAGGTCACGCTGCGTAACCTTACTTGCGGCCATCTTTATTATTTTTTTTTGTTTGCAGCTGTCACCGTTTGTGTTGTCCAGCACTCGCGTCAGCGATCTACGATCGCTCTGCATCAGCTGTCATCGTTCGTCTTACCTCAGCTGTTACCAAGGAAGAAACAGATTCGTTTATATACTGTAGTAAGAATTTTTTTTTTCTCTCTCTCCTTTTTCTCCTTACCCTGCATTTTGTGTTTGACTTTCCTCATAGTTTACTCGTAACCATATTTGCTCTGCTTTCAAAACTTCTAAATGGAAGGAAATTCTGCCAGCACAACGTCAGTTGCACCGAGTCCTACACAAACTTTGAATGTCAGTATTAACCTCAATACTCCCAAAGAATTTTTAACCAGTCCTGGGGAACGTAATGTGAAATGGCAAGAATGGTAGGAGTATTTTGTCAATTGCATCGCTACCTTAAAAGCCAATGATAGTGTTATGTCACCTGAAAGAAAAAAAAGAATTTTAATGCACTGTTTAGGACCTGAAGGTCTCAGAGTATACAACCAAATGCAGAAAGTGGAAAGAAGCGGAGATTTTGACGTCTTCAAATGCTATTGTTGATATTGATGGCCATTATTCACCAGTTGTGTGTGTAGCAGTATCCAGACCCACATTTTACAAACGCAAACAAGATTCTAATGAGTCTATTGAAGACTATGTTTCAGCACTCAAAAAGTTGGCCATTAAATGTAAATTTGGTTCCTTACATGATGATATGATCAGAGATCAGGTTGTCATGTGTACTAAGAATAAAAATATTCAGGACAGGCTTTGGATTGAAGGTGAAGGAAGCCTCAAGGATATCATCACTTTAGTCAAAAAAGCAGAACTGTCTGAAAGATGTGCTAATGCTGTAACTCCTAATGATGCTGTGTCAGTTAATAAGATCAATGATAGTAAAAGAGGGAAGAACCCTACATATAAATATCAAAAGACATATCAAAACGTCAATTCGAAGAAGGAGGACAACACTTTAAACAGTCATACTGGTTTTGTATGTTTTAGATGTGGAAGTACATCACATACTGCAAGATTTGATAGATGTCCTGCAAAATCTGTTAAGTGTTTGGAATGTGGGATTATAGGACACTTTTCGAAAGTGTGTAGAAGGAAACGTTATAAGAAGACTCGTGTCACTTGTGTAACGGTTAATGGTTCAGACTTGTCGGGTAATGACTCTGATGAGTCTCCTGAGAATTCTAATATCATTTCCGCTGGTCCTAAGAAATATGTTGTTGTGAATATTAATGGAGATGATAGTAACAAACCATTGTGCATGATCTCCTTTGGTGGCATAGTTCTACAAGTTGCAGCAGATTCTGGTTCACCGTTTACCATTATTTCCCAATCCATCTAAGAAGACAAATTTGCTAATACCATTGGTCCTTGCTTACAACCTACTGATGTTAATCCAGAAAGTTTCACTGGAGAAAAAATTGAAATGTTGGGGTATAGATCCCTTGTTTTTGAGTTCAAAGGCAGGAGGGAATTGTGTAAGTTATATGTAGCAGCGGATGGACCTTCTGTTTTAGGATGGAAGGATCAACGTTCTCTGAGTATCCTCCTTGATCCTAATAGCCCTGCACAAGTGTTGGGTATGTGTGATGCTGAAGATACAAAAAAGTGGGTCTTGAAAGAGTTTCCAAAAGTTTTTAGTGGAGGTATTGGGAAATTAGATGGATTTACACACAAGATTCGTGTTAAATCCAATGCCGTACCCAAAATTCATAAAGTACGTCACATTCCTCTTATCGTACGGGATGAAGTAAAGAAAGAACTTAAAAAATTACAAGAAGCTTGTATAATTGAACCTGTAGAAGCTTCTGATTGGATTTCCCCCATTGTGATTTCCAGACGTGCCAATGGGAAAATTTGCATGTGTTTTGTTTTAAGGTATTTGAATGATAACATCATAATAGTCCAGTTCCCGCTTCCCAGAATTGACGAGATGCTCTCACTGACTAAAGGTGCTAAATGGTTTTCAACCATTGACCTCTTCTCCGCATATCATCAGATTTCTCTGCATCCCTTGAGTAGATGCTTTACCGCCGTTTGCACTCCCTTTGGTTGCTTTCAATTTCGCTGCATGCCATTTGGGTTGGCGTCTGCTGCAGCAGTTTTTCAAAGGCTGATGTTAGAGTTGTTTGGTGATATGCAAGGAGTAGTGTTTTTCCAGGATGATATCTTGATAATGGGGGCTAACAAGAAGATCCACGATGAACGTTTAAGGAAAGTAATGAATATCCTACAAAATAAGGGGGTAACAGCAGAAATCTCTAAATGCAGATTCGCTGAAGAGAAGGTTACTTACCTTGGTGATGAAGTTAGTTCTTTAGGCATTAGACCAAAGACTAGTTTAGTGAATGCCATCACTGATGCCCCTGCACCCAAGTCCAAGGAAGATCTCAGATCCTTCTTAGGGCTTGCAGAAATGTATGCTAAATTTGTTGAAAAGTTCTCAGAGAAAACTCATGTCATGAGGTCTTTACTTAAAAACAAAGTGCAATTCAATTGGTGTGTTGCTTGTCAACAGTCGTTTGAGGAAATTAAAAGAGCGATTGCACAAGCACCCAATCTACAAGGTTTTGATCCTCTTGCGAATACCATTGTCACCACCGATGCTAGTAGCAAAGGTTTGGGTAGTGTTCTAACCCAGTTGGATGGTAACAATAAAGAAACAGTTATTTCCTTTGCATCACGTTCCCTTACTCTTGCTGAGGAACGGTATTCTGTAATCGAACGTGAAACTTTAGCGTGCGTTTGGGCCCTGGAGCATTTCAGGAAATTCCTATGGGGCAGAAAACTTATCCTGCATTGTGACCACAAACCCCTTGCTAAACTATAAACTACTGAAGGTTTGACCAATGCCACAGCAAGAATTGCGAGACTCTCCATGAGATTACAAGATTTCATGTACGATATACAATATGTTCCTGGCGTTAAAATTTTTACTGCTGATTTTTTCAGTCGTATGTCCTTACCTTTGACTGAAGTAGACAGAAATTCTTGGAATGATTTCTCTGTTGCTTTGCTATCTTTAGACAGAACCCAAAGTAGTTTCAGTAAAGAAGAATGGATCGAAGCTGAGAGTTCTGACCAGATTTTTCTTGAACTTAAGCAGTTAATTGTGAATGGTTGGAGTGGTATGGACAAGAAGTTGGTGAATGATGAGCTCAGGGGTTTCTGGGAGGTACGTGATGAACTCCGTTTGTGTGACTCGTTAGTTTTATGTGGTGATAAAGTAGTTCCTCCTAAGAGTTTAAGAAGTAAAATACTTGACTTGTGTCATGAAGGGCATTCAGGCATTACATGCACCAAACTCTGATTGAAAGAACTGTATTGGTGGCCCAAAGTGGACATGGAGGTGGAAAGATGTGTCGGGTCTTGCATCAAGTGTGAAATGTCTGATAAAACCTTTAAAACATTTAATCCACCCTTAGCTTCTCCAGTCTGTCCACAACTTCCATGGGAAGTAATTGCTTTAGATTTCATGGGACCTGTCTTATGGCAAGATGGTTTGCAAAAGTAAATTTTAGTTCTTGTGGACACTTTTTCCAGGTGGTTAGAAGTTCGTGTAGTAGAAGTGATCAACACAAGAACTGTAATCACATTTTTGGATGACATTTTCTTAAGGGAGGGGTTCCCAAGTATTATCTTGTCTGATAATGGGGTGCAATTCAAGTCTTCTGAAATTGAGAATTATTTATCTGCTTCAGGTATTCAGCAAAAGTTCACTGCATTGTATCATCTAAGTGGAAATGGCATTGTTGAGAGGGCCAACCGTAGCATTGAAGGTGTTCTCCAATTAGCTAACGAGGGTAGTTTGTCATGGGATGATGAGTTAAAGAAGTTAATCTGGGCTTATAGAAGTACCATCCATAGCACTGTTGGTAAAAGTCCCTTTTCTTTGATGAGAGGCAGAGTTCCTCATTCCAAAGTAAATCCTGGGTGGTTGAACAGAAGTGAAATGGCTGATTGTGACATGTCTGAAGTAAGACAGTGCATCAATGAGTCTCAGGTGAAAAACAAACTATATTATGATCAAAAGCATGGTACCAAGCAAGTTAATTTGTGTGAAGGTCAATGGGTTTGTGTTAAAAATGCTAAGAAGGTTCCCAAGGGAGAAAGCAAATTTAGTGAACCTAGGAAGATTGTTAAAGTTATGAATAGCACAGCTTTATTGCAAAATGGTGAAGTTTGGCACTTTAGCCGTCTAGCACCAGTTACATCTGTAATTGATAGAAAAACAGAGAATGGTGAAAGTAAAACCAAGAATTTTTGGTGGTTGAATACTTCTGATTTTACTCAAGATAATCTGTAAGTTCGAAATTCTGACAGTGCTGATTTGGACAGTTGTAATATCGTGCCTGAACTTGTTGATACTCAAGATATTTCGTCTACTTCCAAACATGTGCAGGATGAGAATCTACTGTGTTCTTCTGATTCTAATGTACCTACCTGTGACATGAATGTAATCAAAACTTCTAGTGGAAGGATTGTCAAGAAACCCAAGTGTTTAGAAATGTTTGACTGTAATTAAGTTTTTTTTTAAAATTATTATTTTTTCTTTCTTTCTTTTAAGGGTGGGATTGTGTAGTATTGTGCTTCATTGGTAAGTTCAGGGTTAATGTTAGAACTTTACTTATGCTCTTGAACTATAGTATTGTATGATGTATTTTGAGTTCTCTACGTGGAGTTTAGTTCTGCTTGGAGACCGTTCGTGCTGGATGTAACCTGCTCTGCAGGGGTTGGAATAAAGGAAACCTACATTTTATTTCTTCACGTTTTCCGTCTTTATTCGAGGATCACTACATTATTGTACTGGTTAGTGTGTTAGTTTGGGTGTTGACTGTATGAATTAGCGATAGCTGTCTATTCCCAACCGGTGTGCATTGAGAGCCGGTGTGGTATAACGCCACGTAAGATCGTTGGCTGTCTTATGGGTGAAAATCAAACAGGGAAAAAGCAGTACAGAACAGTGCAAGTTTTAAAGTTGCCTGTGCATAGTCTACAAAATCTGAAAAATGAATGCCGGTTTTTAGAGGCGTGTGGTGGATGTACATCCGCCGAGTAGATCCCGGTTAGTTAGCCTATGAAAGAAAGCATAGAGAGGCAGCATAAGCTATACAATTAAAGGTGCATTATTCAAAAAGAATACATTACTTAGGCTTAAAAGATGAGTGCATTAGCTGTTGTTTAAGTTATGGCCTGCTACACACCCTTTCACACGAGGAAAACAGAATGGTTGAGATTTTATGGGCAGTACATATACAGTTTTCATAATTTCGTAGGGGACTATTTCATGACTCATATGAAACAAATACTGACTTGTGAAGGGAATGATTTCATATCGTGGAAGGGAACAGTTTCAGTTCTAGTGTTGGACAATTTCTTAGCTAGTTGATGGCAATTTTGTGGCTCATTTGATGTAATTTCACAACACATCTGTCATTTGTATCATGTAGGGCATTTGCATGGCCTGTGTGGGATGCATTTATGGCTTTTGTGTTGAAATGTTAGTGTATTGTTAATGTAGTGTAGGATAATTAAATGGCTTGTTTGAGGCAACGGTAATGTTTCCAGGGGCAGAATCGGACTTCATGGCCCACTGTATAGTAATTGTATAGCTATTCTATTCCTGGCAGCACAGCTCCCAGGATAATATACTGCATCGGTAAACACTTATAAGGTCCCAAAGGCCACTGCACTCGAAACCAAAACACATGGGTAAAAGACATTGTCATTTACAGCGCCAATAGCTCTAACTCTTGCAAACGTGAGACCTATTGCATTGCACATGCTTGTTGGAAGATGTAATTGCATGACACTCCAGTGGGGTTTAGAGCTGGAGGCTTGAGGAGCCTGTCTTAGTATCTCCGTACACAAGGCCATTACAACTTTTAATTTCAAATGCATTCCCTCTCAAATCTCCCAGATAGGGAGTCAAAGCATATTGATACCTTTTTGAAAAATAAGTTTCCTTAGCTAGCCTGTCCATTCACACCAGCAGCATTAATCTACTTCATCCTCCCCACTTCAAACGCGACCAGGCCGATTTGATTTGACCTTGCAGACCCACACTCACCCGATAGGGAGCAGGACCTTACGTTTCTGGAAATCCAGCACAACAGATACATGGGAACCATAAAATTATCCCAGGGCCATATCCCACCTTTCATTTTTTTGCCACATTGTATTCCCTCGAGGAATTTTTTTTCAAACCATGCTTCAATCTTCGTGCATAAAGTCTACCTCCTATTAGCCAACGCACCACCAAATGGGTGTCGGACTATGAGAGAGGCGTGGGATGCTACTCTTGATACTTTCGCGTCTTGAAGGACTGGCCTCAAGCCTACACTGGACTTGGGGACATTCAAAAAGGTTCGGAGGAAGAACAATTTCAAAATGCTTCCTCTGGGGCAGATTGGCTCTACCCTGGATCGTGGAGACTGTATGGAGTCTTTGGACATGCACAGACCTGTATTTACATATATCTGCCCTGCAGCCCCACAGACACTTCCTGAGCTTCACAGTGGTGTCGGAACACTTCCAATTGGCTAAGGTGCTCATTGACCTTACCTTGGCCCCTTAAACATTCAGGAAACTGATGATCACAGCTCATATTTAGAGGTCAGGGATACATGTATTCCTGTACCTCGATGATTGGCTTCTATGGGAGTTTACCGCATTCAGTCACAGATCATCTCGGTGGCACCTGAACCCTATGCAGAGGATTCCATTTATAGGTGCTATCCTGAATATGGTGAAGTTGAAGGCCTTTGTGAAACTACTGTAACCCTGGGACATACAGTATATGATCTCGATGTTTAGGGCTCAGTCCTGGGTCTCTAGGAGGATGCTTCTGAAGCTTTTTGGTCTTATAGCCACTGGTTAGATGAGGGCAACATGGCGGCTCTTATCTTATTGGACCTCAGCGCCGCGTTTGACACGGTGTCTCACTCTGTCCTGTTGAGAGCCTTGCAGTCCTTGGGCCTTGAGGGTTCAGCCTTGTGTGTATGTCCGTCCTCTGACGGATGTTGGTGAAGAGGCTGGGCTGTCCCTTTTTTCCTATGCCGATGACACTCAGATCATCTTTTCCCTTTCCTCATCTAAGGGGTCGGAACCCTCTGTTCTTCAGTCAGGTCTGAGTAAAATCGCATCCTGGATGCAAAACAATCTGGTCAAATCAAACTGGGACAAGGCGGAAGTCAAGATTTTAGGGAAAAAACATGACCTTTGGGGACCTCAACACTGGCCCTCTGAAATGGGTGCCTTACCCTTGCCGGTACGACATGTTCGCAATTTGGACTTCATCGTTGACGAACATCTTTCGATGAAACAACAAGTCACCAAGGTGTCCTCCACCTGTTTTACTGTGCTAAAATGGTTGAAGAAAGTTTTATGTATGATGCCCCTCTTTGCTCAAAGAACAGTAGTCCTTGCCCTAGTTACTTCTAGGCTGGACTACGGCAATGTTCTTTATCTGGGCTCCAACAAAGCTACGACCCAAAGACTTCCAAGTGGTGCAAAATGCGGCTGCTAGACTGCTGTGTCATGTGCCTAAGTTTCCTCTGTCGCTGGCTTCCTTCGCGACTTTCATTGGCTGACGATGGAGAACCGAGTCAAATTCAAAGCCTTGTGCTATATGTTCAAAATTAAAACTGGAGCAGCCCCTAAATATTTGCAAAATCTAGTGCAATGCTACCAACCCTCACGCCCCCTGCGTTCTGCCCAGCAGACTAGGTTTACTGTCCCTAAAATCAAACTCTCTCGCATGTGTGGCCGGTCCTTTTCCTTTTTAGGACCTACCCTATGGAATTCTCTACCTATCTCACTAGCGAGGAAACCGTGTATTGTATATTCCGCAGAATCTTGAAGACTTAGTTGTTCAATCTTTAATTTCTTTTTCTCGTCCTTTTCTCTTCTACCGGGTCGGCGCCGGGAAACCCCTTGGGGTAGCTGGGCGCCCTACAAATTCAGTTTAATAATAATAATACTAATACTAATAATAATAATAATAGCCTAATGCACCTTTGTTGTACTGTACGCCAGATGGCACAGTGAAACCTCTAGTTAGAGTGGGCCCAACACCGAGGTGTCTCTCGGACTCCATTCATATCACTCAAGAGACAGCTTGGGATCTTCTCTGGGGGCACCAACCTGACTTGCAGTAGAATACACTCCATTCCCCATCCAGACTTCACCATTTTGACTGACTCAATACTTGGGTGGCCTGGAGGGGGTCATCTGGGAGAGGTGAGATCTGGTCTCAATGCGCACCAACTACATCTCAATTTGTTGGGCTTTTTTGCAATCCGGCTGGCCCGGAAAGCTTCCTGCCAACCATGGGGGGAAGTCACGCCAGAGCAGACAAACTGAGCATTCGCCGATTGGCAGACCGTGAACGGAGTCTCCATCTCAAGGTGGTAATAGTGATCTAAGAACAGTGGAGTTTTCCCTTTCTAGATTGGTTTGCCACTGCCAAGAATATGCAGTGCCAAACCTTTAACACACTAGCGTTCTCTCCCTGGGGAGTCACTAGGAGATGCATTCTATGTGCTGTGGGACTCTGGTCTCCTGTACGCATTCCAACCATTACCTCTCCTGTCTGGAATTTAGATGGCAGAGGATTGATCCAGGCTTTTGCGATACATAAGCGAGTTCTGACAATTATGATCAATAGCAATGGCCCTAAATAGCCAGCACAGCCCTGCCTATAACCCAAAAGTATTCTGCTAGCAGTAAGGATAAGTTACCCCAAATGTTTTGGAGCACGGGGGCAATCCACAAACGTGATAGATCCGCTGCAAAGCAGCGGCATTTCAGACAATATGATTTGTCAGGGGCTCGGGATACTGCCCATTTTGAGATACATTTAGGCGTGTAGTAGAGCATCCAGGTAGTTGTTGCAATTTAAGACAAACAGAAGTCACAGACTGATCTAACACTACTAGAGCCTCCTATATTTCTATACCCGTGGTTTCAGATGAAAGAAGCCGGCTCCATCTTGAAGCTATTTGCAGGCTGTCGTCTTGTGCCTGTGATATAAATTTCTGGTAGAATAGGCTAACAGAGAGTTTACCCGAAGTCTGATTTAGACCAACCACAATTTCAGATGTTTCTTGGTCCATATTCAGCTTGCAGCCATACAGTAAGTAATCCCTTACCTGTAGGCACTTTAAAAATATATATTTTTTAAAAGTATTGCGGAGCCCATATGCCTTTTGTAATGAAACAAACGTCTGAAACCCCTGATAGTCATAAAAGTGACCCAAATTGCTAACACCTAGATGTCACCATATTTTCCCCACATTGTCGTGGAATATGTCTGGGAAAATTGGATTGCCCCACAAAGGAGTATAAATGTGAAATGTAGGTCGAGAGTATTTATTACAAATTTCCTGCAATATCCGTGTATATTAAATGGAGTTACTTGTAATTAGCAACGTCAATGCATTTCTGAATTCAGGTCCATGTTTACTTAAGTTGTGAAAAAGCGTGTGGGAGTAGGGGAGGAGGGGAAGTTTACTGCATTCGGTCCTCTCCAGACTGCCTCCTGCTCAGGAGAATCGCGGTGCCATTTAGGCGCGGACATGTCAGATGTTTAAAGCCTTCGTAACGCACCCATTGAAATATGAAGCGGGTCCCAACTTAACTAGGGGAGACTGCTTTTCGGGCGGTCGGGGCTCTTGTGGCCACATCGGAAGGGGACTGAAGGAGAATGAAGTCTCGGCAGGAAGCAGTATTAGTACTGTCTCCCACCCAGATTAAATTGACACCGATGTGTGTATTCTTGGTCGGACGTGGACCCAGAAGTATATCAAGTGATCACGTGATCATACACAAGTATGGGAAAAGAAGTCCCATGTATTTGTGAATACCATGTAGTTCATGATACATTGATACATGCCTACACGATGTACTTCACAGAGAAAGTGTACAGGTATTACAGGAAAATTCTTAATGTGAAATAATTGTGGACACATGAGGAAGCATGCCACATACGGCGGTGAGGTATTTCGTCCTTTAAAAGGGACCGCCCCCCATAGCTGGGTGGTGCTCTGGGATCGTCCTCCTTGGATTCATAGACCAGAGGGTTTTTGTTAGACAACATTTTACAGCATGTTTAAATTAATTGATCAGCACCAGCATTTCAAACCCTTCAGAGTTACGAATCATCGGGTCGCCAGCGAATCAGGGCCTGCGTAACCTCAAGTTTCAAATGGAAAAACTGTTACCAACCATTTTAGATGACCTTTAGGAATGCAGGCTTCTGAAGAAAAACCTGTGCCCCCTTCAGGGGATCTATAAGCTGGTGTAGTTTCCATTGTGACCTTACACAGATCTGATTGTCCAAAGATTGTGCAAAGATGGACATAGAATCCACTATTATAGGAGATGGCAGACAAGCTTTTAAAGAGATTGCCTGTCGAAAAAGGAAGTTACCAATGAAGATAAGTATTGGAAGGGCGTGCAACGATCTTGTTCGAGCGGCTTGGTTTACGGAAATTGTGAGTCTGTGAGCCTGCTGAATGTGAGAATCCATATCCCAGTCCGCCAGATCTGGAAATGTTTGCTGAAATAGTTTAGCCATTGTAGACACTCAGCGAGAGGCAGAGAGGTTGATATAGTGAAACAAGGATACTTTATTCAGGTTTAGTTTAGTTTAAGTCAGGTAAGACGTGGTTTGTTTCCCCTTCCGTCTTTGTCTCAGTGGGAGGGCTCACATCGAGAGCGGATCTTCTTCCCAACAAGGTAGGCGAAGGTATGAACACAGGAGAAAAACAAAACAAAAAAACCTAAGAACTGGGTTTTAGTGTGGACACTCTTTGCCGCGCACGTCGCAAGGGAAAGGAGTGAAGGGAAATAACACCTGGACCGTCACCAAGTGGTCGCGAGCGCTTGGCAAGTTACGCTAATGAGCACACCCCGTCAGATCCCTCCACCGTCCCTGTCCCTGGACACCGGCTTGGTTGCCGCTGAGCCCCCTTTTGAGAACAACCCCCGTACGCGGGCACGTACCTCAGGGAGCCACGCTCCTCCAGGAGCGTGGCTGGCTAGGTCGCAGTACCGGATGGGGTCCGGCTCCCGATCAGGAAGGTCTTGGCGGCTTCCTCGGGGAAGATGCGGCGACGCTCTCTCTTCCGACCTCACGGGAACAGCGGTCGCTTGGTCCTGCAGCTCAGGGAGTCCTCGAGTCACGGGCTGATGTCTCGGCGTGTCTTCGCTTCCGGGTTCCTGGACGACGACGACACCTCTTGCTCTCCACGATGTCGTTTAAAAGGCCCTCCTCCTCACCGTCCTGACGTTCCATAGGAGCATGTGACGTGGTCACATGGGTCTGGCCGACTTCCCGGAACTGAGCGTAGTTAAAGGGGACGTGATAGTCCTCAATAGACTGTTCCTGGGGTGACTGCAAATAAAAGGTAGGAGAGACATAAGGGGGAAAATGGTCAGTGGAGTCCTCCTCCTCCCGGTCCTGGATAGTCATACTGTGACACATCTCCCCCCTAGACAGTTCAAGATCGGGGAACTGGCCGACACGGGACAGGAAGTCCGCTTTCGCATTAAGCTTGCCTTTCCTATGTCGGACCTCAAATGAAAAGGGTTGGAGGGAGAGAAACCACCTCAAGACTCGGGTGTTGTTCCCTCTGTTGCGACTTAGCCACTGAAGGGGTGCGTGGTCCGTATACAAGACAAATGGGAGCCTTCAAGATAATAACGAAGTTTGTCAATAGCCCATTTGACTGCCAGACACTCCTTTTCAATGACGGGTAGTTCTTCTCACGGGGAACAGTTTACGGCTGATGAAGTCTACTGGAAGTTCCACGCCCTCATCCGTCTGTTGGGACAGTACGGCGCCAAGACTGGTGTCTGAAGCATCGGTTTGGAGGATGAAAGGCTTCGTTAAATCAGGGGATATTAAGACGGGACTAAAGGGGATAGCTTGCTTTAGATCCTGAAAGGCCTGGCAGCCTTGTAAGGAAGGAGATAGGAGCTCCTTTTCTCTAACACCCTTTCTTAGGAGGTCGGTTAGTGGAGAAGCTAGCTGTGAGTAATGGGGAATGAACCTGCGATAATAAGTAACCCCAAGAACGCCCTGATGCCCCTTTTGGTTGTGGGGAAGGGTGTGTTGGTAATGGCTTTTACTTTCTTGTTTTGTGGTTCAATCATCCCGTTCCCCAGGAGGTACCCCAAGTAGCGGACTTTCTGATATGCTACCCTGGACTTCTTGGAATTTATGTGAAGTCCAGCCTCTCGCAGGGCCTGGAGTACTTTCTGACAGTGGTGCCGATGTTGTTCCCAGTCTGGACTGTATATCACAATGTCATCGAGGTACGCAGAGGAGTATCCTCGATGATCCTGTAATACCACGTCCATAAGTCTCTGAAATGTGGCTGGTGCACTGTGAAGGCCAAAGGGGAGGACAGTGAATTCGTACAGGCCAGAGGGGGTGGTGAACGCTGTTTTGGCTTGGTCTTGGGGAGGGAGAGGGACCTGCCAATATCCCTTGCTGAGATCTAGTGTGGTTATGTATCGGGCCTCACCCAGCTGTTCAATTAGTTCATCTACCCGAGGTAGGGGATAGGAGTCAAACTGTGTGATGGCATTCACGGCTCTGAAATTATGCAGAATCTCACAGACCCGTCGGGCTTCGGTACGAGGACCACAGGGGAAGACCATTCGCTCTTGGAGGGTCGTATGATCCCCATCTTGAGCATGTTTTGGATTTCATCTTCAATGGCCTTTCGGCGGGCTGCGGGAATGCGATATGAGCGTTGTCTTATGACCTTCCCAGGTATGGAAGGGATGGTATGTTCTATCAGAGAGGTCCGCCCTGGACTGTCGGTAAAGATGGAGGAAAAAGAGCTGAGCACGGTCTCTAATGTTTTCTTTTGTGGTTCAGGGAGGGCTTCATTTATGTCTGATTGGGACAGTGTAGAGGACGTTGCACCTGGTTCTAAGGTTAGCATCAGGCTGGTTTTGGGAGGAGGCCCTAACCATTTCTTCAGCAGATTTATATGGAATATTTGGGTCTTGGTTTTGCTGAGGCGTGGACGATATGTTGTTAGGCCAATTTTTTTCTACTACCTCATAAGGGCCTTTCCACTCTGCTCTGGTTTTGGGAAGGGAAGAGGGTAAGACAACTAATACCCAATCGTGTACCTGGAGATGACGCCACCTTTTGCCCTTGTCATAAAATACTTGCTGACGTCTCTGGGCCTTCTCTAGATTAGCATGGGCAAACTCACGCAATTTATATAGCCGGGACTTTAGTCCCTGAGAATAGTCGAGGAGGGTTTGGCTCTCTTCGGGTTTTCCTTTTTCCCACGCCTCCTTGGTCATTTCTAAAAGAATACGTGGTTGTCTTCCGTTCAGGAGCTCAAAGGGGAACACCCTAAGCTACTCTGCTTCTGACAGCAATGACGAATAGGGCTAAGGGTAGTAAGGCATCCCAATCCGCGCCTTCGGCTGTCATCGTCTTCTTGAGGGTCAGTTTGATCGTGCCATTATATCGTTCACACAGTCCGTCCGTTTGTGGGTGATATACTGATGTTGTTATTTGGGTAATATCTAAGGATCTACACACTTGACCCATTAACCGGGAAACAAATGGAGTGCCCTGATCCGTGAGAATTTCCCGAGGGAATCCCACGCGAGAGAACAACTCTAAGAGCTTCTCACAGATGGTTGTGGTGTTTGGGGTCCGTAAGGGAAAGGCTTCCGGGTATCTGGTGGCATTATCGATAAGGACTAGGGCGTATTGATTCCCTTTTCGGGATTTAGGTAAGGGTCCTATGAGGTCCATACCTACACGATCAAATGGCTTCCCGATGATCGGTAGAGGTTGTAATGGAACTGCAGGGGGACGATATGGATTCTTCTTTTGGCACACCTCGCATTCTTGGCAATACTTGGTGATGTGCGCATGTATACCAGGCCAGTAGAACTGCTCAAGAATGGTTTGGCTAATTTTTTGGGCCCCGGTATGACCTGCCAGTAGGTGGCTATGTGCAAAGAACATAACTTGGTCTCTGAACCTTTGAGGGACAAGTAGCTGTTTGGGACTGGTTGGATTCCCCCTCCTGTAGAGAAGGTCTTGTTCTATCACGAAGGATGGATAAGTATTGGAGGGAGTGGATGCCTGTTGCCATGCCATTTAAAGGGAAGGATCGTTCTTTTGGGCATACCGGAAGTTCTTATCACCCTGCCAAGGAGCCTGAGTAAGGAGGACAGGAGAGGTATCTGGACTTCCTTTTAGTCTACCTCTGAGGAGATTCATGAACTCAGGGTTATCTGTCCCTAATATCAGTTTTTCTGGGAGGTTGGGTAATACTCCTGCGATAATCTGTAGATCCTTTCCATTGGGCAGCCTTACTCCCACCTGGGCTACTGGGTAGATTCGGACATCGCCATGGACACACCTGATGGGTATGTGTCGGTGCATGAGGATATCTTCTGGTTTAACTAAGGCTCTTTGAATTACGGACTGCCTACAACCAGAATCAAGCAGTGTTTTAACATATACCCCATCTATGACTAAACTTACATAGAAACAGGTGCCCATCTCCTCGGTATACAGGACGTGTCTGGGAAGGTAGCTGACATCCATGGGCTTGTCCGTACTTTTCTTCTGGGGACAGTAACGGGCTATGTGACCCCAGGCTCCGCAGTCAAAGCATTGGGGTCCTTTTATTGGGATGGGTTCGGCTTTTGGGGAGCGTACTTTAGGCATGTTTATCATGGGTTTAGCGAACCTCTTGTCTGATTTCCCTGGACCAGGGCGTTGACTCTTCTCTCCCTCCCATGTGGTTGGTCGTGGTTGAGCTCTAGAATAGGTGGTAGCTACCTCCACCGCTTGTTCCACAGAGAGGCGTGTGTGTTGTTTAAGCCATCTCTGGGTGTGAAAGGGTAGGGCTTCCAGGAACTGTTCGAGATAGATCAAGGACATTATCTCCTCTTTTGTATGCTCCTGGGGCTTTAGCCATTTATCCGCTGCTTTTAGCTTGTGAAACAAAGTCTTGCGACTGTCCCCCGGGTTTCCTTTTTCTTTTCGAAAGCGTACTCTATACGCCTCCGCATCCATACCCAGGTGATCCAGGATAATTTCTTTTATCTCTTTGTAGGAAGTGTTACCAGTAGGGTTGGCTGCCTGGTAGGCTGCCTGAGCCTCGCCGCTTAACAATGGAGCTAGAAAGAAGGGCCATTTTTGTTCAGGCCAACCAGATGCTCTGGCAGCGTGTTCGAAGTTTAGAAGGAACGCATCGGGGTCTTCACCCACGGTATACTTCTGTAGGACGATGGTGGGGAAGTTGGATTGGGTTCCTTGCCTAGCCGGAGTTTGTGTTGCGAGGCGTTCCTGTCTTTCAGACATTTTATGAAGATTTTCCATATGTTGGTTAATGGAGGTGCTAAGGAGTTCTCTATCGGCTTGGGCCGAAGACATGTGCCTCTCAACTGCCCATTCAAGCTTTTCCTGTCCATGGATAAGCTGTTGGATGAGGTTCTCCATTTTGTGCAAATCAATGGAAAAATCCCACTTCTGACACCACGTGTAGACAAGCAGTGAGAGGCAGAGAGGTTGATATAGTGAAACAAGGATTCTTTATTCAGGTTTAGTTTAGTTTAAGTCAGGTAAGACGTGGTTTGCTTCCCCTTCCGTCTTTGTCTCAGTGGTAGGGCTCACATCGAGAGCGGGTCTTTTTCCCAACAGGGTAGGCAAAGGTATGAACACAGGAGAAAAAAAAAAAACCTAAGAACTGGGTTTTAGTGTGGGCACTCTTTGCCACGCACGTCCCAAGGGAAAGGAGTGAAGGGAAATAACACCCGGACCGTTACCAAGTGGTCGCGAGCTCTTGGCGAGTTACGCTAATGAGCACACCCCGTCAGATCCCTCCACCGTCCCTGTCCCTGGACACTGGCTTGGTTGCCGCTGAGCCCCTTTTTGAGAACCACCCACCTACGCGGACACGTATCTCAGGGAGCCACGCTCCTCCAGGAGCGTGGCTGGCTTGGTCGCAGTACCGGATGGGGTCCGGCTCCCGATCAGGAAGGTCTTGGTGGCTTCCTCGGGGAAGATGCGGCGTCACTCTCTCATCCGACCTCACGGGAACAGCCTTCGCTTGGTCCTGTAGCTCAGGGAGTCCTCGAGTCACGGGCTGATGTCTCGGCGTGTCTTCGCTTCCGGGTTCCTGGACGACGACGACACACTTCTTGCTCTCCACGACGTCGTTTAAAAGGCCCTCCTCCTCACCGTCCTGACGTTCCATAGGAGCATGTGACGTGGTCACATGGGTCGGGCCGACTTCCCGGAACTGAGCGTAGTTAAAGGGGACGTGATAGTCCTCAATAGACTGTTCCCGGGGCGACTGCAAATAAAAGGTAGGAGAGACATAAGGGGGAAAATGGTCAGTGGAGTCCTCCTCCCGGTCCTGGATAGTCATACTGTGACAGCCATGAACGCCCTAGGATCCCCTCCTTCTTTCCCCTTGGGTATTCCAAACACCCTTAAATTGTTTCGACGTTGCCTGTTTTCTAGGTCTTCAACTTGGCTCTGTATAAACATCAGTTGGCTCTCCTGGACTTCAGTTGATTTGACACATTCAAACCGATCTAAGTCCCTGCTACCTGATGTTGAAGTTCTGTCAATTCGTAAGAGAGCAATGGAACTTTACTAGTCACTTCCGAGAATGACTGCTGTATTACCATGCTATCCGCCCTAACTTGCGTGTAGTGTTCCTGCACCTCTGCGCGCTGCTCTTGCAGAGATTGAAGAATTATAGACAATGAGGGCTCTTTCACTTCAGAAGTATTAATTGGATTAGGAATACTGGCATATAGTGCTGCTGTGGGAGCAGAGCACTTGGAGAGTGAGCTTCCCGGAGAATCAGAGGCTCCTCTCACTCTGGACTGGAGGTCGGATCTAGGTTAAGATTTCTTTCTGCAATATCAAACGATATGGCTCAAGGTGGTGGCAATAGTTGCAAAACGTAACATAGCTAAGGCCTGGGGGGCAAGCCGTCCACCGGAACTGCCGGAATGGGAGGATGACTTAGATTGGTGCTGTGGGGCTGAGAAGGTAGTATATAAGGCCAGAGGATGCCCGTTTTACATTAGCGACCCGTCCACTGCCAAAGTAGGGGGGCGGGCTGGGCCAGAGGTGGGGGGTATGGAGGGTTTGGGAGGCAAAAAAAGAAAATAAACTTACCTTGCCACCGCCTTCTCCCGCGAATCGCCTTCTTTTGGTCCTGGGCTCAGGCTCCAAGCCTGCCATGCGGCCAATCCTGAAGCTGCTTTTGCATGAGAGCAGCTTCAGGATTGGCTGGAGCGCCGGCAACTTGCGCTCCCAGGCAGACTGGGAGCCTGTGCCTGCTCTCTCCAGCCTCCGCAACCAGCTGGGACTGGAGAGAGCTTTACTGCGCATGAGGGGTTTGGCCAGCCTGAGACGGCCAGCCAAACACCTCATGCACAGTGAAGTTAGTGACCACCACTCTCCCATCAGCAGTGACATCCCCTGGACCCGCCCCCAAGACTCGTCAGAGTCCTGGGGGTGGGTCCAGGGGATTAAAGTAAAACGATAATAAAACAGGTTTAAAACCCGTTTTATTATCGTTTTATTTTCTGCTGGTGGCAGTGGGGCGGCGCTCCTCCACCCTAATGGAGATTCCGCCCCTGAAGTTTTCGCTACCAGCCGATACAACAGAAATGGGCCAAGTACGGGGGAGGGAGGAGGTTGAGATTTGTGATGTCTACCGGCTAAAATTGTGCAGAACATACTTTTGTTCTGATTGTGCTCTTGAATGTGTTCTGAGCTGATGTTAATAAAAAGATGGAAAAAAAAAAAGCTTTCTCTGCAGATAGATGCTGGCCCTCCCCAGGTGCTTGCAGGCAAGGCTGACCGGCATGACCAATATTGGACAGACGAGAGATCGTAGCTTTCATTTTACCCTTGGAAGTAACCCATTTACGCAGTGGGCTATCCTTGGAACCACATTTGTAACGGATTGAGACAGAGTTGGCGGAGCAATCAACTTAATGATATCCAAAAGTCTTTTTAGGACCTCCTCGGCCCTTCGTAGCGCTCACTTTATGTTGTTTCTTGCCTGGGAACGCCCTTGCCTTAGTGGAGACTACCTCTGGGCCCGCTATTAATTCCAGAAGTGTGCTGCTTGCATCTGACGGTTGGGCAGAAACTACCAGGCCAGGTGTACCGACATGTTCCAAAACCATTGGGTCAGCAGGGTTGCACCGTGATGAGTTTGTCTACTAAAACCTCCTCTCCTGCAGATCCTGTACATCCAACACCGTCTTGACTCTGAGTGTGCCGTAGTTAGTTCATATGTGTCTGATCCATGTTGCCCATCACTCACCGCCCATTTCTCCTCGCTGACACCACCCCTGCACTGCACAGGAAGAATTACATTGTTGCTGAGAAAGTGGTAACTGTGGCTATGCTGAGGGACTTGCGACTTTGTTGTGGTTATTAATATAAGCAATCTGACCAATCCAGTAATCTTGTTGCAGGACCTGGACTGCCACCAGTGGGTCTGTTGTTTTGCTCCAAGACCCAACGTCAGTGAGGGCCGAGCCGTCTGTAGTCCCTGAGGGTGAGGGAGGAGCAGACTGAGCTCCCACTTCTTCGCTCCCAGCCTGGACCTCTCTCAGCAAAGTGTCCACCATTGCGGTTGCAGGAGTGGAATTTTCCGCACTACAGGCTTGAAGGAGGTCCGTCGCCTTTACGGATTGAAGAAGTTTCAAAATGTTTTTTTCGACTCGAGAGCCGGGCCCCTAATTTGCATCGGGTAAGCGCCTTGAGGCGCTGTGACTGTGGCTACCAGAGCATCTTCATTAGCTGTGGTTACTGCTATTGAAGCAGTCGCCACACGGCCCCCTCACCCTCCACGCTGGCCGTTCCTGCACTGTGGAACCATCACAAGAGCAGGACTCAGCCGGTTGAAGGAGGAGTGATGCGGTCCGATGAACCACCTCGCTGCCCTGGCCTGCTGAAGGTGGTGTCGAGAGATCCTCGTATGTCACCAACACATCGGATACGAGGAGAGGGCGGGACGTGTTGAATCAAGCACATCCAGGCAATTGGGTAAACGACGAGCAGCGCAGCAGTGCACGAGCAGATCCAGATACGTGCTCACCGCAGTGGAGTCAATCGGCCATCTTCCTCTCTCGCTCACAAGGAGAAATTTTCCTACACATGCATCTAGCCATTCATTTTTGCTTCAAACCCTTGAGCTCTTCAGCTGACCTGGCTAGAGTGATGGTCTAGCAATAGCCTAGTAGAGAGCAGTCTGTTTGCCTACAAAAAACACCTATTATAGCAACATATTTACATGGAAATAATGTTTCTTTCTACAGTTGTGAATCCTCGAATTGCATGTTATTTAAAAAAACTCTCTATTGTTAAGTCTGGCATACAAATTTGACCTTTACTTAAAATTTCTTATTGTCTCATTTTTCCTTTCCCATTTACAACATCACAACCTCTTCTCCTCTGAAAGTAATACCCCTTCAACCTAAGAATAACGAACATGCTTTAGCACATTTATTGATCCAACCAACCATGTGCTTGTGCCCCACCACCCCCACCAAGGATCACAAATACCTCTTGTTTATTTAATCCACCTCAAAGAAACCGGTGTGAATGCTTAGAATGGTTTGCATGGGCACACAAGACTAATCCCAGTTGCAAACTATAACAAATAATACAGGACTAATCACTAACCTTGGGTTCCGAAGCAGCGTGATGCCTGGCAAAAATTAGTTAAACACCTTGCTAGTGGTAGCAAGCAATATATAAATGCAATTACAATGGTTCCTCAGATACGTCCTGTAGTTTTTGTTTTTACCTTTTCATGTGTTTAACATGTATTTTCTTTTATATTTATAATGAAAGGCTGTCCACAGGTTGCCTTTATAATGTGTAGATATGTCAAATGTGTGCCACCCCACACCCAATAGGGGACAAACACTTTCTTGTCTTGTGTGGGGATGGGGAATAAAGGTTGGAAGAGTTTGCTGTTGCCTTATCCTGTTTGGGCGCCAGCATCCTCTTGACTGAGGAGCCCTGTTGTTCACGTCCGGATTGCCTTATTAATATGCATATGATGTCACTAATGACAGAACACACATCTGTTGGCCTGTGCCTTTAGCCCCTACCAGGTCCATCCAACGATGGAATTGAGGAGGGGCGAAGGGAAACTATTTATTGCCCTAAACTCTCTAGCAATGCCCACCAGTTCAAGCCAACTTTTTCTGTTAGTGGGTGGAAGGAAATTAGGAGAGAGAGAGAGTGGGAGTGGCTGCCCAGCTTCTCCTACTGTACCAGCAGAAGAAGCTAACCAGGAGCTCGGTTTTGGAAGGGGGTGGACCACTATTGTCACCAGTCCCTCGCCTTCCAATCCCTCAAGTCATGATTCAGTTTTACACAACTTCGTCTCCCAACAGGGATTGAGGTAGCAGTGTGTCTGTGTCCTACCACAGCACAGTGTCCAACTCCTTTCTAGGATGCAGACGCACACAACTGTGCCCCTTGAGGAGCCTTGAGATTGTTTCTTAGACTCAAAAAATCCAAGCTGTGCCCGGCTCCATCCTGGAGTGCTGGAGCACACATCATGGATCACCTATGTTGTTTGGATCTTTTCATGGCCTCAAAGTCAAATAGCTCCTAGTTCTTTGCTGGGGTACAGACACATGTCTGTACCTCAGATTATCTGACACCTGAGGAAACATACTGACCATAGTGTGACAACCTTGCTAAAACACATTGAAAACACATCCATGTATGATAAGCTGGATTTGCACCCAATTACTGCTGATATCCTCCATGGAATTTCCCCCATTAAAAATATCCCCTGCTGTCTAGTGTGTGAATCCTTGCTAAAAGACATAGGTATGAAACACGGCTAGGTGTAATAACCCCACACCCCAAAGACAAGTAGAACACAGATTTGAATTAAGTCTTGGGAGTGATCTGTTCATGTCCGAGGAAGACTGAAGAAAACTCCCATGGTTTTGGCGAAAAATATGTTGACATTCTGTCCAATGTCTTGTTCAGCATGTTGTCCATGCCAACCAGTCGGGGTGAGCGTAGTTTGGCAAACAGCAATATAAACCTTAAGATGTGTAGATGTTAAAAATATGATTGTTATACGATATCTGTAACCTAACTGCAGATAACCTAAACCAGGTTTGTGCTTGCAGCTGCTTTCCAAATTTCCAAAATTAACTCCAGCCTTTTTATCACAAGTGGAATCCGGAACCCATTGAAAACTGATACACATCTGATACTCCATGCCTAGGAGTCCTACAGAAACAAAGATTGGAGTCGAGCCTTAGCAGGGATAGGTTCCTGCTATTAGGAGACTGGAGGTAATTAATGGGATTTGAAAAAAATAAGACAAACGGTTCATCAGGGCAAGGGAGGTGTGGCTTACACCAAAAGATTCCTTAGGTCATACATATTTGGAAAATATTTAGTTATTATGCATAACATACAATCCTGAGTTTGATATGTCATCATATTAACAGTGCTTCTGCCAACATTTTCTGATCTGTGCTAATAGTTCATAATTATATGTGCAGACTGTTTTTCCTAGCAAAACCCATGCATATTTGGTATTGCTGAACTCCAAAAATTCAAGGCAACATTTCCTTGGTTTACATTTCATGATATATTCTTGTATTGTCCTTTTGAGAAATGCAACAAAATATTGACCAAATTAGTTAAAAAGTTAAAATATCTCTACATTTTTAATAATTTGTTCAGGCCGTAATGAGATATTGATGGAGGGTTTGAACTGATACATAGGCCTGAACGTGCTTAACAATGTATATGTAGTAACATGCAGCAATGTCTCAACGGGAATCAATAAAGGGATATCATTTGAGAAATAACTTAATTACAGTGTATACATTAAATGATGACAAAAAAGTCCCAGGGACATTATTGCAGTTGTATTGTCAGCAAAAGACAAACAGATTGCATTTACATTAATCAAAATGCTGCATCAATGGTGCTTTTGAGGTTGTGTACTAAGTGAACAGATGAACACTTTGTGCTCATAAAGAAATATTAAACGGCGCAAGTGAAAAAATAATTTGGAATGCCACAGCGTATTGGTCAGAATTCAAACAGAAGTTATGCATGAAATAATACAGTTAAGAAGTTTATAAAATCATGTCATAATACAGAATCCAAATTTGGCTTGTGCACGTCAACAGCGTTTCGACCTTTATGACTGGAGGCCATCATCAGGGCATAGATAACACAACATTGGGTGATTGCTACCTGGAAGTTTTCCTAGGTACGTGGAAGGATTCTGGCACAGCTCCAGAATACAAACGCCTGGGCAACAGTCAACCGCTCACTTTCTAAATGGTATGGATGTCTGTGATAGGATGGATGCCACCCCACAAAGTGGGCTGCGATAGGGGTTCCCCTTGAGTGCATGAAAGTGAGGATGCTCAAATAAAGGGTCCTAAATAGGTACCAGAGGGACAGGAAATAAATCTGCACAGTCAGTCGGCGAGTCGTGACTGAATCAGGACCATCCTGTTCTGTTTTCTTTTTCCATGTACTCATCCATCCTGGAACGAAGGCCAAACACATAGTCCACTATGTCATGTTTTGGTTCTTTATCGGGCTGTTCCCATCCTAACAGGATGCCCACACAGAAGTTCAAAAGGGGAGAACCCCCCTCCCTTCTGTGGCACTTCCCTGTAGGCGAAAAACAGGCATGGAAGTAAGACATCCCATCTTCTGAGTTTTTCAGTGCGTCCACCAATCATGCCTTTAAATGTCTGGTTAAACCTTTCAACCAGCCCATTGTTTTGTGGGTGGTAGGGGGTAGTGAACTTATAAGTTACTCCACACTCCTCCCACGTGTGTTTTAAGTATGCAGACATGAAGTCTGTTCCTCTGTCTGATACTACCTCCTTATGAAAACCAACCCTGGTAAAGATACCAAGAAGGGCCTTGGCCACTGCTGGAGCAGTAGTGGTCCTAAGTGGAATAGCTTCAGGATAACTGGTGACATGATCCACTACCACCAGAATATATCTGTTCCTTGGTGCTGTTTGAAGGCCCAGAGGGCCAGCAATGTCGACCCCTACCCTTTCAAAGGGTACCCTAACCACTGGAAGTGGAATTAAGGGGGCCTTTAGGTGGCCCTTCTGCCTTACCACTGGCTTGGCAGGAGACACAGGACTGACAAAAGTCCCTCAGCTTCTGAGACAACCCTGGCCAGTAGAAGTGGTTGACTAATCTACTCCATGTTTTATCCTGACCAAGGCGCCCATCTAGGGGGATATTATGGGACAAAGTGAGGAGGAACGCTCTAAACGTCTGAGGTACTACAACTCTCCTGGTTGCACCAGATTTGGGATCTCTGGCCTCAGTGTATAGGAGTTCATCCTCCCAATAGACCCTGTGGATGCCTCTGATATCACCCTTTTCCTGTGCAGCAGCTTGCTGCCTCAGGCTCTCAAGAGTGGGACAGGTTTCTTGTCCCTGGCATGGATCCATCCTAGAGGGTCCCTTTGGGGCAAGAACTCTGCTGTGTAAGGTCTAAGCTCCTCAGGCTCAGTGCCCTCTGAGGATAACATGTCCTCTTCCTGAGAAGAAGGGTTCTGACTTGGAATCTGTGTAGAAGCTGGGCCCCCAGTCTTCTTGCCTTTTCTCTTGGAGGGCTGGTCCACTCTTTCAGGATCCAGCACCTCTTTTTCACTTTGAGCTCTGCTCTGTGCTCTGGTTTTCACAAAACCCCATTCTGTGAGTCCTTGCGTGCTTGCATGGTGTCTCAGTTCGACTTCAGCCCAAGGGGGAGTCTCCAAAATCATTTCCAAGTAGACAGTCTACAGGGATGGTTGGGGACACGGCGACTTCCTTCTCCCCCCCCCCACCACCCACCCCCCAGTCAAAAGATGCCATGGGATGGATCTTTGTGACATTGTCAGCATTGGTGACTGGATAGGCCCTTCCAATCTGGTTCTGATCTGAGTGAACCAGTTGCTGGGTCACCATGGGGACACTAGCACCAGTATCTCTCAAGGCCTCTATTCTAGTCCCATTAGTCAAGGGATACTGCCTGTATTTGTGCATATTAGTGGGCCAACGAGCATATGATAAATCTATCCCTCCCTCAAAGACTAGTGATGCCTCGGTGAGATAACTGACCTGGTCAGGTCACACTTTGGATCCCATATAGACATTAGCAACTGCAGGTACTGCAGGTTGGATAGAGGCATTGCGCTTATTTTTTTTTTTTTAAACATATTTTATTGACTTTTTATGGTACCGTGTGGGCTGCAGCCCGACATATACGAATTTAAGACAAGATATTGCAATAGTACCAAGCTTGTAAACAACATTATCTACAGTTTGTATATATAACAACAACGAGAACTTTGCGCAGACATTTCCATTCCACATACATTTAAGGGTATGTTTGAGTACCTGTGTTAGTGACAATGAAAAATACAGTGCGCAGTATGTTGTGGCCCGGGACGTATGAGGGAGACTACTCATCAAGGGCATTGTGCTTATTTTTACAGCTAGGGTCTCCAGCTCAGTTCCCCAATGACCCACATTCACGGCACCAAGTCTTCTTGGGATCCCAATTCTTCCCCTGGTACTCACCCTTTGGCCGTGATGTGAAGAGTCTCTGGGCCCACCCTCTTGAGCAGATGTTTTGGGGCCTGAAAAGTGCTTTATTTTTAGGATTACCCTCGTTCCCTTGGGGGGGGGGGGGTCTTTTTTGGCCTCTTTCTTTTAATCTCTACCACCAGTGGTAGTAGATGTCACCCTTGTCTTGACCCAGTGGCCTGCCTTCTTCTCAATTCTTGAGAAAATGGACCTCGGTCTGCCAGGAATTGATGTAGTTTCTCGTGGTGAAAATTACCCAAAAGGCTCTCCATTATCAAACTATATAACCCTTCAAAGTAATGTACAATGCTACCATTTAGCCAACCTCCTAGTGTTTTCACTGAGTAGTCTACAAAGTCTACCCAGGTCTGGCTCTGGGTTTTTCGAGCCTCTCTGAAGCTGATCCTATGCTCTTCAGTACTAATTCTAAAGCCCTAAAACAGGGTGCCCTTTATGAGGTCATAAAGTTGGCGGGGGTATGCCCAGACGTGGGTCCCTTGCTCACTTTGCCACTGGATTCAAGCAAGCCTGGCTGATGACGGCTTGAATGCCAGAAACCGGTCCTAGGATGCTTGTTTCCGGTCCAGGGAAGACATGGCTTGGCAGTTCGTGCTGGACTGTTCCCATGAGGCACAGGGTCAGACTGATTTGCATATGGCCATGTCTGAACTGGGGTGGTGGAGTGAGCTAAAGAATGATGATGGATTAAACCCAGATCAGTTGACTGGGGGTGAGTGTTTGATTGGCTCAAACGTTCCGTCCATCATCCCCTTTTGTATCGCTTTATGAGGTCATAGCATGTAGCATCTTTCTCATTGAGTTTCAGGAGTCTATCCCTGCACTTCCGTGAGAACATTTCCCACAGGATAGCACTCCATAGCTTCCTGTGGACCTGTCTACCAAAACAGGCTCTCTCAAATGCAATGAACCACTTACTGTTATCACCCTCAAAGAATTTCTACCTCCCTGTTTATTATTTTGCTGCCACCAGAGATGGGTATTGGGCCCATCTCTGCTCTCTCTTTTTCTATAGCCAAGAGTTTAGCTTCTAGGGCTATCCTTTTCACCAGTTTCTGAAGATCCGCATCTTCAGTCTCTCCCTCATCCTGGATAGTACAGGGGTAACTCCCACCAGTGGTGCTGCTATATAAGGGGGTAGTGATGGAGTCCTCTTCCTCCTCCACCACTTTGGGAATCCATGTTCTACTTGCCATGGCCTTGTCATTTTCTGCCAGCAACTGTTGGAGATGGGCTTTTGAGGCTTTAGGGCCCCATGGTAAGTTTCCGTTCTTTGCACAGTTCTTTGAGTTGGATCCCTCTCAGATGTGCACAGGGGCCCACGTTGAGGCCTGGGAGGTCCCTGGATTTTCAGACATGGTATTTAAAGTAGTTGGGGTCTTATTAAGGAGACTTTAAAAAAAGCGCAAAAGTACTACTAAGCCATAGCTACTTTACAGATTTTTAATTCTTAAAAAGTGGGGGACTTAACCAAGGTCCTAACAATAGTTTAACAAATTTAGGGGAAAAAAACGAAAATTGAAAAAAATCTTTAACTAAAAACAATTTTAGATTTCCCCTTATGAAATCACTTAAGTGGTACAACAAATGTCAAGTCTTGTACCCCACCTCTGCACCACCAATGTAGGAAGGTGGCTCTGTATACCGTATACCACTAGGTGGTTATACGTGCACAGAAGCCAGAGATTCCCCCAGAAGTGTACAGGGCTTAATGTATACCCAAAGTGCTCAATTAGTGGTAGTGTGGGCGAGCAGCCTCAGGCCTAACACAGAGGAGTGTAAGACATTTATTGCACACACATGACCAATAACAGACACCCGACTCAAAAGGAGATCCACACCAATTTTAGAAAAATAAGCTTTGTTTCAGTTTTATTTTAAGACCAAGATCTTCGCAAAAACGTAAATATACGTTTTTCAGGAAAAATAATTTAGTTTTTTGAAAGTCGACAGTGCAATTTTCAAACAGTTCAATGTGATCCTATGGAGGAAAACAACAATGCAGTTTCATGGGTAAGTACCCAATTTACAGTTCCAGTCTTCAGGGTTTAAGAACAGCGGAGGGCAAGGTTCAGGTAAGTACAAAGTCTGCACCACCAGCGGCACAGGGGCGGCTGGGTGCTGTGGTCAAATTCGGAGATAAACCCAATGCGTTTCAGTGGAAACTGGGGGTGCTCTAAGCCACACTGCTTGTGGGTAAGTAGCTCGGTTGCAGGGGCCAAGCTTTGGGGGTTAGAGCCAGCAAAGGGGGAGGGGGTGTACAAGGTAGCAACAAACCTACACCACCAGCAGCACAGTGGCGGCCGGGTGCAGAATGAAAACACAGCGTTGGGCGCCCAATGCTTTTCAGTGGGAAATATCGGATTGGCAAACTGACTGTAGGCATCAAACCGGAGGCTGCACAGAGGTAACCAGCGACAGCAGAGGTAAGTTAAGGGTCGTAGGAGCACCGTCGGTTCAGCTCAACAAGGCCCAGGGGCTTCGGGTGCAGGGGTGTCCTTTGACGTCGGATTCTTCTTACCGGAGTAAGTCCCAGTTGGGGGATGCCTCTGGATTCAGTCTGCAGGCATCGTCGTGGTGTCCAGGAGGGGTCAGGAAATGCTGCACTTGGACTCAGGATCACTGGGAAACACTTTTCTGGATCGGTGGACCACCTGGACACAGGCCAGAGGCGTCTGGTGTAGAGTGGTCAAGGATCACAGATCCGGAAGGCACCAGAGTCCTTGGTGTTGTTTGCTTTGTGGATAGAGCCGCTGTCCTCAGGAGTTCAGGTCTTCTTCAGAGGTAGGCAGTCCTCCCAGGGTTTGTGGAGGTCGCTGACTGCTGGACAGATGTTTCTTTGCAGGATTCTCGAGGGCTGCAGACAGGCTGGTAGGGTTGGGGCCAAGTCAGTCTTCTACTGCATGGCGTCTTCTTTGTCCTTTTTCTTCTTTAGTCGACAGGAACTAGTTTCCAGATCTGGGGCAGCCACATAAATACTAAATTTAGGGTTGTTTTAGGGGAGTAGCAGGTAGGGCCAATGGGTAACTTACCTGGGGTGACAACACCCTCAATGATGCTACCCTCCTGTGGAAAGGGGCATAGTCCTAGCCCTGATTGGAGGGGTATTCCCATCCTCAAGATCGCAGAGACTGAAAGATGAGCTTCACCTCGCCTCCCCCACCTTAATTTGATTGATTTTGATTTTGAAATTTATATAGCGCTCGAATGCCCGGGGGTGTCTAGGCGCTGCAACGGTGGGATCTGCCGAAGGTGAACAGTAGGAAATAGGATTTAGTTTAAGAAAAGCCAGGTTTTCAGTGCTTTCCTAAAAGAGAGTAATGTTGGGCAGTTTTTTATGGCTAAAGGGAGCACGTTCCACAGTTTTACGGTGTTCAGGATAAAGCTGCTTCCTTCCCAGCGAGCCTTCCTGAATTTAGGTGTCTGGAGAAGTTTGCTCTGAGCTGAGCGAAGAATTCTACAAGGATGGTACCATGAGAAATGCTGTTTCAGGTACGCAGGTCCTGTTCCATGTACTGCTTTGTACGCTAGACACAGAGCCTTGAATTCTGTCCTCTTTTTCACCGGGAGCCAATGAAGTTTTTTAAGCCTTGGCTCACAGACTGGAACTTAGGAATATTCAGCAGCATCCTGGCGGCAGCATTTTGTACCCGCTTGAGCATGTGCTGTTTCTGAAGGCCCAAGTAAAGGGCATTTCCATAGTCCAGTCTGGCCATTGCTAAGGTTGTTACCAGTGTTTTTACTGCATCTGGGGGAATGAATGGTCTCACTTTCCGGATTAACTTTAATGTAAAGTGAACCTGAGAAGCAATTTTATTAGTTTGATGTTGAAAGGTAAGTCTATCGTCAAAAATGATGCCCAGATTTTTAACCTTATGCACTGGAGTGGGAAGAGTTCCCATGTCCAGAGGCCACCAGTTCTGAGACCAAAAAGAGGTGTCGGATCCCAACAGCAGAACCTCTGTTTTACTTCCATTAAGCTTTAGGCAGTTAGCGCTCATCCAGTGTACGTGGGACATACATTGATTAAAGCAAGCCGCGGCTTCCTCCAGATTGCTTGAGATGGATACTACAATCTGGGTATCGTCCGCGTAGGAAACCAGTGAGAAGCCAAACTGCCTGATGACATCAGCTAAGGGGGTGACATAGATTGAACAAAGTAGGGCTCAGTGAGGAGCCCTGCGGCACCCCACATGGAAGTGTGAACTGTTCTGAACGGGAATCGCCGATCTGAACAAATTGCAGCCTGTTGTTTAAGTAGGCTTAATGCTGCGTTATTAACTCCCACTTTTAGTAGCCTTTTGATGAGAATGTCGTGGTTCACGGTGTCAAAGGCCGCTGAAAGATCCAATAGGATCAAGGCTGCCTTTGCGCCGGAAACCAGCGTGGATCGCAGCTCCTCTGCTGCCATGACCAGGGCAGTCTCCGTGCCGTGCCCTTGCCGGAAACCATATTGTGAGGAGTCCAGTAGGTCTTCCGAGGACACGAAGGCAGTGAGTTGGGAGTTTAGGATCTTTTCCAAGACCTTAGCCGGAAAAGGGATCCTCGCTATGGGTCTATAATTATTGTGGTCACTGGGATCCAGATTAGATTTTTTTAATAGTGGGAGGATAGAAACCTTTTTCCACACCTCAGGGGTGGAGTTGGCAGAGGTGGGCACACCTCCTATTCTTCTATGTTTTACAGCAGTTTTTCCCACCCACAGCGGGGGTGTGAACCGGGGGCTGCCATCTGCTGCTAGCAGCAGATGCTGGGGGTCGCATTACAAAGGTGGCAGGCCTTTGAAGCTTCCCTCTCGAGCACTGTGCCCATCTTAGGGGAGGAGGTGTGACACCCCTGCCCAGGATGTGCATTCTTTCTGGTCTTCGAGAGCAGAGGCTCTCAATCCAGGGGTCCAGAAACATGTCTGGTGGTGGCAAACTGCCTACAGCCAGTCTGTGACCACACCAGGGTTGGTAGGTTTTCAGGGGGCACCTCTGAGGTGCCCTCTGAGTACATGGTTCAATTAATCCCACACTGGCATCAGTGTTGGTTTATTGAGAGGAGTAGTTTGGTACAAAACACTCCAGTGTTCAGAGAAGCCATCATGGTGCTGGGGAACTCGAGTTACATCCCACGTACTCTCTATGGCTTCCTTGGCACATACAATATCGAAGAATGGCCTTAAATATTGTAGGGGCATATCTACTCATGCAGATATGCCTAAATCTGGGGTATAGTGCACCCTCCCATAGGGCTGTGAGGCCTGCTAGAGGGGTGACTTAACTATAACTGAGGCAGTGCTAGTTGGCATGGCACACAGGCAGTGTGCCCTGTCGACTTTGTTGTTTTGTCTGCACCAGGCCATGCATGCTGCAGTGGCAGTCTGCATAGCCTAGGTGAGGGGCCCTTAGGGGACCCTCTTCAGTCCCAATGCCCTAGGTATTGAGGTACCATCTAATCTACTAGGGGCTTACAGGGGCCTGAGGGCCAATTGTGGAATATTCTTAGGGAAGCAGCACTGGAACAGGGGACCTAGTTGGCAGGGACCCTGTGCACTACAATCAAAACCACGTCAATTTCCAGGCAAAAAATGGGGGCCAACCATGTCAAAGGAGGCACTTTTGCACACAACGTGTTAGCACCTCCTGTATGAGAGCTTTAACTGGTACGCTGAATCATCCCCAATTGCTTCCGGGCTTTAAAAGAATGGCCGAAATGAGTGCAGACTCCTATGCAGGTGGTCAATAAGTTGCCGACTAGGTCTTTTTAGAGAGAGTCCTGCACAACGATGTTGATGCAATGCGCCAAACACAGGACCCTGAAATATTTATCATCTGCCGTGGCCTTAACTATATTACTGCCATTGTCCATGGCAACAGATCCAATTCTGAGAACTCTGGGTCGCAGCCATTCAAACACCTTGCTGTTAAAGTTTTCCAATATTTTTGCAGCAGTATGGGATTTTCCCTAGGTGAACATGGCTACTGTTGCGTGCCGCTGATCGCTCTTTAAACTTCCTTCAGCACTGAGACCTATAAATACCTGTTGCCTACCTCCCACAAAAGAGATTCAGTGTGCAGTGATACACATGTAAACAGTGGCTTGACAACTTACCCACATGTCCGTCGTCAGGTGGATAGTGTGAACAGCCCTTGGCTGAATAGCTTGTCCAACCAATTGCAGCAAATCGTGATGGAGAGCTGGAACCGCAACTCTGGCAAAATAGGTCCGGCTGGGAACCTTCCATTTCGGGCAGATGGGCGCCACAAATTCTCCTGGTTAGACATTGAAAAATAACTGTGTGGGGATGTAATTCCCAATAATTAGAAATGATAAAAAAGGCAACAGATGAGTGGAAAATCTGTGATGTGAGAATGAACTTTAATTATTGTGCGTGCATTGAAGATAAGTAGGACTGAGGAGAGACATGCACTGAACCTGTTTAATTAATTTTGTCTTTTTTGATTGTATGTTTGAATATTGTTCTTTATCTTTTTAGATAATTTTATTGGTTTTTAATACTTTGTCCTGAAGACTCCACCGAAACGCTGTGTCGACAACTTGTGATGACATTTTTTTTTCTTTGCATCTTATGGTGACGTGAGGATATCTGTTTGCCTTTACATATTATGGTATCGTTCAACTCCATGATTGCTGAGACCAGAAGAAATTGTTTTCATAAAATATTAGATTATTGTATTAGGGAGGTATTTTATAGTGATATAATGTTGCATAAAATATGAATAATGTTTTTATATAACTTTCATTATTGATAGAATATTGTACTATATAAAGGTAACACTGAATACAGTTTTTTTTTTTTATATATATATGTGAAGGATTGATTATATGGAATAAATCAGACTTTTTATTTTTTATTTTTACATTAAAAAGGGTTCAGTGCCAAGATAGTTTGAGTGGATGGTAAATGAATGTTGGGTTTCCCTATGAAGATGTATGTACAGTTGTGATAGTAAGAGTGTGAAGCACAAAAGGGATCCTTCTTTGTTTTTATTACAAATTCTAAACAACCCATTCCTTCCACAAAAGAAAAAGGGAAGAGGTCCACCGTTAACATTTTAGCCAGTTTCCTGTTGTACAAATGTGACATTGGATGGTTGCGTTTGTAGGTCCCTTCCTGCCTAAATATGCCCATAATAGTAGCCTGGATTTTTTTCTTTTGTGGTGCCATTGACGCAGGTGACTTCCGGAGAGAACCAGGAGGTAGTAGACTAAATGTGCGTCTTGGGGCAGTCACTGTATCTTGTTGCTGAGGTGTCGCTATCTTACTCTTGTGCCATTGCGAGGCTGCTGAGGTGGGTGATACTGGTTTAGTGCTGCTTTGCGTAAAGAGCATTTTATCCTCTTCTTCCTCATCATGTTCACCTCCCACCACGATCGGAGCGGATTCCCCTCTCTCATCACCAGCACTATCTGAAGCAACTTTTTTTTAAGTGAGCCTCCCACCGGAATGCGAGGTGTTTTTTCATATGGGTCATTTGGCCTCCAGTACCTTAGTGTGAACCAGACTTCCTTTAACGAGCACTTGTGTAGCAAATGGAGCATATTGCAATGTTATCCTCCTGCTTGCTAATCGTAAAAAAATACTCCCAAACTGGGAAGGTGAACTTTTTCAGTGGGCCACTGGTGCCAATCCCCAAAGAACTGGAGGTAGGCAGGTGTGTTGATGATTGGCTCTCTATAATGCGTACTTCTGCTAGTGGTGGATGGAGGTCTCAGCTGGGGCCTTACAAATATGAAAGCTGGTGGTGGTGTCACATTCCTCGGAGCAGGTTGAATAGGAGGGGTAATGTCGGTCTCCTCTGGGCCAGCTTCCACAAGGACTGGCTCATTGTCATCCTCGCCCATTTCCATAATTGTAAGGCTCTCAGGAACTTTCCTTTTCCTGAGCCTCTCCTGGCGTGTCTCCTACTCAGCCGGGGTCCAATCCGCGTCCAGATCATCAAAGGAGGGCTTGGAGAACATGGTGGAGTACCCTACCTTTTTCTTGCTGGACATCTGGAAGTCAATGGTTCTGAAAGAGGAGGTTCTTGCTCGGCAGGAAGCTCAACATCCTGTTCTGCTCCTACTTCAGGAAGATCTACTATTACTGACTGTGGCTGTTGTCTACTGTGCTCAGTTTCCTGCAACGATTGGGTGCTACTTTGCAAAAGAGACCAATTCAATTTCACTGCTTGTTGGCATTGCCATGATTGCAGTGGCTGTCTTGGGGAGAGACATGGGCTTGAGCTTAGGTTGGGGGTGATGCCATTGTTGCGGGATTGCTGCTCCCCGCTTGCTCCCCTGAGGCCGGTGCAGCAGGCACAATATTGGGGAGAAAGGTTCTGGTTGGCATGCCATTGTTGGAAAGCTGCTTCTTCTCACTTGCCACTTTCTTGGCAGCATCTTTATTTGGGGCCATCTTGAAGCTGTCAGTTGGCAGTGGCACTTAGCCGCACAAGCGAAAGAGATTGGAGGACTTGCATCACCTGTTGTGTGGTCACGTCATTTTGTACAGGCCTCCTTTCTGGCAGTAACTCTGGATGATGTCTCTTGTGCACCCAAAGGCAAACAAGCAAGAAAAACATTTAGTGAAATATGGCATTGTTGCAATTTGACACAATATACTTTTGTCTGGTTACTTATGATCTACAATAGTATATCCATTTAAAAGTCAAACCACATCACCATAACATAAATATTTAATTTCCAATCATCTTAAACAACATACAGATGTAAATGTTTGCTTTATGCGCATCTAAGCCAGGGAGACACCTGTGGCAGTCAGGGAGGTGCAGGGGAAAATGGAATAATCCATAAAAAATGAATGCTGATGTGCGTCTATTGACGGCAAGTGGGTCCAGGGGAAATGGAATAATCCATAAAAAATGAATGCTGGTGTGTGTGCACCTATGGCAGCCAGGGGGTCCAAGTGAAAATGGAATAATACTTAAAAAATGAATGCAGTTGTGCAGCAATGCGCCTGTGGCAGGCAGGGGGTGGATGGATGGTGGGGAAATGTAAATAAAACAAGAATTGGCATGGCCAATAGGTCTCCCCTTTGGGACTTTATAATTGTCTAGCCAGAGCATGCCTTTCCCACGTAGATGCCTCTACCACTCATGCAATGTCTTCAAGCTATGTTGTAGAGCAGTGTGGCTGCTGTGCAGCATGTTGAAAAGTTATAATAAAGTGACATAAGCATTGTTTTACCTTATATTTAACCAAGTAAACATTATGTACAAACAAACTACCCTATTAAAAAAAGAAATAACATATACAATGTCTTCTAGTTTTTCCTGTCCTTCCAATGCTGGCAACTTCTTGCCTCATAATTTACTCGTCCTTGCCGCATATATTGGGCCACCCCTGCCGCATAATTCCTGTGGCCCTGCCTATATACTAGCCTGACCCTGATGATCCCAATAGGCATCTCCCTCTTCGAGCTCCTTTGCTGGCCTCGGAGCCGCCCTTTCAGATCCCTTTCCACTCCCACTTCACTCCCCCCCCCACCCAACGCGCCACAGACCCACCACACCTTCTACCCAGCAGCAAAATGTTAACACCTGGTAATTTGAAAAACCAGCCTTCCCCTTAGCCCGCCACCTCACCCTTACTGTTCGTAGTATGTCTATCTGTAGGCACTTTGAGGCTTTTCTCTCTGTTGGGCCCTGCAAATCCTCAACATCGATACCTAGAATGTTAAATTATAAAGTTTTTACTATGTCCCTAACATGATATGTAAGCAGGGACACTGAAACAACGCAGCAAAAGAACTCCAAATTATGCTCACGGTTGTCTAAATTATGTAATGAGCAAAGGCAAATTATGCACAATATTCCGTGACAGTATTACTTCGCTTTTATTTTTTTTATAAATTGAACAGACACAAATACTATCTGGGCAAGAGTTTCACCGCGTTAATAACATTTAACCATGTGAGTACTGCAAACTGCAACTGAAAGGTAATAATATTTTGCAAGTGGTCTGCGTCTGCCACAGCGTAATATTCATTGGGTTACGATATTTAAAGAAGTGTTGAACCATAGATGTCCTAAACTTCCAGTCGCATACATTTGAGAAGCACGAATTCCGAAGTTGTGGCTGCGTTTACAACAGAGATGAAAGCACAACCAGTTGTACCAGCCCGCTCGACTCTTGAGTGCCTATATTCAGCTGCACAACCTCCTTCCGTGCGAGCATAAGGCACGAAGCTGGAAAGTATTACACAAACCCATAACATAAAGCGCATTTTTTTGTCGTCCGGCCCCCGACCGAGAGTGCTTATGGGCTCGTCCATATGGCGTGCAGCTCTTACAAACAAGACGAAGAAGAGATGAAGGCCTCCGCGCCACATACTCCAAGCTGTCAGTACCGCCCCGCTCTTGCACAACTATTGAGTAATGCCCGCTGGGCGCGCTCAGTGTCGTATACAACCTTCAGTGGCGACAAGGCAGGGAAGTCTGGCATGTGCTCACGTGAACACGTCTGCTCCAGGCAGGAAAAATTAAATTAAAACAAGCGCTTCCGTGAAAGCGCACTCTTGTGGAGGTGGGGTGTGTCCCTTGCCGGGGTGGAGGGGACGCGCCTTCTAATGAAAGGGGCAAGGAAACCTGACCCAAAACAGATGGCCCCTGCGCGCCGCTGCTGGCTCCCGAGAGCAAAACGCTCTGGGAGTAAACATTTCCCGAGAAGCTGGAACATCCACACGCCTTTGGCCAATTGCGTGCTGAAGCCAGACACAAAGGCCAATAGCGTGTGAGCACCACACGCACAAGCTTCTACAAAAGCTGAAGTGATTCCAAGAGGCCGATTTCCTAGAGCAGCGCATGCGCGCTGCGCTAGGCTCGACCTAAAAATATATATATGTATATATATATATATATGTATATATATATATATCATAAAAAACATCGCCCTGATGCAAGGACGCACTCCACAGGCAGATGATTTACAGAATCTTTTATTCAAAAAACCGGAAATTGCTTTTAAAAGGATTATTTCGCCAATGCGTTTCGAAGCCTCCAAGCTTCTTCTTCACAGGCAGTGCTTTTGGGAATCTCGGTGCTGTTGACGCACTTGTATTTAATCTGCATATCATTTGGTTAATCGCCCTCCGGTGGGCCACCCTTGTAGGTAAGTTCAAAGTGCATGCTGGTACTTGCAGTGTGCGCCAAACCAATTATTCCCCTTCAGTGGGTTCCAAGAGTTTCCAAAATTAATTGTGCATTTCAAAGCCCTCCAGTGGGCCTCAGGCAGCATTCCGGTTTATCTTTTAAGTAATCTCCTGTGCCCATAAGGTGCTTGGCATAGTTCCCAGCCCCACACTGCAATCTTGGGGAGGTGCAGTCCTTCACGGCCAGGACCAGCTGTGATTTTATGTCATACAAAACATCGCCCTGATGCAAGGACGCACTCCACAGGCAGATGATTCACAGAATCTTTTATTCAAAAAACCGGCAATTGCTTTGCAAAATGATTATTTCGCCAACGTGTTTCGAACCCTCCAAGCTTCTTCTTCACAGGCAGTGCTTTTGGGAATCTCGGTGCTGTTGACGCACTTGTATTTAATCTGCATATCATTTGGTTAATCGCCCTCCGGTGGGCCACCCTTGTGGGTAAGTTCAAAGTGCATGCCGGTACTTGCAGTGTGCGCCAAACCAATTATTCCCCTTCAGTGGGTTCCGAGAGTTTCCAAAAATAATTGTGCATTTCAAGGCCCTCCAGTGGGCCTCAGGCAGCATTCCGGTTTATCTTTTAAGAAATCTCCTGTGCCGATAAGATGCTTGGCATAGTTCCCAGCCCCTGCGGCCCCACACTGCAATCTTGGGGTGGTGCAGTCCTTCACGGCCAGGACCAGCCGTGATTTTATGTCATACAAAACATCGTCCTGATGCAAGGAGCACTCCACAGGTAGATGATTCACATAATCTTTTATTAAAAAAACCGGCAATTGCTTTCCAAAAGGATTATTTCGCCAACGCGTTTCGAAGCCTCTAAGCTTCTTCTTCACAGGCAGTGCTTTTGGGAATCTCGGTGCTGTTGACGCACTTGTATTTAATCTGCATATCATTTGGTTAATCGCCCTCCGGTGGGCCACCCTTGTGGGTGTATATATATATATATATATATATATATATATATATATATATATATATATATATGAATTGCTGGTGTACTAGGGGACTATGAGAAACCCATGGAAGGCAAGAAGGTGCACGTAAAAAGGCAAAAAAATGCATAACAATCATAATATATATATATATATATATATATATTACAATATTCATCAAACATTATTAAACTAATGTCCAGAGAAAAGTAAAAAATTGGACAAAAACAAAATGGTATAGCCTTTTCCTATCAATCTTCCCAAAAAATGGCTTTGAATGAAAACAAACAAAAAAAAAGTAAACTAAGGATGGCTGCACAAAATGGCTGCCGGGCATCTGGTCAACCAACAACAACCAGCAAGGAGGCATGGCCACAACAAAGATCACATGCAGGCCTATGGTCAGAGCACATTGGCTGGCTACACAAAATGGCCACCGGCCACATAGTCAAACAACAACAACCAGCAAGGAGGCATGGCCACAACAAAGAACACATGCAGGCCTATGGCCAAAGAACACTGGCTGGCAACACAAAATGTCCACCAGCCACATAGTCAAACAAGAACCACCAGCAAGAAGGCATGGCCACAACAAAGCACACATGCAGTCGTATGGCAAAAACACACTGGCTGGCTACACAAAGTGATCGATGGTCAAACAGCAAGCAAGAAGGCCTGGAAAACAAAGAACACATGCAGGCCTATGGACACAGACTACACAAAATTGCCCCGGGCAACATGGCATAAAGAACAAAGTCAAATGGTGGCCTGTGGCAAACATGCTCACTGGCCAAACAAAGGAGGCATGGTAACACTGAAGAAAAACCTACCATTAATTCAGCAGTGCTAAAAATCACAACCTCCCAAGGCATCAAATATTACCCCACCTAGAGGTTTATTGCAGAAAAAAGGTGAAATGCCCCCAGAAAAAACACATTTTTAATTTAATCCAATGCCATTGCTGCCCTAAATGAGGTTTTAAACAACATATACCACAGAAAGTTGTTTCATGCACCCATGACTAGTACTGGGCCTACTGGTTGGATGGCCCGTTGGCAGACTAGGCCATATAGTAAAATAAATGCATATATTGCAAATTTAGTAACAAACATGGAGAAAATGTACTGAACTTTGCAACATTTTTCCTTTACAAAAGATTAAAAATTAAATGCAAAAAAATAACTAGCACTCTACTGAAACTGCAGGCCATTCACTACAGCAAATTTTAAAAGTCGAATAAAAGTACAAATAAATACTGGTGCATGCCCTCTATCTTTGGACACCCTTATACAGCAGTTTTTGAACTTACCTATGATACCACAAAAAACAAAGTCCTTAAATCCAACGGTGTATATATGCTGCAGACAAACAGAGTGAACCTTTCAGCTCCAAATTCAAATGAAAAGTGACCAAGAGATGGACTAAGCACTGGGAGGAGTCTGCTGGACAGGAACAGGAAGTTGGTGTCTCTGGGGAACTTCCTTCTTGTGGAAAAGAAAATGTGAAATTTAAAAAAGCCTTCACACTAAAGAACAACATGAACAGCTCTTAGGAGTAAAATATCATCTTGAAAATGTCTTTTTGAGGAGATTTAGCTGCTTCTCAAATAGAGATCTGCATGAGGTGCAACCACGGTCGGTCGAACTCACCAGCATCACGAAAAAGGCACTGTTATGACTGGAAGCTGCACTAGGGCAGCCAAATCTTGTGAAAAAAATTCAGTCACGCGCCAGATGGCGGAATTTAGCGGGAACGTCATGCTACATGCGGAACGCAAAGCTCCCAAATTTTGCAAACTCCGCGAGCGGAGTGAATTTTTCTACCCACCCCGAATTCTCACCTCCTGTTCTCTCAAGGAATCTCTGGCATTTGGGGTTCCCGCAGCTGCAGACCTGAAGCAGTGAACTACCCCGCATCTGCCTGTGTGTGTACACCATGATGTAGTCATTTTTCGAAAGTGTACTAATGCACTCCAGCAGCTCTTGCGTGACCTTTTGGAAGATTTATGCAAAGTCATGAAAGGCAATGAAGATAAAGAACGCTCGTTATCTTGTGAAGATAATTGTACTTCAAGGAATTATTATTTTGATGTACAAGGCTGTAGTTCTGTTAAGTTGTATATGGAATCACTTCATACTATTCTTTAACCCCTTGGTTTGGATATTCCCTTCAGTACACGTGCCCCTTAGGGCATAACAATGAAAATTTGCCTAGCTGTAATACAGGTACGTTTCAATTCTATTAAGGACACGGAGGTGAGAGTTATACCTTTTTCCTATGCTTTTATTTTGCAGCAGCCATTTTCAAACCGTAACAAAACTACTTTTTCCATGAACAGCAGGGAAATTGGAAAGTTCAGAACACAAGTCCTTCTACACTGTCCATGCTCCAGTCCCAACTTGGTCCTTCCACTCTGTTCACACTTCCTCTTTCATTGCGCGAACAACTCCATGCCGAACTTCACGCATCCTGTTTGGACCTATCATTTCCTGCAAAAACAGGCAACGTCAGAAACCAAGTCCAGAACAAACAAAACGTCAGAACAACACCAAAGCAAACACTGCTACGCAATGTATAACTGTAGACACTAGAGAATCATGAAAACGTACATCTCAATTGACCTTATAAACAGATTACTTTCATCAGAACAGGGAGGGTCCGTGTCCTCCGTGGTTGCCGGGCGGGATAATCCTCGCCTACGTGTCCTTAATAGAATTTAAACTTACCTATACTACAGCCAAGCAAATTTTTATTCTATGTCTTCCACAACACCGGACCCCAATACCTAAATGAAAGAGTCTCCTTCCACGTACCCAAGAGAAACCTCTGTTCCGCGGACCTCACCCTCACCGAAACCCCGCGCATCCGCAGAGCCAGAGCTGGTGGAAGAGCTTTCCCCTACATCGCGGCAAAGACCTGGAACGAGCTTCCGATCGACATCAGAGGCTCCCCCTCTCTGCACACCTTCAGGAAGAGCCTCAAGACCTGGCTCTTCGGCTGACCCGGAGCTGCACAATCCCTCCTCCCATTCCCCCCAGCTCCTTGAGGCCCTCATGGGCAAGTAGCGCGCTTCACAATTCCTTGATTGATTGATTGATGTCAGGACCGGAGGCTCAGATTATGCCAGTTCAAAGCTTGTCTACCACCAATTGAGCCATCTCCTGCACTGGCTTAAAGTTAAACCTCTTAAAGGTAGAATCCGAGGACCAGTCGGCAGTGTGCATCAGATCTTCCAAACGCGCTCCGAGTGAAAATGCCTTTGAGGCCATTGCCCCTCTCGCTGAGTGGGCACCAAACCTCTTTGTATCAATCCCTGACCCCTGCATAACCCAGCACACCCATCTGGCTATGGTTGGGGGCGAAACAGCCCTGTACGGCTTTCGTAATGCAATGAGCAGTTGTCTTTCATATGCTCGGAAGCACTGTACCACACACAGTTTGGGTAAGTCTCGGAATGCCGGTTATGAGATAACCCTGGTATTACACTTGGCCCTTCTACTGACTGTAAATGAAACCCCATCCGGGGAGAACACTGGCCGAGATGTCTAGGGCTCTCTTGTCCGACACGCACCTGCAAGAAACCAGGCATAATAGTGTTGCCAACTTAGCCGAAATCTCCTTGCGTGACAAAAACCCGTTCGGTTGCCAAGATAAGAAAAGATTCAACACCAGATTCACATCCCACAGCACAGAATAACGTGATTCTGGTGGCAGAGATAGACAAACCCACCTAAGGAGCCTGCAGGTGAATGGGTGCTCGCCCACTGATGACCCGTGAATGGGGTAAGGCCCGCTAAAATTTCTGAACGGAATGTATTGATAGAGCAGTAAGCCATCCCTTACTCCAGGAGGCACGCCAGGAAATTGAGGATGTGGACTACATCTGCGCCCATGGGATCGACAGTCCGTCGGATACACCAACTACGCCATCTACCCATCTATCTCCCTAGCCACCTCCGCAGCGCTGGGATGCCTCCGGGTAGCCATGCGCTATACAAAAGCCCCTTTCATTTCATCTGTTCCAGGCGGATTGGTACCTCTTGGTAGTGCTATCTGCCCATGCTTTGGATAGCAACGACTCAGCGTTTTCCGAAAGCCCTGGGAGTGACGAGCGTCGTCTGAGTTCTGCCAGGCCATCATCCGTAGCGTTCCTTCCAGTACCAGGATTGACCTCTGGATTCAGCAGGATGTGAGGAAGGTGGGGGAGTCGAATTGGAGAATCCCAGGAAAGTTCCAGAAGAATTGGAAACCACATTTGAGATCTCCTCAAAGGGGAAATCAACACAATCTCCGCCTGCTGGTGGCGTACGTGGGCGGACACCCGCGTGATCATTTGAGAAAGGGGGAAACGCATAGCCCTGTTCCCACCGCCAGTCCTGGAGGAACGCATCCGTCGCCTTCGTCTGAGGATCTGGCCTCCAACTGAAAAATCTCGGCAACTGATGATCCAGACGCGACGCAAATAGGTCGACTGAAAAGGGACCCCACCTCTCCGCTAACTGAGAGGACACCTGCGGGTCCAGTTTCCAAACGCTGGAGTCCAGGAGGTGAAGAGAGTGCCAGTCTGCCACCTCGTTCACTCGACCCGGGAGATAATCCGCCGTGACCGACACCTGGTTCTCTAGGCAGAAGTTCCAGAATTCCTTGGCTAGGTTCGCCAGTGCATGGGATCTGGTGCCGTCCAGATGGTTGATGTACTTGACGGCGGAAATGTTGTCCATTTTGAGGAGGAAGCACGATTGGACCCTGTCTTTCGTCCAGCACTGCACAGCTAACGACCCCGCCAGAAGCTCCAGACAGTTGATGTGCAATGATTGTTTGTGTGTGGACCAGGCTCCAACTGTGGAAAAAAATCTCCGCATCTGGCACCCCAACCAGAGCGTCTGGCATCAGACTCGATAACAACGTCTGGGGCGGAACCGATGATTGCTCCCCTGTTCCACGCCTCCATGTGTGTAAGCCACCATACCATCTCCTCCTTCACCTCCGCCGAAAGCGGGACAGATTGCAAATAAGTCAGTCCCCTCCTGAGGTGGTGCGCCTTGAAGTGCTGCATCGCACGATGGTGCAAGGGGCAGGGAAAGATGGCCTGAATTGAGGAGGGGCCGGGAAAGATGGCCTGAATTGAGGAGGAGAGAAGGCTCACCAGGCGAGCAAGCTGAAGCAACGAAGTGTGGGACTTGGCCAAGGTTTGGTGCAGCTTGTGCCTTATCTTCGCCATTTTCCGGGCCGGGAGGCTCAGGGTAGAGGAGACAGAGTCTATTGTGAATCCCAAAAAGGTTGCGCATTGGACCGGTGGTAAGGAGAGATTTCTTTTAGTTTATGACGAATCCTAACCCCTACAGTAAGTTGACTGCTGTCTGCAAGTGACTGGTCAGCCTCTTGGATCTCTGGGCCAGGAAAGGCATATTGTCTAAGTACGTGATAATCCGAATGCCTTGCGTCCTTAGAAATTCAACTGTCGGCTTGAGGACCTTTGTGAAACACCACAGCGCCGAGGATACCCCCGAAAGGCAGAGTGGTGAACTCGAAGACCTGCCCGTCCCACCTGAACTGTAGGAAATGGCGGTGAGGGGGAAAATCGGGACCGCGAGGTACGCGTCCTTCAGATCCAGGCAGACCCTCCAGTCGCGCTGCCTCAGCACTTCCCTTAGGAGGTGGATAACCTCCATTTTGAGGAGGCGATATACCACCCTCTCATTGAAATCCTTCAAGTTGATCACCGGTCTCCGACTCCCGTCGGCTTTGTCAACCAGGAAAATATTGCTGACAAACCCGTTTGGGTGCTCCTCCGCGCCGCAAATTCCCCCCCCCCCTTTTGGAAAAGGGCGGAGACCTCTTTGCGTCTCAAATCCACGTCTCGCTGGGAAAAGAAAATGGGGCGGGCCGGGTCACCTGATGTGGACAGCCATGGAACTCCAGCTGGAAGTCCTGCACCGTCTGTAGTACCCAAGCATCGCTCATAAGGGAGACCCAAGCCGGGAGGTAGAGTATCCTAGGCAGCCTTGGAACTGGTATTGCCCAAGCCCGGAGCCTTGTTGGAGTAGGAGAACCGGCTGGCCGAGCGGCCCCTGCCACGACCGGCCCCCTGGAAAATCCGAGGGGTGAAAACTCTGCGAATGTTGGACTGTGAAGTGAACGTCGCCCCGAACTTGCTAAGTTCCTTAACGAATGAGTCCCCAAACAAACCTCCCAGGGCCACAGCTTTAGCCTCCGAGGAGGCCAGGTTTCCCAACTTTGGGTCCACCTTTATCAGAAGGGAACGACGCCTCTCCGTAGAGAGTGCACAGTTCGCATTCCCTTGGATTAAAATGGCACACTGCACCCACCCTGACAGTACCTCTGGGGAAATCAATGAACCCGAGGCCTTAGCCTCCTCAGCCATGTCTAGGATCTTGGTTAGAGGACCAACAGCGTCTAGGAGCTTGTCCTGACAGGAACGCCAGGACCTGTCAATACCCTTCTTAGGGTCCTTCACAAACTTGGCCAGGAGCGTTGCCACCTTGCGGTCAATATCGGGGGTAAGGGCAACTTTACCCTCTAAACTGGGACGAGGACATTCCGCCCGGAGGCGGTTGCGAGCATCTTACTTCATGGGCTAACGTAGACGGCTCACAACATACTTGGCCACCTTGTCCCCTGGAATCCAGTCCACAGACCTAGGGCGGACGATGTCGTCCAGGTCCAACATGTTTTAATCGCGCAGACCTAGGGTGGACGATGTCGTCCAGGTCCAACATGTTTGAATCGCCCTCCGGGGCAGGAGGGAGGGGGGGTGGGGAGCCATGGTTAGAGGGACCTGTGTCGTCATCCATGTCCCCAGGGGAATCCTGGGGTTCCGGGGTGGCAGTGCGTGGGGGGGGGGTCGGGGAGCTATCTATGGGGGCCACCGGCTCTGGCTGCGGAGGGACCTGCGCTAAAAAAGCCTGCTTCAGGCGTGCAAAAGCATCTGCATCCATTCCAGTTTACACTGCCTTTTTGAGGGTGGGGACCTGTCCTCCTGGGGTGCTTGCGTGCGATTGGCCCATTTGGTGCACTCCTGCGCAACCTGCACAGAGAGGCGCTGTTCCAAGAGTTCCATGGCTTGGTTTACAGTCCTGTATATGGAGTCATCCACTGCCTGGTAGAAGTCATTGTCCCAAGGGAGGAAGGACAAGGAGTCCTCTGCCGGGAACGGCTCCTGATCTGACTGCATGACCAGATAAGTAATAAGTCGTTGGGTGCCCACTTGGCGCAGGCAGTTCCTTCAGTGCTGGGGAGCACCGTATTCGGGCATGCAGAGTGTGGGCAGAATTTGGCTGGGAGGAGGTCCTGACTGATTTGGGTGGGCCAGAGGCACACAATTCACGGGCAGAGCACTGGGACACTACCGCCCTGTTGTTGAATGGGCTAATGCCACCCGAGACCAGTGTCCATTTCGGAATCACAAGCCGCCTTTACAACCCCTCAGGGTGTCAGAAAAAACAACTATACAGACCCCAGTGGGGCATAACAGAGAGATGGGGGGGGGGGGAGGGAATTACAGACCCAGATAGAGTGTCACTCGGGTGGCTGGGGACAGGGCTGGACTCTCCACAGGACAGCACTCTATTCCCAGTGCCTGACTCACGCTGCCCATAAAGAGGGCACAACGCCCCCCAAGCGGTGGGAGGACCTCACCGCAGTCTGAGAAGGGGCATAATGTTGCATAAGGTACGCAAATGCGTCCCGCGACCTTGGGAATCTGCAAGAAACAGATTGTCATGAGTGCATTCGAAATATGGAGACAATAAGTGCAAATCCCCTCACAGCAGGAGAAACAAGAAAAACGACTTAAGCTGCTGCTGAGCAGCGAAGAAAGAGGAAGTGTGAACCGTGTGTAAGGACCAAGTTGGGACTGGAGCGTGGACAGTGTAGAAGGACTTGTGTTCTGAACTTTCCTATTTCCCTGCTGTTCATGGGAAAAGTAGTTTTGTTACTGTTTGGAAATGGCTGCTGAAAAATAAAAGCGAACGAAGAAGGCATAATCTGAGCCTACAGTCCTGACATAGAATCAGGATTTTACAACGTCGGTGACTTGAAATGAAATATTGCTCTGGAGATTAACTTTACCACTTTGTTATTTGGTAGGTTGACTGAAAGCAAGGTAGATGCTTCTGATAAAGGACGTCCTCTGTTATCTGTGCTTAACAGGCGTATTTTAGTTTGTGACACATTAGTAAAGAATAATGAAAATATGCAGTACCTATTTTTGGAAGGATGATACTTTCAAGTGCAGAAATCATTTGCAAATTATTCTCAACTTTAACAGCTTCTGGGGTCGGTGCTGATGCATATTTGTGGTGATTTACATGTCTTTATTTTTTACACGGTAAAGTACGTTTTACTTGCGGATGTCTGATTCTGCTGACATTTTAAAGCTTTTGCATTTTAATGTTCTACAGTTTTTACAAAGGTCTATATGCATATGTTAATTTTGGCACTAGTGTATCGGTTGCCGGTGTTTTTTTAAAGAAAATTATACTTACTGTAATTTGAAAGATATTGAGTGAGCTCCATGACTTGGGTGTCTATAAATTAACTGGGTTGAGTGCTTGGTGTGAAAGATGCCCTGAGCAAGGGCATCTCTTGCTTTCTATAGCGTTAATCGCTAAGGTGGGCTCCGGCATGTTGCTGGAAATGTGTTGTCTTTACTTTGAGCGTGTGTGAAGTAGTTCCATGTTGTGCATGATGACCGCTTAGATGTGGTTATCTTGTTATGGGATGCACCGCTAAGCAGTGTGATGGATGAAGAAGTGTGAGGGAGCGACTCAAATTTGTTTTTTTTAATGTGTTACGCTTGCAGCTTAGGTCGAGCCTCATCGCGCATGTGCTGTCTGCAAGACCTGCTGTAATCACTATACCAAGTGTAATCCGGCCTGCTAGTTGCCATTGGTACACTCCTGCATGGCTTTTCTTTATTGGCTCCTCATTGGCTGGTGCTTCCGATACATCACTTCCGTTTTTCAATCAGGAGCACCTGACAACTACAGTTTCCTTACACTGTATGTGTTTATTGTGTTGGCTTAGGGACTACCTGTTTGTAATTTTTGCAGCGCTGCACGCGGCGCTCTCTTTAAGTATGGCGGCCGCGCCTTTCTTTTATTCTACACGGCATGCCTCGCCCACCTCACCTCAATTTTCATAATGCACTGTATATTACTCCGCCACACCTGCTGATTTCAGTGGCCCTTGTAAGGGCATCGCCCAGAGCTATATGCACATCAACCCTGCCAGCTGGTGCAGAAATCTGACCGCCCTCATCTGCCTGCTAAGAGCGGAGACCCTCGACAGCAGAACGGCTGCTGCAATGCGCTATCTCCATAAAGATGCAGACACTGGCAACAATGCTCTGCATTTCGTCCACTGCGACACCTATCGTCCAGGTTTGTCGACCTGGTTTGGCCATTGCTTAAACCCTGCACCTGGTCAGGCATCGACCTGGTTGCTATCCGACCCTATTTGCCCTTTGAGCGCCAGCAGCATCGACCACCCGGTATGGAGCCATGACTGGCCGCATCGCACCTTTGCACTAACAGACCGCACCACCTCCTGAATTCCCGCAGTGGTGTAGGGTCTTGCAGGCCTTCTGCCAGAGTGCCCTGTATGGTCGTGACCATCTCATGCAGTGAGACACCATCGCCACCTGCATACCGGTGCTGCCACCGGTCACCTGACAACCCGCATCCCTAGTCTGCACATCAGAGGACACGGCTCACGGCACAGCACCAAATCGCGAGTCAGTTGACCCCGGTGTTAATCAGGTGGTTAGCTGTGGGAAACCTCACGCTGGCTTAGCGACTTTACTGTTGGGTTCCCTGGTGCCTGGTGTAGCTGTGGCTAAAGGTATAGTGGCACACAGGCTGGTTGTGGTGGTGCCTCAGCACCACCAGCCTATGGGTCACTATACCTTTATCCACGGCTACCCCGGGCACCAGGGAACCTGACTGCAAAGTCGCAAGACCAGTGCAAGGTTCCCCACAGCTGACCACCTCATCATAGCCAATTATTAGGACCGCATAGCAGTTGCAAAGTCCTGCCTGCCAGCCTGTGTGCAACCCGAATACCAAAAATACCATCAGCACTAACCTTAATATTGGTATACGTAGGCACTAAAAGTCGCCAGAACCTTCAGTTTTTTGTTTCTTCTTATAACAAGTGAGAAGCAGTTGACTTCAGTTAGAACCCTTCAACCTTTTTTTAAATTCATATTTAAAAAAAAAAAATGAAAAACACCTGTCAATGTGCTACAAAGGAAAAAACATACATATATTATACAAAATAATATCTCTAGCATTTTCAGAGCTAAAAGCTCATTTTAACGCAAGTGCTGCATTATTACCAATAATGTTTGTATCATGCAGTAAAAAGGTCAAATTAATATGCAAAAGTAAATATTTAGAAATATCGGTATACACATTTATAGAAATCTTTTCATGCATCCATAAAACTACTCTATGCCATAATTATAATTCTGTCATCTAGGCAGTGTTGCAGCTGTGTCTCTGTTCCCAGTGGTAATTCAAGTGGTAATTCCTCATTCTAAGTCCTCTAATCAGTGCTGCTAGCTGCTTCTCTGGTCTCATCGGTAATTCCTCATTCTAAGTCCTCTACACAGTGCTGCAGCTGCTTCTTTGCTCGTGTCAGTAATTCCTCCATTATATCTCGTCTAGACAGTGCTGCAGCGGTCTCTGTTCCTAGTGTAAATACCCATTCTTCGTCCTCTAGGCAGTGCTGCAGCTGCTTCTCCGTTCCCAGTGGTAATTCCTCATTCTAAATCCTCTAGACCAGAGGTCTTCAAACTTTTTTACTCTGAGCCCCCCCTAAGCAAAATGTTTTGAGGTCGGGCCCCCCTCCAAAACTTTATGGCAGGATTGGGGGAGTGGGAGGGACATGGCTGCGTGCAGGGAGCGGTGCTTATGAGAGGATTTCAGGAATACGTTTTCTATAGCTTATGAACCGCACTAAATATGAGACTTATAAAACAGAAAATGCATCAAACAAAAACAGATATCCCAAACAAACTGCTCCCCATAATTGGGGTGTTGTGAGCCCCTCACACTCTTTGACCCCAATGCAACTATACCTGCTGCACTAATGATAACTGCAGTCCTGAGTAGCAGGCTATCTCCTCTGCATCTTTTACCTCTTCCCCACCATGACGGATCTTCAACTCTGTCCTAATGCTTGAAAGGAAAATAAGCTTCGATGCCCCTTTTTTAAAGGTAGACAGTCATAACTGTGATGCAGTGGGCCCCTCAAATCCCTGGGCCCCAGTCCTGCTGCATCTGCTCCTTAATGATAACCAGCAGTGGCCACTTACACACTTGGCAGCAGTACCAGCTTCACTAATGAATGCCCCTTTAAAAAAAAAGAAAACTTATATTGTCCCCTTCTTTGGGGTATCTCTCTGAAGAAGCTGCCTCTGGCCATTTGTAAACACAAAAATGAGTCCGCATACAGTGCTCCCTATTCTGGGCCTACTCTTTGACAATATCTATGAATCTCGCTCCTTTCCTCTGTCTCTTGGACCATTACTGTGAGGCCCCAGGGATCGAGAGGATTAGGGCGCTGGATCTGAATGCAACCCTTCTGGCCTGCTACCTGCCACCCCATGGACTCAGCTTTCACAATGCCCCTGAATGGTTAATACTGACTTTGAGATGCCTCTGCCTGAAATCGAAGGGTGTGGTGGTAGTGCATAAAGTTAAAAAAGAAACCAGCCAATAATTGATTGAGTCACTAAAAGCCAGGGCCACTGGAATTATGAGTTTCTGCAGCAGCAGCGTTTTCCACATAATTATCAGTTTACTGCATTTGCTACATAATCTGCAGATTTTCAACAAAAGAAAACTAGATTCTAGCTCAAACGGAACAAAAGTTACTTAACGCGTGACAAAGTGTTCCAGAGCAGTGGAAGGCCCTTTGCAAAGATTGACTGGTAATCTTGTAGTTGCTTACTGCTGTATTTGGGTGTTAAACTGGTACTAATGGGGTGAAATATTTCCCTGACAGGGTTACCTTGAGTTAAAATGACAAAATAATGAAGTAATGCTAACCACAAAATGTGGCGCATTATGCCGCATAATTTACCTTTTCTTGCTGCATAATTTAGTCAAACCTGCCGCATAATATTGTCCTCTTCTGCTGAATAATTCCAGTGGCTTTGCTTAAAGCTTCATGGTGGCAAAGATCTATTCTTTTTGAGATGTAATGTAAGGGTGTTATCAGCTGAGATCTGGAATAGTGGAGACACTTACAAAAATGTCTGCATTAGATACAGTTTGATTAATTATTACTAAAAAGTATATTTTGTAAGAACTTGTTTTATCTCAATCACTGCATCATTTTGCAGCAGCCTAGCTTAGAGTATGTAAATACTGTTTTAAAATAATGACTTACATATTCACAGTGCTTTCTGCCACAGGCTGGGACCTCATAGCACTATAAACAGTGCCATTGGAATTATGCGGCGGAGAAGGCCAGATTATGCAGCATGGTTGACTAAATTCAGCAGCAAGCAAAGGTGAATTATGCTGCATATTTTGTGATAGCATTGCTGCATTATTTTGCTAATTTTACACTTGTTAACACTGTCCTGGCCTTTATTGTCCCTCATAAGTATCACATTAACACCCACATATAGCAATAAGCAACAGAAAGGTGACCATTCAACCTTTAGAAAGGGCCTTCCACTGTGAGGTAACGTGTTGCTGCATTTTTTTTTATCTGCAAATTATGCAGCAAATGATGGATTATATGGCAAATGCGGTAAATCCATAACTATGCGCTGTGAGTGCAGGGTGAACGTGAAAGTAAAGGGTGAGAATGAGTGAGGTGTCTGAATGCAGAGTGCATTCCCAGACATTTGAAGTAAATCAGCATGTTATTGACGGGGTGTAGGGTTTCAGATATAAGTTAAACTATTGCTATTATGGTATTAATCTGGGATCGAGGGTGGAGGAAATAAATAATGTGCTGATCGTGCAACAAACTTCGTTTTATGATTAGGATTGCCAGCTCATTATTTTGATGTCGCAGACGGTACAAAAATACACAGTCACCTAAAGCCCTATTTTCAGCACTTATCTGTGCGTACTTCGAAAAGCAAATATAAATAGAAAGCACTTTTAAATGTGTTCTAGGGCTGCCTGAATGATTCATGAATGAAAATAAAGGGAACAGACAAAGTCAGATTACAAATGAATACATACTTTTTATTTAAAACCCTGTTTATTGTCAAAACAAGCTCTTTGCAGGCTCTTTAAACATACATGGTGGGCATTTTTCTATTGGCAACCCTTTTTTATATTCCTTTTCATGAAAAGCATTTTCACACTACAGCAGTAAATTTAAAATACAAATGTAAGGAATAGGCAGAGTCGGGGCCCAGGGGGTACTGGAAACAGAAATAAAAACTAAGCCTCGGTAACTAGTTTCTAAAGGTATGCAAATGGTCCTTAAAGACCTGTGAAAAACTCGGGCATGCCGGAGTCTTAATAAGACTCCAGACACTGCCCAGCGGAGCCCCCAGCAGCACACTCACTGACCTCCGGCCCCAGGGCACTCTGAGGGCTTCAGAGTAAATGAAGACAGCCTGGAAATGCAGCAAATAAACATCGCCGCACTTCCAGGCGTCTTCATTTACATGTGCTTACAGAGGCCTTTGCGCCCCCCTGGGAACCCATCCACGCCCCCCCAGGGGGGCGCGCCCCACACTTTGAAGACCTCTGCTCTAGACAGTGCTGCAGCTGCTTCTCTGGTCCCAGTGGTAATTCCTAAATCTAAATCCTCTAGACAGTGCTGCAGCTGCTTCTCTGGTCCCGTCAGTAATTCCACATTTTTAGTCCTCTAGGCAGTGCTGCAGTTCTGTTCCCAGTGGTAATTCCTCATTCTTAGTCCTCTAGGCAGTTCTGCTTGCTTCTTCTCTGGTCCCGTCAGTAATTCCTTATTCTAAGTCCTCTACACAGTGCTGCTAGCTGCTTCTCTGATCCAGTCAATAATTCCCACATTTTAAGTCCTATAGCCAGTGCTGCAGCTGTGTCTCTGTTCTCAGTGGTAATTCTACATTCTAAGTCCTCTAAACAGTGTTCCTACCTTCTTTCACTGATCCCAGTGTTAATTCCTCATTCTAAGTCGTCTAGGCAGTGCTGCAGCTGTGTCTCTGGTCATACATCCACTACACTACAAACCAAAACTCATAGGTAAAACACATTGTCATTTATATTGCCAATAGCTCTAACAAATGTGAGACCTATTACATTGCAAATGCTTGTCTTCTATGTTCTCAATCCAATTTCTTATGCTGACTGCAGCAGGAGGTTATTCACTGTGATTTTTTACAGATCCTGGGGAGGTATAGATAAAGATTGAGGGGGAATCGGAGATCTGCCTGGGTACCCTGTGACATCGGCCAGGAACCTAGGTGTCAGGTTCAACAACGAACTTTCATGCAAAAACCAAATCGACCAAGTTTCTTCAGCCTGTTTCGGAAAACTCCTCATGATCCGAAAAATATTCCCCTTCCTCCCTCAGGACTCTCGCCGGACTGTTGTTCACGCACTTGTCGCCTCCCATCTAGACTACGCAAATAGTCTGTACGCAGGGGCTCCTGCGTACCTGATCAGATGTTTACAGACGGTCCAGAATGCGGCTGCTAGGCTGATATATAATATCCCTTATCGTCACTCGATTTCCCCCTACCTGAAGAAGCTCCACTGGCTCCCAGTGGCCAAACGCATCCAATTTAAATCTATGGTTCTAGTTTTTAGATCGTTACGGAGTACGGGCCCGGCCTACCTGAGAGCTCGGCTCAAACTTGCTCAGTCTAGCCGCGCTCTCAGATCCAACCACCTGTGCCTCCTCATCACCCCCCGCTTTCGCCGCGCTAGAATGGGCGGCAGAGCTTTTGCGGTGCTCGCCGCCAAAACCTGGAACAGCTTGCCTCTGCCACTGCGATTGACTAATTCTGAACCTATCTTCCGCCGTGACCTTAAGACTTGGCTCTTCTCCAGCGCCTAAAACCACTGAGTTTACTCCCACCCTTCGCCTGTCCAAGCGCCGGGACACCCCCGTTGGGGGTAGCTGCGCGCTATATAAGCTCCTAAATATATATATATATATATAAATATATATATATATATACACCCTGTTACTCCAGTCTCCCGATGCCGATAAGTTGAAATATTCTTTTTAGGTTCTGTTTATTGCTTGATGTAGTAATTATAAAAGTGTGTTGTGGTGTAGTTATGTGGTGTTTGTATAGCTTAGTAGTGTTGTCCTGTCTTACGTTATGTGTTTATCTGTGTTAGAATTGGTAGATTTAACATTCCATATGAAGCTAGTATAAGCTTCATCTTCATTGGACTATGTGCTGTTCTGTATTAGAATGCCTAGGGGTTTATGCTCAGTTGTTAGTATATTGGAGGGATCTTCTGGGCCTTGTACAGTAATTCTTACAATTCGTATGGTGCTTCACTAAACTACTTCGTTGGACATATGCATGCTGTTCCTGTTGGTTATTTACACTTCATATTTGGCGATGACATGGGAGTGCGTCTTCATGTCTAAGGTCAAATTTGGCTATATATATATATATATATAGTATATGTGTGTGTGTGTGTGTGTGTGTGTATATATATATATATGTATATATATATATATATATATGTATATATATATATATATATATTCACTGAAAAAACCATAGGTTTCAGGGGCGTTATAGTTAGTTGGACATTTCACTCGTACAAAACCATAGAAATTCCCCCGTTATAGTTAGTTCAGCTAACTATAACTCGCGCCCCGCAATGCACTGCTGATGACGTCACATATTACATCACTCATGACATGGTCAGTGACATCACTGATGACATCACTGATGACATCTCAAATGACATCACTGATGACATCACTGAATACATCATCCACGTGATAATCTGATGCACCTCCTCACACCCTAATATAACCTTTGATACACCCACTCTAAATTACAGACTGCCATTCGCAAAACCATAGACACTCCAACACCAATAACTACATACCCACTCACTGATTCTTAGGTCTACACACACATCCACTCACTCACCTGTACAGTCACTCATACTTACGGTCACTCAGTACAGGACTATCATATGCACTCATACTCCTATATAGACACTCAAATACCGCCACTCATCCATAGAGGTACTCACACACCTAGTCAGTCATGCAAATAATTAAACACACTGCCATTTACTCACCTATACAGTTATACACACACCAGCTCAGTAATTCATACAAATACTAGCACATTCTTACGCTCTCATACAATCACTGATACAAGCACACACTCATCCATACAGTCACTCTCACAATCACACACTCTCGCTTATAGCTATTTATATACTCCAACACACATATATACTGCCTTTCACATATGTAGTTACTCACACATGTACCACTGGGACATACATTCACTCACTAACACACTCTTACACACACTTACCCACCCATACAGTCTATCACAGATGCACTCTTGAAACCATCCACCCAGTGAATCACCCACTCACACATCTATGCACAGAGTCGCACACACCCCACCCACACAAACACTCAGGCACCCATACAGATACTCAGACAACCAATCAATAACTCATATAGACACTCATGTAGCTATTTACAAACCCATGCAGCCACTTACACAGCAACAGACAGACGGATACAGACATTCACCCAGTTTAGTCACTAACCCATGCATTCAGTAAGATACGTTTAATCACTCACTTATAGAGTTAGTCACGCACCTACTAAATCATCCATACAGACACTTATACACCCACTCATTCTTCAATACGCCTTTCCCTATATATATATTAAAAATATTTAAACTTTACAGAAACACACAGTCACTGGATGATGTCATCAGTGATGTCATTTGAGATGTCATCAGTGATGTCATCAGTGATGTCACTGACCATGTCATGAGTGATGTAATATGTGACGTCATCAGCAGTGCATTGCGGTGGCGCGAGTTATAGTTAGCTGAACTAACTATAACGGGGAATTTCTATGGTTTTGTACGAGTGAAATGTCCAACTAACTATAACGCCCCTGAAACCTATGGTTTTTTCAGTGAATTTCAAAGGT